>CM041047.1:14126578-15417698 GCA_023078785.2 Hyles euphorbiae
GCACCTTAGCAGGCCGGCATAATTATTTCCATTGGCATGCCAATGGATACTCTGCCTGGGCGGCATTTGCGCTTACCATCTGATGCAATGTCGCCACTATGCCAGGCCAGAATAAAAAATAAAAAAACAACACCCAACATACATAGATCTGACGGCATACTAAGATTAAGTCTTGTGTCGTGGGCATCAGAATCTAGACTTTTTGGTCTCACCAACACCTAAAACTGAAACGGATACCCATGGTTTATACACACATTTGTCTTGGTGCGGGGATCGAACCCGCGGCTTCTAGTTTCACAGTCGGTGGACCAACGCCACAGAGGCTTTCAAAAAGGAAAAAGAGAGGGCATTATTTAGTATGTAAATATGTGTAAATACATGTCTCTATCTCTTTTGATTGTAACAATGCAACCCTGAGATCAAGTATTATAGTTGGATTTTAAACAAAAATTTTCACTTCTCACATAAACTGCTTACTTTCGGATTTTTTTTCTAAATGATGTATTTCATCTTACGTGCCCTACTCGTGTCTAGGTCCTAAGCTGTTCTTAATCCTAAGTAACTATGCTACTCGGGCTTTACTAAAATAGACTACCGTATCTAAGCCAAACAAATATTATTATTTGTATCGGCTCAACATAATCTTTGTTAACCTCTAGATAATGCGTGCTTATTAAACTGATTTATTAATACAACAAACTTCTATTTACATTGCCGATAGTTAAAACTAAGTACAACATAATATCCTACGAAAAATGTGCCTAATAACATTGAAAATAAAAACTTGAGATTCGGTTTCCAATACAGGTATATCATTGACCAAAACGAAACACAAAAAAAGTTAATCGAATAAAAATTTCAAGCTCCAGGAATCAAATCTATATACATAATATACATTTGTAAACACAGCCTCTCCATGGTTTTAAATAAATAGTCCTAAATAGTTTAAGTGGTAATGTTTAAATAGTTTACATTTTAGTACACAATATTTATAGGTCACAACAATTAATAAATTAATAGTCAAGTTATTTAAATGTTATGTTTGATATTATAGCAATTTCAATACTCTAAGAATGGTATGAATTTCAGTATTTTTATCGCGTGTACGCACATTCTACTTGTGAAGCATTCTGCATACTACCTTTGACTACAAACACACCTGTATACCGTAAGGCCTAGGCAGAATTCCATACATCGTCAAAATTCTGCGGTTGATGTTTTTTTTATACCTACTTGTCATTTTATTAATAGGGTACTTTGACCGATGTTTTTATAACATTTTGCGTACCAACACAAATACCATTAAAAGGAAACATTTCTGTCAAAACAGTTTTAAAGTAGCTTATAATATTAAGGACATGCATATTAAGACTAGTGACGTAACTAGACTAGACTAGTTTTGTTTTGCATCCCAGTTCAAGATTTAAAACATTTCTAAGTTTTTGAATTGCAAATGGATTTACAAAATTCTTCTGCATTCAGTAACTTAGATAAATCGTGTGTCCACTTTGTAGGCGGGCATCTGACGTTTTGTATGCCGATGCTTGGACCCACTAAAAAAAATATCGGCCATAAAAGGCTACAACATAACCCACAATTTAAATCACATTAGGCTGATGCGGGCCGATTGAGCGAAATATTCGAGGACAAGGCCTTGTTTACACTATAGTCTATAACCGCCTTATTACAAAAAGATAGCTTAGTAATGGGTTTAAACCAAAACTAAAAAGTCTAAGATTGTTACGGTATTAAAGTCAGTTCTTGAACTAAAATTCATTCTTATTACAAATCCAAGACCAACCGAGGACTCTATAATACCGCTCATAGTTCCTGATTACCACAGATTACAAGCAAAAAATTAAAGTGATCCATTATTTCATTCACTCGCCGATTTATGTACCGTTCCATTTAACATAAACTTGTTTATAGATATCGGTAAAATGGAAATAAAATGTAATTTTCATGAAGATCATGACGCTAATTATGTACTATTTTACTATTCGAACATATATATACATATATCCCTAATCAGATTAATTTGAAATGGCGTCAATTTTGTTTTTGTTTCACTGTTGAGTTATTTATATAACTAGCGTACAAAGGAATGAATTGTGTGGCGCGCGTACTTGAATAATAGCGAAATGTTTACATATCATTATTGATTCTTTTTAACAGTACTTTAAGTTATATAAATAAACATTGTCCGTTGTTGAAATGTGCGGCGTGCATACTTGCATATATTTTATTTTTTTTTTTTTTTTTTTTTTTTTTTTTTTATTAATGGCCTGTCATAGTGGCGGCATTGCACCTGATGGAAAGTGTCAATGCCGCCCAGGCAGAGTATCCATTGGCATCGGACGGCAGTCCCATGCCAATGGAAACAATTATGCCGGCCTGCTTAGGTGCCTCTTCACACCACGGCGGAAGGACCCGGGATTGTAGGAAGGAGGGAACACGTGCGCCGGCAAACAATTCCACAGCCTGACGGTGCGGCACAGAAACGAATTTGAGAACCGTTTGGTTCGCGCCGGGATGGTGTGGACCGTCAAGCTATGGCTTCGCAAGCCAGCACGCGTGGTTCTGGTTAGGAATGGAGAGGAGGGGAGCAAGTTGAACAATTCCTCAGAGCACTCACCGTGATACAGGCGGTAGAACACGCTTAGAGAGGCGACATCTCTCCGGAGTTGTAGCGACTCCAAGTTGCTCGTAACGTCTGCATCATTCACAATGCGGATGGCCCGCCGCTGCAATCCATCCAAGGCATCGAGCAGGTACTGGGCGGATCCATCCCAGAGGTGCGAGCAATACTCCATACCCGGCCGGACCTGCGCTTTATATAAGCGGCAAAGCTGACCGGGCGTGAAAAACCGACGCACTCTGTTCAGGACTCCAACCCTGCGTGATGTGGCAGATATTACGCCCTCGATGTGATTCCTTGGATTGAGATCACAGCGGATATCCACACCAAGGATACACAGGTCATTCCGCACTGAGAGGGGAGTACCCTGAAGAATGGGGAGGGGAGAGAACGGGGATTTTTTGCACGTGAACGCACACACCTGGGTTTTCCTGGCATTGAACTCAACCATATTCCTGGAACCCCATGTAGAAATGAGATCCAAGGTCCGGTTGAGCTCAATGACAAGATCTTCGCGTCCCTTCACAGTTTCGACACGGCAACCTGGAGGCCCGCAGTGGTATCGCCCATGAACCGTGCTGTCATCTGCATAGCAATGAATGTTGCCAAGCGACAACATGTCATTGATATGCAGAATAAACAAGGTGGGCGACAGCACCGAGCCCTGAGGAACTCCGGCATTTACCGACATGAGCGCCGAAGCGTGTCCGTCTACGACTACACGTATTCTACGCCCATGCAGAAAGCCGGAAATCCACGAACACAGGTTGCCGGGTAGACCGTATGCCGGAAGCTTGGACAGAAGACCACGGTGCCAGACCCTATCAAACGCCTTGGCAATGTCGAGGCTCACAGCAAGAGCCTCGCCACGCCGGTCTATCGCCTCACCCCAGCGATGCAGGACAAACGCTAGAAGATCACCCGTCGATCGATTATGACGGAATCCGTATTGTCGGTCACTGATCAACGAGTGATCCTCCAGGTAGCGGACCAATTGAGCGTTTATGATCCGCTCCATGACCTTACACATCACTGAGGTGATAGCGATAGGGCGGTAATTGGTAGGGTCCGATCGATCACCCTTTTTGGGGATTGGTTGCACATTGGCCTCTCTCCAAGATTCCGGCACAACACCTGTGCGGTAGGACGCTCGGTAGAGGCGAGTCAGTGCTGGAGACAACTCAGCTGCACAAGCCCTTAAAACCACCGCTGGTATCCCATCCGGACCACTGGCTTTCCGCACATCGAGAGACCGTAACTCACGCCGCACATCACACTGCCTGATGCGAATATCTGCCATTGAGAAACCGCAATCAGGCAGCGTAGGCAGCGACTGGGAACCACGGTCTTCGAGGCGGGAATTAGCCGCAAAGAGATTTGCCAGCAAGGCAGCCTTCTCTTGCGGCTTGTGGGCCAGCGACCCTTCTGGGTACCTCAGCGGCGGCAACGCTGGACGACAGAAGTTAGATTGGACGGCCCTGGCCAACCTCCAATAAGCACGACTGCTAGTTGGGTGATCGGCCAACGCACGCCCAATCCTGCTAACGCGCTGGGCATCCGCCCTAACGTAGGCCTTCTTGCAGGCCTTGGAGGCACGGTTATAGGCTTCTTTGAGGGAACTGATATTGGGATCCTTCATGGCGGGACCCCTGATCCAAGCGCGATACGCCGCCTGTTTGTCACCGACAGCATCGGCGCATGCACGATTGAACCACGAGCGTCCACGGCCCTTACTGGCGATCTCAGAGGAAGGAATGTAATATTCCATTCCAAGTCTGATCTCGTCAGCAATAGCGTTGGCACTCGCTGAGGGATCTTTACCCTCAAAGCAGCGCTGCCTCCAAGAGATGGATGCAAAATATTCCCGCATACCATCCCAATCTGCCGACGAGTAATGCCAGACCCTTCGCCTAACCTGCACGGGACGTGGAGGTGATGCGATCGGTACTGACGACCCAACCAGGCAGTGATCGGAAGTGCCCAGAGGCGCACTAACGGTCACATGATACCCGGCTGGGTGACTCGCCAGCAGAAGGTCCAGCAAAGAAGGCGCATGACTCGCCACATCCGGGATCCTGGTGGGCTGGTTCACCAGTTGTGTCAAGTCATGAGTCAGAGCGAATGCATGGGCAGCTCTGCCAGCATGATCAGTCTTGGAGGAGCCCAGCCACAGTTCGTGATGAGCATTGAAATCCCCCAAGACCACCATTTCGGCCGACGGGAACTGCGCCTGCGCGTCATCAGCCGCCTGGCTAAGATACCTGAACAGCCGAGTCGTCTCATCGTCCCCGTTGTGAGACCTGTAAAGGCACACGTAGATGCGGCTCAGGGAACCTAGATCCACGTGCACCCACAGAGCGGAGAAGGAGGGGTCCTCCATGCAGTGCAAACGGCGACAGCAGATGTCCGACCGAACATACAAGCATACCCCGGCTTTAGGCTTGAAGTTTACTTCAAGCGAATAACCGGGATACAACAGGTAAGAATTATCGGTCGGACAACGAATCTGCGTCTCCGTTAGGAAGAGCAAAGCAGGCCGGGCCGTCTCAAGATGGTGGTGGACGGCATTGAGGTTTGTATGGAGTCCGCGGATGTTAGTGAACTCCATAGTGAACGCGGTGGTGGGGTTAAGCACCGCTGAAGGACCTGCTCTGTTTAGTTGCACTGTCATGGTAGAAAGGATGGGATTGGTGAAGAGGCAACGAGGATCTTAGGTTCGGGCACTAAGAAGGCCGAATGGGCACCGGCACGAAAGGGTCGGCAGGAAGCGAATTGATCCGCCGGACGGAAGGGCCCCCGTACCCTCCCGGGATGGGCCGCCGGGACCCCACTTCCGGTCACCAACCGGCACGACGTACCCACCCAAGATTATGCGCGGCATGGTGAGGCAGCCTCTCGAGGTGGTTAGCCCCGATTGGGCCCCTGTACTATACCGCGGGCGGCCAGCGGACAACCGTTTCTACGGGTCTCCCTGGCCGGCGGATCAACTCTCCTCCCTTCGACAGAGGACCGAAAATACCCACACGGTACAACCTCATGCCCGGACTTAAGATCCTCGAAGAAACCGGAAAACCACTGGCTGATCCCGGAACGCGATCCCCTTACGGAGATCACTATGGCGGTCTTTACGCCTCATGGACGGTGGTCGCTACCCGGGCGGACACATAAGTCCTACCACCACTATGTCACTCATTTGGCACTACCCAGGGGTCACGTGTAGGGTATCTAGAGTCAAAGCCTACGGACGCGAGTGACGTTAACCCCCAAATCCAAATTATCGAAATGTTTGGGTACATGTATTCCAAATCTTCCAAATCCATTAATTTTGAACGAATTTGTGATTTTTCTATTCTTGTTAATGTTAAAAGTGATAAGAACACAATTGCGACGCACAAATCAACTTAAAAATATTACGTTTCCAGGTTAGTACAGGAGTTAAACTAGGGGTCTCGGCGGTTTAACTTTTGGTACCATAGATAATGCTCGTACTCGCCTTAAATCCGGTTTTGTAATAACGTTTCATTTGGTCCGTAGTCTAAACCTGGTACAAAACTCAGTACTTTAGATAGTTCACGTTTTGTAATAAGGCCGTAACAGTTTATCACGCCGGGAGTAACCTTGGCCAAATGTGCGTATTATGTGCCTTTTATTTTGCCTTAGCCTTAATATAATTTTATACTGGCCGGCTGTAGTATATATTTACAAAATAAAATAAAGAATGTTAATTTTCATCCAACCTGAAAGCGAGTGTAGTCTTGTTTGTTTGTGGGAGTTTCTTGCTTGGTTTCTTCTTCATATCCACAACACGTTCCGAAGCAGTGGTAGCAGAAATTACCGATTCAAAAGATCTTGTGAAACACTCTTTGAATAAAGAATACCTATTTTATTTGGTTTGTTATTTTTTTTTATATTTACTTGATAAAGTATAAGTGTATTTTATTTTAGCTGGGCGTTTTTGGGATGCAATTCGGCCACAATACACACCTTACTATTACGCGACACATATTGCTCTCTATCTACCTGTACTCGTTTTCTGTATTCCGGTGTAACAAAACATAGGACTACATAGTGCCTGCTTACCTGCGCGAGAAATATCCAGTTCTACGAAAATTATTCCATTCATATCGAACTACGAACGACTTTGCGTGATATCTCCTCTGTGGCCTGTAAACCTAAAAAATCTTAATAACAATCCTTTTGAGATGACCTTCCACTTTAAACCTATTTTATTATATTCGTATTAATTAGGGTTAATTGATTTTTCTTAACAAAGTACAAGAGAAACAATGGATCGGCTAATGTTAAAACTTGCTCATTAAATAGTAATGAAACAGCAAGTCGTCTTGTTAACCTTAAATCATATATTATGCTATCTAAGAGCGCCACTGAGATTTTATACTAGAGGGGACACTGCAAACAAAATGTTTGTAACAAAAATGCATGGTACCGTACCGCCCCTTCTGTTTCTCTCCCTAGTCTCTGTCACGTCGGCAGTAACATCATCTTCGCTCTCTTCAATGGGTTGCCGTGTGCACGCAATATACTTAGTGAACTACGAACTAGTGCCACTTCTGCCTATCTCTTCAGGGACGCAGGCGTGAGCTTACATATGGAATTAAACCCGTGAACGTTCAGTGAAGGCCGATTGCATATGACCACAAAACTCGTGACAAACCAATGAGCGAAATTAAGGATGTTTCATAATATTCCGAAACATGTAGGCCAATGATTTCACACTCAGGTCATGTTATACGTAATACAAACGAGAAATTAACTAAACCTAGTTAATTATAGGTATTTAACATAATTGTTCTATTGGTTGTTTGGCGCGGATGTGTTTCCGTGTTTCTGATATTAGATTTCATATTAAAACGTGTTTGCTTTTTGTCGATTTAAACTACGTAGCTTAGCCCCTTCGATATTTTACAAGCGCTTCTAATCTATTCTCTTTCTACAATCGTTAACGCCTGGGAGTAAGCGATAACTTTCCGTTTGCGATAATCAACTTGCATCTTGGATAGCATTTGTATTGGAGTTAGTGTTTGGCATTTCCTTGCTGTATTTTTTAGCATCAAACAGCACAAAACCAAAACGAAGATATCAATAACTAAAAAACCATAGTCGTATCTAAATTAAGAGTATATCATCGATAATGGCTGCCCGCAATTCTTTTGTTTTAATTAAGCGCAAAGGAGGAATAAACGTTAATAATTTAGGTCGGCCATGTCTGTTTAAAATTAAACAAGCGATTGAGCCGGTTCTCAATGGTTTTCAAAAGCGGACCAGTTCGTGAATCACGTGACCTATAAAGTTAAATAAAAAGCGCAGTATAAAGTAGTGGTTTAATTTGCGTTGTAATGATTTGAATGTATGCAACCCAGTTTTATTGTTATTCGTAATATGTTCGTGTTTATAAATTATATATCAGGCCTCTGATTAAAATTTGGTATTCGGTATTGAAAATATTAATTTATCATTTTTGGGGATACAGCTAGTTAATTTTGTTAGCATAAGTGCATCTAATTTTAGAAATATGACTGCAAAATTACCTATTTAAAAATTATGATTTGCGATTATTTAAATCTAATTATTATGAAAACGTAATATCCCTCAAGCCGAAACACAACAGCGCGTTTACACTGAAATACAGCAATGCATTTACACAAGAAATAGATAATGCGATAGTATCCACCCAAGCGACCTTACACCAATAAGAGACCTACCACCAGTGATGTTAATGTTGTGTATAATGGTAATGATGTTCTTGAGTATGACGATGGTATTAATGAAGATGTTGTTGTTTCAGCGCCAGCCGAACGTGTCCGGCGGAGGGCGCGGCCGAGCAGGACTCGGCGCAGCCCGCCGCCGTCGACCTGCCGCGTACCAGGGATGGAGAGATCGACTACGATGGTGAGTTACTCTTTATATATTTTTTTATTGCTTTGAATGGCGGGACGAGCATGCCGTTCGGATTCGACCGCTAATGAACAGTAGCAAAACCAAACAACACCTTGAATTAATGAAGCGATGCTTGGCATTCCACTGCGCTCGCCATTCTGAGACATAAGATGTTAAGTCTCAATATGTTCAGTAGTTACTCACTCTGGCTACAATGTTCTTCAACCCGAAACACAACAGTGCATTTAAACTACTGTTTGATGGGAGACATAGACATTGCGATTGTACCCACCCAGATGGACTCTCACATATGAGAGACCTACCACCAGTAAACCTGACATTGAGAGATATGTCCAGTCCACATCCGACAAATTATTTCGCGTCTTAACATTTTTATATTTACACTCAACGTGACTGCCTTCCTATAAACTGCTTTTCTCGTCATGTCCGGTAATATCCCTTCGTATTCCGTCTCAATCTGTTCCATGACTCAAACCATGCCATCCCATCCTCTGATATTCCATTTAATTCGCTCTATATTCTATACCAAACTATTCCTATGAGTTTGAAAGAGTAGCACATATACGTATTTGATTTCCTTGCTCATACCACGGGAAAGAAAATCAGGGATTAAAAGTAGCCTATGCATTGGTGCAGGGTATCAGCTACCTCTATACAAATTCATTAAATTGGCTTCGCCGTTTGAGCAGCAAGTCTTTGATCATCCCACAAGAATACTACATTTTGCCGGGATAAAAACTGGCCTATGTGTTAATCCAGGGTATCAACTTCCTTCATACCAAACATCGAAAGCGATCCAGCCATTTGAGTGTGAAGAAGTAACAAACACACAAACTTTCACCTTTATAATATTAGTAGGATAACTAATAAGTAGTTGGATTTCTGAACTGAAGATTGAGGAGGTATCTGGTTCAAATCCCGCATAGATAATATTTTGTACAGTCCAAATAAATATATATATATAGTGAACCTTGCATGATTTGCTGGATAGAGGCCGATTCCAAAAGGTTTTTGAAACCTTTTACACAGTAGTGAAATTTCTGTGGTAAATTCGAGTATTTCGCTTATGTGAATTCTATGTGAATGTGTGTGAATTCTATTTGTTAAATGAAGCTTCGACTCAAGATAAGGCTGGGTTAAATATGATTTTTGCCAAATTAGTCTAGATATATCTATGAAATACATAGCCATTGTTATAAATGGAAAATAACAGTAATGTTAAAGTTTCACAGGAAGGATGAATAATTTTAAGGACTAAATTTTAAAACTGATGCCGTCTAAATGTCAACAACATTCAGTAAAATTAAAGATATCATGAACAACATAACATATGGTGTTATATGTAATATTCTCTTAGCAGGAAAGTCACTAGATTAATTAAAAAAGATTACGTGACGGGAAGAATGGCAGAATATTAACGTCAAGTTCCACGAATGCGTGACTGTTAGGGGTCACGCGGAATGACCTGGCATTAAGTATCACTATTGTTGAAAGCTATGAAAACATGCAACATCAAAGAAATGGTAAAAAAATGTGAGCTACTGTTTCAGTGTGAGAGGTAAAAAATGTGAGCTACCTACTGCTGTCAAAACTAGGTCTCTCATTTGTGAGTGGTCCATTAACAACCGCTGCCAATAAACAATCCCAATCGAAAATTTGGCGTTTTAGATTGACAGCTCAATCTTTTTTCTGATACTATATTGCCAATAATCAATCTCAGTAGTGAAAAAACTATGGCAACATGACAAGAGACCAATCGAAAAGTAGAAAACAATCCAGATTGACTTCAATCTAATTTTTTCGATTGATTATTGGCATCGGCCGTAAGTTGGTACGTACCACTGCAATATAAATTCCTCCCACCGAACAGCAGTGTAAATGCAGTGATGTGTTCCAGTTCGAAGGACGGTGTAGCCACAATAACTACTGGACATATTGTGCCTTAACATCTTGTGTCTGATGACGAGCGCTATGAAATACCAAGCATTGCTTAGTAATTCATGTTGTTGTTTGATTGTGCTACGGTTCATGAGCGGTCGTATCGCTTACCATCAGGCATGGCATGCTCGTCTAACCATTCATAGCAATTAAAAAGAATATTGTTCAAGTGGTGTTGGATGTTTGTAAAATAGGCAATTTGTTGCCGTCTTCATCACCCTGCTTAAACTCGGAAGAAATTGTGCAGAAAACTTTTTTAAAAAGTCATCTTAGATATGGTTTAGGGAAATGTCCATGTCTGTACTTATTTATTTGTTTATTATTTCTTTATTTAATTCTTTTTTATACTGCACAGAGGAATATCAAAGAAATCACATAATAACAATGGTACTAGTGGAGGCCTTATTAGACTAGGTAAATTCTTACAGGCAACCATGGGATGGATATTTAAATACGAAAAAAAGGACAGTCTAGTGATTACCAATTACTTACCATCAGTTGAGGTATTTGCTCGTTTATCAAACCTAGCAGTAAAACGGAGGACATTACAACTTTATTATCATTGTATCTGGTATCTATCTACATCTGAGCGTATTGTTATGATTCCATTAATATGCATACAAGGGAAATATCAAAAGTTACGACCATATTTTCGGGTTATTGACATACGTATAAAACTGCCTCTCTCGCTAAATGACAACCTGCCTAACTTGTTTCCGAACAAACACTGGTCCATAAAATAAATGCTTTTGTTAATAATTATGCATATTTTGATATTTGAACCGCAGTTTTCCAATAGCAATAATATCGTTATCATAATCGGGTTTTAATACAATTTGCGTACGTGATTAAATTTAATTAAGGCCGGTTAGGAAATAATGAGCATAATTATACCGCAACAAATAAAACTAATGTTGGCGAGGGTTAGCCATATCTAGCTTTGTACCTTCGATCAAATATACACTGGATTATAAGTTTTTAGACCGTTCTGTATGGGCTGATACAAAACGGCAAGAAAAATAAATACGCGCATGGTCTTATTTGATTTTAGTATGGTCCAAAAACATAATAATTCTTTATTTAAGGGAATAAAGTTTATTGTTACCTGAAGTTGATTATAATTTAAGACTTTTTGCTACATCTCGTAGTTCGAAATTCAAATGTATAAGTATAAGCAACCTCGGCCACTTTTGACGTGTGATTTTGTTTCGGACCCTGTATCTAGTATATATTTGATCGAAGCTTTGTGTACTATATTTTACATGCATTGCACGTATCTCTATGAGACATATGCATTTTACACAAATTGCGGCACTAGTATAAAAATACGAAAGGAATTTAAACGTGGAACCTCGTCCCTTCTTCAACTGTCGAAAGTTTCTTTAGATCCCTATATTCATAGTCTATCTGTTTCCAAACATCTGATTCTGAACATGTCTGTCTGTCTGTCTGTATCAGCCCATATACGTCCCACTGCAGGGCACGGGCCTCCTCTACAATCGAGAGTACGATTGAGAGTACTCTCAATCGTACTCTCGATTCTGAACATAATCCCAAATAATTATTTTGCCTAAAGTAAATAATCCGAAATATGACGTAGACAGGTAGAAAATTATTCTTCCCAGTTACATCCCATACGTTCCATCTCACTATGCTTCTATGCCCGTTTTAAGAGCGGCATGACGCTGTTAGTTTGTCTCTGAGTCATGAGATTTGTCATCGGATACTCGAGCGTACGTGTCGGAAATTAAAAAAAAAAACATTGAAACTATAGTGGCTCACTCAAACGCTTTTACGCACCGACTAACTCTTGAAAGAAATAGTTGTTGATTGGCTTACATTTACTAGGCTGTGGTTCTGTATGTATACATTTATTTTAAAGAGATACTTTTTTATTTCTTTGAATGGCGATACGAACATGCCTTTCGTCGGGTTGTAAGTGATACGACCGCTGATGGACAGTAACAAAACCAAACAATACCATGATTTACAAAGCAATGTTTGGTATTCCACTGCGCTAGCCATCCTGAGACATAAGATGTTTAGTCTCAATATGTACAGTGGTTTCTTTGGCTACAGTGTACTTAAAACTGAAACATATCAGTGCGTTTACACTGCAATCAAGATGGAGAAATAGAAATTGCGTCGGTACCTATCCAGGCGGTCTCTCACATATGAGAAAATTTGCTCATTTTTTGTGTTATTAAATTATTAAATATGATTGCGTCTAGAATTAGAAATATTTATAAATAGATTCACTATAAAACATTAGTAATATACTTTATGGAACGCAGGCACACGATTAGAAAGTATTAAAAAAGTCTAAATAAAAAACACTGGGGTTTAAATCATAGTTGTATAAAACTAACATTTTCGCAGTGACACGATATCTTTGTAGTTTACATTTACCTTTTTAAACCCCGAATATGATGATACCTACTCGTATAGGCATATTATATGTACCCAATCATGATACATCGGAAATTGGCAAAATGACCGCGTTGAAAGTGAAGAAAAACGTGGAAACTAGCGGCTGACGTATATCCTTGACACTAAGGTTCCTAACCGGGCTTTAAATATGTTATGTTACATTAGTATAGCTTCTTAGGGAGGAAATAACTTTGACTAGTTGTGGATGACTCATATAATTTTATGCCAGACGTTTTGAAATGTCAGTATTTTATGCCCTGGGTTTCTTCGATCAAATATATACTAGATACAGGGTCCGAAACAAAATCATACGCCAAAAGTGGCCGAGGTGGCTTATACTTTATACATTTGAATTTCGAACTACGAGATGTAGTAAAAAGTCTTAAATTATAATCAATTTCAGGTAACAATAAACCTTATTCGTTTAAATTAAGATGTTTTCGGACCAAATCACATAAACCACACGCTTTTTTGTGCTCTTATTCATCTTGCCCTTCTTTAGGCCGTTACTTACATAGTGTATATTTGATCAGAGCTAGGTTTGAACCAGCGACCTCTAGTTTTACAGTTCGTACCACCATTTTAACTGAACTATCGGTATAAAGTATTGCATATAAATAATATGCTTAGTTATTTAATTCATTTGACCATCTATCTGCATAATATGTTTATGTATTTGATTTCTTTGAATAGCCCTGTACGAGGACGAGTCAGACAGCGACCTCGGCTCGATGGAGAACCACGGCTCCGTGGTCACACATCTGCTGTCGCAGGTCAAGATTGGAATGGATCTCACTAAGGTAAACCACTTATAAATAAATAGCGATCCGGCCTAGCTTCGCCTGGGGTGCAGTTTTGTTTTGTATTCACTCTAAATCAGGTAGATGTAATATTCCGCACATATAAACTCGATTGACCTATCCTTATCCTCCCCTTTTCTTCTCATCACCCTTTTCTTCTCATCACCCTTTTCTTCTGACCTGATTAATTCCGTGTCGTTCCGTCCCGTCCCGTCGTGTCAAGTGGCGCTTCCCCGCCCCGAGTTCGATTCATGATTCAGAAATGTGATTTCCAAAAAAAATTGATTACAATTGAACTTGTTTTCAAAATTAAAATTGTTTATCTAAAATATTTTAGATACTTTCACTCCGTATGGCAACTCCGTAGACAACCATTGTGTATTATACATATAAACATTCTCCTTGAGTCATCTATTGTTGAAAAAACATGAAAATCCGTTGAATAGTTTAAAAGATATGAACGCACAGACAACTGAAGCTTCTTCTTTTATACTATGTAAGATGTATCTGAAAGTATAAGCTAGTTGCTAAGCACGATATTCCTGTACTATCAAAAGGTAAATTGAAAAGACTAAAGACGGTTTACGCAGTCTACCACGCTGGCCTTCTTGCACATTCACATGCCATAAAAGTTCTCATATAGATTTGTATTTCATGCCGATTTCTTAATGGTTTCCCTCACCAATAAAGTGCGTTTGTTATTCAACAGGGGTGATGTATTAATCTGTCTTCCGTTTCCTTTCAGGTTGTGCTCCCGACATTCATACTAGAGAGGCGGTCGCTTCTCGAGATGTACGCGGACTCGTTCGCGCACCCAGACCAATTCGTCAAGTATAATACGCATTTTTTCTCTAGACTCAGAAAAATCGATCTTATTTCTTTTTAATCTTTTTGTAATTTGGATTACCTAGTTTTAAGTGATAAAGCTTAAGCTACCCTGCTATGTCACATTGGCCATTGACTAAATAACTCGACTAGCCTAGTACCCAAATATTTGCAACATTTTGTTTGAATTGATGTTTTTCATACAATCTTTACCATTACTTTCTCTCTCGCCTTATTCATTTCGGTCCTAATCAGGTTGCTCATATATTTTATAATAATATGCCTTGAAACCCCACTCCCTTCCAGGATAGTAGACATGCCCACCCCCCGCGACCGCATGGTGCAGGTGGTGCGGTGGTACCTGAGCTCGTACCACGCGGGTCGCAAGTCGCAGGTGGCCAAGAAGCCCTACAACCCCATACTGGGAGAGGTGTTCCGATGCCACTGGGACCTTGATGGCATGCAGGAGAATCCTGTTGGTAGTGAAAAGGTTAGTACAAATCAGGAAAAGAAATTTCTGGAATAATTCCCTCTATGAAAGAAGCAGAGGTGGCGCAAGACCAAAACTATTTGGGTGCCACAGATATTCTAAGTAACTTGATAGCCAAAAAGCTTTTATTTTTAAACACGTACGATGTGAGAATATTACTAACTGGACATAGATATGGGATCTATGTCCAGTATACATATCGCTTTTTTTAATTATGTACCTTATTCATTAAGACTAAAAAATATTCAATGACCTTTAGGTCATAGGAAATTGGTGAATGCAATGTCTAAACCAATGTGTGTCCTTGCACGAATCACTTAGCATTACCTATATTGAATACCAAACTTCCTATAACTAAAAATACTAATGAACTATCTATCCACAGCAAGAAGTAGGCGACGGTCCAGTACCCTGGTGCACTCCAGACCAGCTCTCGTTCGTGGCGGAGCAAGTGTCCCACCATCCCCCCATCTCGGCGTTCTACGCGGAGCACGTCAACAAACGCATCCAGTTCGAAGCCTGGGTGTGGACCAAGAGCAAATTTCTTGGACTGTCCATCGGAGTCCATAACATCGGCAAGGGGACAGTTACTCTACTGGACACTGGGGAAGAGTATACCCTGACGTTCCCCAATGGTTACGGCAGGTTTGTATATATATATTTTATATTACACATTACCATTCTCAAAGTGGAAGTTATCGTCTAAGTTACTTGATGCAACCGAGTCTTAATTGTAAAGTATTAATTGTTCGATTTTGTTAAAATTGGCAGGGCCGCAAAATCATAAATGCTTAAAGCTTTAAGTGGAAAAATGGTTTTAACAAACAAAAATAACCACCATCAATTCGGAGGATATACTTCACGTCTCCTGTGAGACAGTATTACCGCCCCGGATGAGCCTGCCTGTTCTTGCTGAGTCATGAGAGACAGCAGCGTGGCTCTCCGACTTTAAAAAATATCTGAACTACATTAGACTCACCTAATTAATTTTACTAGTGGTAGGTGTCTCATATGTGAGAAGCCGCCTGGCCCCTGGGTAGGTACCACCGCAATGTCTATTTCTCCCGCCAAACAGCAGTTTAAATGCACTGTTGTTTTTCGGATTTAAGGATATTGTAGCCAGAGTACCTACTGGACATATTGAGACTTAACATCTCATGTCTCAGGATGGTGAGCGTAGTGGAATGCCAAACATTGCATTCAAGATGCTGTTTGGTTTTGCTACTGTTCATGAGCGGTCGTATCGCTTACCATCAGGCGAACGGCATGCTCGTCTCGCCATTCATTACAATAAAATTTTAAAAAATCAACTCATTTATATTCACTTTGTCCTACCACCAAAAAACCCTGTACCCCTTTTTTTAATTTCCAGGTCAATACTAACAGTCCCATGGATAGAGCTGGGCGGTTCAGTGGTTATCGAGTGCGTGCAAACAGGCCACAAGGCGAATGTGGAGTTCCTCACGAAGCCCTTCTACGGCGGCAAGAAGCATCGAGTCACGTGCGAGATATTCGCCGGGGCGGACAAGAAACCCTACTATACCGCACAGGGAGAGTGGAATACTAGGATGGAAGGACGGTGGACTGAGACTGGGGTAAGTTTTGGTTGTATATTTTGCGAACTTGTGCAGTAATGGGATCAAATAGTATTAAAAAAATGCCAAAAATATTGATAACAGTTGGGTTATAAGATGTATTGATTATTGGATTCTGGATCCATATAGCAATTAAACAGCTTTAATTATTGACCATAATATTATCTGTGAAAATACATTATTAATTATATTTGAGCGCACTAGAAACAGTGCGCAAAACAAGTGACAGTGTCCCCATAAAATTGGTTAAGCAAATGCGGCATACTGGTATATATACCACATGAAAAAAAGCCTGGAAAAATTGTTAGGGGTTATTCTGTTTTTTTTTATCAGTCCTTGCCTATATTTTCATTAACCACGTGCAAACCTTAGAATATTGTATTTAAAAATGTTTTCACACACAGATATGTGATTTAAAATGATGTTTGTGTGTGTTTGTGCGTGTGCGTGTGCGTGTGCGTGTGCGTGTGCGTGTGCGTGTGCGTGTGCGTGTGTGTGTGCGTGTGTGTGTGTGTGTGTGTGTGTGTGTGTACGAACGTGCATGCAAGGTTATTAACATCGACACACTTTTAGCCCACTCTGCAATTGGACTTCGAAATACTCTGCATGAAACACATTTCTCGATGTCGCTACATTAAATTAATACATTGAAATTTATGTCATATTCACAGGCAAATCCAAACTTTTGTTGTATTGACAGCCTCCATGGTGCAGTCGGTTAAACATCGTCTGTAAAATGAGAGGTCGCGGGTTCGATCCCCGCACTGAGAGAAATGTTTGTACGGCCAACAAATCAAACAAAAATCTTAGAATAGAATCTTAAAATTAAAATAAAATTTATTTATTTTATTATTGTTTCTTTTATATTTTATTTTAACAACCAATCATACGATTCGAGTTATATTACCACGATACTTGATTTCGCATTAGCCAGAGTTAACAACACTAGCGCGAACGCCGAGCGTAGTGTGAGTGTAGCAACAAAACTGAAGTACACAAGTAATGTTTATTTATATATATATATTTATTTTTATAAACCTTTGTATATCTGTATTTGTACGTCGTTTTTAGTGTTTTTGGTAAATAAATGCTAAAAAAGTAAGTGTAGTTGTGTGAAGAGGCATCTTAGCAGGCCGGCATAATTGTGTCTATTGACATGGGACTGCCATCCGATGCCAGTGGACACACTGTCTGGACAGCATTTGTGCTAACTATCAGGCGCAATGCGACCATTATGACGGGCCATATTAAAAAAAAAACTATTTTTCTTTCTTTCTTTTTTTTCTTACACACACAAGCTTGACTTATATTATTATTTATTCTGTGACTATACGAATGATTCTCTATGCACCCAACAGCGTACAGAACTAGTATTCGACGTGACGTGCATGAAGCCGCGTCGCAAACGCGTTGCGCCCATCAGCCGGCAGACGGCGCACGAGTCGCGGCGCGTGTGGCGCCACGTGACGTGCGCGCTGCGAGCCGCCGACTGCGACGCGGCCACGCGCGCCAAGCGACACGTCGAGCAACAACAGCGGGATCAGGTCAAGATGAGGGACGCTGCTGGAGAGAAGTGGCTCACACAGGTATTGTATAGTCTTTATAGCCGCGTGACAGGTTGGATAGTTTTGGCGGGAGTTTTGAAAAGTATTTTTGATTAAGTATTTTTTTATTAAAATTTGTTCTTTTTTGTGTTTATCTATATAAACAGAGCCTATCTACAAAATTACTCAAGATCCGTATTATAAGATCATTACGATAATAAATGCTCTTTTTTATTAATTTATCTGTCGGCTCTTATAGAAAACATTTTATGAATTAAAATAGTTACGCTTACGGTTACACCGTGTTCCCATTACTATACTGCTCCCGAACGCAATAAACCGATAACGTAATTTTTTACTATAACCATCGTCAATTTCGGTTATCAGTTTGCGTGCACTGGTCCCCACCCATCTAGGACCTATCTTAGTAGAGTACTACTGAAAAATAAAAAATACCACATATTTTTCCTTTTCATTAAATTATTGTCTTTATTGATCTTATTATCTTTTAAAATAGCGCAACGTAATGCTCATAAAAAAAACTCAAGCCATTTACGACACGTCATGTCACAGTGTCATACATATATAGTAATAATAGGATAATTAAAAATTATTTTTAAATTGCGTAAATGTTAAACCATTCCAATTTCCTGTAATTTATATCATAATAACATTATTTTTTCTTGCAGCTATTCAGCCCCAAAGGCGAAGACGGGTGGGAGTACAACACGCCGCTTAAGAAACGCGTCAGCGCGACCAAAACCACGCCACAACACAAGAGCACAGAGAACGCAGATACCAGATAATCGTCGTTACGCATTATGGACTATTTCTATTAAATCGCAAGGTAGATCCTATCTCACAGCAACAACTGACCTTGTAGTGCAGGCACGTAGCCGCCCTCGAAATCAGGTAATTCCTTCTCTACACGTCAATAGACGTTGTTTTTGGATGGGTGTTGCGATCGTCAAGTGGAACGCACGCTAATAAAATAATAATAATAATATTTAAAATCTATCAAATGACACAAACCGTGCGTTCCACTTGCCATCCGAAGACTACGTCTGCAAATGCATCTGTTGACTTGTAGAGGAGGCATTAAAGGAGAGCCTTTCCAAAGCCGGACGGTAGTAATTATGATAATCACATCCATTTGCTGTATACTTCATTTTTTAGTGATTTATTGTTACACTAACCCGCAATGTAAAGTGTATTGAATTTTATGGCAAATGTCGTTGATCACTAGTCAGCTGTTTCGTCTTAGCGTTACATTGCGCTATTTTAAAATAATTGTATTTTGTTTTGTGATTTTTAGTTGTATGTTGTCTATACTACTAGTCTGTGTTTTCGGGAGAGGTCCACTTAAATCTTAATAGTTTAAAAAATTGAGCTCAAGGTAGGTATGTCGCGTGGAAAATGTCACGCCACGCTACGTTTGTGATAGGGATTGTAAATAGTATGGAATATTTCGTATGCAAGAGGTATAATATGGATATAACAAATATATAAAAAATCATCATAAGAATTAATGTTCTCGAGTATCGGAACATCGCCTTAAATGTAACGAAATCTTTTCTTTTTTTTTTGTTAAAATTGTAATGAAATCTATCAAAACTTAAAACTTAACTACCATTTTTAATAGTGATATGAAATATTCCATACAAAAAATCAGTGTTGTGGCGTGGTGTGTAAAGTACTTTAAGATGTTACGCCTTGTGTTACAGTGATTGTTACGGTTGCGGTTACGTGCTTGTCGTACGTTATAGGGTAATGTTACGCACCAATGTTACTCGCTTACAAACTCTCGGAAAGTTTTCTCTAGACTGTATAGGAGGTCGTTATGCCATATTTGTTCGGGTTGTTGCGTGTTGCGCCTTGGTATATGGACTTTATTTAAAATAAATGTTTTTTATTAAAACTTTTTTGTTTGAAGCATTTTTTTATGTCAATAATAATAGTTAATTACTTGTGTGGAATCTCTAGTAATACTCAGATTAAAGTCTGTATATTGAGGCCACACTCTACTAAATGTAAGTGAGCACAATTGTGCATAAGGTATTTGCCCCGAGCATATTTTTTATTTTATCCGTTTACACGATCATGCTAACTTGGCAGGCTTTACTGATGACTGATGGATTTGTATGGTGTTAATTATTTCTAATATATTGTGTTTTACTTTTTTATTAATCTTTTTTTATAAGTATTTACATAGATAAATCAATTGCTATTTTATAAGTTTTTTGTTTAAAAAAATATATTTCATTCATTCATTCATCAGTAGGGCTTGACAGTTAAAACTGATCGTTTATCCCTTAGCGAATGTGTTTTAGCAAATTCCCAATCTTGTTACGGCCTACTGTATAAAAATCAGCAATAAAAATATATAATGTACATATTTAACATTCTTGAAATATTTTTTTCTAAGCTTGGAACTTTGGGCTGTACTTGGGACGGACTGTAACGTGGGCTTAGGATGTTTACTTCTAAATATAATTTAATAAGGCCCTGTTCAAACGAAGCGAATAACGTGCGAGTAGAATTGGAATACTTCTAGAAACTATGAATTTAAGCCCGGATCACTAGGCTGCTGTATCAATAAGCACGATTTCTTATTCGTCTCGTTTGTACAGATTTAAAAATGGGGTTGGTAAAAAGGCCGCTGTTTTGTGGGCTTTTGGGTCATCGCTGGATACAGGCTTCCAACAAGTCTTGGTAGGAAATTTGGGGGCCTATGTTCGGCACTGGACTTCCTATGTCTGAGTGGATAGATCACTGACTTGTGTAATCAATAAAACTGCTAATCTTCTATGACTTGGTTCAATTTATGGAACCAAAATGACTTCAATTGCTATTTCTAGTGATTCTTTTAAAATACGTATAGAATAAAAAGGTTATCTGAATTTAATACAAATCTGTTAAGATATTAGCTGTGAAACGAATTGAAATACTTGTTCGAGTTTCGGTTTTCTGTTTTTGGTCTCGATGTTGTGGACTGGTAAATCTTAGTTTTTGATGTCCACGACATATTTATTTTCACCGTGGGATCGGCATTGCGTAAAAAAACATTGAAAAATTAAAATGTGAAAACCCTTAAGTATGCAGTTTTTCTGGAAATGTTTTTCTTTCATAAATGTAAGATCATTTCACATAGTAAGGTCTAATAAAAAAATACTTCGACAATCTCAGTTGCCTAGCAGGTACAGTAGTGTATATGGGCTATTAATCTTAAGCTCTTGTAGATTTCTAGATCGGGAAATCCAAATGTACATAAACATTATATTCTCAGACAGTACAGAATTTTCATAAAGGCAATGATAATCTGTCAAAATAGCTGACACTCAAATTCTTACATGCATTAAAAGTCATGCCGACCCCACTTAAGTTTCGGATAAGGAAATATATAGCTTTATTCATAGACAATTTTAAACCTATTTTAGCTATCGAATGTTTTGTCCCTTTTTAACGCCTTTTGAATTCAGTTTTATTTTTATTTATTGCAAAGCATGGCGAGACGAGCATGATTCTACGTTCGCTTACCTGAGACATGAGATGTTAAATCTCAATGTGTCCATTAGTTAGTCTGGCTACAATGTCCTGCAATCCGAAACACAACAGTGCATTTACACTGCCGTTTGGCGGGAAAAATACACACTCCGGTGGTACCTACCCAGGCGGCCTCACACATATGAGAAACCTACCACCAGTAAAAGTCAGCTTGAGCGATGAAGACAACGTTCAACAACTAAAATAGGTTTTTAAACTGTCTATGGATAAAACCGATAGAAATTGATAAAGATAGCATATAGTTCTCAGGTATGTAAAAGAATTCGATGATAAAAGAAAAATTGTTAATAAATTCTATAGAATAATGCCGTACGTACACGCTTAGCCACATACTAAACACGTTCTCACTACGTCACGATATTTAATAGAAATTTTGTAATGTTTTATATTCGCCATCTATGAAGAGCTATCGTGATTACAATCGAAAATCATCAATATGTTAATATGTCGCGATTATTACTCATGAATATCAGAGTAGCTGTTAAATATGGAAAAATACTGCAAAGTAGTAAAAAATATTTTCTTCTGGCTGTAGGGTGGAATAACATTGATATTTCTAGAAAAATCTAAAAAAATATTTAGTCCACTATACAAGGTCACCACAAAATATTTTTAGTTCAAAAAAACGATCAATTTTACGATCAAACATATTTGTAAATTACGTTATATTACAAGTAATAGCTCTGAATAGATAGTGGGAATAACATTCACTTTACATCTCTATTATATAAGAATCATCATTGACGACGAAACAGTGACGTCACAATGTCTCAGTGAACATGGACCATTTTGAATGTAGGAGTTAGTCACAATTTGTAAAAAAAATACAAAGAAAACGCCCAAATTAGTACCCTGTATCACAATCAATAAACAGACCGTTTATGAGTCATACTTTTCCGCAGCTTTGATGCGCGAATATTTTTTTCTTTTCTAGCGCCAGTCTGGATAAATACGTGACATTACTCCACCAATAATTTCGTCCAATAAGGTCTCATCTACACTAAGCATTCGTGACGTCATATAAAAGTAAACATTTAATTTACACCTCAGTGAGTCTAAGTCCATGTACACATGTATAATTTATTAGTGAAAAGACTGAGTGAAATTATGAAAACGAAAATAACAAGGATGCGCCGCGGCTACGGGCGGACGATACGACGTGGAAATTTATGATACGTTTAACATTCGATCACATAGACTTATTTAATTGAATAGTTATAAATACCATGTTGTATATTTAAATAAAAAATTGTAAAAAATATTTTTTCCTTTTTTATTTCAATTTTCCTTTTGTAGAGCACAACTTGATCACTTATTAAATAAATTACTGGTATAACTGATGCTAAAAATGTTACCACAGAAATATTCCGGCTTTAGCACGAAGTGACTATTATTTGAGCTAAATTGACTTGTTTGATCCTGAAAGGAAAATAATGTGCATAGACATTGTAAAAAAAATCCTATAGAAATCATTTTAGGTTATTCCTAATTCATATATTTATGATTTTAAATTTATAAATCATTTGGTCCCTAGATAAAAATCGTATCTGAAATAATAAAAAAAAAATTCGTTAAACATTATTCATTATTGTTATAAGTAAAAGATTTAAATGTAATACCACGCTGTATTTTGAGACATTTTGGCACGCCAAATATGATAGAGATATTTAATATTTTCTTATTTTCACATACGATTTTGTTCTTCGGACTAATTCAAATAGCTAGTATAAGTAGCCCACTCCCACGATACAATTTTAAAGTACTTACTGCTCGATTTAGATCTTGTGATGAAACTTATAGCCTTCTCCATTGTGGTTAGTTTTTCACAAGGCGATCCCTGAAGCATTGTTGATACTGGAGCAGTTAAAACCCTGAAGTTTATCTGACTGAAATCCATCGTCTCGTACAGAAAGCGAGACTGCCTGTTGCTTAGAATCCAGAGGTTGCCTTCGTAATCCACCTGTTGATGAAAAAATTGGATGAATGCTTTGGTAAGTTGCATGTTTTTTGTTGCATGCTGGCTTGCGAAGCCATGGCTGACGGTCCACACCATCCCGGCGTGAACCAAACGGTTCTCAAATTCTTTTTTATGCCGCACCGTCAGGCTGTGGAATTGTTTGCCTTCTCACGTATTCCCTCCTTCCTACAATCCTGGATCCTTCCGCCGTAGTGTGAAGAGGCACCTTAGTAGGCCGGCATAATTGTTTCCATTGGCATGGGACTGCCGTCCGATGCCAATGGATACTCTGCCTGGGCGGCATTTGCACTTACCATCTGGTGCAATGCCGCGACTATGCCGGGCCATTATAAAAAAAAATATCTTTTTTTATAGAAACCATAATCATCAAATAGTTGGAAAAGCATCAAACAATAAATGTAAGTGTATAAGTAAATCAATACTATTGAATGCGTCGGTGGCTAAGTAGTACTACGGTATGATAACTGGGCTGTGGTCTCGGGTTCGAAACCCGGGTCTAGCATAGTGATAGTGGTTTTTTTCAATTAATCATCACTTTGGGGTTAGTAATTTCGATAGGCGATACGCTCGCGCCTCGCCCCCTTTCACGTTATGGGAAAAAGACGTGAGTCTATGTATGTATGTAGATGTACTATGTAGAAAAGATATTCCATAATCTATCTTACCTTAATGTCTGCAGGAAACTCGAGCATATTGCAATCGCTTAAAATGACCTGCGCGTTTTCTTTATTGAAAGGCTTCTCTATATTCCAACAGCCTATGCCGTTTTTACATAACTAGAAACACCACAATAATTAAGTTGAAACCTTTCTACTAATGCGGGGAAAGGAGGCAAAGAAGCAAGCGGCTCAGATGATGGAAGGTTAAAATCATCATCATCATCCACAGCCAGTAAAGTCCCACTGCTGGGTATAAGCCTCTCTCATATGCAATGGTGACACTTCTGAGTGCTCACACATATTATGCAATTTTTCTGGTTTTTTTTTTGTCAGTCGCATCCAGGTTCGGCCTGCGACATTGATTGTCGTCGACCCATCTTGTCGGGTGCCGGGCAGGAAAGATCAACAACCCGGAAATTATTGGTGTATTTTCCTATAATAAGGGTCCCCTAACGACCAAAATTCATACACAATCTAAAGATCGTTTTCGAGAATAAACTAATCCGACCGCTTCTAACAAGTTGCTGTGAAAATCGTTAAGAGAAAGTTACAGTCATTTATAATGTACTGTCTGTAAAATATCGCTTATTGTAACTAATACTTACTTGTGTATAAAACAAGGCTCTAGAATGAGGATCGTAGTCGCACGCTGTTGCTTGTGACATAGGCCCTCTCTCACCCACCACCTAAAATGATAACATATAATTATATTGAAGCAGAAATATAGTAGTTTAATATATCCCAATATGTCAAGAGTAGGTACCAGCGCGGCGTAGGACGTCAGAAATGAAGAGGCACCGAAAGCTAAAAAGAGGCTTTCGGTGCCTCTTCATTTCTGTTTTTCATATTATGTGGTTGCATGATTCGAGAGCTCGAGAGCGTTCCCTAGAAAATCGTATATACCATAACAATTTCACTCAGGATACTGATTTTGTTAAATCCATTACTGGGTAAGGGAAATGTTTATTGTATAGTCAACGCAAATTAGCGTGTCTAATCAATCAATCAATCATTTATTTACTTATGATAGATAGGTATTACATAGTTGGAATAATATTAAATTAAGTGCTCTATGCTCCGCCTCAATTGGCATACAAGTATGATTATAAAAATATATATTTTTTTTACAATTAAATATTCAACAAGCTGACAGTGACAAAAATAAAAATGGTCAATAATTATTCAAAATAATAGTTCCATATTCTATAAATTACATTACAAGTTATTCGTCAGGTAATTGTATATAGGTAGGTATATATGTATATATTATTACATCATCAAAAACATTCACTACTTAAAAATTCAATTAAATAGTAATAACACTTATCTATTAAGAATGCTGTTAGTTTCTTCTTGAACAACTTTGTAGGGAGGCTTTTGAAGCTATGTGGTATTTTATTGTATATTTTCGGCCCCATTGTTAAGATGCTTTTTCTTAATAATGCAGTGTTATACCTATTTACGTGTAATAGATTCTGATATTGTGTTCTTATCTGATGTGGTCGCGTTGTTGTATCAGCCAACGTATTAAATAAATGTGGATTAGATTTAACAAACATAGCAACTTCCAATATGTATAACGATGGGTAAGTTAATAATTTATATGATTTGAATATATGTGAACAGGTTTCTGTTGCTTTGAGGGCGAATATGGACCGAATACAACGTTTTTGGGCTTTGAATATCCTCTCCCTGTCACAACAATTTCCCCAGAATATAATTCCAAATCTCAATACTGACGCGACTATACAAGCAATAATGAGATATAAGCAATTATGCAATTATACTATATAAGCAATATAAGCAATTATGAGAGTTTGTTTATTAACCTTTTTCGACAGATTGAAAAGTATAAATGAAGCTCTACTTAATCTAGTACAAACGTCATCTGAGTGATATTTCCATGATAGCTGATCATCTATTAATATTCCCAAAAATCTTGTAACATTGGTAGTATCGACTCTCTGTCCGTTGTAGTTAATATTAAATTTTTCAATATTTATTCGCTGGCGGAAGTGTATGACTAGTTTTTTGTAAATTTCAATGAGAACTCAAGACGTCTAACTACCCTATAAATGTTAAGTTCTGTGTCTTTTTCTGTATCAGTCCATGTAGTTCCCATTGTAGGGCACAGGCCTCCTCTACAATCGAGAGCATGATTGAGAGTGGGTAGGTCATATATTAGCGAACTTTACCTTACCTACTTTTATCAAATTCTCACAAATTGCTATGGCATCCAGGTTTCCCCACGTTGTTTTCCTTCACCGTTATAGTGCGTGGTGATTGACAACTATTAATACACACATGACTCCGAAAAGTCAGAGTTGCACCCTGGGATTCAATCCCGCAGCCACTGTGAACATATTGGCAGCCACTTCTGGTCCGTTTACCAACAGGCTACCACGCGCTTCAATTACTTTTGTCTTTTTTTCCCTTTGTAATCCCTATTAGTTTTACTATAGGATTGATTTCATTGCGGGGAAAAGACAAGTCAGCATTAAAATGCGTGTGTGAAAATGGGACAGTCTCCACGCCCTATGAACTAACTTGATTGTCAGTGGGTTGATAATATGTATTAACTTCAGAGTCAGTAGTATCGCGACTTACTTCGACGCCATTGAATATTTCCTCCTTCTGAATATTTTTATCTCTGAGAAGTCGCGTAGACATCATGAACTGTTTCGTACTCGATGTCGGATGGAAGAATAGATGCCGGTGGCTGCAATATTCAAATAACAGAAACATGAAGCATCACCATTCCTGCTGTACTTTTATATATGTCATCCCACAGATGGGCAAAGGTCTTCCTCCTCTTCTTCCTTAATTCGCAGTTTTAAATAAAATTTGTATTCTCAAGATTGTTTTAAATATTACTCATTAACGATATTCATTCTAGTGTCAAGTAGCAACGGACGCCCATCAGACATCGGCAATGCTAAGGAATCAATCAAGTCCATATCTATATTTTTTCACATTTCATAGCAAGAGTTACGATCTAAAAAGCATAAAAACGCATCCTACACAATATTAAACATCATACCCGTCACTCATAGTATGCGATAGCGCAGCGGAAGATATCCCATCGCTCCAGTAGAAGTCCACACCCCCCACCTTGTAAACACCTGCGTGAGGATCGAAGTGAAAGTAATGGTTCTCCACGCGCCACGCCTCGTTTGTTGGCAAATGGTACACGATTATAGCATTCGACCCCATGTCAGTTATGTACGCGTAGCTGTTTTCGCAACTTTTGCCGATTATATCCACTACCTAGAAAAGAATATCGCTGGAAAACCTTGGACACTTCTTAAAAACTAAGGGCTCATTAAAATTGTCTCGGAAGAGCCATTTTACCACGGTTCGATTATAACGCTGAAGCCTCGGTTTCGAATCCCGAGTTCGGCAAGGTGATATCGATTTTTTCTACTTATTATTTGTGATATGCTCGCCCCCTATCACATCACGTGGGATGGAACACACAAAGCGAAACGTGTGCGTACTGTAGTAGCGTCTCTACCTAGGCTTTCCGGGAAAATGGTGTGATGTGTGCTGTTGTATTTTTTTTCTTATTCTGTGTGTGAAGTGAAGTGAAGGCGCAACTTAATTTTAGAAAGTAAAGGCAATTAATTAATGATTCCATGTAGCTAAGTATAGATATTGGAACTTACAACACTGGTTAACACAGAAGAATCTCTAAGGACCTCGTCAGTGAACTCATATCGATTTATTAGCGTGTCTGTATTTAAATCGAAAATTAATATTGCCGGCGGTACGAGTTGTGTGACTTCGTCTGAAAGGAAAATTACAACATCTTACATTTACTTTACAAATATATTCATGTAGCGAATTCGATTCGTTAAAATTACATACATACATACGTGAGCCTTTTTCCCAGAAGGGGTAGGCAGAGGTGCCAGGGCACCCACATTTCGCCTTGTATGTTCTGTCCCATGATGTGATAGGTGGCGAGCCTATCGCCATATCGGGCACAAATTCCTGACTCTGGGCTGATAATGAATAGAAAAATCCAATATCACTTTGCCCAACCCGGGATTCGAACCCGAGACCTCAGCTTTGTAACCGTACCGGAGTACAACTACGCCACCGAGGCAGTCAGCAGAGGCACCGTTAAAATTGCTCGACAGAAAATGACGCAAAAAAGAGATGTAAGGAATTCGACCAAGGAAAAGGAGCGAATGTATAAGTTTATTACAGAGCTGATCAGTTGAATATATAAAATTGCACTCAAAGATTGTGACAAGAAACAACAATGAGGGATCTGCAAAAAATGCACTCGGAAATCACAACCTTTAGAGGAGAACCTATATTCAGCAATCGACTTTATATTACTAAGTATGATATGATAGGTATACCTCTCAGCCCAACCCTCAATTCCTCTCATCTATCCACTATGAAATATCTACAACAACTTACTAGCCATATCAGCAACACCATTATCGACTACCCACAATCTGTCGCATTTATCCACATGAACTCTGAATGTTGACACGACGCAACTGTTGGACTTCACGCAGCACGCGTTGTCTGAAACGCAACCTTCGTCCCAGTTCGGGTAAGGATTTAGTAGCTGACTTTGAGTGCCGTTGACGTAAATGTAGTTGAGGGTAGATGGAACACCTGATGAAAAATAACTGGAATATTGTTAAGTGACTGCTTGCTCCTATTGCTAAGATTAACTCTTTGGTTCTAAGACGTAAGCCTATACGGATTTCGCATAAATGCTTTCGATTTTTTTTATAAATACCTAACTCTTACATAGGTAAGCGTTATCCTTAACAGTAATAATCATGGGCTTGAATTTGAACCTGTGAGGTCTGGTTTGGCAGTCAAGTCTTCGCGAAACTGTCCATTGATCATCATTTGATTCGATATCTGAATATGGACCACTAATACTTGAATTGCAATCTTCTGAATGGATACCTTTTTTCCACCTCGGTACGGTGACAAACAATTTGTTTTTCCATCTAGCCAGTCCTGTAGGCAAATTATTTTCTGGAATGTAAAGGCCAGATTTCAAAGCATTGTCCCGATCCTCATCTTTCCAAGCATAATCTATAGTTTTCCATTGGAACTTGGGAGGTATTATGCAAAATATTGGAACAATTAATAAAAACAGAATAATAATTTGCGAAATCATATTAAAACTTAAGATTTATCAAATATTCATAATTTTTCTAGCATTTTTTATGAAACCGGTATTTCTGAAGCTATTGCGACGTTGTCATTCTAAATAATTACAGAATATTATTATTTTTATATTATTTTATACCACCCAGAAAAACTAGCAACAACTAAACGCAAATTACAAATGTCAAATAATTTTCCATTGCTAGACAATATATTTTTCTTATTTGCCGTCCTTTTCGTTCTAATAGTAGATTGTATAAGTTTATCTCATCTCATGCTATAAGACACGAGGCAGATAAGAACTACAAATCCGAGCAAATCTGCCTGATGTCACACATGACGGCTATATAATAAATATTAAATAGTTGTTCAATCCTGTGTTCAATCCTATTAAATTAGATTGTGGTGATCTATTGAGAACCGCTTTTTGCAAAGTTAATTTATTAAACGTTCTTTAATTCGCTTCACGTAGCGATGTCAACAGAGAAGGAGGAAATCCAAAATGGTGATGGTAGTGTCGATGAACAAACAGAGAAGAGGATAGGCTGTGCACATTACAAACGACGGGCAAAATTCGTGGTGAGTTTCACAAACATGCATTTAGTAATTAGAACATTAAAGGAACAAAGAGTGCAAAACGCTCTGCTATATATAAACTAACTACGTAGAACAGATGAGATGCGGATTTTAGAAAACAAAGCGGTGTCAACGAACGCTGATTCGTCCACGGTCTTAATTTAGTGTCGAAATTGCGCTCTATGCATTTCACTCTTGGAAAGGATCCACAAGGCAACTGTATGCCTCGCATTCGAATTTGAACCACTGTTGTAGAGTCATTTTTGTGTTGTCAGTATTTAGAGACTCAAAGAGCCATACATCATCCTTCATGTGGTCTGTAATTTTAATTTATATGTTAGATAAACTATATTGTTGTTGGCGCTCCTACAATGTTTGCCATTATAATATAAAATAATAATAAAAATTATAGCTTTGGAACCACAAAATCTAAAATAAATAGTCTAGAAAGAATAAAAACGATATGCATCCTTTGAGCCCTAAGGTTCTTTAATCTGAATTCTAATTAGAATAAATCAATGCCATATGACTATACAGTGAATTATTACAATGTATTGGCATCATTTCTAAACTCAACACTTCCTGATAAAGTATCCAATTTACTACAGTTCAAAGTACAGAAAATACTTTAAAACAAATTTTAATTGTAATAATCAAGAGCCTAGAAATAAATGTAATTATGTAATATTTTGCACTTTGTGTTAAAATATGATGAAATAATATTAACTAACCAGCTATAAATAAATAAATAAAAATTCATTGACTGCCTTGGAGGCATAGTTTTACTATGGTATGTTTATAAAGCCAAGGTCTCCAGTTTGAATCCCAGGTTGGCAAAGTGATATTGGATTTTTCTGATCATTATCAGCAGCAGGAATCTGTGCCCAATATGGCACTAGGCTCACACTATATCACATTGTGGCATACTAGGCGAAATGTGGGTGTCATGATTGCACCTTTGCCTACCCCTTCTGGGAAAAAAGGCCTGAGTTTATGTATGTAAAAAAATATATTTTGTAAGTGTATGGGTCAGATTTGATGTTAAGCCCCATGTATGATTATTTCCATTATTAGCTGTTTCTTGTGTATCATTTCTGTGTAAGCTTGTTGTAATTAGGCTTTTGGAGTGTTTAGGCCTCAACACAACTAAGCCACGGCTTGAAAGTGAACTGGAAAGGCATTGCCTTTGTGTCTTCAAGAATCATATGTGACAGTCTACTACTATTTGCAATTGAGAATGACAAAGGCTGTGCAAAATTATGGCACTGAATATAGTTGCAATAGATATAAAGAGAAATACAGTTTTAGAATCACAAGGGTTATAAAATGTAGGAAAAGCAACCATGTAAACTAACATAGCTTGATAGAGCAGCTGTTAAATTGATAGGTCTCAACAAAACTTTAATTGAAATAAAATAAAATTTTGTCCATTAAAGTACACTTAGAATGCAAGAAATACTTCACGAATAACAAGACACATATTAAAATAAATATATACATGTATATATTATGTAAAGAAAACCCTCTTCTATTATTTTAGATATAGTTTTGTTCTTAGATACTTTTAGCAGGAATTAGTAGACCTTGATTTTGGTTGAAGTTGGAATAACAGTTAATCATAGTTTAATCTACTGGTTGAAATAATATTGATATAGGCTAAAACATGCCCCAACCATGCCAAAGCTTATGTGTGTACATTTCAAATAATTCCAAAATAAATAAAATTGTATCTGACATGTAAACGTAACATAGCTCAACCATATTCATAATTGAATTTTATCTCCATATGTAAATATTCACAGACTCCCTGCTGCAACAAAGTGTACATCTGTAGATACTGTCACGATGAAAACGAACAGCACTATTTCAACAGGAAGTCAGTCACCGAACTCATTTGTACAGAGTGTGATACCCGGCAAAAGGTGCAAGCCGAGTGTGAGAGCTGCGGTGTTAGATTTGGGAAGGTTGGTATGACAATTTGTTGCCGTAGTAATACCCTATGTGAATAATATTGGTTTTACAAAAAGGAATCAAGATTTTACTGAGATTCCGTTTACTAATGTTAGTCCTGTTTTATAACACAATACACATATATGTTGGTAGAATGTGAAAGTTTTGTCATCTGTCCATCACTAATTGTGTTTTTGATGTGATGATCAAATTGGCGGTGTAGCACTACCAAATGTACATAACATGAAACAAATTGTTACCACTGTCTTACTAAAGGTGTAATGGTTTACTGTTATGCAAGACCCTAGAGCGGCGATACTCAATCTTTTTTTTTTACACGAGCTGCAAACATCTTTGAAGGTATGGTGTTGCAGGTTGACTCAACGCAACTCATCGCGCTAGGGTTGTCTAGTTACAAATTTTTTTAATCAGCCAGAGTTGTATCTATGATTAGCGCGAAATTTAAAATGGTTTGCAACCCTAGCCGGGCCAATCATAAAAGCTCCCGCGGGTCGCAAGTTGGGTATAGCTGCTTTAGAGTCTATTTTAGATTATTTTTATATTTTTCTATCGTAACACACAGGGGCTGTATTATAGTAAAGAGAGCTCAATAACGTTCCAGTAAAAAACGCTACAAAGCGTCAATGGTTGGGTCTCAATATCCTCTTTCACTTTATCACACAAACATACATATTCATTTGACTTTTTAAGGTAATTTACTATTTAATAAACCTTACAGCATTTAGGACACATTCAACTATTTGCAAACCGTAAGCCGATTGTTTCGATTCACACACTTAAACAAATATTAGTATAATAAACAAGCATGTTTTTAAATTCCAACTGTTTAAGAAAATGTTTTTCAGACTTTCCAATAGTCACAAAATGTGTACCCCTATCCATAGAACTTTGTGTAACTATCAACATCTTTATTCATAGACAATTTCAAAACCTATGTTAATAACCAAATGTTTAGCCCCTGTCGAATTACTTTTGAATTCAGTTTGAACGAATAAGACAAAACATGCGACGCTAAAATAGTTTTTAAAGCGCTATGAATAAGGTCGTAAATCTATTTATTTAAACCCATCTCCCTCCAGTACACATGTCTGATCTGCAACCTGTTTGATGATGAAGACAAGAGGCAGTACCACTGCGACGGCTGCGGCATCTGCCGGGTGGGTGGTAGAGACAGGTTCTTTCACTGCGAGAGGTGCAATATGTGTCTGCCGGTGCAACTGCAACGCGTTGGACATCGGGTGAGTATATGAGGTTTTTTGTTTAGGATCATTAATAGAATAATAGTATCTACTTAGATACTACAAAATAAGATTTCAGCAATATTCCAGAATTCATAATTAAATTCCATCATACATATTGAGAATTCATAATTCATACATAATGAATAGCATAATTTTTTTATTCTTATTTTAAAATAAAATCTACAGGGAATTTACATTTATGCATATATGTATATTTCCTGTATGTAATTGTGTATATATATGAATATTGATTGTAAATATTCATATATTTTCTATATAATAGAGCTTGTATTTTAAGCTGCCCTGTTAAGACTACCATCTGTACTTTATTTAATTGTTATAGGTCTACCAGAATCTCATGGCATTTTGGGAAATTTGAATTTACGCATTGCAACACTGGGGTAATTGGATGAACATATTTTGATACTTTCAATAATTGTAATTAATTATTATTTCAAATTGACATTATTTTTTTTAGTACAACTTTGTAAATAAAGTACATAATGTTTTAAGTAAAAATAAATAGGTTATTTAAACATTAAAATTACTTCAAAATTATACTTTTAGATTAATAGCCAATTAAAATAGGCAAATAAGATTTTTTCAGTTTTAAATTCTAATATACATACGTGCCTTACGAGTATTTATAATATAGAGGGAGCGCTGGTACTTTCAAAACGTAGATGTAGATAAAAATGGTGGTACCGAGCCACCAGTTTCGTTTTAATTCTCTCTTCTTATTAGTTCTCACTTAATCAAACAACTTTCAATTTCCAAATTGTAAGTAGTTTGATTATGAGTCGGTTTTATTTAAATAATTATTAGATTCGATAAATGTTATACGAAAGATGCAAGATTGTAAAATAAATACGTATAATTTTATTTTCAGTCTTCTTTATTTCATTACCACTTTAGTCAGAGCTTACTTCTGAATACTCTTCCTGACAACTTCTGATGAAGACGATGAAGATAAAGGAATAATAATAAACCGTTCCTTATCTAAAATCTCGGGAAACTCCTGTAAATAGGTATTTAATGCATTACTGTTTAGTTTCAAAAATGATATCAAAGTATATACTAACACTAACCAAAAAAAAATGAAGTATCAAAATTATTCACTCCGACTTACTTGTTAAAGCGACGTCGATTTTAAAATCGTCGATTTTGTTTAAATTTGACCAAATTATTCACGGATCTCATGATAAACCTTGTAAACAATGTGTCGCACTTGTGATTGTAGAACTAATTTGTAAATTTTCGCTAAGAAAGGATAGAAATCTTAAAATATTCATATCGAATGACATAACTCAAGTTTTGAATCAGCTGTTGACCGATGGTATTGCCACATAAAAATCATTATGTTTTTTTTTAATTTTATGCCATGAGATTCTGGTAGACCTATATCTCTTGATTATTATTGAAATAAAACTATTTTTTACGGATTTTATCGCGGATATGGTTTAATTTTTACATTTTTGACTTCTCAACGTTTTGATTACTTCAAAGCTTTCGTGGTCACGGGGCGGACACGAAACCACCACCACGAAAGCTGTGAAGTAATCGAAACTTTGGGAAGTCAAAAATGTAAAAATTAAACTAAATCCGCGATAAAATCCGTAAATAATGGTTTTATTTCAATGTGTAACATTCGCGTAAATCTATGAAACCATTATCTAGATTATTATTATTTTATCTACGTGTGCAGTAAACTATAAATAAATCCCCGCAGTGTGTAGAGAACGTGTCCCGTTCAAACTGTCCGGTGTGCCTGGAGGACATCCACACGTCTCGCATCCCGTGCCACATCCCCGACTGCGGCCACCTGCTGCACAAGCCGTGCTTCGAGCAGCTGCTGCACTCCGGACACTACGCCTGCCCCACGTGCCAGACCAGCATGATCGATATGTCCAATGTGAGATAACTACATAATATTATGTTTGTTAGTGCAGTAAGAACACAAGTGAAACGCAAGCGTGATGTAGACCAACTGTTCAATAGACAAACGTGAGGCACGGGCGCAGCCGTGTACAGCCTACATACAGCCTATGCATACATAACATCCATCCATCCATCCATCAGCCAAAGGAAGTCCACTGCTGAACATAGGCCTCCCCCAATGATTTCCACAGAGACCTGTTGGAGGCAGCCTGCATCCAGCGACGTCCCGCGACCTTTACCAGGTCGTCGGACCATCTTGTTGGTGGACGTCCTACGCTGCGCTTTCCGGTACGTGGCCTCCATTCGAGTACTTTCCGACCCCATCGGTCATCAGATCTCCGCGCTATGTGCCCGGCCCATTGCCACTTCAACTTGCTAATCCGGTGGGCTATGTCGGTTATTTTAGTTCTCCTACGGATCTCCTCATTTCTGATTCGATCTCGTAGGGAAACCCCGAGCATAGCCCTCTCCATAGCTCGTTGAGTGACTTTGAGCTTCCTAATAAGGCCCATAGTGAGAGGCCACGTCTCGGTGCCGTAAGTCATCACTGGCAACACACAACTATCGAAGACTTTCGATTTAAGGCACTGAGGTATTTTGGACGAGAAGACGTCGCGTAGTTTCCCGAACGCTGCCCAACCGAGTTGGATTCGCCGATTGACCTCTCTCTCGAAGTTGGACCTGCCTAACCGGACCACTTGTCCTAAATAGACATATTCGTCAACAACTTCAAGAGTCGAGCCCCCAACACCGATGGGGGTGGGCACAACATGGACATTCGACATGATCTTCGTTTTGTCCATGTTCATTTTAAGACCCACCTGTTGGGAGACTCGATTGAGGTCTTCGAGCATAGTGCTAAGGTCTTCCAGCGATTCAGCCAAGACTACAATATCGTCGGCAAACCGAAGGTGAGTGATATACTCGCCGTTGATGTTGATGCCGAATCCTTTCCACTGCAAGAACTTGAAGGCATTTTCCAGCGCGGCAGTGAACAGTTTTGGAGATATGACATCTCCCTGTCTCACGCCTCTCTGTAGTGGAATAGCCTTCGTACTCTGATCTTGTACTCGGACCGACATGGTGGCGTTGTTGTATATACACTTCAACACTTCGATGTACCGATAGTCGATATGGCACCGCTGGAGAGACTGTAGCACAGCCCAAGTCTCGATCGAATCAAAGGCTTTCTCATAGTCCACAAACGCTAAACAAAGTGGCAAGTTATATTCCTCGGTTTTTTGTATAACTTGCCGAAGCGTATGGATGTGGTCTATGGTACTAAAGCCTTTTCGGAAACCGGCTTGTTCGGGAGGCTGGAAGTCATCAAACCTGCGTTCGAGACGATTTGTGATGACCCTCGAAAACAACTTATAGACATGGCTCAGGAGCGAGATGGGCCTGTAATTCTTCAGCAAAGTGTTATCACCTTTTTTGAAGAACAGTACCACCACGCTCCTGCTCCATGCCTCCGGCGTTGCGTTGCCCTCGAGGAGAACGGAATTGAAGAGCCTCTGAAGGACTTTCAGTATCGGCGTTCCGCCCGCTTTCAGAAGCTCTGAAGTTATTCCGTCCTCGCCCGGCGCCTTGTTGTTTTTAAGTTGCTTCAGGGCCATCTCAATCTCACACAGGCTGATGTCCGGGATATCATCGCTAAAGTGTCGGATCAACTCGGCTCTCGGGTCTTCGGCCGAGCTAACAGCAGGTTTGGCAACCGAGGTGTAAAGCTGTCCGTAGAACCTCTCGATCTCCCTTAATACCTCTGCCCTCGTCGATACTACGCGGCCGTCTTCCGTCTTCAGCCTAGACAACTGGCTTTGCCCAATAGACAAGTCTCTTGCAAACACTTTGTAGCCTCCGTTCCGCTCAATTGTCTCCTTAATGCTCACAGTATTGTGAGCACGGACATCGTGTCGCAAGGACTTCCAGATCTGTCTATTGAGCCGCCGATATGCTTCGGCGTCAACGGAAGACTGCAGCGCTAAAGATCGACGTTCGGCCATGAGGTCAAGAGTGTGGATCGAGAGTTTTTGTGGTCTATCTCTACGGCGAGGTCTAAAATACTTAGATCCCACCGTATGGACAGCTTCTACCAAACCGCTGTTTAGCTCGTCCACTGCAAGGTTTTCTCCTAGACAATCAAAGCGATTTGTCAGCTCGAGTTGAAAGCTCTCGGGGTTTTGGATATGGGCGCGAGTAGGTCGGAGCGTAGATTTCATCAAGCGACGCCTTTCCGATTGGACATTGATATTCAGGGTGCCCCTAACCATTCGGTGATCACTGCCGGTTTTCACCCTGTTGATCACAGAGACATCTCTGAATATCCGTCTATTCGTCGTCAAGATGAAATCTATCTCGTTTCTCGTAGAACCGTCAGGACTCAGCCAGGTCCATTTCCTGTGAGACGGCTTCTGGAAGAAAGAGTTCATCGCAAAGAGTCCCTCTTTCTCCAGAAAGTCGGCCAGTCTCTGACCCCTGGGGTTCCGTTGCCCATGTCCAAATTGCCCCACTTTCAACTCTGCATCGCTTCTCTTGCCTAACTTTGCGTTGAAGTCCCCCATAACAACATTGAAGTAGGTTTTGGAAGTATGTATGGCCCGACTTATGTCCTCATACATCTCCTCTACTTCTTCATCTAGGTGTGTCGAGGTCGGCGCGTATACCTGTATGACCTTCAACGAATATCTTTTAGATATTCTGAGTATAAGGTATACTACCCTGCTCGACACACTTTCGATGGATACGATGTTGTTGATGAGAGACTTGTGGACGAGAAATCCGACACCTCCTCGGGACTGTTGGTCGTCCCCCCGGTAGAAGAGCAGGTTACCAGACTTCAGGGTTATCGTATCCTCCCATACATAACAATGTTCATCGTAAATTGTAAAACGGTGAAGGAAAACATCGTGAAGAAATCTGCATACCATAGCGATTTATAAAAAAATCTATGGTAAGGTCCGTCAACCCGTACTAGACCAGCGTGGTGGACTATATGGCCTAACCACTCAATCCTATTCCCGGTCGTAGAGGAGAACGTATATGGACTGATACAGATATAGATACACGATAAAAATAAAAAAATATAGATTTAAAATATTTAGAAACGGAAACATGATGACTGATGACGACATATTGTTTTAGCTATGGAATTATCTGGACTCGGAAGTGGCAGCGACGCCGATGCCTCCCGAGTACGCGGACTACAAAGCCACGATATTGTGCAAGGATTGTCATAAGGTAATATTTGTAAAATATGTTTTCTAAAGAGACCTAATCATATCCCGGCATGTGCTAAGTATTATGATCATTTAAATAACAAGCTCAAGCTATGGGTTTACGGCTTAGTAACTACCAGCAAAACAAAAGTTTTTCATAAATTTGATGAAAAGATATGAAAAACTAAAATACATTCCCAAATAAACTTGTATTTTTAACCGACTTCAAAAAAGGAGGAGGTTCTCAATTCGACTGTATGTTGCTTTTTTTTTATTTTTTTTTTATGTTTGTTACCTCGTTTCTCTGTACTGTGTGAACCGATTTCGATCATTCTTTCTTTGAGTGAAAGCTGGTGCTTGTCGTTTGGTCCCATAAAAATATGGTGAAGATCTGATGAATATCTTCGGACCTGGAGAGGGGAACTCCTTAAAATTAAGGAGAATTGCAATGGTTCTTTTTGCATTACGTTCATTAGAAAAGTTAAGATACAGTAAGAGAGGGAAAAAGGGGTGGGGGTGAGGGGGGGTGGGTGATAAAATTAAAATACACGTAAATTCTAATATCTTCGGCAGCTTTTAAGCGATTTTAGTGATTTCTTTTTCATTGGAAAAAACGTATTGACAGGTTGATCCCAGGAACACAACATTAAGATCTTATTATCATGTTCGGACCTGGAGAGTAGAACTCCTCAAAATTTAATAGGATTTCAACGGTTCTTTTTGCATTGAGTTCAGTATAAAAGCTAGGCTACAGTGGTTGAGGGAAAAAGGGGTAGGCGCGAAGGGAGGGGGGGGGGAGAAAAAATAATAAACATGTGAATATTCCAATATCTTTGGCAGCTATTAGCCGATTTTAGCGATTTTATTATCATCGGAAAGAACATATTCCTTGTGGAGACCAAATATTTTTCATTTAAATGCCTATCAACACTAAAAAGATAAAAATAACTAAAATTTTTAATAAAAAAAATAAAAACCGACTTCAAAACAAAAATCCACTAAAAATCAAAAATAAATAAAATAATAACTACCACTCTTTACTGGTGGTAGGTCTCTCATATGTGCGAGGCCATCTGGGTAGGTACCACCGCAATGTCTATTTCTCCCGTGAAACAACACTGCTTAAATGCGCTGTTGTGTTTCGGATTGAAGGACATTGTAGCCAGAGCAACTACTGGACATATTGAGACTTAACATCTTATGTCTCAGGATGGCGAGCGCAGTGGAATGTTGCTACTGTTTATGAGCCGTCGTATCGCTTACCATCAGGCGAACGGCATGCTCGTCTCGCCATTCACTGCAATAAAAAAAAAAACTCCAAAGCAATAAAAATATATTTATTTCATGGAGCTCGTGCATGTTGATTAATTTGCTTAATGACTTGACTAGCCAACAAATCAAAATATATGCGTAACATATTGAAGGCGGGTCGCCCAGTACCAAACATATAGATATTTAAATTAATATAAGGCATAGGTCCTATATGTTTGGTACTGGGCGACCCGCCTTCAATATGTTACGCATATATTTTGATTTGTTGGCTAGTCAAGTCATTAAGCAAATTAATCAACATGCACGAGCTCCATGAAATAAATATATTTTTATTGCTTTGGAGTGGTAGTTATTATTTTATTTATTTTTGGTTTTTAGTGGATTTTTGTTTTTTATACTTTTTTTTTTGTCAAATTGTCCAATTATTACGGTTTTTTTCAAATTAAATTGTAAACAGATAGCATGTTCTCTAAGGTGTTTTTTATTTCAATTGTATTTTTTTTGTCAAAATGTCTATAATTTTTTTTTTTAATTAAAATGTATCAGATAATATATTCTCTAAGGTAATTTCTGTCTTTCAGTTGTCTACAGTGAAGTTTCACGTGGTGGGCCTCAAGTGTCAGCACTGCGGCGCGTACAACACGTGCCAAACCAACGGATTTCACAAGTAGGTGCAGTGTTTACTACACTCCGTATGTATTTATTGCTTTTATTGCACTTAACTTCATCTCACGCAGGCCAATTGAATGTGGATAATGTGTGGCCAGGAGCGCATAATAAAATATAACCGATAAATAGATATATTTCTAAGTGTAATATTCGTCTAAGTCAGTAGTTCTTAAACCGGTGGTCCCTAAAAGCATCCTAAGTGGACTGCGGAGCCATCCTAAGGCCATTCTTAATATCTTTTTATGTATGTTTTATTTATGGATAAATAGAAAAAATAAATTAATGTATTTACATTTCGCTACTATCTTAACAAACAGCCAAACCAGTCAACCAACTGTATGGGCAATGGCTAGACAGAAATTTGACAAATGGTCATTAGGAAAAGGTTGGCATAAACGTAAGAAATCAAAATACTTTAGATTTTTTTGTTGTTTTATTTTTACTAAATAGACTTCGTGAGATGATGTAACTATTTTCTTCATTGCCATCCGTTTTAAACGAGATATTTTTTAACTAATATAGTAATCATTATAAGTGCGTGGTGGCCTGTTGGTAAACGGACTAGGGGCCCTACTATATAAATCCGAAACGAAGTTCGAAACTTCGGACGATGAAAATTTATATACAATATGAATGTATCTACTCTATAGAAGTTCGTATTTATGTAACGTACATCGTAACTATAAGTCTATGGTTACGACCATAAGTCAATAACGACCATAAGTATATGTAGGTACATTCGTATCGTATATAAACTTCGATCATCCGAAGTTTCGAACTTCGTTTCGTTGAATATAGTAGGGCCCCAGACGCGACTGCCAACATGATCACGGTGGTCGCGGGTTCGAATCCCAGGGCACACCTCTGACTTTTCGGAGTTATGTGTGTATTGATAGTCAATCACCACGCACTAAAACGGTGAAGGAAAACATCGTGAGGAAACCTGCATACCATAGCGATTTATAAAATTTCTATGGTATGTAAGTCCGCCAACCCGCACTAGGCCAGCGTGGTGGACTATATGGCCTAACCACTCTCAATCGTACTCCCGATTGTAGAGGAGGCCCGTGCCCTGCAGTGGGACGTATATGGGCTGATACAGATTAGTAATAATTCATCAAACTACTAGCTTTGGCCTGCTAATTAAGAAATAGGTGTACTTTTACTTTGCATGTAAAATTATAGATATGTTTAAAATAAGAATTGATATCTTTTTTCACAATGCAATATAATAGACTACTCTTTTGCATGGTTATGAGACGAATTGGTGTGTTATTACGACCTTACCCATATACAGTTTTAATACTTATTTTAATTAACGAATGTTTTGTCTCCCTCGCTCAAACTGAATTCAAAAGTCGTTCGAAAGGGACAAAACATACGAAAAATAATGTATATTTTAAAACTGTATATATAAGGTCCTAATATATAGACACTGCTGTCTGCTGGGCATGTATTTCATGATACTTAAAGCAAGCAAGTATGTATTTATTTTCGTATATATATTTTTTCTTTAATTTTTTTGCCTTCCCTTACCACACATGTATGTTATGGGTGCAATATACTTATATACAGGGTGTCCCAGAACTAGAAGATAAATAGATAACCAGAGATAGACCAAGCAATGACTGCACAGGCACCAAAAAAAATCGTATTCACGATTGTAGAGTAGGCTCGTGCCCTATAGTGGGGCGAATATAGACTGATATAGTACAAAATATCAAAAATACCAATAGATGGCGCTATGACTCATTTTGACTAATTCCAAAAAGAGTATGTCCATTTTACAATGAAACTTAGTATCGGTGCGTTGATTGTTGTCCCTCGATGAAACCTACTTTTTGTGTCAGGAAAAATATGTTTTTTCAATAAATATTATAAATATAATATTCAGGCCCGGAGTTCCTGGAGAAATTGACTTGAATTCTAATTTCTTAAAGTTTGATGATAAATATTTTATTTTATGAAATCGTCGCTCGTAATAAAGCAGGATAACGTTTAAGTACAAACCATAAAATAGTATACTTAATTATAAACGGTATGGGTAACGGGAACAATGGCAGCCTACGTGACGCAGTTATTTATATAAAAAGCTTTGAGCTATAACTAATTCCAAAATTTTTAACCTGTTGACATATCTTTGCAGAGAGAGCAGTACATCCGAACCCAATGACTCACCAGCGTCATCAGCGTCATCGGCATCATCAGCATCATCAACATCGTCATCAACATCATCATCGACATCGAGCAGTCGCCCCGCTTTCCCCGAGCCCGAGCCTGCGTCCGACACACACACGCATCTGCCGCAAGCCAACCCGCTCGACGAACCGCCGCAGGCCTGACCGCACACGTGAGCAAATGCACTGATGTGTTACTCATCATCATCTCAGCCACAGGAAGTCCACTGCTGAACATAGGCCTCCCCCAAGGATCTCCACATCAACCTGTTGGAAGCGGCCACTGATGTGTTACTCCACACAATTCAATAACACCCAACAGTCACATACACACTCACATATTACTCAACACAAACAAATCAATAACACCCCTCGATCAAACATATACTAGATGCAGGGTCCGGAACAAAATCACACGCCAAAAGTGGCCGACGTTGCTTATACTTACACATTTGTATTTCGAACTACGAGATGTAGCAAAATGTCTTAAATTATAATCAACTTCAGGTAACAATAAATCTTATTCTTTTAAATTAAAATTTATTGTGTTTGGATCATAGTAAAATCAAATAAGAGCACACGCATATTTGTGTTCTTATTTCTCTTGCTGTTTTTTAGGCTGTGTCTTATAATCTAGTGTATATTTGATCGAAGATAACACCCAACAGTCATACATAGTTCAGAACGCTTAGATAAAACATATAAACACATTGTATAATTATTTAAATTTGCATGCTGTGGTCTCCTATAATTGAAGATCACGTCGAAATGTAAACCACAACAATGCTGTACCATTGTCTTCATTATATGTCGTGTATCCTTCGTTGGAGGTCCTCAATTTAAAAAATAAAAATAAAATAAAATAAATGTCACTTTTCTGTTGGCTTAAACGTCTCCGGAAAGATCAAATGCCAAATGTCATTTCCATACATTTGATCGTTCACCAGGCGTTCACGCTAACAGAAACGTGACATTTGTCTACGAGCCTATCTACCGCAAGCCAAACCACTCGACGAACCGCCGCAGGCCTGACCTCACTCTACATAACTAAACATGTTACTCAACACAAACAAAGGAGAATCATCATTTTACTATGAAACTTAGTATCAGTAGATTTTTGTGCTTCGAGGCTCGATGAAACCTACTTTTTTTGTAGAAAAAAATACGAACCATAAAAAATGCTATGATGAGTTTTTATCGATATCGGGATCAAAAATATTTTTACCGATACTTTAAATGGCCAATCTCCTTTACAATTAAATGACACCCAACATTCACACACATAGTCCTGACCCCACACTAAGATCGAGTTTTGTATCATGAGTATTAGGACTACGAGAAACTCTTCGGTCTCACAAACACGCAGACCCGAAATAAATATTATCGATACAAATATGCCTTTCTAGTATGGGTGTTATGTGACCAAAAAATATTTCTGATACATAGGACGCAAAATTGTTAATCTTATTGTAGGGTAAGAATAATTTGTGTGGACGTTGAATGCACATATTTATTTATTTACTGTCTGTATCAGCCCATATACGTCCCACTGCAGGGCACGGGCCTAGTCTACAATCGTAAGTACGATTGAGAGTGGTTAGGCCATATAGTCCACCACGCTGGCCTAGTGCGGGTTGGCAGACTTACATACCATAGATTTTTTTTTTATAAATCGCTATGGTATGCAGGTTTCCTGACGATGTTTTCCTTTACCGTTTAGTGCGTGGTGATTGACTATCAATACACACATGATTCAGACATTTTTGAGTGGGTATACAGCAATACTACGCAGAAATTTCTTAATATAAAGCTATGATTAACAATTTGCTCATTTAACCGTATCAGGCTTCAGGTGCGGAGTTAGTGTAATGTTCGGGGGGTCATTACCACCGGACCCCCCAAGTCCAGAAATGTATTTGCATTTCCATACAACGCATTCTTTGTTTATTAATGAGTTTACATATGTTTTAGTATTAATTGTATATTTAAATAAAACTGCTGTGACTCATATAGTGATTATATAGTGTTGGTTGTCCGTCTGTATAGACTAAGTTTTCATTGAGGTTATGTAACAAGAGAGCAATAATTATACGCAATTAATATATAATATCTAAGATTATAATGTATATGGCTTAGTTTTAAAATGCTAGTGATTAGATTTTTTCAGGTAATTATTTTTGGTGTAAAATTTGATGTAATATAGGGTTAGTTCACGTATGTCTGTACCGATTTAGAGAGCTTAAACGACTATCCGTTTCGTATCTGTTATTCGAAAATATTAATGTGGCAATTTGACTTTGTAAAATTAGTCCAAATCAAATATTTACGACAAGGGATTCGAAAATTATTTCCATTACATTTATTTTTAATACTGTGAAATTTGTTATATTGACGTATTGCTTTGACCATCGTGAAGTTCGTCCGAATATGAACATTTGAGGCTTTTTGGGGATTACATAAATAAAATCACGGTTTTTTTTCCAGAAATAAGGTATTAAACAATAATCTGATGCAGAATTCTCGGATGTGCAAATTGCTAATTTTCCTACTCTATTTACAAAAGCCGTGTTTTTTTTGTTACATTAAAAAGTAGGTATGGACGTTGAATTCAAAACTAATCGTTTACTTGTATGTATGCTTTGTATTAAATAATAATTAATTATAATAAATGCACCCAACAGTCACATACATAGTCCTGACCCATCATCAACATCAATTAAGTCTTGTGTCGTGGGTATCAGAAACTACGAGAGAATTTTCGGTCTCACAAACACCCAGGCCCGAAAAATACAGCCTTGGCCAAAAGTATTAGGCACCTTAACATTTTTGGAATTACGCATTATTAGGGCGAAAAATAAAACTTATTTTGTTGTTTACAGTTATATAATTATAAGAACAACAAATTAAATTAATACTTAGTGGGCCCTTCCTTGGCCTTTGTCACCGCAGCCATCCTTTGCGGTATGCTGCGCTCTAGCCTTGCGGATTTGGTTCTGGATATAGCATACCACTTGTCTCTTCAAGCGTTTTTTAATACTGTTTTTGATGTTAGGCTATGCTCCCGTATCTTGCGCTTCAGTACACCTAAAAGATGTTCGATTGGGTTAACGTCTGGTGACTGTGCAAGCTATTTTAGAAGGACCACGTTATTGTGCCTTAACCACCACATATTGATTGCCAATTTATGACAGCGAGCATGGCCTTGTTGGAATTTCACTTCATCTGAGTTGGTGTCACCAAACATACCCATTAAAAACGGCATCAGAACAGTTTCAAGCACATTTATGTACTTTTGACTGCTCGTGCGGCCTTCACAAACGAACATTTCGCCGATGCCATAGGCAGCCATGGAGCTCCAAATCGTAATGCTGCCGCCTCCGTGTTTTACAGTAGACACCACACAATTGGGATGGTATTCCTCGCTGATACGACGCCTCACAAGAGTCACAGCCGGCGTTTTAAACACCTAAAATGGAGACAAAACACTTGTGTTGGATATTTTATTAATTTTACAAGATGATGATTAATTATGGCGTAATTTTTGTTATTTTCCTATGCGAGGTGTGGTATAAAACTTACCTCAAAGTTTGGTTCATCGAAGCATACCAGAAGAGACGAATCATCTTCAGTGTAATATTTGTACTTTAGAGCCCATATTAGTCGGTACTTTTTGCTGTCGTGGGAGAGCCATGGCTTCTTTCTGGCCATACAGCCTCTTAGGCCTGCTTCTGTGAGTCTTTTTCTTGCTGATCGCAAACTTATTGGTTTCCGAATTTCTTGTGACAAAGCAGCAGCGAGCTCGGAAGATTATTTTTTACGGTCCTTGAGAGAGTCGTGTATTAGTTTTCTGCCCTGGCGGGCAGTTTTCGGGCCGTTCTTTTCTTATTTGTGTTAGAGCCAGTTGCAGCAAACGTTTTCAGTGTAGATTGCACAGCATAGCGGGAACATTTTAATTGTTTGGCAATTTCCACCTTGATATTTCCTTCTTCGTGAAAAACCTGGATTTTTATTCTTTCTTCAATATCAAGATCGCGATTTTTCGGAATTTTGAACGATTAGCTTTCTCTACTTCACAAAAATAATACACACATAGCAGCTACTTAACACGACCGAGGTGAAAAATAGACTAACAAGTTGCCTAAAGCATTCGTAAAAAAATCTCCTGAGCTACTTTTGGTGACCAGATGTTTTAGGTACCTTAAATAACCCTGTCAATGCTTTAAAATGAACGTTTAGTATTCGCGTCCACTCTATTGCTAAACAAATTAGCTGTTTTTTAAATATTTTATGAGATATACTTGTTTTATAGAGGTGCCTAATACTTTTGGCCAAGGCTGTATTTGTGGGCTGCCCAAACATTTGTCTCGGTGCGGGAATCGAACCCGCGGCATCTCGTTTCACAGCCGGCGTCTAACTAACTGCGCCACGGAGGCTGTCATGAATTTTGTTGAATTGTCATTACTATCGAGTATCGACTTAGATAAATTAAAGTAAAAATAAATTAGCTTGACTAACTGAAGAGGCTCTAGTGATGATTTTTATAATTTGGAACATTATTAGATTTCTTAACCTTCTGTAAGTAAACTTCAGAATAATAATATTCCAATAAGTGTATCTAATTAAAATGATGAAGGACCAATCATGCCTTTTGAGATTTACTTATAAAGGGTTGATGTTTCTATCTGTATCTGTATACATATGTTGATGTTTCTATATTAGGTTTAAATTGAAGATATGCTCACTCCATTGATTTTGTAAACATTTCGATAAGGTCCTAAGAACTTACTTTATTCTTCAGTGGTATCTCGCAACCAATAACCTACATACATACATTGTATATTTTTTACCATCTTTAATTGTAGATATAATTTTATTGATAAAATATATATTTTAATATTAGAAGAAAAAATCAGATACGACATTGTTCTTGGGACCAGTCGATTTTGTGTGTCAGCTTGCAGAAATATATTGACACTTTCAAAAAATTTAAGGGCGGAAATTAAGGGGAGAATGGGGGGTTAAGGTTTGGTCAAACAGCCGGCGGGACAGGTCGCGACGCGAAGCTGTTGTGATGATATTTCTTATCAGCCCATACATTATATTACACGTCCGCTGTTTGACTAGGCCTAAAGATTGTTGGTTTTCAGTTTGCAATCTTAATCAACTAAATTGCAAATTTGTTAGAAAATAATACATAGTTTATAACATTACAGCAATGTTATGTCATCTCCTTAAACAAAATAGTTTAATTGTAAGATTATCACGTAGGAATATTTCTAAATTCTTGAGATTATTTCGGGGCATATCTAAATATTGTATAAATGTATTGTGTTACAATCCGCGCCATTTTGTATAAACTCTGTTATTAACATGTTTATTTATTGTATTTAAATACGAAACACTGGCAGTTATTTTTATTATTTTTATTTTAAGCTGTTATGTATTTCCTTGGTGCATCGATTAAAAGCGTTTAAGAAAACTGTTTTTTTTTTATTTTATTTTTTCCACCAAATTTACAAGTTAAGAAATTAAAAATATTTTTAGGTGTGTGGCAAAACTGTTGACACGTAATATTTTCAATATGTGAATGAATGTTATCCCCCTTATCTTTTTACTAGAAAAAAAATGAAACAAACATACTTGGCAAACGTTTTATTAATACACATACAAATATCATTATAAAAGGTAGAAAACATCTTTACGTATTACACTGGGAATGATACAGGAATGTAAGAAAGCGTAACAAAACATTCAGGTTAAATTTGAAACGTAACAAGCTTTTACCTGACATTTGCAAGAATAAATATTTAAACTTAACAGTGAATTAATTTAACGAACAGCAGAAAGTTAAGTTGTCTCTATTAAATACCATTAGTGTTAAAGTACCAGAATTTATAGAGTTTGAACAGTCATATCAAATTAGGGTAATGTTAAAATCTCTTAAATTTAAATATGCGTGTTATTTTAATAGATGCATTCACATGTAAAAGATTCAACTTTAACAGACTCGTTCAAATTTAACAGAAGTTTTCTTACAACTAAGCTGGGAAACGGCGCCATATTATACTATACCCCGCATTTTGTATTTATATTTGCTATTTAGACTATGCAAGCACTATAAATCGCAACAAAGTATATCGTATAAGATATTATTGTAGCACCGAATATTACTATTCATTCGGGTACAAACAAATCTATCAATATAATAATAAAGTTTTCTACCTTAAAGTATTTGAAAAATGTATTTGATAAAGAAATATAAATATCCTACAAATAAACATATTACTTATAGGATCAACTGACTGATACGATTCTCCGCTAAGCGATAAAAACATTTATTTTAACATTCTTGAAGAACATAATTATGCATTAAAGCTACATTAGCTATTAAATGTATTACGTCATAAATTAAAATAATAACACTTAGATAATAGGATTAAAATAATTAAATAATATAGAAATATTTTTTTTATTATCAGATCGTTTAAACGATCACAAACACATCACCCACGCTAAATCATACGCATAAAGGAAGGAACTTAATTACAAATACAAATACTTTATTCATATTACAAACATACAAAAGTACGCTAAAAGCACCTAAATATTAACTAGAAACACAAGGGAGCCACTATTGAGGCTTATTTCGCGACTGGGTATAAACTCGACACCACATCCATTCAGTTCCATTGCATGCTTCAAAAATTCATACATAATATGTATATTTAGCTATTACTTCGTATTTAAATCAAATAAAGAAACAAGCTAACTAAGGCAGGCTAACGATTTTTTAAATCTAACGTTCGTAACACAACATTTTCTAAAAACATTAATTAATCTTCATAGCTAAAATTCTCAGTAGAATGGAATTTTATAAAATAAAATGTGAAAAAACTGAAAAAAAAAACATACCTGACGCGAAAACATTCTATAAATTGACCCAAATATGCCAACTGCTTGGAATGGGCCTCCTCTGTTATTGAAAATGACTTAGTCCATTACACATATTATTTAGTTTCACTTTGGGCACTTTACATGCCTTTCAAATTCTTTTTAAACAATCAGAAATTTGATTTTTCTTTCTCTGGTAAAATAAGCGATACGATTTAATAACACATTAAATATTTTATTTACAATGGCAATAAATTAAAAGCTTTTCACGGTTCTCAATATATTTCGATTACTAAGTACAATATATTCAATTCTACATTACATAAAATGCTACAAGACGCATACTACATCTGAGCAAACATTGCGATTGAGCTTATCTTTGGATACATTGATCTAAACGCTTACATATATTTTTTCAAAAATGTCACTGGAAAGGCAGTGAAAATCTTACCACTTTTCTTTAATAGATATGAAGGCAGAACTTATTATTTAATTTCCTCTTAAAAAGGACCATTCGACAGCTCAAAAACAAATTATTATGACTCAATATAACATAAAATTTTTATATACAATGTTTTTTTTTTAATTACAAATTGGATGATAATTATTTTCTACTTCAAAGCCAATGTACCAATTAAAGCAGTGGACCAACCTTGCAATTTAAGTGGTGAATTAGAAACAAATTATTTTTACTATAAGTAAGTATAAGTTTAATTTTAATATAAGAATCCCTAGTATCTGTCTTATATTTTAAAGGAACTATTTTAATACTTCATGTTTGTATAAAACACTGGGTTTACATGTTTCCTTAGTATTCAGAACAATAATAAAGCAGCTATTTACTGCAAACGTTACTCAAATACATTTCGGTTCTCCTGGCGATAGTCTTCATTACAAAGATATACATTCTCACTATGGTATTACATGGATATTCCCTTATAATATTATTCATTGTTTCCCAAAGTTTCTATGACATTACTTATGATAGTCATTAAAATTGGTCACTGCTTTAATTGGCAATATAATACAAGGAAGAAAACAATTATAAAATAGTTTCGCTTGTGTTAATGTATCATGAATATAATTCAAGAATTCATTTACGTGATTATGAAACCATGTATTTAATATTAAAATGATATGATAACAATACAAAAAAATCTGTATATTTTATTTATAACAATTTTAAAGATTGTACTTAATATTTTGCATTCAATGTTAGGGTAAATGTCACTAATACAGACTATCATAAAATTAAAACAATTTTGAAACTGTATCTGTATTTAAATTGTAAATTTTCATCGTCCAATTAATATATATGCATATTTGTTTCTAAATAAATTGTTTAGCACATTAAAATAATTACACCGGTGTTGAAAATGATCAAAATAGAAACAAAAATTAGCGCCAATTGTATGGTTAAAAACCTATAAAGCTAGTTAAAAAACGAAACATACGTTTATACGTAAAGTCTCGGGAAAGTCTAGACTTTCCCGCCCTCACAACATCCACCGTAAATCCTGTCAACCGGCATTTACAGCGGTCCGCAAAGAATTGACACTAAGCTCCGGAGCTCGGCGAGTATCTTAGGGTGCGATTCCATAATACATCCTACTTCTAAGCAAGTTGCAAATTGCAACTATATTAGGCGAGACGAATGATTTTCAAATTATATTCTAAAATATGGGCACACATTTATTATATACGAAAAAATCTATATTTCAAGAATTAACTAAGGCTTATCACAGTTTTAAGCCATTTTTCTAATAATTTTTCAATAGTGCACAAAAAACGCTAGTAGGTGTCATGGCGTCCGCTGTGATGTCACTACTAGGTAAACATGTCATTGTGTATTACTTAGTCTGTGGTCCAGTGGCTTAACAGTCCATACATTGCTTTTTTTCTTTGGAATGAAATAGTTCCTCCATTTGCAGTAGATGTCGCTTCTCTCAACATCGCGTAATTATTGTTGTTAAGAAAAAATATGAATAGAGAGAAACAAAAGTATCTGTATATAATTATAATCACAAGAAGAATCATAATAAAAAACAATACAACCGTTAAACTGTTATTTTATTTACTTAGAAACCTTTGCTTATGTCATGTTTTCTCTAAACTAATTTCCAAAAGCCTGTATGTATCAGCCCATATACGTCCCACTGCAGGGCACGGGCCTACTCTACAATCGAGAGTACGATTGAGAGTGGTTAGGCCATATAGTCCACCACGCTGGCCTAGTGCGGGTTGGCGGACTTACATACCATAGAAATTCTTATAAATCGCTATGGTATGCAGGTTTCCTCACGATGTTTTCCTTCACCGTTTTAGTGCGTGGTGATTGACTATCAATACACACATGACTCCGAAAAGTCAGAGGTGTGCCCTGGGATTCGAACCCGCGACCACCGTGAACGTGTTGGCAGCCACGTCTAGTCCGTATACCAACAGGCCACCACGCACTTCCAATTTCCAAAAGCCTACTCAGTAAAAATTTCGGGCTTTGGAAATTACTGGGGAAAATATTTATAATATAAATTAATTAAATATTGATAAGACCTATGTCCTATTCGAACGTCGTGTACCGACAGAGGGCGCTAATTCCAATAATCTGACTGTTAACTCTATCTCCGTATAAAGAATGTACTCTGTGACTGCGATAGTCAAAGAATGACACATGATTTTACTTCCTAGTCTATGGTCATGTTTACATAGGCGTGACATCATGCGTTGTGAAGAGCGTTTTTGTCAAAATGGCCGATTGCTATATTTTGTACTTTGATTTTATTTAAAATCTTATTAATCTCCAAGTATAGATTAAAACTGAATTATCATTTGAAATCCTTGTAATATGTACTTTCCCTTAAAAACATAATATTTTAATTTGTTTGATACTGTCGTCTCGCCTTTTCTAATATAGGCTACTTGTACGCAAATGTGATGTCATAATTGCATACAATACTTGCATAATGGAATCGCACCCTTAGGCAGTGGCGGCGTAAGGTAGGTTGGCACCCGGGGCGGTTTTGTATTGAGCACCCCTACATAAACATAACACCCAATATTAAACAAGCCTACACTTGACATATCATGCACTTATCAAATCCGACTTTTATCGGAGGAAAGCTATTGTGCTCTTCTTTCGGTGGCCCGGAGGCGGCTGGAACTGTATGTTAGTGTCACTGGCTTTCCAGCCTGGCACGTTAGGGATGTTTTGGCCGAACCGGGTTCCTCATACCAAAACCTCCGCTAGCATATTGACTAAATTCCCTGGATGACCATCACACGCATTATGGGCGGCCCCAGACATCACAAGGCGAGAAGCGCATGATCGATGCCTAGGCGGGCTTCGATCATGTCATGGCCTCAGCGTCCTATAGAAAATCATTGCTGCTTGTTCTTTTGAAGGGTGCGACTAGATCGTCTACGTCAGAGATGAGGCCATGCGCCCTGTCGCTCATGTCCAAGTTGCTTTAGGTAAGGTCGCACCGCCCCCTACACAGTATGCCCAGCCCAGCGTAATGTCGCCTCTTATGACGGTTAGGATATACCGTGGCGAAATTCTCATACCCTACGATAGGGTAGAGGCGTTGCAGCGGTTCAGCCATTTATTGCCCGGCAACCCTTTTGTGCAGGGGGCGGTGAGCGGGATCGTTCACCTCGAGATCCCGTCTCGTACTCTTCTTCTGCGAGATCACAATCTCACAGAACGAGAGTTTAGATTGCCAAGCCTTCCCAATCTCGAACATGTAGGGCATCACGGCCGAGAGCGAGAGGTCTACTCTGGCGGCTGTATGGCGTATTCTGCGCTCGTCACCCCAGAGTGGGCACTCCGAAAGAGTGTGTTTTTTCACAATGATGGCACACAGCGGTTTCATTCATTCTCGCCACCCGCCACATATATCTAACGAAGCAACCGTGCCCCGATAGAACCAGTGTCAGATGAGCCGCAACATGCCGTGGTGCCTGTTCGGCCACTGGTAAAAAAAGGATGCGTTGCCAGATTGGTCCACTCACCAGCACTGGGATGATTGTCCATCGTAGGGTACCACGCCTCCAAGACGGCCAATGTATTTTTCTCTAAGGCAGGGTTTCTTAAACTTTTTGCAGTCACGTACCCCTAACAAAATTTAAAATAGTTCACAGACCCCGCACATCAAGAAATATTTCAGTAAGAAAAACAAACTATGTATTGAATACTCATTTTAATTGAACACGGACTTTTATTGGTAGTTTACAATAGAGCACGGTCTATGTCTTTCATTGATAATTATTTCTACATGCTTTTCAGTCGGATTTTATAATTATAATTCTTTATAGTGTTTTTTTAATTTTGAAGTTTTTACTTTTTATATCTAATTTTAGTTATATTCTTTTAAATAATGATAGGGATTTAAATGATATTTTCTGATAAATATATATTAAAACTTTACTGAGCTCCTGCGGACCCCTGGCACACATGTTACGGACCCCTAAGGGGTCCGTGGACCCCACTTTAAGAAACCCTGCTCTAAGGGCTGGTGGCTCCCCTTGACATGACGATTCCAGTCGCTAGTAATAAGCCGTCGACGAAAGGGCTTTGGCGTCTACGTCCCAGGGAAGGAAACCAGCCAGAAAACAGGCGGCCCCTTGGAAGATTGTACGATATCCCTTGAATAATGATCATCCGCTACGCCACCACTCGAGAAAACATGACAGTCTGTTCAGAGATTCTACCGAAACGGTATATGTTCGAATTAGCCTCATAGAAGCTTGATATTCTCAACAGATCAAGGCATTATATCACGTCAGGTCCACAATGTTGTAAGGCGCAGGTTCGGCCCCACGTGGAACATTGCACCCATCTTTGGGTAGGGGCACCCCAGTACCAACTTTTCCCTTTCGACCGATTTCAACGTCGGGCAGGATGTTCGGAATTTTCTCTACTGCTGAGTTCCGCCAACGTTCAACGTGGCAAACCTCCAAATACCACTTTAGTACCTTTCTCTCGAAATTTCCTTCTACGTACCACAAATCCCGAGATCCAATTGCTAGCGTATTCTCGCCTTAAAGGTCGCAACGAATCTCTATGCCCCATGGTGTTACAGATGTTCATGGTCAGCGGTGATCACCGTATGATCCGTATGATCGACTACTACCTATGATATATAAAAAGAAACCGTAAAAAGCCATCGAACGCACAACTCTCGCGTACCGCCTCTGGTAAGGGGTGCCGGAATCTTCGAAGTTGAGTTGATTAGAGCAGGACCTCCCGAAGTCATTTGTACGGTTCACACATAGACAGACATTCACAGACCCTTAAGAAATTATAATTTACGATTCCCTCAGACTAGCCCCTATTAATAGATTATCAGAAAAACTCCTAATTTGACATGACATTTTAATTAGAAAAAAAAGAACAGATATATATAAATATATCTGTTCTTTTGGTTAACTGATAATGGAAAGAATATGCTTGCTTTTCTGAGCAATGCTTCCCAAAACGACTTCCAGTTTAGCTTACTCGACTCGGTCGCCCCTGAGACAATGCTGCGACGCCCCAGGGCGTCATGACGCTGAGTTTGGGAAGCCCTAGGCTAGAAAATGCGTCTGCTGCCTTGACTAGTTTCGATCTCAGGCTTTTGAAATGGACATGAACATTCCACCGACTATACAAGACAACTCTAACATACTTCACCAGGAGCTGATAGAGACCTCCACGCCATCAACTGTGATGTGGGCCCCTGCAAGTGGCTCCTAGACTTATGCAAGCGGATAATCTCAAATTTATCCACTACGAGGCCCAGCTACCGAAATTTAGAATTCATTATTTTAGAGAATGAGACATTATATTTAAAAAAGACGATATTTACAGTTGCGATAAACTTCAAAATATACTATTAGTATACAAATAGCTAAATACAAGGGTTGGTAGTTATTTCTGGATACAGGTAGATTTTGTGTGCTTTCTGTGGGTGTCTTTGGCACCCCTTGGAGCTTGGTACCCGGGGCGGACCTACGGCGGATGTAAAAGGCGTATATTAACCTTCTTTTAGTCGATGTAAATCAATACTGTTAATTAAATGATAATTGTTATCAGCTTTATCAATGATGCTGCACTGATATCGCTACTCGCTAATTATATACCTACTTTGGGAGGCCATTGTTTTGACGATCTAGAAGTTAAATATAGCGGAACAAGATTCGGTCAGAAAAGAGTTCATATTGAAGAATTTCGTATATAATATTTACGGATTCATAAAAATATCTTATTAAACAAACTTATGAAAGAAATGTTGCCGACTTTTATATAAACGTTGACTGTAAAATAGTAAACAACAGAAAATTAGGTACATCAGTTAGACGTCGACAAAACAAAAATAAACAAAATTTATTTTGTTTAGTTTTAGTGTCTGTTTTGTCAGCATATTTCGTAAATAAAAATAAGACTAGTACGAATTATCATGTACCGTGTGTACGAACAAGAATCATATTTTTAATTGTTATATACATTTGAGATCAATAAATTTTCTTTGGTTATACATTTTGATTGTAACATCTTTACATAACTTACAGAATTGCACGTATTTTACGTAACATCATCTAATTTTGACTGATTTTTTTAACTTTCAGTAATAGTGACATTTACCCCATAAAATAGGTTTTGGTAAAATTCGACTAAATCAATTTATTTTTTATAAACTTTACACATTACGATTAACTAAAATCACGATGTATATTTTACATAATTGAAAAATACCATTCTAGATCGAGGGTTTCAACCTAAAACGACTTTAATAGTAACTGTTATCCCATAGACAAGGGATAGCGAAATAAAAACTATTTAATAAATACCTATTTGGAGCATTGTCTATGGCAACTCGTGGAATTCGAATTCCGTGTATAGATTTTCTACGCGCCGGTAAACTTCGTCGCAGGAGGATAAGGTGTGAGGTAGAATTGCTAATGCTGCCTCTAAGCTTTCTTCCGAACCAAATATCTGAAACGAAATATATTTTTAAATCGTCAGTTTTTTTATTGAGATGAAAGGTGCAGAGCTCCCCTTCCAATTTTTCTGGAGAAATCGAAAGCAGTATTTTGGAATCACCGGCTTTTGAGCAAAGTCTAATTGTGAATATTGCGGCCGGGATGGGTTCCCAATGATTTTACTTAGTAAATTACGAATTCATTATTTATGAAACATGGCTCTATGATGAGTATGCAAAAAAAAATTATTTTATACTTTGCTATTCAGTCGATATAATATAAAAATATATTATCACTAAAACAAAAGATAATTCGTAATTGGGTATTCACAATAATAATGTCTAAAATGGGTTAAAATTAATATGTCCAGGTTTTAAATTATAATAATAATAATATGGTAATTGTATGCAGTAAACAATTGAGGTTTGCAGATAAAAAAAAATAGTTTATGGGTAATTCGCTAACAAAAATCTCACGACGGGCGTATATGGAGTTGATTATAAATAAATAAATACACCACACATACATAGTCCTGACCCCACACTAAGATCGAGCCCTGTGTCGTGGGTATCAGGAACTACTTGTGGATCCCACAAATAATAATCTCGGTGCGGGGATCGAACCAGCGGCCTCACGTTTCACAGCCGGCGTCTAACCAACTGTACCTCGGAGGCTGTCCAGTCCACCTCTCATAAAATTACACGTCACAAGACGCCCGATGTAATTGAGTTAAATGTAGACAAGTGTTATCTGTATTAACAACGGCGCTGTACAATAGACGCGAAACTTTAAATGGTGTTGATTGTATTCGACCTTGACGGAACGTCATCGGTACACTTGTGACTGCGCTTTCGTTAACCTTCTTACGTTTTCTCATAGTTTATATATAGTCTAAGATCCCGCCATACATCGACCTTCACCGAGATGTTTATTTGATGAAACCTATTTTATATGCAATTTAATATGTCAATAAATATATTGTATATGGGTTGCCTTGCAAATTTCAGTCCAGAATACGATTAATTAATTATTAAAAAAAAATATATTTTTTACACATTTCACCTGTTTGATTATTAAACAAATTCTATACCAATCGAAAGTATGAAACCCATAGAATATGTTAACGTTAGGTTGCCTATTTTTTTCCGGTCACAACCCTCAGGTTGCCAGGTATAAACAGGTAAATCGCTACTAGCATTTTGCGCCGGTCTGATTATTGAATGGAAATTAAATGAAAATAAAGATCATTTTATTATGAACACGGTGGTATAGGGTTGCCTGCGAAAAATCAGTCCCGAATTGCGGTTGTCGAATTTAGAAAAGTGAAATATTGCTCCGAGTGACACAGCATAGCAGCTGTTCGAAGTCCGCTCATAAAGAAAGAGGGTGCGCATGCTATTTATTCTTGAGAATGAAAAGGACAGCGATAGACTCGTATATGCTGTGTTCTGTGTTACCTGGCAACCTGAGGGTTGTGACCGGAAAAAAATAGGCAACCTAACGTTTACATATTCTATGGGTTTCATACTTTCGATTGGTATAGAATTTGTTTAATAATCAAACAGGTGAAATGTGTAAAAAATATTTTTTTTTTAATAATTAATTAATCGTATTCTGGACTGAAATTTGCAAGGCAACCCATATACAATATATTTATTGACATATTAAATTGCATATAAAATAGGTTTCATCAAATAAACATCTCGGTGAAGGTCGATGTATGGCGGGATCCTATACTAATACTATTTTACTTTTAACACCCGAAGTTATCGCTTCGTTTAAAGGAGATAGTTCAGGCACTGAAAACCATCAAGGACGGTAAAGCATCAGGCGTAGATCATATTACCTCGGACATCCTGAAGACACTAGGAGAGAAAGCCATCGACCTTTTGCACGCCATATGTAATAAGATATGTATAACAAAAGAATGGCCAGAAGAATGAAACACCTCTTGCATCTTGCCACTGCATAAAAAAGGTTCCACGAAAAAATGTGATAACTACAGAACCATTCCACAGATTTTTCACGCCAGCAAGATCCTACTCGCAACAAACGCATCAAATACTTTCTGGAGTAATAAATTCCACAGGAACAAGCTGGAACGTTTCGTGAAAAGAAAAGGCACTCGTGAACAAATATTCAACCTACGCCAAATTGTTGAGTCATGTTACGAGTTCAATAAACCACTTGTCCTATGTTTTATTGACTACAAGAAGGCTTTTGACTGCGTATCCCGACAGAAGTTGTGGGTTGTCTTAATACAAATGGGAGTACCTCACCACTTTGTCACTCTCATCAAAAACCTCTACAATGACAGCAAGGGTACTGTAAGAGTTGAAAGACATTATCCGACCCCTTTGATTTCAAGAAAGGTGTTCGCCAAGGATGTTTTTTGTCACCTATTTGTTTAACGTCTACGGAGAATATATTCTAAGAAGGGTTCTTGAAGGATGGGATGGAGGAGTCGTAGTTGGACGGCAGAAGATCTCAAACCTACGATACGCAGACGACACAACCTTACTAGCCAACAGCACCGTTGAAATGGCGGAACTCTTACAGAGGGTTGAGATTGTCAGTGAGGACCTCGGCCTATCCATCAACCGAAGTAAGACCAAAGTCATATTCATAGAGCTGGGAAACTAGAACATACGGATGCCCTGGAAGAGTTAGATACAGTACAGGAGTTTAACTACCTAGGCTCCCTTATCATGAACATGTACACACACATGTATTCGTGTGAAAGGGAAATTCGTCGCTGAATCGGAAGGGCCAAGACTGCGATGACCAGGATGACCAAGAAATGGAGGGACCGTAACATCCTGCGACGAATAAAGATTAACTTGATGTGCACTTTTGTCTTCTCCATTTTCCTTTATGACGCGGAGACTTGGACCCTGAAAGCAGGAGATCAATCTCGTGTTGAGGCTTTTGAGATGTGAAGCTGACGACGAATGCTGCGCATAAGCTGGACATCTAGCCGAAGACCGTTAAGCCTGACGCTCAGCTGTCCAAGACTCGACCAATTGACAGGGGTCACGATCCTCAGCATTGAGGGAACGATAAGAGAGACAGATTTAGATATACCAGATTTATTCAAAGATTAGTTTTATTTCCCTCTTTATATTAAAATTTTAATGTCAGTTTAATTTCTTTGAATTATTTTTTATGTATCTATCAAGCTGAACTCTTGACTAAATGCAGCAAACCGATTCCCGTGGGCAATTAATTATAAATTATAGCGGTCCGGCCCGGCTCCGCCCGGGTGCAGATACACGTTTCAAAATGGCGGTCAAAATGTTCTATTCCGACTATCGATATAGAATATCGACCAATCGGACCACGAATAAAATTTGCTCGTATTTGCTAGAAATGTCACTACTGCTTCCCTCCTATCATAGCGTAATGATATATAGCCTATAGCATTCCTCGATAAATGTACTATCCAACACTGAAAGAATTTTCCAAATCGGACCAGCGGCTCCAGAGATGAGCGCGTTCAAACAAACAAACTCTTCAGCTTTATAATATTAAATAAATATTATATAGTATAGATTACAATGATCATGTCTAACAATCGTGCTATTACCGGAAAATGTCTTTTAAAATACTTATACGAGAAATTACATATCTATGTTTATTAAAGTGCCGATAAATACATTAAAATTTCGAGATAACAGCGTTGATCAATACCCGATACCGAATATTGGCATTGTATTCAATTTATAACGTTCGTTTCAAACATATTTGAAACGAACGTTATTCCTAATTGTTATCATGCAACAAAATACTTAAACCATTATCAACCATTCTTCCATCCATAATATTTTTATCCCATAATTATTTTGTATAGTTATAACAAAAAGATCCGACAAACGTCTAATCCACCTCTTGATAACGGGTAATTACCATCGATAAGACAAAAGCACCTGTTTTATTGAGAAATAAAATTGACACCCGATTTTTTTGAGGCCGACAACAGTAATTCACAATGACAATCAGTCACTTTACAGGCCCGGAGTTCGTGGAGCAAATAAATTGGAGTCCAATAAAATTATTATTTTTTGTCTTCGGGTCTGTGAACAAAATATAATGTTGGGACCTGGGATAGGAACAGGAAAAAGTTAAGGACAAACCATAAAAATGCAATAATAATTATTAAGCAGTATCGGTATGGGGATCAACGATATTTTTTACCGATACTACTACGACGGGCATTATCCTTTATATAAGACTCACCTTTTTCAACAAATCGGGCCTGGACGGCAGCGCATGCATGGCGAGCGTGGCCGCCTTCCTGATGTACCAGGGATGGAACTCCGCTAGTGTCTCATTGTATGTGCCCTGACAAGCTGTACACGTGTTCATACCTTCGTCAGCCTCGCCTAGGCGCTTCAGGAATAACCGGATGAAATCTGAAAATAATTATTTATTGAAATAAGCCTATATACTGCTGCAGGGACTGATAATATGAAAACAGCGACGGGTAGCGGATGGATGAGGGATGCTCAAGAGCGGGATCATCATCATCATCATCATCATCTCAGGAAGTCGACTGCTGAACATAGGCGTCCCTTAAGGCCGAGATATATAAGAGCGGAATAGTTGGCGCTTACTTGAGGAAACCTACGTTTAGCAGTGAGCGACGATCGGCTAAGTACAAACTCCATCTGTGTACCGCAGGCCTCCTCTATAACCGAAATTAAGATTGACAGTGGTTAGGCCATATAGTCTATATCAGCCTGTAAACAGCTTTCTTGGATATAAGTTTCCATACACAATGGTGGGTAAGTCGACGATAGACATGAACGGTGAGGAATGAAGATATGAAGGAATAATGAATGCTGATGATGTTCAATATGACTGTTGAATCTCCGAGATTGGTCAATCCCTAGACACATCCGCCCCACTTCACTCGCTTCCGTGGAGACGCAGTCTTAAAAGATGGCTAGCAAACCATTCGTGAAGTGAACGTTTTTCGTCCGGTGAATTCTTATTCATTGTCGGATGCCCAAGGACTCTTTTGATGGGCCGGAAACCCATCTATAACCCAAGCTTTATGGTTGTTCACCGGCGACAGTAATCATTTAGCATCAGGTGTTGGACTGTCGGACGTATGTAATAAAAAAAACAGGCGACCTGTGCGCATGACTCGACGAAAGAATGTGTTAATGGAGCAATCGCTGATTCAATCACTGGCTATGATTGTGAGGAATTCAGGGTTCAATCGAGCACGCTGGCGTAGTGCGTGCCTGTGTACTTAACATGCGATATTCTTGTGGAATATTTTCCTAAAATTCCCAACGATGTTTTCCTTTACAATTAAAGTTAGTTGTAATTACCTTCACTACCAACTTGAATAAAATTCAACATCGAATTGCGAATATGAGCAGTCCGCGCATCATATACTTTGGAAGTGCAATCTTTGGCAGAATGAGCGTAAAACCATGCTGGATAGTATGCAAATATCATCTGGAGTTGTATACTGCATGGACTTTATAGAGACTAGGAAGAAATTCCGTGCTTTCCGGTTTTTTGCCCATACCTATTAGTGGAATCAAGAATAACAGCTCACATAATAGGTCCCATTTAAATGTAATAATGATTAGATTCGTGGTGCTTTACAGCTGGCTTCTCCGGCTGTAAGTCTTTTTGCGAGGTAATTTACCTCTTTGGACAATTATTTATTTCCAACTCCTCCTATTAATTTACCTTTCTGATTGATTTCGTTGCGAGTTAAAGACAAGTAAGTCATTCCCGGAGACTCGCCGAGCTTCAATGCTCGGTGTCATTACAATGCGTGCCACTGTTGATCCTGGCTTACAGGAGTTGCAGTGGTGCATGTGAAGGCGGGACAGTCTCCAACACTACAGTATAAATGTCTAGTTATAAATTATAGCCCCATTGTCAACTCTGAGAGCATAAATATAAACCTTAGTGATTTCTCAATGTTATCTACTACTGAATATTAAAAAGGATTTGAGCGAAATTTTAAATGATTTGCAACCCCAGGTGGGCCCATCATGAAAACCCCGCGGGCTGCATGTTGTATAGCTGTTTTAGAGTTTCAATTACAACTACATCTTGACGTAAATGAAGACATGTAAGGACACGTGGTACCTAATATCACGTCACGCCACGTTTTAATTTCATGTAGATAAGGTAATCCTCGGCTATAGAAAGGCGTAATCACAAACAACGCCAGCGGAAATAAAGATAAATAACAATGCTAATAAAGACAGAATATTTTGCAATTGTTGGTGGGGAAATACTTATTGTAAATTTTCTAAATGAATATATTGTATTTAATTGACAGATTAGTGTGTACCGCCTTTCACGGAGGGAAGTGGGCAATAATTTATTTCTAGCTCCTATTAATTTAACTTCTAATTAATTTCGTTGCGGGTTAAAGATAAGTTAGACATTCCCAGACCAATACCTATGGTTCACACAAATATTTGTTTCGGTGTGGGGATCCAACCCGCGGCCTCTCGTTTCACAGCCAGCGTGAAACCAACTGCGCCACGGAGGCTTTGCAACGGAGGTTATGTTTGCAGTTTGTTCCAGCTTTATTACAGTTATACTGTGACTAGTCATATGGATATCTCTTTCCTATTACTCAAACACATACATAATAGGATTCGGCTCAGATTAAAGCAAATTAATTTCAATAAAGACGATATTGCAAATAATATAACAATCAGAGACTTCCATGACCTCCATTTGGCGCCTCCATTGCAAAATAATTACTATTGAATTCTGTCTAATCAGCATATCAAAGTCAAGATGGCATTGTTTTGCATGGCGCCCTTTAGTTTCCGAGAATAATATAATAATATACCTCAGATATAGGTATATTATTATATTATTCTCGGAAAATTCTCGGAAAAAGCCTTTGAAAATCTTAAAAGATATAGTAAATGCACTAAATATTTTATTACAAAACGATTTTATGTGGGAAAGTTATTTCGGACCATAATCAATGCTATGCCTCTGTGGCGTAGCTGTACTACGTTACGATTACAAAGCTGAGGTCTCGGGTTCGAATCCTGGATCAGGCAAAGTGATATTGGATTTTTTATTCATTATCAGCCCGGAGGAATTTGTGCCTAACATGGCGATAGCTCGGCCCTATCACATCGTGAGACGTAGCATACAAAGCGATATGTGGGTGTCTTGGTAACAGCTCTGCTTACCATTTCTGGGAAAAGGTGTGAGTTTATGTATGTATATATGTATGAACTGCATGGCTCCTATAAAAACCCAATTATATTTAATGCACAAACCGTGCCTTTAATGTCTACAGAATATTAGCATAACAAAAGTCAGCACATACCCAATCCTCTATGCAAACGGAGCATTGTTCTTGAACCTGACACAAAGCCATTCTTTTCGTGCAAACTCGATTCCTTTTCATACTTCATCATTTTCTTAAAGGACTCGTAATACATGGCGTTCTCTCCTTCCCTGTGTTTATCCATCACTTTTATTTTACTCTTCACGTCGCTACTCACGAAGGAGAATACTGATCCTATTAAATTGAGGAATCTGTAAAGAAATTAAATTTAAACTACCTAGCACTACTAATACTAGATACCTTAGATTTTAAATAAATAAATAATAATAACACCCAACAGTCAAATACATAGTCCTGACCCCACACTAAGATCGAGTCTTGAGTAGTGGGTATCAGGAACTACGAGAAACTTTTCTGTCTCACAAACACCCAGAAATATTTGTTGGCCGCATCTTTCATTTGTTAGGGACCGTCTGGATAGATAAAACCGGAATTATCTATTTCTCCCGACCAACAATCGTGATTGACAAATGCACTGTTGTGTTTCAGTTTAAAAGAAGTGTAGCCAAAGCAACTACTGGATACAACAAGTTAACATCTAACATCGCAAGATGGTAGGCACAGTGGAATGCCAAGCATTGTTTTGTCATTCATGGTGTTGTAAGGTTTTGCTACTGTGCATATGCAGTTGTATCTCATACCATTAAGCATCAAATAAAATCGCCTCAATTTTTTTTGGAATCTTTTATTGGTGAAATCCTTACCAGTCAGGAAGTCGGGCGTAAAATTCTAAGCTTATTAATACACAAGTAAAAAAATATACAGCGACATGTAAGTGTAGGATAATATTATATAGAATATAAGGCTTCACAAAACACAGTTTCCAGTTATTAATTAAATCTTTATCTATTTTAATAGAAGCAACTAGCAGTGTTAGTGTAGTGGATGGTTGATCAACCATCCTAAACACTGGAAATGAAGGGATTTCGTAGTGCTAATTTCATTGTGTTTCTACGCGTTTGAAAAGTACATAAGGCTCCCTAAATAACTTAGAACCATCCCAAGTCATGGTCACAATCTCGCTCAGGTCATTGCAGCAAGTTCACCAAAAACTTCATAGGCAAGTTGCCCATGATATAACTAGCATATCCATGACAAATAAATACTGGCAATAAATTTTCCAAAACTGTGAAGTTGTAGGTATACCTAAATAATATTGGTATCTCTTTTTTTTCTATAAATTTTTAGAATAAAGAACTTAAATAAAGCAACAATAACATAATGACTTTGTACTTCTGATCTACTAGGTATTACAAAACGCTGGTTATTTTTGTAAGATACAGTATAATTGTTTTCAAATAATTCTTGTAGTACATGCTTGTTTACAAACACATGCAACTGGCAAATTGCCGAAATTCAGGTAAATTTCTTTTTGACACAATAATTTATCTCGAAGGGTATCAAGCTAATATACTACATGGCAAATATTAGTTTGGAGGTGTTTCGCTTTTTAAATGAAGCTTGTTTGACTTATATTAGTGATTATTACAAAAAGAAGAATAACAACTATTCGCATCTGACATTGAGTTAAATTGTTGAGGCATTATATGTCTTATAGAGGCATTGAAAAATTGTCGAGTAACTTAATAATATTTTTTAATATTTTATTTTATATTTTACCATCCGGTGAACGAATTGCTCTACTTGCCATTAAATGCAAAAAAAAATGGAGATATTTCTTGCCTAATATATGTATTATTATCTACAAAAAATAATTTAAAATAGTTTTTGCTTTTGTAATTATTCCCATTACTGTAGACAACAGCATTATATTTTTGAAATTCCATACGATTTTATATCATTTTTGCAAATGTAGTATAAGCATAGACTACTAACTTGTCATTTTTATTGCAATGAAAAATGAAAGAAACATAATAAAATGTACATCTTAAGATATGAGCTAGTAAATAATTATTCTAACTATGTCAGTAACCCGGCACGAAACCATAAATTTATGCCAAGCGCGATAAATTCCTATCCATATGGAAACAAAAGAAAAATAAACATACTTGACTAATTCATTGTATCCTTCGATATATGCCTCTATGACAACATCGTCCTCTTCTTTGAGGCTTCGCTGGAAGCTCTGGTGTACATGATGCAAGTCCAAAGCGTTATCGCCAGACATTTTATTCAGAAAATTCTTAAAATTTAATCCAAATTAATCTATCTGATACACGACTATCACCAAATGTTACCAAAATTTTACTGCCACAGACGACTAAAAATACAGACGGCCAACTCCATACAAATTTTTTAACACGTTATGAAAACTCACACATTGAAACCAAACATGCTTTTCTACATATATAATTAATTAAATCTTCATCGGATCTTTCTTTCTTTTCATTGATAATTTTGTCACTGACCAATAGTATTTAAGAATTTTGTTCATCGTATTTGAGCCATCTCTTTCGCACGTTATACGTATATATATTTAGATCCGTTTCCCACCAGAGCTGGAAATCGGTACTTTACCGAAATTACCGATTTTGAAATATTTAGGGATGTACGTTATCCTTTCCGATTTTTACTACCGGAAAGTTACCGGTTTTATATTTGGATTTTATGCTTATATGTTTAAATTTATGGATTTAAAATAAAAATAAATAAAACCATGTTATAATTCTAAACCTTTACTCAACAATATATTCTTTGATTTATTTGATGTTATATTTTTATACAAGACTTTTATTTTAGCATTTTTATTCTAATGAATAATATTATAACCTACAATACTTTTCTATACATCTTCAGATTAATTTAAACATTTTCAATTTGTTAATATCTCTTAAAATTCTCTTAATTTTAGGACCAATAAAACAATGCCAAATTTAAGACCATGACTACAGAATTCAAATATGCATTGACAAATAAAAATTTAAATGGAAACATTAATTATTGCAAATTATATTTTACAATACCATGAAACAGCATAAGATTGCTTTGTTTGTAAATTTTATCTAAGAGACAATTAACATAAAGTAAACAACAAACAAAACGATTTGGCTTACTTTTGGAGAAATTGAAAAGCAAAAACAAGACATACATAATTAAAATAAGCTATCAATTAACAAATAATTAGTCAAATCATGGAACACATTAAATGCATGATAGTTAAATACTAAAACATTTTTGATTCATTATTATAATATATTTAAGGAATAGGCAAAAAATATGTTTGAATATAGTAATTTTAAAGAATGTTAATGCTATTACTATTATAGTATGCACAATATGGGTCTATAATATACTTTTATAAACTAATGCATTGCACTGGATTTGAAAATATAACCAAAATCTTTAGCAAATGTATTTTTATGGGAATCTTAATTATTATATCAAGAAGTATAAATATTATAAACAGATTATTAATGAACATAATTACTTCTGTTGTGATTTAACCCTCGCCAATATTAACATATAAGTCTACAGTGTAGTGATCCTGCAGACGTAGTAGAGACTTCCTTTGTACTTCCAACGATGAACCCATTTTCCTGCGAATTGCTTGGACTGGAAATTTCACCCGAGTCTAGCCTAGAAGTTATAAAATAATTAATAAAAAAATAAATATAATAAGGGCACAATCTGTTGAAGTTGACTGCTTTCCTGACTTTAAATATATATAACCATAAAAATTGATAATTATAAATTAATATGTTTTGAACTTGGAAATACCTATACCAACAAATAGCTTTAATCTTGCACTGTACTGTGCTGGGTCGACTCATATACTTTCCACTGCAGAGCACAAGCCTCCTCTACAGTCGACAGTACGAATGGGAGGAGTAAGGCTACATAATCCATCAACTCTAGACACTAACAAAAAGTTAACCTTATCACATGTTCGGAGATCTAATAAATCTGTATTTTAATGGGCATTTATTTCAACTTATTGTTATTTCTTATATTCGTGTAGCAGATTAAACTATAAATAAGGTTACAGCGGAATAACATATTATTATATTTACCTTTATTATGTCAGATGAGGTTAGATTTATGTTTTTCAATAATTTGGTATTTCTTGCTTCGCCAAAATAGCTGTTCACTTATTAAAGTATTTGTACATTTTGTTTGTGAATGCTGCACAGATATTTCTATGTTTTTTTCGTTTGTGCACTCGGGAACAAAACACATAACTAAAATTAATAATTATCACGTAAATCACAAGTTTTTAGATACGATTTACACAAACAAAACTATATCACGTTTGTAATGCTAAATATTTACGTTACTGATTACAAAACAGATGAAATAACATGCAATTAAAATAAATTAAGCAAATCCAAACTAAACAGCAATCGACTGATGAAACATATGGCGGCAATATGGCGGCGACGGCGCACGCCGGCACACGCACACATTCATAAAAGTGAAAGAAATGGGGCGAAAACGGCATATGAGAAAGCGAGATAGAAAATTGGGTCACTTTTTAAGCCTGAGTTAAACCGGCCTGTTTACTGCTGTCAAATACACTATACAGCTGTCAACAGGGCTCAAGTCAAGGGCGCGTTCCATTTGGCGTTCACGGCGCTTAAAACACTAATTTCGCCGTGCCGTTTCATTTTATGATCACGATCGTCGTGGTTGTTTAATTATACGAAAAAAACAAAAAATAATAATAAAATACCCTAAACACGCAAGCAATCTATCACGAAAAATAGCACACGTTCGATCACCGAAATCCAGCACGCGACCACGCTTGAGAGACAGCAGTGACGTCACTTTCTCGCAGCGCTGCCAGCAGAGCAGCCATCGGCGAACCCCGCAAGCAATCCAGCAGCTAAACAAGCGTCGTGTGCAGCGGGCTTTAACGCATTCAATCAAGCAGCAAAATAAGTGTCGTAGGCAAGAAGCTTATACCTAAATGGACATTGCATTCCGTATAATCCGTATAAAACACTGAAGCACAAAAAGACCTTGAATGCAGTCGCTGTTGCCTGCTATCTTTTTCTTTAGAGTGACAATGAATGAACATGATTTGTAGTTCATTCAAGGTCTTCACTTTTATTTACGGAATGCAATCTCCATTTGGGTATAAGCTTCTTGGTGGGCATACCTTTGATTTAAAATGATGTCACGTGTCGTCATAGGCTGTTTGGCTTAGACCTTTGCCTTTCCATCAGGTTAAATAGATAAAAAAACAATCACACACACAAACGTAGACGGAGAAACTAATAGACGGAGTCACATGTTCTATCCCTTTTCCACAAAACGAAAGAGATTTATACATAACATTCATGTAAGAAAGAGATGCAAGCTTTTGTAACCTGTCCTTATCGGCGTAACCGCTTGACTCCAGGAAATTTGACGTTTTGGAGGCAAATATTTACATTATTTGGGGTGGCCAGCGGTCCAAAGGTTGATATTCCCTAAAACAAACGATATTAATAGATTTAAATTACATACTAAAAAACAAACTTCAATAATTATCTTTTATTTTTTAAACTTTTTCCTTATATGTTTTGAACTGTATATGGATGCACAATAGATATTGTTTTTGAAATAAAACTATTTACGAATTTTATCGCGGATTTGGTTTAAGTTTTGCTTTTTTTAACTTCTCCCCGCGACGTTTCGATTACTTTACAACTTTCGTGGTCACGGGGCGGACTAGATGTTGTTTTGTTATTAGCTTTTATTACAATCGTTTTTATTTTCAGAACTAAATATTTACTTAAATTATGTTTATGTTATACAGTGTTTTTATTAGTTCTGGGTGATGGCTGACGACCCAGGTATGTAAGTGCATTGTAGTTCCCCTCAAAGTTAAAATATCGATATTTTAGCAATTATATTTTTTTAAAGAACGGTCAAAGTTTCCCGATACCTTAGGAAAAACGTGTCAACCTGGCCACACTCCCACAAATATCGCTATCTCATACTAGGTTACACGGTGGCTACCCCTGTGCACACAAATCACAATCACATGTCACTGTCAAACTGGGACATTGCATTTTCATAATTTTGTGTTTATTTTAGCTAATTGTAAATTAGTGATAAAATCATCAACATCCCTTCGTTGTTTCCTGGATCTTTTTCTAGATAAATAATATTTTGTGATAACTGTGAAGATTCTTCCTGTGTTAAGCTCACTGGTTACAGTGGTTGATGGAATATAAATAGGTATGTATGATGAAATATTTTTGGTGATGGATCAATCATGTAAACATTTGTTCACAAAATTGTAAGTCTATTTAGTAAGTTATGATTACCCATCAATAGTGGGAAAAACAAATGCAAATAGAGTGACTACCTACTTTTTTATCTCCTAAAGTAGTTTTGTAAGTAAATAAGTACTGGTTTTTACATATTACTGTGTAATAATTATGTTTGTATAGTTGTTATTATCAAATATTTCCTGTTTTAGATTAATCGATGTTAGCTCTTTTGCTGTTTTATTTGTTATAAACTAAATAAAAACATTGTAATCTGAAGTATGTAACATGGAGTTGTGGACATAATTCTAGTAATAATTACAATTATAATACGCAAATTAGGCAGTCATCTCGTGCTGAGTAAATTCTTTTTTTTCTTCTTTCTGTCTACAATCACTGTTGTGTACATAATTTCAACCTACTACTGCTGAATATAGGCCTTTTCAAGTATAATTATTTACCTAATTTAATATCCTTCATTTTTATCATAATAAATGTTGTGAATTTAAATGTTACAACTACATATCACCATATAGAAATGATATCATCATATTTAATTAACAAAATGCATTTTTTTTTGTTTTTTTCAATAAATTGGTGAAAGGTTAATTGTATGGAGCAAGATTTCACATTGAATTGTATTATATAACAAAGTTACTTTGCACTTTCACTTTAGTGCTATAATTTAGCAATTATTTTTGACTGTATTTTGAAAATTATCATTAATTTTATATTTATAAATAATGTGCATATAAATTATAATACTACAAAGGCTATACCAAGTATGTTCAATTTTGATTAAATGGTACATTATTTTTGATATAATAATAAAAATTATAAAAATAAATTGTTCTCTGTTGCTTAAGTCCTTAACATCACAAAAACTTTTCAGAAAAACAAATTAAGTCATTATTTTGAATCAAAATATTAATTAATATTAGTAACTTTTCAATACACCTTTTAGACAAGTCTGTCGTCAATATATTGTCATGGTGATAAATGCCTTTCTTTTACTTTGCACAGTTATTAATATATTACAAATTGAAAAATGTTCAATTCATTGTTCCTTAACATTTGTTTTAAATAGTTTTTTTTTATTCCATATAATATGGCTTATTTAGCTTCAAATTATTCTTCAGCCAAAAGCCAAAAACTCATTACTTCTTTCTCCTCGCAAAAGAGAAAGACAGAATGTGAGAGGACGCTTCAGTGGGTACCACTTCAAGTTCTATTCATCCCCCCAAACAGGAGTGAGAATGCACTTTTGTGTTACAGTTTGTAGGATATTGTAGCCAGAGTACTGGACATATTAACACTTTACATCTTGGGCCTTATTAATAAACTTGGATGAGCGAGGGATTAAATTTCAGCCCAAAACTTTAAAGTTGACTGAATTTATTTTAACCATACTTTTTACTTTTAAAATCAGTGGATTGCCATAACAGGATTATCATGTTAGGCTGAAGAATTTAGATTTTTATTAATATAGTCATTACTATCTAGCTATTCATAATAATAGATTGAATTCTCTAGCCCAATGCCTAAAGTTAATCCTTCGCTCATCCGAGTTTATTAATGAGGCCCCTTATGTTTTAGGATAGGACAGTGAAATCCCAAGCATTACTTTGTAATTCAAGGTGTTTTTGGTTTTGTGTCTATCCATTAGTGGTAGTTTCCATCACATCACAAACACACACACACAACATCACACAAAAGGCATACACATCTCACCATACATTGCATAAAATATGACCCTCCTAAATCAAAATTTATACACCACATTACCATCTACCCATCTTCTTTCAGTTTGATGCAAAATTATGACATCAAAGTTGGAGAACAGTGATGACGAGTCGTTCATTATCCTGGACCGGTCCCCTGGCTCGAGCCTCGGCATGAAGTGTGACAGCCTTGAGAACGGAGACAGCAGCCTCAACAAGGAACACTTGATGGAAGCCATGGAGGATGTTACCAGTGAAGTCAACATGGCTTTTAAGGCTCATTTCAAGTTTGGTGATTGTGTGAGTATATATATATATTTATAGACTAACCACTAACTAGACGACGAATGTTCGAAAGTCTAAGTAGTACTTTCCAAAATGTTCTAATACCCCAACGCACGTCGTAACCTAAGACTATGTTCATAGTGAATTATAAATTTTAAATAATGTTTCATACAGAATAATATTGATTTATAGAAGTGGAAATTTTTTATGTTGGAACAATGTAAGCGTCGGAGAATGTGGTAAGTATTTCTATATAATAAAAAAAAACGCGGGGTTAATTATTTATTTGTATATAAACTCGCGTATAATTATTACATTGAAATTAAACTGTGTTGTTCAATAGTAAGGAGTACTGGGTTGCCCCACTTGGCATGATTGCTACACTGAAGTGTCTCCTACATTCTAACAAACTGAATAAACAGGAAAAGAATAGTAAACAAAATTTGCGGTTGTATGACTGTACTCTTCCGGTTACACAGAGATTTGCCAAAATCAATTGGATCACACCAATCAGCATGCAGTAGACTATAATTAATTATATTGTCTGCAAATTTTCACACTTTGATTATATTATGTTATATGTATAAATAAATAAATACACCCAACAGTCATATATATAGTCCGGACCACATTAAAATCGCGTCTTGTGTCGTGGGTATCGGGAACTACGAGAGACTTTTCAGTCTCACAAATACCCAGACCTGAAACAAAAACCTGTGGTTCACACAAACTGAAGTGAGTAAGCGTTAGGTATGCATGTTTCCTAACTAAAGGGGTGATAGGAAGTCTGAAGTAAGTGTGAGTACAAAATCGGGGCTGTCCTCCGTTGCACAATTTATTCGTCATCCTACTAGTATAGTGACGTCATAAATCACTATCAGCCTCAATCGTTAGATTTCTAAACATTGATAAGTAGCACTTGTTAGTACAACAATATGGACATGAAATATGAAACACCTTTTGTCGGAAGAAGGGGATTTTTCTTAGCGCGGAAGTGTGCATGCAACTCGATATCGTCGACTTCTTTTTATATTTGGCACGACATAGTGACTACAGTGCTTCTGTTACCGCTTTGGATAAACTGTAAGCTAACTATTATATAATAAATGAATAAATAATTCAGAAGGTATATAAGATTCCGATGGAGTATCCACCGAAGCGAGATGGTGATTGGTCATCGGTTGATAAATTTATGCCAGCTTGATTGTATACGGATATGCACAAGTTTATCCGAAATGTGACAAACTTACGCGGGTCAGTATGATGGGTCCTTAACGATCGAGTACTGTAGTTGCTATCCGGGTGAATACTTATTATAATATCCCCCAGTGGTAAAATGGCACACAGGCATTTACAGCCGGCGTCTAACCAAGTGCGCCCCTGCCTATATCCAGTAGAAATAAAATCTAATTTAAATTTTGAATTCCCATTATGTATACAGAATTTCCCAGAAAATATGGACTTTCAAATTATAGCAATATGACGATATAAATAACTACAAAATGTAGGCATGCTTCCGTGATAACATCTTCTTTGTATTGAACTTTGTAGGGATTCCCTGGTGATGACGTCACCATCAACACGTCATACAATTGTTAGTGCTGTCGACTAAACATATTAAAACGTAGTTAACTGTATTCCAATGTGCGTAAATAATAGTAAAATTGTACAAAATATTAATAAATTCAGTGATAAGATAGTTAAATGGTGAGGTAACATGAGTTGGTAAAAATTATGCGCGATCATAATGATTTAATTAAAGTATTATCTTACCTCTTCTGGAATTAGTATTAGTACTAAAGAATGGTCAAAAAAAATCTCAAATGGAGGCCACTTAGCGGAAAGCGAAGCGTAGGACTTCCACCCACAAGGTGGGCAGACGACCTGGTAAAGGTCGCGGGACGTCGCTGGATGCAGGCTGCCTCTAACAGGTCACTGGAAATCTTTGGAGGAGGCCTATGCTCAGCAGTGGACTGCTTTTGGAATATAAAATGCTGTGGCCTGTCTGTAACGAACTGGACGCGGTCTCCTAAGAAGATTGTCGGGGGTTCGAAACTCAGGACGTCTATCTGACTTTTTGGAGTAATGAGCTTTAACGGTTAAGGAAAGATCTCGACTATACCTACTAGGTATGTATGTATTTTACATATCAAACATATCTATAAGAATTTCTAAAAAATACGAAGTCCGCCAATCAGCACTAAGTCAGCGCGTAGGAATATGTTCTAAGTCCTCTCAATCAAGTCTTGATTGTAGAGGTGTCCCTAGCGCAAGACTTGGCGAACTAATACAGTATATATTTAAATATCGAAATATTATCGTATCATAATGACAACTGTGGAAAACTTCCTTAGAGGTTGGTTTATGAAATACCACGGTTTCGTTTGCCACATCGAAACAATGTTTATTAACAAGTACTTGTGGTCTGGGTGTTGTGAAAGTAAAGCCTCTCACAGTGTCTGATGCACATGTCACTAGTCTTGTATTCTACATACATAAAGTCACGCATTATTCCCACTAGGAATCGGCATAGGTGCTGCTAGGAAACCCACATTTCGCCTTGTATGTTCCGTCTCAATGTTATAGGACGCGACTCTATCGCCATATCGGGCGAGATTCTGACTCCGGGCTGATCGAAAAATCTAATATCACTGTCCGAACCGGGATTCCAACCCGACACCTCAGCTTTGCACTCCTACCGTGGGCGACCGACTGTGGGTAACTACGCCACCAAGGTAGTCGTAATTATTTATGTTATTAATAATGAATTGTATATTAATCAGTCGCCAATCTGATTTCTGAAGTCTTTTTTCTCTAGATGTGAGATTTCACCAAAATTCCAATTATTTGATAATTTGGATAAAGAGAATCAAAGCTCAGTTAATTGTGATTGCATCACGCTATATTACTTAGCGAATTTTAATCAATTTCGATATTGTTTTATTCAGTTACCGGCTCTTATCTAAAAGAACGATAAAAATAATTTACAATTATTGTTATTGTTTATATGCGTACAGGAATACGATGGCGTCTTTGTCGTACGACCATTTTACATATCGTACAGTACTGTATCAGCCCATATACGTCGCATTGATACGGGCCTCATCTATAATCGAGAGTACAATTAAAAGTGGTTAGGCCATATAGGCCACGCTGGTCTCGTGTCGATATCCGGGCGGATGACAATATTCTTCCACCAGGCAAAAACTAGGAGAAATGGGGAAGTCAGAGAAATTCGACTAGGCAAATGCCAAGATGAAGTTAGGCAGTAAATATGTGACAGACTCCGTGGTACAGTTGGTTAAAAGCTGGCTGTGAAACGACAGGGCGCGGTTTCGATCCAAGCTCCGAGAAAAACGTGTGTTCGTTCTACAAGCATTTGTTTCAATTTTGCGTGTTGGGAGACCGAAAATTCTCTCGTGGTTTCTGATACCCACGACCCAAGATTTAAATGATTTTAATGTAGGGTCAGGACTATGTATGTTAATGTTAGGTGTATTTAATAATATAGGGGGCAAACGAGCATAAGCAACTGATGGTAAGTGATCACCGCCGCCCATGAAAATTTGCATCATCAATTTACAACGGCACAAAGAAAAGTTGCCGACTATGAAGGTGGGAATACGCTCTTTTTCAAGATGGCCAAATCGTATTTGCTTGTTTCTTTGTTTCGAGTCTGGGTGTTTGGAAGATCCGAAATTCTCTGGTACTTTATGATTCCCACGACACAAGACTTAAGTGAGATCAGTATTTGTTACTATTAAAAATAAAACTACGACGTTCACGTCAAGTCAGATACAGTATCAATGTATCAATGATAGTGAGACACGGGGACTTCACCTACTTTAATCTTTCACATGTAGGTAAATACCTCTGACAACTGAATGTTTAGTATAGTGTTATGATTGTTTAGTATGCGTTCGTACAGCATACTGTTTTAGACTTGAGTGATTTATTTTAGTGTTTTTAAAGTTTTTATAGGTGTTGAAAACTTAATTAAAAATAATTATTGGTTTTGTGCTGAATCAGTTACAATATGAAAATAAATACATTGGATTTGGAGGTGACAGTGATTTGATGTTTTTAATAAAAAGCTCAGTACTGTAATATTGCCCACTGATGTTAAAACTTGAACTATTGCAAGCCAGGATCAACAGTGGCACGCAATGACATTAGACACCGAGCATTGAAGCTCGGCGAGTCTCCGGGAATGTCTAACTTGTCTTTAAGTCGCAACAAAATCTATCAGAAATTAATAGGAAATTAATAGGAGGACTTGGAAATAAATTCTTTGGGGTACTGTCCCTGTCAATCCGCCTCTTTTGTATCGAAAACTGGAAAATATTATTAATTTCTTCTTACTTTATCAGCTCATGTACGTCCCACTGCAAGGCATGGACATCTTCTAGAATCCAATCATCTACGATCGAGAGTACTATTGACAGAGGTTAGGCCTTATAGTCCACCACAGCCTAAAATCGCTTGTATGCCGGAAAAATTGTTTATAATATTACTCTCATTCCACGTCATTTTGTCGCTAACCAAGGCATAATGTATACAGGTTTACGTCTCAGACATTCTATTTTACATATTTATCTGTATTTGTTTGCACATCGATGCAAAACCATCTGTGAAAAATTTGTCCGAATTATTTATAAAATTTAAAGAAAGGTGTATTTATCATCTCATAATTTATCTTTAGGTATACGTTGTTCTGAATTTTCAAACTGATAAATATCGTCAACCTTGTATTTGATCTTGAATTGTACTACAAATTCTTTAACATGGGATAAAAAAACGATTATAGGTATATTAATATATTCTATTCGTACGATATATCATAGTGAAATCTTAAAAAAGTAGTTTAATTTCACATTTATAATCATTTCCAGCCTTCACCAGCGAGCATGATGGTGGCCAGCACCATAGTAACAGATGAAGGCTGCACCGAAGAGTTGCAGAAGCGGTTCGCGGAACTCCTGGATGAGAACGTCATCCTCAAGTCTTCGCTTCAGCAGAACAACGATTCTATGAAGCAGCAGTTTCTGCTGATCAAGTCTTGCCAGGAAGACATGATGAAGACACACCTCATGCATAAAGAGAAATTTGAGGAAACTAAAGATTTAATTGAGAGGGTAGGTAGTTTTTTGTTTTTTATTGGTGGGAATGACTAGCAAGTCTGTTGAATGATGGTAAGCGTCATTACCAGTAAGTCATTTTCAGTAAGTCATTCCCAGTAAGTCATTTCCAGTAAGTCATTCCCCGCTGAGCGGGAAAGCAGAGCACTGCGGATCATTCCGAGTCATTATATGTCTCTCAATGATAAGTAATCACTGGGTACAAACTTGAATCTAGACCTGACTATATTACCCAATCTCTTAAACTATGCGACAGAAATAGACATGGAATTAAGTTTAGAGGACATTTTATGAATGTAAAAATAAACGTAGAATATTATTCAATTAGCACGAGAATATAATTCAGTTGTTTTTAAAGAAAGTTACAAGTTATGTAATACATATCGTAAACTACATTTACGTAAGTTAAACTGGATTTTCTCAAGTTTGTAAAAAAGTATGTAATACTGTTAAAGAATGTTTCCGGAGTTGTTAATGAGTCTTCCGTTACAAAAAAAACCTGTTTAATAAATACATTGAAAATCGATTAAACGAAAAAAATGCATTGTATTATCAGACATTACAGTTTGTTTGGTGTATAATTTGTAAAATTAAATAATAGTTAAAAAAAACTAAAATACACGCTTTAATAAGATATACAACTAAAAAAGTAAAAATAATTGATACTGAATTTAAGATAAGAAAATGGAGTAAAATACATATATTTTATTGTTACAAAGCGTGGGGTGTTTACAACAATTACTTATCCTCCTGCACCCCACGCTTTGTAACAATAAAATGTATGTATTTTACTCCATTTTCTTATCTTAAATTCAGTATCAATTATTTTTACTTTTTTAGTTGTATATCTTATTAAAGCGTGTATTTTAGTTTTTTTAACTATTATTTAATTGTTTTGACTAAAAACATCCATTTGCGGATGTATTTCCAATCAATAACGCCATCTGTTGGTCAGTAGTAACATTTGACACTTGAAGAATACAATGTTAACGCCATCTAGCGATGAATAGTGCAAACATGCATTATTGACGTGATCACGCCATCTATTAGTCAGTAGCAAATTATGTTCATCTATACGCCACCTAGTGGTCAGTAGCAATGGTCATCAATTATAAGAATAATTAATCCTGGCGAATTTAATCAGGATAATTATATATTTTAATCGAATTATTGTATTGTCATCGGTCTTTGACAGGTGTGCAAAATTTGAACGAAATCTGGCCGTTTAAAGTGGGTCAAAATCGCGCCCAAAGAAGTCGGTTACAAACAAACATACAAACATACAAGTGAAGCTAATATAAAGCGTGTAATAAGTAGTATTGACTGGTAAGGTCAGATGGAGGATATAAATATTTTTATGAATGTTAATTCTATCATATTATACATAATTTTACAGCTGTTTTGTATTTATAATTAAGTATATTAAGGTGACACACTTTGATGTTTCTGGCCAATTTGGTTTGAAACATTTTCTTTAATTCGTGTATATTACTAAAAATTGCGCTATAAAACATTACTTATTGGTCTGAATGTCGAGATGAGTATGCCGTTCGCCTAATGATAAACAATACGACTGATCATGAACAGTAGTAAAACCAAACAACGCCTTAAAATTCAAACCAATGTTTAGTATTCCACTGCGCTCGCTATCCTGAAACATAAGATGTTAAGTCTCAATATTTCCAGTATTAACAATGGAAATAGGAAAAAATACAATCGCAAAGATAGAAAACAGCTTTTTTTAGTAATAATTTGACGAGTGCTCGACAAAATATATATATTAAAACAATCATAAACATTAGCAATTTTCTTCCAGCTCCGTCAAGAGAATAAAAAGCTGAAACAAGACGTGACTCGCCTTATGGAGAAGGAAGCCTTAGTGAATAGTGAGACAGGTATACTGATTTAATTATAACGTAAACATATTCGTATCAAAAATATTTATAAATTTACAACAAATTATTAATGAACTGATTTAAACCATCTTGTCAGTACATTGTAAACTGGTTTTGAAAAGAGCCAATACTAGAGTTTCTTAACCGTTCTTCTCTAGTGAAAACCGCTTTCCGAACGGGGTGGTTCATCAAAAAATGACTGAATCTAAATAATGTCTAAATTATGTTGATTTTCATTCATTAAATAGGCAAAAGAAACTCCTCCAATAGAGTATTGGTGTCCACTTTTTTCTTATATGTATCAAAATCTAATAGAAAAAATATTATGTTGAATGTTTAATTGATTTAATAAATTATTTTCATATTCAGGAGAGCAGGCCAAGTCGGGGCCACCGTCTGCTGTAGAGTTCGTGACCTCGCCTGATGACGACACCATCAACAAGCTCACTGCACAGTTAGAATTAGTCGAGAAACAAAGGAGGCAGGTAAGGAATAACCTCCCTTCCATTAAACCCTCCACTTCTATAGTAGTTTCAATAACGAACTACCGAGTCTTCATATTTCTTGTTTGGATTTGTGTGATAAATAACCTAAAGTGAAATGGGAATTGTTTTAATGTGACGAATAATACATATTATACATGTTAAAAAGAATTTCGAAGGTTTTCAATTTAATGGTTACGCGCGTATTATTTACGGATTTTATCACGTATTTGTTGAATTTTTTAACCCTACAAGGCTCAATTTTTTTTGTGGTCAAATAAAAATATTCGTTATGTAGTTAGTGATAAATAGTCAGGGAAAAATAATAAAAAATAATAATGATTGAATATTTTATTGGAAAATCGTGTTTTTATTTCAGTTCCACATATGGTGCACTGAGCCTTAACTATACTTTTTGTTAATAAACTAGTACAATAACATTATTATAAAAACAGTTTCTTGGTGGATTATTTTAATGTGTGTTTAACCATAATTATAAAATTAAAAGCGATATGAAATAACTATATTATTTTTATTATACATATTGAACTATTGATGAAAGTTTCTGAAACAATTGTTATATTTATTCAGGCAAAGTTCTACTCGACATTTTTCACAGGATATGAAGGTTTTCCCTCTGCATCCAGGATATTTGCATCGTTGTCTCTTTTCACCCCAAAGAGGAAAATGCTCAAAGCCGTCACGCCGGACATCACGAGGAGAGAGAATTGCCGTATTTGGCTTCTTTCTCGTGTTTTCTTCCAAAGGCACCTCCTTTTTTTCTTTATAGTTACAGACACAGAGGCAGGGATTTTAGTTGTAACGACATTATTCATAGTAGATGATCGCCTCGGTGCCCTAGACTCTCTAATGGTACCTGTCCCTGTCCCTGAAGTCGCACCTGAAGTACTAGGATGAGGAGTATCTCATCCTATTATTATTAGTAAATATTTATTGATGAGTGAAATGAGTGGAGAGTGGCGAGTGCGTGGTGGCCTGTTGGTAAACAGACTAGACGCGACTGCCAACATATTCACGGTGGTTGCGGGTTCGAATCCCAGGGCACACCTCTGACTTTCGGAGTCATGTGTGTATTGATAGTCAATCACCACGCACTAAAACGGTGAAGGAAAACATCGTGAGGAAACCTGCATACCATAGCGATTTATAAAATTTCTATGGTATGTAAGTCCGCCAACCCGCACTAGGCCAGCGTGGTGGACTATATGGCCTAACCACTCTCAATCGTACTCTCGATTGTAGAGGAGGCCCGTGCCCTGCAGTGGGACGTATATGGGCTAATAAAGAACAAGAAGATTTATTGGTGTAGATTTTCGGTATTCATAACATTAATATCCTCATTGACGGAAGACGGACATTGATTTCTTTGCGGTGATAACGAAGTTTCCACTAAGTGATTCAGATAAAAAGTTTTGTATATACTGTCTTTGTTTCGATGTCTTCATCAATTTCAGCGTCAGAAAATCTTCTTTATCTTTACTCCCAGAGGGAATATTTAGGAAATCTATAATATCTTCTTCATTCAAGCCTTTTCGCGACATGGTCTATAAATTATAAAAAATGATCATTAGAAAAGTTGTCGTAAGTACTCATACTGAAAACGAGCGTTAAAGCTCAACGTTCCGTATGTGGAACACGGATAAAAATATGATTTGCCAAAAGAATACTGTAGTAATATTAAAAAATTACTTACCTTTGCTAAATATACACTTTTTACAGCGCACAATATTTTATTTTGAGTGAAAACTACACAGTAACTTTATTTATTCGCTGTTTGAATTCACATGAATAGCAAACTTTACAGTTTCTTTCGAATTTCACACCAAGTATACCATAAAAAAATCAGTAGAGACATATTTACGTAACGATATGTATTAAACGGTTGATTGATATCCGATGCTTCTATTTAGATGGTAAAATACATCGCTGCTAGTATTTTTATAGCTCTAAGAACGATTAAAATGGTTGTACCACATATGGTACTAGGAGCCTTGTAGGGTTAACTTCCCGACGTTTCGATAACTTTACAGTCATCCGCTCAGTGACTGTTACAATAAATCCTTGTTTGAAAAGGAGGAAATAAATGAAAAATTATATAAATGTCAAATTGAATGTTTTCAGGTGATAGTGGATAATGAAAAGTTGACGTGGCAAAAGGAATCGTTAGAGCACATAGTAGACGCCACTTCCAAGGAAAGAGACGATCTCAAGGAGAAATTAAAAGGAGTTGAGGTAATCGTTACATGCTTTTTACTTTTGCAATGTTGACCTAGACAAAATATATAACAAAAAGTATATTCCACACTGTTGGGAGTTTAGACCTTTATTTATTTACACTTTATTGCACAAAAAGACAACAAATATAGAGAGAAATTACATATATAAAAAGTACAATTGGCGGTCTTATCGCCGAAAGGCAATGTCTTACAGACAACCATGGAATAGGATAAACAGAGGGCAGTCAAAAGTGTAAAGAATAGAACCTAGAAAGGGAAAAGATTTGCAAAATACTAATTAAAATAGTTTAAAAAAATTACAAGTAATAAAAGTCATGACCTTTATTCAATTTTACCTAGTTTTCTAACATATCGTTCAAAGTTAATATTTTTTTCATGATACCATATAGCTGGGCTACATACATTTTTGAGATATGTCTTTTCATACTAATATTAAGCCTGTAATTGCATTGAACGTTAAAATATATCTTATTTTTACTGTCATTAATTTATTTGATATTTTTTTTAACTCAAAGAGATGGGATGGGACTAGATTGCATGCCAAAATTTTATAATATTGTTTCTTTTCAAATTTGTGTTTATTCCAACAGCTGCAACTATCAAACAAAGATGCTGAATATGCGTTAGAAATAGACAAGTTAAAATGCAATATTCAAGACTTACACAACCAGTTGGAAGCCATTAATAATACCGTAAGTACATATGTATAACATATTAGTCCATGGAATGTAAGTTATTCAAACTTTTTACTAGTGGTAGGTCTCTCATATGTGAGAGGTAGGCCTGGGTAGGAACCACCGCAATGTCTATTTTTCCCGCCAAACAGCAGTGTGAATGCTCTGTTGTGTTTCGGATTGAAGGGCATTGTAGCCGGAGTAACTACTGGACATATTGAGACTTAAGTGCGTGGTGGCCTGTTGGTAAACGGACTAGACGCGACTGCCAATATGTTCACGGTGGTCGCGGGTTCGAATCCCAGGGCACACCTCTGACTTTTCGGAGTCATGTGTGTATTGATAGTCAATCACCACGCACTAAAACGGTGAAGGAAAACATCGTGAGGAAACCTGCATACCATAGCGATTTATAAAAAAATTCTATGGTATGTAAGTCCGCCAACCCGCACTAGGCCAGCGTGGTGGACTATATGGCCTAACCACTCTCAATCGTAGTGTCGATTGTAGAGGAGGCCCGTGCCCTGCAGTGGGACGTATATGGGCTGATACAGATATTGAGACTTAACATCTTATGTCTCAGGATGGCGAGCGCAGTGGAATACCAAGCATTGCTTTGTAATTCAAGGTGTTGTTTGGTTTTGCTACTGTTCATGAGCGGTCGTATTACTATCAAGTAAACGGCATGCTCGTCTCGCCATTCACTGCAATAAAAAAGGCCTATGTCCAATTGTGGAATTTTAAGTTGGTATCTTCGATCAAATATACACTAGATACAGAGTTCCCTGTAAATGTTCTGTTAAAAAGTGGCACCGATGCATTGAAACATAAAAAGTAAACAAAAAGATCACATATTCCAAATATATTAATACAAATTCCACCTTATTCCTGGAGCTTAAAGTAGCTTTTCACATAATATTGTCTAAAGTTCTGCGACGTTTTAGAAGCAACGGTCGGTGCGTGACTGAAGGCGAAAGAGTGCTTAAAGCACTCTTTTTTGGTGCCATTTTCTAAGCGCTCATGTTGTATCTAGTGGATATTTGATCGAAGGTTGGTATATTAAAACGACTTAGGTACTGTAAATATTTAAAGATTTATCCGTACTTACAACGCGTAAAAGAATTTTACTGTGAGATCGGGATTATGTTTATATTTGGGGTGTGAATCATGTATTCGCAATAGCAATAAAAAGTTACACCACTTTTACCACTAGATGGCACTATTACGAGTTGTCTAACAAGGCATTTGCTTTTTAGAGTTACATATCATCAGAAGAGGTCAGCAAACGTGACGCTGCTATACAACAATTGGAAGCCAAAGTAACCAACTTGCAGAACGAATTGAAAAATGCCCAGTTGAAGATCATGGAAATGGAAAATGTTAAGGTAATGTTTTAAAAGGTATTTATTTCATAAAAAGACCTCCTAGATTCGATATCTCAGTAGCGGAATCTACTTTGTCAGAATTTTTTGTTATAGGAATTATTAATTTTGTTAATTAGTTTTCGGCAATTTGTGCCCACTCAGCGATAGGCGGAAAATAGACTGCAAAATATGGTCATTTATAATATTAATTAATTAATTAAAATATATGTTGTAAAATTATAAATTTCGAGATTGATCCCTTCTTATTGGTCCTTCGAGCCGGATATAAACAATTAACACGTGGAATTGTAAGAAGTATAAAAAGTACTTATTATTTTATAAATATTAGTAGACTGCCTCGGTGGCCTAGTTGCTCTACGGTTCGGATACAAAGCTGAGGTCTCCGGTTCGAATTCCGAATCGGACAGTGATTTTTCTATTCCTTATCAGCCCAATGACTTAGCAAGGAATTTGTGCCCAACAGGGCGATAGGCTCACTACTCACACTCCTATCACATCGTGGGACGGAATATACAAGGCACAATGTGAGTGTTCTGATAGCACCTCTGCCAACCCCCTCTGAGAAAAAGGCATTGATTTATGTATGTATGAAAATATTAGTAAGCAAAATTTAACTCGTAATGTATTATGTTACAGTTGGAGTACAGTAAATATAAATCTGAAGCGAGCAAGACAGTGAAAACATATAAGGACCAAGTACAAGAGCTGCATAAGAGACTCATAGATTCTACCACTACGGTAAGTGAACGAGGATTTTGTGTTTATATGAGTTGCTTATAAGTGATATTTAATATATCCCACACTAAGATCGAGTACTGTGTCGTGGGTGTCAGAAATTACGAGAGACTTTTCGGTCTTACTAACACTCAGACCTGAAACAAATTACTGTGGAAGACACTTGATATTTTCGGTGCTAGGTTCGAACCCGCAGCCTCTCGTTTCAAAGCAAGCGTCTAACCAACAGCGCCATGAAGGCTGCTGTTTTGGATCAAAGTGAAAATATATATTTTTTGTATTTAAATTTGGTAATATAACCCTATTGACCTATTTTTATAAAAGTTACAATTTCCTATTTCGTCCATAGAACTGGATAGGAAAAAAACGGTTCCCTTGTATCAACTTGTATTATTCCGAGTATATCGGGTTGCCATATTAATATTAAATACTGTTTTTTGTCAAGCTATGAGTTATGCTATGTTTTTCCAGATGTTCCAACCAGTAAGCTTGTCTTTGGCCAGTGAAGAGGGCACCTCATCGACCAACGTGAAAATGTACAACAGAACACTGAAGCATTTAAGTGATCTCCTAAATAAATTGACGCATGGGTAAGTATTGTGACCTATATGGGCTAATACAGGGGCCCTACTATATAAATCCGAAATTCGAATCTTCGTGACGTTTTCGTTTCGAAACCTACTCTGTAACACGAAATTCGAATCTTCGGATCGAAGAATGAATGATTCGAATATATCGGCAATCCGAACATTTACAGAGTAGGTACATTCGTATCGTCACAAACTTAGTTCGTCCGAAGTTTCGAACTTCGTTTCGGATGAATATAGTAGGGCCCCTGTACGAGTAGAGCAAAACGCCCTTATTCACAGACAGTTTTAAACTCATTTTAGTTATAGAATGTTGTATTCTTCGCTCAAACTGAATTCAAAAGTCGTTCAAAAGGGACAAAATCCTCGATAATTAAAATAGGTTTCTAAACTATTAATAAAGCTTACATTGTTAAAGTTCGGGGTCTACATTTGAAAGTAAAAGATGTAGAAAATGTGAAAACTAATAACATTCCCTACTTTTTACTGTTCATTTTTTTTATGGTTTCTACTTCTTCGCAATAACCACTTTAGAGTTCTTCATATAAATAAATATTAATAATTTAATCTATCGCAATCCGCCTGAATTACAATACATTTATTTTTAATATATTTACAGGTTATCAGACAGTCTTGTAGAGACTTTGGGAGCTGCGGCGAGTCTCTGCGATCTCAAGTTAGACAACACTAATGTAGAACAATTCAAGTCGGGAATCGAAGAGATTAAACAGCAGTTGGAGAGACAACATAGCGACGCGCTGGGCAATATGTGAGTGTTTATCCTATTCATTAAAATATTAGATATAATAGAACCTTACCTGAATGAGATGAAGGGTTAAGCGTACTGTGGTGACCTCGATACGACCGCTCATAGATAGCAAAACCAAACAACACCTTGAATTTAAAGTAATTCTTGGCATTCCACTGCGCTCGCCAACCTGAGGCATAATATATTAAGTCTCAATATGTCCAGTTGTTACTCTGGCTACAATTTCCTTTAAACCGAAACACAACAGTGCATTTAGGAGAAATAGACATACGGTGGTACCCACTATAGTAATATATAAATCAGGTTATGGTATTTATATCAATGAAAAACACACTCTCAAAATAAATTTGTCTCTATTTTTATAACAAGAAAATATATATACTTGGAAGGGCTAAGAACAAAGTGACAAAGAATGTCATTTAGCAATATAAACTAATAAATAATAAAAACGGAGGTGGCCAGCTCTTTACTAAAGAGTTCGTTTAGATTAATTTTTGCATTTAAAATAGATAAATCCAACACGCCACCTCAAAAAATAATCTATAAATGAACAAACTTGATCTGAAATAATATTTGATAACATAAATAACACACACTATTCCAAATATTATTTATACCTGGGAAAATACAACATGGTCCAACATTTGTTGCAAGGATTAGGGAAAACCCAGAAAAAAAACCTAATCAGACCATTTCCATAAAGTTTAAGCTATCTTTACAACATCATAATTTATAATATTATGTACACTTATACATTAGTTATTGCCATTTTGCTTCTCAATCTTTCAAAGATTATCGTCGCCAGTGGTTATGTTAAAATGTCAGCCTGCTGTTCACTGCCTCATACAGTGCCATATTTTCCGCCTCCGTAGACGAGGTTGCAACTGACGTTTGTTTTCTAGTACTCCATGTAATTGTACATTGACCAAAAAGTTTGAATAAATATCCTGTTGTACTTTTTCTATCATGTGTGTCACTACCACCCCAATCTGAATCTACATAGCCACACAAAACATCTGTGTAGTCACACCTCTTGTAACATAATTTAAATTCAATAGTGCCTTTTAAGTACCTAAGCACCCTTTTAAGGCATTTCCATAACTCCTCGTTATTTTGGTTCGTGTATCTACTCAATATATTTACACTGATGCTTAAATCAGGCCGAGTACATAACATGATATACATCAAACATCCTATAACATTTCGACATGGAGCGTTGTATTTCTCCTCAGAGTTCAACGCATCAAAATTTAATTTACTTTCTAAAGGGGTAGATACTGGATTACAGTCAATCATACTAAATTTAGTCAAGACCGTTTTGATATACACACTTTGGTCCAAGAAAATTTGATCATATTTTCTTGTGATTTTAATACCGAGAAAAAGCTTTATTTCATTTAAATCGGTCATTTCAAACTTACTCATTAAATATCTTTTGCAATTATTCAATGTGTCAAGTTCAGCACATACTACAACTAAATCATCGACATATAGTACCACATATATATTTTTTTGTAAGTGCCCATTATCTAACATATAAATACATCTATCAGCTGCAGAATTTTGAAATCCTCTTTCTTTTAATGATTGCTCAAATACTTCAAACCAACACCTTGCCGCCTGCTTAAGTTTGTATAATGACTTTTCTAATTTACAAACATAGCCTTCTTTACTTAATACGCCTTCAGGAACTCGCATATAGATTTCCTCTTTTAATTTGCCATTTAAGAAGACTGTTTTTACATCTAAATGATGAATCAATTAGTTAAATTGATTTGCAAAACCAACAATAAACCTAAAGCTAGCTATTCTAGCAACAGGAGCAAACGTCTCATTATAATCTGAAAGATATTCTTGACTGAGACCTCTAGCAACTAATCTCGCTTTATATCTTTGAGGATTTCCAAATTCATCACTTTTAATTGTAAAAATCCATTTACAATCTACTATATTTTTATTTTGAGGCCGTGGTACTAAAGTCCAAGTTCTATTTTTATATAACGAATTTAGTTCATCCTTAACTGCGCTTTCCCATAGACTTCTATCCTCTAGAGACTTAATTTCATCAAATGAATTTGGGATTTTATGTAAAACTGACTGAGTACACATTAAATAATCATAACAATAATCATAATCTATTTCTTTATATGTCACAGGTGTTTTATTTTTTAGTCTATCACTCCTCCTAAGTTCTGTATTCTTACATGTGTTCTTAGTGTCATGATTCAATGAGCTATTAGATCGCATATCCCCTGTATTATTATCAGGTTGAACTACAATGTCATGGTTCACTTTACATGGTACTACCCAGGCGGCCTCTAAGATATGAGAGACAACCAGTAAATAGAATATATTTTTTGTGACTATTTTTTCATACTTTAAGTATGCGATAATAAACTGCGTACAATACATACGTAACTGGATCAGTATAAGCTTTAATTTAAATTTAAATTTATGCTCTATTAAAAATCATAGTAATACTTATAATAATATTTGTCGACAGTGGTCAAGTGAGAGGCACGTTATCGATATTCGAAGGAATATTCAAAGACTACAACGACCTCGTCGACAAGATGGCCAAGCAGCAGCCGGTAAGTTATTCATATATCCTTCATAATTATCAGTTAATAGGTATACAGATAGGCCATAGCCTAACCTCCTTCAATCGAACTGTCTGTTGTAGAGTAGTTCTGTGCTGCGGATACAGCATAGTTTAGTAACTGTACTCGTTTTCTGATTAAAAGAACATTTGAAAGCCTCCGTGGCGCAGGCGGTTAGACGCCGCCTGTGAAACGAGAGGCCGCGGGTTCGATCCCTGCACCAAGAGAAATATTTGTGCGGCCCACAAATATTTCTTTCTGGTCTGGGTGTTTGTGAGACCGAAAAGTCTCGTAGTTCCTGATACCCACGACATAAGACTTGATCTTAGTGTGGGGTCAGTTCTATGTATGTGACTGTTAAGTGTTATTTATTTAAAAGGCATCCTAAGGGCCAGCGCAGATACGGACGGAATGGAAATTGATTTAATATTTTACCAAAGGATATTCAAGCTTATCTACTATAGAGTCCAAATGCAGTAGCATTGAAAGGCATTTCTCAAAGATGAGTGTGAAGTTCGCCAATCCAGACTAAGATAGCGTGACGGACTATGGCCTAACCCAACGCAATCATAATCTCGGCTGTACTGGAGGCCTGTGCCCTGCAGTGGGACGTATATAGGCTGATATTTTATTGGTGGTAGGTCTCTCATGTGTGAGAGGTCGCCGTAGTAGGTAAAACCGCAATATCTATTTCTCACGCCAAACAGCAGTGTAAATGCACTGGTGTTTTTCGTATTGAAGGACATTGTAGCCAATGTAACTACTGGACATGTTTAGAATTAACATCTTATATCTGAAGATATCGAGCGCAGTGGAATGCCAAGCATTGTTTTGTAATTCAAGGTGCTTACTTTGCTATTGCTTATGAGCGGTCGTATCGCTTACCATCAGGCGGACGGCAAGCTCGTCTCGCCAGTAACTACAATAAAAAAATATAATATTATTTACGATGGTTTCAGAAGCACAGTTCCCCGGACGCGGCGATGTTGTCCGCGGCGCTGACGGCCCGGGACAGAGACCTGCAGACCCTGGAGATGCAGCTCAAGACCCTCAGGAGTCAGAAGGAGGATGTGGAATTGTTGAGGGCGCAGATTGACGTATACAAGTATGCACTATTTTTGAGACTAGGGTTTATTGCCCGTTGTTCTTTAGTGAACTTTTGGAACAAGTTTTGGAACCGGGTTGTAATAAAAAAATAATTACGTAATAAAAATCTTAATTTGAAGGATTCGATAAATTAATTTTATTTGCATAAGACTCTTAGTTATAATTTTTTATAAAAGTGATGCATCAAATTCTTTATGCGTGTCTGCGTGGTGCATTTGGTGAAACGAGTGCCCGTGGAAACAAAACTAATTATTGTGTAATTACATTGGTATTTGTTACGAGTCTGGGCGTTTTAAAACGTAAAATCTGTCATGATTTCTGATGCCCACGATACAAGACTTGATTGATCTTAATTTGGGGTCAGAATGATGTGTGACTGCCTCGGTAGCGTAGTTGGACTACGGTACGGTTACAAAGCTGAGGTCTCGGGTTTGAATCTCGGGTTGGGCGAAGTGATACTGGATTTTTCTATTCAGTATCAGCCCAGAGTCAGGAATTTGTGCCCGATATGGCGATAGGCTCACCACCTATTACATTGTGGAACGGAACATACAAGGCGAAATGTAGGTGCCCCTGGCACCTCTGCCTACCCCTTCTGGGAACAAGACGTGAGTTTATGTATGCATTTATGCAGAATGATGTGTATTTGTGTGTGTGCGTGTTAGTATACGTGTGTATGTGTGTGTGCGTGTGTGTGTGCGTGCGTGTGAGGGTGCGTGCGTGCGTGTACGTGTACGTTCCTTTTTTTTTTCAATACACACCACAGATTACTGAGGCCAGCATAATAACTAATGATCTATCAACAGGAACGACTTCGAAGAGGAGCGTGAGGCTCGCGAGCGGATCGCTTCAGAGAAAGACAACATCCTCGCCGACCTCGAGGGTCTGCAGCGACGCAACCAGGAACTCATGAAACAGGTACATACTTATACAGGAAATCTCAAGACTGCTACCGAAAACGAAGCCGGGTGGTAGTTTAAGCGACTTCAGACACAATGCAACAGAAAAAGTTGAAAAAAAAGCGACAATTTTTTTTTTGGTTATTTTTTCCTATGACTATATTTGGGTGGTATACCATATTCCTAAAATAACAGTGTATACCCTTTTATTTATAAATAATCTAAGGTATAAAAAAGTTTAAATTATTATTTTAGCAAAAACCACCCAAAAATGACGATATTTAAAAAATCATAAAAAATAATTGTCGCGTTTCTTTGCTTATTACTGGCGTAATAAATTAATGAGGAGTTAGTATAGAACAGTCAAGGTAAAACTGGTGGTAGGGCTCTCATATGTGAGAGGCTGACTGGGTGGGTACCACCGCAATGTCGATTTCTCCCGTCAAACAGCAGTTTCAATGCACTGTTGTGTTTCGGATTGAAGGACATTGTAGCCAGAGTAACTACTGGACATATTGAGACTTAACATCTTGTGTCTCAGGATGGCGAGCGCAGTGGAATGCCAAGCATTGCTTTGTAATTCAGGGTGTTGTTTGGTTTTGCTGCTGTTCATGAGCGGTCGCATCGCTTACCATCAGGCGAACGGCATGCTCGTCTCGCCATTCACAGCAATAAAAAAAACATAATAAAATAAATCAATATTGTGCCAGCTAAGGTGGCTCTCATTCAGCTAATATGCTTACATCTATACATATAAATAAAATTGAAGTGTCTGTTTGTAAAGTGAAAATTAAAATAATGTCCAACTACAGATCGTTATATACACGATACCTATAACGAAAATGACCATAGAATTTTTTTTGTCTGTCTGTTGGTTCCGGCTAATCTCTGAAATGGCTGGACCGATTTTGACGGGACTTTTTTTTGTCAGATAGCTGATATAATAAGGAGTAACTTAGGCTACATTTATTTTAGAAAAATAAAGTAATTTTGCAATGCCGAAGTACTGTCCAGTATCGCGCGCAGCTCACGCGCATGCCACCACGGGGCCGTCACGTCGGGCGCCTCCCACCACTCTCCCACCAACGAATATATAATACCACAAAAAAAAAAAAACAAAAAAAAAACTAAACAAACTATTCAACTTTTTTGTTAAATTCCACGCGGACGAAGTCGCGGGCACAGCTAGTTTAATAATAATAGGTATACATACGTCTTATATATGCATGTCTTACCAGTCTGTTGTTCACTAGAGGTAGAATAACTCGATATTCTCGACTGTAAGAAGGAATGGATTATGGAACGACTAGGAGAGGAAAGTACTATGGACGTCATAGTAATTTTGTAGCAAGAATCACTGCAAATATTGTAAGGATATACATGAACGCCCGAATACTCGAACGCCATGCTAATAATAAGTTGCTCTTAATAGCGCACGGTCCACTTAGCCAGTACATTTAAGCGGCATTTACTTAATTATAAATAAATAAATAAATAACACCCAACAGTCACATACATAGTCCTGACCCCACATTAAGATCGAGTCTTGTGTCGTGGGTATCAGGAACTACGAGAGACTTTTCGGTCTCACAAACACCCAGACCCGAGAGAAATATTTGTGGGCCGCACAAACATTTCTCTCGGTGCGGGGATCGAACCCGCGGCCTCTCGTTTCACAGGCGGCGTCTTACCTGCGGAGGCTGTCGAAGTGCATAATACTACATAATACTTAAGTTGCGTTCCAGTATTCGGGCGTTAATTATTTTTAATTAAATATTGATTTGATCAAAGCTAAAGCAGTTGGCTTAATAGTATGATTCTTGGTATGCAAGTCGGCATGCATTTTTATAAGAGGTGATAGGATGAATTGACTTTAAAATAACTTGCTTTTTCAGTTACAAGAAAGCCGCAAGTCGTCTCGGCAATCGTCAGCGCCGACCAGTACGACGGTCTCCAGTATTATCGCTGCTACCGCCGTCGCTAAAAGGGTAAGCAGTAACTTACAATATTACAACAAGGAAGTTCCACTAGCCCAGCCGGTGGACTGTCCTATGGCCTAACCCTCCTCAATCGTACTTTCTATTGTTGAGGCCCGTGCTCTGCATGGGACATATACTATGCGACAGGTCGAGGTGACAACCGCTCATCTCTCTCCTAGTCTTAGTGCTGCGCCATTCCGTATCGACTGCGTTTATCGATTTCGACACTCACATTTTTTCTTTGTGTATGATATTGTGGTTTATTTAATTGACTGAAGTAGCTTCTAAATCTATAAAAAAACAATAATTTATTCTCATTCTTAGAATTATAGTACGATCATACAATCCAACCATGATAGCTTTTATGATATATCTTCCCTGCGCATACTCTGATCAGTTATAAATTTTTGATAAATATTCTGTCATATTGCATATCATAAACTTGATTAAATTATTTTTACTCTTATGTCATTGCATTGCAAGAAAGTTATCGATATGAACTACTTGGAACTTGATACTACATCACTAGAAAATTGGTATTTTGACCTAGCGCTTACAGTATATAGAATAATATATATATAATACGGAAGTTGCTGGATGCAGGCCGCTTCCAACAGGTCGATGTGGAGATTCTTAATGGAGGCCTAGGTTCAGTAGTGGACTTCCTGTGGCTGAAAATTAAAAGGGAGAATTAGGACTGTTATTATCGTCCCTTGTTACATAGATGGCGTTAGTGTTGCACGTATTATATTTTTTAACTACCTCCAATTTTTTGGCGACTTATGTGCAATAAATAGTATTAAAGTTGTATCTACCAGATAAGTCATCAAGCTGTTTTAATGATATGGTGTAAATGTTATTGCAATCCCAATAGATGCCGGGTTTTATCATACACCGATGTCATTACCTTGTATGGCTGATTATCATATTTCGTTATTATACAAATGTAGTAACAAATGATTATTTTTATAACAATTGTCAGGGGTTAGTGTATTGACTGGCCCATAACTAAATGTTTAATTTAGCTTTGCAGAAGTATATGTTCTTTACAGCCCTATTTCAGGAAACTTTAACCACACATCGAAGTTTTTTATATGACATATTGAAAAGGCAATAATTTAGTATACAATAAGCGAAGTACTGACACACTCATAGAAACAGTAATTTTGATGTACCTCACAGCGGGCCAAATTGGCTAATCAATTTTTCAAGCGCATTCCTAATTAGGCCAAATCTGTGAAAATGAAACATTTTCGAGTTGGTTGGCAACAATCAAGTTACGACGCTTAATAGTTATAGCACTTAATATATCGACTATTCAGATAGTTTCAAATTATCATCTTGCTTTGTTTATTAACATATTTAATGTTACCACAAGGACCTGCCGAAAAAGAAGAAATTAATGAAAGAAGATGATTAGTGGGGCGAGCAGTGACAAATGCCGATTCATTTAGTTGCAGACGGGAATTGTAATAATAAATCGCGATTTTTTTCGTAATCGTTTTTGAATCGATTCTAAACGATTGTCGATCGATATCGATTTGTGTTATGAAATAACTGTGTGCTATAAACATTGCTTTTAAATTTTACTAAAATAAAGCTAGAGTATTGCGTTACAGACTTAAATATTCAAGATTTATGCAGTACATAAAATATTAGATAAATATAAAAAGCATTTTAAATTGCATTTCTTTTATAATTAAAAAATATTGATTTATTAAATAGATCATAAAGTACATCTAATGTTAGTTTGGCTTGATTTTGTCGAACCTTGTAACTGTTGCTTTTTTATGTTATTGTATTATTATTTTCATACTTTGCCAAAAATAAAAGTAATTAAATAATATTCGTTTGATTTTTTAATAATTCATTGGTTGTTATTAAATTTAAATTACTTTGTAACTTAGGTGAGATTTTATTTATTTTTTTGGTGTTGTTTTTATAGTTTGCATGTTCTGTTTGTTTCCTATTCTGATTTTCATTTTTAAAAAATCTTGGAACCCCTGAATAGTTTTTATAAAATGCTTGTTTTTTATTTGTTTGATATTACCGTGAATTTGCTTCGATTGTATATAACCCTTTTCTTTTATTTCCGTTTGTACTATTATCGCACGCTAACATATTTCTTGCCCTGAGGTACGGGGGTGCAAGAACTCCGCAACATTATCCTCTGCCCGTCGTAAGAGGCGACCTAAAGAGTACATCGGAATCGCTGGGCAAACGCTCTCACGTATTACGACTTCGAGACGTGCGATAGAGCCTCGTCTCTGTCATGGATGCTCATAACAATTTAAACAGGTGTCCAAAAGTAGGCGTAAGTGGGGGTAATCTGGGCCTGCCCATTATACTGGTAGGATCAATGGTTAAATTGGAGCGCCCCTCGCCCTGGGATGTCCGTTGCCGCCCACAATGCGTGTGACGGCCATCCTAGAGTTTTTAGCCAGTATACTGGCGTACGTATTACTAGGACCCAGCTCAGGCATAATATCCGCTTTTGTATCGGGCTGGAAGGCCAGAGACACTGACATACCCCTTTCGTCCCCCTCCCTCCACGGGGTATCGAAAGGGGAGCTAAAATACCTAACTGTTTGAAATATGATTGTGTACTTCGATGTGTGGTCGGCATATCATCGTGAGCTTTAAAGCCCCTGCCCCTTGTAACACCATGTCATGGCATACTACATTTTACAAACAGATTCCTTGATGGACTAACAACCATTTTCTTGCCTTATCTCCAGTGTAGGAATAGTCTCAGAACCTTATATAACACTTAAAAAAATTACTATAATTCAGCCCTTATAAGTCGCTCTGTAAGGCGGAAGCCTCCCTTACAGTTGAAAGTTTGATTGACAGGGGTCAAATAGGATGCCAAAAATAATTTATCGAACTTAAACTGACTGTATTAAATTGGCACCATTTTAGACGCAAGTTATTCATGAATGATACTGGTGTAATTTGCCTTGGATCCAAACTTTTTACGTGTTCTTTAAGGTTCTAAGACTTGTTTTTAAATCGTGGTGCTTTTTAACCTTCGAAATTCATCTATTAAGTATAATAACATAATTGTTTAAATATTTTCAGGAATACAAATGTCCTAAATGCATGAGATTCACGACGGAGGACTACGATAAATTGGAGGAGCACTTCGATTTCTGTTTGGACGACTTCTAGTATCTGTACTCTTCGCACACCATACTGATGAGTGAGACGGTAATATAGTGTCGCCTTAGTGACAGTGACATTAATTGAAAATAAAAATAGCCAAGTTCAATAGAAAAATAAGTCAATAAACCATATTCATACTTGCAAAGTTGCTGATGGTTAGTTATTCGTGGATTGCGATCTCCGACACCCGTACATAATAGTGGAAAACTCCATGTATATTTACCATCACAACTAGCTTGACTTAATTTCAGGATATTATATTTGAATTGCACTGCATACACCAGATATATTGTTATGATTTTCTCTCTAATATAAATTAAATAAAAATAACAAAAGTAGCAAAATATAAAATATACTGACGCAAATAATAAAAAGAGGATTAAAAGTTTGATTTTATTATTTTATTAAAATGCATCGATTGGGTAATCTTTAGTAAGGTAATTTTCCGTTTTCCGTTCATACCATAGACAAAATAGAGTATATAAACTGTGCTTTATAAAGTTGCCAAGTAAAAATTGGCGCAAGAGTGAGAGAGATAGAGCTAATATGCGGCCAGAAATCTCGCTATACAGCCAACAAACGCTTTGTCAAAGCAATTTGGCAGTAATCACAAAAAAACTCAGTTAATAGAGCATTTAATTCTTGTGTGAAATAATATCTGTCTGTATTTGAGCAATAATTAAAGCATATTATATTCTGCGTGAAACGAAACACCAATTTTTGAGGTTTTAATGCACCTCTTATATCTGTGATTAGTGATATATATTTGTTGTAAATACAAAATTGCTATTTACAATACGTATGTTTATATATTAAATGAGATTCAGATTTGTTTTTCCAGATTTCGAATATATTAAATGTCTAGCATTTGTCATTTTTAAGACATTTATTTTCTTATTTTAATGAGAAAAAATATTGATAGTCAAAATTGTCATACTTAATGTGATTTAATAAATTTAGTGTATTGAAAAATATATATTTGAGTTTCGTATTGACTTTTTTCATTATAAGCAATAGTTGCTTGCATAGAGGTCTTAGTGAGATTCTTTTGTATGACAAGGCCTCTAACTCGCACTAGGCCACCGTGGCGGACTTTGGCCTAAGCCTACTCAATCGAACGATATAAAGGATTCTTTTGCTAAATGGTGGGAGATTATGCGCTGATACAATACTGTAACATTTAAGAACTGATTGATGATTTCTTGGCATTACGTCATATAGCTGAATTGATACTGATATTTTCAGTGAAGTTGGCTATATAAAATCAACTTTTATTCAGGCCACTGTTAGACAAGGAAACTATCTACAATGTTATTGTAACATCTTAAACATGTATTAAGCGCTAAGCATCTTCGGACTTATTTAAATACAGTTTTGTACCCAATTTTTTTATTTATATACTCTTTATTTGCACATCTTACATGAAATAATAAAATAACTAATCAAAATATGATACAATTGGCAGCCATATCGCATTGAGAGATTTCTTCCTGGCAACATTTGGATGAATTGGAATTTAGTATTGTGGGCTTGACGTGAAACAAGAGTAATGCAAATAAACAGAAAAATTAATATTTATACATATAAATATTTAATAACGCAAATATAGAAAATTACCCATCGAAGGTTTGTCTTCTTCGCTCATATAAAATTCTATGGTCGTTCGAAAGGGACGAATTATTCGATAATTAAAATAAAAGGATTTAAAACTGTATGAATAAAGCCGATTAAATACTGGTAATAGGGGCTTATATAATAAACTACCACGCTGGTCTAGTGCGTGTTGAGAAAATCGAAATTCAAATATCTTGCTTATATTGTAAAAGCTGTTACCCTAAAAAACAAACATGTATACAGGGTATATCAAGACTGCTACCGAAAACAAAACTGGGTGGTAGTTTTAGAGACTTCAGACACAATGGAACTAAATTTTGGGCAAAAAATAGTGACGATTTTTTTTTGTTATTTTTTTTCTATCCTCGTATTAAGTTGATAAATACATAGAAAATAGTGTACACCCTTTTATTTTTAAAGACGCTAAGGTAGGCAAGGCTTTAATTGATTATTTTAGCAAAAACTATGGATTTACCATCCAAACTCGACGATATTTAAAAAATAATAAAAAAAATAATTGTCGCGTTTATTTGAGAAATTTTTAGTTACTTTGTGTTTGTAGTTACTAAAACTACCACCCGGCTTCTTTTTCGGTAGCAGTCTTGATATACCCGGTATAAAAATTATATTTTTTATCAAACGGATACAGAATTAAGTAAAGTGAATATATGTTCTTCCACGATATTTGTGTCATAAAATAATATAGTTTTCTAACGAAATTGTAAAGAAAAATGTATGTGCGGTATACAAAGCAGACTAAAGTCATTTAATTTTAGTAGTAATTTCGTAGTGATTGTAGAGTTAATCGTTTGTTTTATCGATACATCGGTTCTAAAGTGTATAATCGAAAAGTAATCGATTTTTCAACAGGACAAATACAAGTTTGTGCAATTTTCGGTAGCACTACTCAGGCATCATCTACTTAGTAAAAAATAAAATATTTTGATGGTTCTTGGTAAACATTGATTTAATAGGTTATCGTCTAAATAAATAAATAAATAAATAATAAATAACACCCAACAGTCACATACATAGTCCTGACCCCACACTAAGATCGAGTCTTGTGTCGTGGGTATCAGGAACTACGAGAGACTTTTCGGTCTCACAAACACCCAGACCCGAAAGAAATATTTGTGGGCCGCACAAACATTTCTCTCGGTGCGGGGATCGAACCCGCGGCCTCTCGTTTCACAGGCGGCGTCTAACCAACTGCGCCACGGAGGCTGTCAAATGTGAGCTTGTTACCCCTCTTAATCGTACTATAGATTGTAGAGGAGGCCGGTTCCCTGCAATGGTACTTATATGGGCTGATACATATTAGTGTTTGTCGAAATTTTTGGAGCCATAACTTGTTCAGTTCATAATTGTACCTCAGACAGATTTCTTGGCACATCCCAATACGTAACAATGTTTGTTATATGTTTTTATTTGCGCTGTATCCACCCTCCATTCATTACCTTATTACATTTAAGAACCGAAGTAACGATTGTAATTTTAGCGTTATGTAGACCTTAACTATTATTGTATCGGAGATTTGAAAATAAATTGACTGCACTGATTTTCGTTTCTAACCAAACAAAAAAAAAATATTTACTACTTAATATGTATTAAATTGTACTTTTGTATTTATTCGTTCTTGCATTTATGTATGATTGCATAAACATACAAATGTAAATATTTAGGCCCCAAAGATAAAACTTGCGTGTGCAAATAGAAAAAAGTATTTCATATTTAAATCAATTTAAAAAGAAAGTAGATATGAAATTAAAGAAAAAAGTACTTGTGATTAGACCATTAACGAATCTGATTAAACATTTGGGAGCGCTACTATAAGTAATAAAATGTGCTATTGAACCGTTTACCCACTTTCTAAACATGCGATAACGTCACATTTTGACAGATGACATTGACATGTGTCAGCGGACTGACAGATCTGTCAAAATTGACACTAATCGATTACATATCGGTAAATAGTTTTGATATCGGTAAATTAAATAATCCGATGTATTTACTTGAAAAGAAAGCACCGCAAAAGAAAGATTTGAAAATATGTGATTGTTACCTTTTCTTTCGATTTTTAGTTTTAAGGCACTAAATAAGGTTATGGGTGTGCGCGAGATGTGAATTAAAATAAATTATAGAATAACTTAAATGCAAGCCATCATTATATCCACGAAAATTATCAAATCAACAACTAATTTCATGGAAAACATTATTGCCCATGGATACCCACAGTATTAAAGCAATCGCAGTTACATTACCGGCTTTTGTTGGAAGAAAGTAAAAGTTTTCTAAGTGAAGTATAGAGTCTATTAGGGCTTCCAAATTGTGATGTGTTGAAAGAAGGACAGCATAGCTGTTATTTCATGTCGGCGGTAAATATTATTTCTTCGCTCGGGATAAACCATTCAAGCTTACGGCAATTTTATAAATCCATAGAGGAAATGGCCTGCGCTTTATCACGTACATGTAAAAATAAAAGTTATCAGTTTTATTAGGAGGAAAATTGATTTTTTTACCAGTAGATGTCGCTTTCAAGAATTGTCAATAGCCCACATCGCAATCTTCAGTCTTGCGACTAAAATTACAATATGTATTGCTCGAAGATTTGTTTTGAACCAAATATAAAATCTATATACCGCGTGTCTTTATGTTTATCTCTCATCTGCCAAAAATCTGTTATCTGTCAAAATGATACGTGTATTTTAAGGTTATTTTTCGTTTTGAATTGTAACCGTCACATATTGTGGGTATTTGGGCTTATTCAGATGGTTTTGGACTAATAAAAGGTAGATAAATACATAATTAAAATTATTAAAGATAGAAAACAGGGATATATGATTATAATCACTAATGAGCTAATATCCTTATGAAGGATAAGACAAGGCTTTCTATATCATGATTATAAAAGAAAGTAGATACAAATATACGAAAGTTTCAAAGTGTAGGAGAGATAGCTGTTTATTTTATAAGGATGTAAATTCTCGCAAACGCCCATAATTCTGTATAAAAAATGTAAAAATGTTTCTGTAAAATTGACTGTGATAAGCACAACTGTATGATATGTAAACATTGTTAAAATGCAATATATATGTGTATTATCTATTCTGTTTTTTGTATTTCATCTACTGCAATGACCTATGTATATACCTATAAGAAATTTGAAACCGAATTAGAAAGGGCAAATTAGGTAGATTTAATGAAAAGGAAAATGAGAGGAATTTTTCGCAGAAGTTTGACGAATTATTAGAAAAAAAATATATGAAAAACTACGGACCATCTAACAGTAAAGCCTTATCCATTGACAGTTGTAAAAACCAATGTTATAGTTATCAAATACTACTGAACATATTGAGACTTAACATCTTATGTCTCAGGTTAGCGAGCGCAGTGGAATGCCAAGCATTGCTTTATAATTCAAGGTGTTGTTTGGTTTTGCTACTGTCTATGAGCTCGTATCGCTAACTATCAGGTGAACGGCATGAATGTCTCGCTATTTATTGCAATAAAAAATATCGAATGTTTTGTCTTTTTCACTCAAACTGAATTTAAACGTCTTTGGAAAGAGACAAAATAATCGATAACTACTACTATGCTGTCATTGTTTTTGATATATGGTATCTCTATATTTTGTCTATACTTCTGATGTGAAAAAAGTGTAATGTTGAGTATTGGTAAAAACCAAAAGTGATTTCCTATTTGTCTATCAATAATGCTATTGAAATAGAATGGAAATGTACTTATTAGCTAGTTCAAATATTTTTTACTATCGATAACATGTTTTTATTTCGTCCATCTTTTTTTTTTTTTTATTGCAATGAATGACGAGACGAGCAAGCCGTTCGCCTGATGGTAAGCGATACGACCGCTCATAAACAGTAGCAACATTCCACTGCGCTCACCATCCTGAGACATAAGATGTTAAGTCTCAATATGTCCAGTAGTTACTCTGGCTACCATGCCCTTCAATCCGAAACACAACAGTGCATTTACGCAGTGTTGTTTCACGGGACAAATAGACATTGCGGTGGTAACCATCTAATGCGGAAATGTCTGACTATTTGACATTTATTTTGTTTGGGTGTAAACGTGTGATTAAAAGTCAAGAATAGTTTTCATATGTATTATATTTCATGGAACCCGTAGCGTTTCTTAGCTGTTTTATATAAAATTTATACAAATACATTATATATTTTTAATCATTACATTTATTTTTTTTATACAATTTTTTCAAATGCTTAATAATTGTTAAATATCACTGTTTATTTGCGTACATCTAATTTGTTGTGATTGGCACCATATCGCATACTTTATGAAAGAAACGCTCATAGAAAAAAAGTTGAGATTCAAATACAGAGAAGGTTCAGCGGGACCTGACAATCTTTCATAAGTATAAACCGCAACTTAAAGATAATGTACAGTTAAATTTAGATAACCCACTGGTACACGGCGTAAGAGATACAGATTACAAAAAAAATCAATAAATAAATCCATAAAAAGTAACAAATAATAAATAGGTCGGAAGTATATAAAAATAAATCTTTTTAATTAAATACTTAACTAAATTAAATTAATGTAAAACCTTCGAACAACCGAAAAGTGAAGCGGACACGAGACTTTGAGTACAATTTAATAATATCTATAATGCGTTAATCCCGCTTAATTACATTCGCATTGTCATTTCGTGTTGCTATAATTAGTGGATGCGTAAAAAGAAACGTATCTACAGAAAATTGTCTATGCTAAGTTAATGGCGGACAGAGGGCTTTAAATGAAATTAAATATCGTTTATTAAAACTAATAAAGGGTAATAACATAATCTAACAGTCGGTAAAAATAATAAGCCACTCGAGTTTTTAAATATAACATAAAAATTACATTAAAGGCTACCGTTAGGCTCTTTATAATACCATAGATAATACGAGAACTGCATCAGATAAATGAAACGTATTGAAAAATATTGTAATTTAAAATACTGTGATTGGAATGCGTCGCGATTAAAAATACAAAAAAAAATGTAAATCTCAGTCGGATTTTTGGTGAGACAGACGATGAAACGAGATGACCAGCATCGATACCAGAAAGCACCTGTCTCCTTTTCCACATATTTTTAATACCTAAGAGGTGATTTTATACAAATCTTTAATGTACTTTACACTTCCTCACAAAGCTTACAACACTTAATAACACATATTAATATACATAATAATAAATGTCCTATAGCTTACTTATGATAATTACAATTACGCGCGAACGTGGACCTCGGTCCGCGTCGCATTTAGACTAGAATACGTTGAGGATAAAAAAGCAGACGTCAATATATAAACTTCGTTTTGAATGTTTCTGCTTTTTTGCAAAGCGGCTGAGTTGTGGATACCGTTGCGCTGTTGGCTTGTTCAATATGTGTGCTGTTGTTTAACTCGGTCGGGTTATACGTCATTTGACAGTTTGGCTGTATTGTTAGCGTTTGCCGACGAAGTCGATCATTTGATCTATCTGTTCTTTCTCGTCGTAGAGGTACAAAGACTCCATGCATCCCTTGAAGTAGGGTGTTGTGAAGCATTTCGCCCTGCAAAATTAACGCAAAATTAGTCTTGTTGTTTGGAGATAAGGTTAAAATTAGAGTGCAGAAAGGAAGGAAGGCGGTTAAGTTCAAAAGAAGATAATCTATGCAAGTAGCAGTCGAAGAATCAAATTTAAATTACAAATAAGGAGTCTACTTTTTAAAGTAAAAAGACTAAATATAAAATACTATTAGGAGATTCTATAATTAGTCTTTTGGAAAGCAAGAATTGTAATCTACATTAAAGTAAAGAGAAGTTAGCAGTACAGTAAAAATATTAGAAGTAGCGTAGAAGTATCATGCGTGGTAGAAAATCCTCAAGTCCCATAGTGCTGAAATACATATAGATAGGTGCATGCTGTTAAATTAGTAACTACATATAAATTAGATCAACGTGAAAATATTATTCATAAATACATAAATGTTAAGAATAAATACAATAATTGTTATCCCTATTAAAACACTTCGTATAATTTAGTTTACAATCAAAATAAATATTGTTTTTTTATTACATTCTCTAAATATTATCTGTACTATCAAATACAATCTTCTTGTCGAAAAATTCCTTAAATCAAATCATTGAGATAGTGATCCAGTTAAGATACTGTCATCCGTATCGAAATGGCGCCATCTACGTAGCAATGACGATGATTTGGGAAATATTTCCATTATTACGTTTTGATTTATTAATTTATCGATTTTTCTGGATTCAGTCATGTTTGAAACTTGTCAGCAAATCAAATTTTTAAGAATGAAAAATTATCGCAAAATATCTTCATACAGAATCCAATGTTAGCATACTTGAAATTACAAGAAATAATGAACAACAGACTCGTTTGAAAAAAATAGCAAGTCTAAAGTGCTCAGTTGTAAAGAGTGCATTAAAATTAGCGTGCATGTTATTCACCCCAAAAATAAAAGCAAGGAACGCGTTAGAGAGAGATAATTAGATACAGAATTAGCTTGAAGGAAAAAGATAAATATAACCATGTTGTACCTAAACCCCCGGGTCGGCCCCGTGTAATTTTTTTATATATGTCTTGAAGAGTTCTAACTGGTCGGTCTCCCGCAGCACCTCGACGCAACCTTTGAAGTAATCTGTCGTGAAACAGTCTTTCCTGTGCCCCAACAAGGAAAAATACATTTTATTTATGTTACATACAAATTATTTCATTCTCGAACTAATAGTGACGATGACGATTCAAATTGGGAAATCTAGGTAAAAAAATCCCTCTCGATAATAGAGGGGGCCTTAAAGTGAAATTAATTATTATCAATCAGTAAATCGAGAGCAAAATCATATAAAATTCTGAAAAACGTCACAAATTTTTCACTTAAAATTGATACAAAAACAAATTCTGAAATACGTCACAAATTCGTCACAATAAACGTGTTTGTAAACACACCTGCATAGAGTATACAGTTGAGGTTCCCTGAAGAGGTTGTAACAGTCGTCGCAGATCCTGTCGAGGCGTGCGAATATGGAGGCGTCGTAGACCCCCTTGCACTCTAGCGTGAAGAAGGAGCGGCGCGCGACGTGGTGCGGCGCCGACGAGGGCGGAGCGCCCGCCGCGCCCAGCACTCCCAGCGCCAACAGAGCCGCCCACGCGAATTGGACTGAGCTTAGATGCATCTGTCGACAAACATACAGAATTGAAAACACTGCTATTTCACACAAAACAACTTAAAAGTTACAGAAGCTGAGGGTAAGCTTAGATGCATCTGTGAACAAACATACAGAATATTGAAAACCACTCCCACAAAATAAATTAAGAGTTACAGCACTCAAGGGTAGCTCTATCGAAAGGAGAGTTTAAGTCTCTTTCGATTTATGTCCAAAAAGGAAGCCGGTAGGAATCGTGTTATATGGAGGCTTCGCCTCTAGGCTCTGACTCCTAATGTCCGGGGCAACGAGCCTGTGTTTTGTTTCTTTGTTTTGGGCAGATATGAAAATCATTATTTTTTAAATTCTCTAAAACATTATTAGTATACAAAAACTTGATGTATCCGGGCATTAGTGAATTTCCTGGTAAGTGGCATAACTCAAAATTAAGGATTATGAAACTGTGATTATGCAATGTGGTGAAAATCATTGTACATCTGAAAGCGTATAAAACCGTTATCGTTCTCAATTCAAATATAACTTCAAATGTCAGAGCAAGAATAATAGATGGCACTAAGATATATTTTTTCCAACAGATAAACTTCGATTTAAGCATTTATAATCGAGATAATAATGACAAATTACTTGGCATTAGCGATAAAAGTAGTTAAGAAATAGTGTTCAAGTATCTGGAGATACTGAAGGATTAACAAGTCGCTAGAAAGTTCGATAGAACGAGTGTCGCAACGCGATGCGATTACACGCGCACAACCTCGCTTTGATCGTACCCGGAAAACCGGCAACTGCGTTTATCTTGTAATTAAGGGCATTATTTATTTAAAACTTGATCCTGTGAGCCAATTCACAGCATCACTGCTTAGTATATAATAATATAGTTTAATGTCAATCGTTTAGCAATCGCCTCCTCCAAATTTATATTTACTTTTTTACAACTACATTTTATTGAAAGCTACATATTGGTAACAGCGCTAAACGGCAAATCATATGCGGTCATTGAGCAAAGTCAATTATGTAAAACTTGTATTTCAGTGACACGTATTCTGGGAAAAACCAGTTCCAAAACTGTGTTCGGACAATAAGAGGGGTCAGCACTTGTATTAAAAACTCATAACGATTCTTTTATTGAATTTCTCGGTAAAGTTCAATAAAAATTTGAATTGGTTGGCGAGTATCTTGTGAGTGGGGGCCTGTCGCCGGACCGGCTGCGTGGTCACACGGCGTAAACTATAAAGTGAGTGGACGGCGATTAACGCAAAGTGGACTGTCGTAAAGTGTAAATATAGTGCGACGATTAAACGGACCCCCGGCATGCAGCCGACAGGGCCGGATCTCACACTGCAGGACCGATGACTCCCATCATGGCTGCATCACAAACTTTGTTATAATTTAAGCTACAGATATTTTTAGCGTTGTTTGTGTTTAGATTTTCGTTATGTAAAAGGGGTCAGAACTGACCACTGTTTTCAGTCATTCATGAGAACCACAACTGATTATAATTTATATAATTTATTCAACTTTACTTTCGAAAGTTTAAAAAAGTACCATAAGCGCTTAGTTCTGTAATATTTTTAATTAAAGAACATATCGAACAGCGCACTGCTCTACCTCCAGTATGGGGAAACATAAATAATATGTCTCCCACCGTTCCATACCAGTTACGCGCCTGTCCACATCCACTTTTGAAGTTGTCTGACAATTATCCGCGGCTCGAATTAATCTTTAATCATGCTTATAATGACTTAACCGCTTTAAATACACACAACGTGCCATTAGAAAATATATTCGCGTCCTAGATCGCCGGCTGTGTGCGTGTGCCTCGTGAAAGGAAAACCTTTCTATATCATATTTTCGAGGCTGTACTGGCGATTTCAATGTGTTATAAAATGTAATAATTATAACATTACAGCCTCCGTGGCGCAAATGCTTAGACGCCGGCTGCGATACGAGAGACCGCGGGTTCGATCCCCGCACCGAGACAAATGTCTGCGAGGCCCACAAATATTTGTCTGGGGACTGGGTATTTGTGAGGCCGAAAAGTCTCACGTAGTTTCAGATACCCACGACATAAGACTTAATGTGGGCTCAGCACTATGTATGTGATTATTGGGTGAATTTTATTTATTAACCGCTGTAAATTGGATTAGACCAGAAATGGTATATAATTTGTAGTAGTTTATTTGTATCTAAGTAATAAATTATCTAAATCCGTTTATCATGATCATGTATGAAGATTTAGATTATTTAATATACCAACTAAAATAATAAAATTAAGAAATCCCTCAGGGATAATGCAACTCATCAGTGGTCATATTGAGGAAGTAAAATTTACCAAATGTGTATATTACCTACTAATATATGTTGCATATTTTCGAAATGAACTGAGATGAATCCGCCTTGTGCAATACCTATTCGCATCTCATTAATTGGATTAGTAACTCATAATTTTGGAAATAAAATGAATAACCAGGAAATGAATTTGAAAAAAAAAAAACGACTGTAAGCCCGGGTGTCGAATGATTACACAAATTGGTTAAATTACCTGACTCATTTTGGGTTTTCGGAAGTGTTAAGATTATAAGGTGGTTTAAGTTTGCGGTTACTTGTTAGTAACGATGACGCGACAAAATAAAAAATCTCAAGATTTAGCCAAATATAATTTGAATCCGGATGTATGCACTGAGTTTTCAAACAATTATTTTGCGTTACGAATACATTTTTGTTATAATCTTGTCATGCAACTTCTATTGCTCGTATCTCTAAGTGATTTATGAAAATAATGTAGTAAGTAAATTTTAATCATTGAAGGATTCACAGAACACATTGACCGAACGAAATAATTGAATCCTCTCCATTTCCCGATACAATATAGCCTTATAATAAGGCGTGAGGGCGACGCTCCCGGTTCTACAAACCTTAGAATGCCAATTGGCGGCCTTAAATCCTGGCACTTAATGTTGGCACGGGATGAGACCTGGTTACTAGTGCAACTCCGTCCATCGACCCGGAATGGGATTCAAAGCCTAAAGATTTATTAGCCGAATTCTCAACGAATAATGAATATATTAAAGAAGCCGTAGGCTATAGTTAGAGAATATATTTTTTAAAATGCAACAATTTAAGTAAAACACACTTGTCTAGACTTTTTGACACACATCACTCACTGATTTACTTAATTTGCAAGATATATAAAATAAGAAGCCAAAAACACCAATGTTTCTCAGAAACAAAGCCTACAGGTATTAAAGGCGTGGATTGAAAGGGCTCGCTAAAGAGCCGGGTTCCCATGCGTTGTAATAACTATATCAGAGGCGGGCCATGAATCAGATGCCCGGGGCGTCCCGCATTACGTGCCTCGTTATCTTACGGCGCTCCGGCTTGCACTTTATGTCTACAAGAATGTAGGGTTGTCAGTTGGCTTTAAAAGACTCATCAGATGGTAGTGACAAGCCTAATGTCACTTGCCAAAGCCGCTGCAAGCCAGGATTGGCTAGTCTGGATTGACGAGTCTTTCATTATCTTGATCAGCCATGACTTTTGACGATTCTAAATGACTGAATCTATGTCCGGCTATTTTTATGAATGTATATTTTGTTTGTTCCGCGAAGAAGACGAGTAATCAAATTGTGTAATAAAATGGTATTAAGAAATTGGAAACAAATATTCTTCTTAGTAAAACATGTAAGAGAGAAAAACTAGAGTACAGACTACTACATTTGAAAGACTAGCTGTAAAGCATAATTTATTTTAAATGGCTTCTATTATGCAAGCATGTCTTGACTCTTTAATGTGTTAAATAACATATTGCGTCTATAAAGAACACAAGAAGTACATGTTTACCATATTATATTAAGTTCTGGTTGTAAATATTATAAAGTAGTATATTGTTCGTTTGGCAACCCTACACAAGGGTGACCGTTGCCACACATTGGTAATAAGACACTGAGTCGAGAACTTTCTTTTGCAAATTAAAACCCATACAAATTCATGCGCTGAAAATGAATCAATAATGCAATAGTATTATCGAATAACCTCACATATGTGTAAAGTACAACCTTATGGGAAATTTAGAACTGTTTGTTACAATTTTATAGCCAAATTCGAATAAAAAGGGGATATTAGATATGTATGAATGTAGTCAAAAGTTATGAACAATATAGGTGTTTATTAGTATTTTATAGTTATATTGGATTTAAAAAAGGATATAGTCTTTAAGGTAGCGACAATAAACTAAACAACCCCATGTTTTATTTGATGCATTGATGTTTATCACATTCGTAAATCGTCGGGAACAATGGGTGATCGTTTTAAATTGCACAGTAATAATTTGTATTCGGGCTATTTCAGTCCTGCTGAGAGGCGCAGTTGCAAGTTTTTCTCGGTAAACTATACTTCGCCGTCCACAACGTGTATTTACGTGTATAGTTTATTTTTTCTTAATTTATCGACGTCTCGGAGGCAAGGTTCCAAGCTTTTCTTGTCCAGTAATTTTTTAGGTCGTCAGTCCGTCTGCGGGATGACAAAAATTAAAAAATCTTGTGTATACTGGCGCCATTCCAGAATGTTACGAACATTATAATGTCAACACTATCCACAGATTTGTACGACGGAGATAAGTGAATTATTAGTAGGTAAATACTTATAACTTGTGTCGTTTTATGACTTATCGGTGATGTTTAACGTCCGGTCTCAATAATCTATCTATCTTTAATGAGAGATTTCATTAGATATTTCAATGCATTTTTCGTTTTATTAAACTTTGGTAGACATGTAAATATATTTTTCATATGTTGATAGACAGATAAGTATGTAAATACGTATGTCTACTTTTGTATATTCAGGCATAAAATTGTATCGACATGGTAATGTTAGCTAATTTAACCTCTTGGTAAAGTTAGGATATAGAGACCAACCGTTAAACTGTCTCTATCATAACCCTGATGTCTATATCTTTGATTCTATTTCATTAAGAACAATTAATGGTTAAAAGAGAAGGAATATTAGCAAGCTAAAATACATGAACCTCTATATTCAGGTCAGTCGGATGATGCAACACACAACGCCATTGAGTAAAGCTCGCGATGTATAACTTTTTAATTACATACCATACAACCGCGCCAACAGTTTTAAAGATACAGACAATATGTATTCACATTACACATATAATGGTATGGCTCTGCCGCAAATCAATTAAGTTGCTATTATACAATCATATTGTAATAATTTAGCATTGCTATGTAATCAAACCGACATGAAAGTTCAAATCGCCTTTTTTGATGTGAACGACGAGACGAGCATGCCGTTCGTCTGATGGTAAGCGATACGACCTCTCATGAACAGTAGCATAACCAAACAACACTGAATTACAAAGCAATGCTTGGAATTCAACTGCGCTCGCCGTCCTGAGACATAAGATGTAAAATCTCAATATTTCCAGTAGTTACTCTGGCTACAATATCCTTCAATCCGAAACACAACAGTGCATTTAAACTGCTGTTATTAGGAGAAATAGACATTGCGGTTATACCCATCCAGGTGGCCTCTCACATATGAGAAACCATCAGACGTCTCACGCTAAAAAGGTTACATGATTCTAAATACTAAATTGAAACATCAATTTCTACACTAGCACCATTAATAAAGTTCATCATTCGACGTGCTCGGATAGCACAATGAAGATTCAGTCTTACTTTTAAATCGGCTCATCAATTATACATGGGAGTAGTTTCCAAGCGGTGAATGCACTTGCTAAACGCAGCCTGCAAATTGCCACCGCGCTAGACTGCCCGGCTGCCACCCAGCGCGCAAACAGCCGGATATTAATACAAGAAAACTAACCAGTTTGTATACGATTTTGAAAGGTTTATGTGAATATTTTCGAGGATTAGTATTGGTAGAGTTTAAGACGCGCGGTATAGCACTTTCAAAGATTTTGCTTTATGGTCTTATGAGACCGCCATATAGAGTATAGTGTAATGTTAAATAATGTTTAACTTGAGGACAATGAAGACGATACTTAAGAGTCCTCATTTTTCAAATTATGATAAGAAGTTAAGAAGTTATGCGAGCACAGTGCGAATGCTCCACTAGCAAACTATGTTACGTTTTGAAAGCACAATACATAATAACAAATAATAACGTTAGAAAATGACATAATTGTAGAGCATTTCACATCAATGTTACTGATTCTCCGTACTGTCAATAGAGTATGCGCAATACATTGAAAGACAGCTTTCGTCTCACGCCAATTTTCTAACACGTACACGCATCAATATACCATTTGTTTATCAAAAGCGGCCAGTATAAGTTGAGCTGCCGTCACACGATCCGCGAGTGTATACAAGTCCAGCGTAATTGGACGCGCGTTTAGACTACCCGGCACCAATATCTATCCGCGGTCTAATGAGACAAGTTTTGCTAATGCTACGTATTACGTAAAATATGGCTCACTTGTATTGCATTAAACAGATAAGTAGGAAGCGAGTGTATGTAACTAGAATTTATACTGACCATCCGTAGTCTTGCAACTTGTAAGGCAGGCCGAGAATATTTAAGTTTTTATTTAACGCTGGTTTTTCCATTAAGGTGAATTGCAGGGTGGAACTAACGACTTCATAGCAGTCGATAGATACAGATAGAGTATTTCAGATTATGCAACTGGCGATTAAGTTCGTTGAGGGCGTCATTAGGCCGTCAATTAAAAGATGGAACATGTGAACCATTAGTCCGTGCGTAAGCGGAGGTCACTCTGAAGGTTGCATGAGCGTGTCCAACAATGGCTTTCGATCGCCCGCGCCGATATCATTGTTCAACAAAACAATTTGAATATATACAGATTTGAAGCCTCATGATAAGGATTAGTCATGTCAGACCCTTTGAATTGACACCTTGAACTGGTCTTAACCGGATCCGCGAGTGGGTGAAGTTACACCTCGTTGACGTGATACAATCGAGATAATGGATTTTATTGAGAAAACCGCATTACGAAACTAAAGAGAAAAACTATAAAGCTGATATGATAGCGCGTTGATTCACATATTTTACAGAAGAGTAGATAAACACATCAAAGCGCAGATCGAAACGCGTATTGTAATGAACGAAATGATGTGAAACAATTGGTGCGCTATGTTAGCTTCGAGAACGAGTGTCGATTGAGTGTAAATCATTCGCGTCTCGACTGCAACCTTTGACAATTATATGAGTTTTTATTGTCACGAGCGTTTGCAAGAGTAAAGCCAATGCACTCAGAAGTATCTCGACCAATCGATTTGCATTCAATAGCTGTCAGTATTATTACGAACGGAATCGTTGCAGTTTTAGTGTCTATTCTTGTGATTGTGCAAGACAAGTAAAAATGGCTGAATACTGCGTATATTTAAAAATGACATGTTTGGAATATAAACACTATTTTTAGAACTCATTTTTATGTTAAACGTAGAAGAATTTATATTAGTATTATCGAGTGGCTAGAGTTGCCAGTCATGGACAGTACTGGTCACAATTATTACGACAATATCTTCACAACAATAACAGAGCTGTTTGTTTTTCTTTTTATGTCCCCAATGGCGATGCACCATTCAAGACTCAAAGTTTGCACGCAATTAAAGTGTACGGAAAATGTTGTGGAACTTCTCTTAGTTTTAATAGTCAATGACACAGTAAATGATAGTGATTATAGAATCTAGCCCTCGGCTCGCATTGCCCTTATTATTAAGCGGCTACATTCAGAATTTTCCAGGCTTAGTCACCGGTGTCTAGGGAAGCTGGTTATATTTTCGCAAGGACGACGATTATGCGATAAACAAGACAATTAGTGCAAAACGTGCAATTGCCGTTCCAAAGATGTACAGGAGGCGAGTGATTGATAGAAAATGTCGGCAATTTCTTTCGCTATCTGAGACTATACTGACATTTCAGTAAATCATAATCAAAAGTGATCGTTAACCTACTATGTAGTAATACATTTTTATGCGTTACATACATTCTTCATTTTGACATACTAATCTAGAAGTTCACAATCTTCAAAACGTGAGATTACGGATGTATAACTTTTCATCCAAACAGGATGTGCAAAAAGTAGAGTACAATTGTTTTTCTTAAAGACTATTGAAAAGTTAAATTACAACACGTTACCAAAACATATTGCATCTATTATTGTATGAGGATTATAGACAAATTACCATCAAAATAAGAATAAATATTGATGAACTGCTTTTGCCTTATTATTCAGTGTTGATTGATTTTGTCCGTCCGGCAATTTTAGGTACTCGAACGCATTACCAGATACGATATCTGCTAATGTAGATAGCTGGAATCCAGCCAGCTCTTAAACTGCTGTTTGTAGTCAGAAATAATATTAATTTTCAAGAAGCACTAGTCATTCTTAATAGTTCTGATAGTGTTACAACGCACGTTACTCAGAATTTAAACTCATTAGAAAATCCGATAGTAATGATAATTTTCGTGATGTCACATGTTCTCGTGTTGGACTGCGTGATGTTTTAAGTGGTGGGTGTGTCCTATTCGTCGAGCGTACAAAATATCAACTACATATCACTTTCAATGATATTTTTATACCGTACGGCTAAGTGACTACATTGGACTTTATAAGTGCAGAGAATCAATTAAGACGTCTTTTAGCGCTGGATACTGGCAATGTTTGATACAAGATTAGTAAACTTTTAAACAAACTTTTACTATCAAACTTTTAATTAATAAAGAAAATGGCGGCTTCCTCAAAACGAGACACAAGCTGAGTCCTAAAACGCATTTGCATGTGCCGCTATTACATATTTTTTACCATAATATGACTACACTAAACTAACAATAAAATAAGTACTAAGAAATTTTCGTGAGATGTTCTACGTTTCTTTACATTAAAAGAATTTTAAATATTCTCTGAATCTCTAAACGGTATAATACATTTTGAGCAAGTTTTCCGTGGAGGAAAAAAGAATGTTTTCTGCGATTTGCTAAAAATCGTGCTTGGAAGACGTGACTGTAGAATATATGTATAAGACCACTAAATCATTAAATTATAATTATATTGAGTACTTTTGCAAATTGATTTTAATACAATATTTCTTGGTAAGATGTGTAATAAGATTTCCGGACTTTCTTGTAAAAACTAAAGTATTTTAGTCACGCAAGCAAATAAGTTGTTAAAATGTACGTCCCAATGCATCTCAATCACGCAAACAGACAGATCCACTTTCACTGCAAATTTACAAAATGGTAGGCTTTTAAAAATAATTTACTTTTAGAGAGTGAAATTCTTGAAACAACACAAAACTAAATGCTTGTAAATAAGAATTGCACAAGCTAAATATTCATTCATTCAAATAAAAACCATTGAAACATTTAGAAATATAATCGTAATTCGGTATGGGTTTAATTGTCCATATTAACTTGACCCCTGGTATTAGAACGCAATTAATTACGACCTAGCTTCGTAATATATTCGCGGTAGCACTAAGATTAGCTTCTTAACTTTTGCCATTAAATGTTTTAAAAGTGCATACGAGTGCAATAGGATTCCGGCAGTCGCGTAGCTAATCTGAAGTGGTTCCCGAATGTATCTGCGTGGAATATGTTTTAATTAAGCGGCTAGGTCGCCGTCGCGTGACCACCGCGCCATCGGCCCACCAATCAACGGCAATTAGCCACGTGCGCCGCTCAATGTAGGTCAACGTAGACTTACTGCGACTGAAAATGACGTGCTAGAATGTGACGTCACAGCTCTATGAGCCATATGCTAAAATGAATGGTGTATGCGGGCTCCGCGGTATTCCCACAGTCGTGATGGCTCTCAGTTGTTCTTTAATCCGATCGTGCGTAAATTTAATTATTTAATGTGTGGCGACTGCGGTATACTGTGTTCGTTGATGAAATATTAAAGAGTTTGAACGAAAGGTGAAACAATAATTACGCATGTATGCGGTTAGTTTCTGTTAGTTCCGAGTACTTTATTAATTATAGAATTATTATGAATAAGAGTCCACTAAAATAGGAATTTTTTCAATAGTCATAATGACGCACAGGAATTCAGTCATAAACCGTTGAAACGATATTAAGACGCAAAATAAAATATATTCACGCGTATATCGTGGTAGTAAAAAGCCTAAAGCCCTCCACAGGGACTAGCCCAATAGCATCAGCAGGAAAAAGTACCCATGAGTCGTCAACACTTACTTTGTAAACAAATATACAGTAAGAATTTTTTTTAAACATCTCGTGACCGAGTGAAATGCGTGTTTTCCGTAAATCCAAAATATTACGTGTCGTATCCAGAGAAGTTAGCATCTGTGTCCATGTCATTGGTAGAAGACTGGTGTGTCGTCATCTTATTGTTTGATGCCAATTTATCACCGCACTATTTCTGTAGTCTATTTCGGTTCAATTCGTTGCTCTTTAGCGCGGGTGTAGTTCTGACAGTGCGGTAGGGTTTTTCGACACCGGCCATGACTAATTTATGCGTTTAAGACACGCCCTCCCTACAATATTAATAGCATTTGGTACTATTAGTTCCCTATTGCAAATGTCCTAATTAATAACAGCCGGTTGAGGTAGAGAAGGAAAAGTAAAGCTGTAACGATTTTATTACGCTTATAGGCGTTAAAATATTTGAATTTACTTCCTGAAAGTTCACAAATAATAGTGATAATTAAACTATGAGTTTGTTTATTATTCCGATAGCTGTTTCGTTAGTGTAACAAAGATAACAGTAATTCGGTCCATAAAAGCGCAGAGGTCAACTAACACTGGTCCCTAATCTTTTAAAATTCGTAGTTTTGAAGTAATGCTGTTCTGAATAATGATAAAATCCACGTAATTGAACGTACAGTTAGCGTAGCGTTGCAGCGCGCGCCCCGCTGTCTGGTGACGTTACGCACACAGGCAAGCGCTACACGTACTTGTGCGCACGCACTGAATATCGAGTTGGACGTGATATTATGGTTATTGTTGGTTTGTTTTTAGGTGTTTAAGCCTGAGAAACATAGGGTTGTATTGTAGGTTTATGGGGTTTTGTAAATCGTAAATTATTTAGTTGATGAAATTTTTTTTGGTACGATTACTCAGATTATGCAGAAAAAGTATCAAAGGCTTGTATATTAGCTTGTTCAATAACGAAAATATAATTTTACAAATCATGATTAAAGATTAGATTTGGTGCATCAAAAAAGCCTAACAAGAAGGCGTGCCCAGCGATAACGTCAGAAACAAAAACAAAATATCTAACAAGTTCCCCACCACAGATTTTAATAAAACTAAAAGTTTAGCCGCGCCCAGTTGCGGGCCAATCGGCCGATCATTATCAGGCATATCAGCTAATGCCAATACGCGCAGGTGGAAATTACGTAAACCTCCTTTTTCGCAACCCGCCAGATTAATCGCCGACATTTCATATTCCCCGCGCACCGTTTATTCATTAGCTATGTGATTAATTTCGTTTCACAGCACATCCTACAATCAGACATCTTGAAATCGATTGTGAAATTATCTGCTCTCATTTTCCTGTATTGATTTTGATGTTTACTGCGTTTTTAGTAGATATTCATGCGAATAGTAGGAAAAATGAATTCGGGAAAATCGAATTGCTGGCTTAATCACAAGTTTTCTTAAAAAACATAGAAAACATGGTTCACTATAGTTGTAGCAAAAGTTATTCGCAATTTTAATTAGGTTCGCAAATCCGCTATAATCCAGCGCGTTGGACCATGGTTTAAGCCGTATCAATCGAACTCTTGATTGTAGTCCCGTATTTAGCAGGTATCGTATAATATGTTAAATATTTAACCCCTCTTAATTTTATTGTCGATTGTAAAGAAGATCCTTGCCCTGCAGTGGGGCTTAAATTGGCTGATACAATACAGTACATGTGCAAATATTAAAAATACCTCACGAAGTATTGTTGCCATTATTCGCGTCTATTTCGTATACACACACGTCTGCGCATATTGATAGCTAATTGAAAGTATTTGGTAAAATCAAATTCTTTGCTTGTTAGTCATTAAATGCAATGCAGTGTTGATTTGCAAACAGCTTGTCTATTCCACTCACGGTCCGGGCACAATGCTCTCCATGCGCATGCGACGCAGAACTACTTGCGAATCTTTGACTGCACTTGGTGTGAAATATAAACAACGAACATAAAGCCTAACTGATTTATATGTTATTATTTATTTAACAGAGAATTTATTCGAATGCCCTTGAATTTTTATTACAAGCTTTTTCAGTGCTTATTTGTATATAACAAACATCTCGTCATCGTCGGGAAAACTGCAAAACCAGCACACTCTTCTGTAGATTACATATTCTATAATTACTTCCGAGAATCTAAATTAACTATTTTTGGCTCGTAAATCTTTCCCGCAAATTTTGACGTCAAGAAAACGGGTGGTCGTAAAACATCAGCTGATTTCTTTCCGCAACTTCCTCAATAAAACAGACTGCATCGATAGATGTAGATAGAGGATACAGGTAAAAGTAGCCAATTATATTGTAACTAAATATAGAAATCGATTCATAAAAATTATCGATACTATGAAATCATATCGATGAATTCATTCATAATTCGAAATCGGAATTTTATATTTATAGATATTGGTTAACATTATTCCAAATTTGAAATCATTATTTCTCAATACGCGACCCTGACCAAGGAGGATTCGAATATAAGGAGAAATATAAAATGTTATAATCAGTGACGCATGGCTGGTGCAGCTATTTTATTTAAATTTAATTTATGGGGAAATGAATTTAAGTATGAATATATTAATGGACACTATTGGCACACTTTTTCCCCACCACTGCATGGCGCGATACGGTAGGCTGTTCTCGAATGTTCGTCAGCTTTCCTGCGTCGACGCATAACACCGAACGACAATTTTCCAATACTTGCCGCTATTGGCATTATCGCGCCTCAACGTAAACTAGTTGGACACAAATAAACTTGATCTACACTTGCGCCAGACGATTTTTACGATGAATGCTTGTGTTGGAAATAAAACAGAACTTTATTATTTAAGCTAGCCGAATCTGACATTAATATGCAATAAATAAAATTTATGATGCTAGTTCTAAATTAATTTTAATTCTGTCCATTCACCAAGAACACATCGATTAATATAGATATTAAAACTTCACTTAATATTTATTGACAAGTAAACGGAAACTAACTTACTCTAATTCCACGCAATATAATTTTCCTATATATGCGGGAACTAATACAATTTTAAACTAGAATTCATGGTCGTTAATGACGACAAATTGGCTTCAGATTACTAGTGGGCTTTCCGACCTACCGAAACTATAAAGGATACCGGTTTTCTAACGTCTATGTAGACTCTGCTGCTTAATCATGAATCTTCAACATAATTTATAAAAATATTTTTTTTTTTAAATTGTTTAAATTTGGAATCCGCTTTGACATTCGAGAAGTGGCATTTTATAATCAGCCAGTACTAATGACTTTTGTTTTTACTATGATTCGATAATTTGAAAAGGCCGACTCAATTCCACTATTAAGGTTTCCTACATTGTTTCATTCTACTTTTAAAATATCAAGTGCCAGTTGTAATGTCACTAACATTCAATTCAACTTGAAAGCTTTATGGGAGGCTTGAGAGATCTTATCGCGTCCATTACACCGCAGCGTAATATCAATGGATGTTCGACACGGATAGATGACGTCATCTGTCATGTCTACCACCTACATTCAAGATTGAAAGTGGGTGATTTTCTGTGTTCACATCTACATATCCATTAGGTGTGCATAGCAACGTTATTAATGACGCTTATGACACAGTAATCCGAGCCCACCCTGGACGTAACAAAAAACGAGCGCAACATTCGCGGGCACTGGCTTTAATCGCAAACTGTCAGACCGAGATACAGTTTAAGAGAAATAAAAAAATAAAAATAAATAAACACACAAATGGGGCTTTGTCGGCGGAACCAGTTTCCGTCCGTCTGCGTTGGAGATAGAAGTTTTACTTTAGCAATAAGGCGGAGAATCGTTTGAGAACTCATTTGACAGGTGTAAATTTACTCCCGCCGGTTAACCAGACGAACTGGTTGGCCAGTGCCGTTGAACCGCACAGGTGGGCCTTGGATTACTAGAGATAAATTTAATACGGCATAATAATAGAGTCTTTAACGATTGACGTTCGCCGGCACCGTGCAGAAACTGACGACGCCACATCATGTTTAACGAAAAGGGAAAATGTGTTTCTGTGCGATCCGCCTTGCTAACAAACCAATGGCTTCATTTTCATTCATTTTGATTTGGATATCTATATTTACATGAAATTAAACTTTCGAATGTTAAATTGTTTTGGCGGGATTAAACATTTCACTGTCATTTTGAAGGTTAACGTTAACGTCATTGCATTATTTTAAATTCCTTTGGATCATTTGCAAAGGAACTAATACATACAGCCTTGTAAACAAGGTATTTTTATATTATTGTTTGTCTGATAGAGGTGTGGTCGAAGGAAAATTTCCAATCAGCCCTTCCTCTCCGTAGAATCAATAAAGTGCATAGGTAAGTGACACAACCGGAACGTACGGCCTAGTAGGAAGCGGACGCGGGTCATAATTAATTTTTACGCGACATGCTAATTGCCCTGCGACGTAGTATGTAGAAAAGAGACTGGTTTGTAAACAATCGTCTTAGTTTACTACAACTACTAAGTTTCAATTTGAAGGACGCGTGCATTTAACGTTTAAGAATAGAGAGTAGAATTAAGGATGTTGGTTATTTTATTGGTGTTCCATTAATAGGTTGTTAATATTTCCCCATGACGTCTAAAACCAGGTTAAAAATTGACACAAATACTGGATTTGCCGCTAATAGTAACGAGGAAGCTAAAATCGAATTGCGTATATTAATGTGATTCATTGAGGCCGTTCACGTCAAAATTATGCGACGACCTGTTTATTACTCGTTGTATATCATAACTACACACGTTAATATGATATAGGCACGTTTAGTAACTCACGCCTGTATCCCAAAATGTTAGGCAGGGATACTACTTTGCCACATATATGTAGTTAACTTAGCCTATTTCCGTTCAAAGATACGATAGGGAGCGAATCCCACATGTATAAATTTGATTTTGCAACCTGGGAATGGAACCCTAGAATTCGCTGAGCACTATTCTGAGACGCCGTGTCTAGACGAATACTCCGACATGAAGGCGAAATTTTAACGTCCAATCGTTCTACTTACATCTTCACGTTCCAACCAACTCCGTCGATACGATGATTTCGTTGATATATTAAAAATCAAAATCAGTGAAGATTTGTATTACATTAAATATTAAACATTAAATAATTTAAATTACACTGCTATCACATTTTTCTTATCACTGTTGTCTGTATTGTGGATATCCTTGAAATCACTGATTCACACTATCAATTGTTTGGTAATAACTATCATTATTTATCATGACGTAAGGATATTGTCATAGTCCTGTTTGCCAAACACAACAAACTCTTTTATATTTTCACATATGAATTAGTATTTAAACTATCAGTGTAGAAGCAGCGGTAAGATAGGTTGGAAGTTCTTTCCACACGTGAAATTGCCAATTAGTTTATTTGGATACTGGCAATCCATTTATACGGTATGGTTGGATATTTTTGTATTTTCGCCTGTGGTTAATGTAATAACTACACAATGAGTCATTTCTAGTTTGCATGCATATATCCATTACTTTTTAGCCTACTGCGACAGTGACGAATGACTCTCGCAGTACGTCCCCCACTGGATTTAGTTTTGTGCAGTTATTCTGTTAATGTAAAAAGTATATGCGGGTTACAGAATATAATACTATTATTGTTGCATGAAAATGAAGATAATTTTTTGAATCCATTAAAATGTTCAACATAATTTAGATTTAGTAATTACCATTCTATTTTATAATAAACGCCGATCTAAAACTAACTAGAAAATAAATTGCAATAATTAATGTAAAAGAAATAATCTTAATTAACTCCAATTGCAATGGTTGCCGAACCAAACGACCTTCAATGAAAAGTGCACAATTTTATCTCAATACCCAGTGTATGTAGGTGTATGAAGAGTTTGATGTATGGCCGATAATTGCACAAGTAAATTGTACACAGCGCACGCTAATGTATTAAAAACTCAATGAATCATCGCAATGACTATTGTAATCAAAATAGATACAGCCGTTTTGTTATATAATTGGACGTTTGACCGCGGTTCAATTGAAAAAAGTAGTTTTAATCTGCACCGTTAGACGTCAATTAATTTCAAGTAAGTCGCTTATTTAGCTTGTTTAAACTGTTATCGATATTATATATTGTTTATTGATTAAATTATATTAATGCATCACTTTGTCAGGTTCATCGAATAAAGACAAAATATTTATATTTTTTCATTGTAAAGTGCGTTGGGGAAACACTTTAATACAAGGATGGAGAGGGTTAGAACGTAAAGTCCTATATTTTATATGAGTTTCTTACCCCTTACGCACGACAATGCGGTGTTACCCCAATGCACCTTATGAATGCACCTTTTTGTATTTTTAATTTGTTCACAAAATTGCTTCAGGAATTTCGAAGAATTGTGATCAATTTCTACCATCTAAAAATACCGTCTTATTTACTCCGTAAATATGAAACTACAAGTCTATATTTAAAGGCAAGCATTATTTCTATTAACAAATCCCTCCTAATGAAGTCTTAAAAATAGTTATGTATCTTGTTAATTCTTTATTTAGACGCCTATCATGATTAACAACGTATGTTGTCTAAACGTCTCGATAATCAAATTTGAGCTTATTAGCAGATGTACGACAATGAAAAAGCATAATGTTTTGAATAATACTCAACGATACTGCGTTGTTTCGCGAATCAATCTGATTAATTCTTGATTAAACTTACATGTGGGGACATAGCCGCTGCCTTCTGAGAACATTGTCCGTTGTTGCACTACGCAGAAATAGAGCGTTTCTCGACGTGAGAATTGATGCAAAAATATATATTTTTTAAATGGTAAAAAGGTTTATGTAAAACTAAATTGTATACTTATTGTAATAGTTGTATGCGGGAGTTGGTAAAAAAACGAACAGTAATTAAATAAAGTAATTAAGTTCCAACGCTTCTTGGATGGAATCAGTTGACTAGAGGCAACTCTGCCTGCCTTAGTGGTACAAATGCGATTTTATGTATGTATGCATTATTTATATTGTTAATGCAAACATTGTACGAAGTAATAATTTATCAAATTCACATAACATTGTGAATAATAAATAAAGGCTAATCTCGGTTCACGGCAACTCAATTTGTATGCACTCTGCTAAACCAATTTATATGTTTTCATTATAGCTCACTGGGCTTCGTGAAATTATATTTTGCTACATCAAATAAATCAACTTATATCTATACCAATATATAATGAAATTATTGACTGTATTGCGCTGTTATACCACAGTATGATTTCAAAGCCCCGGATTCGAATCCCGAGTCGGTGATATTGGATTTTACTATTAATTATTTATCAGCGCGGATTCAGGAATTAGCGCCTTATATCGATATAGGCTCGCTCCTTATCCCATCGTTGGATGGAACATTTAAGATAAAACGTGGGTGTCCTGACTAATGTATTAAGCTAAAGAGTTAGTCTGTTTGAACGCGCTAATCTTAGGAACTACTGATCCGAATTGAAAAATAATGTTAGTGTTGGATAGTCAATTTATTGAGGAAGGTCAAGGATCACTTATTACGCCGGGAAATATGTAGAAAAAGGTTTATTCCGTTAAAACTTTTTCATGAGGGCGAATCTGCAAGCAATTATACTAGATATACAAATATACGTTCCGCTATTGGCCACGGGCAATGCCTAAAATGTTTGAACTTTACACATATTAGGCCTCTACGGTCTAATAATTATTATATAAGAAAACAGTTGAATCAACACAACAAGGAATCTAATAAATCTATTTTAAGCCTTCCAAACGTTAAGATTATCGATAGCAGTGTACTGACCTTTCCATAAAAAAGTCCTTGGAAATATATTTTATTATTAAACTTACTACTACTATAATTTAGGCGCATATTAAATGAGACTAGTGATATTTTTGCCATGTAAAAAATAAACTGTCTATGTGTATGTGCAAAGATTATGCATTAAATAAACATATTTGAGGCGGCTATGCTTGTGTTTGTAGCAGATGTTTTCAAATTGGACCTGGTTATGCCGTAAATTGAATTATTTGAAGTGGCAGTGGGCTGGGGAGCAAGTATACTGATGGCCGTTGGAGCCGAAAGGTTCTGGAGTGGAGGCCATGTACAAGCAAGCGAAGTTTCGCTCACCCACAATGTGGACGGACGACCTGGTTAAGGTTGCAGAAAGTCGCTAGATGCAGAACGCTCCAGAAGGTCAATGTGGTGAATAGGGGAGGCCTATATTCAGCAATGGACTTCTTTTGGCTGAAGAGCAAGAGATGCAGAAATCGATTGCGTGAAACTACTTTCAAAGCTAAATAATCTATGCATATATCATACATTCCTTGGTACATATACATATTTTAATCCAGGTGCGAACTCTTCCGCTGTTCTTGCCGAGTACTTAAATTAGTCAATATGATGCCAATATCTTATTTTCATAACTTTAGATACATATCATTGACGCCCTAACTATTTTTTTGATGATTTGTTAATTGATAAATTTTGTCAAAACTTCACTCGCGCACACTCACTCGCTTCAACGCACACTCGAAGACACGATAATTATTTATTTTATTTACTTGTAAATTTTGGCATAAATTGATCCAATTATGAAGTGACGCGGTTATCGTTTTTTTTTTCGCTGTCTCGGCCAAGTGAACTTGTCAACGATGTCTGGCGGGCACACATTTACTTTGTTTATGTTAATGTGCCCGAATCGTGTCCAAAATCTGGCCCATGTCCAATACACGTTTATAGAATGTCACAATTCATTTTTTCATTCACGCGTTTCGAGTGTAGGTGCTCCATTGAGTTTGAGATTAGCGACAGTTTTTTTAAATTACATACATAAACTTACGCCTTTTTCCCAGAAGGAGTAGACTAGAAGTCTTATCAGGACTCCCACGTTTTGCCTTGTGTGTTCCATCCCACGACGTGATAGGGAACGAGTCTATCGCCATATCCGACCCATATACCTGACTCCGAACTGATAATGAAAAATGCAATATCACTTTATCCGACCCGGGATTCGATCCCGTGACCTCATTGCAATCATACAACTAGGCCACGTATTCTTAACTTATGATTATTGTAGAGTAAATTAAAGAGAAGACGATGATAAACCAGTTATACTGACCCACGAAGGTGTGTCTCATTTCGGGTTCATGTGTATATCCGGTTTTGAGCGGGCCGGCACAATTGTCCTCGGCGTTGGATATCAGGTTCATTGTAGTGTCGCGGCAGTAAAAAAACATGTAGCAACTAACAAGTTAGCAGTTTTTTAATACTTATGCATGACTGGGTTCGTATTTTTAGACTGAGACAATGCTTATTTCTTATTAGTTTTGTTGTGAGCCGCGCTTGCTGGCTTTAGTTATAACCGAGACGCGGTTGTATTTTTAGTTACTTAATATGTTTATGTTTAACGCGAATACATAAATTGCACTTTAAAAAAGAACTATGTTTGGAGAATATATATTTACTAAGCACTAAAATAATATTACCTGTCTATATTCTATTACCAACACCGGAAAACTAATATTTTAATATCCTGTCTGCCGAACTAAAATGTTTGCGACACCACAAATGTTATCTGTATCAAAATCAAAGCAATTAATGTATTCCATTTTCAAAAGTATTAGTTCAATTAACTCCCGATAGAGGCGCTGTATTTCACGCAGACATAAATTAATATAAACGTTTACAGCTGTTCTTGAGACGTGACACAAATCATACATAAACTGGAGTCACTTATCGTACAAAATTATTAATGTGGACACATCAAAGATCCTTTTAATACATAATGTGAGATCAAAAAGATTTCGGTATATTTGATGCGGTGCAAAAAGTAAATGATACGGTCTGGTCTGAATGGGTGAGTTAAATATAGTGTTTGTGCTTGTGTGTGTTGGGTTGCTCTCGAGACGGCGCGGGTTCGTCTTCGGTCACCTACAGATGCTGGGACGGACTTGCAACTTTATTTTTATTAGGAACCATATTTATTTACCAAGGACTGCGTGTAAAGAGAATATTTAAAATGTAAGTTTCCAGTCGATACAAATTCATGCTATTTTTATGTATAAGTTAATCGTCGTACTTATATTACGATATTTAAATTAATGTAATATACTTCGACTACTTTTGGATTGTTGTGATAAGCGGCGTTTATTTTACGCATGTACATAAAATTAAATCAATATTTATTAGTACCATAATCAATACTGACATATATAAATATGTATGAATTCAATCTAAGTTAGATGTATATTTAGTATAAATAAAACCAGTATTTATCAATAACTAATACAAATGTTATTTTAGAAAAAATATCCAATATTTTTATTTTGCCCCCCAAAATTAAATCCCTAATGCGTCCCCGCCGCGTACCGGTGTAGCTGTGGGTATTTTATCTTGGCTCGACCACAGACCGTACCAAGAACAAGTAGGAAGGTGAGCCCTGCGGTTTCCGATTCATATAAAGATGTCAAAGATACAGTGTGTGGGTTCGGTTAACGTGGAAATATTCGCGCTACTTTCATTCAAGCGTTATTTATTTCACTAGGAGTGGTTTAAATAAATTGTCGGTGAGATTTTTAAGCGTTTTATAAATAAGACGAACAAAGATCTATAAATATCTGGTTTCTAATCTATGACATAACATTCTAATTATTAGATGATGATAAAACATCTAATTATTTCGATAAAAATATCTTTCTAGAGATATTAAAACTCATTAAAATGTCTACTCCACTTCCGAAATCCATCAATCTCAAACCATTTACTCAACGGAACTCAAGTATAAACAAATTAATCGTCACTTATATTTAGCCGCCTGAATCACTCGCCTATGACATTAAGGGGGTAATAACCCCGGCGGCGGATTCTAAATACGCGCCTGGCGCTCCAGCTATTGTAAAATACACGAATTATATGACAATAATTGTCATCGGTCTGGGCAATTGGCAACAGACGTCTTGGTTTAGAAATGTTTTGGTCTGTTTTGAAGGCATCGAGTAATTTAGTGTAAGATTAACTGAATATCAGGCTGAAAGTCGCTCTTTGAAGTTTCGACCGGTTTGTTACCGAGTCAGTGATGGAATCTTAATGTATACTCTTAAAGACGCGTGATGATAATATTTTGACTGCTGCGTATAACTGATTTTCAAGATGTTTTGACTACTATTTAAATTTATTATTTTATGCGAGTATGGCACAAATGTCTCTTTTTTTTTCTTCCATTGTTTTTTTTTTCTTTTGCAAGCTTTTGCCATTTTAATTTGAACGCATCTAATATTACATCTTTATATTAAAAACCCTGGGTAATTTGTTAATCAAACTTTACATTTAAACGCAGTATAAACCCTGTCCCTATAAAATCGATAAATAAGTGCAATTGAAACCGTTTTTAGACATTTGACGACACTGTACTATTTCTGTCGGAATTAAATAAACCAAATACACTTGGGTGTATTCTCGGCCGTCGCTAAGTTACTTAGTCCTGGTATATTTAGTACATCGGATCACGTTCCGATTTATGACCATCGAGGGAGTGTGAAGTTTCAGCATGTCTCAGGGATAATCCCTACGTACAGGCTGGCTTAGATTATTGGTGGATTTGAATCTAAGCCGTTCTGGTTGTATTTATTATTACTAGCAGCCCGGCCCAAATAAAGGGTGAAAATAGATTTCTCTAAAATAATATGTATGTATTACACATGTACATTTTCTTCTTGAGGGTGATTATACAAAAGTTGGGTAACTTTTGAGGATATTTTGTTTACTATAATAATTAAATCAAATTATAACAAATTCGGGTGCATATGATGACAAATCTAATGATTATATTGTTCCAAATCGGGCCAGTCACTTTTTTAAGTAAATTATGAGATATTTAAAATTTTCTGAATTTGACTGCCAGGGGACTGACGAGGCTAACATAGTACTGATAAAGTACACAATTTTCTAAGAATTTTAATGAAATTTAATAAGAATTAGTACAAATCTCTTAGTTTTAATAATGGCACATGTCTTTTAAGTATTCAAATCACTTAGTAACAATTAAAAATAATTATAAAATTAAAATAAACGTAAATACCAATATCTTCGGCAGCTTTAACTGATTTTAGCGATTTCATTGTCATCGGAAAGAACATATTCCTTGTGGGACCAACTCTTCTTCATTGAAATGCCTATCAACACTAAAAATATACAAATAACTAAAATATTTTATAAAAAAATAAAAACCGACTTCAAAACAAAAACCACAAAAAATATTAAAATAATAAGTACCACTGCAAAGCAAAAAATAATATTTATTTCATTGTACTTGTGCATGTTGATTAATTTGCTTAATGACTTGACTAGCCAACAAATCAAAATATATGCGTAACTTAATATTTTATTATTTTTTGGTTTTTAGTGGTTTTTTGTTTTGAAGTAGGTATTTATTAAAAATTTTAGTTATTTCCTTAAGTACTGAAGTTTTTGTTTTTCTTTGTATTCCGCTAATTTAATGGGGCACTTTTAATTCTGGCCAAGCGAGCCTTTTCGGCTTCTCTTTTTTTTCTAATCTTCTTCCCTAGTCAAATTGCTTTTAGTGTGCCGTATGATATTCTAAACTGAAATATAAAATAGAAATGCTTATACACGGTAGCAATTAAGATAAAAGTGCTCTAAAACAACAACAAAAAGCAGTATTATGGAGACAATTAAATCCTCTGGCGCGATACCTGACAAAGGACTGACGCCAGCGGATTGACGAAAACGACATAATTTGAGGTTATAATCAGAACTAATGTTTTTTTTGATAATTTCGAATATCAACAAACTACATTTTAACAAATCATAGTGAATTATGTATAAATGATAATAAACCTCAGATTAACAAGAAAATAACGACCCACCACGGGACTGAAATTTTGACTGGCTTTGCATGTGTATAGAAGACAAACACAACCCAAGAACTCGTACAGTTATGGCGGCCGTCAAATTGTGCTGTCCGCAACTAACTTCATTACCAACATTAATACATAAACAGGGATTTGACCTTGACTCGGTGATATATGGCGAGAATTTCAAATTTAAAGAACACACAACGGACTGACGGATGAAAACAAACACAAAGTTTCTTATTTTTTTTTAAATAAATTGGAGAACATTGCATTATGAAAGTTGTAGTATATAATACTATGTTCATCACAAATTGTAGTAAATTAGTAAGTTTTCTTAAATCAATGATAATGTTTAATAGATAGTCACTTGATTGTTGGTTTTCGGGATTGTGACATGCCAAAGGACTGACATTTTAAGTATTAATTTTGTTTTTTTATTAACTTGTATTTAAAATGAATAAGTGAAATTGGGTGACCATATAAAGGACTTTTCATTGTTTTAAAATAAGTTGTTATTTCAATAAAATATAATAAGACTTTGTATATATTGGCTGATGACAGCGAGTTACCCAATTTTTGTATATTCACCCTTGAATTTCTCTATTCTATTAAAAACCGCATCAAAATCCATTACGTTATTTTAAAGATCTAATTATGCATAAAGATATACAGACAGCATAAAGCGATTTTGTTTTATAATAATATGTAGTGATTCTCATTAGAACTTCACGAGTTATGAAACTCTGCGTATATTACTATTATTAAAATAATGTATTTGACTAAAGACTAAAGAGTTAACAAGATAACTTATACTATACTCACTCACAAATATATATAATCCTTAAGGATTAACAATAACGAAGCTTTGTATCGTAATCCCGGAACATAAGCGGGTCCCACGCACCCGGAACAAATATTTGCGCATCGAACTCCCGACCCGTCGTTTTTCACACCTACTCACTGCGCCAAGACGTCTGTCCCTCCCACGCAGAGAAATTGTCCTTAGTAATAACTGTTCCTTTATAAACTCTATCCATTAAATTGTCTGATATTTTAGTACATTAACTTGGCGCAATTGGAGCACGAAGTAAACCTTTAACAGAAATCTTTAGATATCTGTCATGATTTAGTAAGTACAAGTTATATCTCACTGACTAAATAAACATAGAAACTGTTATTTAATCGGTTTTGGTTGAGACAATGGCGCCGAGTGATTCAAAATCTGTTACGAAGACTAGTTTTAGAATGACTCTACCGATTGTTGCAACAAACAGAGTTACATACTAAATGGATCCAACACAGTCACATGCAAAGTCCTGGCCCCCCACTACGATAAAGTCTTGTGTCGTGGGTGTCAGGAACTACGAGAGACTTTTCGGTCTCACAAATTCCCAAACCCGAAACAAATAGTAGTGGTTCACATAAATATTTGTCTCGGTGTGGGGATCGAACCCGCACCCTCTCGTTTCACAGCCGGCGTCTAACCAACAGCGCCACGGAGACTGTCCAGTACAGAGTTAAATGCGAATTAACCGATACAAATACACGATTTATTGAACAGTTACAAAGTTAAGTAATACATAAAAGTTTTATCTGTGTACAAATGTTTACGAAACGAAATGTTCATTCATCAGCACATCGTTAGCAGATAAGCTTAAATTACAGATCGTTTACCTCTCCAACGTTAGCGACGAGGTAAATTGCTTTAAAATCCGTATAAGGCGCGTCCTAAATAACTCTAGGACGACTGTCCACGAGCCAGCGGCCGGGGACGCACCCAACACTTGCAACAGGGGGCATAAAGTCCTATTTTTTGTCGTGAAATTGTTGGTAAAGAGACGAGGATTGGAGTTTTCATGTTGGTGGGTGTTATCAAGTTTTGTTCTTATAATTTTTAAGAAGGATTAGCTATTTGCTTATCTGATTCGCACAAAGCAAAGTGAGGCTCAAGAGAGGCAAGCCTTAAAATAACACCAATTGAAAAAATCCAGGCATATGGGAGGCCAAAGTGTATTTTACCCGAAACATAATGAGAATGAAAAAAAATAAAAATTTGAAAAATTTCAATGGCACTCCATACCCAAACTTGAATAATTTTTTATATTTTCTTTGGATGTAAATACACATTCAATTGGATAAGCCAGATATTAACCACTATTATACTGTAAATTTTAATACCAACAAAGTCTAATTTGAAAAATTGAAGCCTATAGGACTCAAGCTACACTTAGGTGATAAATATACTGCAACATGATATAATGATGGTGGGCAAGGGTCCCTAGACGGGCAGGCGACGCGCCTGAGCGGCCAAGTAGACGCCACGTCGCCGCGTAACACGAGAACCGCTGTATTTGGGTCGACGCGTTCTAATATTTTCTACTTATGTTCTGTGTCTTGAAAGCGCACTATCCTCGACGGAAAACTTTAACATAAATGTAAAGGAAACTGCTGCTGTAGTCAATTCTAGGTTAGTTAGGTTAAATTATTTTGGTCTGCTAGCTGGTTTTATCTCTATCAACTCATTATTCAGTAAGATTTGGCTTCCTTTCACGAACCTAACCTTAACCTACGAGGAAATGTTAAACAACTATTCTTGTGTTGAAAATCCTAGACACATTAAAAATTCTCCAATAAACTGCAATTTTTAGCAAACTCAAAACGTTGCTAACCAATCGAGAGATCGAAATATGTTAATTATTTAAATTACGAAACTTTTAAATCTTCTATATATCTTGACTTATATCAAAATCAAAACTTAATTTCAATGCACATCTAATTCAATTTTAAACTTTTAAATTGACATGTCGCATTCCCAGTAAGCTTTAATAATGTAACGATTCCTCCCTGTGCGAGTAAAATGTATACGTATTAAATTTATGGCCTGACATCGTCCGTTTCAAAAGCACGACATTTGGCGACGGCGGAATATTCATAAAACAAATTTCACGAGCAGATTTACGTAAGCACAGCTGTAATAATTTCCTTAAGGAAATGCTACGCATTTGGACACTTCCTCTACTGCACGGATTTGTTCTTCACAAAATAGACCAATGTCTTTAATACGAGCATTAAATTGTAGATTATGAAGTTCACGATGACATGAGTTTTTTTACTAGAATAGATACATTTAATAGAAATAGTATAAACGTTATGAAAAAAATATACAGACTACGTAAGTGACTTTTGGGTGCATTTCTGGATCTGGATCAGCCCATATACGTCCCACTGCAGGGCATGGGCCTACTCTACAATCGACAGTACGATTGAGAGTGGTTGGGTGCATTTATTATTATATTATTGTACGTTTACAAAATGCCAAAACATTTCGAATTTCAAGCTGAGTTTACTTTAAAAATCGTGAAGAAATTTTCCTCTACACAGATGAAACTGATGACTACTATAGTTACTCAATCTTTTATAATAATTTATTGCGTAACTCACAGGCAATATTTACCGTAATATTTCGATAAGAGAACATTTTACGCTGACTTCATCTACACTGACGTATGCATTTGAACTTGAATCAATTTTAAATTGAAGTTTAACCGTGATTAAATTGAATTGATGATTAAGCTTTACATCGGGAATCATTGTGGAGTACAAAATATTTTAATAGCCAAGATGGTTAATTACGAATTACAGAACTATGGTAATTATGAATAATATTCCGAAAACAAACAAAAAATGGTAGAGGAGACCCGTGCCGTGCAGTGGGACGTATATGGGCTGATACAATACAAATATATATATACAAATATATAGGTATATATATATATATATATATATATATATATATATATATACACAGCATATTTCGTGAATAAAACAGAAAAGTTTATAACCGCTGCATTAGGTGTGTCATAAAATATTAATAAATAAGGAAAAACATCGTGATGTAACAATGACTGTTTCATTCATAAATTCGTTAATACATTCCTATCTGCGGTTTGTACTATGTTCTGGGAATGTGTCTATTTGTGGATCTGTTCGGGCTATATTTTGTAGACTACACGTGTCATAACAATGTATTTTATGATAAAGTGAAGAAGTGCGGTTATGTTAAGTTATTCAGAATATTATCTTTATATTTTGTTGCTACAAAGGTATATTATAAAGAGAAGAGCGGGATTTATGAAGTTCTCGTCTTTGTTATATCTATTGAATTGGTCCGTCTGTCCTCCGTATTTCTGCACTAACTTAGGATTGATTTGGAGAAAATTACCATGGGCATTAATTCCGCCTGTACTATTTATGTGTACTAAGGGTAAATAAATTGATAGCCGAAAAAGACATTACATATCTTAAGCCGATGGGCTCACAGGTATATAGTTTATTTTTAATTAAGAAGTTATTGAAAACTGTCCGCCCTCACACCTACCACTCCAACTCCTTTACGCCAGAATCAAGAGTGGCACGTATTGTAATGACACTGAGCATTGAAGCTCGGCGAGTCTCCGGGAATGTCTAACTGGATTTAACCGGGAACGAAATCAATCATAAAACTAAATAAGAGAAGTTGGAAATATGTTTGTCCACTTCCATAAGTAACAAAAGCGGGTGACAAAACAATGAACTTACGAGGTAAATAGCCTCGCATAAAGACTTTTACAACCGGAGAAGCCAGCTGTAAAGCACCATTCAGAAGTTATACTATACTTGTAAATAATTTTCAAACTAATAAAAAGAGGTGTGTCGGTGACGAAATAGAGGAAATGTAAACAACCAATCAAATATTAGGGAAAAGTTATGTGCTAAAATGTTGCCAAATGGAAAACCCAATCGTGTGCTAGTAATTTAATTCTAATTGGTAAAGAGCAAGTTAACCCAAGTCTTATGAGGCGTAGATATATATATAAATACGATTTACCTTGTTAAAGAAGATTTCAGTGTCAATGTATTCTTGCTGCAGAAAAATTTTATAAATTAAGATATCAAATGCTTGTTATATTAAATTTAGATTTCCTTATAAGATTGAGAAAAATGCTTGAACGACATAATATTTTGTGTCTGAAAAATCCTTCATACAGCGCGTCTACCATAAGTTGGCGTGTGGCGATATTAGGAACTACGATTATATATTTTTTTTCATGAAGTAGCAAAACTAAACAATACCATGAAATACAAAGCAAATATTAATTCCACTGCGCTAGCCATTCTAAAACTTAGATGTTAAGTCTCAATATGTCCAGTTACTCGGGATACAATGTCCCTCAATCCGAAACACAATATGGCATTTACATTTGGCGGGAGAAATAGACATAGCGGTGGCACCCAGGCGGCCTCTTATATAGACCTACCAGTCATATATACTTTAAGTGATAAATTTAAATTGTGTCTACCCTGTTTCCAGCGCAATATCGAGTTGATTCGCCGTGTGCGTACAGCATGCCCCATAGAAGGCGTCAGCCTGTCTCAACCTCGCTGTGACGCGCAGACCGACAACTGTATTTAGACCGCGTTGACATAGCCAACTGCGATGCAGGTTGCACTATAATATGCTGGTTTATTGACAAAATATGAGGGATTTGAAGATTTTGCTGGTGATGTTGAAATATTGATGAGTTTATTGTGAGTTTTTATGCGTTATCATGTAATATAATTGAGTATTACTTGCATGTGCTAAAATAGAATTGCGTATGAAATATCATTGGTTGTGAAATGACGGAGAACTATTTCGTTATTTGATTAATCTATGATGATCTATGATTAATTATTAAAATGCGATAAAAATGTCAAAAATGCCTTCAGAGGTCATTTTAAATTGATCACCAATATGGCATTCAGCATGAAAAACTGAAGCCCATGCACCGTAAAAGAAAAGAAAAATACACCAGTACCATTCAGAAGGCCAGAAATGGTCAATGAAGGTATATTTAAAACAACCTTTACATACGTTCGGAAGCCTTACAGCGCGCAACCAGTGTTCTAATGCCCTTAAATATTACATTAGTATTCACACGGTGATATTAATGAGCTATGGTATTTGCGACGTATGCGTTGCGTTGTGACTATGAGTTGGGTTGGCTAGAATGCAACGACCGCGTACAATGTAGACGTGGATTTAGAGGCAGCGACGCGTTGCCGGCAAGTCTGTTGGAGTGGCGTGAAACTCGATCGCACAGACGTAGCGGGGAAAATCAGCGACACTGCAATGCACACTACGGCAATGTACGTGCCCAACGCGTTACTGCCGCTGTGATATTGCGAGCACCTGGTTTATCAGTTTACCGAATAATTAAAATGATAACTTATTTATAGACTGTTTTAAACCCATTGTAGATATCCAATGATTTGTCCTTTTTGAACGAGTTTTGAATTAAGTTGGAGTGAAGAAGACAAAAAATGCGATAACTCTTTAAGTCTTTAAGAAGAGCGTGGAGAAACTGAAAAGCTCGGAGTAGTTATGTCAAATGAAATAAATATATTTCATAGGTCTATTATGACAGCATAGCATATCATCAAATGCTGTGGAGGTAATTTGTCAAAATAGCATAAAAATATTTTACTGAAATTGTTTTTCTACTTCTTGTAAGAAATACTATGACATATGTATATGAATTAAATGCTTACATTAATTCAACTTTGGATGCAGGAAGCCTACTAAAATTATTTTAGGTTGATAGGTTTAATGTGGACTAGTGATGACTCTGTGTTACACTTAGGAGTCAACGCGATATGATATTTAGGCACTTGACTTTATGACTGTTTGTTCGAAGTGACATTTATCAGGAAATTGTCGATTCATATTTGTTCAAACATGTTACAATGATTAATGCTTTGTGTGATCAAGCACAGGTTATCCAAATAAGATAAAGAGCTACACAGAAAATAAAAGACTTAAAGGGATACCTATTGACGTTGAATAAATCATTATAATGATAGGATGCCTGGAGGCGTAAACTGTACTTAAATTTGTAGAAAACTCATCGATTTTGACAGGCAGTTTAAGAAAGAACAAAACTTTTAAGAAGTTTAAGAAAAAACGAAGCAGTTATATTCAAAGTTACATCTTAATTCTTTAAAATGTATGCGGTTAAATCACTTACTCCAGATGACAGCTAAATGAACGCTAGAGCGCTTAAATATCTAACAGCTAATTTCAGCTGATATTAAGACGTATAAATTAACCACAAACAATATTCAAAATATATGTATTTATTCCATAAATTTTAAGCGCTTAAATCGCTTACTCTAGTTGCTAATTGAACGCACACCGCTTGAAGCTCTAAGTCGTTGTAGCCGATAAGTCGAGATGCTAATAATTCACGCGTATCAGATCTTGATGTTTGACGCTATGCAAAATTAATCGAACTCGAGGAAATCTGTGTGAAGTGAGATTTAATTATAGATACCGGACCTTTCACTGCTTAAGGGTCGCGGGCATGTGCGAGCAGCGTTTTCACGCTGGCGGATTTTAAAACTACTGCATATGGAAATAGACCTTTACACTAAATAATTTTATTTTTAATTTCCAAAAACAATAGGTGCCGTATTTTCAACAAATGAAATTGCTAAATATTTCTGTCTTACTCATTTTACTTAAAGTAAAAAGGGACAAATCATATCGATACGTTTCTCAGTAGCGTGCAAGGACAAATCAATCGACACACCCTTTCGCTTTTTCATACTGGCACTAGTAAATATGCACTGATGGTAAGTGTACACTGAATCCTTTATTATGCCCGCCAGTTGGAGCCAAGACACAGAATTAACCCTAAATACGCTATGTCTTATCCGGCCACCAAAAGGCAAAATCCGACTTCAGCCGTTACAAATAGGAATTCAAATAGCATTACTGAAGCTGTATTACAATAACCCCGTACATTTTTATCGTGGACAATGAACGCAGCATGGCTAGGTCATGTTTCATGCCACACTCTTCCGCGTAATCATATCGGGGCATTAGTTTACAAACAGCGGCGGTGGCGACCGAGCCGAGCTATGTCATTCGCGTACACTATTACTATTATTGTGTCTATTTTTGTGCATATTTGTAGGAAAAACAGGATTAAATGGAAATTAATATAAATTCCTGGTAAATAAAAAACTTAGTTTTCCTAGTTATCTTGTGTGAATTGTAATTGAAATCCGTTGATCGCGCATCAAACAAAAACTTATGCATGGATTTTGTTGTGATTTGATTTAATATGTTGATTCGTGGGAGATTATTTTATGACGTACAAAGAGTGATATTGTGAGGAAACCTGCATAAATACATACATAAATAAAGTCACGCCATTTTCCCAGAAGGGATAGGCAGAGGACACAGGATATCTAAGTTACGCCTTGCGTGTACAGTCTCACTTGTGATAGGGGGCGAGCCTGTCACCATATCGGACACAAATTCTTGACTCCGTATTGGTATAGAAAAATCTAATATCACTTTGCCCGACTCAGGATTCGAACCCGAGATTTTAGCTTTGTAATTGTACTACGGTACAACTATGCCACCGAGGCATACCTGATACCATAAATTCGAACCTGCTAAAATGGACGTGTTACTACTGGAATGTGTTTAGCGGTATATGTATGGAAATAGAAGGCAATGCACTCGCTAATGTATGAATTATAAATTAACCAGCTATTGTTACGTGTAATATATTAGTAATTATTTTTAAAAACCCATGCGTGCGTACTATCAATCTAGAAGTAATAATGCAAGTCAATAGATCAAATGAATCAAAGGGTATGTTGCGACACCTACTTACTGAATGGAAGGAAAATAGGTTGTGAAATTAGAGGTTGCTTGTTTGAAATCTACGCCTAGATATATTTAATAGTATTTTATGTATAATAGCAAATAACAAATAAATAATATATAACACCCAACAGTACATGACACACACATACAGTCCTGACCCCACACTAAGATCGAGTCTCGGGTTGTGGGTATCTGCAACTATGAGAGACTTTTCGGTAATAAATAGTCGCACAAATATTTCTCTAGGGGATCGAACCCGCGTCCTCTCGTTTTACAGGCGCCGTCTAATCACCTGCGCCAAGAAGTCAATAGTACTTTTTGAGTACATTAATATATAAGACAGAATAATATGGTCACTTATTCGATCCCGATATATTACTTTTGATTCGTCTGCTTTTATTAATCACTTTATGAATTCTCGTCAGTTCGGTTTTTAAATGTGTGTTTATATTATTTATTCAAGTGTTTTATATATTTTTTGTATGAGTGGCAAAAGACTATCATATTTATGTTTAACTAGCGGCCCGGCCCAGCTTCGCCCGGGTACAAATCGATTTCTGTACAATAATATGTACGTATTATACATATAAACCTTTCTCTTGAATCACTCTATCTATTAAAACCACATCAAAATCCGTTGCGTAGTTTTAAAGATTTAAGCATACAAAGGGACATAGGGACAGAGAAAGCGACTTTGCTGTGCTACATCTCTACGCCACCCTAAAGTATTTCTACCTTAGTCTCTAGCAGACCGTAGAGAATGCCTCAGGTATTAAGTCCGCCTGTATATGTCAAATATATGAAGCTTTTAATAAATAAATTAAAGATACATATTGTGATTGGAAATGTGTGAATGTTAGGAGGATCTATCTGTTTATTGAAAGTGTTTTTAAATCTAAACATGTGTTTCTCTCATCTATGTAGAGTTGGCGCACCTCATTTTATAGCGCATTTTGATAGGATTTTATCATTTTATGTCCCACAACCTAGTGATATATGTAGTGAAAGATATCTCACCTTTATAGAATCAATTTACACCTTGGAATTTAAAAACTGAACCTATAGTGTACTGCTGATATTGCCAATCGACTAAAGAAAACACAGCAACAAAGATTTAATATACAATATTTTATCTGATAAAAAGACTAGTGTCTGAACTGTAAAATGTATTTATAACTAGAATACTTCTGTTATAAACGTTAACATTTCCTTAAGGTAAACCTGTGGCGTTGAAAAATTGCTCGTGTTTTATTTATGGATATAATTGCAAACTAAAATGGGTTTATACCTACGTCAAGTGTTTTTATCAGATTCCATTGAGTGCTGTGCTTTATATAACATGTCTTAAGATTTAAAAGTTGATTATAAGGTATATGTTAGTAAATGTAATTCATTTATTAAGATTGTTTAAGTATGTTAGACATTTATCTTATTAATTTACAAATTTTGTATGCTTCTCGGTTATGTAATACGATTAAATGTTTTTTTACAAAACGAATTGGAATATAAAGACTTCTAAATCATTAGTATATTTTAGTCTTGTTAAAACCTAATTATAAATAAAATCGTGTAACAATATAAAAACAAAACAAATTACACACATAAACAAACTTTTATAGCTTGTAAAATAATAAAATAAATTAAAAATATATTTCTATTTTAATTCCCATTTAAATAAAATTAATTGCTTTGTAAACTAATCCTTTACGTTTGTATAAAATTAACAACCGTCATATGATATTGAAAAAAGTTAATGGTTACATAAATGGTCGTTCGGTGATGGGCGCTCGTCTCGTATTACCAGCAGGTGTGCCAAGTCCTTAATTATTAATAATTCCGATGTTATTATTCCGTATCGGTTTTTAATTGATACCTTTATTATTGGTGTTTCTAATTTTGAATTGATTTTAATTTTTGAGATCCTTAGGATTCCAAAAAAGTGTAGATGTGAGAGGAGACATGTGAAATGCTATTAAGGGTATCATTGATGTCTTCTAAGAATTTAAAATTTAACAGCAAAAAGAGGAAGAAAGCATTTCAGAATCTCGGACTAAAATTAGAGTTTTCGATATGTCCTTCTTGTATACATACCGTCATTCAAAAAAATGTCTTTAAGTCGATATAATGAAACAGAATAACTCTATCTCTTATGTTTAGGCGGGGAATTGAGATGTACTGAATCTATCGTCACTTTATCTTCTTCAATAGAAGTAGGTTTTTAACCGACATCAAAAAAGGAGGAGATTTTCAATTCAACTGTATGTACTATTTTTTAAATTTAAAACCGAGATCTTCCGAAAATATATATAAAAGTAATGATTATGTCAGGTCATAGCTCTTGGCTTTGATCTGGTTTGTCGCCGTGGGAGGCGGTGGCATTAAATCGGATGTCTCGTCCTTTCTAATTTATGTGTGACCGATTGTCTGTGACACTGTGATAAAAAGTAACACCTGTGCGTCTGACATTATGGTCTTATCTAATGGTCTTATCAATTTATAGATTATTTAAATTAAGTAACATGGCCTGATATTATTTTAGGTAATGAGATATATTTGACTACGTATAAGGACAATCATTTTTTATGATTTATTATTTTGACCCGGAGAAATTCAATTATGCATCTTCAAAGCAAACGTGAATCCAAAGCACTAAAAGTGAACACGTCGTAATTCAAAACGAAATCAATATCATATTTACGACACCGTGTGAAAATAAAAATAAAATCACCAAACATTTTCAATTCATACATAATTTAATTTTGGCAGTAAATCACACGCATACATCATTCAAACATATTCCCAGAATAAAGCCGAACGGAATATCGTCTGGCTTTTATTGGGTCCCGGAGTTAGGATTCTTGGAAGGTCGAGCCCGGACGGTGGGGTCTTCGAGGTTGCGTTGATGTCTTTTGTACCACGCCGCGGCGTACGGACACGATATCCAACACTAAGCGTCTCACCCGACTTTGCTCGCGTTTTACTCCCCATTTTATTTGTAAAGTATGCCGGCGCTGTAAGACGGATGTAGTTTTTAATAATAATTACTGTTGTGCAATGTTTGTGTAAGTATAATTAAAGCAAATGAGTTTTTAATGTCTTCGGATGGGAGTTAAAAACGCATTGAAGCTATTTTATACAGATTTAAAAGAGATGAGGATTATTGTTGGTCTGTTGTGAATACGTAATATAATGTATGTAATGCAATGTACTGAGGATAGATATTTAACGAGTCAAACTTTTTGGGAAATCACTTTTTTAACATTTTTTTCTAATAAAAAGTGTCCAATATTATGTAATTATATCCAATATGAGGAATTAAGCTTCCCTATAATATTATAAAATAAATTTACTTGTTAAATAAAGTAATCAATGTGGCACCTGATGGTACATGAAGTACTGTCCGTTCTCCAAATAGAGAATGTACAATATGACTTGTTTTATTCAGTAGAAAATAGTAGTGTTAGACTAAACAAATGCAGTTATATCACAGATAAAATTAGATTTAAAACAGATATTTTTATTTAGGAATGAATATTTGTTATGTGTCAATAAAAATATCAATATAAAATAATAGTCAAACAGTTTACAAAAAGGGTGAGGGTAGGGTTGCCAGGAAGAAAGCGCTCAATGCGATATGGCCGCCAATTACCATATTTTTTATTATTTACATTGTGTTATTTCATGTAAGATGTACAATAAAGAGTATATAATAATAAAAAGTTTATAATTGTCCCAAAAATTCTCAGAGAAAGGCGTATTTGATTCATACCAAACCACTGTCAAATGAGATCGGTCAAATGCTCGTCATATCGGCAACCTCATGTGTACATATGACGATTTACTTGTCATCGATTGTGTGTCAATTTACATGTGTTAGGACTGTCACGTAATATCGGACCATGGGCCTTACTATATTAATCCGAAACGAAGTTCGAAACTTCGGACGATCAAAGTTTTTTTTACTTTGTAAAAATTCGAATTTGTATAACGTACATCGTACGTAAGTTAATAACAACCATAAGTATATGTAGGTACATTCGTATCGTATATAAACTTCGATCATCCGAAGTTTCGAACTTCATTTCGGATGAATATAGTAGGGCCCCATATACATGGGCCTCTATTACTGGGACGGCTTAGAGACTAAACTTAAGATAATAATACATTATTTTTTAGAGATTTTTTTCGTGAATTGTATAAATAAACATGTACATACATAGGCCTCTATTGGATGATTTAGAGACTTTAGAGTTAAAATAATAATACGTTATTTTATAGAGAATTATAATAAGTTGTTTTTGAAATTAGAATTCAAATAATGATTGACCAGATAATTAGAGCAAATTCTTGGCAAAATATAATATATAATATAAAAGTTATTAGTGCATGAATTTAAGAGTAATACACTATGGGTTCTCATCATAGATGGACTTGACTATATCATAATATGTGAATGTTAGATATTAAGTAATTAGTAATAAATCAGATAAGATGGAATGTTATAAAATCAACTAGGTTTATTTATGTCTGAATTTATGAATGCCCTAAGATACCATTTACTGAAGAGACCACATATTTATTCAATATGTTTATGTTACATAAAGGTTTAGACTTGAAACCCGTCGGACTCACATATTGATAAGAATCGCCGCTGCCTCCCTTCCCGCGATACGGCGTGATGATAACGCTCTCTCAGTATGACCAGCCGATAAAATGTTTTAAATAGCATATTACATGATATATTTACAGTCAGTACAACCTTCATGGACAATTTAGGTATATTAAACCAGCCTTACGGTAACGGTAACTCATACCGGTATTATTTATCTTTCATAAACGATAAACTCCAAACGGTATTTTGCTATTTTCAGCAACAAAAAAAAGTGCCATTCGTTTTTTAAAAGTCAAATGTACACATACATATGCCAAATAACCGTTATTTTTTGGAAATCAAAAAGAACTAGAGTGGCCAGTATAATGAAATTTTGAAAATGGAATTTCATTTGAGATAATGTTGATCTCATTATATCTAGATAATATTTATCACAGATAAGGAAATTACGTAATGCAGATAAATAAGAATTGTTTCTTCGATGATGACCAATGTTTAATTCTCGTTTCACTTTCTTCGTGATTCGGCAATTTGTGAACGTTACACAGACTATAATTTATTCGATTATCGAGATGAATCGAATCGTTGCATGATTGATTTAATAGCGTAATCAAGTTACATTACAACACTGTTAATTTGTATCTACGTTCTAACATACATATGCTAATAAACACAAGGTGTAGCACAAAATACAATTGAATTGAGAACATTATATCCAGTAACTGTCCGTTTGGAACCGAACAAGATAAATAATTAAAAAGAAGAAATCGATTGTCATTGCTTACTTTACTTTAAAATCAGTAGAGCTAATCCCAGTATCCGATTACGCTGGCCGGTTCCGAACGGACGAGCACATGTAGATTTAAAAAAACGTCAAAACGTGAGTGTGAAATGAGTTTTTACTCACTGTTGTCGAATGAGGATCAAACACAAACACTATCGTGATACGGAGGTGTAACTTGTCGGCCGCGGCACGCGTGCGTTCGGTACGGAGAGTGATCACTGTGTGCTGCCCACAGCGTCGTCGTGACGTATATATTGGTTCGTAATTGGCCGACGACGGCAGCCCGCTGAATTCACAGTTCACTAAGTAATGGAAAGCCTGTTACGACGATTTTTGAAGTTGCTGTGCACGCGACACGTTTTCGTTTGCAGCAGGAGAGCCGGGTTCACACCGCGCCGTGCAATGTGAGACTGTCGCCCGTACGCGGTTCAGCTCTGCGTTTTATCACATTTTGTTTTTGGAACATCTTTTTCAATAGTTTCAGTTAAGAGGCATTGTTTACGTGAATCGAGTTTTTCACGGATTGATAAAAAATGAGGATGTTTTGACTGGGTTTTATAAACTGTACTGCGCTCGCATGGAGTTTGTTGAGTATTATAGTATTCTGTCAAGGTCTTTACATTTCAATATTTATTTCATCGCAATAAGTATTAATGAGAAGTTTTGCAGAGGCGATACAAGCTAATTTAAAAATATATCCATTTTATTACTTATGATTAGATTTTACAAAATTTCAATAATCAATTCAATAAAATGCAACGCTTTGTCATGAATCATTTTAAAAAATGAAATATAAAGTACCTAATTATTTATTGCTCCGTCTAATTTTATTTTAATGACATCTGGCGACGGGTACATGACTTTTTGTTTCTTTTACAAAAACTGTATACAGAGTCACTCATAGTTAGTTCCAGAACTGAACAGCAGTATTATTAAAACATCGAGATGTCTATAATCTTACTACGTAATGAAACTTGTTATTAACACACCACAAAACATAATCCCACTACTTACGCTTGGTTGTCGTGAACAAAATGTAGTAGTGATGACGTTTTAAGCCGTCTGTACACAGAACTGGCGGTCATTGATGCAACATACGTCATTGACGGGGGACGACGGGCGCGATTAAATACATCAAATAGTAAATGTCTTAGTAAAAGTCGAGTCAACTTTTACCGTATTTTTTTGGCTATCCTTTTGTATTATATAAAGTTGGGGAAAGTAAGGGGGAATGGTTAGTTTATTCATGGTTTCGTACTTTTAAAGGTGACTTGCTTAAACTGTGAAGTAATTAATTAAAACCTAGGATTTCACTGTTTCTGACTCTGATTTTAATAATAATAATAAATATATTCTAAGATTGGCTAACTAAAAATAATAATGAATTAAGTATACTCAACAATCACATACATCATTCTGACCTCATAAAGATTTGTAAGCTATATTGTGGGTATCAAAAACTACTAGACCTTTTGGAGTTGCCCAACCCAATCACGAAGAAATAAACATGTAAATGTATACGTTTTGGTGCTGACGTATTAACTAACTACAAAATTAAGATTATCTAAATATTGTATAAAAAAGATCCCATAGATCCAATTTCTGAGCCTGGAAACCCTGCTTCCCCTTAGCCAATACGGCCGTGAATATAAACTTTATCCTTATTAATATAACATTAATAGTTATGTATACTTCAATTAATGCCGCGCCATACAAGCGCGTAGACTTTACCAGAATCACACTTCTTAGAACATTGATGTTGGAATTTTTATCGGGCGGTCTGAAACGATTGCTAGATAAAAACACGATTGTCTATGGACCGTTCCAATTACTCATACACAACTTCCGGTTGTTATTTATTAATTTTCCTATACTAAAACTTTCCTCCGACGTTGTTTATAATTTATTCTATCACAGTTTAATGAATATTAATTTTCTGCTATTCACCGTTTTCCATTGATCATGGCGTTAGTTTATAATAATATTTATATTGTCGTTGAATCATCGATGGTTGAATGGATCACTTCTTAGATTTGGTTCATGAGTCGGGTAGTATCGGGATTTCCAAAGGGTAGATTTTATTATCACTAAGCTCTCCGCTTTTCACATATTGGGGTGGAATAAGTTGTATGAACTATGGGAACCAACTCCTGGGCGTAAGCTTATATATGTATGTTAGAGATCGCATAGGTCATTATATTATATCATTAGTTTTATTGGAATGGCAACAGTCTGACTTGATTGACGTCTGGTAAGTTATCGGTTGCCCATGGTAACGTACAAAAGATCTGTCAGTGAAATCTGTCCGAGAAATAATAATTTTGGTATTATCGTAATTGTTTTTCTTACCGGAACAGCGCCGGACGTGCGCACTGATATATTATTAAAACCATCATGTCGGGCGATAACAGCGATCCACTTAAATCTCTGACATGTATATGTAAAATGATAGGCAACATCGATCACAAGTAGGCAAAAGACAAGTATCCAAAGACAATATACGTTAAATGTTTCCATATTGTCATCTCGAAAAAGCTCTACATTTACTGAATTATTGGGATTTTCACCAAAGGAAATTGAAACAACTTTTTTCTTCATTGGTCGACACCAAGGCGTACGTTCGTAGTGAATCTCTTCTACTTCCCGTATTCTACGGAATTCTCTTTTATAAATAGCCCTGATATTACTTCTATACAGTGTTAATGATTTTTAAAATGCAGTTGTTTTGATAACACATTTTTCCTACAAGCCGCCTCAGTTTCGAGGTATTTGCGTAAAACTGGACTATATCCATATGTTGTGAATTGCTTTACAGATTGATTCCCAGGCAATTTTAATACCGATTCTCAGTATCCGAAGTGCAATATGAAGTTTTTAACTGGTCATGATTTTCGAAGAAAATTAAGGAAATGTTTTTCATCTTGTCTTAATCACTGCTTTGCTGTGTTTATAATAATAATCTAGAGTGACTTACAAAAATCTAATCAGGTCCATTTATCTATTATTTGGTCGTATATCCACCTTTTACGAAAGTAAATTTATTAATTTATTTTATTTGTGTGGCTCATAGCTATACAAACAAACATATATGTTACTAATTTTATGCAAGAGATAGTTAAGTAAAGTTGTACTTGGCACTATGCTCAAGACCTTTTGTATCTCATCATCATGAGTAATGTGAACCACCTACCGCCACTTCAGTCTTCAAATTTAATCTTTCCTAGTGTATAAAGCTGAGAGCTTGTTTGTTTGTTACGTCTAATTTCAGGAACTATTGAAAAATTATAATTGAAAAAAATCTTTTTTTGTTGTATAGGTCATTAAATAAATGATATAGGCAGGTCTTTATTTGCCATCCAATTTATGACGTCAGCAATCTACGATCCAAATATCACAGATATCAAAGGATGGCGGCCACCATAAATTTAAATTTAAAAATGAACTAAAAATTATATAAATTTAAATCGTTGGGAATAAGCACGTTTCCTTATGAAGTGCTTAATTAGAACCAACTTCACACACATTTGGAGATACAAACGTTATCGTAATGAATTTGGCATTAATCAAATACGACACTAAATGCGCTGTGTGTGGTTATTTTTTCGTAGAAAACGTAATACAGGCAGATATATTATGCAAATATTTATATAATAATTACAGTAATACGTAATTTATCACACTTCTTACGTTATGTAGCTCTGTGAAACTTATTAAAGATCATGCATTAGGATGTCGTAGGTTCGAACGCAAGTTACTCTAACCGTATTTCAGTATACATTAAATAGATTATCCAATAATCTGGTGTCGTAGGTATCAGCTACTATGAAAGACTTTTCGGTCTCACAAACACCCAGACCCGAAACAAACACCTGTAGTTCAGACAAACATTAGTTTCGGTGCGGGAATCGAACCCGTGGCCTCCCGTTTCACAGCCGGCGTCTAACCGAATGCGCCACGAAGGCTATCTTTTACCTGTTGTCGAATCTCATCACAATTGAAGCAAATGTTACACGATTGGCTTCAATGTTTTTTATGATATTCAATATTTTTACTACATAATTCTTATTAAGCTCTTTCATTTTAAACGTTGCTTGCATCGTGGGAGCTTTTGTGTATAATCTCACACGCCCAAACCCATCTCGCAAAGAAATACCTGCCCATTCATTGATTCGTGAAGATATGCATATGACTAACGAAAGAATATAATATCATCTTTATTTGCTTAACGATTTACGAAACTCAACTTTTGTCAAATTTTCAACATGCAAATGTTTATAATTAGATTAATGTAAGTATTCCATGAGTAATTGATGCCGTATTTTTATGATGCTATCAATTAAATGTATTTGTCTCTTGCATGTAAAATCTTCTCATAAGCTTCACATATCTCTTGTGATGTCAATTAAAATTATACATTAAGTTATTATCAAGCCAAGGTCACACCCGACCTATCAACAGCTAAACAAACAATTTAATTACACAGGCACGAGCCATAATATTTACATATGATGAACAATCCTGGGCATCCCTTATCACATATCAGATACACCGCGCCGCTGATAACGAAGATTATGCGGTTTATTTGTACTGATAAGGAGAACAAATGACGTTGAAGCGTGTGACAAATTATTACATAGTTGGACTAAAGTTATTGTCACGCTTATGTGTAAAAAATTTGATAGATATGTGTTTATACAAATATTTGGCTACGATATTTCAAAGATTTAATTAAACAGATTATTAAAATATTTTGAGCTTATTAAGAAGCTATTGAATATGCTTATTTATACTTTGTTGCACTAAAACGATAATAGTAGTGCTATTTAACTTCATATTCAAACCACGTGTTAAGGAAATCACGTACATCACTGGCCTATCAAAAACAATTCATAACTATTTATTATAGAATTATGAATTTACTGGCGGCAAAAATACCGCATTCCGTTTAAAAATAGAAACAAGGAAATTAAAAAAACTATTTTAATCTTTACAAAACAAAGGCGTAGATGCTCTTGAAATAATTACGGAAAAGGGACTATAAAAATATTGTTTACTATCTAAACAGGAATTATTGTTACGTCGACGAAATGTATTTTACGATAGTTTTTGCGGTGAAATAACAAAATTAATTACATGGAATTACCATATACGTATACTAGGTATCTATCTTTATCAGCCCGTATACGTCCCACTGCAAGGCACGGGCCTCCTCTACAATCGAGAGTACGATTAAGAGTGGTTAGGCCATATAGACCACCACGCTGGCATGGTGCGGGTTGGCGGACTTATATACCATAGAAATTCTTATAAATCGCTATGGTGTACAGGTTTCCTCACGATGTTTCCCTTCGCCGATTTAGTACGTGGTAATTTACTATCAATACACACATGACTCCGAAATGTTAGAGACCTGGAATTCGAACCCGCGACCACCGTGAACATGTTGGCAGCCGCGTCTGATCCATTTACCAACAGGCCACCACGCACTTATACTAGGTATACCTGCGCAAAATCGCTTGTCTATACATTTAATAGACTGCCTCGGTGGCGTAGTTGTACTAAGGTACGGTTACAAAGCTGAGGTCTCGAGTTCGAATCCCGGGTTGGGCAAAGCGAAATTGGATTTTTCTATTCATTATCAGTCCAGAATCAGGAATTTGTGCCCGATATGGCGATAGACTCGCCACCTATCACATCGTGGGACGGAACATAGGGTAAAAGCCGGATAGTTGCCTCGGACGGATACATGCCTCAGTTTCAAATGCTCTATGTTAGACGTATTGACAGAGTTTCTTTTTGATCATAATTAAAAGCGGCCCCCGCGCAGGCCTCGGTGCTGCATAAGCAGTTGAAGTAGGCGCACTTATTTTGTCGGTGTATGAAAAAATCTTCCGCGGTGATACTTTGACGAGCGCCAGAATTATATTGGTAAGTAATCTCCGTTAAATATTTTTATAACTGATTGCGATTTCAGTCAAAAATATATTACTTTGAATGCATTAGAGTTTAAATTGCACTGTTTATTAGGTTTTATTGTTAAATATGTTTTATTTATTTCGTAAATAAAAAGGGCAAGTATCCGTATCAAATCGGATAGTTGCCCTACTGTCTTTTGCGGATTGTTGCCCTGCGGTAACTATCTGTAACTATACGTTTTTAACAAGCAAGGACAGATTTTTTTCTTAGTTATTTTTTTCATTTGCTTTTACTATTTTTTCTAGGTGATTTTTATTTGGTTTTACTAAAGTTTATGTTAAATAAAATACATACTCAACAGCAAAATGCCTCGCAAGTATAAACGAAAGCCAGGCGTGGTGCCGCGCCACATCAACTGGACAGAAGATAGTTTAACCCTTGCGTTCGAAGAACTAAATAAAAAACAAAAAAGATTCACTGATTGTGTTCATAAATTTGTATTGGCGACTTAAAATCAGGCTATATTTTGTAAATCCATTAATCTTCTTATGTTTTTCATTTTTCCTGGGAACAGAATGTATGTGGGTACAAAAATACATTTTCCTTTTAATTTGAACATACAACACTGGTGGTAGGTCTCTCATATGTGAGAGGCCATCTGGGTAGGTACCACCGCAATGTCTATTTCTCCCGTGAAACAGCACTGCGTAAATGCACTGTTGTGTTTCGGATTGAAGGACATTGTAGCCAGAGTAAATACTGGACATATTGAGATTTTACATCTTATGTCTCAGGATGGCGAGCGCAGTGGAATGCCAAGCATTGCTTTGTAATTCAAGGTTTTTGGTTTTGCCACTGTTCATGAGTGGTCGAATCGCATCTATTTTCAAAATAAATAATAACATTACATTTTTATTTTGGACACTTATTTACTATTTTGGAGTCTATTATTGTTATAATTTTATAATTATATTTTAACTTTAATCGATACTTAATAAAAGATTGTATTTAATAATAAAAACTGATTATTTAAATGAATATAAGTTGATTTTTATTTGAAAACAATACAGACGGGCATCTATCCTCACATTGGGCAAGTATCCCCCCCAACCATTTTTAACGTTAGGCTAGTATCCGCTATAGTAGGCAACTATCCTCTTTTTTAGAGGTCATTTTAAACTGGATTTACTTAAAATTTATAATATTTATAATTTTTTTATTGATAGGGTATGTTAGAAGATGAATGAACTATGTTTGAGAATACAGTTTAAATAAAAAATGTATTGATACATATTTTTTAAAGGAGCTTTTTAAAAAGTGTGGCAACTATCCGGCTTTTACCCTACAAGGCGAAATGTGGGTGTCTTTGCACCCCTGCCTACCCCTTCTGGGAAAAAGGCTTAACTTTCGCGAATAGAAATTTCAATAGATACTTACAATTGAATAAGGTAATATACACTTTTCCATGTATTTATACTAATGTGCCGTGCGCACAATTATTATTGTAGCCAAATATGGGATGTGTTAGGTATCAGCATAATTTGTATAATATCGATTAGTCAGTCTGAAACTGGGAAATAAACACCTATTATTCGTGTTGGTTGTTGTCATTTGTGAATACCCGATCTAATAAAAATTGGACGCCATAAAACCTAACTGGCCCACTAATATTGAAGAGTTTGTTCGTTTGTTTGAACGCGAGCATCTTAGGAACAACGAGAATGGTCAACATTTTCAGGATAATTAGTCGAATGCGTGTCTTAAAAAATTACATGAATTGTGTCACGCACAATATTTTACCATAACGTTATAAAAACCGGGATAATTCAATTATTAAAATTCGACATTCGTATCGAATACAATTCGATACGAAATCAACTTTTCCTCATGTTAAAAAAATTTAGACACAATGAACCTATAAATAACATTTTAATAAAATTTCGGATTTTACTGATATTATGGAATTTCACCGCAATCCACTGGAATTTACCTTTAAAAAACACTATAATTGATTTGTAAAAAAATCTATTTAATTTTGGGAATTAACATTTAATCAGTTTAGCGGTTATTTTTTGCACTGGAAGTTACAAAACAGAAAATAACCCACTGGATAATGATTTACTTCATACAAAGATTACAACGCCTGTATCAGCAAGATGGTAGGCAGAGATTCCTCTAGGCCATGAACATTGAGAGCTTAGCTTGGTTGTGATAAAGGCCACCACAGAAGTTCTTAGGAGTTTTATCGAACCGAAAAACTTACACAAAACTAAATGCCTGATCTTGGATTTGAACCCTGTACAAACAATTTAAAAAGCACGAAACATGCTTGCTGCAACTATACTTATGAGGTGTCAATTATACCTTCCAATTAGTCCTTGTATTCTTCAATGATAAGTTTGGCGCCGATAATGTTTAATGCAATAAATTGCAATATATCTTCAGAATTTGCAGGATAGGAAACGTTTTTCCTTATGATACGATGATTTATTTATGTTACAAAAAATCGGAATGTACTACCAGTGAGTCAATTAAGTCTTGTGATTTATTATTTCTTCACCTTGATCTCGCGGGGGACAGACCGATCACAATGTTTGCACGTAGTCATCTAAAGTACACACCTACAGTTAAGTTCCTCTTAATGGTAGGTATTTACTGGTTTATTTTTACTAGTGATAGGTCCCTCATATGTGCCTGGATGCCGAAGCCGCCTGGATGGGTACCACCGCAATTTCAATTTCTTCCTATAAAGAGCAGTGTAAATACAATGTTGTGATTTGGATTGAAGGCCATTGTAGCCAGAGTAACTATTGGAGATATTGAGACTTAACGTATTATGTCTCAGGATAGCGAGCGCAGTGGAATACCAAGCATTGCTTTTTCCAGTTGTTGTTTTGTTAAGGTTTTGGGGCGAATCGATATGGCATAACATTCACCTTAGTAACCCATCTAATTGTCGCGTTCCAGAAACAGTCTGGGTATATCCAGTTTTAAATAAGCTGACATAATCGTGTCAACCGTGAGAGATAGTCGTAGTTTCTCGCCGGTTGGTACTCTCCGTAGACTATTCTACCCATATCATCAGGTGTTATCGCGGTCCCTATGCCATAAAATACTTATTCCCATTCCCGTAAAAAATATACCATAAATCCGACCAAGTGTCTCAGTTTGAGCTCTAGTCAATTATTTAATTTTTACCTCAATACGATAGAATTTACAGACTGAATTCCACCGAGGTCTATTCAAATTTCTTAATTTTGCCTCTATACTGAATTTTTGAAACAAAATAATGTTGGAATTTTCTTCAACCTTTAAACCCAGAAATGACGCAAAAAGGATGTTAAACACTTGGAAGAAGTATTGCGAAAAAAGGTGTTTTTTTTTAATTTATCATTTTTTCACTGGCGATCACACGCATCGTAGTTTAAAAGCATAAAGGTATATTAGAGCGGACATCGGGAACAAAATCTCTTCGTATTGTGCGTGCACACGGGTACACAGTGAAGTGATAGCGAAAATAATGTTACTGCGTAGGCGTGACAGAAACAGAAATAGAAGGAGCGGTACGGTACCCTTCATTTTGTTACAAACATTTTGTTTGCAGTGTCCCCTCTAATACATTATAAAGTAAGGTTATAGGAGTGGATCGCGCGGCATTTTTTTGCCGGCCGTACGTCAAGGTGAGAGGTCTGCCTGACGCAACGCGCCCACCTGTGGCATAACGTCTGCGCTGTCGTCTACATTCGAATGGGAAATTACAAAACTAGATCACAAGCGGAACTTCACGTCGTGTTCCCCATTTTTATTACCGTCAATTTTATGCGTAAAAAATTAAATTGTACATTTTGAAGGGGAATATAAAAGGTGATTTATTAATATTGTCATAATATTTACTTATTTAGGGAAGAAAGAAAGTTATGGAAACAATTAGTTTGATAGTTTCCTATAAAATTAAAAACATTTACTCAAATACTAAGCAGATATTTTATCTTATTTATTATAATGGATTTTCCCTTCTAACTGGGATAATAGATCCAACGGTATTTTGCCATCTATGATTCTTGAGGTTCGGGTTAATTAATGTGGTTTGTGACATCAACCATTGCGTAAATACGTCACATGGTATTTTTGCGGCATATTTTCACCCACAATTTCTACAATTTAAAAAAAGTGTTACGTCACAATACATTCGTCATTTATTGAGCAAGATATATAGAAAGTGTAGGTTTCCATATCTTCATCAATGGGAAATACCATAAAGGAAAAGCTCTCCATATACGCACGGAATTACCCGACAGGTTTGACAGTCATGCTTGGCGGGCAAAATCCAGCAAAAAAAGTCCAATATATGGAGACTGTCCCGCCCTCACACCCACCACTGCAACTCCTCTAAGCCAGGATCAACAGTGGCACGCAATGTAATGACACCGAGCATTGAAGCTCGACGAGTCTCCGGGAATGTCTAACTTGTCTTTAACCCGCAACGAAATCAATCAGAAAGTTAAATTAATAGGAGGAGTTGGAAATAAAATAGGAGGAGTTGGAAATAAGTCCAATATATGACGAAAATAGGCACACATATGTATGCCTGATTACTGCCTGTGGTTAATCAACATACTTTAATTAAATGGATCACAATTAATGGCCCGAGACCATAAAATCACAGATCAGACTGAGACGCGTCTGACGCAAATCAATGCGTTTATTTTTTCATTTATGCTGATACTGGCATCAAAGTCAAGCAAGCAAAGCAAGTCACGTCAGTGGACCTGGTTTTTTTTTTCGATGGATAGCACGAGCATGCCCGTCGCCTGATGGTGAGCGATGCGACCGCTCATGGACAGTAGCAAAACCAAACAACATCATGAATCACAAAAGCAATGCTTGGCATTCCACTGCGCTCGCCATCCTGAGACATAAGATGTTAATTCTCAATAGATCCAGTAGTTACTCTGGCTACAATGTCCTTCAACCCGAAACACAACAGTGCATTTACACTGCTACCTATGTGCCTCTCACATATGAGATACCTGCCACCAGTATTACATGTAGGTATATTAATTTCGGGAGTCTAGTCATCAGGGAATTTGGAATTGCTATTTATTAAAGTTTCTTGATTCTTATCTTGACGCACTTGAAAATTGCACTAGATATTTAAGCCAATCATTCTTCCCCTCCCATTATTTGATTCCAAGTAACTTTGACGCAGATGCAGTAATTAATTCTGTGGCTCTAGTGAACAGTGATACAACTCGAGTTGTACCCATTTTGATATTTTAATATAAAAATAATGAGGAAAGAAGTAGCTTTGTTGTGGTCTAACTCATAATTTTCTATCTGCTATAGCTTCGGAGATAATTTTGTGTGAAATTATTATTAACTGTTGCATTTTGGCGAAAATTAGGTGAGTATTGATTGACCTTTCGAGACCATATACAAAAGCAGAACCAGAAATGCGACACTCGCGTGGGTTTTGACGGGATTTCCACCATCTAGTACAGTTGACGCTGTTTAGATCAATGGCCAGATATCCCATTAGTTGATTCATAATGCTTCGCTGAACAAAAAATGCTCGACCAGTTTTTATATGACAGCTTCTAACGAATTGAATGACTCCTAAAAGCATATAGAGTCATTCACAATATTCGAGTCATGGTTTTTTGCGTAAGGAGATTCCTGGATAATTAATTGAAAAATAATTGGTGCATTAAAAGGAAATTCTGAGAAACAAAAGTACGTGACTCTACGAGTAGAACCAAAACAATGTACGACAAAAATATTTTTTTTCAGTCTTGTGTATTTGGGATTGAAAGATCTTGGTAGTCTATGAAACCGACAAAACCTATATTACGGTGGAATCATCAACTTTCTTCTTTTGTTTTTCTTCAGCCACAGGAAGCCCACTGCTGAACATAGGCCTCCCCCAAGGATCTCCACATCGACCTGTTGGAAGCGGCCTGCATCCAGTGACTTCCTGCCTTAACTGAGTCGCCTACCTACTTTGTTACTGGCGTCCACTTTGTGTGTGTGAAATTACTAAAAAAACATCCCAAATAAAGGCACTTAGTTCAGTACTAAAGATAAATTAAACCGAGTATTCGGATACTTAAAACTCATTAATTATGACCTTTGTTTATTTTCCTTTAACTTTTGAAAGGTTTACAAGGTCTCTGCCAGATAATTAAATAGTCTAGACTGTTACACGGATCAGAACGTATATTTATTAAACTGTCAATCATTCAGATACAAGGACTTTAAAAAATTATGTGTTACGTAAGAAAGAATCATCAACTCTGAGCTTTTAATATACGCGTCTTTGTTAAGTGCTAGTGTTTTTCCTATATCTAAAAATAGATATTAGCTTTTGAAGCTCTGCTATGAGGGAAGGCCAATCTAAAGAAATTCTAGTTCTGAACTGCAAGTGCAGTTTTCCTTACGATATTTTCCTTCATGGCAAAATAGTATTCCTGAAAGTATAGACAAAGGTGGTACTAGAGAAACTCATATGTCACCTCAAGATTATATGGTATTTTTTTCCACCCAAGATGTTATAGTGGCCGAACCCATCGCTACATATAGCGATAATAAACTCAAACATCAAACGTAAATAGTTAAAAATTCTAATTACCTCCTTCTTTATAACCAATAGTCTCTAAACATCCTCAACGTCAGCATCAAAGGTCGAAACCTAAAAGCCGACAAATGTATGTGCAATTACCAGTGCGTTTTAGTTATATTAATTTACAACAGTTGAAACCGCAAAAATCCCACACGGAGCGTGCCCTTTACGTCCTAGCATTACGCCACACTCGGCGTTTATTACCCGCTGTAATGACTTTTAAATTGCTGTTTCATATTGCATTTTTTTCTCGTACCGGTAAATGAATCCATGCTATTTTTACACCGTTTCCCAGAACGGAAGGTAAATTCTAGCCGTTAAAGTTTACTTTTTTGTGTCTGCGTGTTAATGATTCATAGGTGGCGCCCGACAGTGGTTAGAATCATTTGATTAGTAATTTGTTTCGCTAAATCGAATATTGTGTGGAACGGCGTATTGGTAGGGAGAACGCACTTTTAATTGGCATGTTTACAATATTATCATAGTGATTAATTTCTTGATAATTTACTTCTTCTATATACTACTAAGACTTCTATATACTATATCGACCCACAAAGAAATTATTGTACCAAATTCCGAACAATGCCGAACAATACCTCGCCTTATGAAGGTGAGCAATGATTGGGCCCTGGTCAATAACTATAACGTTTACCCTACTGTTATGATATATATCTATTTAGTAAATACAGTCATGTCGTTTGTAAGATTAATGTCTTGTATAGTATTTATCGAGAACCACATGGAATGTTCCGGTCCCCCAATACCCAGAATTGAGACAATTATTAAGCTTTTATAAAATGATCAATGAAGGTTTTTAGGAAATTTCACCTTTAAATAGATCTCGCATAGATTTTGAGATTGCCGGAGACCTCGGTTCCCTTTCTTCCTCTCAGCCTTTTTCTTACCCTTTCTCTCTTCCATTTTTCTTCTCTTTCAATGCATCAGATCTTGATAAGCCCCGGTAATCACTAATTATCTTATCATCAGATTTATGCCATACTAAAAATACACGGTTAAAACCATAGATAATACACTATATAGGTAAGTTACAACTTTGAGCTGAGAGCACTTTAATAATGGAACGCTTAAGCGCGCCTAATCAGAATCGATACAAATCAAATTGGTATTTGCTAATTTTACTTTGGATTGAATCCGGAACTTTCTGTTTAGGGTTTGAAGGTATATTCATTCAAAAACTATGCCCTCCACATTCCATGCGGTCGCTGACTTACAAAGTAACTGAATATCGGCTTCCGATACGCGACTCACGCGAATGAGTCACACAGGTGCCCCATAAAGCGAATCACATGGAAGTCCCGCCATATGTATCCTATCCTAAATATGTAGCAATAAATGGCAGCCCGTTAGCAAAAAATTCAAATGCCAAATTTAATGAATTGCATTCCACTGCTCAGAGCCAAGAATTCAAGGTGAAACCAGATTTGTCTAGTTCCATTTCCTTTCTTAATGCAAGGCTGACATTTTCCTATTTCAATTATAGTTAAGCGATATATAGTTTGAACAAATTGAATTAAGACCGCGCTGTTAACATTTTGCTCAGTAATTTAAAGCGATTTGCAAGATAACGAGTGATTGAAGTAAACACTAAAATAGTTAAAAATAGCAATGTTACTATAGTTTGATGGCATATGTGACTTTGAATTGACTCTAAAACCTGTATGTACATTGATTCTAGAATGGCATAATAGCTTTAAGAGGTCCAGATGGACGTCAACGTGTTTACAGGCGCCAAAATGAACGGCTTGCTCCATGCGCAATAATCGAAACCGTGGGTTATTAGGGAGAGTCCTTAATGGTTTGGGGAGGTATCTTTTACGATGCTCGTACATAGCTTATGGTGTTTGATAGAGGCAGTGTGACCGCTCAAAGATACGTGGAGGCAGTCTTACAAGACCACGTCATACCTTTCGCACCATTTATTGGTGAGAACTTTAGAATAATGCACGACAATATCGATGCCATACTGCAAGATGCAACACTCAATGCCTCGATGAGGTCGGGATTCAAGTTTTGTCATGGCCGGCACGCAGTTCCGATTATAACCCAATTGAACACATTTGAGAAAACCTAACTAGAGTACCAGCAGAGAAGAGCTCAAGACGGCTGTGATAGAGGAGTGGAACAATATCCCTCAGTCGGATATTCAAGACATCATGGATGGATATCCAAACCAGGTACAAGAAGTCAATAGGGCATGAGGTGGTAACACCCATTATTAAAATTTAACTTAAAAAAAAAAGCGAACGATTTTTTTCAAAATTAAACTCATAACATTTTTACGCAAATATTTCGCATAATCAATTTTTGGGATATTCTTTTTTAATAAACGGTCTTTTTAAAGACTTTTATGTTTTTATTTATCCTTAGTGGTTGCTTTTAACATATTCCATCAAAAGTGGTCTAAATTTGACGACTACTGTAAACTGAAAGAAATACAAGGTGGACGGTTAATTGTGCCTATGAGTGTACCATTTCCAGCAATCAATCTGAATAATTAACCAAATCATAGTGTCATTCGATGACTGATCATGACTGTTAAAATTTAATATGTAATGAATAAAGGCGATATCCGTTTATTTCTTATTTCCTCAGTATCTCTTGTTATATGACGTATTGAACGTAAAATAATGTGTACGTGCTTCTTGGCGTGTAGTTATTTTATTCGTTCTACGAAACAACGCCAGTTGGGGTCCTAATTTGTTGATTGCTAATGTCAATACGACATTTATTTATAAATATTTTTATATAGGCATATATTCTTCGATGACATAGGTCAATGAGTAAGAGGATTGTGTGATGGAAAGAAACCGCCACGATGGAATATGCGTCGATTGATTTATCCCCATTATGTTGTAAGCTTTCCAAAAATATAACTATGTACATATAACTCTTATGTAACTATGTGAGTAAAAGTTAAACCCCTCTCAACTACATAGAAGACCCATATTCAGAAGTAGAATATGTATGGGCAGATAGGCCATCATGGCGCAGTTTGTTAGACGCCAATTGTGAAAAGTAAGGCTATGGATTCGATCTCCGCACCGAGACTAATATTTGTGTGATCCACAGATATTTGTCTCGGGTCTGGGTGTTTGTGAGACCGAAAATCTCCCGTAGTCTCTGGTACCCACGACACACGATTCGATCTTAGTGTGGGGTCAGGACTTTGCATGTAACTGTTTGGTGTATTTATTTAATAGCGTGATTATTTATATCAAACATTCAATCAGGAACGAAAAGCGTCAAGGAGCCAAGGAAATGAGACACGGGCTCGCAGCAGACTATAGTTCCTCTAGCGAAAGTATAAATGAAATAGAAAAAAGTAATTATAAAAACCCACAAAAATGCTTTGCTTGTGTAACCTACTGAACAATAATTATTACACAAAGTAATGGTACAAGATCTTGTGTACCAAGCGATACGAACAAGAATAAAAAGATCACTGACATTTAATCAAAGTCTCAACTACTGCACACGACAACTATAATTATTTATAAACGAAGGAATTAAAATCGTCATAAAGAACAGAATACATTCTTATTAAAGGAATATATAAATTTACGTTGATTTTAATTGACCACCTCGCAATGGCTTGCGGTGGTGCAATTGTTAAGAGGCCGGCTTTTAAGGGATAGGCCTCTGGGTAAATCGGTATATGGTATTTGTTTCTTGTCTGGGTGTTTGTGAGACCAAAAAGTCTCATGGGTTCCAATACCTAGGGGCCACGATAATCGATCTTAATTGTTGTTGGGCGATTATCATTGTTTCGTGTATTTATTTTTTGAAATTCACAATTTGCAACGCACGAGATGTTCGTTAAAATTAATCTTCCTTCCGCTTAAAATATACCTGTAAGTTTGCCTCAGCGAGTTTCCTCGTCTATCGAATTACAATTTGAGTCATCATGCACCCCAGTGTATGCCGTTGACCTGTTGAACTCTATATGTATATTTCCGTTAAAAAATCTTGTTATTATGCCACGTCAGAAACCAGGTTGGACTGGTATTTAAAATCATTTTTTTATTAATATAAATGTGGAAAACGACGTGATTCATTACGATGACCATTATTCATGAATGTCTGTATGTCGCAAGTGGTGGAGTTACTTTGAAAATTAAAGAGATGAGGTAAGAGTGATGGGCGAAGGAACAATGAGCCTTGGACTAATATTTACGTCAAGAACAAACCACTAACGTGGAAAACTATGGTCTAAATAGTCTAAACTGAAATAGTTGAAGGACTATGCCAACAGATATTTAAAGGCGGGTATTTGTAAGGATTTCATTAATTATGTATGTTACCTGGAAATCCTATTGTAAATGCTCCAGTATAAATGTTTCAGAATCTACCAGATTAAAAGTAGCAGTATCAACCGCTCTATGGAACGATTTTTTTCTTTCTATTGATATAATGTAACAAGTTCATTTTGAAATACTTTTCATCTTAAAACAGATATTTCAGGTACCCATCACAAACAGAAATCTGTAGGAGCATCTAAACAATCATTGTAATAAGATGTCCGTTCTAAATTCAGCTAAGAAACAAAGAGTCTTTCAAAACATTAAATTCGATCCTTGGCTCCGCATATCGAATACCATAATGAACATACCTTGGTGTGCATTTGTGCTATTTAACATCCAGTGTGACCTACATTTGAGTTTGTTTTTAAGTCTCCTGTAGCTCTTCAGTAATCGCAATCACTTCTTTATAATGTCTATTGTGATTTTGTTTTTGAAATCTATCAAAGTCAGAAGAGTAGACAATTCATTTGATAGGAAATGGAGATTATCAGTCATTGATTTTTCAGTCCAAAAGTCGCAGCTAAGCGTCTGTCTTATAAGAAAGACTTCCTTTGCACTTCTTTTGAAAGGCAGCTTACCTGTTTTATTAGAAAGGCTTGTTATTTATTTGTCATTTCTCTTGTATTTGTCATCAATACCACTTCTAAATCTTGAAATTCTTTTTGTTTACTCACAAGTACATCAACCTTTACTTCTGTCTCCGCACTTACTTCGTCCAATTAATTCCAAGCAAATTTTCCTAATCGTGTATAATAGCCACCTTTCATATCATCATAATATTTTGTTTATGACAAGATGGTAAATACTGGTGTTTCATGACGTCACAAAATCATGTGACTGATTATCACGGCTCGGGCGACTGCGGCTCCTTACAAATCACATGTATTGTCTACGTACATGTTTGGTTAACATTTCACCACGCAAATAACTAAAGCCAGCGTATTTTGAGACGTGAATCATGCCATATTAGTTCGAATCGTCGAGTGCATTGGTGCAAGCGGAGATCACTGTCCATGCTCCTCATATGAGAGTGTTTGTTGCTATCTGTTTAAGTAATTTATTTGCGAATGAAATCAAATAAACCTATCAAATGTTGAGTTGAATATTGAGGAGAACGTTTTGTAAACTTTTTATTGCATCTTGGTATAATTATGAACTCCCTTCTCTTGAGCAAAAGTTTCTATCACGTTATGGGGCAAATTTTTGGGTCATAGTCCACCACTACTATCTAGTACAGGTCGGAGACCGTCATATTCTTTTAACAAATAACTATTAAAGCATTAGAATTTTTCATCACAAGACTTAGAAGTGTTTTATCTGGTGGGTCAAATAATTTTTTAACCTGGCGGTCTTCATAAAATAAAACTAAATTTATCGGTCTCGAACATTTCATAATAATTTCATATTGACCCATACAATTTTGCAAAATATTGGCCCGACACCACATACATTGGATCAAACTGCAATTCGTCATCTGCTATGCATTAACGGCGCCAGATATAAATAAACTTACCGAGAATCACAGAATCCTGAGCGAGTGAGTTAATAAAATTTAACTTCGACAAGGGGAACTCCTTGCGTACAAATATTGATTTTATTTTAGGATTCTTGCACACTATAAGATTCTTTGCAATTTATTTTTTTACTTTTGATGTTTGATATCATTTTTTACCGGTAAAGTAGTAGGATCTCATAATGAATGTTATCCACTTACAATAGCCCGTTTTTGAAATTCTTTCAGGAGGCATTTGGCAATGGAATTCCTGTTTTAATGTAAATGGAAATGATACTAATTTAAAAAAAAAATACCTAGTCACGTCAAGCACCTACTCTAGTCCCAAGTAACTATATGAAGGTTTCCCAACCAAAACCTTACATAGACTGAAGTTCCCATCCAGAAGATCGAAGCCAGGTAGACCTTTCACAACCCATGCACCTTGCTGTTAAACCAATGGAGCAAGTAACTGTATCAGCCCATATACGTCCCACTGCAGGGCACGAGTCTTTTCTACAATCGAGAGAACGATTGACACTGGTTGGCTAGTCCACCACCCTGGCTTAATGCAAGTTGGCGGACTTTACACACCATAGAAATTCTTGTGAATCGCTATGGTATGCAGGTTTCCTCCCGATGTTTGCCGTTACCGTTGCAACTTAATAACAAATAAATAAGACATATCACTTACAATTTATTTTGTTGTCATAGGTCGGTGAAACGTCTGACTTCGAACCAAAATCATTTAATTTATCTGTAGTTTCCACGCAACTAGTACGTGATTCCCCGAGGCACGCGACGTGCAGATAACAGTTTGTACTAATGCTGTCCTTAGGCCACGCCCATCTTATTTGTTTTAATTAGTCACGTGCAATGCTAAAATTATCCGACAAGGATCGTAGCTTGTCTTCGTATGTAAGTCACTTACTTTATTTAGAGGAAAGGGTGAGTGCGTAATTTATACCCAAAGCTATACAGAGTAGAAATATAAGTAATGCCAATATGTTAATTATTATGTTATTGTAATTGAAACATATTATTGCGATAAGCTTCGACAGGATTTATACGAGTTAATCAAAATAAATAAAAATATACCCTAAAGTGTGAAATCAATATTTCAATACAGCTAAATGAGAAAATAAATGGGAAAGTAATTTGTCGTATAATAATATTTTTCTTCAGTTATATTAAATCCGCTACTTTTTGTTTTTCTGTTTGGCACAGTGACTGCATTGCGTGGTAAGTGCAAATGCCGTCCGAATATCGAATGGCATCAGACATTCGACACAATCATGCCGGCTCGCTAAGATGCCTCTTCACGCTACGGCGGAAGGACCCAGCTTTATAGCAAGAATGGAACACGTGTAATGGCAAATCATTCCAAAGCTTAACGGTGCGGGAAAGAAAAGAATTGGAGAACCTTTTGGTTCGCGCTGAGATAGACTGTAAACCTTTCGTAGCATTTTCCACAGCGACCAGCATTCGATTTTTCTAGTAAAAAAGCATGCAGTACCTATACAGTAAAATTAGTGATGGTGGGTCTCTTATATGTGAGGCCGAATGGGCAGGTACCAACAAAATGTCCCGTCAAACAGCAGTTTTAAATACACTGTTATGTTCTGGTCTGAAGGACATTGTAGCCAGAGTAACTATTGGACATATTTAGATTTAACATCGTCTCAGGATGGCGAACGCAGTGGAATACCACGCATTGCTTTGTAATTCAGCGTGTTGTCCATGAGGGATCATACCGCAAATCATCAGACGAATGGCATATGGTCCCGTCATTCGTTGAAATAAAATAAAAAATGGACTATGAACTAGTGTTTCGATGTCCTGTATATGGTTTTATTAACATCATGACTTTACCACCAGGTCCATTCAGAATAATTAGGAAATCAGTCTTACTAATCCTATTTCCAGTTACCGTATTATTAATAAAGCAAAAAATCAATTCAAAAACCATTACTCATTTGAAATGATTTGCAATTGTATTTTTTATCAATAACGTCACATGGAACCTTTATTACGTGGAAAACTATAATTATATCGAGTTTTCTATATCTGTTTCCTAGACGGGGAATTTTAAAAATAAGCAATGTCATAGTGTTTAACATTATTCTGATAACTAGCTTTATAATAAAATCTATCTTATCTCGACTGTTTCGGTGGCGCAGATGTAATACGAAATGATTGCAGAGAGGTCTCGGGTTCGATTCCTGGGTCGAAAGTGATATGGATTTTTCTATGCATTATCAACCCGGTGTTAGGAATTTGTGCCTGATATGGCGATAGGCTCGCTTCTTATCACATCGTGAGATGGGAAATACGAGGTTAAATATGGGTTTCCTGGTGGCACCTCTCTATCCCTTCTGGGAAAAAGGCTTAAGTTTATGTATGGAGAAATCTATCTTTCAATCTGAACAGTTGCTCAAACTACCGTTATTCCTGTGACTTAGGAACAATAATGAAAAGTTAATAATTAAGTACCATCGAGCACTGAAGCTCAACAAGTCGTTTTTTTTAATTCCAAAAAAATTACGACACGAATATACCATTCGCCTGATCGTAAGCGAGACAACCGCTTATGGACAGTAACAAAACCAAACACAATTACAAATTTCATTCTACTGCGCTCTCCAGACAGACTACCTAACAAAGCAGAGTTCCGAGATCATTATATTCTAGTGGAAGTCTTCAGGGAAGCTCTATGTTATGGTTGCCTGGAAGAAATTACCTAGTGTGATAAGGCCGCCTCTTGTACTATTATTATTGTGTTGTTTCTTTACTGTATTTTTAATTTGTGCAATAAAGGATTAAATAAATAAATATGTTCAGTAATGGACTATGAATGAAAGGGAAATGATAGGGTAAATAATTGATGTATCGTAGATAGGTAGATACAAATACAGTGATTAGAACACTGGTAAATTTAAATGATTTCGGTTAAAGCTTTCGCAAAGTTTCTATTGTTTGGTAAATTCTAAGTACCCATGGTCTAAGTATCAAGCCATAATTTGCTAATTAAAAACGGTGCATGTAAAAACGTCGTTACGTGGTCGGCACGGCAGCGTCGCGCCGGCAAATTAATTTCTTTCTCGAAAGGCGCCGTCCACCCTTTGACGTCATGGGGATATACGCTGAATCACTAATTAACCTTAACAAACACCTTTGAGATTATTTTTATTAGAGTTTTTCGATTTTTAAAATGTTAATAATATATTCGTATTTATTATTAAATGCAAATTTAAATATCCATTATGTGGTTTTAATGTAAAGTGCTAAATTAAGTACCGTTAATAAAATAATGTGTTATTTTTAATTTTGACGTTCTGTGACGCAATTTATGGGAGACTGGTAGTGGAAAATTAGGCTGTGGTTTCGGTATCTACGTCAAGATTAATAATAGAGTTCCTTTCAAGACTTCGTAGAATTTAAAAGCCCCACGAAGCACAGTTGATTAAGAGTTATAGTGTAAAAAGGCGTGAGTTGTATGACCTACAGGTATTTGGTTCGGGTCTGAAAACTGAGGACTGAAAAGTCTCTCGTAGTGTCTGAACACCACAGGACCTTATTATGGGTTCGGGACTATATTTGTGACTGTCGGGTGTATTTACTATCATTTACCTCTGTAAGGTTTGGTACTAAAAACATCAGCGTAGATGTAACACTAGAGTATGTTGAAGATAATTTTTGGTGGTAGTATATTCTTATTTGCTAGCACACCGTAAACACTGCCCAAAAATCCATCATATTGACCCATAAAATTGTCTTGCGTTCCATTTTTCAATCTGATGTCCGGTTTAAGAGATAATTATGTCAAAGTGTGACAGATAGCTAACTATCTCGTCTGCACTGTAACCAGTAGTTATCGTGCCAGTAAAAAGCCAAAATTAACCCAGCACGTCACGGTAAAAATAGTAAGAGAGGTGTGTCGTCGGAATTCGGCGACGCTAACAAGCGTGATGCAACGTGGCCGGTGGCCCGGTCAGTGGCTGAACGCTGCAGCTTGCGTAACATAAGGTCACGTTCAAATGCTGATGTAAGTTCGGCGGGGCTTACGTGCGCTGCAATCAAGCCTGAAGGTGTAGGAAGCCGGTTGTATTTTTTATTGCAATGAATGGCGAGACGGGCGTGGCGTTCGCCTGATGGTAAGCGTTACGACTGCTCGGCACAGGAGCAAAAGCACCTTGAATTACAAAGAAATGATTGGCATTCCACTGCGCTCGACATCCTAAGACATAAGATGTAAAGTCTCAATTTGTTCAGTAGTTAGTCTAGTATTGTGTATTAATTAACTTTTTTTTTTACAAAGTATGTCTGTGAAGGGTAGACTGCCCCGCCCTTACTCAAGGTGGTAAAAGTCTTGAAGTCAGGATGGACTATGCATGCATTTTAATGATGATGAGCATTGAAGTTCAGCAAGTCTCTGAGAATCTATTAGTAAAGGACTTGGCAGGGGTATTCATTTAGTTTCAAGATATAATATTATAATAATAATAGGGTTCAAAACTATCGAAATGCCGGGCGCAAGTACAACTGTGTAATAGACACAATATTCTGAGCGGGATAAAAGCAAAATGAGAAGAAAGAATTCGACAGGTAGCTTTGGAAATTCTTGAAGAAGTTCCAAGTCTAGCAGTGAACATATTGTGACTTGTTATAAGAGAGAAATCAAAACAGATACAAAGTAAATAATGGATTTGGACTGCACTGAAAATAATAAATAAATACAGCTAACAGTCGCATACATAATACTGACCCTACATTAAGATCAATTAAGTCTTGTGTCGTAGGTATCAGGAACTACGAGAGACGTTACGGTCTTACAAAACACCTAGGCCCGAGACACATATATAGTGCGAGAATCGAACCCTTAATTGAAAAAATATCTTTTCGCCTCCCACGCGAATTCGTTAGCGTAGATTTCAGAGCTTAATACTACGGGAACCATACTTTTCTTCCGGAATAAAACTAGTCTAAGTTACTGTCCATTGTTCAGTCCATAAAGTATTTATGCAAATGAACCGTCCGTTGCGCCATTATTGTATGAAAGAAGGGCAAGCAAACAGACTTTCGCCTATGTATAGAATTCGCGTGACTCAAGTAGTCTTTCGCAAAATCTTTTCATTCAAATTATACTATTTTAGTGACATTACTCATATACTAATTGGCAGTTTCTATTGTATTTGCAAATATAAGTCATCTAAATTCCATTGGCGTGCGGCGAAATTTGGAACTACAATTTATTTTTTAAAATATGTATTTAAGTCATTGTTTGAGATTTGTTTTTGTAATACAAAACAACATGCATTTATTCGCGAAATCTAATAATATTAAAACATGGCTAATGTAATAAATGTGAAGAGAGATAAACTATTAGTATTTTTGTCAACTATGAACTCGAACGCCAGAAAATCGTAGACGATCTGTAATACAATAGGAAAGTACCTATCTGTCAATGAACTGCTTTTGTATTAACACAAAGTGACTACGGTAGACGTTATACTCCATTTGAACATTCGGAGTATAGAGTAACCCTCAGAGTAAAAATAGATTATCTTCTAGCAATAGATAGCCATCTCTCGAAGGTCTGCTAAGTGTAGTATATTATAAACTAAACCTTTCGATCAATGTATATTTGATCGAAATCTAAACCCGAAACACATATGTGTTTGACTACTAATTTTACCATAACATACGGTGGCGTGCGTGGTTGCCAATTGATAAACGGACCAGACGCAGCTGCCAAAATCTTAATGGTGATCGTGGGTTTTAATCCCAGGGCACACCTCTGACTTTTCGGAGTCATGTGTGTATTGATAGTCAATCACTATGCACTAAAACGGTGAAGGAAAACATCGTGAGGAAACCTGCATACCATAGCGATTTATAAGAATTTCTATGGTATGTAAACCGACAACCCGCACTAGGCCAGCGTGGTGGACTATAATACGAGTAGGGTCTCCACCACTCTCAATTGTAGAGGTTGCCCGTGCCCTGTAGTGGGACGTATATGGGCTGATATAGTATACGGTGGTCGCTTCTGGGTAAATACGAATATCATATACACCTAAAGGGTGTTTGACAATCAGTACGCAATTTATGCTTGTTGTTTCATAAGATAATTTACTATTTGCGAGGTAATTTACTATTTGCATGTGTGATATTAGCTTAATTCATTTGCAAGCATGTATGAAACCACGCTTCTACCCCTGAAGGACATAGGCAAAAGTGTCAATTAAACACTTGTCTATCGCGGTTCGCTGAACTTATTACCTTACTAAAAATGGGGACGCGTCTATTGCTATTAATTTGTAATTTATTAATATATAAAATACAAGAATACAAGATTAAATAATTAATTTTGCCGCTGAGCAAAACAAAATTGTCTAATTAATATGTTTTCATTCGTTTCTTTTACAATTAAAATGTTCGTAGGTGACTTTTTGTATGTGAAGGCCAAAATAGATATTTAAAAAAATCTTAAGGTCGTTTTTTGTGATACATTCAATTAATTTTAGGTATTATTAGTTATTTTGTTTAGAATTTATATTTATTGACTTCAGTGCTTAATTTAACTAGAATTTTCATATTTGCTGGAAAGATATTTCAAGTATTTTTTTGTGTACCATGGTTAATACAGACTCAAGTTTTTTAACGCATAGTAACGCAGAGGTCAAGGTAATATTTGTAACCTATGGCAATATTTTAGTATGGAGATCGAACCCGCATCTTTTAGCGCAATTGACAAGCAACAACCGCTTTGCTGGTTTGTTTTAGTGGTAATGAATGGCGAGAAAAGCATGAATTCGCCTGATGGTATGCGATGCGACCGCTCATGGACAATAGAAGACCCATACATGATACAACAGGATGAATAACAAAGCAATGTTTGTCATTCCTTTGCTCTCGCCATCCTCAAACATAAGATGTTAAGTCTCAATATGTCCAGTAGTTACTCTGGTTACAAAAATAGTGCCAATGGATTTTAAAATAGAATTGGGAAGGTCATTGTAATTGTCACTTTACCGTAGATATCATTACATAACTTCTTTACCGTTTCAGTTCTTGTAAATTATGACTAAGAGCACATACTGTCATTGCATTAGAATTTATTGCATTTAAATCCATTCCTTCTGAAAAACTACTTTAAATTGCGTGGTTGTGACGTGATTGTCAATAAGCATGCTTCATATTATAACGTTAGGGATGGAAAAAGCTCGGGGAAGTTTATATGACACATGCCACATCATCATATCATATGGACTATATGGTCTAACCACTCTCAATCGTACTCTCGATTATAGAGGAGGCCCGTGCCCTGCAGTGGGATATACTGGGTATGTCAGTACTGCTACGGCAAACGTAGCCGGGTGGTAGTTTTAGTGAGTACAAACACAATGCAACTAAAATTTTCGCAATAAACGCGACAATTTTTTTTATGATTTTTTAAATATCGTAATTTTTGGGTGGTGAATCCATATTTTTTGCTAAAATAATAATTTAAACTCTTTTATACCTTAGAGTCTTTATAAATAAAAGGGTATACACTATTATTTTTGGAAAAAAATGAATTTACCATCCAAATACGACCATCGGAAAAAAATAACAAAAAAAAATCGTCGCTTTTTTTTCAACATTTTCTGTTGCAATGTGTCTGAAGTCACTAAAACTACCACCCGGCTTCGTTTTCGGTAGCAGTCTTGAGATACCCTGTATATGGGCTGATACAGATTCCACATCTGCCTACCCCTTCGAAATAGGCGTGAGCTTATTCAAGCATTTTTTAATTACTCGGCGCTACATCATTTTATGAATATTGCAAGCTGATTAGTGTAACAATTTTATGACGCCGTCTGGCGCCAGACATTTTGGATATTTAGCAGATCCGAGGAAATATTATTTGACTTATAAAACACATAATTACCATTCTGACTTTTACAGGGATTTGAATTCAGGAATGTACACAAACAAGCAGCCATTTGAGCAAACAGGAACCACTAGACAGAGGTATGTATTAAATAGATATTTTTTATTGCGAAGGGTTTATCTTTATGTAATATGATGAACGCGACTCATGGTCGATTTTAAGACTTAGATCAAAGTTCAGTAAGGTTTCTTAAAGACAATGATACCACCCCATGACCCTAACCCGTTACTAACATCGTTGCATTCTTATTTCAAAACTTTTTTGAATATAGAAGACCGATATTCTGCAATCACAATCTTGCTTTAGACGGAGACTTCGAAACCAATTAATATAAGTAATGTGTTAATGTTAGTTAGACAACGACTGTGAAACGAAACGCTGCGGGTTCGGTCTCCCACACCAAAATAAATGTTTGTGCGAAGCACAGGTATTTGTTTCGGGTCTGAGTGTTTGTGGGACCGAAAAGTCTCTCGTAGCTTCTGATACCCTCTACACAAGACTCGAGCTTAGTGTGAGGTCAGGACTATGTATGTGACTGTTGGATGTATTTATTTATATATTTTTATGATTACCGTAAAATAATCGCGTCAGATCGGCCGGCGTAATCTATCCATTCGTTTGTTCAAATCAATTTATTATCTTCAGATAGACTAATGTTTTGAATGATTTATCACATGTCGCGGCTGCCGCGGCGCGCACCATGCGTCAAAGTCAGCGGAACATAGGAATTTTGTATAGGCTTAGACTATTATCTGGTGGTCTTATAGTGCTATTAATTTTATAGCATATATTCGAGGCCCGCAATGTTTTTGCTGCGGCTTTTTAGAACCTTTCCTAATGGCCGAAACGGATAAATGATCTTGATTTGAAACTAAGGATCCATCCGACAATAAACCGTGTTAAAAATATCATGATTAGTTTATTTTCATGAGCGAGTTTAGTATCGATTATTAAAATAACATACCCGTGCGGCGTGTCTAGTATAATATAACCACTCTATAAACTCGTCCAAAAAAATTATTGTTAGATACAATTTTAAAGATTTTAAAGGCAAATGATGCTTATGTATCATATTATATATTATTTTTTCTAACATATTAGTATGCAAGTGTTAATTATCTTTTAGAACTGCTTTCCTCTAGTATTGCCTAGTCTTACATAAAAGTTTGGGAATCTCTGTTATAGATTTTCATCAGCGGCTCTTTACATCTGTTTTCTCTAATCACATATAGCATTAAAAATAAGAAGCTGACTCATATATGTAAAAGCTCACGCTTATATCCCGAGACTGTAGACAGAGATATCACAATTACCCTAGCCTATTTCCTTTCCAAAGTTGTGATAAGGAAAGAAAAAAAAGGAAAGAAATGCGATTTATTTGTCACAGTCGCAACATACACAGACATCGTTAAAAAAAACACAGTATAAAGAATACAAATCACACTATGAACTGGAATCTATACATAAGTTCACGCACGTGACCTCTAAGGGGTAGTCGAGTCCGCCGTCGCGTCGTACAGGGTTCGAAACAACTAATACAATGTTTTTTTTTTCAGAAAAAATAAGGAACACCAGCGGTTTGTATCCAATATCCCTATGTATATAATAGGCAGAGATTAAACAATTGTTATAAATTATTAATGCAATATATTTTTTTATGATTTTCGTAAATTATTTTTGGATGAAATAAAACGTAAATATAAAGAGTTAATATAAAATAAAAAATAAAACATAGTTCAAATACAAAAATTGATATTTGAATTGCTAAACCTAAAGCGTTATATGAACACCATCAAATAGCCACATTACTTATAACCTGATGTCTTTAATAATTTTTTGAGACCAGGCTACCACAAAAAATCTTCAGTGCCGTGAACTCTCCGGTTCTGTGCATGTTTTCATTGAACAAACGCCCCAGTCATTCTCAACTGTCAGTTAGCATATGGACTCCCAGACGGCCGCGGCAAACTGATTTACGTTCCGTTTCAATACCAAAATCCTTATTTTCATTAGTATAAAGTTCAAAATTGAACGATAATTGACTTTAAAAAAGCATCAATAGTTGCGTAGATGATCAGTCAAAATGTGAACTGTTGAGTGATTTTTTCATTTTTTTATCTTTTTTATTATTATTAATCGTCAGTTGGTTGCAGCGGCTACGTCATCGTCTACGCTCGCGGGATCTTCGAAGAAACCATCATGATGTGTGTATACTTCGGGATCATTTTGAAAATGGAACGATTATGTGCATGTTATCAATTTTGAATATTTTTAAGAACGGGCAAAGGATACTTTACCATTATCCCTTTTCATTGTTTACATTTAGAATTATTAATTTACATTACTGTTAATACTTAGAAAACTTAATGCCAGCAATTATCACCTTATGAAAACAAAAGTGATATAAAAATACGAGATAATTTCAATTTAAGGTCTCGACCTCTATCATATAGGTTGGAAATTAACTCAGCAAAATTTCAGTATTCTTTTCTTACCAGTTTGAGGGTGCAAGCCTGTATGAATGTATGTATGATTAATAGAGTTTTCGTTGTACTGACGGCACATCAAACACACAATCTTGTCAATGAAAATTGTAGCTATTCATTATCTGATATACGTGAGTAACAAATCCATTGCACCCACCGCGAGATATGATTACTTAACATGATTCTGCTGAAATCAGAATTGATTGTGATAATATCTGCCACTCTCAAGGCCTTTCTTGTATGTGAAAAGTTAAAGAAGAAATTTAGATATAGGGTAAACTCCATAGTATTTGTTTACTTTAAGTGATTGCACTGTATTAAAAGTGCAGAAGTATTTTATGACAATATTTATTTATTTACACTTCATGCAAATGTAAATTGTATAGTTGGACTTAATGCCTAAGGTATTCTCTTCGAACCTAAGGTGATGCAGAGACCAGAAGAGGTAAGTGAGTAGATGTCAATATTCTAATGTTTTATTGTTTGGCCTGGCAATATTATTATTATTTCCCTTGATGGCAAATGATACAGTTATAGATTATATTGTAGATGTGTATCTGGTCTCTCAAAATTACAGAGATGTCGGAAAAATTAAGGGAGTAGTAACGTAGGATGAAGGAATTGTGAAGATAATTAATATCAAAAGAGAGCTAAATTAGACCCTTGTAAATGCTTAAACTGTGGCTTTATAGATTGGCCAGTCACTTTATCTCTATCCCTTCAGCGACAAGTAGTTCTCTTTTTATCTCTGCATCACGCTAGGTTCGACTGGTATAGAATGCCTCAGGCATTAAGTCCACATATACATTTTATGTAAAGTGTCGAAAAAAAGAAGTCCACTGTTGACATGGATCTCTCCCAATAATGGGCCTCTTGTATTATATAATTTACATAGCGACATTTGGAAGCGGCCTGTATTCAGCGACTTCGTGATTCAGCTAATCAGTCGTAAAAAAATTATACTGGCCGATAACTACAGCTTTCACCCTATTTATTACGTATCAACGGAAATATAAATATAATCTTGTATTATCTGCCCTTATCATGATCGTTCGGCGAAAGATGATCTGATTCAAAAGTAGGGTTAAACCAGTTTATGATCAATTGCTTTCCGCAAGTGTGTTTTTTGTTTTACTAGAAATACCGAAGAGATTAGTAGGTCGTTTACCCGATACTGGGATTGGTACATAGGAACAATACAACTCAGGGAGGTTACTCTGTACTCCAACACGAAATTCAAATATTCGGACATTGAACGTCATATAAAAAATCTATTATTAATTATTGACTGCCTCGGTGGCGTAGTTGTACTACGGTACGGTTACAAAGCTGAGGTCTCGGGTTCGAATCCTGGGTTGGGCAGTGATATTGGATTTTTCTATTCAGTATCAGCCCAGAGTCAGGAATTTGTGTCCGATATGGCGATAGGCTCGCCACCTATCACATTGTGGGACGGAACATACAAGGCGAAATGTGGGTGCCCTGGCACCTCTGCCTACCCCTTCTGGGAACAAGGCGTGAGTTTATGTATTTATGTATCATTAATTATTAATCTCTATGAAACTAATAATGCACTTCGACCTTACTCTAAGATTATGACGTATTATACAGGATTTGAACATCATTTAAATTATTAAGCCGTATTCGTACATATGTACATAGGATGCTCAAAGTTGCAAATTGAAGTTTGGATCACCGATGTGTTTAAGAAAACGAATTCTTTAGGAAATGTTTTGACTGCGGCGATGTATAATTTAAAATTTAATTACTCTTGTATTTGTTATGATACGCGATGACTTGAACCCTAAAGTGGCGCCAAAATGTATTAATTTATCATTTTTATTATTATGTTATCATGAGCATGTCAAATTTTTAAACTAACAAAAAACACAGACTGGTATTGGTATTGGTACACACTATATTGAAATTGTATGTCTGTTAGTTTGCTTTTTAAATTAATCAGTATTTTCAAACAAGCTCTTTAAGAAACAGATTTTCACATTCAAACTAAAGACAACTTATAAGTGTATTAAAAAAAATAGTCTTTTATGATTTGACCCAATTAGCTAATTAGGTTTTACATTTTCATGCTCTATATAAACGACTCAGTATTATAATTAGGAGGGATTAAATGCTCATATATTTTAATTTTTACACAAACGATGCTTGTTATTTCAAATTCTAATAAGAACAAAATACTATCGCGTTCGATTTTTAAAACAAAAAGCTAATAAGCGGGATTGGTAGACCTGTTATTACGTTTAGAAGGTAGGCGTGGCCAGCTTAAAAAATGGCTGATGGCGGATAAAACAGAGAAATATTATTTTGTTACCATGCAGTTTAAATAAACAGAGTATTTTTATTGGGTAAGTCCCGCAAACGTACCTGATTTGACACCGTGCCCTGCAGTGTGACGCATATAAGTGGGCAGATACAGATTAAACATTGTGATAAAAACAATGCTATCTAAAAAAATCTCCGGATATGGATGTCTCTCGGCGATCGAGCGGCGAATAATAGTACCGCCAGAAGTCGGATTTATTTTGGAAAATTGAAAAATCGACAGATGTGATTCATTATTCAAGCGGCGGCGGTAAAACAAAAGTTTGTGATGATGAAAGTTGAAAATTAGTTTTCCGAAACTGCTTAGTTAAAGGCCTCCAAAATTGTATCAAAAAATGACAGCTTGAGGTATGTTACTACAAAAATATGTCGTGCTTCCATATATCTATATGCAACATTATGCTGAGTGGTCACCTAAGTGTCACAGCGATGCGACGCATAATCTTTTTTTGTTTGCATGTTACCTTGTGTTGTGTGAGTTGTGCGATGTATTACTTGTGACAATAAATCTGTTTTTCTTTCATATTCATTCCCTTTACATTACCGAGACCAAATAAAAGAACACACAGGACAAGCAAAGCCGCGCCCACGTACTCTACTCAACCTTTTTATCGGTTAATCAAATTTAGTGAAAAAATTGGCGCCGGTGTTGCTGCGGACGGCCTTCAACCCGTCCGAGGCGCCGGACCAAACAAAACAAGCACTCGCTTTTTGCTAGTAGTTTTTCATACATTAAACGGACACTCGTTAATCTTGCAAAGAGTGGAGATGAATGCTGGGTAAATATTGTCTACATTGAAGAAGGCTCTCAGGTCAGCTAATTTTGTAGTTATTTGAAAAATTGATTTTAACACGGATTTCCGAAACTCTGCGACTTTCTTAGATACACTCAATAGTCAGAAGGAAATTAATCACAAAGATATCATGCAGAATTAAGAAAAAAATGTCTACTTAATTTAATATAGGTAAGTGTACTCTTATAAAGCGTGCTTATCCGGTCACAAATCGGCGTGAATGTAAAAAAAAGCTTAAATAACCCACACTAATCCAGATTAACTAGGGCAGGAGAACGGTTAAAAATAACTAAAAGTTCCGTATACACGGTCCCGTAACACATCAAAATTGTATGCAAAAAATATTGATTGGACATTGAAATATTGTCTATGGATGCAAAAAAACTACTCAAGTGTCTCGTTATCTGGCATAGAGTACTGTAACATTTGAACACTGAAAAAAAAAACAGGTTTGTTATTTATGGTACTGAGTTCCCGTTATACGTAGACAGTCTTCAAGGCGAGCTTGGTGGACAGCCGGCTGACAATCGATAGACTGCGGGTTTGATCATTGATGCCGGCACTAAGATATGTTGTATGATTTAAAGTTTCAGTTAGGGTGTTGTAAGACCAAAGTATTGTAGTTTTTTTGTATTGCAATGAATGGCGAGACATGCATACCATTCGACTGATGATAAGAAATACGACCGCCCATGGACAGTAGCAAAACAAAGAATACCAGGAATTACAAAGCAATGCTTGGCATGCCAATGCGCTCGCCTGGCACATAAGATGCTGAGTCTTAATATGTCAAGAAGTTACTCTGGCTGCAATGTCAAACTTCAAACTGGAACACAAGAGAGCATTTACGCTGCTGTTTGGTTATATTATGTCATTATAATATTTAAAAAACATTATTATAAAGGACACACAAATGTTCTGTACGTTTATTACACTGTACACCTCCTAATTTGATGATATGACAGCATAACGGTCATCCAAATCTTTGATGCGTGAATTAAATTCGATAGTCAATATTGATGACATGGTAATTGGTATAGAGATACAGTCTAGCTTACCCACAATATTGTTTTATGACTGGGGCGTTACGTGTCTCAGAAAATTGCAGCAAATTGCAATAAATGCACCTAACAAAATCGACTAAGATTCATCCTACAAAATGGACTGACAACTTCGCTAAGGTTGCCGACAGTCATTGGATGACTGCTTTAAACAGCTCGCCATGGAAATACTTGGTGGTCTATCTTCAACATTGTACTTCATGTAGAAAGAGAGAGGCTGAAGAGTGAGAAAGATAGCATAGGTGCAATATCTAAGTTAAATTATCTAAGTAATTTCACATTTCATAAAAAACTGCAAAAATGGAAGAATATATGTAGATAATATAGGTTTTGCCTCACCTATCATTTGATCACTATATCATTTGAGGACATGACACATAAAATTCTTGAAAGCTTAGTGCGTTATTAATTATCGATACGTTCTCGGAACATCTTGTAAGCCATCATTGTGTTATGGCATTGCAGCTTCGAATGTAAGTTAAGGTGATTTACTAGAGACGCCATGCGTTCATTTATATTGAGATTTTGCCCATTGCTATTAAAAACTAGTGCGAGAGACTCGCCTCCTATCACATCGTATCACGGAACACACAAGGGGAAACGTGGGCATCCTGGTAGCATCTCTCATCCGAGAAAAGATGTGTGTTTATGAATGTTTGTATGTATGTATGCTAATAAATAAATAAATACACCCAACAGTCACATACATAGTCTTGACCCAACACTAAGATCGAGTCTTGTGTCGTGGGTATCAGACACAACGAGACTTTTCGGTCTCACAAACACTCAGAGCTTTAATTCATAAAAATATTATTTTCAGTGCGGGGATCGAATCCTCAGCCTCTCGTTTCACACCCGGCGTCTGACCATTTGGGCCACAGAGGCTGTCAAATACTGATATTGTGAAACATACAAACTGAACTGAAAATGCCGTGCAAATTTTAAATGCTCAAGAGCGTATATATTTTAAATTATTAGATCACACTTGAAGTGAACTAGGGGTGTCTTAGGTAATTCTGTTTGTTACATATTGTATTCTAATCAATGGAAATCGTTCTCGTGGAAGTCAGTCATATTTTAGCACATACCCAAATTAACCGCAGAGACGAGTAACGTCTGTTGTTTAACAAGTAAATATGACTCTTAAGGTGCTTCCGAAATTACTGTCTAATAGGTAAATTACAAATTGGTAGGGTAAACGACCATCCCAATAACACATTTGTCAGTGTTACTAGGAATTGCGTAAAAATCAATTAGGAATACTTTAACAAAACTCACTACTGTGGTATTTTTTTCCTTAGAGCTGACAATCACTATGCCTACATTATGCATAGTGATTGCAATACAGTTTTTGTTTGTTCTACCTTGTGTTACCCTGATCGGTAATAGGGTCCGCCACCCTACACAGTCAACTCAACTTCTTTAATGTTTTAAAGTCTTCAGTTCAGATCAGATCATTGACTCTCCTATAATTTTAGCATCAAGTTATTTATCAAATCAACGATGGACCCGCTATTTTGGTATAAGATATTTCCGACTAACTCCTAATAATACTAATAACTATAACGTTTACCACTTAAAGCAAATATTCGACGTAATAACCAAACAAATGGTTCGGTGTGAGAGCAAAAAGTATTGTTGGCGAGCCAATATTTGTTTTGTGGTGTGGCGCCGGCGCCTGAGACGGATCGTGACGAACACAAACATGAGTAAAAAATCATAGGAATCGAACCCGAGAATACGGTTCAACGACTAATGTCTCAAACCCGTATAATTAATTGGTTTGTAAATACATTAAACAGTCACATACATAGTCCTGATCCAAGCTAAAAAGCTATTTGTCGTGGAAATCAGAAACTACGCATGACTTTTTCAGTCTCACAAACAAATGCACAACCGAATAAATTAAATGTCTATTTCTCCCGTCAAACAGCAGTGTAAATGTACTGTTGTGTTTCGGATTAAAAGACATTGTAGCCAGAGTAACTACTGGACATATTGGGACTTAACATCTTACGTCTTAGGATGATAAGCACAGTGGAATATCAAGCAGTTCAGTAGTCAGTATCAGCCCATATACGTCCCACTGCAGGGCACGGGCCTACTGTACAATCGAGAGTACGATTGAGAGTGATACGAACCACTCTCAATATCAAGCACTGCATTGTAATTCAAGGTGTTGTTTGATTTTGCTGCTGTTTGAGAGCGTTCGTATCTCTTACCATCGGCGTGCCCGTCTAACCATACATTGTAATAAAAAAAAACTGGGGTTTTTCGTTTCGTAGCTCGTGTCTATCCCACTTCGTCACGGAGATTTTCAAAATTATGAATAGCTACAAGTATACTGAGTATATCAGTCTTTTATCAATTCCCGAGGAGCAAAGGACTGTTCTATTATCGAGAATTCAATTGAGAGGGTATCATGGACTAACTCGATGGGTTACAGCCTAGTTCATGTATCATAGGCAAAGTTAAAATATCGCCGTAGTGGCCCACCGAAATATACTGCGTTCCAGAATTAGGTATCTTGTGTATGTCTGATACTGAATAGACGGATTTAATTATGTTAGCCAGTGAATGATAGTTATTTTCCACCAGTAGATATTAGATAGTATGTTTGTCTGAAACATAAGTATTTTTTTCGGGTCAGGGTGTTTCAGACCGAAAAGTATCTCATACTTTCTGATACACTCGACACAAAACTCAATCTTAGTGTGGGGTATATGAATGTTGGGTGTTATTTTTTCTATACTGCACAGTCCATACCGTTAGGTGCATCTTAGTCACTCAGTCATACTAGATATTTTATCCATTGTAAAATGATTCACACCTCATTAGGTACAATTAGCATTTGAATCATAGCAATTTTTAGTAGTTGTTTCTTGCTTTGTCAAACCTGTCCAAATGTTTTGCAATCTTGCGTCAAATTAGTGAATTGGCGTTTTTTGCGCCACGGTTCGCTGAGTTTTTAAAGATTTGCACAGAATCTTCTATGAGTATGTAACACGTCTTGAAATAAATTTGTTATTACATATTTTTTGTGTGTTGTTTTGTGATGCTAAAAATATAGGGACTTAAGTAATGTTATTTAATAGCACGACGAAATGAAAATACTGTGTCTGATGATTATTATTACTGGTTGTGGATGACCACTTGGAACCAAATTAGAGCCGAAACTGGTTGATCATAAACCTAAACAATATACCTATATTTTGAAGCTCGTAATTTACGGCTATACGAGATAGAAAGTCTATGGTTTCAATATATTTTTAGACATATTGCAGCTAATAATCTCCTGAACCACCACAAACGGAATTTTGTAATAGCTAATCGTGTGATGCTTACGCTACAGGCATACGCAGACAAAATGACAAAAGTCTGGCGGCTACGGGCTCTTGGTCTATTACTTTAGAGGGCTTAAATAAAAAAATCTCCTAAACTCTAATAATACCTGGTCACCCTACTTCCGATACCTTCGACAGTGGTTTTCCTAGCACAATACGGCCACTGTGATTTTACATTGATTGATGGTTGCCGGTATCTTTGTATATAATTAGATTACTGGCAAATACAGTCTACTCATAGATTTTCCGTTTATTTTCCTCATTGATGTAGCCGACTGAGGTAACTGTCCTATCGGCCAAGGCTTCGAAGTACGCTGGGTGTAGTTCCGGTAATTATGTCTAGGAATGCTACTGGTTTGTATTAAGCTCCATATTAAATCCTTACACGCGGCTATCCCATCATTTTTGGCAACAATAACATTTATCTTCTACGTGCCTTTATCCCAACCTTAAAACACTATTTTAACAATGTTTATAAATTTAAAATTACATCAAAATTCTATAGGTAAAACTGTATCAGTATATTTTGATAAACAACTGACGCGTTGGCATTTGTAACTGCTCTTTTAAAGTTCTCTAATTGTGAAAGAGTAAAAATATAAATTCAAAAGCAAAAGATGTTCATAAGTTACAGGATCACAGATGTATGCAATACTTCTATACCATACAGAATAAGCCCAAACAGGATACACTGCTAAGTACGAACATTCCTAAGACACCCTGAAAGTGCTATCCCTACCTGCCTGGGAAACCAGACCAGTCTAATGCAGGTCACTAGACTACTAGAGGATATTCGACACAATTTAAAATTTAAATTTGATGGAACTGCGCTAGTTGGAAAACCCAGCGTAATAATTGGAACAGAAGGCGCGTTTTTGGGAACGATGTGTATTTAGTTACCTTAGCAGCTGTTGATACTAGGACAACCATAGCAAATGTTTTTTGGTTCAGGATAAAATGCTGCTGGGAATTTACCAAATGAGTAGATCACTGAATGATCCAACTCAATTCTGAACAACGTTGAAATAATATTATTGAAGGACCTCAGTAAATGAAAGCACTTTTATTTCCTGTGACCCCGAAAACGTACTAATTTTATTTTGTTATAATGAACAGACAATCACTGTGCATTATTAAAATTGCAATTCCGATATTGAGGACCTAATTTTTTTTGTATTATTAAGTAAATTACAATAAAAAGCAAGCCTTTCATACTGTTATTTAATATTTTTGTATACTGAAGGTCTCATAAATAAATATTCTGAAAAATATTGCTCAAGAGCGAGAAATGTGAAAAGATGAACTTTTCCTATTAATAACTTTGATAGCAATAACAAGTATGGCATACAAATACGATACGCGCTCAAAGGACTAATAACCAACTCTATTAGAAACTCAAGTTTATTTAAATATAGCATATTTAAATATATAATATATATTATGTGGACTTTTAAGTTGAGTTTAATCTGCATTAATTAGTTAATTTATTAGGGCATATAAAAATATTTGGTCCCAAAAACTACATACGATGAAGAATAATTTGAATATCTAAATAAGGTGTAATTAAATAGGGTTTTAAGCTAGTTTTAAGTCATTAGTTTTAGGTCATTAGAACATTTGAAGTTAGAAAAAGATGACCGTAAGATCGCGGTAATATAAATATTAAAATAAGGTTGTGCCTTACAAATTTCGTCCAAATATGATTTTCATTTCTGTCTATATTTCTGTCATTATACAAGCAAGCATTTTCAACATTGTTGCGAGAGACGAGTAATTTCAGTAACGCTCCTCTATAGATGTACTGGAGCGCGCGCACCACTTACGTCAGAACACTTCACGCGCTTCCGCCCTATCCATAAATTAATGTCAATGCTTTTTATTTATGAAAACAAACAGTTGTACAGTTTTTTTAGGTTGAAAAGGTTTATCTATAGACCATGGAAGACACAACTATAACTTATATAACATCTATAAGCTTATATATTATGTGATAAAAGTAGTGAAAGATTATTACGTACAATTACGTACAGATCAACTATCTAAGTATAAAAGGGAGCAATTACAGTTGTTAGGGCAAAGGTCAAACCAACAAAAAGCTCTTATTTGCGAGGAATGACTGATAAAAGAGGAAAAATTGAATTTTCTTTCGTTTATTAAAATATATAAAACAATACAGGTCAAAGCGGTCATAAAAATAACCATAAAAAATCAACCCACATTCAACCCAACCTGCTTGTGCTCAAAAGCATTGCCATCGAGTTGTATAACTTTATGGTCTAGGAAACCAATTATTTTTACACAATAAATAAACTGTTAGGTAAACGCAACGTTTGTAGGTTTCATTAATATAGAAAATAATAGAATCGATTTGTTGGCGCCAATTAAATGTCCGGTTTCCTTCGCCATTGTAGTCGCAATTGACGTTACGAAACTAATTAGTCGAATAATATTGTGGGAACAATAAATAATTATTGTACTCGTAATAAATCAATATTGTGAACGGCGTTGATTTGCGAACAAGTTGAAAGGGATTTTTAATGACGGAATAGGATAGAAATTAATAATTAGTTTATTGGGAAATACGCGGTTAATAATAAAATAAATAGGCAATTAATTATAGCATGTTATTAGAAATATTAAGGAAATTTCATAATTTTCGAAAAATACCTCGGAATTGAATCCAAGTACGTCACGAGTCACGAATCACAGCTTATACACGCTACCACGAGACTGATTTATGTCGCTAACTATCGCTGAAATACTGGAACGCAACTTAAATATAACTTGCGCTTAACTACGTTAATCCCAATTAAATGTACTGGCTAAGTGGGCCGTGCGCTGTTAAGAGCATCTTATTATTTGAATGGCGTTCCAGTATTCGGGCGTATGTGTTGCTTAATTTAACAACATCATTACCTTTTGTATATAAAGTTTACTGCTGAACATTCAGCATACTTAGACTTCCAAAGATTATTTATTTTATAAAATTTGCTTGCTTCCCGCAACCTCATTAGGTTGACAAAGTATTTAAACTAGGATAAGTTATCTTTGGTCATCATATTTTTAAGAAACAAATAACAATCATTTAGTATCTAGAATTTTTACCGGTGTACAGAACATCAATATAATTAATTTGTGTTATCTAGACGTTTGTATTGACTATATTTGCATTAATAACTAGTTCACGAGCAAGATAATGTTAAGTTTTGATTTTCATTACTCAAAATTATTACAATCGCATAAATTAATTTGCGCGCCATCTAGTTTCAAACTACCGAATCATTTACATTCATATACAACTAAAAAGTCAATAAATTCGAACGTTACATCAAAGATCTCGCTGTTTCACATTATTTCATATTTATAACAACAGCTGATAACAACATAAACGATTTGTGTTTATTTGTGATAATCCGTCTCAAAGGCGTGATTTAATTGCTGTTTGAATATGTTACGTATTTAATAGTGAAATAAACTCAATCGCACTTGGTCGTGCAACGGTGCAAGCGTTTGTAAATATACAGTGACAGAAAATTAAACATAACCTCAAAGTTGACAAATAACAAAGGTAAGTTTACGGTTTTAAACAAATTACAACTCCGTTATCTGTACTGGACGTGTACTAGAAATTTCGTTTTACAACAGACTTAGCTTAAAACAAATTATCTTTTTCTTAAAATTACTTCTTTTTAGAACACAATTGCGTTGACTTGTAATGCTTTGAAAATATTATGCAAATTGCAGGTAGCACAATATTGGCCATAAATAAAAATATTTTAAAGGTAATATTTTTTTGTTTTCATTATCATTATATTCAATCTAACCAACTTGAAATAAAGATGCAATGTGCATACCACAATGAATATTGAGCTCATTCGTGTTACGGTGAAAAGCACTTTCAATCTTAGGAAATAGAAGTCTAAGTGAATGCTAAATAGAACTGACCTCATAGTAACGGGGAGAGGTAGATTTAACTAATAATATTAAATCGGACTCACCTAAAACGTTATCGCATCAAGTACACAGAACTTTGTTGAGTGGATCGCTTCGCGAGCGAAAGTTGCTTCTTTTTTTTAACTCCGGATGCCAGCCGTCGGTTCTCAGGCATGTCCGCCACACACACCACTAGCAACGTTCTTCAACACTTATTTTATCCTCAGCACTGCATCCGATTTGTATATGCGCGTATTTATCGTTTTCGTGATCGGTAACGCATCGTTCGAAGTTTGTTGTCGGTCTGTCGCCGAAGCAACGTGTTACGTTTCGGACGTGGTCACACGATTAGGGAAATGCCAGCGAGTATTATTCGTCTGGATGTATGTATGAGTGGGGGATGCGAGCTCTTAGCATTGACTGAGAGCTCTCGGGCCGCGCAGGATGCTGCCCATTAGAACGAACCATTATTGTATTGTGGGCTTGTAGTGCCCAGTGTCTCCTTAATTTGTCTACTAAGAGTGATTGAACGTGTGAGTGGCACTGAGAATTTTTTTGGGAGCAAGGGGGGCTCTTCACTTACTCAATATTCATATGAAAATTGGGTATAAAATCGTGAAATTGAAGTGAATCCGTTCGAAATTTGAAAACTTCGAAGGTGGTTGTGCCGTTGTCTCTGATTTAAAAACTAAATGATTGATTTTAGTTTATGGTGCATTTTGGACATTCAAAAATCCAGTTGGATGAGGTCACAAGCAAGGGGAACGGTCATGTGACGGTACCGGATCCAGGGTTACTCACGCCAGTTAGTTCAATTGGCCGTTTAAGTACCGGCGAAGTTCTCAAGCAGGACGTTTCCTTTGATAATTCACACAGGAACCAAAATTATGAATGGACTTTACATAATAAGCATGTACATTTTTGAGCTTCGCGTTAGTACATAAATTACTATGACCAATTTTATGTATGTATAGGAAAATTACTAAATTTTTTACTAGTCTTTGCTACCCCAAATTCTGCATGTAGCTTTACAAACGACTCTAAGGGGGCGTCCATAAATTACGTGAGGTGTTTTTTTTTAATTTTCTGCCCCTCCCTCCCCCCCTGGTGAGATGTCGTGAGATTTTATTCAACCCCCTCCCCCATCTCCCAATCTCACGTGAGATTTTTCAAAATGTGAGTTTCTTACGTAAACGTGTTGGATTGTTATTGTAAAAAGAAAAAAAACAAATTTGCTTCGTGCTTTTATTTACGACTAGTTATGACTAGTAATCAATGTTGCTGAGCACTGTACCGTGAATTCAGATTGAATTGAGCTATTTGGTATAAAACAAATATGGTGGTTTGACAGTAAGTAAATGTATAACGTCGAAGTATGAATGAAATTATTTTCTATTGAACGAATTAGTGAATGATCTTTATCGTATTACGATTACGCTTAAGAGCGTTTATACCCTGCACGCGCTTTTTGGCTTAAAAACAGGACTTTTCAAATGAGTTAATAGCCACCAATAAACAATTTAAAGGAAAAATAATTATAACTAATTTTAGAACAGGTTGTCATCTAGGGATTTTGGTGGAAAACATTATAGATTGATGGATAATTTGTGAGCACTATAAGGATTACTGAACACAAGTTTCGTTATTTAGGCTTTAAATGGCAATTTAGAAGCTTAAGATATCCGAAACCACTAAATATAAGATGAAAATAAAAATATTATCAGACTAATAAGACCCTTATGGAGAGATTTTGCTGAGAAAAATAATCTTTTTGTGTTTAGTTCCTGAAAAATAAATTTTTAAACAATGCGAAATTATTCAGAAACTCTCGTCAAGAACATATTTTTTTTCACCAACTTATCGTACATAATTTTTTATAGAAATTGCATATTATAATAAAAGAACATCTTATCAATAAATTACCATTTTTATATTTCAACAAAATTAGTTTTCATGTTTTCTACAAATATTTTAAAAACCACTATAAAACACGCTGTCCGACGTGGATCAAATCAGACCGCCGCAAGGCCTTCTAGAGGGAGGACGTATCGCTCGTCGCTCCGGCCTAGCTGCAGTCGATTTTTGTCGTACGTAGTAAAAATAGCCACGCGCGGACTGCGATTACCACATCTTAGTACTTTGGTAGTAAAATATTTAATTATTTTTATTACCTACAATGGTTTTGTAGTGAGTATAAATTATGTTTCAGGTAATATAATGGGATGTAATTCCGAGGCTAAATTATGTTATGTATTGGAATATAAAATTAAATATATTTCGTAATTGTAAGGGGTTGTAAGGCCCCTAACACTATTTATGTGTTCGAACACGAAATGATTAATAAAACATCTGTAGTGTCTACTGATTGAACACTGATTTGAATGCAACTTAACAATGTAATAATAACGAAAATATGATTAGTATCTAAATTTGTATTATTCTTTGCTTGCACAGTAATATTTGTCTACTTATAATGCAAATAAAATATTTTTATGATATTATATTACAGTTACATTTCAATTGAATATTTGAAGCGCACGGATCAAAGTTGTTTGAGCCGATTGTATAGCGAGCCGACGCGGCAGCTCTACGCACACAGCTTTGGTCGCTTATGTGTGCGTGAAATTAACGAAGAAATACCTATAGTTGACTTTGCGCGCAAGGTGTATACGCTCTTAAGATTAAATCTTATGCATGTACAATCTGGATTAAATGGACCAAAATAGTATAATTTTTTTTTGTTTCAATCAGAAAAAAATTGCGTGATATTTGCCGAGACCCCCCCTCTCTCCTACGTAAGATTAGATGAGATTTGACTCGACCCCCTCCCCCCCTTAAACACCTCACGTAATTTATGGACGCCCCCTAATGAAAGGACTATTTGTGCAAAATAATCTAATTGGTAATATGTCGCCCTTATATTCCTATTAGTACCTGTAGAAATCTACAGATCTTTGCTAAAGATTGTAAAAACCCATTGGTATTTATTACATTAAACCGCAAGATATAGTTTACGTAATATAAGATTATTCATGAGTAGGCGAGACAATTACGTGAACAGACGTACGTAAATATTCACTCTCATAGCTTTAAAACAAATTGAATCTGTAATGTTACCGAATTCTCTAAAACATCATTTCAAATTTGGTCTAGCGATGATCAGACAAGATCATTATGCTGCCCTGCCCAAAAAATTAAAGTAGTAACTAAAATATTAATTGTACCCTAATTGTACTACATAATTGGCATTATGTGGCCCTTATCATAAGTTGAAGTATATGTCTTTTCTTCCAAAAATACTGTATGGAGTTTTTAAGCTTGTATTATAAAACGACTAGACTATTCGAATCTAAACAATATTTTCTAGAACACACAGATAGCCCTGCAGTTAATCCGTGAAATGTAAGTAGCCATTAATTCTGAAATCCAATACAAGAATGAGCATCGTTGTACACTGCATATTTCTAGTTTGAACTGATGCAAACGATCGAGGCCTGTTCCCGTGCCGTCGGCCGGCGATTGGTCCTCCTGAGGCCGCCCTGCTTCTTACGACCGAATTCTATAATGGATGCAATCAATCCTTAAGGTCGTCCACTTGGCTAAATTGATACGTGCCCGAACACGAGTCACATTAGAGATGTGTCAACTCGACTTACTAACTCGAGTTAACTCGAGTTGTATCTAATTCGAGTTGAATTCACACAAACTGGAGTTTAAAAACCGGTAGATCGACGTAAAAAACATAAATAGGAGCTAAACTATCAAAACCTTTTTATTTAAATCCTACCTACTAAGTTTAACAATGATAATAGATGTCCTTACAGAGAGTTGGATAGAAGATATTATGTAAAAAGGAATTTGTAATAAACCTTACGCTCAGTTTGTTCTTCTAACTCGAGTTGTGTAACTTGAGTTTAATTCTAGTTACCTGAATTTCGTCTCGAGTTAACTCGAGTCGTGTTAATCCTGAGTTAGCACATCACTAAGTCACATTTTCGAATGCGTTCCGTTGCTATTTTTTAAACTTTAAATTGACAAAGGAAGTTCTAACTGTAAAGCCTCGTTTGGTTTCCTCTTTCTTAGGACACCGACCTGGTAATGCATGGTGTTAGTTGTTACCATGGATATATAGGGTCCTATATTTAGCCATTTGGCAAGATCCTATTATCTTGTAGTATTGACCCCAAACCCCATTATGTTTTAAATATGTCTGATTCGTAACTCCTTGGTCTTATAAGGCTTTTATTTATTTTGCTCAGAGGCAGGCAATTTTGGTGGACTGACTCGTGATAATTGACAGCTTCCGTGGCGCAGTTGGTTAGACGCCGCCTGTGAAACGAGAGGCCGCGGGTTCGATTCCCGCACCGAGAGAAATGTTTGTGCGGCCCACAAATATTTCTTCCGGGTCTGGGTGTTTGTGAGACCGAAAAGTCTCTCGTAGTTCCTGATACCTACGACACAAGACTCGATCTTAATGTGGGGTCAGGACTATGTATGTGACTGTTGGGTGTTATTTATTATTTATTTATTTATAAGCGTCCACTATCGGTCATAAAACTTTGGCAATAGATAATACACTATACATATATGTAGGTAAGTCAAACCGCTGTCTGCCAAGTGGTGCATATAAGTAAATAGTCTATTACTGTATTTTATTACAATACATATAATGTAAAAATATGAAGGTCGATTTGGCCTAACCACTCTCAATAGTATTCTCGATTGTAGAGGAATCCCGTGCCCTGCAGTGGTACGTTTATGGGTCGACACAGATACAAAGGTCGAATGATAGAAAATGAAATTTAATATCGCAATGTAATTCCGGTTTCTCCAGCACATAAACCTGATATGTTATGAAAGCAAACATTTAACGCAGTTTCATGTTAATTAATCTCCATTAAACAGCTAACTAGCGATGAAGCCTGATATTATTAATTAAAGCTTTTGTCTAAATAATTAGTGCACCGCAATTAGTTGCAGACATCAATTTGCACATTCAAATGCTTGAATTACTAATGTCGTTTAAGAATGATTGGAAACTATTATACATACATATTACTTTCTTATAAACATGTATAATATGCCCACTATTTTATATAGAACATACACAATTATTTTAGTTAATAAGTTTTTTAATTTTGGCATATTCATGAAAGTTATGATAAAATACATTGATAAAATATCGATTGTCAATGCAAGTACACGTTATATCCTAAATTAATGTATAAATTTATGTATTAATATCATACTCGTAACTGCCTCATATTATTCATGGACAGTAATTAAACCTGTTTTTGGTTATCGAATGATTTTGTCAACTTCGATCAAACCAAATTCGAATTAGTTAGAAAGGGATAAAACATTCTGTACCTAAAACAGATTTATAATCTGTCTGTGAATAAGGCCATATATATTCTGCCTTAATAATAGTTCGATTAAATCTCGAACATAATTTATCAAATTTATTGAAAGATGTAAAAATATATGATGGTTATTTTGAATGTAATATCTAGTTTAGTTAAAACAACGTGTATGACTAATTTTATCATGAATGCTGATTAATTAAAGATCACAAAAGTTGAAATATTATGTATTTACGATAAACTGATGTAATAGTGCCAATTTGTTACTAATTACTGGATAAAATTGGATTCGTGATAAGAAATTAATTGTAATGTTCTTATATTAATCCAATTTGTACCAGTTTATTAATCTTCTAAACGATAGTAGCAATATTGTATCTTAGTAAATTATTATACATTGCAACGTTCACATTTTACTAATTAAATTTTAAGTTTTTTTTATTGGCAAGTGACAGGTAATTTCGCCAGGGTTTTCCAACCTTCGATAGCTCAGTTGGTAGAGCGGTGGACTGTAGAAGTTAAAATGATATGGATATCCATAGGTCGCTGGTTCAAATCCGGCTCGAAGGATTTCTTTTTTAGCTTTATTTTGAATTAATGGTAATTTTTTCTTATTATACTTGTTAGTTGGTTGGTTAACCAACGATGATTGTTAAAACTTAAAAATAAAAATAATTTAATTATTTTTTTATAAATAACATAATTTTTTTTATAAAAATAAAATTGATTTAATTATTTGCACTTTATGAGTATAAAATAAAGTAAAAAAAGATTTACTGTTTCCGCCCGGGATCGAACCGGGGGCCTTGTGCGTGTGAAGCACACGTGATAACCACTACACTACGGAAACTTGTACTTCTTCTTCTTGTAGTGCCTCTCCAACTAGTGAAGGTTGGCAGTCAGCTCAGCATACTGTCCCTTGTCTCGTGCGAGGCGAAATAGTTCTGCGGCGCTCGCAATCCCAAACTTGTACTAGTGTAACTAAATTGTTGATACAATAACTAGTCACAATAAAATATAAATATTTTATGTAATTTTGAATGTGGTCTTACCGCTATAGATGCACTTGTACACTGGTTGGTAAGAAAAATACTTTTAGAAAACGGAACGTTGGATACGAGTGTCTCTTCCGAAAACACTGGTGAATTCGATGCCTGATACATCATGTCCCATCTTTTTATACTAGCGCAAATTGTATGAACCCATTGACCACCCGCTGAATATACCTCATTACATGGGTGCGTTTATGTGGCGGCAAATTTGTAGTCGCACCCTGTATTTTTCATCCCGCATTCATTTGCCGATACATTGTCCCCTGTGTTGTGCATTGCGCGTTTCGTTAGCAAGTCATTTTGTGATTTCTAAGTGCTTGCGCGATGGATGCTGTATTAATTTTATGAATCATTTTTGTTTAGTATATAAATAGAATGGCTAGGACACTTGATAATAATGTCATTATTGCTAAGAAAATTGATGGTGACTAGGTGACGCTCCCGACTCCGTTTGCGGGACAAAGTTTTTTAATGTGTAGTCAAGAAGTAATTTTCTTTTTATTTAAAAAGGCTGATAAAAAGGCGGACAAGTGTAAACTGTAAATATCTATGTAAAGTGAACAGACAATCTTCAGCGTTTCGAGGAATTTGGCTTATTTCGTGGTTATTAGAATCAACGAGAGACTTTTCGGCCTCACAAACACCCAGACCCGAAAGAATTTTAGTTGGAACATAAAAATATAATTCGATTTTGTCGTATCTCAAAAAATGCTTATATGCGTTTTGTATATTATTTAATTCATAAAGAAAATACCGCATTGAAATTCCTCGTGAAAATGTAAGGTTTTATTTTAAAATGTATGTATGTAATGGTATTCCTAAGTACATATTTTAGTTTAGAGGTTATTCATTTTTTAAATATATTTTTTTTGGTTGTGGTGTAAAATTGCTTGTTTCGAGATACGACAAAATCGCTTTCCTGTGTCGATCTTTCAATGCGGGGTTTGAATCCGCGGCCCCTCGTTTCACAGCCGGCGTCTAACCAACTGCGCCACGTTGACTTTCCAAATCAAAGACGCAAATGTGGGGTCAAAAGAGCGTAGTTTAATATTCTCTTTATACATACATATATAAATTCACGCCTTTTTATCAAAGGGGGTAGGCAGATGTGCAACTAGGACACATTTTTCGCCTTGTATGTTCCGTCCCACGATGTGATAGGGGCGAGCCTATCGCCATATCGCCATACATATTCCTAACTTCGGGTTGATATTGAAATAAAACTATTATTTACGGATTTTATCGCGGATTTGGTTTGATTTTAATTTTTTTGAGTTCCCGACGTTTCGATTACGTTACAGCTTTCGGGCTGATAATAAATAGAAATATCCAATTTCACTGCCCGATCCGGGATTCGAATCCAAGACCTCGGCTTTGTTACCGTACCGTAGTGCAACTTCGCCACCAAGGCAGTCAATATACAGGGTATATTAAGACTGCTGCCGAAAACGAAGCCGGGTGGTATTTATTTATTTTTATTTATTTATTCTTAACTGCACATAAAGGATAAACACTTAAATATATTACAAATGAAAAAAAAAAGTACAGATGGCGGTCTTATCGCTTTAGGCGATTTCTTACAGACAACCTTAGTGGTAGTTTTAGTAACTTCAGACATATTTCAACAGAAAATGTTGAAAAAAAAGCGACCGTTTTTTTTTTATATTTTTTTCATATGGTTGTATTTGGATGGTAAATTCATAGTTTTCCTAAAATAATAGTGTATACTCTTTTATTTATAAGGACTCGAAGGTTTAAAGAGTTTAAATTATTATTTTAGGAAAAACTATGGATTTACCACCCAAAAATTACGATATTTAAAGAATCATAAAAAAATATTGTCGCGTTTTATTGCAAAAATTTTAGTTGCATTGTGTTTGTACTTACTAAAACTACCACCCGGCTTCGTTTTCGGTAGCAGTCCTGATATACCCAGTATATTCTATAGTCTTTTTTCTACCACTTCTGGGGGTTTACTCTATAAAAACGATACGAACGTCGAATTATCGGATGCCGTCCGTAAAACTTCGCTAATGTGCCTATATGTTGGATTCCTCTATCGTACGTCTAACGTCGCAACCATAGACTAAGTTCGGAGGAAATTATAAGTTTTGTAGAAAATAGTATTGATAATTAGAAGTGGAAATCTTATATCTTACTCCCGACGTCGAATAACCGAACATTCGAAGTTCGTATTGTTTTTATAGAGTAACCCCTCTGGGATACGCAGGTGGCAAATGAAATAATACGAGCCATATGATTATCATTCACTCAAACACTATTGAATCTCGTTGATAAATAGCTCATTAAAATTAAAATAAATGTTATAAAAAATGGCCTTATCCATAGACAGTTTTAAAACCTATTATAGTTATGGTATGTTTTGTCTCTTTCAAACGAATTTTCAATTCAATTTGAGCGAAGAAGAGAAAAGCCTCGATAACTTATAAATTAAAACTGTCTCATGATCGAATCCCGGGTTGGGAAAATTGATATTGATTTTTTCTATTCATTATCAGCCCGGAGTCAGGAATTTGTGTCCGATATGACGATAGGCTCGCTTCCTACCACATCGTGGTATAGAACATACATGTCAAAACGTGGGTGAACTGGTTGCAACCCTGTCTACCACTTCTGTGAAAAAAGCATTTAAGTATGTAGGTATATAAACTGTTAATAAATAAGGCTTTATGACTAGAAAATCAAATATGTTAAATATAAACAATGCATAAAATGCTTTGGAAATAGAAATTATGTTTTTTTTTATCTCAATGAGCATGCAGTTCGTGGTATTCAGTTCATGGCATTCAGTTGATGGTGAGCGTTACGACCGCTCATGAACAGTAGCAAAACCAAACGATGCCTTGAATTACAAATCTATACTTGGTATTCCACTGCGTTCGCCATCCTGAGACATAAGATGTTAGTCTCAATATGTCCAGTAGTTACTCTGGCTACAATGTCCTTCAAACCGAAACACAACAGTGCATTTACACTGCTGTTTGACGGAAGTAAAATACATTACGATGGAACATAACCAGGCAGCCTCTCACATGAGAGACCTATCAGTAAATACTATGGAATACCATGTAATGATTTGTAAGCGTTTTTTTTTATAATGGCTTGGCATAGTGGCGGCATTGCACCTGATGGTAAGTGCCAATGCCGCCCAGGCAGAGTATCCATTGGCATCGGACGGCAGTCCCATGCCAATGGAAACAATTATGCCGGCCTGCTAAGGTGCCTCTTCACACCACGGCGGAAGGACCCAGGATTGTAGGAAGGAGGGAACACGTGTGCCGGCAAACAATTCCACAGCCTGACGGTGCGGCACAAAAACGAATTCGAGAACCGTTTTGTTCGCGCCGGGATGGTGTGGACCGTCAAGCTATGGCTTCGCAAGCCAGCACGCGTGGTTCTGGTTAGGAAAGGAGAGGAGGGGAGCAAGTTGAACAAGCGTTGTATAATTGCCTACATGACCAATTGGACATAAAGCAATTTCATGTCATGATGTCCAGTTTCCTCCAGTGAGTGCTATTTGTGGACCAACGAGATTACTTCGTAGATATCGCAATAGAGTATTATTGTGTGAGCCGGTGGGCGGCGACGACGCGATGCGTGGTCGTGGGTTCGTGTCCTGAGAATGAATTTTATGTCTTGGTGGCAAATTTTGCAATAAACTTTACCGGCTTAGATAAGATACAAAAATATACTTATGAAACAACTTTTAAGTCTTGTTTTAAATAAATAAATACATAGGTTGTCTGGTAGAGACCACTTAATAGCGATAAGACCGCTTGTACTTTTAATACTTGTTATTTCTTTATATTGTTATGTTCTTGATGTTCATGTAAAATAAAGATTAAATAAAAACGAAAATACTTAGAACAGTCGTACAAAGTTGTAACCGTATAGTAAATAGTTATTATACACATATTATTAGTTAACACAAGTAAATTTACTTTCTATCCAGAATAACTACTGAACATATTGAGACTTCTTATGTCTCAAGATGGCAAGTGCAGTGGTATGCTAAACGTTGCTTTGTAATTTTCTGTGTGTTGCTGGGTTTTGCTACTGTCACTGAGCGGACGTATCGCTTACTATCAGCAAATACCATTATGCTCGTCTCGCCATTCATTTCCATAAAAAAAACCTAACCTTGCTCATGTCGACAAGAAAGTGAGCAGAAGTGACCCTAGTGAATAGTGGACACTCATATTACGCCGAAGTTAATTTCGTTGCAACTCCCAAATATACCAACACATCATTTGCATCTAACAGCTAACTTTACACTTCATCTATGAAAATAAAACTTTATGTACGATTTTTATCGCGGATTTGGTTTAATTTTTACATTTTTTAACTTCCTGATGTTTTGATTACTTTACAGCTTTCGTGGTCACGGAGGGGACTTCTTTCAATGTACATTCACGTATATCCAAGAGACCATTATTCATCTCTGAACTTCAACTTTGTTCACACAACCTCTTCATAGAAATTATCCTTCAAAAAGCTAATTTTTTTCAGACAAAATGACGATCGAAGGAGTAATGCTAACATACAACTACTCAAGCGAGGATGAACACGCCAAGATCCTGACAGTATCAGCATCGGGAATCAAGTACTCCGACCGCTGGGTGCTCGCTCATGGGTCCATGCTCTCCCCTCTCCAAGAGTCGAAGGCGCTGCAGAATTCGATAGGCAAGGCGACCATGGACGAGGAGTTTTACGCCAAACTGCCAGAGGTGTACGTGACTTGCGAGAGGATGGCAGATGATACCATCTATGAGAAAGTGGAGAAGCTGAGTAGGGAAAGAGATGTTTTAAATGGTTTGGATTTGGGACACTCAAGCTATCAGATCAGGGTTTTGACTGGGCGGTGAGTAATACTTTGTTAATATGACTGATTTCTGAGGCCCTTCATTTAAGGCTTAATTTAAGCCTAAAATCAGGTAAGGGATGGAATAACATCACTCTTGCAATTTATACTGTCTCATTATCTCATCTCTAAGGGCTATGTTTAAGGCATCCTTTTTGAGTAATTTAATCGAACAAACCTACAGCTCACCTTAGTAAGTTATTAGCTCCGCCCATAAAAGTCTATGAATACATACAAAAGGAACTATAGATTCTGTGCCAACCTTTAAAATATGATACTACCTTACATCTACACGAATGTCCAATATTCCAGGATCTGTCACGTATGGCAGTGCCCGGTACTGGCTGCGTGCGTGGAAGAGGTCATATTCGGCTGGACTGTAGGACATCGAGACGGCGAACACGACAACCAAGGCACTATTGGCAAATCGATGCTATCGATATTCGTGCTCATTGACCTCGGCAGCGATGATAAGGGTGAGTCAATCATATATTGCAGGCTGTAATGTCTTACTATGATTGAAGGCTGTGAATAAGGTCTGGATTCAAGTCTAAGGCCGGATGATTCAGGTTTTTGATATTTATAAAATCATATTTTGTTTATATGATATATTGCTAGACGGTAGGTCTAATCTATGTGTGTGTAAAAATGGATAAAATAAGAAAAAGAAAGGTCGAATAACGACGTCCTAGGTCACTGTACGGAATTCTGTGAAATTAAAGCAATTTAAGGGAAATGAAAATAAATATAACGAAAATCTAAATAATTTATTTCAAGATAATATTTTTCTTCTTTACTCACACGTGTGCTGCATACCTGAAAAACAAGATCCTGTTTAAGAAAGGAAGACAGTGATTTTATCTTCTAGGCTTTTTGATTACGAGATATTTTCAAAATTACTGGTGATAAGTCTCTCAGAGGCCACCTGGATAGGTACTAACGCAATGTCTATTTCTCCCGCCAAAGGTAAGTGTAAATGCATTGTTGTGTTTCGGTTAGAAGGATATTGTAGCCAGAGTAATTACTGAAACCATTGAGACTTAACATCTTATATCTAAGGAAGGCCAGCGCAGTGGAATGCCATGCATTGCTTTGAATTTCATGGTATTGTTTGGTTCTGCTACTGCCCATGACCATTTTTATCGCTTACCATCAGATGAGTGTCATGCTCGTCTCACTATACATCGTAATAAAATAATTGATGGTCAATATACAAATACCTTCTCTAGGATCGACTAATCTCGAGTAATCCCTTCTATGTCCGTTGATGGTGTTCATGTGCCCGCTAACCGGGGGGAACAGCAGGTAACCATCATCGATAGAGTCCTTCTTGATGACCCCGATGACGCCCAGCGTCAGCCCTCCTAGAAGTATCGCGTGTCTGGAGCCTAGGTACGCGCCTAGGATGGGCCCGCATGCTAAACCACCTGGGAAAGACAGTACAGCTGTATCCCCGCAAAGATTCTTCTTCTTCTTGATAAAAAAAGTGGCCCTGAGCTGATAAGCCCATATACGTCCCACTGCAGGGCACGGACCTCCGACACAAGCGAGAGTACGATTGAGAATGTATCCGCAAAGATTCGCTGAGTTGATATTGGTGATCTTAAAGCCGGGTACTATAAGTGATGGGTAGGAATAGCCTCGTTTTTGGGCTATATTTCTAATGTATATGATACCTACGTCTCTGTTGGGTAGTTTCTTTGGATGTTTCTCACTTGCTGACTGGTGACATATAGATAAAACGTTTTACATACAGATAAATAACATATAGATTAATAACATACAAACAAGTAATTATTACGAAAACATGTGTACGATATTGTAGCCGCAAGCAGGCCTCAGATCAGCAATATGCAATGTTCCAAGGAGCAAATCGCTGGTTCTTTTGCTGGTGAGAATGAAGATGTAGGTGATATAAAGAGGTTCTGATATAATTATATTAGTGTAATTACCAAGGAAGTAGTTCCACACGTCGTCAGTGTCGCGGAGCTTGAGGGCGCCGTTAGCCACTATAGAGAAGGTAGCGCCCATCAAGCCGAGAGGCACAGTATGCAACATGTATCTGGACACATTAAATACATAGTTTTTAGACACAAGTTCTAACAACGTATATTTCAACTTACTTTTTGTTTGCGTGTTTGTTATTTCTAACGTCAGGAAAAGAGCGATTAAAAAAAATCTGCATAGGTCATTTATCGAGGCATGCTATAGGCTCAACACGCTATAGGAGGGAAGCAATAGGAGTAGTTGGTCGATATTCTAAATTGATAGCTTTCATTGAATATTTTGGCTGCCATTATGAAAAGTGTATCTGCACCCTGGCGAAGCCGGGCCGGACCGATAGTATATGTATAAAAAGAGATCCATATCTATGTACCATAAAGGAAATGTCAACAGTATAATACATTTTACGACTCGGTCTAGGTCGAATGCAAAGAAAAAATAGAAGACACTTTTATTGTTCTGCTTCTTCATGTTAGTCTCTCACGGATACCCATATTTAAAACGATAGCGGTCTTTATAATAACTGACAAACCATCATACCTCATTAAAACTTAAAAGTATGGATATCCAACAGTCACAGTCACATTCATAACCCTGAACCTATATTATGATGCTCAGTTTCGAGTCTGAATATTAGAAGTTATAATAACGAGGGTCTTACCACACTGACCAAATATTAGAGTCAGAGGACCGAGAGTAATACAGAAGGCTCCAATACGCTACATAATATTGATAGTGTCCCAAGGATTAATAGCAGATAACTCACCGCCTCATGACAGGCTGAAGTCCCACAGCTCGCGAATACATGAGCACATCATACGTGGAGAATATCAGCCCGGTGATGACGCCGTATCGCGTCGTCACGAACGTCTGTCAAACAGGGAGGTTACTCAGAGGTTACTATATAAACGATAAAAGCTTCGAAATGTTCCGACGCCGTACATAAAACTGTTGGATTCCCCTATCGTACATCGCAACTATCGACTTAGTTCGTAGAAAATGATAAGTATAATAGAGAATAGTATTGATTTTCAGAAGTGGAGATCTTATATCTTACTCCGGACGTCGGACATCCCAACATTCGAAGTTTGTATTTTTATAGAGTAAGCCCCTAGAAAAATTTGAAATTGGACAATTCATTATTTGCTGATTACTTGGGTCAAACGTACAAATAGCTCAGCTAATTAGTGATCATAGAACCTGTTCCGCCCTCACACCCACCACTGTAACTCCTGTAAGCCAGGATCAGTTGACACGTATTTTTAATGACACCGAGCATTAAAACTCGGCGAGTATCCGGGAATGTCTACTTGTTATTATACCGCAACGAAATCAGTCAGAAATATAAATTAATACTAGGAAAATTTGTGATTACCGTTATGTACACATACATATGTAAATGAATTAGAGGATTTTGTCGTTCTCTTTAAAAGAGAGGCAAAGAAAAAATATGCATTCTGCTGCCGGCTATTCATCTCAGAATGAAATACAGCAGCAAAGCCCTTGCTTCAAGTCAATATTTTTGACCAAAGTATCAGACTATTCCGACAACTGTCTAAGTTTCAACTTTAGTATGTCTTTAACAGTCGTATAGAGTATGTTCCTATGGCTTACTTGCAACAAGGATTGTAGGAACACTGATCAATGCAATAATTAAAAGCGGATTAAATTACAAATAAAGGCGACAATTACTTTTTTCATCACGTCGCATCCATCAGGGGTATCGTAATATCTGTAATAATTCCGTGTGTCTTTCTTCTCACATTCGCACATTGAGCAATAAAATAAATAACTTTTATTTTTGTGTAATATTTGACACGATTTACAAAATTAGTGACAGATCGTGTCAACTTATTTTCTATTTCGTTTTCGTTAAAGGTTTTACTACATGCATGAGGGCCGTTTTCAATCTAATCGTTGAATTATTTGACTTTAATAATGCTGTTTCGAACACCTACCTACAAGGACGGACGACCTGGCTAAGGTTGCAGAAAGTCGCTGGGTGCAATCCGCTTCCAACAAATCGATGTGTAGATGCTTGTGGGAGGCCTATGCTCAACAGTGGACTTCAGGTGGCTGAAGGCAGAGAGAGAATAAATAAATAATAATCACATACATAGTTCTAACCCCACACTAAGATCGAGTATTGTGTCGTGAGTATCAGGAACTACGAGAGACTTTTTGGTCTCACAAACACCCAGACCCGAAATAAATATTTGTGGGCCGCACAAATATTTCTTTCGGTGCGGGGATCGAACCCGCGGCCTCTCGTTTCACAAACGGCGTCTAACGTCCTGTGCCACTGAAACTGTTAAACATCTAAACTGATACGATTTATTTCAGATTACAAGAAATTGAGGCCATTGTCGTCACTATTGGATATGGTGCGACCGCCGCCGGGGCGGGGGACCAGTCTAGAAGTACATTCCACGCCTTTTGGATGCGAGGTAGTTATGTTATAATAATACAGCATATGCTACATCTATAGTTCATAAGTGCATAGGTTTTTATGTTTGTGCTGACTTACTGAATCACTCGTTCAAACTTTACTTCACGGTCTTAAACCATATTTTTGAATACACTACTGGTTATTCGACTCGCCGCCGATTTCGTCGCTTGGATGGGTACAACCGTAATATAAGTTTCTACCGCCAAACAGCAGTTTAAATGCACTGTTGTGTTTTGGTTTTAAAAATATTGTAGCCAGAGTAACTACTGGACATATTGAGAGTTCATACCTTTAGCCTCAGGAAGGCCCGCGCAGTGGAATGCCAAGCATTGCTTTATAATTAATAGGGGGTTACACTATAAAAACGATACGAACTTTGAATGTTTGAGTAAGATATAAGATTTCCACTTCTAAAAATCAATAGTACTCTCTATTATACTTATCAATTTTTCAGGACTTAGTCGATGGTTGCGAGGTACTATAGAGGAATCCAACATTTTCTGGAGTATCTAGGCACATTAGTGAACTTTTACGTACGGCGTCCGAACAATCGAAGTTTATATAATTTTATAGAGATATTTTTTTAGATTCCTGGTGTTATTTGGTTTTGCTACTATCGTACCGCTTACCATCAGGTGAATGGCATGGCTCGCCGTTAATTGCTATTATATGAAATGAACACCAAAATGTTGCATTTCCAGGCGTTTCTGAACACAGTGACTAGAGGCTGGGTGAGCCGCGTGATCGGCAGCCGGCCCTCTCTCATACTCACTGACGCCACCACGGCGTTGGGCTGTGAAGGAGGACCAGTCTTCACTGATGGACCCAAGTGAGCATGGTTTTAATATATTGTACATCTCACTGAACCCAGTGCAACATTGTCACTTATGCAAGAATTGCAAAGGTTAGAAGGTAAAAATAATTTTATAGTGTATTTTTACAGTATTATGTGAGCATTATTTTTTTGGCGTGGGTGTCCTGGTTGCTACCAGGAGAGCCTCTGCCTACGCTTTCTAGGAAACAGATTTGTGTTTGTATACATAATTATTATGTATATGTGTATATCTCTCCCAATTATAACTAAATTTAAGATTATATAAATATAAAAATAATTGCAAACAGAGTTACCTTCTTAAATGCATGACGTAAATACCTACTGCTTTTATGTAATATTCTATTGCAGGTGCTTAAGAAATTATAAACCTCGGTTTAATGCGATTTATAAGCTAAAACCTAGATATAGACACATCTGCCACCAATGTCAGCCATAGTTTACCAATTTTTCCCATTCCAACTTGTGGTAAATGACAAATCAACGAATTAGAGTAAAATGTAAATCGAAAAGTCCACAGTAATAAAATACTCGTATTTCGCCCCTTTCAATTTATATTTGCTTTCAACAGCAAGGAGTTGGTAGCGATGGTGGTATGCAGCCTGTCGTGGTGGCGCGGCGAGTGGGTGGGGTTGACCATGGTGGCGCCACTCACCACCGTTCTCACCACCAAGCTGAATGTCATACCACCCACCATGGCAGTACCGGCGACTGTCAGTTCACGCAACTCTATCATAGGTGAGTTACATCGGATGATGTGTAGTATAATATTCTCTCTACCTTCGGCCATAGTAAGTCCAATACTGAATATAGGCATCCTTCAAGGAGGGTCCCTCCCAAATCGACCTGAAGCGACATCATACTTTTACTGGTGGTAGGTTTCTCATAAGTGAAAGGCCATCTGGGTAGGTACCACCGCAATGTCTATTTCTTCCGCGAAACAGCAGTGAAAATGCCCAGTTGTGTTTCGGATTGAAGGATATATGTAACCAGATAAGCTACTGGACATTTTGAGACTTAACATCTTATATCTCAGGATGACGAGCGCAGTGGAATGCCACGCATTGCTTTGTAATTCAAGGCGCTGTTTGGTTTTGCTACTGTTCATGAGCGCTGAGCGGTCGTATCGCTTACCATCAGGCAAACGGCCAGCTCGTTTCGCCATACATTGTAATAAAAAGGGTGACTGTATTAATACCTCTGCCTACACACCGGGAATACAAATGTTAGCCTATTTATTTGTTCTATCCACGCAGGGTTGACATAAATGGCAAAAATTACGATTTTTTATGTTGACCATGCTATTCGTCAGATGATAAACGCACCTAAGACTTCTCATCTCTGCATCACCTAAGGTTCGACTGTGCGCCTATACGGCATACCAATTGTAATTAGTCTGTATCAGCCCATATACGTCCCACTGCAGGGCACGGGCCTCTTCTACAATCGAGAGTACGATTGAGAGTGGTTAGGCCATATAGTCGACCGTCTGGCCTAGTGCGGGTTGGCGGACTTATATACCATAGAAATTCTTATAAATTACTATGGTATGCAGGTTTCCGCACGGCGTTTTCCTTCACCGTTTTAGTGCGTGGTGATTGACTATCAATACACACATGACTTCGAAAAGTCAGAGGTGTGCCCTAATATTCGGTCCCGCGACCACCGTGAACATGTTGGCAGCCGCGTCTGGTCCGTTTACCAACAGGCTACCACGCACTTTTAACTAGTAATTACATACATACATAAACTCACGCCTTTTCCCAGAAGAGGTAGGCAGAGATGCCAGGTCACCTACATTTCGTCTTGTATGTTCCGTCCCATGATGTGATAGGTGGCGAGTCTATCGCCATATCGGGCGCAAATTTCTGACTCTGGGCTGATAATGAATAGAAAATACGCTGTACGAACGAGGTCCATGTCAATATCGGCGGCTGCCTTAATCAAGGATGTCTTGAGTGACTCCAAATTGGGATGAGGCTTTAAGCACGCCTTTTCCTCCAAGTATTGCCATAACTTGTAATCTAACGGATTCAAATCTGGACTGGAGGAGGGCCAGTCTTCGTGCAGGATGAAGTCGATTTCACGCGCCGCTAGCCAGTCTTGTGTGCTCTTCGCTCTATGAGCTGGCGCCGAATCTTGTTGAATACCCAGTGCCTGTTATTGAACATGGTATGAGAAACAGGTTTCACAAGGTTCGTCAGGACTGTATTTTGATACACAACTGCATTCGTTTTTACACCTTTCTCACAAAAATGTACCTCTGTTAAGCCCCAATAAGAAACTCCCAACCATACCATGAGCGAGGATGGAAAATGACCTCGTTGGACACGCGGAATACGGTTGCTCGCTTCTTCACTACTTTGTGCGTACACCTTATCATATTGTTTGTTGTAGCTCTCTTCTAAGGTAAAATTTTTTTCATCTGAAATAGAATTTCCCGATATTTTTTCCCGCGTACCGCTTCAACAAAGCGCGGCATCTCTTCAGTCTCAGGTCCATTAGACGAGCATTCAAACGATGTCGATATGCCCGAAGCCCTAAGTCCTAATTTAACACCCTTTTCACCGTGGTTCTGCTTAACCCCATCTGAAGGGCCAACAGTTTCTGCTTACGTTTGGGATTTTTTTTCTTTGAATTCGCGCCTTCACAGCTTTTATCACTGCTGGAGTCCTAACAGACCAAGGGCGACCACTTCTTGACCTGTCATCTACACTAGAGTCTTCATTGTATCGTTTGATGGTACAATAAACGAATCTTTTGGTTATATTATATATATGCATGTGTATGTATATAAATGTGTGTGTGTATCTATACAGTTATATTTATTAATTGATTCAAATATATTTATGTATTACATATTTTATGCGCCTACCGTGCTCTCTCTCTGCACCACCTAAAGGTTGACTGGTAGAGAATGCCCCAGGCATTAAGTCCGCCTTTATACAATTTGTGTATATGAAGCATTAAATAATAATAAATAATAATAATATATTCAAAGAACATCGGTCACGTCCATACATTTTGCGACCTGACAAAGAAATATATTGTACACAGCTGGGATATAGTGTATTGTGTTGTATAGTGCATGAGGAGTGATGTCCAGTTACAAAAAGATTTCTAAAAAGCCGGAGATTTTAGAATTATTCATATATTTGTAACTTTTTAGGTTACGATTATACTAATAAAAAATAGCACATTATAATGTCATTGTCATTGTCAAATATACCTAATGTAGGGTGGTCTTATGGTTATCAGGTACCTAGGTAAAAAGTGTACTAAATCATTATGATGGCTTAGTAATTACTATGCTCTATAATTTCCCTTGTCATAAAACTAATTAACCGTTGAATATGGTGTACACCATACCTGTGTTACCTTAAGGTAATGAGAGAAAATGTAGTATTTTGCTGTCATTATTTCGCAGAATTTTATCAGAATTTACTAGACTGTTTTAAGTATTTTTCGCTATTCTTCATAGTTTCGTATTTGGCCATCTACACACACTTGAAAAATCCCCCTATATGTTAGTATAAGAATATAATACGCAGTGGTCACAAAAATAAAACACATAATAAAATAAAACACAGAAAACATTTTTTAAATGTATTATTTCTCATCTTCTCTTATTACAATAGAATCTAAGAACTCTGCAGGGGCAGCAAGATCAAAGTCATGACATGGACACAGCAACAGTACTGTGCGACGTCCTGCTACACAGTTACAATAATACTTAGTTATTCCGTCTCTCCTTGATTTGGAAGTTTGGCATCATTGTTTTTCATCAAAACACACACACTTTTCCTGTGGGAACTCCAGGATACTAAACCATATTGACTAAATGGTAAATAGGATACCTTGTAGATTCATGGCTAAAAAAAACTTCGATTAGTGTACTCACTCACTGATTACAGAAATGAGTATAATAAGACGGGTATTGCATTGAACACAATGTACAAATTGTTGAGGAGCGCACTGTTGCTCCGAGTTCATGTTGGTAATATGGTAATACTTCATACTTTAAACCAAATCACAAAGCGTTATCGTTATACAATGGTTAATCTTACAAAGTCGCCAGAAATACAAGCGTATATCGGAGTCCGTGATTAAAGCCAAGTCACAAATATAAACAGAAAATTAACAGAAGTCGGAAATCGGAAATCAAAAGAAAGCAAAATGACAGCGCAAAGAAAAGTCATGTGTCATAGAAAATACCTCCACTTTTTTTTTATTTAGTTCTACCTTCAACGTTGTAGTTAAAACCTTATTTTAAAACAAAGTATGACTGATGGATCGCACTCATATGCGTTCAATATTATTAAAAACACTTTAAGTTTTTCTTTTTTATCCGGGTTTTATAAAATAAATTGAAATATGCATTTTGACTCTAATAAATTATGAAAATTTTTGATGTACCATTCATAACTGGTCCCTTTCATGGTCCATTTTCGCCGATGTTCTTTTCAGTAAGTCAAAAATGTTAATTGGCGCGTAACCGCAACGATGCAACGCAATAACTACACCACGGTCTTCTTTAAGCGTCCACTCCATATTTAAAAATGAGTAAAATTCTAAAAAGTATACATTTTTATTTTCATGAACAATTCGAAATTGGAATTCAATAAACTTTTTTGTGGCCAGCATTCTAAAAGAAAAGTTTTTACTGTGTGACAATACTTATGACCTGACTGTGTATATTGATGTTGGTGTGGCAGAGAGCATCGACGCGTGCACGCTGCAGGTGCGGTGCGGCGCGTCGCGCGGCGCGGGCGTGCTGCTGGCGCGCGGGTACATACTCACCGCCGCGCACGTCGTCAGAAACGTACGGTACCCACACTCTATAGCCATACAGGGTGTACACTGCTAATGAAAACGAAGCCGAGTGGTAGTTTTAATGACTACAAACCAGGGACCGAAACCCATTCGACATAACGGTACCGGTATCGACGAATTTCGGTTACCTTTAAGATTTCGGTAACCGCTATGACGCAATATAAAGGTTACCCTTATATACGGGAACCGTTTTAATACCGGTAACCTAAAAAGACCTTGAATGCAAAAGAAAATGCGTTGTTGTTGCATAACAAATAAAAATCATACTTGTCGTGTGGTTTACACAATATCGCTGGATACGGTTCATTTCAATTTTGGTGGGTAATTCTGTTGAAAAAATCATGAAATGAGTAAAGATAATTGTGTGGTATAGTGCCATAATGTTTAGTAAAGACAAACGGCGGTATAACCACACACAGGCACTGCCCCCGCTTTGACTTATAAGGAACTTCGCATGAAACATAAAGGTAACCCTTATTTCGGTTACCGGTATGATACCGGTTAAATTCTAGGAATCGAATAAAATTGGCGGATACCGGTTACCATTAAAAATACCGGTATTATTTTTTTCGGTTGATACCAAAAAATACCGGTATTTTCGATACCGGTTTCGGTCCCTGCTACAAACACAACGCAACTAAAAATTTCGCAAAGAAAAGCGACATTTTGGTTTGTTTGGGTGGTAAATCCATAGTATTTGCTAAAATAATAATTTAAAGCCTTGTGCACCTTAGCGTCTTTAAAAATAAAAGGGTGTACACTATTATTTAAGAAAAAACTATGTATTTACTACCCTAATAAGACGATAGAAAAATTTTTTTTAAAAAAATCGTCACAATTTTTTGCACAAAATTTAGTTGCATTGTGTCTGAAGTCACTAAAAATACCACCCAGCTTCGTTTTCGGTAGCACTCTTGATATACCATGTATACAAAGCTGACCCGACTATATTTTTAAGGTTGAATATTGAAGGAACAATTGTTTATATGATCCATGTTTATACAGGGTATATCAAGACTGCTACCGAAAACGAAGCTAAGTGGTAGTTTCGTTCGTTCGCATCGTTTTTCCTAAAATAATAATGTACACCATTTCATTTTTAAAGACGCTATATTACACGAGGTTTAAAATTACCATTTTATCAAAAACGGCCCAAACGGCAAACACCCAACATATTTGAAACATCACCAAAAAAAAATTCTCTTTTTTTATTTAAAGGAAAAAGAAAGAAAAGAAACAGTTTTCCACGATAACAAACCCATATTTTTTAAGAATTAAAGTAATAACACTAAAATAACATTCAATCGGACTTTCGCTTCTAAAGGAGTCCCCTATTCAGCACAGGACGTTCAAGCGCTAATGTACAAAAACATTTTTTATTACTCAAAATTACTATATTTCTCATGCAAAACAAAGATGGCGCTACCATCGCAGCGAACTTCACTCCACTACTAGCGCCATCTATAAACATTTGTTTGTCCGCAGTACCAGCTGTACAAGGTAACAGTTTGCTGCCAGGGCCGCAGTGAGGTCGCCATCGTAAAGTTCAAGGCGGTAGACGATAGAGCATATGATCTAGCGCTGCTGTTTACAAATCCTCATCATTGGACTGATTTGACGCCAGCTAGGATCGCTAAGAAGCCGGCTGTTAAAGGTACTTCAACTTTTTGTTTTCGTATTTAAAAGTTTATTGTAAATAGGGAATATGCATGTCATTTTTTTATATTTTTAAAAAAATCTGTATGTTATTACATTATCGGAAAAAAATAGAAGTCTTTGAAAATATAAATCAAAAAAGTACAAAAAAATAATCAAAACTGCCATCAGTTTCGAAGCATTTAGACGCCATGTTGGCGCGAACTCGCTGTGACGTCAGAGGGCACGATATGAACAACGTAGTATTTGGATAACTTTCTTTCATGAATTGCTACAGAACTGTATTTCGTGACAAAATAATCCATTTTATTTAATAGTATAAAGAAAGCACAAAATAACTCATAAACAAACGTAAAACAATACACTCAACAAGCTAAAACTTCATAAGAACGTGTCCATTGTCGTCACTTTCCTTTTCAAGCAATAGATCGCGTTTCGGAAAAAATGCGCGGTAAATTTGAAATGCCATTTTTAAGTATTTATTTTACCGATTTAGAGTTGATAAATTTAAAAAATATCTTTAAGGTATATTTCTATATAAATAAAGATTACAAAAAAAAAATATTTTGACTTATTTTGAAGTCTGGTGCATATTCCCTATTGCTTTGATATGTGTATAATAATTTAGTTTTCTTGTTAACTATTTTGTATTAGTACGCCTCTATAGCTGGACACGACTGTGACTATTTCGTTGTATTGTATTGTATCAGCCCATATACGTCCCACTGCAGGGCACGGGCCTACTCTACAATCGAGAATACGATTGAGAGTGGTTAGGCCATATAGTCCACCACGCTGGCCAAGTGCGGGTTGGCGGACTTACATACCATAGACTTTCTTATAAATCGCTATGGTATGCAGGTTTCCTCACGATGTTTTCCTTCACCGTTTTAGTGCGTGGTGATTAACTATCAATACACACATGACTCCGAAAAGTCAGAGGTGTGCCCTGATATTCGGTCCCGCGACCACCGTGAACATGTGGGCAGCCACGTCTAGTCCGTTTACCAACAGGCCACCACGCACAACACCTTGCATATTTGTGTGTTTTTCGTATCTCCGTAGCTTACTTTAACCGCTGGGTGCATATAAAGAAGTAATCAACTCCCCATCGAGAAGTCAGAAGGTTCGGTTCTTGCACCAAGACAAAATGCACGAGTCACAAATATTTATTTCAGTCTGAATGTTTATGCTACTGAAAAGTATCTCTTATTGTGGAGGTGTGGAGTAATGACAACGTATGTAGTTTTTTTAAGAAAGGTTAATTTGTTGGATGGAAAGTAAATTTCAGGGATTTCTGATCCGTTTTTGATCTTAAGAATGGAAAGGAGGGAGGGGAAAAGGGAGGGTAATTCAGTATCATCGGTTGTACTGTATCTGTATTGTATATAGAGAGAAAAAGAGAGGGTAGTTCATAATCATCGGTTGTACTCCACTTAATTACTAACAAAAAATCACCAGATTATAAACGCCACTATTTTGTTCCCCAGGCGAGCCGGTCCTGGCGGCCGGGTTCCCGTACCACGTGGGCGACGGCATGGAGGAGCTGGTGCCGACAGTGACCACCGGCCACGTCAACAACGTGTCGCCATCCATGGTGCAGACCTCGTGCTGCGTGCAAGGAGGGTTCAGGTAACTGAAGACTATCCCATACAACCATATGAACTCTGTTAGTTGGGGTCAACGGCAAAAACAATTCCAGCATAGAAGCGAGCGAAATATCTTAGGGAGTAATTATTTAGTCAGGAATTTGTGCCCGATATGAATACGACGGAATCCTGTATCATGCCATATACGTCCCACTGCAGGGCACGGGCCTCTACAATCTAGAGTACGATTGAGAGTGGTTAGGCCGTATAGTCAACCGTTGGCCTAGTGCGGGTTGGCGGACTTATATACTATAGAAATCACTATGGTATGCAGGTTTCCTCACGATTTTTTCCTTCACCGTTATAGTGCGTGGTGATCGACTATCAATACACATATGAATGAATACCGTGCATATGTTAGCAGTCACGTCTAGTCCGTTACCAGCAGGCCACCACGCACTTAAGCATTATGCATACGACGGAATACACAACCAATGTCACCTACATTGGTCTTGGCACCTCTGCCTACCCCTCCCTGTAAAGGCGTGAGCTTATCTATGTATATTTCGTGTGTACAGCGGCGGTCCCATCCTGCGCATAACACAGGAGCAGCAGGTGGAAGTGCTGGGCATCATCACGTGCAACGCGACCTCGGACACGGGCGCGCTGCACCCACACCTCAACATGTGCGTGCCGCTCACTGGCTTCGATGATGTCATCAAGGCCTATATACGGGACAAAGGTATGTATTGACGACACTGAGGGGTTACTCTTTGAAAAAAATTCGAATTTTCGAACGATTGACAACTGATGTAAGTTTCCCGCTTTAAGAAATCAATACTATTATCTATTATACTTATCATTCACTCCGAACTTAGTCTACGATTACACCATACGATAGAGAATACGAACATTTTGTGGAGTACTTAAGCACATTCGTACAATTTTACGTACGACACGACGTTCAAACATTAGAAATTCGTGGAGTAAATATCAATGCAGTCAAGCGAAATAAACTTCTGTTTTTTTCCAGATTTGTCTCGACTAGAAGTGATGAACGTTGACAAAGACATCATTCAGTCTCAATGGAGACTACAGCCGTACCGGTCCAAAATATGAAGTGCCAAATAAGTTTATGTTATGTATCTAAATATATCGGAATAAATGCAGGAATACTCTATAAATATAATATGTCAATTGGAAGCATATTTTGCTTAAAAAACTTAAATATTGATACGTACTGACAGCCTCTGTGGCGCAGTTGGTCAGACGCCGGCTGTGAAACGAGAGGCCGCTCTCGAAGTTCGTGATACCTACGAGACAAGACTCGATCTTAGTGTGGGGTCAGTAGTGCGATTCACGTAACTTTTTGACGCGCCGATCATGTTGCGGTACGGTTACAATTAAGTTTACGCTTTGGTACAAAACGGTATTCTTGTAAGTGTTTAGCGCGCGTGAACTGCGCGTGAGCTGCGCGTCAACTGTACGTCAGACGTATGAAATTTGTTTGACATTCACATAATATACGCGCAGCAGTAGAATACGCTAAAACGTTTGCGTGACGCGAACTTGACGCGAGCTTATTTCGAGAATACAAAAAGGGCTGTTTTGATCGAAACTTAACCGCAACTGCACTACAGCTGAACTTATTTTATTACGTGAATCGCACTTCAGGACTATGTATGTGAATGTTGGGTGTATTTATTTATTTATACTGAGTACGCAGGAAAGGTGTTTTATTGATGTGAAATTTTATGAATCAGGTATTAATTCCGCAATTTGGTAATACGCCTGGCGGCCATGATGATGACGTCAAAGTGACGTAGCTTGAAACAAGCAAGGTTAAGCTAGGTGTACGCTAGAGGACCCGAGCACGAACTTTGTAGCAATCTTAATTATTTGAACTATCATTGTGTGTTGTTAAGTTTGGATATTATTTGTTATGAATATACCGGGTATATCAAGACTGCTACCGAAAACGAAGCCGGGTGGTAGTTTTAGTGACTACAAACACAATGCAACTAAAAATTTCGCAAAGAAACGCGACAATTATTTTTTATGATTTTTTAAATATCGTCATTTTTGGGTGGTAAATCCATAGTTTTTGCTAAAATAATAACTTTAACTCTTTTATTTCTTAGAGTATTTATAAATAAAAGGATACACACTATTATTTTAAGAAAAAAATGCATTTACCACCCAAATATGGCCATAGGAAAAACATAACAAAAAAAAATTGAAGGTTTTTTTTGCAACTTTTTCTGTTGCATTGTGTCTGAAGTCGCTTAAACTACCACCCGGCTTCGTTTTCGGTAGCAGTCTTTATATACCCTGTATGGACGTTATATGGACGTTAATGTGACAAAGTGGTCATATGGACGGTAATGTGACAAAGTGCCTGCGCATTACCAATTTGCGAGATTAATATTTATTTATTTTTGTTTAGTAATTTTTACTCGACTCGATCTAAACTCGCCTGGGGCATTCATTACAAATCGTATGTGGTTAGCAGTAACTTATTTTAAGTGTTTTTCTGGTGCTTATGGTGTAAGAGGAAATGGAAATGCTATAAGTGTGATTATTATGTTTGTCTATTTATTATTTAAATGTTAAGGTATTGGAAGGTGATTGGTTTGTGATACCGTAATGTAACCATATTGCAGTCGGCTCTAAAGTTGCAACAAGAATTCCACAGTAATACGCCTCGACTTCACATTGGAAAAGTTGATTTGCGTTGACTGTACATGTTGTATTTTAAAAATACATACAAGTTTTAACATTTTACATTCCAATGGATTTCATGGTTTCAATTTTTGTTTGATGGTAATGTGTGTTGTAAATAAACTGTTTTTGATAATTGTGTTTTTATTTCCGTGTCGTTCGTAATTCGTTCATTAGTATTAGCAGATAAAACGAACTCTGTGTTGGGTAATTTAACAGACTGCAAAGTATTAACGACATTATATGAAAAGTTAGTGACAATATATGTTTTTAACACTAGAAAGACCAAGGCAGTCAAATTGACGGCAAGGCAATTTCATTGTTAAATATTTCACAAACTATGTTTTTGTTTCTTTTCATATTTTACGACTTTTCCTAATTTGCTATTGTTAAGCTAAATCTATAGAAAAAATAAAAAATATATATATTGTATATGAGTTTCGATTACAAATACCTACTAAGACCGCGCACCGTCAATGTGACGGCATACATATAAAGGCGGCGAAAAGAATTGTAAACAACGAATTTTTCAAACTAATGTGGGTAATTTTGTTTTTATTTATGTTGAATTGAATTCTGAGTAAATTGTTACTGCCTAGCTTGTTTACATTTTACAGTAGACATTGGTTTCGTTAGGTGAGCAGTCGTAATTTGTTATAAAACAAAATGATTCGCCGGCTCTCAAATTCGGAAATAGAACAAGAATTATTGCGATATCGGGATATACAAGAAGATGTGTCAGGTGATGAAAGTAATGATGATATAATAGACAGTGTTAGTGAAAACCGTGATGCAGAATTTCAGCCGGAACAGGTCACTTCTTCATCAGAAGACTCCGAAGTAGATTCATCTACTACAAATAACAATATTATTGTAAATTCGTACAGAGGACGCGGGGTATCTCGTAGATCCATTAGAGTACTCTGCACCCCAACGTAAGCATAGGTACTGATAAAAAAAAGCTGCTTGAAACAGTAGAATTTTACAATGCAACAGAATTTGGTGTAGACATCATCGATCAAATGGCACGCAAATACACCGTAAGAGCTGGAAGTCGGAGATGGCCTGTTAACGTTTTTTACAATATACTTGATTTAGCAGCTATAAACTTGTGGATTCTATATCAAAAAGTCACAGGAATAACAATTTCTCATCATGATTTTATACTTCAACTAGTGAGCGAACTACGTGAAGAGTATGTGAAAAAAAAATCCACTTCAACTGCGACTTAGAGACAAGGAACTAATGCTGAAACAAGTGAACCATGTACTACAAACAATAAGAGGCGGCAATGTCGAATCAATAGTAATTGTAAAAAAAATAAAACTTGTGAAAACTGCACTATCTGTAAGAAAGCTGTTTGTGGAAAATGTACAAGAGTCTAAAAAAAATATTACTTGTTACTGACTTTAATGCTAAATTGTTTACTATTAATAAAAAATAAATTTGTAATATTTTTATTTTATTTTAATTTAAAATATGTAATAATTTCATAAGTATTCTCACTTAATCTCTAGTACCGTCAAATTGACCGCTGCGGTCTTTGAAGGTATAGCATGAAGCCCGGCCCTTCTAGTGTTAACAAAGAATAAATAAAATATAATGTTTACACAGGTAAGTGAAGCAATGTGTACTTATTCTTTTTACAACTTACTGGTGGTAGGTCTCTCATATGTGAGAGGCCATCTGGGTAGGTACCACCGCAATGTCTATTTCTCCCGTGAAACAACACTGCTTAAATGCACTGTTGTGTTTCGGATTGAAGGACATTGTAGCCAGAGCAACTACTGGACATATTGAGACTTAACATCTTATGTCTCAGGATGGCGAGCGCAGTGGAATGTTGCTACTGTTTATGAGCGGTCGTATCGCTTACCATCAGGCGAACGGCGTGCTCGTCTCGCCATTCACTGCAATAAAAAAAAAACTTTGTTTAAAGGTTTCGTACTTCGAAATCCTTTTGAGCAAGTATTATTAAGGTCATCCGAGGGTATTTATGTATAGAAACTTCTACTTAAGAGCGTTTATACCCTGCACGCGCTTTTTGGCTTAAAAACAGGACTTTTCAAATGAGTTAATAGCCACCAATAAACAATTTAAAGGAAAAATAATTATCACTAATTTTAGAAAAGGTTGTCATCTAGGGATTTTGGTGGAAAACATTATAGATTGATGGATAATTTGTGAGTACTATACGGATTACTGAACACAAGTTTCGTTATTTAGGCTTTAAATGGCAATTTAGAAGCTTAAGATATCCTTAACCACTAAATATAAGATGAAAATAAAAATATTATCAGACTAATAAGACCCTTATGGAGGGATTTTGCTGAGAAAAATAATGTTTTTGTGTTTAGTTCCTGAAAAATAAAAATTTAAACAATGCGAAATTATTCAGAAACTCTCGTCAAGAACATATTTTTTTTCACCAACTTATCGTACATAATTTTTTATAACAATTGCATATTATAATAGAAGAACATCTTATCAATAAATTACCATTTTTATATTTCAACAAAATTAGTTTTCATGTTTTCTACAAATATTTTAAAAACCACTATAAAACACGCTGTCCGACGTGGATCAAATCAGACCGCCGCAAGGCCTTCTAGAGGGAGGACGTATCGCTCGTCGCTCCGGCCTGGCTGCAGTCGATTATGCCGCGCGTAGTAAAAACAGCCACGCGCGGAATGCGATTACCACATCTTAGTACTTTGGTAGTAAAATATTTAATTATTTTTATTACCTACAATGATTTTGTAGTGAGTATAAATTATGTTTCAGGTAATATAATGGGACGTAATTCCGAGGCTAAATTATGTTATGTATTGTAATATAAAATTACATATATTTCGCAATTGTAAGGAGTTGTAAGGCCCCTAACACTATTTATGTGTTCGAACACGAAATGATTAATAAAACGTCCGTAGTGTCTACTGATTGAACACTGATTTGAATGCAACTTAACAATGTAATAATAACGAAAATATGATTCGTATCCAAAATTTGTATTATTCTTTGCTTGCACAGTACTATTTGTCTACTTATAATGCAAATAAAATATTTTTATGATATTATATTACAGTTACATTTCAATTGAATATTTGAAGCGCACGGATCAAAGTTGTTTGAGCCGATTGTATAGCGAGCCGACGCGGCAGCTCTACGCACACAGCTTTGGTCGCTTATGTGTGCGTGAAATTAACGAAGAAATACCTATAGTTGACTTTGCGCGCAGGGTGTATACGCTCTTAATCCACTCGATTACTCGATAAGAAATAGGTTTAACGATAATTATTCTCTTTATATTTCTGTCAAGTTGCCGACAGTGACATAACTAAAAGTTTGTAAAAATATGGCACGCAAGGGGCAGGTTTCCATTCAAGACTCTATCGAAAATGACGAAGAATTCGAAAACTACATCATAGCTCACGAAAACCAGTTGATCTGTTAGTATTAACTTGCCAGGTCCCCACAAGCAATTTAACTTGTAGGTATAACTTGGTTTCTGCAAAACGACTTAAGTCGTAGCAACTGAAACTTGCACAAATCGACTTGCTGTGGGTGCTTACACTTTACACAATGTAAATGACGTGCAAAAACCAATTTTAGCAAGTTGTAGCTAACATTTAAGAAACATGTTTTATTAGTCTACATCCACCAATGCGTACTGAAGGATAGTTAATTTGTTACATTCAAAATCATTGATCGATATTAGATAGCTCCTTTTTATTTATTTGTTTTGTAACGTCTATTAAGTTGACTAGTGTACTCTTAGCATTGTGGTGGTCGATAAGTATTTCCAAACCACAATATGCCAATTTTATAATTTAAGGTTTGGAGGTGTATTCAGAATTCTGTGGGCCATGTTTAGCCGCTGGAAACGCGATCAGGAAAGGAAAAATGGAAATAGGACAGGATCGCATTGCCATGGCAAAGGTAATTAATAAACTTACTAACTATTATAAGCATTAGACCTATTATTTTACTCTTTACTTACTTGATTAATTTCATAATTAGTTTTTATATTTGCTTGTATTGACTAGATATTTACATCTCGCCCCAGGTATGGTATCCTTTATCCCTTATCTTTATATAACCTTTTTCTGAAACCATTTGTTTTTCTTTGTTTTCTTATTTTCATTTTATCTTCTTTTAATTTCCGAACTTCGACACGTATCGTTGCTATTCAATGCCGGTGTCAAATCTAATCAATACGCATCAATTATTCTTGATGTAAATAGTATTTCAATATTGAATCTGTTATTATTGCTTCCTACGATTTGGAATGTGTTGTCGCTGTGAAACTTAAACCAAGTAATAAATACTCTCAGTCAAACGAACTGGATTGTTGTTTTTGTTGTTTCTTTTTATATTTACTTACTATTTTCTTCCTATGCAAGCAAACAGAACTAACAAAGTAGAAAACCTTAGTTCCAAAGAAGAAATTCTTACTCTGCGGCGCCACCATATATCCAGTGTCCTAACTCCAAGGCCGAAGTCACACACAGCCACATTACTACCACCTTTAGTACCACCATTTTATCATTTAACTCGATCTTGATACAGGTATGTATAAAGATGGGACGATTATAAAAAGTTTGATTGCAGGCCGCATCTGACAATATCACTGCTCTCGCAAGATTCAAAAATAAGAGCGAACCTGTATTTCTCTTCATCTCGGTAATTAATGATACTAATAAACTCCGATTGAAGCCAAACTGTGGGTATATTGTTCATAGCACATTGAAACCCATTGCTAAACAAAATGTCATTGATTTTCATTTTTCTGTTACTGCGCCTTGTAGTAAGCGTAATATCCTCCAGATATAATGAATTCAGATCGAATTTCGGTTGAAACCAAAAAGATATCCTGGCATTTGGTACAAATATACCGGCCTACGGGGCTGCTTCTTCATCTTACTACGGAAAGACACATGATTATAGAGTAGAAATTGTTCAAACGAGCCTGCTATACTCAGGAATTTATTTGTAAGTGAAAACACAACAGTATATTGAAAACTCCCATAACAGAAAGGCAAGCTAACTCGGGCGATGTTCGGGGCCAACGGTATAGAGCTGTGTCGCATAATAGAGGAGGAACTGGGGTTATTCCAGAAAGAAGTCGATACAGGCATCACGCGGCCCAAACAGAACATCGATCAGTTGCTGCCGGAAGAAGCGGTGAGTAGTTATATTAAAAACCTTTTGGCGAGAGGAAAGTGCCATTGCCTTCCCTTCCGATGGTCCGGGAAGGTCGGGAAGCGTATGCGATGAGTGAATGCCTGTCATTCTTGATCATGGCATGTTTGATTATATCTAAGAACTACTAAAATACAGTTTACTTATCTGTCTATAGTTTATAGTAATTTTAAATTAATCTTTTTCGTCACTTCTCACATAACATTCCATCACAAAAGCAGTACATAATAACTAGGTACTAAATATTTTCTTCTTATCGTTCTATTTATTACATTTATATCTAAGTTTTTACTTCTCACATTATATCAGCATTAGAAAAGTACTACTTACTGACTAATCACTAACGCCATCCACAATTCACCAAACTTTTTTTCCTTCCCAAAGTTAATAAACTGACAACTCTAATATATAAGCCCGATTTTAAATTCATTCCAAACTCATATACATAACTCTTGTCTTTAGATAAAGATCGAGAAAGATCTAAAAACGGAAGCGGAGAACCGCGAGGCGACGGAGCGGCTGCGCGTGCAGACGCTGGCGGCGCGCAAGAGACGCATCAACGAGCGCATGGCCTGGGCTTTACGTCGCATGAACTACATCATGTTCTGGCCGCATTGCCACCAGGCGCACTTCGATCTGTATGAAAAGTGGGATACTGTCAGTGAGTAACGGTTTTTAAACCGACAACAAATTGACTAGGTAAGTATTCTGCGTCTGATGTATTGCAATCCAAAATATAGTATCAGCGCGTGAGATGTGCCGGCCGAAACAATTATGCCGGCCTGGTCAAAGCGAGACAATTGCTTATCTTGAATATGAAATGGTGAATACCAGCAAATAAAAATAACTTGGTGAAAAATGACAATTATTGAAAATTATATTTTATGGTTGCATATTATTATTACTTATTATTTTCTGCACATCGACTACTAAATGTGTTAGGAAAAGGACTTTAAATGTAAGACAGACCACAGCAGGAGTTTGGAGAAATCTAGATACGCCATCTCTTTTTTCATAATCTTATTCTTTCCTGATAACCACAGATATTCAAGTGGCAGCGAAAGAGACGTTCCAGTTAACAGAAGAGACCGCCAAGGAAGCTCTGTACATGAGTGACGTAGACCCGAACGAAGCGTGTCTACACGCGCTGCTGAATGGAGAAGTACTCGTGGTGGTCTTCAAAATGGGGGAGAATGATAACCGAGACTTTGTCAGTAAGAAACTATTATCTATCTCTCTTTTGTCTCTTCATCCGCTGGTAGTCCACTATTGTACATAGGCTCCTCAAAGATGCACCAATACCATAAATAATTCTTTCGTCGAGGATATATGTGGATTTCAGTCAATTTGATTTGAATGACAAGACGAATATTCCGTTTACCTGATGGTAAACGATGCTATTACTCATGAACAGTAGCAAAACCAAACAACACCTTGCATAACAAATCAATGCTTGGCATTCCTCTGCGCTCGCCATCCCCGAAATAAGATGTTAGGTCTTAATACGTCCAATAATTTCTCTGGCTATAATGTCCTTTAAACCGAAACACAACAGTGCATTTACACTGCTATTACAGGCGGTCTCTCACATATGAAAGACCTACCACCAGTATATACCATCATTTAGAATTTAGAACATGATAACCGTACGATAATCAATAGTACAATATTGATTCACCTTCATCAGAGTTGTTGCGACACGCGCTGTACGAAGAGATTCCCGAGCCCAAAGAGGACGTCCCTCCCGAGAAGCAGTTACCCCCGATACCAGCGTACGAGCGGTACGCCACCATCAGCAAGAGCGCCAGGGAGGTGCGCCGCGATAGATACGAGGCTAGGATGGCGAGAATTGTAAATATCTCTGTTGTAACTTGCAGTTAGTTGAGGAGCTATGACATTATCTCCGGAAGATTAAATTGGCTATATTTGTTAGTATCTGTGTTTCTGGAATGTGCAAGATGATGCGTATAAAGTCCAAAATAGACGCAGTACGCACGCAGTACGCATGCTGCATGATAAATTACTGAACTGAGACATGAGATGTAAAATCTCGGTATGTGTAGGGTTACCAAAGTAACCACTACACATGTCAAACATGCTAGAATGTCAAATGTTCAACCCGGACCACAACACTATAGGCTATAACTTTGCTGAGTATACATTTAAAACATCTCTTTCAGTTTAGGATCTATAGTATTTATTTTAGTAGGAGACTGTCCCGCCCTCACACCCACCACTGTAACTCCTGTGAGCCAGGATCAACAGTGGCACGCAAAGTAATGACACCGAGCATTGAAGCTCGGCGAGTCTCCGGGAATGTCTAACTTGTCTTTAACCCGCAACGAAATTAATCAGAAAGTTAAATTAATAGGAGGAGTTGGAAATAAATTATTGTCCACTTCCCTCCGTGCAAAGCGGGTGACAAAACATTGAACTGAAGAGGTAAATAACCTCGCAAAAAGACTTTCACAGCCGGAGAAGCCAGCTGTGAAGCACCACGGATCAAATTATTATTACATTTAAATGGGACCTATTATGTGAACTGTTATGCTTGATTCCAGTCATAGGTATGGCAAAAACGCCGGAAAGCACGGAAGTTCTTTCTAGTCTCTACAAGGTCCATGTAGTATACAACTCCAGATGATATTTGCATACTATCTAGCATGATTTTACGCTCATTATGCCAAAGACTACACTCCCAAAGTATATGATGCGCGGACTGCTCATACTCGCAATTAGGTGTTGAACATGAACACGCAGGCGACGCAACAAGCTTAAAAGAGTATAGTTTAGACTTAAAGTTACCATGGCCCGTGAGAAATTGTGATACGCAATAATCGACATCTAGCCACGTCTTTGTTAAACGATCACGTACGCAAGGAAAAAATTGGTATAGATGCCGGCCCTTCAAAGATACCTCCCATCTATTTTGCCATTCATCTAATAGTTCGCTATATACCACTGAAACCGGTTTAAATAATCTGTCAACTTTTAAAAGTTCACGTGCGGTGAAAAACCTTTTATCCATATTCTCTCTATTAGAGTAATACATCGCGGCGCGACGTTGCACCTCCAGGTCGACTGGAAGTACACCCGCTAGGACAGGCAAAGCTTCGGTACTAACAGTTCTATATGCCTTGCACAAGAATATCAACGCCAAACGTTGGCTCTGGAGCAGTTTTCTTCGCACAGCACCGATAGTAGCCCTATCAGCCCATACGGGAGATCCATAACAGATACATCCTAAGTAAGTTGCTCCGTAGATGATTTTTAGTGTATTGAAAGATAGCCCCCACGTTGATTTTGATATTCTTGTCAAAGCAAAAAAGTTCCTTTTCGACTTTTCCCCGACGTTCTTAATATGTTCAAGAAAGGAAAAATTCCTTTCTAAAATTAAACCAAGATAACAAACCGATTCCTTTTTTTTAACATTGATATTATTAAATTTAATTCGCGGCTGTGATTTTAAATTTCCTTTCAGAAGTAATTGGAAAGTTTTTTGTGGTGCAAAGGTTAAGCGATTTCGATGGCCCCAGTCACATATTAGTTTTAAACACGCGTCCGACATAATTTCTAATCCCGATCTACTATTTGACTCTATAAGCAAAAGGCCGTCGTCCGCATATCCGGTCAAAGAACACCCTGACGGCAAGGGAATTGCAAGAAAATCGTCGAACCCTAAATTCCACAAATAAGGACCTAAAACTGAACCTTGTGGACAGCCCATCGTAAGTGGTTTCGACACAGCATAGTGTCCAAGTTTAAGTTTTGTTGTTCCGTGCGAGAAATACGAGTAAATAAGTGAATATATATTTTTAAAGCAACCTCGTAATTTCAACTTAAGAAGCAGCATCGGCCACCAAGCGTTGTCGAAAGCACCGGATATGTCCAGGAAAATACCGAGTACATATTTGCGCGCCGATGTACTTACAGCTCTTCTAACCGATATTGCCGCGTCGATAGTTGACCTACCCGTTGTAAATCCGAACTGTTTTTCATGAAACTTTGGTCCACCCGGTAGCAATCGAGGGACGATAAGACGTTCTAAAAGTTTACCTAGAGACGGTAAGAGTGTAATAGGTCTATACGACTTAGGATCATGTGGAGATTTATCGCCACCCTTGGGTATTATACGAATGAAACCGGTACGCCATACCCGCGGAAAAACCCCTTCAGCAATACATCTGTTATAAACAGTGAGTAATGCATCGCCGGCCGATTTACACGCTTCTTTGATCATTTTATTAGTTATTTTATCGTCACCGGAAGCCTTGTTTAGGGGCAAAGCTCGTACAATTTCGCTAAATTCATCAAACGACGCGAGATTTGAATCGGAGGAGTTCGGTACCTCCAAGGCCCACATCCTAATCTGCTTATGGTATTCCGTATCATTTTCAATATTATCATCCGGAATTAACGATTGTAACAGAGCCTCCGTTGTCTCCTCAATACCAGTTGTGAAGTTGTTGTCAATTTTTAAATTCTCACTCACCTATAATAATTTTATGTCCTGCGAGGGACCGCAAGACATAGCGGAGGTGATGCAGATGAGGACCCACAGGATCTGAGTATTGAAAATAACAGCTCACAACATAAACCTTACAAATCGGACTAGACACCTCAGCGACAGCACAGTGTGACGTCATAAGATTACGCACTGAGGTAATGGTAAGATGTGAACCCGACACAAAAATACCAGCTCGTGAGTTGTTATCGAGTTGTACTACCTTACTACGTAATCGCGCATGTTGGTATTGCTCCTGAACTAGAACGATATTTAATTTATAATCATGAATTAACGTGTCTAATTCTGACGTCGCTACCCTATCGTTATGAAGGTTTAACTGACCGATTGTAAATTTATCCATATTTTTTAGTATTGGGTCGAAAGAAGTAATTGCTCGATTTTGTTTTTATATGTTGGGCACTCTTGAGACCCACAACGATGGTCATGTGGTTTTTTAAATCTTTTACAAGGCGCACACACTGACTTAAATTCCGGGTTCGATTTATGCGGGCAAGTCTTAGTTTCATGAGACTCAGCACAAATGGCGCACGTTGGTGTTTTAACTGTGCAAAATTTTTGAACGTGCCCGTAATATTGACAATTTAAACAACGTACTACTTCTATGTCATCAATAAAACGGCAGGTGGCCCAATCAATGAAAAGTTTATCTTTTGTATTCATCAAATGTTTGCGAATCTCTGAGTCCAATTCTAATCCTATCCATTTACGACCGTTATCTAAAAGACGTCTGCGAGTTATTTTGACGGACTTTGAAAAGTCATCCTCCTTTATGGGCAATTCGTCCTTGATGTTTTGACGATATAATGCTGTTAAGAAAGCGCGGTCTTCCATGGAGGATGGCACGTCTTTAACTAAAATACGGGGGCGGCGACCCTTTGGTTTCTCAAGACGCAGCCCCGCCGATTTTATCGCGTCGACTGATTCCAATTTTTTTATTTGTTTGTCATTTGCAAGACGCAGAGCAACACCAGATTTAGCGGTTTTTTTAACCCCAACGATTTGGAACCCGTCGTCACTAGGATTAATTGCCTTAAAGAGCGCCTGTTTCGTCGCGGATGACGTCTGCAAATCAGCTGACCGTTCGCTCGTCGGGTAAGCTATTACGCACGGGGCAGGGGCGCGCGGCTGCACTACCGGAGCGGGTTTCGCTAAACGCAATTTTAAATTATCCGAATATGTACTAGTGGACACGTTAACGCGTTTGCATTGATCCAACTCGCGTTGCATATTAGCTATCTTGGTTTCATTACACGATGATTTTAGAGCCAGTAACGAAACAATTGAAGTTACGCGTTGTGTAATATCTAACACGGCCGACCTATTTGCAATATTCATGCGCGAGCCCTGGTCATTGACGAGTTCGTTTATCTTTGACAAATAACTCGATACTTCCAACACCATATCGCAATAGTCCGCGCGGCTCGCGTCGCTGCCGTTGTCTACAGACGAAGTATCTGCCGATTCTGATAATTGCAGACGTTTCGATTGAACGGGGGAAACAGATGTGGGCGAATTAACATCGCTAAATAAACGTTTGGCCGAACTGGGTGACCGAGGCGTGAGTCTACTTTGACCGAATGGATTTGGGCCCCGATCGGGCGGATCGTCATTTTGAACCGACATTTACTTATCAGAAATAAAATGCAAGTTATTCACAATATATATTGTAAACTAAAACGAACTAATTAACGTTAAACAAAACAGCTGACTGACCGGCCGGGCGATATTTTATTTCTCAATACCCACTTTAGAAAAATAAAAGTACTTACCGAGAAATAAATTTGAGTAAATCCACTAATAAACTATATAAAACTTTAAAAAACTTACAGATCGCTGCTGACAATACGATACCATACAACAATAAACAACTCACGAACCGATAATCGCCGTTAAAACACACAAAACACAATTAATAATGACGAGCACGTAAACACGTCACTACACTGTGCACCCGCGGGAGGGGAAGTCTGATTTATTTTAGTAGGTAGTCATCGTAATCTCAACATCTTCAACCAGAGTAATATCACTGATATACGTAAACACCATAAGGCACTTTTCGAAAAATAATCCTACCCTAAAAGCAGATATAAAATTCGTCTTAAAGCGAGAAGAAAGAGAGGAGAACGAGCGTATAGCGTCAGAACAAGCTAGATTAGCCCGTGAGGCTGCGGAAGAGCAGGAGCGGATCGAGAAACAACGACAAGACGATGAGAGGATGGCCAGGATTCAAGCCGGGGTACGTTCACACCTTCAATATTATAATAGGGGTTGGGAGACATCTAATAATTTAAAATTTAACTAGGTAGTTAAGGATGTGAAAACTACGACAAAAAGCGCACAATTTGTTGACTTTGAAGTTTTATATTTCTGTACCAAAATAATAGTAGTTTTTTTTAACAGCGGTAAAGCCACACTGTAGTTATCTTGGACATCCGCTTTCAAACTTTAATTCATCTACCATCACTGGATTTTAGTGGTGTGTGACAAATAAAATAGAGATAAATAAGTTTGCAATTATTTATCAGCTACCAGCCGACCCAGAGCCGACCGGAAGCGAGGATTTTGACGAGGATGAAACAGAAGCCACTGAAACGGTACTTCACTCAATATATTCCGCCGAGTTTTCATAAACTAGCCCTACAAAGAAACTTCAATGCTCATGGAAATACGTGCAGTTCATTCCGGATATGGCATGGAGGCAGTTATAGTGCCCTTATCGAAACGAAATATACATACATAGGCTAAACCCGAACACCATTTAATTACCAACCTGGCTCCCTATGATTTATTTTCTACCTTTAATTTTTATGGTCCCTATCTTAACATACATGTATTTATGTCACCACCAGCAATACTCCAACATCGATAACTATAATCGCCTGTATCCAATAGGGATAGGCAGAGAATATGCATCGCCACTTTGCTCGATTCTGACATATTACTTTCGCTTCATCCACTTTAATCAACCTCATCATGCATTCTCATCGATTCATTATTAAATAATTTGCTAAATAAACGAAGCGAAATAATTATTTAAATTCTTCTCCAGGAAGTTGGTTTAGAGGAAGAAGAGATAAAAGAAGAATTTGAAGCAGATTTCCGCTCAGACGTAGAGATTGAAGGGGAAGTGTACATACCTCCAGGTGGACTGTTTGTGCCGGGCTTGTATACCCCTCCCAATGAACTGGCTAAGGCAAATGGACTTGCTTTCTTCTATCCTAAGGTGAGGGTTAAGGAGAAAAAACACGGGGACGTTACCGTTCATAGAATTATACAATTTGTTTAATCTAAAACCAATTGCATTAGGCCAGTATGGGTGGACTATATGGCCTATGAATTTTTCAAGTGGGTGTGGGTGACAAAATGCCTAATTATAAAAAATAGCCAAATATGCTGAGAGGAGTCACGAGCATTATTTTAATGAAACTAAAACTGCATTACTTGGATTTTTTATTAATCGCATTTCATGATTTTGAAATAAAAAAAAACGCCGTATTACTACACGATACAATGATGTTGCTGATAGTGATCAAATTCTGGGAAACAATGGCATATGGCAAATTGAAGAAAAAAGGTCATTTTTGGAAAATTACTATTTTTGAATTTTGAATTTTGCCTGAGCCTCGATCGATGAGATACAATTGCGCCATCAGTCGTAGAACATTTGAAAGTCGACTGTGTTCATTCAGCAACATGTATACTGCTTGCAGATGGTGCAAGATGTGACCAAGATAGAGTCGGAACACCTCCCGCCACACGTGCTGGTCATGTTCACCATCGACAAACGTCAAGACGTAAAAGAAGTCATGAACCAGTACGCCGACGAAATACTCGCTGTAATCTCATCAATTATTTTTAGAAATAAACAAATACACCCAACATTTCTATGGTATGTAAGTCCGCCAACCCGCACTAGGCCAGCGTGGTGGACTATATGGCCTAACCACTCTCAATCGTACTGTCGATTGTAGAGGAGGCCCGTGCCCTGCAGTAGGACGTATATGGGCTGATACAATACCTAACAGTCACATATTTCTGACCCCATACTAAGATCGAGTCTTGTGTTGTGGGTATCAGGAACTACGAGAGATTTTTCGGTCTAAAGCTAGGCTCTACTAGTTAAAATTGTAACCGCTGGATGATGAAAAATTTAGGACGGCACCTTACTACAAATATGTGCCTTTATTCTAAATTACTGGTGGTAGGTCTCCCATAAGTGAGAGGCCATCTGGGTAGGTACCACCGCAATGTCTATTTCTCCCGTGAAACAATACTGCGTAGATGCACTGTTATGTTTCAGATTGAAGGATATTGTAGCCAGAGTAACTACTGGACGTATTGAGACTTAACTTATGTCTCAGGATGGCGTGCGCAGTGGAATGTTGCTACTGTTTATGAGCGATCGTATCGCTTACCATCAGGCGATCAGATTCATTGCAATAAAAAAAATACTAAAAAATTCGATTCAAATTATTCGAAAATATTGATCATGAAATATCCTTGTTTACAGACGGGCATATTCGTGGGCGACGATCCACACACAGCAGAACACATCGCGTACACTATCAAGCAGTACGATAAGATGGAGAGATTGAGAAAACAGTGCGTGCTTTTATTCTTCCAATCCTTTTTCTTTCCTGCTCTCCTCCCGATTTGATAGTCCGGCAACTCGTGTATGTTCCAATCTTTGTGGATTTTCATGGATGGAGGTGATCACTTTACCATCAGGTAACATGTTTGCTGGTTTGGCGGACCTATGGAACAAAAATATTATAATAAATAACGCCATCTGGCAACCGCAGCAACATTGTCCATTGGTCCTTAAGTCGTTGAGATGAAAAGAACTCAACTCCAAGGATCCTCCACTTTAAAGACCTGTTTTTAACTCCATGTAACCCACAGCAAAGATCGTCTGGCGCTGATGGTCTCTCGCAGAAGGAGCTTGGCTCTCCTACAACTAGCTGGACTGAACCCGTGCTACATTAGTGCAGATACAGAGTCGGGGGAGAAAGACTGCCTTACACTCTTCCCCGTTGGATACGGAGACGATTATATGGAGGAGGAAAGCGTTGAAGAAGAGGAAGTTGCGGTGAGTTTTTAATCAGTATGCTGGTGCAGGTAATGCTAGGGACCCGGCTCGGCCACTATATCGGCGTTTGTACCGGACTGGAAGGCCAGAGATACTGACATACCCCTTTCGGTCTCCTTTCGAGGAATCGAAAGGGGAACTTAATAGCTTATTTTCTTAAATAAAGAAACGTTTTAAATACTTACTGCCTTATACATCAAATATTTTGTCCCTTTCAAATGATTGTTGAATTCAGTTTGAACGAAGACGAAACATTCAATGGTTAAAATAGGTTTTTAAACTGTCTATGAATGAGCTCGTTATAGTTAATATCTTTAAGAATGTGATAGTTTGAAGTTATGAGGGAGTGGTAGTAAATGGTCTTGCAACTACGAAAGAAGACCTGCCCTAGTGGCGGACGGTACGTAGTTTTCCTAGGAAATAGCTGAAGCCTTATTCAATATGGATAAAATAATATTACAGTACGCAGTTAGTGGACGAAGCAGAATTTATTTGAAATTACAAGCACATGTTATTGAAATTATCTAATACAAAAAAATCGGATTACAGGCAACGGAACAAGTAGCCGAAAAGGAACCAGAGGTAAGTGACTTTATCTAGGTAATTAATATAATGAATGATAATTAGATCAATTCTAGTTATAATAAACTAGGATGAGGCAGCATCCGGAAAATACATGATGTTCTCGTTGAAAATTCCTCGCTGCTTAAAGACGAAAGTATTTAGCTCCTATAGTGGTGGCCTTGTATAGAGCGAAGTGTCGGACGCCAGCCTACAAGGTGCACGGACGAACTGGTTAACCAAACTGCAGGAATTCGCTGGAAGCAGACCGCTTCCAACAAATCAATGTGGAGATTCTTGGAAGAGGCCTATGTGCAGCAGTAGATTTTCTGTGGTGGAAGGGAGAGAGAAAGAAAGAGAAAAAGGGCTCCTTGTCCTTGTACGAACATAAGGCAATCAGTACTTACGTATATATTTTACGTACGAATAGCTTCATTTTCATTTGGGCATTTTTACAATATTTTAACTTAAAGTGAAGATCTGGAGGCTTGTTAAGTAACTCATCAAATAAATTGATGGTGCAAAAAGGAATCGCTACTCCTCGTCCTTGAGTCGATTTCATCATTACTGAGGGTCGTGACCATGGGCAATTTTTTCTTTAATGATGTTGCACCATCTCAATCTGTTTTATGCGGTGTGTAAGGCTTCCTGTATGCAGGGCGGCGCGGATTTGATTGGACCATCGTAACAGATTCTCGCCTCATAAAAGGACTTATTAAGATATTATTGCAGGTGGAAGTGGCTGAGGAACCGAAAGAAGACGAAGACGACGAAGGAGGGGAAGAAGAAGATTAATATATGCTTCATTATAATTATTTATTTATAATAAATGGTTTCAAAAACCTATATGTGTTAATATACTCAAACACAACACAGCATAATATAGGTTGCAGGAATGCATGCATGTTGTTTCGAAAAAGTTGCGGTGATTCTTGAGGTTTATTTGGAAGAAACTCCTAGATAACATTAGTCGTATTCGCAAGTTCCGTATTTGCTGCATTCAGTCTGAGGTTTGTCTCTACAGGCTTCGTCGCACCACTTCTTATACCTGAACTGGTTGTAGTTGCCACCGCAGCCGCTGTACGTGAAAGTCTTGCACGAGAACGAGTGCGTGTCAAAGTACCATCTGCATTCAAAATTATAATACTTTTAACGATAAAGAAAAATTGTGAGGCTAGCATACCATTGGCATCTATGGGATCTAATCAATAATTTTAAAAATATATTCGCCAACTCCATACGTTCCTAATAAATAGTACTTTAAACTTAATTGTGTCGCTGTTGTTGGATGTCGGGACGCGCGCGCATTGTAAAAATGTTACTCTCATAGTTTATCCAAATGTCCAAAAAGAAGTAAATAAATACACCGATCAGTTCCTAAGTTAATCATGGTTATGATCGAGTCTTGTGTCACAGATATTAGAAACAACGTGAGGTTTTCGTCTCAAAAACACGCAGATCGCAAAAATTTCTCTCGCTGCGGGGATTGCGCAATATTTTTCTTAGTTATCAAGAATCTCATGTGTTGCCATTTGGAATGCCGGGCACCATATCGTGAGAGGGAATGAGCTCCACGAACGAACTTTTGTGATAGTTAAAATATAAGTGGAAACTGGAAATATATCTGTTATCGCAATAAGGCGTGCCAAAGACCGGATGGAATGGTAGAAGTTTCTCAACAAAACTATCAGTCCAACAAGAAGACGAAATAAATAAGCTTGTATTAAAATAAGAGTTTAAAACAAAACTTAAAGAATACTATTAAAATGCATGCGATTTGTAAGAATTTCTATGGCACGTAAAGTCCGCCAACACGTACTAGGCCAGCGTGGTGGACTGTACAATCCAAACCCTCTCAATTATACTCTCGATTGCAGTCAATACAGTACAATCCGTACTGTCTAGTCTGGCAAACAGGGATTGCAGTGACGGATCGAAAGGGGATATTCTCATTACCTGGTCTCTTTCTTATGACAACTGCCGTACATATATGGTGAAAAACAATAGTCTGGTTTGCCTCTCTGACGCGGCATTATCGCATGCGCAGGTATGTGTGGATCTGGAACACCAAGTAAACTGTAAAGCAAGGGATTATAGAAATTCAGAAAGGACAATGTTCAAATCGGACCGTGGAACAATATGCATTAGATTTAATTCATAATTTCTTATTTATTTTACAATTTAAGAATCGATTATTGCAATATCACGGATATTCAAGGATTAAGCATTTTGCTATTTCAATGAATGGCGAGATCAGCATGCCATTCTTCTGATGGTAAGTTATTATATGCCCGCTCATGGACAGACAACACCATGAATTACAAAGCGATGCTTGGCATTCCACTCCGCTCGCTATCCTGAGACATAAGATGTTAAATCTTAGGCCGCTTGTCCACCTCCGCCGTAACCGGACCGTCGCGCGTCACCGAGAACGAGATTATTTCGGGCCCAGTTTAAGATGACGTGACGGCAATCGTGTGTCCACCGCGCCGATATATCGGTGACAATTATTTGAGATTATATGTGATTATTTCTGCTTTTGTACGTTCGAAGGCGTAGGCGATGCAAAGAATCCATTCGTTAATATATAAACGACAGTAGGAACACAAGGTTTTTAACTACTATCATGTTTTTAAAGTTGGGCTCCAAAAAGACACAAACGCCACGCATTTTTTCTCAAAATGTTATCTTTGGACATCCTTTGTTTTATACCACAAACTGTCTTTATATAGTATTTGAATTTCTTAGCTTTTTTTTACAAATTTTGATAGACAAAACGAAAACGGGCGAACGGCGCGGTGCGCCGGCAGTGTGTGGTCAAGAACAAACGTCACGCCGACCTACTCGAAACATCAGCAGCCGGGATGACGGCTCTCGGGTGACGGGGGTGCGGTGGACACATGGCCATAGTACATGTATGTATCGCTAAATCGGCGCCGTCATCTCGTTCTCGGTGGCATGGTGGTCCGGTGGCGGCGGCGGTGGATAAACGGCTTTAATATGTCAAAAACAAATATTTGTTTCGGTGCAGGGATCGAACCCGCGGGCTCTCGTTCCACAACCGGCGTCTAACCAACTGCGCCACAGAGGCGGTCAATGTGATCGACCTAGGGATCAAATCCTGTAAATCATTTAATAATTTCCACAGCCCAAACAATTACGGGACCGAAAAGCAGCTAAAATTGAGCAATTATATATCAGTGGTTTAATGTTTTACATTTCTTATGGTATCCTTCTACGGTGTCGATGCCCGGTGGAATCTCTGTCCACCACCAACATGGTAACGTGTAGTCAACTGACAACAACATGAATATAAATCTCAGCCAAATAAAGGTTGATCTAATTGTGTACATGACGACGACACTTTAACTGAAACAATGATGAATTATAGATTATCGTTTAATATGTTGTGCAAATACAAAAAAGTGAAGGTAAAAAAGGAATTAATGCACACAATTCTTCAATTTTTGTAAGATAGTATTGTTAATACATTCTGTTCGAACAAGCTGTAACTGTAACGTGGTTCTAATTTGTACGCGCACTTGGAGCAACCTTTGATTCGCAGCAATCGACAGTCAAAGAATAAGAAGCAAATCGACTATCCTCGGTGACCCCCTTAGGCCACAGACAGACAAAAGTTAGTAATTAGAAGACTACGTTTATGATTTTGTCTATTTTGATACCTATGTATAATAATAAGATTGTAAAAATGGCGACCCCCTAATAGTGAGTTGGGCTTCACGATCTCTCTAGAGGTCTATGTTCTTGGATTACATACATGGCAACGGTTACGGTTACAGCTAGTGAGTACCCAGCTTTAAAAAAATCGCTCACGCCTCCGTGGCACAGCATCAGAATATTTTCAAAGTAAAATGTCCCATTTAGTTTAAATCTCCAGAATCGTTAACTTCTACGCAGGGCCTGATTAACCCTTAGGCTAATTAGGCTGCAGCCTAGGGCGCGAGGATCTGAGGGGCGCGCTGAACTGAAATCTTATCTTCGCATGCACTATTAATCTAGCGTTATTGCATCTACCCTACATATTTTAACTAGACCCAGACAAAACACTTAACCTAAACTGTGAACTGAAAAAACTTACGAGTCCCTGAGATTATAACAATAAACGAAATTTAAAATAGCACCTGTAGGTATAACAAACGCTGACTTGTTATTAGAATCGGTCGGCGGTCGAGTGAGTGAGTAATTTTAAACATTTAACTATAATTTTCATATAAATAATTGAGCAGTTGCAAAAGTGTTTCACTAGTATGATGCCTCCCGTCTTTTTAAAATATCTTAACAGAAGTGTGACCAAGTGACTGCATTTTTAAATCACTTCAACTCCTCAACAATAAAATTCAATTTACCATGAAGTTAGAACATGATAACTCTCTTGCCTTCTTAGATGTCTTAGTAATCCGTAATCCTGATCGTATATCAATATACAAGGCGAGTTTTCAAGTTTGCTTGGATGGCCAAATCCTAAACTATGAGGAATAGTGAAAAATGCTCAAAGGACTTACGAGCCCGATTTTGATGAAAACTAAAACTGCTTACTTAGATTTTTCATAAATAAATATACCTAGCTAGGAATCGAACCCAATGATTTAGAAAAAAAAACACAGGCTGTATTATTACACAATTCGATATTGTTGCTTATAAAGATCAAATTCTGGGAAATAATGACATACGTCAAATAAAAGAAAGGATGTCATTTTAAGCAAAATTCAATTTTTTTTAACACCTGGTCGCCCTACGTTGGTAGAGGAATTTTATAATTTTTCGTATTTCTTAAGACGAAATCTGTAATAATTCATCAAAACCATATCGAAATCATAGTATTAAATATTTTATTAATTATTCAACAAAATATGAAAAATTCTAACATTCCTCTACCAACGAAGGTGGTTAGGTGCCAAGAAACTGAAAAAAAATTATTGAATTTTGCCTTAAATTACATCTTTCCTTTAATTTGACGAGTGTCATTACTTCGCAAAATTTGATCCCTATTTTTATTTATTATTATTATACGCCAACCCGCACTAGGCCAGCGTGGTGGACTATATGGCCTAACCACTCTCAATCGTACTCTCGATTGTAGAGTAGGCCCGTGCCCTGCAGTGGGACGTATATGGGCTGATCCAGATTATTATACAGCTGTTTTTTTTTTTCAAAATCATTAGGTTCGATTCCTAGCTAGGCATATTGATTTATCAAAAATCTAAGTATGCAGTTTTAGTTTTCATCAGAATCGGGCTCGTAAGTCCTTTGAGCATTTTTCGCTATTCCTCATACTTTCGGATTTGACCATCCACACCCACTTGAAAATCCCACCCTGTATATCGGTTTTGGTCGTATAATGCGTGAGTAGCCTTTACCCTTATGTTCGGTCAACTAAAAAATGATTTGCCACCCTAAGGTTGAATATCGTTCAGATTAAAGGAAAACGTTAGTTTCGCTTGCAGATCAATCTGACAACTTTTATAGGTTGTATGAATGATGCAAAAAATTTCACACTTGTAAACAAAACAAAACTAAATACCACTTTTTAGGCTCATTGTAACGTTCCTGGGCGCGTCGTCAGAATTAGCCTAGGGCGGTCAGAGCCCTAGATCAGGCGCTGCTTCTACGGGTTATCCCTGTTATATTCATTTATGCTCAGCTTGAACAAATATTACTTACCTGCTTATTTCATTATGAAGAACAAAATACCTACCTAAGTAATTTGTTCAAAATTTCTTAGCAATCAACTTTAAGAGCTAATTGATTTTCACATCATTATGTATGTGACTTGTTTTTCTTTCTTACTGTTTTTTGATAATTAAGTGTGACCATTAATTAGCTCAGCAAATGGCAGCGTTAATTACTTTTGCACATTTCTGTGCAAAAACTTTTAGCATTTTTGTAAATTTTAACACTCAAATTTTGATTTCTTAAGCAAAATTACAAGTGCGTGGTGGCCTGTTGGTAAACGGACTAGACGCGGCTGCCTACATATTCACGGTGGTCGCGGGTTCGAATCCCAGCGCACACCTCTGACTTTTCGGAGTCATGTGTGTATTGATAGTCAATCACCACGCACTAAAACGGTGAAGGAAAACATCGTGAGGAAACCTGCATACCATAGCGATTTATAAGAATTTCTATGTAAGTCCGCCAACCCGCACTAGGCCAGCGTGGAGGACTATATGGCCTAACCACTCTCAATCGTAATCTCGATTGTAGAGTAGGCCCGTGCCCTACAGTGCAAAATTACTGCCATAATTATTTTTTGACAATAGGATATTCAAAATTATTAGCAGTTTGTAATACGACAAAAATTCTAATGATTTAAGTTTACGCAAAAAGGCATTTCTCGAACTAATTTATTTTTTATTCTTGTTGAAAAAACATGTTAAATAAAGTGTTATTTATTAAACATGCTAAGTTATTATCATGCAATATAATATTACATATATTAGGCTACTATAAATACCTACATTTTGCTAGGTATGTGTTAATATGCGTTTATTTAAAACCAACTAAACTATCCACCATAATCGCATATTACAATCAGGACACAAAAAGTAGATCAGGAATGTGTCCCCTCCACCCAGCGTTACTGGCGGCATCCCCGTGTGGGAACATCCACAGTTTACACTTTGCACAACTTCTATCCTTTTAATTTATCCTGTGTAAATCCAGTGTGTAAATCCTCTTGAAACGTGATCAGTTATGGCGGGGTTTGCATGTTATGTATGTTTTGTATTTGTTTGTTATTACTTTTATATTTAAATGACTAAACTCGAGCAACGTGTGCGATATGATTTATGCTATGTGTACGATGATAGTGATGGAGTTCGTTAAGCCTTTCAGTGGCTGCGCATTCCAGCCGCACATTGACAAAAAAAAAAACTATGCGTACCCACAGAAAAGAATGCAATTATTAGCAGATATTTATGATAATGTTTTGTCAGCCTACCGACTGGATATTCGTGTCTCACCAGGGCACCCCGTTGAAAATCAGCGCTGCAGTTTGCTTTCCCATTCTGCAGCATAAAGCTGAATGGGAGGCCCATTGTCGGCGCAATAGTTTAGCCACGTAATTTTGTTGCATAATTGTATTTTTTGTCATGTTTTTATTTTTTGTATATTTTGTTATTTTATTACCTACCTATGTATGTTTGCGCCTTCAATAAATGTATTTCTTTCTTTCTTTCTTTCTTACTTCAAAGGGTTTTTTATCTACATCGATACATAATATGTACACACATAGATATTGTATCTTTAAAATGAAAACATATATTTTGTCAAGAATTGTTGCCTAAGAGATGAAAAGTGAAGTCGACGAAGATTTTCAACAATACTTGTGATGTCCAATGGTTGAGAGTTTCTGTAAAAACTTTGTAATAAGTTTTGCTTTATAGACACCTATATAAGTAGGCTTTATGTGTATCCTTCCTATGATCCGGAGCTCTTCTGCTATAATTATGTATCCAATGGCTTGGGACTGCCGTCTGCGCCATGTGATACTCTGTCTGGACGGCGCGGCGCAGCGTTCGCATTTACCATCAAGTGCAGCGCAGTCCAGCCAGTGATAAAAAAGTACACTCTATATGAACTTTTGAATTAGGATACAGAAGGCAAACAAAAAATACAAGAGCTCAAATGTTTTTTTTTTTTTAAATAAATATAATTATTTTTGTGATTTTCTTTTAGTAGCTGTGTCGTTGTTAATTAAGTGTGACCAATAATTAACTACGCAAATGGCAAAGTTAATTATTTTTGCACACTTTTTAGCTGAAACTTACGGCGTGTTTATGCAACTTTTAACACTAAAATTTCGATTTTAGATAGAATATTACCATGCTCTCATATGCATCTTCTTGGTTACGTTTATTTTTGTTATTATTATATTACGCGCGTGATGTTTATTCCTGTTGGGGATATGGTACTGAAGAAGTGGTGGAAACCACTGAGGCGACAGCAAGTCCAGCAGGTACTTTATGGATTCTTTTAAGTTATACAGGCTGGACCCAGATACATTTTCTTGCACAGTTTACTCAATGTTCAATATAACATTAGGTGGTCAGTATTCAGATTCTTGTAAGTTATCCTTTAGGGATGTAGTAAATTTTCAAGTAGTTCAGAGTCCATATTTACCAAATCAAATCCATAAAAAAACCCGAGAAAACAATCAATCAAAACTATTTTACTCCGAAGTAATTAATACTCTTAACAACAGAAAAAGTAGTGAAGGGTGCAAATACGGACAAATACGGCAACCCTATAATCCCCACTAACCCAAGCGCCTACAATGGTTGGACACCCTCTCCTGAGATCATGAAGACCTGGAAGAACTGGATCCAGGAACATCAGAAGCACAGGGTGGGGAATGAAAATAAAACTGCTACCGAAATCGAGCAGGCAATGGAAGAGTTAAAGAAAGCTGGCGGGTTTTGGCCACCTAGCTGGCAATGTGAGTAAATGAATTTAAAAATAAATACACCGAATAGTCACATACATAGTCTTGACCCCCAATAGACAAATCTTGTGTCCTGGGTATCAGAAACTAGGACAGTCTTTTCCGTCTTCCAAACACCTTGACCCATACATGCAGCCTCTTGTTTCAAACCCGGCTTGTAATTAACTGGGGCCCTACTATTCGATTATGAAGTTCGAAACTTCGGATGATCGAAGTTAATATACGATACGAATGTACCTACATATACTTATGGTCGTTATTGACTTATGGTTGTAACCATAAACTTATAGTTACGATGTACATTACACAAATTCGAATTTTTACAGAGTAGATACATTCGTATCGTATAAAAAACTTTGATCGTCCGAAGTTTCGAACTTCTGTTTATATATGGGTCGGCAATATATCTGAGAGGGAAAACAATTAAACTTCTTGCAAAATATTAAATTTCAGATTCTGAAGCCTAGAATAAAAAACAGTACCACACTACAATATGTGAACATATTAATTAAACAAGAGCATAACATACTTGATTTAAGTTAACTGATCTTCCGAATCTGAATTCTGAATTCTAATAATGATTCAGAACAGCAAGATTATCACTGCTTCTACTAAACTTAAACTTCATCACTGTCTAAATTTCTTCAATACATAAAACAAAATTGTATCCCGTCCGTCTCTCTCTATGTATGCTTAGATCTTTAAAACTTCGTAACTGATTTTGAAGCGGTTTTTTTATAGATAGAGTGATTCAAAAAGTTTATATATGTATAATACCCATACCGGTTGTCTCAGTTTGTAAGAAAAATAGCAGGCTGTCAGCACTATGCTCCTGAATACCGTTGTCAGCCGTTTATGACTTCACTATCTGCTTTACAGCCATGAAATATCCCCTAGAGGGTGAAAATCCACCGCCCTGGGCCTACGTGCCGAAAAACGTTGGCAAGCCGAGCTACTGCCTCCAGTGGCCTCTGATAGGAAAATGCAGTCAATCGCTAACCAGGTTGAGTAGAGTTTTAATTTTGTTTACTGGCAATCAAGTTTTATTTATTACGAGAACTACTTTTATCAGAGAGTCGTGTACTTTCAAAGTTACAGAAAAAAAAGTATCTTAACATAGTTCAATCTAAGACTCCGTACAATTTAACAATAAGGCTTATTATTATAGGCAAATTAACCTTTTACTAAAGTCTACTAAAGAGCCCGAAGAAGTAGAAAAAAACTTGTTATATAAGAACAAACAATATTGATAGTTTTATTGTTGCTATTGTAATTTTACTTATTAATAATGATATATCTAACCAGTATGTGCCCCAACCAGTTCTCGAAAATGGTCATGCAACGCTGTATTGGGATCGATCTATTATCACAGACAGGACTATTCTAGCCAATAAGCCTGATATTGTGATAATAGATCGATTGGCGCGCCGGGCTATACTTGTTGACGTCACCATCCCGCATGACGATAACCTTGTCAAAGCTGAAAAAGACAAAATGTCTAAATACCGAGTTATATAATACGGCCGCTCAGAGAATGCGTTCCTGAAAGGTTGTAATCGAACGGACGACGTAACTTTGAAGTGTCGTTGCAAATGCAACGACAGCAAATGTAAATACATTATCGAACAATTTTATTTATTTACCCTACTAACGAAATAAAACATCATATTAAAATTAAATAATATGTAAATTTAGGTTAAATTTTATCACTTTGGACTAAAGGATGATGGGCGTTTTGGTACCCATGGCCAATCAAAATGAATTTACCCTCGTTGGATAGCTTTTTTCAAGAGAAGAAAATATTATTATGGCGAAAAACCTGTATGTATTGTCCGTTTTGAAATATAAGCGTCAGAAGATATTGGATATACATGTGTAATAACCGACTAATTCCGTAACTATTTAATGTGCTGAAGAGGGCTATACCGAGGCTGATATCAAGTGCGTATTTAATCGGAAAACTAACTTATAATACATGCAGATATAGCTGAATTAATTCGAGGAAATGCTACATTATAGGTTAATTGTCAATTAACTTTTTAACTTTTTTTCCCTTTTATATGGATGCGTATAAATTCACTCCGTATTCCAGAATAAGTAGGCAGATGCTAGTAGCTATGCTGTGCTAGGGTGCTACCAGGTCAATCATGTTTCCAGGTTTTGATTCAAGGCTGACCACGAATAAAATTCCATAAAATGAAATGAAAATTATTTATTAAATCCATTTAAGATGATCTACATCAATTAGATTTAATCATTTTTTATATCTATCACCTGGTTTGGAAAGCAGTTTTCACTAGAGAAGAACGGGCAAGAAATTCTGCAGTGTTGTTCTTTTACAATTGGTTTAAATCACAACAGTTCATTCATAATTTGTCATAACAGTTTAAATACGAGCATGTTTACATTATATTTAATATAGCTGAGTGAAGCAAAGTCGAACGAACGAAGAATCAGTCATTATATGCATTGTTGATATTTTTAAACTGGATGTATGTACTACAGAACAGTTTAATGCAATTTTAGACCAAAAAACTTCGCTACGAAATGCAAATTCGGATCCCAGAACCACTTTGGGTATTTTTTGACAAGGCTACTTACTCGAGAATACAATGAAAAAGATGGAGTATTGTTTAATACGTCAGGAAGAAAAGTCGAACGCCAGTTGGCCCTTGCACGAGAGTGTTCTAAAACGAACTACAATGTGCCTGACAGGGGTTTCGATCACGTACCTAAAGACAATGTTCTTGATAGAAACTTCAGAATTCCTAAAATACTATTCGAAAATGAGGAAAGACGGATGCAACGATGAGAAAAACCGCTTGCACATATTGCTTCATTGCAATGATGTATTTATTTTAGACCGTGGGCTATGAAACAGTTTAGGCAATATCAAACACAACATAAATATTAATATGAAATATGAAAATAAAAAAGAATATGGATACGAATACTACGTTTTTTTCGACAAAAAACCTGGGATATACACAACTTTCTCTTCATGAAAATTATTCCCGACTGGTTACAATGTACCGATGGGTAGCTGTTGTGCCTAATATATTTTAATTAATACAATTCATAATATGTTTGCGGACTTTGATTGCAACAGCAATAATAAATCACTTCCACTATTCAATTGCAGATGGCCAAAACGCAGAAGTTTTTCTACAAAAAATAACTGAAAAAATGTAAATCCTAAACATATTGTACAATTATGTAGAAGAAATGTAATAAAATCTAGTGATATGAAATGTACAAGATTCAAGAATTATCTGCGTGGTGCCCTGTTGGTAAACGGACTAGACGCGATTGCTGTTTCAAATCTCAGGGCACACCTCTGGCTTTTCGGTGTCATGTGTGTATTGACATAGTCAATCACTGCGCGCTAAAACGGTGATACCATAGCGATTTATTACAAAATCTATGGTTTCCGTATAGTCCGCCAACCCGTTCTAGGCCAGCGTTGTGGACTATATGTGGCACTCTCAATCGTACTCTCGTTGTAGAGGAGGCCCGTGCCCTGCAGGGGGACGTATATGGGCTAATACAGATGAAAAAGAAAAAAGATCAAATAACAGAAGAGCTGCTTTTCAGAGATTGGAAGCCAATGATATGGCCGATTTTCCACGATTAAGTGAACAAGACGTAATATTGCTATCTTTGGGGACATACCAGTTAAAACTACCACCTAAATAACAGTTTATATCTCATCGAAACTTATTGAGAAGCTGCTATGGAGGACATAACTGACTACGGAATTGTGACTTTTGCGTGCACGTATACAGTACCGACGTATGAGAATAATATTATACTTTAACAATACCAGCACATTAAACATCCCTCTGCAAGGTATGCCTTAGCAATCGAAATACCGACGTACCAGGCTATAGTTCACGCTGGCCATGTGCGGGTTGCCAAACTTTAACTAGACAGAAATTCTATTTCTATTCTATGATATTCAGGTTTCCTTCATGATGTTTCCATCACCGTTATAGTGCAGGGTAATTGACTATCACTCTACACATGGCTTTGAGAAAACAGGAGTGTCCTGGGATTATAATAATACCATGTCAATTTTAAAAAACAAAACAATAATAGTATGCATACATAATATGATTGAACAAAAAATGTTTAACTATAAAGTAAGATTTCTTCGATTGGACAGCGAATCAGGTCAAGCGCCCTTGATATCATTAATCTACACTAAAATACCTTTCTAACGATGTATCACTCATTCCGATTGGAGCTGGTACCAGGTTCCATACATTTGTGCCCATTGTCCTTTGACGGTTAATAAAAATAAAAATATTATATTTATAAGTTCATACCACGCCGTTACAAGGTTATGTCAACTGTTCATTTCTGGAGTGATGTGGCCAAAAAATAGCAGATTATTATAACGTTATTTTCCGTTATAATATAAAATAATACATTTGTGTTTTTAATAATGTATAACGTAATAATTAAACGAATCTAACTCTTTATTTCACCTGGCAGCAATATAATATCTTTTACATTTGTGAATTTTATTTAAATTTGGCATATTTGACATGGTGGTTGGCATGGTGACAATATTTTTAGTAATAAAGAAAAACATGTTTATTCGTTATAAAGATCTCTTTAAAAATATATTAACGGTTGGAAGATTTAAAGAATGATTATACCTAGATTTTAAAACACTTTATAGAAAATAGTCAAGTATCCAATTATTCTAACTTGCTACTTTTACTGGGAATAATTCAAAAGTTTAGCAAAATGATAATTATTTCCCATCACTACTCATGATCAACTGACATGTGTCAGGAACGCATTCTCTGAGCGGCCGGATTATAATAAATAGTTACCGACATGTGGGATGTCGACTCAACAATTATTGTCCCGATTGTCGTTTCTGCTCATGGGTTGATACCAAAGAGCCTCGACCAACATCTACAGAGGCTCTCAATCGGCTGTTGGGTCAGGAGTCAGATTCAGAAGGCAGTATTGCTTGACACGGCACGTATTGTGAGGCGGTTCCTCACTTTGGGCTCCTAACCACCGGTGGCTTGGGTCTCGAGCCTCACCACCGTTGGATAACTTTTTATATTTTTATATGTATTTTGTATACTAATATTATATATATAATAATGTAAAAAATAGAAATTTAAAATAAAGGAAATAAATATATCTAACAATTATTCTTCTTGTTAAATTCATTATTACACAGATGGGCCTACGACGCCTTTGAGGATCAATGCATGCAGTTTCAATACAGCGGTTGCGGCGGAAATCAAAATAACTACAAAGATAAATTGTCTTGTGAGAAAGCTTGTATGACCGTACCTGTATCTGGATGCGATCCCGATACTGACATACGTGTCCCTGAAGACGAGAGGTATCTCTTAGATCTACAACTACGTAGTAAAAAGAAGAAAAATAGAGAGCGACTTTACCCAGAAGATATAGAAAAAAACTCCGAAAGTAACTCTCGAGATTGGTAACCAATTAACCATGTCTTCCCGAACCATTGTTTTAATAGTATTTGTGCCTTATTAATAAACTCAGATAAATAAGGGGTTTAATATTAGTTTTAGCCTTTAGAATCAAATCCTTTTTTTTTTCGTTCATTCTTTTAACTTTTAAAATCAGGAAAAAAATATCCATTTTCTTTTTAAACTTGTATCAGTGCGAAGTTTGTACGGTATATCAACTGTTTGCCAGACAGTACGTATTGTACGATACTGTACAATCGAGAGTATAATTGAGAGAGATTGGATTATACCTATAAACATAAATGCGACCCAGGGCCGAAGTTCTTGAAGTGAACTTGAAGTCCAATAAAAAATATTTTTTTTCTTTGGCTCTGTGAACAAAATGTAAAATGTGACGATAATTACTATGATTTATAAAAATTGTTTGCCCGAGATAAAACAAGAATACGTATCAGGACAAACCATAATAAATTTTAAGCAGTATCGGCAGTAACGATATTTTTTGCCGATACTATACATAGAAAATCTCTGCCCTTATTTCGAATTTGTTCGGTGGGACGAACAAGTACTTTAAAGAAATGTGTAGTGATTAACATTTGTATTTTTAATAAAATTTATATATGAACTATAACTCTTTAGAAAAAAATGTTCCTGTCCTGTAATCCTTGCTAGCCTCCGCGTAATTCCAGTGCGAAGTACCCAGAAAGAAGAATTAAGGCCTATTATTGATATGCTTAAAGCATAAAGTGTTGCTAGTAATCGGGCAAGCGGTCAGTCCTGCTCTATTCTTAGCAAACCCAAGAAATTATCCACAGCCTCCCCCGTCTGTCCTAAGATGCAACCTAAACGGTCATCCGGTCGCTAAACGAGTCTTCAATGATTGCGGGTCATTTCATATTTGTCATGGACGTCTATAGTATCAGCCCATATACGTCCCACTGTAGGGCGCGGGCCTCCTCTACAATCGAGAGTTCGATTGAGAGTGGTTAGGTCATATAGTCAACCACCACACTGGCCTATATACGAGTTGGTGGACTTACCTACTAACTTACGACTGACATATAAATTTTTAGTATTATGACATTTTTCTGTTAGGAAATAAGTTTCTTGTATGTATGTAAAATAAAGTATGAAAATAAATTATGGTACCTAGAACGAGCATCATACTGAGGAAATATTATACGACAGACACGAACATAGATTATACGAAATCGTATAAAAATATTAGCCGATTGGTTTTGTGACTCACAATAGCAAATCGCAAAATTTAGCTTATTTATATAACTTCTGAAATGTTATTATCGACTTCACTTGGTAATTGTGAGTTCTATTGTTATATATGACAACACTAACGGGTATCCTATCTCAGTGTATACCCCTGGGTGATGGGTCTGCTCATCAAAATATAAAGACCAATAGCAGGGGCGGATCTTGAATTTGTGGGACCCTGGGCTAATACTGCTTAGGGGCCCTACCTAATTAATCAAATAATTGCCATTATAACTGACTTCAAAAAATGGAGGTGGTTCTCAATTGGACTGTATGTTGCTTTTTTATGTTTGTTACCTAATCTCTCTGTACTGTGTGAACCGATTTCGACCATTCTTTCCTTGTCATTTAGTCCCACAAAAAGCTTTTAACCGATTTTATTGATTTCTTTTTAATTGGAAAGAACGTATTGACAGGTTGATTCTCGGAATACCACATGAAGATCTGATAACCATGTTCGGACCTGGAAAATAGAACTCCTCAAAATTCAGTAGGATTCCAATGGTTCTTTTTGCATTGGGTACAGTATAAAAGCTTAGCTACAGTGGTGGAGGGAAAAGGGGGTAGAGGCGAAGGGAGGGGTGGGGGAGAAAAAATTAATAAACATGTGAATATTCCATTCTCCAATATCTTCGGCAGCTTTTAGCCGATTTTGGCGATTTCATTGTCATCGGAAAGAACATATTCCTTGTGGGACCAACTCTTCATAGAAATGCCTATCAACACTAAAAATATACAAATTTAACTAAAATTTTTAGTAAAAAATAAAAACCGACTTCAAAACTGTTGTGTTTCTGGCCACTACAACCACCGAAAAAGAATATTTAGACATTATGACTTTGACTTATCATTCCAATAAAAGTATTACACAATAAATGTACAATTTCATTTACAATTATTTATAAATATATAATAAAAACAAAAAAAAAACAGAAAATAATAAAATTATATATACCGATGCAAAGCAAAAAATAATATTTATTTCATTGTATACTTGCGCATGTTGATTAATTTACTTATACTAGCCAACAATTTAAAATATATACGCGTAACATATTGTAGGCGGGTCGCCAAGTATTAAACATATAGATATTTAAATTAATATAACGCACAGGTCTTACATGTAATGCCTAGTAAAAGCAGGAAGTCTAGTTATGCTGAATACTTTCAATTTTAGTAAATTAAAAGAAAAGTTCGGTCCTTATAACTTTTAAGTTATGTATCACTTGGTAAACTAAACACATTTCTAACAAAAACAAAGTCAATTCGTTAATATAGTCGACGATAGCAGAAGTGCGGAAAAATAACAAAATTGCGTCGGGCGATAAGCGGAGGGAAATCCCCAGTAATAGATAATAATACACGGAATACACCGACCAATACCGACCGAAAATAAGCGACAGGGAATTGCCCGTTCTGTTTGATAGATGCGCACACGGGTTGATTGATCGCAGCAGATCGCAGTGTTGCTTGTACCTCATGATCGGATGTTTTTAAATTATAGTTAATATTTATTATTGACAATATCGTCTATTGGTTTCAGTTCGGTTGGGGGCCCTCTGTATTCGCGGGGTCCTGGGCTGCAGCCCAAACAGCCTTTAAGTAGATCCGCCCCTGACCAATACCACTTTTATACCGAGCGAGCAAATGGATAAAAAATGAGACGCTTGTTAACCTCTGACAACCTGTAGCGCCCAGAATCCGCATAACGATCAACTAGCACACGCCCGACTCACAGGCATACACAAATAAAACAGGGCTCAAGAGCAATCCTTTATTTAAAAAAGCAAAATCAAACTCTGATTTATTGACGACTGGCGGCCCGGCTCGGTTCCGCCCGGGTGCAAATTCACTTTTTTGAAAATATTCCATCTCCTGTATTCATCAGGGATAATGCAGGATTTTAATGGTAAAGCCTATTTATTTAGCCTTTATATTAATTTAGACAAGTGCGATTTAGAAGAATCATAAATATATATATAGATCAATACGCATATTGTGGCTACAATGAACACAAAGACTGCCTCGGTGGCGTAGTTGTACTACGGTACGGTTACAAAGCTGAGGTCTCGGGTTCGAATCCCGGGTTGGGCAAAGTGATATTGGATTTTTCTATTCAGTATCAGCCCAGAGTCAGGAATTTGTGCCCGATATGGCGATAGGCTCGCCACCTATCACATTGTGGGACGGAACATACAAGGCGAAATGTGGGTGCCCTGGCACCTCTGCCTACCCCTTCTGGGAACAAGGCGTGAGTTTATGTATGAACACAAAGCAATCTCATAACATACACACAGGTAAAAGAAGCTTTCATCACGGTAATGATACGATATATACCATTACCGTGCTTTCATTTACGTTCTACTAATTAATAGTCACACTGAATTAATAAATAACTCATAATAGAAAACTAATCATAAATTCAAGTAAGTAATTAAATCATTCAAAAATCATTAACCGAAGCAATTTCTCAGCAGGTGTCTGGTTCGATGTTTCAAGAATATAAGTTTAGGTATGGATTATGAAGAGGGATTTAGAGTGCAGTGCACGAATTTAATTTGAATGTGATAATTATCAAAAGTATTTTTTCCCACTTAATTAACACTACATCTTATATAGGTACTGAGTGCGATGCTTCTTTTATATCCCAGTGGACCTATTGGGTCTGATAAAAAAAGTTTTGGCACATTTCTAAAATAAAATATATTTTTTTTATTTTCAGACGAATACTTTGCACCATGGCCGTGAATGGAACGGCTTGTATTTGGCTGACAGTATTTATAATATTGTTAGCGGTAAATTGTGTCGCATCTTGTTGGACCAATCCCACGGAACAACCACCCGCCACCACAGAAGCACAAACAACTACAGTTCATACTACAACAAAAATAAGTAATTGCATCATTTTTCTTCTTACCGTGAAAGTGTAGATATCAACATGGGCAATGTTAGCTGATCGCCACATAACTTTGCCCATCATTAAAATAATAAAAAATAAATTTAAAATATTAATTTATTTTAAATATAACATAGCTAATAGTAGCATATAGTTATGTAGTTGATGTAAATGAAAAAATATATATCGGTGGTTATGGAAAAAATATGAAATATAGCAGATTTTATCAAAAAATCGGGCAATGTTGGCGACTTTTACGGTACTTCCGACCAACAAGTAAACTGCACGCGTGGTGGAATAACCGAAAATGAAATGAAATGAAAACAATTTACTGAATCCATGTTCTACATCATTTAGATTCGGTTATATTTTTATCTACCACCCGGTTCGGAAAGTGGTTTTCATTAGAGAACAACGGGCAAGAAACTCTAGTTTTGCTCTTTTTAAAACAAGTTTACAATGTAGTGATTATAAAAAATTTAGAAGTTGTTTTAAATCAGAGCAGGTCATTAAGAATAATTTGTTGTAACATTTAAAAAATACGAACATTTTTACGTTCCTTATATTTAATATGGCCGAATAAAAGGAAGTTGACCGAATGAAAAGTCAGTACTACCATGAATATCTCTTAATATAATTATAAGCGAGAGTCCAACAAATTTTCATAAACAAATTGGCAGAATAATCTTAAGGCCAGGCTTCGCCCGGATGCAAATAATTTTTGAGTCCACTCCAGATCAACAACATATTATTTCGAGTACTAACTGTATTTCCCGCAGCCGTTGACTATATTTCCCGTCCCGTTATATCCCGTTCTGTGCCGTCTCACTCAGTTTAATGACGAAAAGCATAAAATACTGTCCTCTCCTATCCCGTGCCAACCATTCTAATTTGAAACGAGTAGCAAATATGTAATTGAATGAACACTACATTTTTTTTCGGGACAAAAAGTAGCCTATGTGTTTATCTAGATTCTAGGCCCTAGGGTGTCAACAATCTCTATATCCAATTTCATCCAAATCAGTGGATATTTACTTAGATTCCTTTTTTTTTTTTTTTTGTAGGGGCGAGTGTGTGTCGGACTCACCGGTGCGCCTTCCGGCCTAGCGAGACGTGATGCTGGGTCGGGTCCCTACCCGTAGTCTGCGCACCGAAATACCGACTAAAAACCCCGCGTTGGCCACCATCGGTGCACTTTGGAGACGGCCCCGGGATACCGCTCAACAGACGCGCCAGGACCGCCTCCACGTGCACTGCCGCTTACAGCGACGCGGCTTTTTGACGCTTGTAGCGCTACGTCTCGGGGGCCGCCAGGATAGGGAAGGCGGCCCGTGTGGCCTCTGCGGCGCCGGGTTAGTTGGCGTCCCGGCGCCTCGTTCTTCGTCTGCGGTGACGACGAGCGGGATCGTTCCGCTCACGATCCCGCTCGGCGCTCTCCTTCTGCAACATGACGCGCTCGCAGAAGGAGAGCATGGCTCGCCACGACCTCTGGCTGCCGACCATGGCGGCGATCACGGCCGGCAGCGAGAAGTCTCCACCCAAAACCGCAGTGAGAGCGCTGCGCTCCTCGTCCCAGGCTGGGCACTCCTCCAGTGTGTGCTGGGCCGTGTCCTCGCGGCAGTTGCCACAGTGGTGGCACACGGCGGTCTCTTCAGCTCCGGCTACGCGACACAGGTACGCACCGAAGCAACCGTGCCCGGTGAGCACCTGCGTCAACCGGAATGTCGGCGCACCGTGGCGCCTCTCCAGCCATTGTTGGAGGACAAGTCGCACTGCCGCGACGGTCCTCGTGCCAGCACTTGGGTTCTCCAACCTGGAACGCCACTCCTCCACGGCGGTCCTGCGGAGGGAGGCCAACATTGCCTCGACCTCTCGGGACACCAGTCTCTGCCCGCGCTGGGACGCCTCCTCTCGTCCGAGGAAGACAGACGAGAGGGTCTTAGCATCCAGCTCCCAGGGCAGAGTTCCCGCTAAAACGCAGGCCGCCTCGTGCGAGACCGTGCGGTAACCCCTGACGATTCGCTGCGCCACCATGCGCTGCGGACGGTGCAGCAGGCGCACGCAACGAGCGTTCAGGGACTCGGCCCAAACGGGACTTCCATAAAGGGCCATGGACCGCACGACTCCAGCATACAGGTTTCGGCAAGGGATGCCAGGACCATCAGTGTTGGGCAGCAGGCGCCCCAGTGCGCCCGCCGCCTTCACCAGTTTCGGCGACAACTTCTCAAAATGCGCGCGGAAATTCCATCGGCTATCGAGGATGAGGCCAAGATACTTCATGCTCGAGCCGACGGAAACCCGCACGCCCTCCACTGTGAGGTGGGCCTCTGGTGGGGGCCCACGCCGAGGTCCGTGGAAACACACGGCCTCGGTCTTGTTCAGGGCCACCTTGAGGCCCAGTCGCCGAATCCTGCTAACCACCAGTCCCGTGCCAAATGAGGCTAGCAGGGCGGCTCTCCTGAAAGTCCTGGCCGTCGCTGTCACCAATGTGTCGTCCGCATAGCAGACGACAGCGACGCCCCGAAGGTTGGCACCACGGAGCACCCAATCGTACCCGATGTTCCACAGGAGTGGGCCCAGAACCGAGCCCTGTGGAACACCGCACGACACCGCTCTTCGGTGCCACCCATTGGCGCCCGGATACACCACGTACCTGTCAGAAAGGTACGCGTGTGTTAGAGTACTGTCACAAAATACCGCAACAATTTTATAAATTTTATTAAAACTACCCATCGTATGATTCACAAGTAGTAGGGAATCGGTAATATAAAGCGTTGTCTCACTTGGATCGTCACTTTTCGAGTGACAACGACAGAGGAAGGACCTTATCCTCGCCGGTAGCAACCAGGATTGGCAAGTTAAGTTATTAATATGATGTTTTGTTGCTCATTGTTCAGAATATTTGAATATTATTCTGTAACATTGTAATTATCGATTGTCGTTGGATTAAACCATATTGTTATAAATAGAAACATAAATAACATTTAATATAATTGATAATTTTGTAACATTATAATAATTATTAACCATTACGTTAAATGATAAATATTAAAAATTATATGGTTAAAAATATAATTATAGATAAATCTATTGAAATATACATGTTTATATTATTTTATATGCCTTTTTCCCACAAAATATCTAACATCAGAAGTGGGATCGTGTCCATTACTTTTTATATACAAATTATACTTTTGTTGCAAGGATGGCTCACGGCGTTCTGACGGACCTTCACATATAAATTAAAGACGCTGTTACCTCTACGCGGAACAACGATACTGCACTTCCGGCTTTTAATCCAGCCACAAGTGACCTGTAAAAGACTTCCTTAAAAGTGGGTTGGAGAAGTTTAGACTGTCGCTAAGGCAGGTAAGGCCCGACGGGATCTGCATTAGTCTGGCTCGAGCGTTGTGAACCTGCGACGAGTCTTTAGTAATAACAACTTTGTAGGGTGTTAAAATAATTGAAAAAGTAACTCGCCGAATATTTAAATATTTTTCCGCACTTTGATTGTATAAGTGGCACAGGAGAGTGGTTTTGTATTATCTACAGAAACGAATAAGAAACAAAAGATTGGGTATTCTACTTGGCAGTTCTTATGAGATTTATTTAATGTATAGATGGTGTATTAGTAGCACCATTAATAACTATGTGAACAAAGTTTCAAGTTTCTTTACTATTGCATAGTGTCACTACAAGTTTTACAATGAAATGGTAATTTAAATTGTGACTTTCTCGATTCTGAGACGGTGTAACTATTATTGTCTATATTGCTTCGTACATAGCTGTTGAATATGTGATATTGTAGACAAGATAGTAGAACCAAACCTAAGATATTAGCAGCATTTAGTTTCGTCTAAAAAGTTGCCCTTTTAAATCATTCCCAAGACGATATATACGAAATAAAATTAAAAAAAATAGTTTAAAGTGAAAACATTTATTTGAATTTAGAAACATCCCATATATTATCTTATATCAGGACTAGATTAGTGACTTATTTGAAGTGCAGTTGCAAAATACGTATTTTAATTTTGTACTTAAATATCTTTTATATTTTTGAAGTATTACGTATTTTATTTGAACTACTTTTATGAGATATACTTTATATGTGTAAAACATAAAATAATTTTTGCTACTTAAATAAAATTCTTGGGTTAGGGATTCAGCAAATGGCCACTAGAGGCGCTGCATCATTAAAATCCAATAATAACCAAACACTAGACTGACAATTTTCAATGCATACCCAACAGTAAAAAAAAAAAAAAAAAAAAAAGAAAGTGTATTAAAATAGAACACCTGTCTCCTTAATTCCGTACCAGTGGAACGATTGTTTTCATATGGTGCTAGGATAATCTGATACTCTTTTTAAAGAACTGGTAATGTTAAAAACTTTGTTATTTTATCTGAAAGTATTTTATTTGATAAGTACTTTGAAAAAGGCTATTTGAATTTTATACTTAAATACTAAGAGCAGAAGAACTTTGTATTTGAAATAGTAAATTGGAGAAGTATTTGTATTCTGTATTTAAATACTTTTGAGAAGTATTTTGTACATCTCTGAAATATCACATTCTGAAGCAATTTGGCTTAACCTTGATTCAGATCTGTCCGTGTCATTCTGAGATCACCTGCAAACATGGAATAATCATAGTTTTTGGAAATGAGTCATTTTATTGATACATAATATATTAAATAATGATCTTAAGTCGAAACTTCGAGGCACCCTAGAGTGTGGAAATACAAATACAAATGGAACACAATGTTGGCCATTGATTAATACACATTCTTAATAAATTAAGTAAAGTAATATTTTGTTGTATTTAAAATTCGAGCCTCGTTTAGTTTATAACTGAAATGAAGTTTTATAAATTAGTATCCTAAACACATTATCAAAAAAAAAAACGAAGTGATTATGGGTCAGGGACCAATAATTAAATAATTATATGGCAGACGCAAATGCAAATTTGTTTAACAGATTTAACACTCGGCAAATAACATGAGATTTCCAAAAAAAAAACATTTATGAATTAAGATAGTTATTGGTCTTGTAAAAGGACTTCCTTTTTCAACAATTGATGTTACAAATGTTAGTAAGCAACTGAAGTAATATGTTGGTATTTGACAAATAGAGGATCAATTCCCTCTTTGAGCCACGGCACTGTTCACACAATGTTGTAAATACGTAATTAAATGATGTAGTTAATTGCTAAACACAGATTACAATTTAAATAGGTGGTATGTTGTCCGACATTTTGTGGGGTCAACCTTTTTATAATTTATATTTTATATTGATGTTTTAAATATCGGGACTATCAGATTCTCAATATCAGTTCTCTGGAAGTTTCAATAATAGTAGAATTAGTTGAGTTTGTTGATATCCAGACAAACGGAGTATAATTTGGAAATTAAAAGCGAAACGTCAGATTGGCCGAACGATTTATAAAAAGATAAAAATGAATCCATTAGAATGTTTCAACATTTCGATTCACTACCCGGTATTTACCCTATATTTAATATGCAAAGTTACCCATGTATATTTTATTTTGATACAGAAATAGATGGCAAAATACATAGCAAATACTAAATCAATATGATCTTTCGCATTTATTGATTGGAATAGAAGCAGATATGTACCTGTCGTTGTAAGGTAAAAATTTTCTATGCGACCCGGTGAATCGATTGAGGGAAATATTTTCGTTGAAAATGCCTTGACATATTATTTAGAAAATACTTTTTGTGAAACATCTTTCTTTGTTTTAGAACCCAATGTGTATAGTAATAAATATTAAGGATTTGTATAATATGATTATGTGATTATGATTATGATGTGATTGTAACAAGATTATGACGAGATTATGAGATTATGATTATGATCCCTTGGCTGTTGTCTAACATTCACTGGCTGCGGGTGATTAAGCTTCACTGACTGCGGGTGTTTGATTGTACAAAGCAAGGTGTATCAAAAAGATGTGATGTGATTATGATGTGATTATGATGTGATTATGACGTGATTATGACGAGATTATGACGAGATTATGACGAGATTATGACGAGATTATGACGAGATTATGACGAGATTATGACGAGATTATGACGAGATTATGACGAGATTATGACGAGATTATGACGAGATTATGACGAGATTATGACGAGATTATGACGAGATTATGATGATGATCCCTTGGCTTTTGTCTAACATTCACTGGCTGCGGGTGATTAAGCTTCACTGACTGCGGGTGTTTGGTTGGACAAAGCAAGGTGTAAAAAAAAAGAGAGGACAATAATATATTATTATTTTTTTCAGATAAAAGATAATGTACTTGAATGGATTTTATAATAATATGGCAAATCTTTGTAAGACAAGTCACAAATATTTATTTTAGTAAATTGACCAAAACCATGCCCACTGAGTTTGACTCGCTGGATCTACTCAGAAATGGGTCGCGCCGCGTAGTATCCAGTGGTAAAGTAAAGCCCGCTGAGTTTGTTCGCCGGGTCTTCTCAGTCAGGGCCGCGTTGGATCCGGCAGTAAGCCTAAACATACGGGACGTTTCGGAAATACTTATGGTCGTTGCCTTTAATTGGACCCAAAACAAGCCCACTGAGTCTTATTCGCTGGATGTACTCAGGACTGGGTCGCGTCGCGTAGTTCCAGTGGTAGTGTAAGCCCACTGAGTTTGTTTCGCCGGGTCTTCTCAGGAAGGGCCGCGTTGGATCCGGTGGTAACAATAAACCGCTACGCACCGTTGTAATAATATTCATGGTCCACTAATTAATTTAATTTAATTTAATTTGACTAACGTACATATTGTATTTCTTTGAAAAATAAATTACCATAAAGTCATAACTAATACTTTAAATAAAATAAGAATAAAAAGTATACAAATAAATAAAACTAATTTTAAATAAAAATAAAATTAATTTAAAATAAATAAATTACATAAATAAATTAATTAAACCAAGAAATTAAAATAAGTAATACTAAGTATAGGAAATATATTGTATATAAAGATTAAGTTCTATGTGTATTGACTTGTCATAAGAGCTTTTAAATTACCTACGTGACCAATAAATACATTTCATTTCAAGATATTAGGCAGAAAATTAAGTAGAGCAACGAGACTGGACCGTGTTAGAATATTTTATTGTACTTCGAGAACGAAGTACATGTCAGTATGGCCGTGTTAGAGTACTGTCACAAAATACCGCAACAATTTTATAAATTTTATTAAAACTACCCATCGTATGATTCACAAGTAGTAGGGAATCGGTAATATAAAGCGTTGTCTCACTTGGATCGTCACTTTTCGAGTGACAACGACAGAGGAAGGACCTTATCCTCGCCGGTAGCAACCAGGATTGGCAAGTTAAGTTATTAATATGATGTTTTGTTGCTCATTGTTCAGAATATTTGAATATTATTCTGTAACATTGTAATTATCGATTGTCGTTGGATTAAACCATATTGTTATAAATAGAAACATAAATAACATTTAATATAATTGATAATTTTGTAACATTATAATAATTATTAACCATTACGTTAAATGATAAATATTAAAAATTATATGGTTAAAAATATAATTATAGATAAATCTATTGAAATATACATGTTTATATTATTTTATATGCCTTTTTCCCACAAAATATCTAACACGTGCACCATGCGCCGGAGATAGGGCGGCACCTCGTGGTACCGCTACTTAGATTCCTGACTCAACCCACGGGCCACGTCATTTTTACGGGATAAATATAGCCTATGTATAAGCTATATTATTGTAAAGTTTCATGAAAATCCATTCAGTACTTTTTATGTAAAAGAGTAACAAACATCCTTCCATCCTACTTACAAACTTTCGCGTTTATAAAATTAGTAGTCAGTTCTGGATCAGCCCATATACGTCCCACTGCAGGGCACGGGCCTACTTTACAATCGAGAGTACGATTGAGAGTGGTTAGGCCATATAGTCCACCTCGCTGGCCTAGTGCGGGTTGGCGGACTTACATACCATATAAATTCTTATGAATCACTATGGTATGCAGGTTTCCTCACGATGTTTTCCTTCACCGTTTTAGTAGTCAGTATTATGTTTATAATATTTATATATGAAAATGTCTTATTGTTTGTATTGTTTGTATGTATTTATATTTATCTATGTATTATGCAGCCTATTATCATATACATATATGTATTATATAGGGTATATCAAGACTGCTACCGAAAACGAAGCCGGGTGGTAGTTTAAGCGACTTCAGACACAATGCAACAGAAAAAAACCGCAAAAAAAAGCGTCTTTTTTTTGTTATATTTTTCCTGTGGCCATATTTGGGTGGTAAATACGTTTTTTCTTAAAATAATAGTTTATACCCTTTTATTTATAAATACTCTAAGGTATAAAAGATATTAAATTTTTATTTTAGCAAAAACTATGGATTTACCACCCAAAAATGACGATATTTAAAAAATCATAAAAAATAATAGTCGCGTTTCTTTGCGAAATTTTTAGTTGCACTGTGTTTGTAGTCACTAAAACTACCTACCACCCGGCTTCGTTTTTGGTAGCAGTCTTGAGATACCCGGTATATTCTTGTAATATTTTAGAAACACCTTAATTTTATTTTATGATGATTATTTGTGATGGGCCTTCTATGATTTCTCTGCACCACCCAAAAGTTGATCGGGAGAGATATTTATCATATACATATTTATTATTATATTCTATATTTACGCTGTAGGAGAAAAGTAGTATTAAAAAATGTAGCAAATACGAGGAATTTATTCGTTTTTCTTGTTCCGATTGGTCGATATTCTAAATTGATAGTCGAAGTTGATCAATTAGCCGCCATTTTGAAAAGTGTATTTGCACCCGGCTGGATTTGGGCCGGACCGCTATTTATAAATATTCATCATATCCTGTCAAGCCGCTTATGCCGACAATGTTTTCCGACTTGTACTAAGTGAAGCCGCCAACTAGTCCGCCAACAAAAAGCTGCCGATAGGCCGGCGGGTCTGTGGCTTTGATGTGAGGTGCCACAGACTTATGGTGCGCGTAACAAAAATCCAACTGCACGGTACGTGCCTCCTCTACAATCGAGGGTATGATTGTGAATGGTTAGGCCAAATAGTCCACCACGTTGGCCTAGTGCCGGTTGGCGGACTTTATATATTACTAGCGGCCCGACCCAGCTTCGCCCAGGTACAAATAGATTTCTGTACAATAATATGTATGTATTATGCATATAAACCTTCCTCTTGAATCGATTTATCTATTAAAAAAAACCGCATCAAAATCCGTTGCGTAGTTTTAAAGATTTAAGCATACAAAGGGACATAGGGACAGAGAAAGCAACTTTGTTTTATACTTGGTAGTGATAGTGATTCTTACAAATTGCTATTGGTCCAAGATCCCAGGGCCCCCAGACGTTACTTATTTTCTCATAAAAAATATAAATGGGATAAAGTAGTGTTAGTACGTACTTTGAGTGTGTGCATACCTGCTAGCTTGTGTCGACGGCCAATTCATAGGTACCAGGTGCTAAAGGTAGATAAATACAGTACTGATTTTTCTTAAATTCTCAGTGCTGATTTTTACATATGTTTTAGATAATTTTGTTAAAAATTAATAATAATTATTGCCAGACACTTTCCATCGGCGCTTATCCTTAACAGACGCTTTAAAGCTTCAAAAAAAATAACATATTTTTACTTATAATCTCACTCTTGATTTTTATATATGATACTTAGGGAACTATTTGAACACCCCTGGTCAGCAGCCAGACCAATTGGAGGGGTCAAACATCCCCCCAGACACACATAAAGTGTCGCTATGTGTATGAGCGAATGAAGAGTTCAATCGCAAAAATGTGAAAAACTTTGATGCAAGTAACTTACCACCATGCAAAAGTGAGCTTTTACAGCAGTTTGGACGAGCTAATTACATCACTAGTCTCTGGAAGAATGCCCATTTTTTTTTTATTGCTTTGAATGGCGAGACGAGAATGCCGTTCGCCTAATGGTAAGCGATACGACCGCTCATGAACAGTAGTAGAACCAAACAACACCTTGAATTACAAAGCATTGCTTGGCATTCCACTGCGCTCGCCATCCTGAGACATAAGATGTAAAGTCTCAATATGTCCAGTAGTTCCTCTGGCTACAATATCCTTCAATCCGAAACACAACAGTGCATTTAAACTGCTGTTTGACGAGAGAAATAAACATTGCGGTGGTACCCACCCAGGCAACCTCTCACATATGAGAGACCTACCACCAGTAATATATGAAGAAAATTAGTATTTTTAGTTCTGACAATAATGGGACGTTGGAAGACAATAAATATCATTTTAACTGGTTCGATGGGGACCAATTGCCGAGCTTTGTCAGTGAATCGCTTCAAGAAGCATCAGGTATTATACTTTAACTTTGAATAATTGATATAACCGTGTAACTCTTTGATTCTTAATTATGTTATTTTTGTAACAGAAAATGAAAGTAATAAGGATGATAATGAAGATAGTCAGTGCCAACATTGGGTTGATGATGACTTATCAAACTTAGACGATGATGACAGTAAAGATCACGCTGAATTGCAAAATGTTCAAACTACAAATAATCCGAAAGAAGAAAGACATGTATAGCTTTGTGTAATTTTAAGATATATATTTATTGTCTTCCAACGTCCACCCATTATTGTCAGGACTAAAAATACTAATTTTCTTCCAGAGACTAGTGATGTAATTAGCTCGTCCAAACTGCTGTAAAAGCTCACTTTTGCATGGTGGTAAGTTACTTGCATCAAAGTTTTTCACATTTTTGCGATTGAACTCTTCATTTACGTCACAAACCATATAAGTGTTGATGAAGAGTTGGAGTCGGGCAGCATCTACGTCAATTATTCCGGCCACGTTGTACAGTTCACAAACAAATTTTTGTATAGTGTTAAACACATTTTGCTCTAGTTCTAAGTCACTGAATATCGCCGAGTTTCATAAATGCTATCTGGTACTCTGCATTTTTAAGTAAGAAAGATATCGATAAATAGATATCTCTCTCACACTCAAGCGTACAAATAATGACCTCACGCTCATACACATAGCGACACTTTATGTGTGTCTGGGGGGATGTTTGACCCCTCCAATTGGTCTCGCTGCTGACCAGGGGTGTTCAAATAGTTCCCTAAGTATCATATATAAAAATCAAGAGTGAGATTATAAGTAAAAATATGTCATTTTTTTGAAGCTTTAAAGCGTCTGTTAAGGATAAGCGCCGATGGAAAGTGTCTGGCAATAATTATTATTAATTTTTAACAAAATTATCTAAAACATATGTAAAAATCAGCACTGAGAATTTAAGAAAAATCAGTACTGTATTTATCTACCTTTAGCACCTGGTACCTATGAATTGGCCGTCGACACAAGCTAGCAGGTATGCACACACTCAAAGTACGTACTAACACTACTTTATCCCATTTATATTTTTTATGAGAAAATAAGTAACGTCTGGGGGGCCTGGGATCTTACTCTATATGGGTAGGTATGCAAGTTTCTTCACGATGTTTTCCTTCACCTTTTTACCGCGTATTGATTGACTATCAATACAATAACAGTATACAAATCTCTAGTATTTTGATAGCCAAACGTGTACCAAAACACAAGACCTCACTGAACCCAAATGAAACATCCAACGGCTGGACACTGTCACCACAACTCCAGAAAAATTGGAATAGCTGGCTCAGTGAATATCAAAACAATACGTGGTCACAAAAGAACAAAACAGCTGAGGAACTTAAGAAGGAAATAGAAAAATTGAAGGAAACGCGTGGGAATTATCCTGGCAGCTGGAAAGGTGAGTACAGACTCCACTATAGAGTTAATCTTCGAGACTTAATAAAGGAGAGTGTCCATTCATAGTATAGGTAAAAATATCATGGATCCCGTTACCGATATAGTTTAAAATTAGGTCATACCATTTTTTATGGTTTGTCCATAAACGTTAACCTGTTTTATCCCGGGCGAAATATTTTTAATTTTGAACACAGAGGCCCATAATAAAAATTATATTGGACTTCAAGTTCCTTTCTCCAAGAACTCCGGGCCGGATCTCAATCATGTTTATATTTATTGAAAATATTTATTTTTTCCTACACAAAAAAAGTAGGTTTCATCGAGGGTCAAAAATCTTCGCATCGATACTAGGTTTTATAGTAAAATGAGCATTCTCCTTTGAGAGTATCGCCGTAACTTTCAGTATCGTGTTCAGGGGGATTGTCGCACCCTCACTCAGCATTGCAACTCCTGTAAGCCAGAATCGACATCGTCACGCATTTTAATGACTCCAATCATTGAAACCATCATATGTAAGAGACCATGTGGGTACAATCACAGAACTAAAAATAAAGTAAAGAAAATAAATGAATGTGGATAATTATGCAGCCCTAAAGCGCGTCTGCGTACCGTGCCGCTGTGGGTAATTATTTCAAGGACAGCGCTGAGTTACAATACTGTTAAATATTATACCGTTATTACGATAAGGCTTTCCTTATATTTTCAGACTTAGTTTAGCATAACCATCTGTTGACAGACTTGGGGCCTCCAGCGGCTGGCGATGATCCACCGCCGTGGGCGTTCGTGCCCAAAAAGATCGGCTTGCCGAACTACTGCTACCAGTGGCCTGAATTTGGAGACTGCAAGGAAAATCTACCAAGGTTAAATATTATTGAAACATCTTTTATTGGTATTTAAAAAAAAGTAATTGCACTTTTGTTTTCCGATTTGAAGAACGTTGCAACTAGAGTAACCACTGGACATATTGAGATATAACGTCTTATGTCCCAACTCCCTGGATGGCGAGCGCAGTTGAAAGCCAAGCATTGCTTTGTAATTCATGGTGTTGTTTGGTTGTGCTAATGTTCATCAGGGGTCGTCTCGCTTACCATCAGACAAATGGCATGCTCCTCGTACCATTTTATTGCAATAAAAATAAATAAACAAATGAATATATTAAATGGAGCTTCGGACGTCCACCAACAAAGTGGACAGAAGACCAAGTAAGGGTTTCAGGAAATCGCTGGATGCATATGCGCCTCCAAAAAGTCGTTGTAGAAATCTATGGGAGGTCCCTTTATTCAACAGTGCTCTCTTTATGACTCAGAAAGAAGATATAGACATGGGTCATCTAATAGCAGCTTTCATCAGCTGTGACCCGTGAGGTCTTTGCAAGATGCCAACCAATACATTTTAGGTTGTAATATTTTATAAGAATAGCTCGGCCTAATCCAGCACGAAGCCTGTTACACATTATATTAGCACCGTAAATATGGTAATAGATGGAGAATTGTGACAAGTTATTATAAACAGTATTACTTGACCTAGTGACAGTCTCCGTGGCGCAGTTGGTTAGACGACTGTGAAACAAGACGCCCTGGGTTTGAGCCCGCACCGACAAATATGTTTATGGGGTCCACAAGTATATTTTGTTTTGGGTCTGGGTGTTTGTGTGTCTGATACCCATGACACAAGACAAAATTGATCTTAATCTGGGTTCCAGGCTATGTGTGTGACGGTTGGATGTATCTATTATTTATATCAAGAAAAAAATAATTTAAGGCTTGCTTACTCGAACCCCTTACATGCGTGCAGCGCATATCATATTATGCTGCTTCTGTTATACGGCTAATGTAATTATATCTTTATACAGATGGGCATTTAACCCTCAAGAGAACCAATGCGATCAGTTCATTTATAGCGGATGCGGCGGGAACCAAAACAATTACCAGAAGAAGCTGTCATGCGAACAAGCGTGCATGACAGCGCCGGTGTCGGGCTGCGAGATCGAGGTACCAGTCGACGCTGACTACGCAGACTTATTTGATGCCGTAGATTATTAATATTGTACCCTGTATTTCTAATTTCTATAAAACTATACAAAATATCTTAAATATGTATATTTTCTGCTCAATATAAATGTAAATGTCGAAGATAGCTTCAGCAGTATTGTTTTTCTGTGGTTTGTCTATACATATATTGCTGATATACATTGTAATCCCTTCGGTGTTAATTTGAATGTTACTGTAAACTAAATATTAAATATAATAACGAAAGCTAAAAATTACATGCAGAATTGAGATCCCGAACCACTTCTTATTCCCTTACTCCCAAAAGAGTTCATACTATGTAACCAAGCGGTAATAAATGTTGAAGCATAATCTGAAAGGCTGAAAGGTCCACCTTATATAAAAAAATAGCGACTGTAACCTTTAACCCGCCAGGCGTTAGTATCTCGGGCGTTGGCTGTCGCCCATGTAGTATCCACTGTCTAGTGTCTACTGTCTAGCCGATGAGGCGCCGCGCCGCGCCGCACGGTGGGCTGAAAATCGCGTTTCATGGACATTCAAATTTTTTTTCGAATTTGACGGGTTTTTTAATTGGAATCTATTAAAACATGCTTGTTCATGATACCTTTTAAGTATGAAGATATAAATCACAGGAAAAGGTACACTTTCGATTTTTTTTCAAAAATGTTGTATGGAGAAAACCATAAAATAAGCTATATCTCGGCTGGCACAGGAATGGCCGTTATTTCCTCTCGCATGAATTTTGCTCTATTTTTTTGCAATTTTTTGATGTATCACACCACAGGGGGCAAAGCGCGGCTTTTGAGAAAAAAAATCATAAAAAAAAAATATATATTATTTCCGTTGACTTCAATCTTGGTTGGCAAATTTGAACCACATGTCTCTAAAAATAATAAATAGCGGTCACAAAACAACTTTATTGCTGGTTAACCCTCCCAATTTCACAATAATAAATAATACACGGCTTATATCAAAGAAATATTTTTTTACCTTACTTGTTTATGACACACAAATCGGTCTTGGATACTCGAACTTTTCCAAACAATGGATAAATTTTCACCTGCAAGTACTTACTACTTACTATTGTTTTGTTCCTAATTCACTTATTTAAGACCCAATAAACAAAAAAAGGCAGCTGCGTAATTATGATGGGTCATTATAATGACACAGGTGCATAATGATTTTGTTATTTATTTAAGAAGTATAAATAGACATTTGTTTGCTGTAATTTTTCAGTTTACCTCGATTTGTGCTTGTGTAAACATCGATTATAAACACGGAAATGGAAAGTTTAGCAAATTACTTAGACTTGTTTATGATTTTGAAAAACACGGGTAAGTACAGTGACTTCCTTTCGTTACATAACAATGTCGGTTCATGTTTGAATTTAAACCTTTCAGATGAAGACAGTCTTACGTTGAAATTATACTGTAGAAGATTTACTCATACCCTTGTGAAAAATTGGAAGCGATCTCATCGAAAATTAGAAGATTTTTTGAAAGATTATGAGGACTGGCTTCAGTGTGATATCGATTGGCCAAGTTGCATTGCAGAACCGAAGGCATCAGATGTTGGGGCATCCGAATCTCATATCACCCTCGAAAGTCCAGTCCTTTCCACATCTTCGTCCGGTGCACCATACACAAGTAAGAAGCGTTTGCCACGAAAACCATTTCAAGATTTAGCAATGAAGCAAAAGAAGAGAAGGACTGAAAGTCAAATAGAATTGTTAGCAACTTGATCTGGTCTTCAATTTCCTTCAAATGTTCAGTAACCACAAGTTTATTTTCTTTAACAAAACTAAACTGCACTGGACGACAAAAATGTGCTGAACAGGGCTTTGGATTTTGCCATACGACTTCGTTACCATCGGTCAGCTTTAACGGAACTAACGAGGTCATGAAAACACTGGAATCATTATATTCGTCTTCTATTTTCTGTTTATACCTGCTTTGGTTCGATGCACCATCAAAACCCCACTTAAATAAGTTCTTTTCTATCGCCACATACAGGTACACTTTTCAAAATCCTTTTAACTGTTAAATCTAGAAGAGCCTGAAGGGACATTTTGGCTGTTGTATCTGTAACTGTAATTGTCTCCTTGTCAGGATAACACTGAGATTTAGCTTGCTGAATCTTATAGTATGATGGGTACAATTCCATCGCACCTTCCCGAATTGCTGTTTCCCTTAATGTTATATATTGCCACTTAGACAACTTTAATGATAAACATAGACCAAGTGCTTTCTCCGGTGTAAAAACAGGCTTGGGGCATGATTTTTTGGTAATTGCGTTAAACTTATCAGCAGCTTCTGAATGTTTTATCATATACTCAATAGCAGCAGCTATACTGTCCAAACCTTCTTGTCTCATTTTGCGCACAGTAGCGTATGCAAGTTCACTGGACTCACATTCTATTTGACTTTCAGTCCTTCTCTTCTTTTGCTTCATTGCTAAATCTTGAAATGGTTTTCGTGGCAAACGCTTCTTACTTGTGTATGGTGCACCGGACGAAGATGTGGAAAGGACTGGACTTTCGAGGGTGATATGAGATTCGGATGCCCCAACATCTGATGCCTTCGGTTCTGCAATGCAACTTGGCCAATCGATATCACACTGAAGCCAGTCCTCATAATCTTTCAAAAAAATCTTCTAATTTTCGATGAGATCGCTTCCAATTTTTCACAAGGGTATGAGTAAATCTTCTACAGTATAATTTCAACGTAAGACTGTCTTCATCTGAAAGGTTTAAATTCAAACATGAACCGACATTGTTATGTAACGAAAGGAAGTCACTGTACTTACCCGTGTTTTTCAAAATCATAAACAAGTCTAAGTAATTTGCTAAACTTTCCATTTCCGTGTTTATAATCGATGTTTACACAAGCACAAATCGAGGTAAACTGAAAAATTACAGCAAACAAATGTCTATTTATACTTCTTAAATAAATAACAAAATCATTATGCACCTGTGTCATTATAATGACCCATCATAATTACGCAGCTGCCTTTTTTTGTTTATTGGGTCTTAAATAAGTGAATTAGGAACAAAACAATAGTAAGTAGTAAGTACTTGCAGGTGAAAATTTATCCATTGTTTGGAAAAGTTCGAGTATCCAAGACCGATTTGTGTGTCATAAACAAGTAAGGTAAAAAAATATTTCTTTGATATAAGCCGTGTATTATTTATTATTGTGAAATTGGGAGGGTTAACCAGCAATAAAGTTGTTTTGTGACCGCTATTTATTATTTTTAGAGACATGTGGTTCAAATTTGCCAACCAAGATTGAAGTCAACGGAAATAATATATATTTTTTTTTATGATTTTTTTTCTCAAAAGCCGCGCTTTGCCCCCTGTGGTGTGATACATCAAAAAATTGCAAAAAAATAGAGCAAAATTCATGCGAGAGGAAATAACGGCCATTCCTGTGCCAGCCGAGATATAGCTTATTTTATGGTTTTCTCCATACAACATTTTTGAAAAAAAATCGAAAGTGTACCTTTTCCTGTGATTTATGTCTTCATACTTAAAAGGTATCATGAACAAGCATGTTTTAATAGATTCCAATTAAAAAACCCGTCAAATTCGAAAAAAAATTTGAATGTCCATGAAACGCGATTTTCAGCCCACCGTGCGCCGCGCCAGTCGGAAAAATCGGCACGGCCACACCCGCATACGGCCCCCGGGTCGCGCCTATTCCGTTTGTTTTAAGCAATAGGGGTTTCATTTTTTGCTTTATCATAAAAAATAAATTACATTTAAAAAGGATTATAGACTAATTCTATTTTTAATCATCGATTCAAAACCAAAAACTTGACAAAACTCGTAAAATGTTTATTTTTGTTGTTTGTAAGATAAGATTATTTTTGTCGTTATTTAGAATCGATTCAACTCACAATCGATATTCTAGAAATCGATATAAAATACCCTATCGTAACGTACATTGTAGTTTGTACAACTCTAGTCTCATTTGACGTTTGAGTTTTGACGCCTGACCAATGCGCCTGACGCTTGAATCTTCTGTCATTTCTGAATTCATGAATTCTGGTCTCTGGATTGCGAGCTGTCGGACAACTGTTTGGCTGTTAGTCGGTTATCGGGGAAAACTGGGAACATATGAATGCGTTTTTTCAATAGACCAGTACTCAAACCGAAGCAGGCATTGCGTAATGATAAAAAGGGATTGTTGTTAGTGTACACTTCGTTAAGGCAACAAAAATGAGTTGCTCCGTGTTAAAAGTATTACTATGGAAACATTTTACTGTGCGAATAAGACGTTATATACACAGTTTAGTGGAATTTGCGAGCCCAGTAGTGTTTTTCGTGATATTGTTTTCCTTTAAAGCGGTGATAATTCCTACGGGGCCGATGCCGAGTATGGACAACATGACTCGCGTCGAGGGCACGGTGAGTCATAGTAATTGTTGTAAACACTAAACAAACGTCTAACACACGTCTATACATAAATAAACAAGCTAACCAAAAATAAAAATCTGTTTAAAATTACTCAGTAGATAATTTGTATAGCTTTTTTATTTTCTTGAACAGTTCACAAATAGTGGTGCTGTGAAAAACCTGTTCCAGCTTTATGTTATAAAACATTGATTATCGAGCCGTCTGTTTTACAATGAATACATTTGTTCGAGAACACTCTTATTATAAATTCCTATTATTAATTAACAGTCATTGTGGCCAATATGAATATTTTATTGTACTTATGTGTATGGAATATTTAAACAAATGTCCTGATGAGATATAAATGATTATAGTATAAAAATCAGAAAGAAAGTAATGAAAATCTCTAAAATACTATAATAGGCGGACTTTAGTTCAGGGTAGCACGAGTTGAGGGCTAAAAGTGATCACGGGTGATGGGGATTGAGTTCCTGATTACAACATTATCACTCCTATTCAAAGGAAATGCATAGTTTTCGAGAAATTAATATAAATAGTTCCTAACCTCAAATCACATATTGGGTAAAACGGAATGTTTTTATGGGCGATTCCTTTATACCAAACTGCTCTTTATAAATTAAACTAGATTTATACCATAGTCAACATTAAACAATGATTATGTCACTTTAATTTACAAATTACTTGATACACTGTAATTGATTTATTCTGTACAACATTAGTCTGTTTCTCAATGTCTGTCAATTCACCATAAGTTTTAGCATTAGCCTCTTTCAGGTATTTCTAAGATCCCTGGGGAGTTACACTTTGCTTCAACATGACAAAGAATGTTCGACCATCATAGGAAAAACTGTCCAAATATGGCTTAAATCTTAAAAAAATGTATCTATCTTATGTAGTAATCCAACTCCCGAATACTGGAATGCAACTTAAATATTATGTTGCACTTAACTACATAAATCCCACTAAAATTTACTGGATAAGTGGGCTTTTAAGAGCAACTTATTATTTTAATTATGTTCGAGTATTCAAGCATTAGTTAGTATATTATTTGTAACTACATATGTCCGAAGTTACTGATATGTGTGTGTGACACAATGGTTGGTAGACTTGTTAAATCTGGTAAAATGTTCTCATCTTGTCAGCATTCCTGGTGACATGGGGAATATTGAATATGAAAAAGATAAATAATTTACTCACTTTGTTTATGACGCCAGCACATTATGCAATTCCATGATTATGAATGAAGTACTCCCACAATACAGCACAAGTTGGTATTAAACTATTAGAGGGGACATTACAAACAAAATGTGTGTTGGGAACAAAATCTGTATGTATTGTGTGTGCACATGGGTACACAGTGAAGCGAGAGCAAAGATAATGTTACTTTATAGGTGTGACAGAGACAGAAATAGAATGAGTATGGTGTCAGTCATTTTGTTACAAAAATTTTGTTTTGCAATGTTCCTTCTAGTAATATATGTTGTCACACTATCTTTCCTTTTTTACACTGGGTTATAAGTGCAGTAGCCGCAAATAATAATTACACCCAACAATCATATACATAGTCTTGAGTCCTGACCCCACACCAAGACCAAATTTGTGTTGTGTATATCAAAATCTACAAGTACAAATGATTACACAGGTCTGCAATGAAAAAGATTTTTAAATAAATTCATCGCAAACATGTTGATATTGGTCTGTATATAGTAAATTTATACTTTGTTTTAACGTATCACGTCACATTTTTTTTGCATATAAATATTTAGTTCGTATAATCGGTATTCGTTTTTTTTACATACTTGATTCCAGGATCTATATTTTTATTCTATACTCTATGACCATATTAATCTATTGTTATTAACCTGTAGTACTAGGAAATATTGCCATTTCCAATTAATATCACCACCTTGTTATTTTTGAAGCCTTAGCATGCTCTACATTTCTCCTATCGCTAATTACCCTCCACCAGAATTTGTAAACATAAAAACTGACCATATATTATAACCATTTATCACAACGAAAATAAAACACACAAAATTGATTGTTTAGTGTCTTCTTTGAATAGGATCGTAAAAAACTCACTCTTTCATAGACTACACGAAATCTTATAAAAATGTTAGCCAGTCGGCTTTGTGAATCACTATTGCAAATCGCAAAATGTTTCTTTTTTATATAACTTGTGAAATGTTATTACCAACATCACCAGATATTTGTGATTACTATTGCTATTTATTGCTACACTACTACTCGTAACATGTCTTTCTTCCTATTTGAAAAGGAACAAAAAAAGTTTTATGTATTTTATGGTTTAAACCATGAAAAAAGAACGTATAATAAAATATTGTTTTATTAAATATGTAACTATGGCCCCTTGGAAGAACCTAATGATCTTGGATTTCCTAAGAATGCTGCAGAAATTCTCGGTTCTCAACGAAAGGAAAAGAATTTATCAGATTTTGATATATATTGATATTTAAATTAATATAAGGCATAGGTCCTACATGTTTGGTACTTGGAGGCCCGCCTTCAATGTATTACGCATATATTTTGATTTGTTTGTTAGTCAATTCAATAAGCAAATTAATCAGCAGTTACAAGTACAATTAAATAAATATTATTTTTTGCTTTGCAGTGGTATTTTCATTATAATTTTTTGCTTTTTAGTAGTGTAAGTGTTGAACTCGGTTTTTATTCATATTCGAGTACTAGCTTTATCATATAAATATAATAAATGTGACGTTATATATATATATAATATGAATACCGTTTTTTATTACTTTTAAGACAATTAAAACAAATATAAAAGTTTTAATAAAAAAACTTTTCAAAAATTATTTTTCGCAGGCCTGTGTTATCGGTCTCAATACATATACTTTAAATGATTTTTTTTTAAATAAATGAATTCAATTAATTTGGATCGCCATATCGGCTCCAGTGAATGTTATTATCATTATTACAGTTGGATGAAGGAACACGTCATCTTACTCCTTAAAATCAATAGGAGATGGCGCAGTGCCAATGACTTTTGTTATGAGACAAAATATCTGCTTTGTACTATGATTATATAACAAAGAATACCTTTGATTAAAATGTCTAACCGATCGAAGGTAAATACGCCTAAAATTGTTTTGGGAGATTTGGTTGAAGTTAACACTAACAAAGAACTTGAAGTCCAATATAATTTTTTTTTGGTATGGGCCTTTGTGTAAAAATTTAATTTGATGATAATTATTTTATTCTATAAAAATCTGTCGCCCAAGATAAAACAGGAAAACGTTTAAGGACAAACGATAAAAAATGGTATAGTTTAATTTAAGCAGTATCGATATCGGGATCATGGGCAATGGGCATTCTGATTTAAATTATTAACCAGTTATTTTTTTCAGGATTCGTATCCGTTGTCAGGTGTGAAGCCGCCATCGCGTATATTCTACCACCCTGACACAAACCTAGCCGGCCTTCTCATCGAAGACGTGGGACAAAAGTTTCGCATGAAACGACTGCCTAATCTAGTTGGCCCAAGTAAGGAGTTCATTAATATATTTCCTTTATACTTTACTATGTCTCGAGTTGGCTTACAATAGAGGCAAATCACTTTGTGATTTAATAGTATAATGTGGTTTATTGCCGCGGAATGTAGAGTTTAAGGATAAAGTTGAAAGAAATGACATGAGTAATATTAACAAATTAAAATTATTAATACATAATTATATGTATTTTAATTTGTTTTATTGTATGTGTTAGTTATTAGCGAGCCTGCGCGGCCGTACAAATACACTGTTTGAAAATATTCTATCGCCTATGTCCTCTCACCCTTGATAGTGGCACGCTTTTGAATTACATCGACGAATTATGCTCGGTGGGTCTCTGAGAATATCTAACATGAGTTAACCTTCTATGTACATCTACATATATACATATACTACTCACAATAATTAAAGAATTTTTAAACGAATTTATAGCACACATCTGAAAATTAGACATTCCAGGCTTTCAATTTTTGTTTTATGGATTTCTCAATGACCAATTTTCTCTAAGATACAGAAGCTAAAAAAAAGCGATCAAAAAATATATCCTTTAATTTTTGTGAGTAGTGGATATCGGCCGTCGCTCTCTAGGCATGCCGAGCTGCCGCTCACAGGGCAAATGGCTCTACCTTCTTTCCAGTCGTCCCAGTTCAGGGCTCAATCCTGCCAGTATCTCTCCCACCTGTCCAACTCATCTCGCCATCTTTTTCTGGACCTGCCGTGACGTTTCAAACATTACTAGAAGTATTTGATCAAACAATGAAATTAAAAGGAAAAGTTACAAATAAGTTGCGTCCATTTGCCTCCGCAGGAAAGTGGGACAAAAATATTGACAATCAAAAAAAACTTTGCGTAATATATTTTTTTATAACTAGAGAAGTCAAATGTAAAATATTTCGCATAAAAGCAAGAGCATTGATCGCGGGGTAAAAGCACAAGTAAATAAACGGTATAATGACTTGGCTACTGCTAGACACCTGGCAACGAAAGACCCGCCCATGCAAAGTCGTTGACCCCATATGTCAGCTGATTTATTAGCCTTACATTGCGTGCACAGACACACCCCTCCAAATCAAACTCTCATTTGTAGAGTTCAATGGAGTACGCAGAGATTGATCTCCTTTGCTCGATTCTGCTACATCACTTCAGTTTTACATAACATTCATAAGTTTCTTATAAATATTGTAAGCAACCACTGTCAGCTTACCTCTTTGTAAATTAAATATTATTTTGCTATTGTGGTTTGTAATTGTTATTTCGATTTGATTAATAAATAAAGTATATAAATACGCCCAACAGTCACATACATAGTCCTGACTCCATATTAAGATCAATTAAGTCTTGTGTCGTGGATGTCAGTTTTCGATTTTACAAACACCCAGTAAACTTGAAATGGTTTGCGCATATGCCTTTATTTGCCACTTTGGATGAGCCCTAACATCAGTATTTCCCATAATTGCCACTGTAGATTCCGAATGGTAAGATATACAACAATGGATGAGTGGGCGGGATAATCTTACGAACTTTGATAATAGCGCATTGTATAGTCTAAAGTTAACAAACACCTTATTTGCAGATCAATTCGCGAGCGGATACTATGGTTTCTCGAACGAATCGGAACTGGAGACAGCATACTTGGCGCCCTCCGACGCTGTTGTGTTATTTCACGTGAGTATACAAATGCCATTTAATTTTGGAAAGGATTCTTTTCCTATTTTGAACATATTAAGAAAGTGGGAAACGTCGAAAAAGGAACTTTTTTGACAGGAATATGGAAACCATCTTTCAATACTTGATAGTTCATCGTTGATCCTGCGACACAGGAGTTACAGTGGTGGGTGTGAGGACAGGCCTGTCTCCAAATGCCCTTATTCATATGTAGTATATTGTACTCATCGAATATTTCTGTCTTCTTCGCTCAAAATAAATACAAAAGTCGTTTGAAAGGGACAAAACATTCAATAACTATAATAGATTTTAAAACTGTCTTATTAATACGGCTGTATAGGTTTTAAGACATATCAATAAAGATTAGCGATAATATATTAGCATCCGCCTGCCAAGCGACCAACATATATAGATGAAAGAAAGAAAGAAGAACGATTTATTTTTTCACAGAAAAAATTACATAAAAGTGAAATTAACTTATAATTAACTACCTAAGTAAAACAATAACTAACTAATAACAACAAGTAAAATAAAACTACAATTAAACAAAGCAAATATGGTGTAAAACTCATCATAGAAACTCGTACAAGTGTTAGAGTTCGAGATAGCTCTGTCTCCGTCTCTCCTCAGCCACAGGAAGTCCACTGCTCAACATAGGCCGCCCATAATGATCTCCACATCGACCTGTTTTAAGCGGCCTCCATCCAGCGATTTCTTACTTCCTTACATGTTCGTTACTAGCACTATTTTTTACAAGCACGATAAAGACTACAGTCTTGATATGGCCCTTTATTGCCAGTCTGTTCAGACGCTTAATCAAGCTCATTTCAATTTTGATTTTGACAGCCTCCGTGGCGCAGTTGGTTAGACTCCGGCTGTGAAACGAGAAGCCGCGGGTTCGATCCCTGCATTCAAACAAATATTTTTGTGTGAACTACGGATATTTGTTTCAGGTTTGGGTGTTTGTGGGGCCGAAAAGCCTCTCGTAGTTATGATACCCTCGACGCAAGTCTCGATCTTAGTGTGGGGTCAGGAGTATGTGTCTGTCGGGAGTATTTATTTCATTACATAATGGCACTTTTCTTGCAGAATTTGGACAACAGCGAGTGGCCAGAGAACCTAAACTACACTATACGTATGAAGGAACACTTTGTCACTCATTTGGTAGAGGCTATGGACGGTCTGCACCCACACGAAGGCTTCGGTAAGTCATCCTCTTCTTTGTTAATGAAGCATTTATTTAAAAATTAAGGATAGGATCTTCAGTACATTTGGAGTACCCAAAAGATGGCCGTGAAATCGCGTCACCTATTTTCATTATTACGACGAAATATAAATACTGAAATTAATATTTAATTAACATATCGCACTTTTAGAGTTAGAATGACCTAACCAAATAAAAATGTTGCCATTTTATCATATTTTCGCTCAAAATGACGTATCGAATTTATTAAAGAAGGACCTTTTAACTCATGAAAGGCAGAAAGATTTATAAATCGATCTTCTAGATGTATCTTTCATAAGTACAACATTTGTTATGTCACAAATTTTTCATGAAAGTTTCCCAAAAAATAGGAGTTTTTTAGTTAGGTCACTCTAATACTAAAGGTGCGATATTGTAATAATTATACACTTTTTTAAATTCAATAAATGGCGAGACGAGTATGCCTTTCGCCTGTAAAGCAATACGCTTATGAACAGTAGCAAAATCAAACAACCCCATGGATCAGAAAGCAATACTTGAAATTTCATTGCGCTCGCCATCCTGAGACAAAACTATTAAGAAACAATATGTCCAGTATAGTTACTATGGCTCCAATTTCCTTCAACCAAAACAGAACAGTGTATTTATACTGGCAGGAGAATTAGACATTGCGTTGTTACCTACCCAGGCGGCCTCTCACATATGGAAAGACTTACCACCAATAAGTTATATGTATGAAATATTACTAACTATATTTAGATGACTCTATCAACCTACAAATAGCATAGCAATAGATACCATCATACCCACTACGATATGAAGGAAAATATGTAACAGCTGGCGTATTTTTTTTTCTGTGAATTGCACGACGAGCACCCCGTTCGCCTGATGGTAAGCGACACGACCGCTCATGAACAGTAGGAGAACTAAACAACTTGAATTACAATGCAATGCTTGGTATGCCACTGCGCTCGCCATCCTGAGACATAAGATGTTAAGTCTCCATATGTCCAGTAGTAGTCTTAGTGTATTCGTAATCTCTGTTTTTTTTTCTGGTCATTAATTCGTACTTTATGTTATATTCTTATCTGTATTATGCTTCTTTCCATTGCCATCACAGAAGAAAAATGAAAAAATATGAATACGCAATAAATATTCGATGAATATTCCACAATTTTATTAAATTCCTCATACATTTTTCCTTGTATAAAAACACGATAACTCATTTAATGTATCAATTATTTATTCCGATATACGCCCAGTATTGAGTATTAACGATCAGGGATGTTGCGAATGTTCGCATCCGCATCCGCAAATGCGGAACTTCCGCATAAATTTTGACATCTGCATCCGCATCCGCATCCGCATTAATCGATGCGGATATTTATGCGGATGCGGATGTAATACAAAATGAGACAAGACAGAAATTTGGCGGTGCCGGCGAATGGCGCGTGCCGTTCACACGTGACATTGACCAGTGGGAGCGAAAGAAATATTGAAATGATCCAACACGTATGTTGTTGCTATGATGTTAGATTCTTTTAGTGAAAATGAGAGTCGACAACTACTAGAAAATGGTAGCACTGAAGCTGTACTCCAAAAATAATTTCTTTCTTATCCTAATAAAAAAAGAGTATGTGGATGAAAATTCTCTTAAGTGTTTATCGAGAGGAATAAAAGATATTGTTTCCCATAGCACAAAGATTTTTATCCACTCCACTACGTAGTAATCCTAGCGAAGAATTATTTGCAGCGAGGGTTTAATTTACCAACCTCTTCCTAAACGCCTTGTCATCAGAAAAGGCGGTGCGGCGTTATGCTTAATAAATGAAACGGTGTTCTTTTGCGAGCTCTTGGGGCTACTCAAAACGAAGGTAATGCATTTAATTATCAATAGAGAAGATGGCTGGAACCTTGCACAAGCATGGGATCGAATTCTACACTTAATTATATCGGAACCCAAAAGACCAACTGCCCGACATCAAGACACAGTGGGCTTCTTCTGCATAGATTGAAATGCAAAAACAGATTAACCTTTTAAATTAACTTCTTAATTTAATAATAGTAAATTACGGGCAATTAAATTTCGCCCTGTGACCATGAATCCTTTAAAGTAATCGAAATATCGGGATGTTAAAAAATATAAAACATTAACATAGATAAATCGATAAATATTAGTAAGCGGTAAAATCCGTAAATAATAGTTTAATTTCAATATTCATTCATATACTATACTAGCGGTCGGGCCCGGCTCCGCTCGGGTGTATATGTTATGGGCCAAGTGATTAATCGAGTATTATTTAATGCCCGGGCAATATGAATAATGCCCAATAAGAGCGGGCAATGTAATTATAACCAATCAATTTATCACATTGCCTGGGCATTATGAATAATGCCAAGTGCCTATTGGGCAGAGTGATGTAAAGCGAATCAAATTCAAAACAATGAGCCGAAGTGGTAGAATTTAGAATAGGGCAGCACGAGGGCGTGGGTTGGGAGTAGTAGAGGGGGAAGGGGAGTGTCGCACCTCCCCTGTTACCATTCCCATGAAAAGGTAACGCACCATTCCTGAGAAATATCTATTATAGCAACTTAACCCTTAAAACACTTGTTGTCAATACAAATTAGCTTCTGTATATATCCTTCGTTACAGCGGCGGGGGCTGCTCTCCCTCCGCGCCTCCGGCTTTTTATATACACTCTAGGGTCGGTAGCCAAAAGACTACGTGAAGTCGGGGTGTTCCGAGTCGGTTTTGGGGCACAGTCGACCTAACTGATCCATAAAGTGGGTATACAAATATGATATGGCTCGGCAATATTCATACTGCCCGGGCATTATGAATACTGTCCGCATTAATCACTTGGCCCATAACATATTCTGTATCAGCCCATATACGTCCCACTGCAGGGCACGGGCCTACTCTACAATCGAGAATACGATTGAGAGTGGTTAGGCCATATATCCACCACGCTGGCCTAGTGCGGGTTGGCGGACTTACATACCATAGAAATTCTTATGAATCGCTATGGTATGCAGGTTTCCTCACGATGTTTTCCTTCACCGTTTTAGTGCGTGGTGATTGACTATCAATACACACATGACTCCGAAAAGTCAGAGGTGTGCCCTGGGATTCGAGCCCGCGACCACCGTGAACATGTAGGCAGCCGCGTCTAGTCCGTTTACCAACAGGCCACCACGCACTTTACGTACCATAACATATATACGTTTTAAAATGGCGGTCAAAATAATTTATTCTGACTATCAGTTAAGAATATCGACCAATCGGACCACGAAAAACGAACTTTCCTCATTTTTGCTAGAAATATCACTACTGCTTTCCTCCTATATGTCATAGCGTGATGATATATAGCCTATAGCCTTCCTCAATAAATTAACTACCCAACACTGAAAGAATCATTCAAATCAGACCAGTAGTTCCAGAGATTAGCGCGTTCAAACAAACAAACAAAGTCTGCAGCTTTATAAAATTTGTATAGATTTACATAAGATCTTAAACATCCGCATCCGCATCCGCATCCGCGGATGTGAGCCTTTGAAAATCCGCATCCGCGGATGTGAAAAAATCGACATCCGCAACATCCCTATTAACGATCAAGAATTACGCTGTCAGTAATACGTGTCCCTTCGATCAGGAAAATAGAAATGTACCCACATAAACACTTTTATTTTTACTTATTTTGTATACATTTTAATTCATTTAATAGTAGGTTTGTCTTCTAGATATTTTAGTATTTTAAAGTGGCAGAACTCATAGTAATTCATTTGTAGGAATGGGCCCGTCCCTCTGTCTCGCGAAAAACCAACTTGATAGACGGTTTTGTTGCGTGATTCGTTCGTTGAATGAGTTTGTTGGACGCCTCATACATTTCTCCTCCCTTTCTTTTAATTTATTTCCCTTTCCTTTTGGTGGTAATACAGTATTGTTTTCCGGGTTGAAGTTTATTGTAGCCAGAGCAACTACTAGATATATTGAAACTTAATATCTTATGTCTCAGGATGACTTTCGTAGTGGAACGCAACGCCAAGCATTACTTTGTTATTCATAATGGTCTTTGGTTTAGCTACTGTCCATGAGCGATCGTATCGCTTACCATCAGGCGAATGGAATGCTTGTCTCGCCGTTTATTGGCAAAAAAAAAACACTTATCTAATTGTTGCATATGACCATGGGTGGCGGTTACAACTTAATATCAAAACCGTTCCTTTGTTTATCGGACCTAAGCAATAAAAACAAAAAATATACACCAGTTAGTCTCTAAATTATCGAGAGAAAAAAGTACAAACTGGCGTCACGGTGTATAAAATCAACGATTGCAAAAATTGCCAAAATGTTGAAACAGACCGTTTGGAGTCAGTCAAGCGGGAACCTTTTGTGTCGCACCCTTGGAAAAATACGTAGTTTACCGGCCCCAAATGTTTGTCCAAACATTGGAACTACGTCACTAGTCCATTATACGATCCGTGCTATAACGCTGTTTAAAAACAGTCCATATACGCCCCTTGCTGAGCACAAGACTTGGGTACAATGGTCAATTAAGAGGACTCAGACCAATTTCAGCACGATCTCTTACTGAAAATTTTTAGAATTCTTTCGTAAAGATTTTTTTGTAAATATCTCTCTATGGTATAGAGTTGTCTTTACGATGTGTCCCTTCACCGTTAGAATGGAAAATCAGAGGTGTGGCATTGGAATACAGAAACAATACGTGAAATAAAAGTTTCGTATTCCAAAATAGATTAAAGATTATCACGATAATATAGATATTAGATCTATTTTCCAAAATGCTGTAAATATTCATAATTAAACATTATTGCTGCTTCATTTTGAAACGAACATTACTGTTAGTTTTTTTTTAAAGGATATGTCTATGTTTAATCAATAATACACACTATGAAACTTCAAGACGTATTAGTTTATTCATCCATTTAGCCTCCGAGTTTTGATTAAGGAGTCGGGCCCATTGCCAATTAGCCTATCGCTGAATTCCATTTGTATTGTATTATATCGACCCATATATGTCCTACTGCAAGGCACTGCCATTCTCTAAAATCGCGAGTACGATTGAGAAGAGTTAGGCCACAGTCCACCACGCTTGCTTAGTGCGGGTTAGCGGACTTACCCCCAAATACTGGATTGCTACTCAGCCACCGGACTCATTTGATATGACGTTATTTTGAGGTTTCGTTAAATTTCGAAACGAAATACTGGATAGCCATTTAGCTCATAAATCGGTCTACTCAGCAAACATCCAGCTAAATTTCCACAGATCAACGAAAAGTTTGTTTTCAGTTACAATTTTTATTGTATAAATATAAACGTTCCATTTGACGCAATATTCTTCATACATGATTTCTCAAAATTGGAAATTTAACCCTTTATATTTAATATGAGGAATCATTGTAACGTTTTTACTTTTGTTACGATTATGTTTAAAGCTATATTATATATTGCCATGTTATTATTTTAAAAATCTGTTAATAAAATCATGTGGGTGAAAAAACTTATGTCCCTAATCCCTATATCCGAAGCGAGTTTATTAAAAATATTATGATGTTTGTTTATTTTATTTATTGTCATGTTGTAATTGCACTCGGTTTGAAAGTTAGTTTTTGGAATATCTTTTCAATAAATAGGTATATAAAATACCAAACAACGGCTGCAGAACCACCTAAGTACCAAATGGAGAAGACTATGTAAATAAATACGATATGAGAAAGAAGCTGTGCTGGATATTATAAACAGGTAAGTATACACGTATTCCTCTAAGTTTTAACGAATTTATATGATAATTAACTATTTAATATATAATATGAATCGATTATTCACACATTTTAAATCATCATCATCATCTACAGCCTGTAGGATCCCACTGCTGGGTACCTATAGGCTTCTCTCATATTATGCCTCCTATATATTATCTCCTCCTAATATAGTAGTATTATGTAATAAATATGGAAAATAAAGTATGGTACAATGTGTATAACTATAAATAATCCTTTGTTTCAGGAGCTGGAGTGGAGTACATAAATATTCAATGTGTACCTATATAATAAGACCGTCCAAGAAATATGGCTCATATATATAGTGCCATGTATATCAGCTATAGACTAAATAAGTAAGCTCAACAAATATATATGAAAAATAAAAAGAGATATATAAAATTATGACATACTTTAACTTAAACACTTTTGCAGGTAACGCTATAGAAATCATGCATACAACAAATCATTTGGACATTACACACCCTTTTGAAATGAGTATGTAATATAAAAATATACAAAAAAGAATGAGACAAATTGTGTGAAGGAAGAAATATTTGCATCAGAAAACAGTGTTTTAAATCAAAGTTGAAGAATGTTATGAATTTTAATTAATATGTAATACATAAAATAAATCGTTTATTTCACCTATTTTCATTGTTAAAAAATGTCATATTATATTTCTATTGTACATTTTTAATAGTACATTTATTAATTTAGTTTTAAATTAATGTTAAAATAATTGTTATTATTTTGTGTTTATAAAGGAATATAGATATAAATGTAAGACAGATCTAAAGAAATGTAGATAATTTAAAAAAATATAATATGTACTAATGATGTTATTAAAATAAATATACTACAATAAAACATAACTCATTTTTATTTGTATTCATTCCATGGTAATTCAATAAAATGCACTGTACGGTTTAAAATATGTATTTTATTATATTATTCCTTGTTGCAACATTTTCATTGGTTATACTATGTGGAGCTGGTGGAAATGATTCAGAAAGATAAATCTCCAATATATGATCATTCTGGGAACATGCTATATTATGTAACACAGCACATGCCTCTATAATAGTAAGCTAATTTTCAAAAACTTATAGCCCAACTTGCAGACAAGAAGATCTTTGTTGTAAAACCAAAGACCCTCTCCACTGGGTTTCTTGTTTTAGTATGGTCTTGATTGTAAGCTTCTTCAGTCTCCCCTTTCCAGAAATGCACATAAAGGAGAATCATTGAAATTTTTACTATCATGCACCGCGCCTGGCCATCGGCCTATAATGTTTCTTATCCTCAAGTTAGGGTCGCAGACTGCTTGCACATTTATAGAAAAATTGCCTTTTCTGTTTCTAAATGTTTCTGCTTGTGGTCCTCCTAAAAACAAGATAATAAAAATTAGAGCTCTAGCAAATATTCTTATTTCAAACTACAAATAATTTTATGTAAATTGAAAAAATATATTCATAAAATTGAATTCTTTATAGGAAACTACTATTGTAGTTGAACATTGTTCCAGTATATACTGAATAGCTACAATCAGTACAAATCATTGTATGATTAATTATATTATATTATATATTTAGCCCTACAACTATTTAGAGAGCTTGGTTATATGGGGTACAGTGGGCTGGGGAAGAGCCAATTACCTGCTAAATGTTTTGATTCCAACAAGCATATATATATATATATAAATTATTGTGTAGAAATCATTTAGAGTGTGCCTTTATACTGTGCATAATATTCTATTCTATGATTAATAATATATTATGTACAGTAAAAAGGGATACTCTAAATGATTACTACACAATATAAAATACGCTAGGCATTTTAGAAGCACATTTAGTTAAAATAGGATAAGAAAACATATATTTGTGTACATGTAAAAGCTTAATAGTTATGTATACATTATTATAAGTAGAAATTACCTGGAGATTTGATCCTTATATGTATGAAATTTATAACTTCAATCACTCCTGTGATCGCATAGAAATCATTCGCAATATGGCATTGTTGTTGATATTTGGGAATTTTCATGCCACGATTTTGTAGTTTAACCGACTCTGCTGCAACTTTGTGATGTACAGTCGGCTGTTCCACATGAAATACATCTCCAATAATCTTCTGGTAACTGCCTGTCGTAGAATATCATAAAGCAAGTAACAGTTGGTCGCAAGTTTTTATCAATCGACTTCTATTTGTAGTGGGTTCTATTTTGTCTCCAGCAAGGAACACAGATGCAGAACAGTTTCTTTCTTCAGGCGGAACCTCACTTTGTTTGAATGTTTTCTTCTTTGTATTTGTCAAAAGCATTGATTTTTTTCTTGATTGACTCGCCTTGATAAAGCTATATCGTCATCAGACAGCGATGAAACCGACGCGAGAGTCATTTTAGTAAATTTTATGTAGAATTTAATAGTTAAGAGTGGTCGCAGGCGGCCTTAAGACGACGGCTGCTTAAAACTAGAAATTCTTAAAAATTTGACTGTTTGACAGCTGTCAAACTCTTAAGTTGCTTTCGAGAATACGAATCGGATGAATAATGCCCCATTAAATATTTAATTCTTAAGTGGTTTAATCGAAGTTATATTTAACTGGAATCAATTTAACAGGTCATTAGAGCTAGTTAACAGGAGTTAAAAGTTAATTGGCTTTCCAGTATTTGGGCATTAATATACCATAGTAATTCTTACAAATTGCTATGGTATGCAGGTTTCCTTACAATGTTTTCCTTCATTTTTATAGTGCGTAGTGATTGATAATTATCAATGCACACAAGACTTTGAAAAGTCAGAGTTGTGCCCTGGGATTTGAACCTACCACCATAAACATGTAGGCAGTTGAGTCTGGTTCGTTACCACCAGGCCACCATACACCTTTCAAAGCTGATTTACATAAATATATTTTAATATGCACGCGACGGAAGCAGATACATATATGATCACATGAGTTGACCACACCTCGCTGAGCACATTAATGAGCCAGCGAATTAACTGACTGCGTGACTAGTCCGTTTCAATTTCGTAATATAATTTATGTCGACTCATTAGGCATTAGACAATAACAGTGTGGGATTTGAATCATTAGTTTCTGGGTTCGATTCCCAAGTCAAGCCATCTGCTTTGAGTGTTACGATTGGAAATCAAAATTTCACTGCTCAAGGCTGATACTTTATGCTGGATCAATAGATAAGTGGGATAATTTTATAAAAGTTCATATAATTTAAATGAGATTTGTTATATTTCAGGTACGATATACGAGGGGTTTATGAAAGTACAATGGGCTGTGGACACGAGTTACATCTACCTACGCACCGGACACAGAATAGAACAGGTATGAGACATCATTATATCGCTCTAGTTCTGACACTGTAACAGGGTAGGGATTCCCAAAGTCGCAGCGGTGGACTAAACAAAAATTAGGAAAATACTTATTTTTAAGTTTGTCTGGAAGAAATCTTCGAGAGCGATAAGACCGTCGATTTTTACTCGTATTTATTTGTTTATTTCTGATAATTGGTGAGGTGTACAATAAAGGATTCATAAATAAACAAAAAATTATACTAGCAACACCGCAAAAGCCAAAAAACAAAAACTGAATTGAAATAATTGTACTATAACGGTGAAGGAAAACATCGTGAAGAAACCTGCATACCACAGCAATTTGGAAGAATTTCTATGGTATGTAAAGTGTTCCAAACTGCACTAGGCCAGCGTGGTGGACTATATGACCTAACTATTCTCAATCGTATTCGGGATTGTGTCGGAGGCCTTAGCCCTACAGTGGGACCCATTTATGTGCTGGTACAGAAATCATTATACAGGTTGAAAATTCATGCGAAAGTTTTATTTTATTAAAACATTGACGGCGGCGTGAAAACAATACATGTGAACTCATGTGAATCATACCGATGTTAATTGTTTGATTGGGTGAAAAACCCGCGGCCTCTCGGTTTATAATTGGTGTCAAATTCAACTGTATCTGTCTGTATGTGTATCAGACTATACGTCGCATTGCAGGCTACAGACCTCCTCTACTGTAAAGAGTAGGATTGAGAGGGGTTAGGCCGTATAGTCAACCACGTTAGCCTTTTTTTTCTAATGGGTAAAATCCTCATTAGGTGCCCGACTATCTGGATAGACCGGGTATGCCGGACTTTTACCGGCTAAAAACCCGTGACATCCATCGGCACTTTGGTGGAACTTTGAGGCCTTAATACGAACACGCCAAAGTTCCTCAAAAACCACGCTGGCCTTTTGCGACTTGGTGGGTTTTAAATGCCATACAAATACAAATTGTGCCGCAGTGATTATCAAATATGCGAGTATTTCAAAATTTAATAGCATTTTCTGGGAATTCAATCAAGGAGAATGTAATCCAAAACTTAGACCTTGTGCTCGCTGTTATTAAACTGATAGATAATATTATTGTTTATAACTTATATTAGATACATACATAATATTACGCCTTTTTCCGAAAAGGGTTGGCAAAGGTGCTACCAGGACTCTGAGTTGATATTGAATTTGAGAATCCAATAAGACTTTCCCCGACCCGGGGTTCGAACCCGATACCTCAGCTTTGTAATCATACCATAGTCACTCAGTAGCTTTTATAACATCTCCTTATATTCAAAAATAATGAATTGATTGATTGTAATTATTTTATTTGTAATATTTATTGACCTTATTTTCCCGTTGCTCCCATATTAAGCCATTTAATAGTTGAAGTTTCTATTAATAGATTTTATACTGTAACTATGGCATCATTGGGGCCTCACAAATAAAGGGTAAACATTTATCGTGTACGATACGGGTTTTTACAACGCGTTTGTTATCAGTCCGACACTTATCTCGTCAATACACATTAGTAAATCAGTTCGGTTAAAGTTAAAGTGGTTTCTAAAATATCCGATTTGTAGTTATCTACGTTTGCTATTACAGTCCTATTGTTATTTAGCGTTTATGGGCTTAGCGTTTATGAACCGTAGCTCTTTAGGTTGGATACGCTAAGTTGGATACTGCATTGTATCAACTCATCATCGCCCGAAGTTGAGCAAAGTTCCTTTCAATTAAAACTTCAATTGAAAGGGCTTAAGCCATAGTCCACCACGCTTTTTTATTCTGTCCAGCTAACGAGAATTCAGGTCACATGATGTTATGTGATCACTGCCATCCATGAACAACTACAACCCTTGGAACATTGATGTATACAGCACATAGGGAAAGGGAAGGGGAACGGCATATTGAGCATCCAGAAGTCACACTAACCGAATCAAACGCGACAACAAAGCTATCATTTCACGTCGGACTCCTGTGTGACCACCCCCGACGAGCCTGCACATTCATGCTGAGTTATGACTCACAACAGCGTGGCTCTACCACATCGAAAACACATGGCTGAATAATCATAAATGTGTCACTACAATTCAAACCCACGACAAACGTCTCGACAGCTATCACGCACTAAACTTGGGATTTTAAATAATAAATACACCCAACAATCACATACATAGACCTGACGCCACACTAATATCGGGGCTTGTGTCGTGGGTATCAGGAACACCGAGACCCGAAACAAATGCTTGTGGTACACGCAAACATTTTATCGGCGTAGGGGTCGAACCCGCGGCCTCTCAACAATTTCTTGCCCCTTCTTCTCTAGTGAAAATCGCTTTGCGAACCGGGTGGTAGATCAAAAAATGACTGAATCTGAACGATGTTGAACATTTTAATGGATTCAATAATTTATTTTCATTTCATCTCGTTTCAGCCGGCGTCTAACCAACGACTTATTTTTAACCAAATTCCTTGTTCCAGAACATAACCCTCCAAGAGTTTCCGTTCTACCGGCGCATGGAGCACCAGACGATAAAGGTGATATGTCAGATACTGTCGGTGATGTGTTACCTGTCACTCATACTGGTTTTCGTGTTCCTCGTGTGCAGGCTGCTTGAAGAACGATCTACTGGGATACAGGTACGAATAATCATTTATTACTATAAATATAGGAATATAAATACACAAACTTACCAAAAAGTTATTTGAGAAGACCAATGTGTTAAAGGAATGCATACTATTTTCTTTTTTCTTTGGTATTACATGCCATTACTTTCCAAAAAAACCTTGTAAGAAACACTTTAGAATAGTACAATAATAAAAAATATCGGATTCCTATGAATATTGCGTTTGTTTAGTTCCATAATGTAGTTTTGGTTTTCATGGCAATCTCCCCTTGACTCCTTAAAACATATTCGTATGTTATAAGTTTCGGATTTGGCCTTTTACCCGTTGCAAAATTTTAAACAGTACTTAATGGTGGTAGGACTCTCGTAATATGTGAAAGGCAGCCAGGATAGGTACACCTCAATGTCTACTTCTGCTGCCAGTATGAATACACTGTTGTGTTTTGGATTGAAGGAAATTGTAGCCAGAGTAATTACTGGACATATTGAGACTTAGATATGTCTCAGGATGGTGAGCCCAGCGGAATGCCAAGCATTGCTTCGTAATTCAATTATTTGGTTTTCCTACTATTCATGAGCGGTCGTATAGCTTACCATCAAGCGATCGGCATGCTAGTATCGCCAAAATGTATTATTATGTCCAAAAACAGGAGTTAACAAAAATGGTGGGCGTGTCGTCCAACATGCTGGGTATATCGCACTTCGTGAACGCACTGCCGGGCGGCTTGTTGTACGCGCTGGTGGGCAGCACGCTCGTCAAGGTCACCTCCGAACCGTTCATACCCAACACCAACTGGATTTACATATTCCTCATACTGATACTGCATTTCGTCAGCATCGCCTCCATGGCATTTGCATGCAGCTACCTGGCTAAAGGAAGTAAGTGTTATTTTGTAATAATAAATACACTCAACAGGCACATGCATAGTCCAGGGTTACTCTATGATCCAATACGAACTTCGAATGCTCGGACGTAGGTAAAACTCCACTAATGTGCCTACATACGTCATACTCCACAAAATGTGGGAATCCTCTATCGTACGTCGTATCATAAAGTAATCCCCCTGATCCCACACTAAGATCAAGCCTTGTGTCGTGGGTATCAGGAACTACGAGAAACTTTTCGGCCACACAAACACTTAGAACCGATACAAATATCTGTATCAAGCTGCTTCGCAGGCGCAGTTGTGATATGGCGATGGGCTCTCCCCCTATCACATTGTGACAGAACACAAAAGCCGAAAAGTGGGTTGTCTTGGTAGCATCTCTGCCTACCCTACCTAATTAATTATTGTTTTATAGTAGGTAGTTAATTATAATTTAATTTCACTTTTATGTAACATTTTTATGTGTGTCTGTTACTTTTCTGTCTTTCTTTCTTTCTTACTAACCTTTCTGCGAAAAAGGCGTGAGTATATGTATGATCCGCCAACCCGCACTAGGCCAGCGTGGTGGACTATATGGCCTAACCACCTACGTACTTTCGATTGTAGAGTAGGCCCGTGCCCTGCAGTGGGACGTATATGGGCTGATACTTCTTCTTCTTCATGTTTCCAGCTCAATACAGCATTACGATATCGCTATTTTCATACGCGGCGCTGGGTGCCCCCACCACCATGCTGCCCAAGGAGATGCCGCGCCTGCTGGTGTTCCTCAGCGGCCTGCTGCCTCACCAGCCCATGATTTGGTTCTGGACTGAAGTCGGCGCCAATGAGGAGTACGGTATGTACCTTTTATAGAGACTGTCCCGCCCTCACACCCACTGCAACTGTAAGCCATGATCAACAAGCACGCAATGTAATGACACCGAGCATTGAAGCCCCCGAGTCTCCGGGAATGTCTTACTAGTCTTTAACCCGCAACGAAATTAATCGGAAAGTTAAATTAAATAGCAGGAGTTGGAAATTTATTTATTTATTTACCTTACCTGACTTTGTTTGAAATAGTAATAACGGCTTAAAAAATTTCGCCCGTCTGCTCTGTGACCACGGAAGCTGTAAAGTTATCGAAATGTCGGGAAGTGTAAAAATGAAACCAAATCCTCGACAAAATCGGTAAAAGATAGTTCTATTTTAAAGGTTTAAAATTCCTTGTATTGAGTGTGTTGGCACAGTTCTGGTTGACAATATAATCACCGCGATAAAATCCGTAAATAATGACTATTAAAAATAGTAACATTCGCGTAAATCTTAGAAACAAATATATTAACTATCATTTACAATGCATTGACTTTATACTCCAAGAAGCAGTACAAACGAATATTTGTAATTTGTCAGGCGACGGTTTGTCTCTATCGTCGCTGGTGTCGGCGCACACGCCGTACTCCGGCTGCGTGCTGCTCAGCTACTTCATGCTGCTGGTACAATCAGCTATCTGTTTCTGCCTCACCTGGTACTTGAACCTGGTGCGCCCCGGCAAGTACGGACAGGCGCTGCCTTGGGGATTTTTGTTCCAGGTAAATATATTGTAGGGATAGAATATAGGCGTACCACTGCACGTGAATAGCCGCCTTTTTAATAATCTTCTCTGTGAAGAACATTATGTTTTGATTCAGAAGTGACCCAAATAATGAAAGTAAATATAGTGGATTAAAACTTTTATTTATTGTCCTTTTACCTGCCATATGAAAATGTGATCTGCTATGGAATTCCAATAATTTTAACCTAATATCGCCACATAAGCAGGCCAACTTAATTGTATCGAATGGCATGGGACTACCGTCTGATGCCATTAGATACTCTGCCTGGACGACTTTTTCGCTTACCATTAGGTGCAGTTCAATCATTATGCTGTGCCAGTATAAAAAAAAAACTACGAAATTGATATTAACAAATATTTCACAGAGACAATACTGGAGCAAGAACGAAGTGATACCAGACGATTTATCCGAAGTGGAACTCATCAACAATGGCTCTAGCATGTCCACAGAGGACATCAAATACTTCGAGAAGCCCAGTCGGAACCTAGAAGTGGGCATCAAAATATCCAACGTTACTAAGGTAAGACTAGTAGAAATATGTGATATCCATAATCCATTTGTGATAATTATAACATAATTTGTATGTTTTTATGTAATTATATTCAAAACCGTACTAATATGGAGTGTAAAAAAAAATTAATTACATTCTTTTATGAATTAAAGAACATAATAATAAAATATTATCTAACTATTTTGTAATATAGTAGTTCGATTTGCTATATCAATTTGGACCTAAAGCTAATTGCTATACTAAACTTCTATAGTTCTTACAGAATTTAGCACCACATGTAAATAGCTTTAAAAATATTCCATTCCAAGTAATACCAACAAAATCCATTCCTTTAGGTCTAGTATCTGAGGTCAGCGGGTCATTCTTCTGGCAACCTGTCCGGCTGTCTTACAGAATGGCACGGGCACGCGCTCCCGGCCCCTCGAGCCACCATTGTCGCACTCCACTTCCCAATCCGCGACTTTGGCGTCCCCGTCCCTCCCCACTACTGGTGGCAGGATCTGAATCCGAGCGGGTTGGTACCACCGTCTGGTCTATTTCTACCGCTAAGTAGAAATGCGTTCCGGTAGAAGGGCTGGATAGCCGTTCCCTCATCCATTCCTCCCTCTTCGGTAATAGGTGTTGGTTGTTGCAGGCGATGCTCGTTGATGTGGTTGGGTGTCGGAGTGGCCGCTCGGTTGGAGGTGCCGGTGTGGAGTACAGGGAGACCCGGTGGGAACGGTCACCGCCGGCCGCCTGCCGGTTAGTAGGGGACCTGAACCCGGGGATACACAACTGTCAATCTCCCTCCCCGGGAAGCTGTCCCGCCAACCGGCGAAAATCCCGTTGTGCAGTCGTCGTGCCAGAGTGGGAGACTGGAGTGGATCCCGGCGACTGCACGCGGGGGGGCATCGGGGGCCCTTCCGTGCTCCGCACTGGTTCCTTCAATGCCGTGTGTCCGCTTCGCACTATATCCTCCCATCTCGGGTATCGTTTTGGTTCAACCACGCTAATCCTTACCCTATCCCACTCTCTTTAAAAAAATGAGAAGGAAAAAGAAAAGCAGGCTCTTCACGGCGGGAAACTCATCCACATTTTCTGTGGACTTCTGTAATGTCAGGGGTCTACATAGCAATCTCGACGCCGTCCACCACCATCTTGAGACGGCGCGGCCTGCCCTGCTCTTTTTAACGGAGACGCAAATATCCGCCCCTGACGATGTATCGTACTTAAATTACCCCGGTTACGTATTGGAACATCGATTCCTACGTAAAGCTGGGGTGTGCGTCTTCGTCAGGGGTGATATTTGTTGTCACCGCCTTCGGGGCCTCGAGCGTCGGGACCTGTCCTTATTGTGGCTACGGGTAGAACACAGGGGTAGGACCCGAGTCTACGCATGCCTGTACAGGTCCCACGCCAGTGATACGGGATCTACTCAATTATTTGAGAGCGTCCAAGTGGGGACTGACCAGATTCTCGAGCAGTTCCCTTCCGCGGAGGTGGTGGTCCTCGGTGATTTCAACGCTCATCACAAAGAGTGGTTGGGATCCAGGACCACTGATCTCCCCGGTCGGGCTGTCTACGAGATGGCCTTGGCTTATGGTCTCTCGCAGCTGGTAACACAGCCCACCCGTGTTCCAGACGTTGAGAGCCATGAGCCCTCTTTGTTGGATCTTCTGCTGACGACCCACCCGGACGGATACAGGATAGTGGTTGATGCTCCTCTTGGATCTTCTGACCACTGCCTGGTTCGTTCATGGGCTCCTGGAGCGAGTTCTAGCCGCTCTTCAACGACTGGAACTCGCACAGTTTGGCGGTACATGTCAGCAGATTGGGATGGACTGCGACAATTCTTTGCGTCCTACCCTTGGGGGCGGCTTTGTTTCTCCTCCGATGATCCTGACGCCTGTGCGGACTGCGTTGCGTATACGATCAGCTTGGGTATGGAGACTTTCATACCCAGCTCAAAAATACCTGCAGGGCGTCGCAGCCGGCCTTGGTACAATCGTGCTTGTGCTGTTGCTGCGCGCCTTAAGCAGTCCGCATACGCGGCGTGGCAAAACGCAAGAAGGCGTCGGGATCCAAACTCAAAGGAGGAGAAACGGAGATTCAACGCCGCCTCTAGATCCAACAAGAGAGCCTTAGCTAAGGCCAAGGCGGAGCACATCCGCAGAATTGGCGAGCGACTCCAGAGCTATCCCTCTGGGAGTCGTGCTTTTTGGTCGCTCGCCAAGGCTGTGGAGGGTAATTTCTGCCTGTCCAGTCTCCCACCACTGCGTAAGCCCGATAACAGTTTGGCCCACAGTGCAAAGGAGAAGGCCGATCTCTTGGCCCAATTCTTTGCCTCGAACTCGACTTTGGATGACGGGGGCGTCACACCGCCGAACATCCCGCGTTGTGGGAGCCTCCTGTCTGACGTAAAAATCACCCAGCGTGCTGTCAGACGGGAGCTCAGGCTTCTAGACGTCCATAAGTCGAGTGGGCCAGATGGTATCCCCGCAGTGGTTCTTAAAACGTGCGCCCCTGAGTTGACACCCGTGCTCACGCGCCTTTACCGTCTTTCCTATAAAGCCAACCGGGTTCCAGCTTCGTGGAAGGTCGCCAATGTACACCCTGTCCCCAAAAAGGGTGACCGTTCGGACCCTTCGAGTTACAGGCCGATTGCTGTCACATCCCTACTCTCCAAGGTCTTGGAGCGAGTTATAAACACTCAGCTCCTGAGGTATCTTGAGGATCGCCAGTTAATTAGTGACCGCCAGTACGGTTTCCGTCACGGTCGCTCGGCTGGTGATCTTCTTGTGTACCTCACGCACCGTTGGGCGGAGGCTTTGGAGAGTGGGGGTGAGGCGATTGCGGTCGGCCTTGACATTGCGAAGGCGTTCGACCGAGTGTGGCATCGCGCCCTTCTGGCGAAGCTACCTGCGTATGGAATTCCTGAGGGGCTCTGCAAATGGATCGCCAGCTTTTTGGATGGTCGGAGCATAAGAGTCGTAGTGGACGGCTGTTGCTCCGAGACCAAGACCATTAATGCTGGTGTTCCACAAGGATCGGTGCTATCGCCGACACTCTTTATCCTGCATGATAGTACGATTGACGCGCGGTACATCGGCCAACGGAGCCACTCTCGGGATTCCATTATGGAAAGACGGAGTCAACTTGTGTCTGAAGTCGAGAGCTCTCTGGGGCGGGCCTCCGAATGGGGTGAATTGAACCTAGTTCAATTTAACCCTTCGAAGACACAAGTTTGCGTGTTCACTGCGAAGAAGGACCCCTTTGTCATGGCGCCGCAATTCCAAGGAGTTACTCTCCAAGGATCCGAGAGTATTGGAATCCTTGGCATCGAAATCTCAAGCAAGGTCGAGTTTAGGAGTCATTTGGAGGACAAAGCCAAACTGGCGAGCAAGAAGTTGGGAATCCTGAACAGAGCCAAGCGGTACTTTACGTCGGGTCATAGATTGACGCTTTACAAAGCGCAAATCCGGCCCCACGTGGAGTACTGCTCCCACCTCTGGGCAGGTGCCCCAAAATACCAGCTCGACCCACTTGACTCCTTGCAGCGACGAGCTTGTCGAATAGTCAATGATCCCGATCTCACGGACAAATTGGAACCGTTAGGACTGCGGAGAGACTTCGGATCTCTCTGTGTGTTCTATCGTTTGTTCCATGGGGAGTGCTCCGAGGAGTTGTTTGAGTTGGTACCACCGTCGCCTATGTACCATCGCACCACACGTTTCCGCAGTAGAGTTCATTCCCACCACCTGGAGGCGTACCGTTCCCGAACGGTACGTTTCCAGCGTTCTTTTCTACCACGTACGTGCAAGCTCTGGAATGAACTCCCTGCATCGGTGTTTCCTCAGCGCTATGACCTGTTGATATAAATGTGGAAGCCCAATAAAACAACCAGTCCAATAGATGCTAGTTTATTACTGACTTGACCGCTCAGAAAGAGTCAAAAGCGCGCGCATCGGTTTCCCGCCTTTTTTGCGAGGCAAAGGAAACGTAAAATACATACCATCCCTCCACAAGTAATTATTAACATCTGGTAACAAAGAACAATAAAATACTTAATAACTAAAATCTAAATATAACAATAAAGAAAACAAATAAAACATGGAAATTATTAACTTAAAAATATTTTTTGTAATCGACAATTTTCGTGTGGCGTTTCGGACGCCCATGAGCAGGTGAGGGTGCTTCGGCTGTTTCTGAAGCACTAGCAGTTACACATTGAGCCAACGCGTCCCCATGGACAGGTGCTACTGACAAGGACGTACTAGGTTCATTTGCCTTAATCTCGCCCTCATGCTGCTCAACCACACAATCGCCCCATTCTTCTCCACCATCGTCTGATGTAATATCAGGTTGTGACACCGGCTCAGAAGACCCAGGCACTTCAGGTGTCGATGAAGGATTTTCTATTGGGGGTAAGGTGGCAGCGATATTAGATGTCGGTGGTGATTGAGATTGACTAGGCGCGAAAACACTACTTTTATCAGAATTATTATCTTTGCCTGTGTATTTAAATATTTGATCGACATGCCTAATACATGTAATATTCAAATTTTTTAACAATATTTTATACATTTTATTGCCAATCTTTTCAATAATAATACCTTTTTCCCACGTTTCTTTCCTTGCGCTGTACCATCGAGCCCAAACAATATCATTAATTTTAAAAGCTCTTTTCCTAGACAGTGAAGGTAAATCTATGTTAACAAATGTTTCTTCCTCGGGTAGTATCAAGTCGAGACGGCATCGTAAATGTCTACCAAACATAAGTTTAGCCGGTGTTTCTTTTGTGGTACAGTGCACGGTGTTCCTATAGTTAAACAAGTAGCCCAGTAATACATTATTCATTTCCTGCAGTGGTAAATTATCTTTTATAATACATTTTAGCATCTTTTTACAATTTTTGACCGCATTTTCAGCCTGACCATTGCTTGGAGGGTGATAAATGGGTGAAGTCATATATTTAATACGATTGAATTTACAAAAATTTCTAAACTCTACAGAATTAATTTTGACATCGTTATCAGAAACTAATAACTGAGGTATACCAAATGTAGAAAAAGTATGCTTCAAAACAGCGATTAGAGCTTGGGTTGAAGTGCCATTCTGCATGTGAATACACTCAAGCCACTTGCTGAAAGCATCTACTATGACTAGATAGACTCTCTGCCCTATGCTCATATAGTCAATATGCACGCGTTGCCACGGACCCGTGGCGGCTGGCCACGGCGTCGGCGGCTCGCGCGGCGGCGCACATCTTACACCTACACAAGTCTCACAAGACCCAATCCATCTCTCAATTTCGGCGTCGATGCCCGGCCACCACATTCTACTTCGTGCGTTGCTCTTAGTTTTAATTATACCTAAGTGGGTACTATGTAATTCGCGTAACATATTTTCTCGAAGTGAAAACGGTATTACGATTTTGTGACCTCGTAACAAACAACCATTTTCAAACTGCAAATCCGATTTGCATTGAAAATATGGTAAAATTGATTTGCAGTTTATTTTGCGCGGCCAACCGTTTTGCATGTATTTAAAAACCATCATAAGGGTTTTGTCAAGTTTCGTAGCCTGTGTGATATCACGTATTGTAACCGCTGGTAAAACTTCATTCATAAATTTTAAGGTATGTGTATCTGAGTCACTATCGATATCTGTAGCTTTAGAGTCTGGTTTAAGTGAACATTGCACAGGTGCACGGGAAAAAAAATCGGCTACTATATTTTTGTCACTAGATACATATTGCACAGTATAATTATAAGCTGATAAAATGATGGCGTATCTTTGCAGTCGGAGCGCCGTCGTCATCGGTATTCCTGTATTTCTATCAAAAATAGATACCAAAGGTCTATGGTCCGTTTTTAAAATGAAAGGGTCCTTTAAACCATACAAATACTGGTGAAATCTTTTAACACCGAATACAATCGCAGTCGCTTCTTTTTGAATTTGACTATTATTACGCTCACTAACCGTAAGCGCACGAGACGCGAATGCTAGAGGACGTTCATGACCGTCGCCGTCCTTCTGCGAGAGTACCGCGCCGAGGCCGGCGGGGCCCGCGTCTACAGCCAATACCAATTGCTCAGTGGGCTCAAAATGTGCTAGAACGCGTTCGGACGCCAACTCGCGACGTACGGCAGCCATACTACGCCGATGCCGCTCACCCCACTCCCATTTAGAGTCACTACGTAGCAATTCGTGAAGAGGGTTTAATAACGCCGACGCATTCGGAATAAAGTTCCTGTAATAATTTACAATTCCTAAAAATCTCTTAACTTCGGTGACGTTAGTTGGCTCAGGGGCGTCGATTATCGCCTGGACTTTATCAGGATTGGTCTTGAGACCATTTTTACTTATCACGAATCCCAAATATTTGACACTATGCATAAAAAATTCACATTTATCTTTCTGCAAACGTAATCCAGCTTTATTTAACCTATCCAGTACTTCAACTAAACGGTTCATGTGAGAATCCCTATCTGGTCCTGTAACACATATGTCATCTAACCATACACTGACCCCGTCTATCCCAGAGAGCAACGTTTCCATGGCTTTTTGAAAAATGGCTGGGGCATTAGCTAAACCATAAACCAGTCTAGTATATTTAAATAGACCTTTATGGGTGTTAATTGTCGTCAGGTCTTGTGACGACTCATCCAATAAAAATTGATTGTAAGCATTTTTCAAATCAATCTTACTATAACGTTCGCCCCCTCCGATCTTGGTGAAAACTTCTTCAATACGCGGAAAAGGGTATTTTTCAATTAAAAGATCCTTATTTAAGGTGACTGAAAAATCTCCCGCTATTCTCACTTGACCATTTTCTTTAACACTGGCACTATGGGAGTGGCATACTCCGAATAATTTACAGGGACTAAAATTTTTAAAGCAACCAATCTATTAAGTTCTTGTTCAACCTTATCCTTCAAAGCAAATGGAACAGTTCGTGGCTTGCAAAATTTTGGAAAAGCATTTTCTTTTAATACTAGGCTAACTTTAAATTTATTAAATGCACCTAGTTCATCTCGCCATAAGTCAGGAAATTTTTGCAAAATTTTGTGTACATCAACATCACTACATATGGATTTAATATCTGTTGTTATTATTAGATTGAAGGCGGTCATAAAGTCTCTGCCTAATAATGGCGGTCCGCCATTCTTAACCACATAAATGTCAATTTTTTTCTTAAGTTTATTATAACAAGCTGTGATAGAAAAATAGCCCATCGGCGAGATTTTATGACCATTATACAGACACATCTTAATACTGCTGTTAATTAATTTATAATTAGAAAATTTATCAAAATACAACTTATCCGAAATTACACATTTGCCTGAACCAGTATCGAGTTCCATAGTTAAATTCGTATTACCTAAACTTAAATTAATTGTAATGGGCCTATCCGCCACATACCTCATATTATAATTGTGACATTCCTCACAACTAGTGTCCTTGACCTCGTAAGACTTACATTCTTGTTCAGTGTCCACATGATACACACAAGCCTTCTTTTTGTTCATGCACAACCTTTTGAGATGTCCCTTTTCGCCACAATTCTGACATTTGTAGCCCTTATAACGACACTTATCACTTGAATGATTTTTCATTCCACAAACAAAACAATAGCTTGTATCGCCACGCAATGAATGATTGCCACCACTTCCGCGGCGAACGCCGACGCCGCCGCCGTGGCCGCCGCTCCGCCCGACGCCTACATAGGCGCCGTTGTCGCCGCCGTCGCCGCCTGCGTGGCCCCGACCGAGCTGGCCTTGGAATTTTGCACGGTGTAACATTTCTTCCTTGACGAAGACCCCGTTGTCGGTGCACATGATAGCTTTAGCATCTCGTGCACCCGCTGCTTGTTCCGCTAGCTCTATTGCCTTAGTCAATGAGAGCGTAGATGGGTTCTGCTCAAACAATTTGTCACGTTCCGGGCCTGAGCCTAAACCGAGAACGAAACGATCTCTTAGGTTTATTTCTAGAGCGGTGCCAAATTCGCAATAACTTGCCAGACCACGTAATCGCGCCGCCCAATCTGCTAAAGATTCGCCCGAACTTCTATTCGCGCCAAAAAAGTTCGCCTTGTCTACAAATGAACATTGCTTTGGTTTGAAATGCTCACTGAGTAATTGCACTAGCTCCTTGTAGGTCAGCGAATCCAACGACTTGGGGTACGCCAAGTTACGCACTAAACGATATGTTTCGTCTGTTAAGTGCGTCAGTAGGATTCCACTTCTTTTTTCTTCTACTTCCACATTATTGATTTTCAAAAATTGTGTTAATCTTCCGTAAAAAATTGACCATTCGCTTGATTTATAGTCAAAAATAGGCAAATTCCCTAAATATGACATTTTAATGCTAGCACAGGGTTCTTCAACTTCGTCGCCAATGATATAAATGTGGAAGCCCAATAAAACAACCAGTCCAATAGATGCTAGTTTATTACTGACTTGACCGCTCAGAAAGAGTCAAAAGCGCGCGCATCGGTTTCCCGCGAGGCAAAGGAAACGTAAAATACATACCATCCCTCCACAAGTAATTATTAACATCTGGTAACAAAGAACAATAAAATACTTAATAACTAAAATCTAAATATAACAATAACGAAAACAAATAAAACATGGAAATTATTAACTTAAAAATATTTTTTGTAATCGACAATTTTCGTGTGGCGTTTCGGACGCCCATGAGCAGGTGAGGGTGCTTCGGCTGTTTCTGAAGCACTAGCAGTTACACATTGAGCCAACGCGTCCCCATGGACAGGTGCTACTGACTACGCGCGCATCGGTTTTCCGCCTTTTTTGCGAGGCAAAGGAAACGTAAAATACATACCACCTGTCCTTCTTCAAACGAGGTTTAAGGAGAGTACTTTCCTCGAGGTAGGCAGCGACTTTGTTGTGCTGGTCCCCTGGCACTACGGAGGTCCATGAGCAGCGGTAGCCGCTTACCATCAGGCGGGCCGCTAGCTCGTCTGCCTACAAGGCAATAAAAAAAAAAAAAAAAAATTATTCCAATAGCAATATTTAACAACACACCCATTTCTAACAATTCCCACAGATATTTCCGAAACACAAGGCCCTGGATGACGTCACATTGGACGTGTATAAAGACGAGATCACGGTCCTATTGGGTCACAACGGAGCGGGAAAGACTACGCTTATGTCTATCATAACAGGTAAGGGTCGTTCCTTCTACTCAGCTTTATACCGCCCAAGATTCGCCGTCCAGCTGAGTCTCCATATTGCCTGGTCTTCGGCATCCTTAATAGTAAAACCATTGACTCTAATATCTTCCTTGATGACATCTACCTGCGCTTTTTGATCTGCCCTTCGGACGAGGTGCGGGGATGAAAAGACTCAGGCACACATTGGTTTCCAAAATGAGGGAATTAAAACAAAATCACCAAGAATAAATGTTTTTTTTTTGTGGTGAATTGTTTTTAGTATATTTTCGTAAAATTGTTGAATTTGTTTGCGCCTCGATATTATTCTTGAAAACCTTAAATATACAAAACGTGTTCACCAGGAGTTGATTGTTTTGAACCAACAATCACGGTCATTTAAAAAGAGGTGTACTAGTTGATGATTACCAGTATAACAGATACTAAAATTAATATAGAAAATAAGGCAGTTAATTTTTATATTTCCAAATACATATTTTTTTTAAACCGTAATGCTTTTTTATTATCCGTCGAATAAAATCTTACCAATAACAAAATATCCTAGTATTATTTTGATTATTAATATAATGGTCCACCTTCGTTGGCAGGCATGGTGGGCGCCACCCGCGGCTCAGTGTACGTGAACGGTCGCAACAACGTGACGGAGCGGGACGAAGTGCGGCGCCACCTGGGACTGTGCCCCCAGCACAACCTGTTCTTCTCGGACCTCACTGTACTCGAGCATGTCATGTTCTTTACGCTGGTTAGTATACTGTTTTCCTTACAATTCCATTTGCCTTAGTAATTAATAAGAGTCAATCATAGTCCTGGCCTCCTATCCAAGTTACAAGCGCATACTCTATCTACAATTGTTAACTCCTTGGCGTAAGCAATCTTAAAAACGTAGCATAAAGAAACTCCGATAACCTTTTACCGTAACCAGTAGTTTACCACTGACGATTACAATTGTAGAAAGTCAACTTGGCTAGCCCCCCTGGCCCTTTAGCATATCAATCCTTATGTAGATTGTCTTTTAATGTGTCTTGATTAATACGAGAGATAATAATGCATCATGTGAGTATTTACCCTACAGTTTTCCTCTGATTATAAAATTTCTTATTAAAATTATATTATGTAAAAGTGGCACTGAACATGCTAACTTTGCCACCATTTTATGGATATACCTGTGGGTTTATACAGTTAAGAGCGTATACACCTTGCGCGCAAAGTCAACTATAGGTATTTCTTCGTTAATTTCACGCACACATAAGCGACCAAAGCTGTGTGCGTAGAGCTGCCGCGTCGGCTCGCTATACAATCGGCTCAAACAACTTTGATCCGTGCGCTTCAAATATTCAATTGAAATGTAACTGTAATATAATATCATAAAAATATTTTATTTGCATTATAAGTAGACAAATATTACTGTGCAAGCAAAGAATAATACAAATTTAGATACTAATCATATTTTCGTTATTATTACATTGTTAAGTTGCATTCAAATCAGTGTTCAATCAGTAGACACTACGGACGTTTTATTAATCATTTCGTGTTCGAACACATAAATAGTGTTAGGGGCCTTACAACCCCTTACAATTACGAAATATATTTAATTTTATATTACAATACATAACATAATTTAGCCTCGGAATTACATCCCATTATATTACCTAAAACATAATTTATACTCACTACAAAATCATTGTAGGTAATAAAAATAATTAAATATTTTACTACCCAAGTACTAAGACGTGGTAATCGCATTCCGCGCGTGACTATTTTTACTACGCACGGCAAAAATCGACTGCAGCTAGGCCGGAGCGACGAGCGATACGTCCTCCCTCTAGAAGGCCTTGCGGCGGTCTGATTTGATCCACGTCGGACAGCGTGTTTTATAGTGGTTTTTAAAATATTTGTAGAAAACATGAAAACTAATTTTGTTGAAATATAAAAATGGTAGTTTATTGATAAGATGTTCTTCTATTATAATATGCAATTGCTATAAAAAATTATGTACGATAAGTTGGTGAAAAAAAATATGTTCTTGACGAGAGTTTCTGAATAATTTCGCATTGTTTAAATTTTTATTTTTCAGGAACTAAACACAAAAAGATTATTTTTCTCAGCAAAATCCCTCCATAAGGGTCTTATTAGTCTGATAATATTTTTATTTTCATCTTATATTTAGTGGTTTCGGATATCTTAAGCTTCTAAATTGCCATTTAAAGCCTAAATAACGAAACTTGTGTTCAGTAATCCTTATAGTACTCACAAATTATCCATCAATCTATAATGTTTTCCACCAAAATCCCTAGATGACGACCTTTTCTAAAATTAGTAATAATTATTTTTCCTTTAAATTGTTTATTGGTGGCTATTAACTCATTTGAAAAGTCCTGTTTTTAAGCCAAAAAGCGCGTGCAGGGTATAAACGCTCTTAAGTGTGAAATAATTCGTGTATTTCCACAGTTAAAAGGCACAACATTTCAAGAGGCTCGCAAGTCCTCACAGTCCCTGCTGAAACAGCTGGGTCTGTCTGGCAAGGAGCAGAGTCGCAGCGCGGATCTGTCGGGCGGCATGAAGCGGCGCCTGCAGCTCGCGTGCGCGCTCGCGGGCGACGCGGACGTGCTCGTACTCGACGAACCCACGTCCGGACTCGATGTGGAGACCAGGCGGGGGCTGTGGGACTTGCTGCTGGTTTGTACTGTCACTTCGGCTGCAGGAAGTCTACTGCTGAATATAGGTTGAGGATGTTCACGTCGACGTATTGGAAGTTGCCTTCATCTAGTAACTTTCTGCAAAGTTAACCAGGTAGTCCGTTCACGCTGTACGTGGCCTCCACTTCAGAACCTTTCGGCCTCAATGGTCAATGATTAGTACTATGTATTACTTTTTTATATACTAGCCCGTCGAATCAGCTATAATAAACCTGCAGGTAAGGGTATTGCAGTACAAGTAACTGTCGAGATATAACCGACACTATAACAATAGACTCAAAGCCGGATATTCACCGGTAAAATCCGATATGCACAGCTTTGATATTCATAGATAAAAGAAGGATAAAAAAATATAACTAAGTAAGGTTTACTAAGCCTAACGCAACCCCATACCAAATAAGACCTTATGCAAACAAGACTTATCATTCATGTAATATCCAAACAATGTAGATTTTTAGTCTATCACATCCATTAGGCTCTAGTCTGGATAATAATGTAATTTGTGTCTATATTCAGGGTCTGCGCGGATCCCGTACAGTACTAGTATCGACTCACTTCATGGAGGAGGCGGAGGCCCTCGGTGACCGCGTGGCCGCGCTGCACTGCGGCCGCCTGTGCTGCCACGCGTCGCCCATGCATCTCAAACGTGCGCTCGGTACGTACACGCACGCACGAACGGGCACGTATACGTATTTACGCACGTACATGCACCCAAATGTATTGGTGTCCGCGAACTGTGTTTCGTATCTACATCGACTCCACCGACCGCTTGGCCGCAAGACATTTTTTTTAAATATACCATATTTTGATAACGATAAGGCTGTCATCACATTGATACTAACAGTTAAAATATACCTTCATCCAACTGACATTAAGTTAACTTTACATTGACAAGCCTCTAAAGAAGCCGAAACGTTAGAATACATAAAGACACTTATATAGTATATATAGCATATAGTGTATTGTAGGTATATATTTCTCTCTCCCTAGGAACCGGTTACCGTCTCTCACTAACAACAGACGGGGCGCCCCAAGAGTCGAAGATATCCAAGGTAGTGGCCACCCACGTGCCCACAGCTGAAGTTAAAGACCAGAGCATCAACTCGCTAACATACAGCCTCCCTGCAGCCGACAGTAAGAAGTTTCACGGTCTCTTCACCGCGTTGGAAGATAGGAGACTTGAACTCAGCATCAATTCTATTGGAGTTGGTATATCTACTCTTGAGGAGGTGTTCTTAAAGTAAGTTAATGTGGATGTAAAAAATATTATAGCCGAAAAATAAAAATAACTTGTGTGAAGATCGATCCCGCAAAAAGATCAATCAGGTTGAAGATTCATGGGTGTCTATATATTTAACTTAACGTGATTGGAATTGCTTATTGATTTCGGCCATCAATGTGTTATAGAAATAAATAAGATTTTTTCACCAGTTGAGTCTTAAACAATTGTGATTAGTCGATGTAAGGATGTTGCTATTATTTTAACATCTAATATCAACACATAGAGAAAATACAACTATTGTGAAAAAATCGCCTTACGTTCTGACGTATGAACAAATCATTTGACGCTATTGTCAGACATGACAGTACAGTTTCATTATCATTTTTTATTTTCTTTGTCCTCATTAGGTTGTGCAGCGATACAAACACAGTATGGGGCAACGACAACAAAAATGGCACTACTGAGGAAAGTAAGTACTTTTCATTACATAGTTATAAGCACAGAGACGCTATGGAGAGGACTATGCTTAGTAAAACTCTACACGATCGACTGTTAAATGAGGTTTCATGAGAACAAATATCAATATTACCCAAATGATGAGCGAATTAAAGTAGTAGTGAGCGAGGCATTTAACACACAGAACTAAAGGCCGAAGGGGCGGAAAAAATCTTAAGGTTTTACCCACAAGGTATACAGATGACATAGTAAAGCTTTGTAGGATTTCTTACAAAGATTTACTAGCTTTGCACAATACATGCAGGTTAAAACTAAATAAATAAATAAAACTAATTAGAAATAAAAAATAAAATCAATTTAAAAATAAATTAATAAATAAATGAAAGCAAGTGCGTGGTGGCCTGTTGGTAAATGGACTAGACGCGGCTGCCAACATGTTCACGGTGGTCGCGGATTCGAATCCCAGGGCACACCTCTGACTTTTCGGAGTCATGTGTGTATTGATAGTCAATCACCACGCACTAAAACGGTGAAGGAAAACATCGTGAGGAAACCTGCATACCATAGCGATTCATAAGAATTTCTATGGTATGTTAGTCCGCCAACCCGCACTAGGCCAGCGTGGTGGACTATATGGCCTAACCACTCTCAATTGTATTCTCGATTGTAGAGTAGGCCCGTGCCCTGCAGTGGGACGTATATGGGCTGATACAGAAGTATAGAATTTTTTTGTATATAGCGATTACGTTCTTTGTGTATTGACTTGTCATATGAGCTCTTTAATTGCCTACGTGACCAATAAATATATTTCATTTCATTACACGATATATGCAGGTATAGGTGATATAATTATGGCACAATTTTGTTCGCAGCTGCAGCTTCTCAATACCCGAAGTACATCGGAATGCGTCTACTGACGCGACAGATGTGGGTACTACTGCAAAGGCAAATGAGATTTGTCATTTCTAGGAAATGGTCCTTTATTACTTTGGTAAGTGTGTTTATAGTTTATACTATGGATAACTTAATTTTAAACTTATGTTTTTATTACGACTCCCCGGATTTACTATATATAATACCCTGGGGGCCCCACCCACATAGACTTATGGTCGTTATTGACTTATGGTCGTAACCATAGACTTATAGTTACGATGTACGTTATACGAATCGGAACATTTACAGAGTAGGTACATTCGTATCGTCATAAACTTCGATCGTCCGAAGATTCGAACCTCGTTTCAGATTATCAGAGTAGGGCCCCCGTAGTTATAATTTTATCAGTGACATATTTCACTTCCTAAATAGATTAAAATCTTTATTTATAAATTATTTATTTCATTTTCAGCAACTAGTAGTCCCCATAGCGCTGATATGGGGCACCACATACGTTTTCAACAACGAGATGGGCGATCCGGTATCGAACCCCAAAATAGCATTGGATTTGGATCTGTACAAGTACAAGCTTGAGAGGCGGGTGTTGTATAACGCGACCGATATAAGTGCGCTACAACGAATGTACCCTAAAGTCGTGTTTGAACCCACTTCTGATGTTGTTGAAGGTAAATTTAATTTGATAGTGTAATATTACTTAATGCTTAATACTATGGAAATTAGAATCGAGGATTTTTGTATTGATTTTGATCTTTGGGCTGACTGCCACGATGGCGCAGTTGTAGTAATGTATGATTGCAAAGCTATAGCTATAGTAGTCTCGGGTTCGAATCCCGGGTCGGGCAAAGTGAAATTGGATCTTTCTATTTATTATAAGCCCGGAGTCAAGAATTGTTGCCCTATATGACACATATAGACTCGCCCCCAATCACATCGTGGGTCGAAAAATACAAGACGAAACTTGAGTGTTCTGGTTGCATCTCTGCCTATTCCTTCTGGGAAAAGGCGTAATTTTATGTATGTATGTTTTCAGTATTGTTTGTAATATACTTCTCATTTTATATAGTCAGTGAAGTAGGTTGGTCGGAATAAGGCTTGTTTTTAATTATAATTTTGTATATTCGCTAACAGACACAGGGCTTAAGATATTTACATTTTTCAGCTATACTACGCTACGCTAAGAAAGATATTTGGGAGTACAACAAATACTTGATCGGCTTGGAAGTCAACGATACCGATGCTAAGGTATGGATTACTTTGTTAATATTGTACTGAATATATAAGAATGTTGGCTGTAGAATGTTCTTTTCCTTTTAAATAGACAACGTCGGTAGGCGGTAGTTAAGAATTCATCATTATTATCTAGTCACATTTTGTAGGGTTTTTTTTGTATAGAGCAGTAGTTTTTATTTTCTCGATTTTATGGTTGGCCCCATAATGGTTGATTATTTGATGAGTATAGCGTTAACCTTTCGGCTTTACCCTTTCTTGACATCGTATTTGGGAGGTAAATCAATAGTTTTTGATAAAATAATAATTAAGCTCATGCGTAATAGTACAGGTTCCCCAGAACAAATTTCATAATTGATTACTAACAAGTTGATTTTTCGTGAGTAGCTTCCTTTCGACTAGACGCCCAACTTTTTCCTTACAGTAACTTTGGGAAATGGTAGCTTAGTAGGGTAGCAAGGATAAAACATGTCGATTTGACGAATTTTTAAAATTGATTAGTAACCGAATTTTTCTTTGTTAATTATCGAGATAATTATCTAAATAACGTGAAAAACTATTTGTCCTACAAAATATAAGGTTTTATCACAACAGAGAGGGGGGACCCCTCTCCAACATGTATCATAAACAAGGTCATGGAAAATAATTACTAACCAGCTGATTTTTTTTTTTATTGGTTAACTAATATTTGTATAGTTTACTACCCACAATGTCCTACAAATTGTGTGGTATGCCATCTTGGTCCTACGCTCAAAAGATGTAGTACTAATACATAATGTAAAAATAATTACTATCAAGCTGAATTTTCGAGAATAGCTTCATCTCAATGAGACGCCCAAGTAATTCTTGTACGAAAATTCTCGATTGTGGTTTATAACTAAGATAATAGGGATGAAACGTGTTGACTTGACGAATTAAAAAAATGTATTACTAACCGATTATTTTTTTGTTAATTATCGAGGTAATAATCTAATTAACGTAAAAAAATATTTGTCCTATAAAATATAAGGTTTTATCACAACAGTCCCCCCTCTCCAACATGTATGATAAATCAGGTCATGAAAAATAATTACTAACCAGCTGATTTTTTTTTTTATTGTTTAGCTAACATTTGCATAGTTTACCACCCACACTGTCCTACAAATTGCGTGGTACGTTATTCCAGTCCTCCAGTTACAAAGTTGAAATTCAGGAAATTAAAAAAAATATTTTGTATATTTTGCTATTGTAGATAAGGCACACTGCTTTCCTTGCTCACAAACGCATCCGCACAGCATGGTTTACTGTGGACCACAGACGACTAAAAATACAGACGGCCAACACACAGTTACATTGTTTTTGTAGTCACTTAAACTACCATCCGGCTTCGTATTCAGTAGCACCCTTGATATACCCGGTATATATTTAGATGCGTTTCGCACCGGAGCTGGAAATAGGTATTTTACCGAAATAACTATTTTGTCGACCTTTTAGAACTTGTCTTAAGTGACAAACACTAAGCATGGATTCACGCACTAATAAGGAGAGGTGAAGCGCGCGGGGCGGGGTAACTTTGGGGCACCGAGGTATTGGTGCATAGGTTGTGCAAACAAAACATTGCGCGTCGTTTTAACCACAGAATACTAAACTAACAGAAGTCAAGCTTCATACAAAGCGCGCTTAATCAACGCCCACATAGACAGCGTTCACCGACATGATATTCCAAACCAGGGATGTTGCGAATATTCGCATCCGCATCCGTAAATGCGGAACTTCCGCATAAATTTGGACATCTGCATCCGCATCCGCATCCGCAATAATCGATGCGGATGTTTTATGCGGATGCGGATGTAATACAAAATGAGACAAGACAGAAATTTGGCGGTGCCGGCTAATGGCGCGTGCCGTTCGGAAGTAATGTTGCCAGGTGTCCCGCTAAACGCGGGACATCCCGCTTTTCAGGGGTTTGGTGACGCGTATCGATTGAACCTTCGGCGGGACGCTAAATGTCCCGCTTTTTGATCACCGTTCTCAGAACGAATAAAAAACGAAATCTTACACACTTTTATTTATAATCCGTACTGTATTTCGCGTTTTCCTACAATTATTTACCTACTTAGTATCTATTTCGATTCTAAAGTAGTTTCGATAGGCTGATTCCAAAAAAATATAGGGCTTTGAATAAGTTCTTGTGGTTTGTTGGCTGGCGATTTTTTTTTACGACATGGATATGTAGATGTAATTCAAAAGAAAAACGCATCTTAACTTCACATAATTCTCTTCGAGCATTATAGCGAGCATAATTTGTCAAAATTCATGTGCAAAGACGTGTCGGAAAATATAAATTTTCATCTTGGCGATAAAGATCGCTCTGGTAAATCGAATAGTTTTAGTCTGAGAATTTAAGGAATAACTTGATGTACACCCATAGTAAACGCTAGAGGAAAAATTAAAATCGTATTGTGTACATTTTTAAAATATTTGGAGTAAGGTAAGAAACCTCTGCCTATCCCTTCTAGAAAAAGGCGTGAGTTTATGAATGTATGGATGCTGAGAAACCATGGCGCCTTATGTATTGAAGCCTCGAGAGATATAGTACTTGGTCTGATTAAGCTGCGCTTTCATTTTTATACTAATAACCAAAAACGGCTATTGTCTTTGAGAGCCTCCAAAGACGCGACGTTTTTCTATGTAATAAGAATATGCTGCTAGAAAGAGCAAAAAAAATATATAATTGTCTCTTCTTTAATAGGCGTCCCGCTGAAGAACTCAAAATCCCGCTTACTTGAATGTCCTGTCCCGAATTTTGAAAAACTAAACCTGGCAACGCCATTCGGACGTGACATTGACCAATGGGAGCGAAATAAATAGTGACATGATTCGACGCGTTTGTTGTTGCTATGATAATAGATTCTTCTAGTGAAAATGAGAGTCGAGAAATACCAGAAAATGGTAGCACTAAAGCTGTACTCCAAAAAAATTTCTTTCTTACCCCAATAAAAAAAGAGTCTATGTGGATGAAAATCCTCTTAAGTGGTGTTTATCGAGAGGAATTAAAGATATTATTGCCGATAGCACAAAGATTTTTAACCACTCCACTAAGAAGTAATCCAAGCGAACAATTATTTGCAGCGTAGGTTTAATTTACCAACCTCTTCCTAAACGCCTTGATAACAGAAAAGGCGGACCGGCGTTATACGAGTACTTAATAAATGAAACGGTGTTTTTTTGCGAGCTCTTGGGGCTACTCAAAACGAAGGTAATGCATTTAATTATCAATAGAGAAGATGGCTAAAACCTTGCACAAGCATGAGATCGAATCCTACAATTAATTATATCGGAACCCAAAAGACTACCCGACATCAAGACACAGTTAGCTTCTTCTGCGTAGACTGAAATGCAAAAACAGATTAACGTTTTAAATTAACTTTTTAATTTAATAACTGTAAATTACGGGTAATTAAATTCCGCCCTGTGACCACGAATCCTTTAAAGTAATCGAAATATCGGGAAGTTAAAAAATATAAAAAATTAACATAGATAAATATTAGTAAGCGATAAAATCCGTGAATAATAGTTTAATTTCAATATTCATTCATATACTATATTTATATAAGATATTAAACATCCGCATCCGCATCCGCATCCGCGGATGTGAGCCTTTGAAAATCCGCATCCGCATCCGCATCCGCGGATGTGAAAAAATCGACATCCGCAACATCCCTATTCCAAACCAGTCGAGACCACTGCGAGAGCGAGTTTTAACTTTTGCGCGAACGCCGAGCGTAGTATGGCAACAAAAGTGAAGTACATACACAAGGTTGACTTCTGTTAGTATTCTGTGGTTTAACTAGACGTAATTATTGGTCGCTATAAGCAGTTGGTCGCTTAAACCGGGGTCGCACTAAACGGTGATATTTTCTCAGTACCATACTATGAAACCTAACTTGAGTAAACATTATCGTCGTTAAAACCGATTAGTCATTATAAGCGAAGTCGTTGTGTACGAGTACTAGTGTAAGTATAAATGAATATTTCATTTTATTTTGTATACTCAACAATTACAAATTTTGTAGGACTAATATAACATACCTTTATTTTTGTAGGACATTGTGTTATTTGGATGAAAAATATATTAACCTATCACGTGATATATTTGTCCTACAGTTACTAATAAAAAAAAAAGTCTTGCGGTATTGACAACTTTTGGGCGTAGGACCCAGATGACATACCACACAATTTGTAGGACATTGTGGGTAGTAAACTATACAAATATTAGTTAACCAATAAAAAAAAAATCAGCTGGTTAGTAATTATTTTCCATGACCTTGTTTATGATACATGTTGGAGAGGGGGGACTGTTGTGATAAAACCTTATATTTTGTAGGACAAATAGTTTTTCACGTTATTTAGATAATTATCTCGATAATTAACAAAGAAAAATTCGGTTACTAATAAATTTTAAAAATTCGTCAAATCGACATGTTTTATCCTTGCTACCCTACTAAGCTACCATTTCCCAAAGTTACTGTAAGGAAAAAGTTGGGCGTCTAGTCGAAAGGAAGCTACTCACGAAAAATCAACTTGTTAGTAATCAATTATGAAATTTGTTCTGGGGAACCTGTACCATAACATACCGTCTTTAAAAATAAAAGGGTGTACGTTTATATTTTAAGTAAAAACTAGGTATTTAAAACTGAAATAGGAAATAAAAAACTAAAATCACCACCTGACTTATTGAGAGATGAGAATAGATTGTCGTATCTTAAAATACTGGATAAATGTTCTTATAAAATTACATTACTGTATTTATATTGTAAATTAAAATATAGAGAAGTTACTTACAACGTAACTTTCGACTACTGTTGTCTTTAAATAAATAAAATATATTACTGACCATAATATATTATAACCACTTTTCACCTTTAAAATTACACACACAAAATTGACTGTTCAGTTTCTTCTTTAAATGGGTTCGTAAAAAAAACTCACTCTTTCATTGATTACACGAAATCGTATAAAAATGTTAGGCTTTGTGAAATGTTATTATCGACTTCACATGCTAAATGTGATTGCTATTGCTATTTATTCCAACACTACTTATTTAAGTTGTGAAATGTGATGCTATCGTGTGTACGTGCAGGTGCTATTCACGACAGTAGTGCGTCACGCGGCGCCGACCGCTCTATCGGCGTTGGCCAACCTGCTGGCGGCGCGCGAGTTGCCCGGCGCGGCCGCGCTGACCACCTCCGTATGGCCGCTGCAGGGCTCCTGGCAGATTCACCATGACTACAAAGAGCCAAAGATACGAGAGCTGCTGTTCTTCTGGGTGCTTTGTACTATATTCAGTGAGTTGGGTTTTTTTTTTTTTTTTTTTTTGGAGACTGTCCCGCCCTCACACCCACCACTGTAACTCCTGTGAGCCAGGATCAACAGTGGCACGCAAAGTAATGACACCGAGCATTGAAGCTCGGCGAGTCTCCGGGAATGTCTAACTTGTCTTTAACCCGCAACGAAATTAATCAGAAAGTTAAATTAATAGGAGGAGTTGGAAATAAATTATTGTCCACTTCCCTCCGTGCAAAGCGGGTGACAAAACATTGAACTGAAGAGGTAAATAACCTCGCAAAAAGACTTTCACAGCCGGAGAAGCCAGCTGTGAAGCACCACGGATCAAATTATTATTACATTTAAATGGGACCTATTATGTGAACTGTTATGCTTGATTCCAGTAATAGGTATGGCAAAAACGCCGGAAAGCACGGAAGTTCTTTCTAGTCTCTACAAGGTCCATGTAGTATACAACTCCAGATGATATTTGCATACTATCTAGCATGATTTTACGCTCATTATGCCAAAGACTACACTCCCAAAGTATATGATGCGCGGACTGCTCATACTCGCAATTAGGTGTTGAACATGAACACGCAGGCGACGCAACAAGCTTAAAAGAGTATAGTTTAGACTTAAAGTTACCATGGCCCGTGAGAAATTGTGATACGCAATAATCGACATCTAGCCACGTCTTTGTTAAACGATCACGTACGCAAGGAAAAAATTGGTATAGATGCCGGCCCTTCAAAGATACCTCCCATCTATTTTGCCATTCATCTAATAGTTCGCTATATACCACTGAAACCGGTTTAAATAATCTGTCAACTTTTAAAAGTTCACGTGCGGTGAAAAACCTTTTATCCATATTCTCTCTATTAGAGTAATACATCGCGGCGCGACGTTGCACCTCCAGGTCGACTGGAAGTACACCCGCTAGGACAGGCAAAGCTTCGGTACTAACAGTTCTATATGCCTTGCACAAGAATATCAACGCCAAACGTTGGCTCTGGAGCAGTTTTCTTCGCACAGCACCGATAGTAGCCCTATCAGCCCATACGGGAGATCCATAACAGATACATCCTAAGTAAGTTGCTCCGTAGATGATTTTTAGTGTATTGAAAGATAGCCCCCACGTTGATTTTGATATTCTTGTCAAAGCAAAAAAGTTCCTTTTCGACTTTTCCCCGACGTTCTTAATATGTTCAAGAAAGGAAAAATTCCTTTCTAAAATTAAACCAAGATAACAAACCGATTCCTTTTTTTTAACATTGATATTATTAAATTTAATTCGCGGCTGTGATTTTAAATTTCCTTTCAGAAGTAATTGGAAAGTTTTTTGTGGTGCAAAGGTTAAGCGATTTCGATGGCCCCAGTCACATATTAGTTTTAAACACGCGTCCGACATAATTTCTAATCCCGATCTACTATTTGACTCTATAAGCAAAAGGCCGTCGTCCGCATATCCGGTCAAAGAACACCCTGACGGCAAGGGAATTGCAAGGAAATCGTCGAACCCTAAATTCCACAAATAAGGACCTAAAACTGAACCTTGTGGACAGCCCATCGTAAGTGGTTTCGACACAGCATAGTGTCCAAGTTTAAGTTTTGTTGTTCCGTGCGAGAAATACGAGTAAATAAGTGAATATATATTTTTAAAGCAACCTCGTAATTTCAACTTAAGAAGCAGCATCGGCCACCAAGCGTTGTCGAAAGCACCGGATATGTCCAGGAAAATACCGAGTACATATTTGCGCGCCGATGTACTTACAGCTCTTCTAACTGATATTGCCGCGTCGATAGTTGACCTACCCGTTGTAAATCCGAACTGTTTTTCATGAAACTTTGGTCCACCCGGTAGCAATCGAGGGACGATAAGACGTTCTAAAAGTTTACCTAGAGACGGTAAGAGTGTAATAGGTCTATACGACTTAGGATCATGTGGAGATTTATCGCCACCCTTGGGTATTATACGAATGAAACCGGTACGCCATACCCGCGGAAAAACCCCTTCAGCAATACATCTGTTATAAACAGTGAGTAATGCATCGCCGGCCGATTTACACGCTTCTTTGATCATTTTATTAGTTATTTTATCGTCACCGGAAGCCTTGTTTAAGGGCAAAGCTCGTACAATTTCGCTAAATTCATCAAACGACGCGAGATTTGAATCGGAGGAGTTCGGTACCTCCAAGGCCCACATCCTAATCTGCTTATGGTATTCCGTATCATTTTCAATATTATCATCCGGAATTAACGATTGTAACAGAGCCTCCGTTGTCTCCTCAATACCAGTTGTGAAGTTGTTGTCAATTTTTAAATTCTCAATATAAGCCAAATTGATTGACCTATTCGCTTTAAATTCATGGTATAAAGGAGACCACGGACCCTCACTATCTAACCGGGCCACAATTTTACGTAACAAGTTACCTTTCGATTTTTGGACGGCCGCTTTATAATGTGATCTGGCAACTCTCAGTTTATTTAAAGCAGATGTAATTGCTTCCCCTGTGACACAACGTCTCTTAAGCCCGTTGAAACGCCTACGCGCTCTGCGAAAAGTCCGACGTAGTTGGACAAGTAAGTCATTCCACCAATCGCACCTCCGAGTGTTAGTGATGGAACCTCGACCGATGGTAATGTCTGCGCAATATGTAAAAGTGTCCGACATAATCTCAGCACAGGTTTCAGCTGATAGATCATTGCGAGTGAAGTCCCCAGCATGCCGAGCAAATAGCGAGCCAAATAAATCCCAGTTAGCACCTCTAGATTTATATCTAAAATTAAAATTATTCTGTATCGGACCCTGTGTCAATCTAGGCAAGAACTCGTACACAATCAGGCGATGGTCACTACACGACGCGTCCGGCAGGACGCGCCACCTATCAATAGTGAGTTGGGTTATCCTTATCAGCTCAATATTGGTCATTGCTGTTTTTATAGCATTGGTAAGGCAAGTGAGCAAACTGTCATCTAGTGGACCAAGAGCCAGTGGTTGCCAAATTTTCGTTAGTTAATAAAAACTGCGTAATGTATTATTTATGGGAGTATGTATCGATTTTAAGGCGCTATACCAGGATAACCGATGAAAATTAGGCGACACTCGGGATTTTTAAAAAAAAGACTCGATAGAATATTTCCAATTTTTTAGACATAATGAGGTATTCTTAAATATTGAAAAATAACGCAGTTATCAGCTGTCTTCGGAGACGCCAAAAAAAATATTCTTCAATTGCTGACATGGTTTCGGCCAAATGAGTAGCTGAAACAAAAACAAATCCAAAAGGTTATTAACGTTGAAGGTATTGCCTATACGATGACCTACATATATCTTAAAATATAGCTGAAAATATACTTCATTATGTCTAAACACTTCAAAATATTCTTTCGAGTACTTTGTTTCAAAGAATATCCCGAATATTGACTATTTTTCGTCGGTTACACTGCTAGGGCCCTACTCTATAAATCCGAAACGAAGTTCGAAACTTCGGACGATCGAAGTTTATATACGATACGAATGTACCTACATATACTTATGGTCGTTATTGACTTATGGTCGTAACCATAGACTTGTGGTTACGATGTACGTTATACAAATTCGAACTTTTACAGAGTAGGTACATTCGTGTCGTATATAAACTTCGATCGTCCGAAGTTTCGAACTTCGTTTCGTATTTACAGAGTAGGGCCCTTATAGCGCCTTAAAGTATAAAACGTATAGTAAATACATTCGATCACGCAGATAAAGTTGAGGGCAATAAATAAATAAATGTATTATTTTCAGTAATCCTAGCAACGAACATCAACGCGGTATCGCTCTCATGTCGCGAGCGCTGCGCGGGCGCGCGGCGCGTGCTGGCGCTGTGCGGGTGCGCGGCGCCGCTGCACTGGGCGAGCACGCTGCTGTTCCACGCCGCCGTGTGCGTGGCGGGACTGCTCGCGCCGCTCATGATCGTCGCTGTGGCTGTCGATACTGATAGTACTATAGACCAGGGTGACTTCCTCAGTGAGTATATTTGTAATGTGGTTTTTTTTACATGACATGGCAACAGTAACAAGCCGTTCGCCCACTTCGGTAAACGATACGACCACCCATAAACAGTAACAACATTCTACTGCGCTCGGTATCCTGAGACATAACATGTTAAGTCTCAATATGGCCGACTTTAATATAAATCGCACCTAAAATACAACCTTGTGTTCCAGTGTCGTTCCTACTGCTGATGCTGCTGGGTTGCCTGGCGTTCTTCGCCTTCATGTATCTCGTGAGCTTCTGGTTCGAGGAGCGCGGCGCCGGCGCATTCCTCGCCGGTTACACTATCGTGTTTGGTGAGACTTTATATCTTTAACGCCCGAATACTAGAACTTCAAGTAATAAGTAGCTCTTAACAGCGTAGGGGCCACTTAGCCAGTACATTTAAACGGGATTAACGTAGTTAAGCGCAACTTATATTTATGTTGCGTTCCAGTATTCGAGCGTAAGTCATTTTTAATTCAGGTTATCCTACTGCTATTATCTATGACATATCGCTAATCCTTAGAACATTAACGTAATTGCAAAAATGATTGTCTATTTTATTTGATAACTTTTTTTAATTCCTGAGTTTTGAAACGAAGTCGTTGTGAATTATAGGTGATAGTGAAGTAACACCCATAAATGTTAAAAGATTTCATCGAAATGATTGGAAATTAGTTATATTTTGAATCAACGAAATCATCATCAGAGCATTTAATTTGATGCTAATTCCAAAAATTAATATAAAAAAATATGTATTGCAACATAATAATCAAAAAAATATAAATTGTGTCTTATACACCACCTTATCCGCCCACAGGTTTCGTAACATCCCTAATCCAGATAACATCAGACCTACTATCGCAGTCTCCGAGCTCGTTCAGCGGTTTCCTACTGGACGCGTGCTGGCTGCTGGCGCCGCCGCACACGCTGGTACTGGGGGCAGCGCGCGCCGCGCAGGTGGCCAGGATCAACGCATTCTGTAACCTCAATAGGGACAGGTGTCCCGCACTCATGTTCGAAGCTGGGTTCGATGCTAAGACTTGCTGTGGTGCGTATGTTTTGTTAATAGGATATGTGTGGGTTATGATTGCGTAGTGGTGTGTAGATTTAATTAGTAATGGGAGGTATTTTTTTTAATAATTGAGGATTTTTTCGAGATAATTTCAAAATGGGAGTTTTCAGTTTCTGTGCTTTATTGGAGGTTGTAAATTGGTAACATTATTATCTCCTTATATGTTCTTCATTAATTATTAATTAAATCCAATGTCACGGTAGACTCCAAATCTCATAGCTGCTTTGTGAACAAAAATAATCGAAAATCATTAATCAGAAAATGCCTCTGATGATAAAATTTAAAATTTCAAATGAAAATATATTCGTATTTTTTTATTTTTTTCTGAAAATACAATTTATAAGTTTTGTTTTATACCCAGCAGTAGCTGTTGGTGGTATATCCGGTTTCACTCGTATAACGATCGTAGGGTGGTTAAAAAGTGGTTTAAAACATGGTGATTTTTGTCACTTAAATATTCGCGTTTCAAATGTCTACAACGAATGCAAAGAAATTTCCATCGGCGAAAGATTTTTAGCTTGATGGTGTGACAAAAATAAGAAATGGTTACCCCCTGATGGTCATAATTGGTTTATTGATCGTGGCCAGTACTTATCTTTCGTTTCCAGCCGGAGTGAACCCGAGGTGCTACATGTGTATAGACGACTACTCGCCGGGCAAAGAAATGATCGTCTTGGCGTGCCAATTTGTGGTGTTCATGGTGAGTTCATTCAGTGAATCAAATCAAGTGAGACTATAAAATGAACGCCGTTATCTTATTGATTAACTCATTAAAAACGATAAATTAATTGAAGCTTTTAATTAGAGCTGTTCTAGACCCCAGAAATAATTAGTAAATTTGTATTAAATAAGAATACATAAATATTGCTTGCAACGGGTTCTAAAATCTGTATTTAAAATCTGTAATCATACAGTATACTGGGTATCTCAAGACTGCTACCGAAAACGAAGCCGGGTGGTAGTTTTAGTGACTACAAACACAATGCAACTAAAAATTTCGCAAAGAAACGCGACAATTATTTTTTATGATTTTTTAAATATCGTCATTTTTGGGTGGTAAATCCGTAGTTTTTGCTAATATAATAATTTAAACTCTTTTATACCTTAGATTATTTATAAATGAAAGGGTATACACAATTATTTTAGGAAAAAATGTATTTACCACCCAATTATGGTCATAGGAAAAAAATAACAAAAAAAATTGTTGCTTTTTTTTTGCAGCTTTTTCTGTTGCATTGTGTCTGATGTCACTAAAACTACCACCCGGCTTCGTTTTCGGTAGCAGTCTTGATATACCCTGTATTTATTCATATACTATATTTATTAGCAGCATTATACAGATCCATATTTATGACCACTTTGGCATTGACGAGGAGATGTTTGAGTTTTGATTTTTTTAACGATGTTGAGTATATATTTTAATGATTGCGTTAGGAATAGTTTTTTATATCATTATAAGAATTTTTATTTAATCCCGTTTTTTTTTTTCGTTTTTTGCTTCGGTCTGTAGTGTCTTTCTGTGAATTATATTATACCTATAACTATATTACAGTCTTCCATGTGTAAAAGTAAAATAAATAAAATAAAATAATTAAATTATATTTTAAACGCGTCATCGAGTCCAGGCTCCGCCAAGAGTGTGCTGTCTCTGAGTTTCAATACGGCTTCCGTCCTGGCAGTGGCACTACCGACCCGATATTTGCACTCAGGATGCTTGGCGAGCCATACAGGGCGAAGAAGACGCCACTGCACGTGGCTTTCTTGGACCTGCAGAAGGCCTTCGACTGTGTGCCGCGACAGGCAATCTGGTGGGCGATGAGGGTGAAAGGGATACCGGAAGCCTATGTGGACATTATCAGAGACATGTACCTCCGATCCGAGTCCTTTGTTCGGACCGCCGTTGGCGACACGAATCCTTTCCCGATTGATGTCGGTGTGCACCAAGGCTCGGCGCTGAGTCCATTCCTCTTCAGTGTTGTGCTCGACGCCATTACGTCTCACATCCAGGATCCTGTGCCTTGGGCGTTGATGTATGCCGATGACATTGCACTGGTGGAGGAGGACCGGCGACTTTTGGAGCGCAAGGTCAACCGGTGGAAGGAGACGCTCGAGAGCGGTGGTCTGAAGTTAAATGTGGCGAAGACCGAGTACATGGCTTGCGGGAGTACGGACCCCCAAAGCATCGAGATAGGGAACGAACTTTCCGTGAAGACGGACAAGTTCAAGTACCTTGGGTCCGTACTGCATGAGTCCGGTGACATCGACCTTGACGTCAAAGCCCGTATAAGCGCTGCTTGGTCTAAGCGGAGAGAGGTCTCGGGCATACTCTGCGACCGCAGGATGCCGATGAGGCACAAGGGTCTCATCTATAAAAGCATTGTGCGGCCGGTGCTCCTGTATGGTTCTGAGACGTGGCCTGCCCTCAAGCGGCACGTCCAGGAGATCCACGTCGCGGAGATGAAGATGCTGCGGTGGATGTGCAACGTTACGCGTTTGGACAAAATCCGTAACGAGCACATCCGTGGCAGTCTTGGTGTCCGCGATGTGGCTGATAAACTCCAGGAATCCCGCTTGAGATGGTATGGTCACGTCCTAAGGAAACCGCAGGAGTACGTCGGTAATGTGTGCCTGAGCCTCAATATTCCCGGACCTCGACCGCGGGGTAGACCAAAGAAGCGCTGGCTCGATGTCGTCAAGGAAGATATGAGGGTCAATGGCCTTACTATTGAGGATGCCGAAGATCGGGCGAAATGGAGGAGAATTTGCCGGAAGGCGGACCCTGGCACCGGCCGGGATAACGCCAGGTAGAAGAAGAAGAAGAATGAAATTATATTTTAAAGTTTTTCTTTTCAATCATCAATTTATTGTCTTTACTAATGTCTAAGTTGACCACAAGTATTTTAATATATCTTTGAGGAATAAATAAAAAATATTGAATCTATTATTGCGTGTAGTCGCTGGTGCTGACGTGCGAGTGCGGGCAGTATTGGTATACCTTGTATGTGTTATACCCTATGTTACGTGCAGGAACGAGGAAAATAACGCGATGAACTTTTTGTGAATTGGTTTATAGAACTTGCAATTTTACATTTTTACTTGAATAACAAACATTTTGCGTGCGACTAAAAAACGACGACTCACGCGGCGTCGGCGGATTCGGAAACATATACACAGATTATAAAAGGCGTCGGCCACAGATTATGTTTTATTTTATTTTGGCTGCGTCGCTAACACCCTACATGTTATTGTGTAGTCGCTAGTGCTGGCGTGCGAGTGCGGCTGGGCGGGCGCGGCGTGGGAGCGCGTGGTGAACGCGCGCTACACTCCGCCCGCCACGCGCGCGTGCGCAGACGAGCCCGGCGCCGACGCGCACGTGCGCACAGCTGAACTGTACGTCGACAAAGAGATCGATCTGCGTACGTATACATCTGTGTCTGTAAATCCGAAACGAAGTTCGAAACTTCGGACGACCCAAGTTTATATACGATAGGAATGTATATATCCAGTAGAGTTAGTCTGGCTACAACGCCCTTCAATACGAAACACAAGAGTGAATTTACACAGATGTTTGGCGAAAGAAATAGACATTACAATGGTATGTATCGTGTATCAGAAAATCGAAAGATTTTTCCGTCTCACAAACACCCAGATCCGAAAGAAATACAAGCTTATGTGTATGTAAATACAGCTCATGTGTACGCAGCATTCAACGTGTTAAAATGCGTGTGTTTTTCAATCCTGACTTTAAATGTATATGAGAGTGGAATAGTTTCTACTGTATAAGAAAGAAAGACAAAACATTTATTGTCACAGTAAAGGTAGAAGTACATAATATTTGATAAAATTTGATGAGTAACAATAATAAATGTAAATAACGTAATACTGAAACGAAAATATGATAAAAAAAAACAGTAATTATATTAATAGCTACAATTTAAATTGCACCACCATATCGCGACAACTAGCTCAACCGTTAATGCATGCGCATTATCAACAGCATTGTAGGCGTCGCACTACACATTTATAAATATTATTTAGATTTAATTCAATTTAGTAGGAACATTTAAACCACTGAAAAAAAAACAGTAAAACTAGCACCACCGCATTGCAGCGCCCCGCCCCGCCCCTTCCGTTTCTTTTCTTGTTGTTGAGGCTACGTTGTCGAGGGTATTTCTGCCCCATGACTAACAAGCATCATTTTCCGTCATATTATTTGTGTGCCATTTAACTACTTATTTGCATTGAATATAATAATTAAGTATCTATTTTAATGGTATGCTCTACAGCTGACAACAAGCAGACAGACGCAATGCTGGTCCACAATGTACACAAGAACTACTTCAGAGTGTTCGGCAAGTCTTGTAACGCTGTGAAAGGCGTCAGCTTCGTCGTCAAGAAAGGTAATTCAACACTGTTCCTTTTGTTGATAGCTTTAGTAAACTAGGTACTTATGTTTTACTGGTAACACATTTGCACCACAACTGTCAAATAACTAGTTTTGGAGATTACTTTAACTTCGATAAAAAATCAAAATAATTTAATCTAAATAAAATCAATGACTACTTTTTCTTGGGCTAACTAATCCAATTAATACTTTTTGTTCTATTTATATTTCAAGTATTTCGTCATAAATTACGTAATGTAGGGAATACGTGTACAGTTTTGGACTTAGACTGTACATTTGCTGACACATGACTGATGTAAATATTACTTCAATTAATAAAACATTAAGTGCTATTATAACTGCATAAGAAACACATACAAAACGGAACGAATCGCCAAATTTAACTTGTCATATTTTACACATTAACTCAGTAAATCCCGTGATTATTTCCTTGAAAACTTCAACCACCATCGTTCAAGTATATAAACTGTACAAAGTTTAGACCCTGCTTTCCTTGAAACTATATACAACTATCATCATTCAAGTGTACAAGCCGTACAACGTATAAACCCTATTTCACACCATTTCAGGCGAGTGTTTCGGTTTACTGGGAGTGAACGGTGCTGGCAAGTCCACCATATTCAAGATGCTGACTGCTGAAGAGGTCCCCACCAGGGGCAGGATCTTCGCCAACGGATTCCATCTCGACCGTAACCGAACACAGGTGAGGACCAATTCTATCCCTAAGATAATTTATAAATAAGAATAGATCTGTGAAGTTATTATTATTTTTAGTTTTTTATTTACTTTTTTACTTCTACTATCACTTTCTTCATTATAACTGTAATTTGAAAAAAGAACACTGATATTTTTGACACGTTTCTATTATGTGTAAAACATCCGGCTCGAAGGAGCATAAAACAGTTGGCAACATAAAATTATAAAGAAAAAACACAAATATAATGGTTTCTTAGATTAACGTGAATGTTACACATTAAAATACATACATACATACATACATAAACTCACGCCTTGTTCCCAGAAGGGGTAGGCAGAGGTGTGAGGGCACCCACATTTCGCCTTGTATGTTCCGTCCCACAATGTGATAGGTGGCGAGCCTATCGCCATATCGGGCACAAATTCCTGACTCTGGGCTGATAATTAATAGAAAAATCCAATATCACTTTGCCCAACCCGGGATTCGAACCCGAGACCTCAGCTTTGTAACCGTAGTACAACTACGCCACCGAGGCAGTCTACACATTAAAATAAAACTATTATTTACGGATTTAATCGCGCATTTGGTTTAATTTTTCAATTTTTAACTTGCATATTTTCGGGGCGGACGGTGCAGAAGAAAGTTAAAAAATGGAAAAATTAAACCAAAACCTCGAGAAAAGCCGTAAATTATAGTTTTATATCAAAACATAAAAAAGTAATAAACTACATATAAAATTGTCGTGTTTGTCGGCAGTACCTGCGCACGCTGGGATACTGTCCGCAGTTCCAGGGGCTGGACGATTTCCTCACCGGGCAACAGAACCTGGAACTGTTGCTCACCATGCGCGGCCTCAATGCGTACGACGCACAAAAGGAAACTAACGCGTGGCTGCATACACTCGGTTAGTACAAAACAGTTTCCGATTTTTCGAGTTATTTTATTTTTATTTTATAGAACATTACAGAAATAATCATAAACCGTCATCATCATCGTTTCAGCCACAGGAACTTCATTGCTGAACATAGGCCTCCCTTAATTAAGGACACATCGACCTGTTAGAAGTGGCCTGCATTCAGCGACTTCCTGCAAATATAACCAGGACGTCCGTCCACTTTGTAGGAGGGAAGCAGTAGTGAAATTTCTAGTAAATGCGAGGAAATGTTATTAGTTTTTCGTGATCCGATTGTTCGATATTCTAAATTGAAATTTTGACCGCCATTTTGAAACGTGTATCTACACCCGGGTGGAGCCGGGCCCGACCGTTAGTTTGTTTAATAACAGTATACGTTGTGTGTAGGTTTGGAGAAGGTGCAACACCGTCCCCTGCACGCGTACAGCGGCGGCAGCGCGCGGCGGCTGTGCGCAGGCGCGGCGCTGGCGGCGGGCGGCGCGCTCGCACTCCTCGACGAGCCAACCGCAGGCGTGGACGTGGCCGCACGCCGCCGTCTGTGGGCAGGAATAGCAAAAGCACAACACGCAGGCCGGAGTGTACTCCTCTCCAGCCACAGTATGGACGAGACTGAGGCGCTGTGCGACCAGATCGCGATCATGGCGGACGGACGCGTGCGTGCGCTGGGATCGGCGCCCGAGCTGCGTGCGCGACATGCTGCAGGACATGCCGTGCTACTGCAACTGAGGAGGGATCACTCGGAAGCGATGGAGGGACAGCATGATGGTGGGATATACTCTTAATACATTTTTTTTAAATGATGGAGACATGCACACTGTGGAACAGATGACAAAATATTGCAAGAATTTGCTCGATTTAAAATGTTAAAAATTTTAAAAAGAATCATCAAATTTTTTAATAAATAAATTATCTATTAAAGAAATCATTAAAATCACGTTTGTTCCTGTTTATTAAGATCGAGTTAAAAATTGCTTAAAAATTACGTTTTTTGTGTGGAAGCCCCCTTTTAATTGTATTAACGTAAGGGTGATTGCAATGGCATAAATTTTAAGACATTATAAAATGCATGGGAAAAAATGTATGTACCCAATGTTTTCGCTAACATATTATTTAAATCTGTTGCAGAGGTGGACTCCACAAAATCTCGAGTGAACAATCTCAAAGCGGCGCTGCACGAAGCATTCGTCGGAACTATAAAGGACGAACACAAGGTAAAAAACATCCCTCATCTCTCACTAACACCTTATGTTAATCTCCATAAAATATGGATTATTACTCAAAGATTGCCATTTACCAGTCGACAAAAAAGTTGCAATCCATCGGACGGTTAGATCAGATGTTTACTTGTTTCTATTGAAAAAAAAAAAGAGTTCGAAATATGCTTTTAGATATAAATAAATTACTTCTTAAAATGGTTGATTGTAAATTCGGTTTATAAGAGGTTATTACGCATTGAAATAAAACTATTATTAACGGATTTTATCGCGGATTTGGTTTAACTTTTACATTACTGTCAGTCCGGCCCGTGACCACGAAAGCTGTAAAGTAATCGAAACGTCGGGAAGTCAAAAATGTAAAAATTAAACCAAATCCGCGATAAAATCCGTAAATAATAGTTTTATTTCAATGAGTAACATTCGCGTAAACCTAAGAAATCATTAGGTTATTACGCGTACCTCGGGTATTTATTATTGTTTAGTAGTTGCTACTTCGTTTGGCTTGTCGTCATTGGACATTGTTTGGGTTCTATTTTTCAATAACGAAATATGTTTTGCAGACGACGATACGATACCACATTAGTGACCCGATGCGGTACAGCGATCTGTTCGATAAGCTAGAGCAACTGAAACAACAGTACCAAGACTTGCTTGAAGACTACTCTGTTACAGGTAACGCCTATACTCCATAAAATACTATATTACAACGATAAAAAAATATTTATGTTTTTATTTGAATAAGATTTCATAATAGATTTATAACAAAATTTAATAATTTCCTAATGATCATCTATAAAATAGTAAAATAATGTTATATCAGTATTTTTAAATTAATAATTTATCATTATTCTATATTTATAATCCTACCTATTGATCTAGATAACTAAAAAAATATCAATAGGATATCTGCATCTAGTAAATTATCTATATACCAATTCTGAACTTTATTTTTATATCAATAGAAGTTTATGTATTTTCATTGTTTTTTTTTACTGACAACAAGTAACATTTGATCACCTTCATAATAAATAATATTTAATTAAAAAATGTAATTTAAATTTCCAGAGACAACTCTTGAAGAAGTGTTTCTGTCTTTCGCGAAGGAGAGCTACAACTGATTTAAATAAGCTTTGAATGTAATCCTCATGCCTTAAACCGAGTGCCGTAAACTATATGAAGGTCTGAATAGCTTTTAATACAAGTATTACGTTACTTAAACTCCTTTCGTTGGTGTTGCAATGAGTTTTACGGCAGATTTAGAATTTTTTTGTAAAAAAATGAACTTTGTAAAAAAAGGTTTTATTCTAAAAAAAAAGGATTTTTGTAAAAAAAATGGTTTGTAATTTTAAAAAGTTACAGCATTTGCATGTATGGAGTACTTAAATAAAAATGATAAAACTACTAATTTCAAAAATATTGCAAACTAACTTAATTGATGTATTACGAGTTGTAATATCAACGATAAAATGGTCGATGACTGGCAAAAATCTCTTGCTGCTCTTTCGACCAAAATAGTACAGCACAGTTTTAGCAAGTATTTTTGAACTGGAATATTTTAATATAATTAAAATCCATCATAACACATGTTATTTACAAAAAAGTGCTACTGAAAATAATTAAATTTAATAAATCATTCAGTTTTTCCTGCAAACAATATTAGCATGTGATCTTTATTTATTTATTTATTTAATACTTTATTGTACACCAGATACAGAAAAGTAAACAGAATTTCATGAAAAAAAATGCACAAGTGGCGTTGCTTAAAGCAATTTCTACCAGACAACCATGGGATAGATATACGAGAACGAACCTAAGTTGTGGCAGCTTCAGGTTACCATCATGACTTTTCTTTTATTTATTTGTTTATCACCTACACAATAATAATACATAAATAACATGTTTAAAAAAAAGTATCCAGTGGCTATATTGTGGAATATAAGGGCCAGTTTCACCAGTTCGTGATAAAGTTTGTTAGTTTACTGCCCTTTAACACGATTCGTCAGACAAAGGTCGCTGATATTTTTTTTTTTGGTTTAAATATCTCTCTGATAAAATAGTCGGCAGATACATTTTGCCCACTCTTCTTATTTCCCGAGTCAGTATTTTTATTTTCAAACTAGCTACAACTGAAATCCTATATTATGTTATTTCAAAAATGAGTCATGTACTCATGGATATAGCACAGAAAAGTTTTACAGTAAGATCAATTATATGACTGATATAATTCAATCTATTCGCATGAGAAACTGAAGTTTTATGTAAGTATGTAATACATGTATCTAAGATGGGTTTTAGTCAATGTTTTAGACAAAAAGTATATTATTCCTATTTATAAGTATTTTGATCTAGGACCTATACCTAAATCCTAGTTATAATATGGTAAGGCGGGTTGTAATGATGTACACATCACATGCATTTGTGATAAGGCTTTACGTACTTTGTATTTGCGTACTTTTTGTTATGCATATGTATGTGTAAGGTAAAAAATGCATTTATGTATAAAAGGGTAATTGGAAAATACTGATAACATTTGAGCGCGGTGGCGTATTTGTACGAGGGTACGGTTACAATGGTGATATTGGATTTTTCTATTCATTATAAGCCCAGTCAGGAATTTGTGCCCGATATGGCGATAGGCTCGCCACCTATCACATCGTTGGACGGAACATACAAGGTGAAATGTGGGTGGCCTGGCACCTCTGCTTACCCCTTCTGGGAAAAAGGCGTGAGTTTATATACTGGGTATATCAAGACTGCTACCGAAAACGACGCCGAGTGGTAGTTTTAGTGACTACAAACACAATGCAACTAAAAATTTCGCGAAGAAACGCGACAATGATTTTTTAAATATCATCATTTTTGGGTGGTAAATCCATGGTATTTGCTAGAATAATATTTTAAACTCTTTTATACCTTAGAGTATTTATAAATAAAAGGGTATACACTATTATTTTAGGAAAAAAAATATTTACCACCCAAAATAACAAAACAAAATTGTCGCTTTTTTTTTTTGCAACATTTTCTGTTGCATTGTGTCTGAAGTCGCTTAAACTACCACCCGGCTTCGTTTCCGGTAGCAGGCTTGATATACCCTGTATGTATGTGTGTAAAAGGAATTATTAATTTAAGTCTGTTTTTAGATAACGACATTCTCGGATCTCGGAATCTTCTTTGAATGTACTATTTTTAGGTTAAGCTGCATTCTCATTTTTAATATAGGTGTACTTCGATCAAATATATACTAGATTATAAGTAACGGCCTAAAAAATGGCAAGAGAAATAAGAGCACAAATAAGCGTGTGGTCTTATTTGATTTTAGTATGGTCCAAAACATAATGATCTTAATTTAAAGGAATAAAGTTTATTGTTACCTGAAGTTTATTATAATTTAAGACTTTTTGCCACATCTCGTAGTTAGAAATTCAAATGTATAAGTATATGCAACCTCAGCCACTTTTGGCGTGTGATTCTGTATCTAGTATATAATATTTGATCGATGTAGGTGTATATTTATTATTACCGAAACCTCCCTTTTATTTTGTATTTAGCACTCTTTATCCCACCGTCTCATAACGAGGCTATTGGTTTTGATTGGAATGATGTATCCATAAAAACGTGTATGGATGTGTGTGTGCGTGTACGTCGATATTTTAATGTGTAATCGATATTTCATATATTATAGGTTAAAATATGAAGGGTTTTGTTGGATTAATTTGCATTCAATTCAATCCGACAATACCCGTTTGATTATTCTTTAACTTAATGTCAACTACTTTAGAGTTTAAAATGCTTGTAAGTGGTTACATTTTGCTGCTCAGTGCAAAAATAGCAACACTTAATTTATTACTGCAAAATCACAATTGAAATATTTTCTTATTTCTGTGAATTATAAAAAGTCGTAGAAATAAAATAGTAGAATAATGACAGATATTTTTGTTCTAAATTATTAAGTATTTTTCAATTGCCCTTTACTAAATATTTAGAGATTACGCTTTAAATTTAAATGTCGATTGCGGAACTGGAGTTTTGTGATTCGTGATAATTTAAATGTGTGTCTATTATAGTCTTAAACAGGTATTAATTGCTTCACAACTTTACAATATTTATATTATATTATATCGGCTAGGGTGCTTATAAAAGTCGTTAAATGGAAATTTTGCAGAAATGAGCCAACCCACATGAACATAATATTTAGTGGCTTTATATTCCATTTTATACCGGGTATATCAAGACTGCTACCAAAAACGAAGCCGGGTGGTAGTTTTAGTGATTACAAACGCAATGCAACTAAAAATTTCGGAAAGAAACGCGACATTAATTTTTAACGATTTTTTAAGTATCGTCATTTTTGAGTGGTAAATCCATAATTTTTGCTAAAATAACAATTTAAACTGTTTTATACCTTAGAGTATTTATAAATAAAAGGGTATACAGTATTATTTTAGGAAAAAAATGTATTTACTACCCAAATATGGCCATAGGAAAAAAATTACAAAAAAAAATGACGCTTTTTTTTTGCAAAATTTTCTATTGCATTGTGTCTGAAGTCCCTTAAACAACCACCTGGCTTCGTTTTCGGTAGCAGTCTTGATATACCCTGTATGTCGAATGTTGTGTCTTCTTCGCTCAAATTGAATTCAAAAGTCGTAAGAAGGGAACAAAAGATTCGATATCTAAAATACGTTTTAAGAATTTCTATGAATAAGGCCATTGTGTGTGTGTTAAAGTTTAATTTTTTTTTTTGTAATATTAAACATTAAAAAGTAGTAAAAAAAATCTAGCTGTCTGAATAATGAGTCTTTGTCACATAAAAATACGGTTCATTTACGAATGGTACGTATTTTTTAAGGTTTAGTGTGGGTTGAATCATTCCTGCACAACATGGTCCAATTGCTATGTAGTTGGATTTGTATGTGCCCAACTATGTATGTGTTAAAGCTTCATTTTGTAGTAAGTTAGACAATTTGTTGTCCCTCAGAGACTTGAAGCTACGGCATGTAGAAATGCATTTTAATGATACATTTAAAACATTGGAATTTATGTCGTATTCCCACCAGATAAAATTGAATATCCTTTGGTAAAAAGTTAAATCACTTGCCATGCCGTTCCGATCTGCGCTGGCCTTTACCCAACTTCGAAACTCAGTACAGTAGATATACAGAAATGTGTATAAATTTAAGTTTAATGTAGAACATTAAAATTAGGATGTAAAGTCCACATATTATTCACTATTAAACGACATTTGACATACAGGGTGATATTGACACATTGTAGCCACTTAGCTGACCTTCAGTTCAGTTCGGGAACTTACGTGAGTGATAAAAGACTCGGTATCATTAGGGGTTGATCAAAAGCTTTGAAACCTTAAGTTGCAATTTTTGACAAAACTATCAGGCAGCTTTTGTTCAAACTTGGTAGATTTTTACCTGGGATGGTTAGGAATATGTGGTTTAAATTAAATACCGTATGTCAATACCACCCTGTATATTCCTAAATACACATTTGTCTAATAATCCTTACAGAACTTAAACTTGCAACGTGTTTCGATTTTTCTCAGGAGAAGTATATTTTAATTTTATGAACGAATGATGAAAGGTCCTATAGTTGAATCCGTCACTGCTGTTTACGCCTAACGCCAGGTCTCAATAACGTAAATATTTTTAACAAGGGATTTCTTTAGAAATTTCCATGCATTTAATGTTTCAGTAAATAAAGATAGAGATATATAGATATAGTGCATATATTTATAGATAGCTAGGAAAAATAAATATGTACATATATCTATCCTTGTTTATTGAAGCATAGCATAAGCAATTGCATTGAAATAGCTGTGATAGCTGTTTTTACTTCTTGTTTAAGATAGATAGGTTATAGAAACTGGCCGAAAGATAAGTTACAATGGTTGGTGTAAAAATTGTAGAAGCGGTAGTCTCTGGGAAGCGGACAACTAAATGTGAATCGGTGTTGTCTACTGGCTTGAGTAGAGTACGAAGAAGCAGCTGTATGAATGTTACTTTTATAAATTATTGATTATTGTTTTATATCATTTAAATGAGTTACAACAATATGTCGGCGCAGATGACAAATACGCTGATTGTAAATTAGCCAATCAACACACGCGACATTTACGCGCGTACATCTACTATTGGTATTTTCTTCGCCTCACTGTGACAACCTGTTTTTGTCGTCAATTTCATGTCATGGATTAATATCTGAATAGCAAAATGATGTTGCTACCGTATTTTGAATCTAAATACAAGGCAATAAGATCTATATTTCATAGATTTTTACTATTATGTCTGATAATTACAATTTCGGCGATGCTTTACCTATTTCAGCGTTTACAAAAATTGACAAAGTAACTTATTTGAATTATATACATCATATGTATAAGTTAGTAAGGACTTTTAAAAAGCAAAATGTTAAGCTTCTTTTTGTAATTATAAATACAGCTTGGCAAAAAAGTGTACGCGTACGCATGCGTATAAGACTACGCAATAAAATTTGGAATCGAAAATAATAAGTATCTACACTTTTTACGCTATAGTGTATCGGGTTGCCTTATTAATATTATTGCCATACCGTGAAAGTCGACAACATTGCCCGATTTTTTGATAAAATCTGCTATATTTCATATTTTTTCTATAACCACCTATATTTTTTTTTTCATTTACTTCAACTACATAACCATATGCTACTATTAGCTATGTTATATTTAAAATAAATTAATATTTTCAATTTATTTTTTATTATTTTAATGAGGGGCAAAGTTATGTGGCGATCAGCTGACATTGCCCATGTTGATATCTGCCAAAATATGACCCATATTATTACACAATTAAAAATGAAATAAGTATAAAAAACAATCTTGGCAGTGGTTTAGAAAAAAACTCTTAAAGTTACAGATTCTCGTAACAAAAAATTATGGGCAATTTTACCTAGCGATTCTTACTCTTTCCATACAAACTCTGATAAATGGTTAAAAACTCTTAGGGCTGTCACATTACAGTAAATTGATTTTACTTTATATAATTTCTCACATTTTTACTTTTCATAATATGAAAGTGGTAATTAAATCAAGCATTGCACGCTATAGAAATCTTTTATTTAAATAAATTTAAAATATGCTACAAACAAAATGTCAACTTAAGTTTTGATCTATTTGGCAATCAAAATAAAGTAAATACCTTCTTTTATTAAGTCGATTAAAAAGACACCTTTCTAAATTCGATTGATCTTTAAAATAACAGGCGTCGAAACCTTTTTAGATTTTATCAAATTAATTTATCGAGATATTGACAACCCTAGGTACTTTTTGATGATGGGCAATGTTGTCAAGCATAGGTCTGAAAAAGTCAGGGTAAAATTGCCCATCCCGAAATTTAATGACTTTTTAACGATTAGATAACTAAACTGTTATTAAAATACTTAATAATTCATATTCTATGACATACATTAAAATAATCTATCTGCGGTCTCGTCATGACGCACAATCCACGAATATTTTTCAGACGAAATTGGCCCGCCAAAAGACATACCTTTTTTGACAAGCTCTCACAAGCTACTAAATAAACTCAGGAATAACTGCGATTCACAGTGCTATCACAAATATAATCAACTTTCCTACCAAATAATAAATGATGCCATAGACTTAAATATTTTTTTCATATTAACGGATTTGTTAAAAAAATGATTTTAGGGCAATGTTAACCTGTGTGGCAAAGTTGTCAACTTTTACGGTACGTGTTGGTGTCCATATTAAATCGATATTCTTTATTGCCAAGTTGTACAAGTCATGGCGTAGCAGCCGCGTCAGAAACCCCACGGGTGGCTTAAAACACTGACGTATTTGTGATTGTCTACGGTTAATGTTGATTTCAAATCTCGTCCATGTTTAACAACATTGTTTGTTGAAATTGTGTTATGCTATGTGTAACAAAACCTTGTTGGTCATGCACTATGAATTTAAGTTAAGCATTTTAACTGTCATTTTGTAACAAAACGCCGTCCTAGGGCCTCATATTTTTTTTCAACCTAAAGGTAGTCCAATAGTCTAAAAACAATCAGGGATTTGTTACACATTGTATAACAGTAAGATAAAAACCAAAGAAAAAGTTGGTGAAATTGGGATAAATTTACAAACCATACATTTACGTAAGTATTTGCAATTAAAGGAAAATAATTATAATTTAGTTTTATTACCACCCAAAGTAGGTATTGCAAATTATTCTGGTCTACCAGAATCTCATGGCATTTAGGGAAATTTGAATTTGCGCATCGCAACACTGGGGTAATTGGATGAACATATTTTGATACTTTCAATAATTGTAATTTATTATTATTTCAAATTAATGTTTTTTTTTTTGTAAAAATTTGTAAATAAAGTACCTACATAATGTTTTAAGTATAAATATATAGGTTATTTAAACATTAAAATGACTTCAAAATTGTACTTTTTGATTAATAGCCAATTAAAAAAGGTAAATAAGATTTTTGCAATTCTAATTAATAACACCCAACAGTCACACACATAGTCCTGACCCCACACTAAGATCGTGTCTTGTGTCGTGGGTATCAGGAACTACGAGAGATTTTCGGTCTCACAAACACCCAGACCCGAAAGAAATATTTGTGGGCCGCACAACCATTTCTCTCGGTGCGGGGATCGAACCCGCGGCCTCTCGTTTTACAGGCGGCGTCTAACCAGCTGCGCCACGGAGGCTGTCATTTTAAAAGGCTGTCAAATTACAATATACATACGTGCCTTACGGGTATTTATAATATAGAGGGAACGCTGGTATTTCCAAAACGTAGATAAAAAAGGCGGTACCGAGCCACCAGTTTCGTTTTAATTCTCTCTTCTTATTAGTTCTCACTTAATCTAACAACTTTCAATTTCCAAATTGTACGTAGTTTGATTATGAGTCGTTTTTATTTACATAAATATCAGATTCCAAAAATGTTATATGAAAGATGCAAGATTGTAAAATAAAAAACGTATAATTTTATTTTCAGGCTTCTTTATTTCATTAACACTTTAGTCAGAGCTTACTTCTAAATACTCTTCCTGTACATCTTCTGATGAAGACGATGAAGATATAGTTATAAGTATTAATTAATAAACCGTTCCTTATCTAAAAACTAAAAACATGATAACAAAGTAAATACGATAAAACACATGTACAAATCTAAAACTAACCAAAAAACATGAAGTATCAAAACTATTCACTCCGACTTATTAAAACGACGTCGATTTTAAAATCGACGATTTTGTATAAATTTGGCCCAATGGGGATGATGACAGTAACAATGAATTAATGAAATTATGGTTTAATATAATAATGTATAATAGAAGGATTTTCAAAATAAACATTTGCTTTAGTTTTTAATTAATATAAAATATATTTTTGCAAAAATAAAAGTACAAAACCTAAGGATCCGCCATATTAGATGAAACGCCAATCAGAAGCGAGTGACGTGTCACTTTCGCAAATATTACTTAGTCATAATGCGAACTTGTTGGCTAATTTTGGTCATTTCTATGTTATTCAGTATCTAATATTTGGTAATGCAATCAGTTTTGTGCTACCTATGAAAAAGGAACATTACTCATGGAATAAGGATTCATCGCAAATAGCTCAAAATTTGGAACTATGCGATATTCCATATCACTGTTTAATTGGAACATTAATAACGTTTTTCAGTACTCATATACACAGCGATTGGCATGATAATAATACCGAAAGGAAATAAATGAATCGTAGCTCCGATATTTATCGCTATTGTTATATAAATATGTTGTTCTCTGTTTTGATATGTTGTTCTCTGGACATGTCAAACATTATGGACATTGTAAATAAAGTTATTATTTCCGTCAAAATAGTGTTCACGGAAATTAATCATCGAATTTAAAAATACAGATTCTGGATCTTGCCTTTCCATTTTTAGCCATATATTTCTAACTTTTTTATCCATTGAAACCTTAATAAAGAAAATTGCTCGGAGTTTGTATCGATGTATTATTACATTGCGTAACTACACATCATCGATCCACATTAAAACTCTGCATTACTATTGTAACTGTAACTGTATCAGCCCATATACGTCCCACTGCAGGGCACGGGCCTACTCTACAATCGAGAATACGATTGAGAGTGGTTAGGCCATATAGTCCACCACGCTGGCCTAGTGCGGGTTGGCGGACTTACATACCATAGGAATTCTTATAAATCGCTATGGTATGCAGGTTTCCTCACGATGTTTCCTTCACCGTTTTAGTGCGTGGTGATTGATTATCAATACACACATGACTCCGAAAAGTCAGAGGTGTGCCCTGGGATTCGAACCCGCGACCACCGTGAACATGTGGGCAGCCGCGTCTAGTCCGTTTACCAACAGGCCACCACGCACTTTAAAAATAATAAAATGTATATATCACAATATACACGTCAACATTGCACGAGCAAGCATTTACAAAAGCATGACGTCACACACGGACGCCATTACTATTACGGCGTTTTTGGGTAAAGGTTAAAATGTGAAATTTAAAACGTAATTTTTCGCGCAAATCTTTACTTTTTTTCAAAAATTAAATTCATTTTAAGTATTGTTAATGTATACGAACATTCTGAAGTAGTTTTTCAAAATCAGTCATCATGCCTATTAATCACGGAAACCTTGTGAACAATGTGTCGCACTTGTGATCGTAGAAGTGGTCTGTGGAAGTGGTTGAGTAATGAGTATGTAAAATGTACTCTGTGAGTGGTTGCCTGTAAGAGATTACCTAGTGTGATAAGGCCGCCACTTGTACTATTATTCTTATTTTATAATATCTTCATAGTATTTCTGTACAGTGCAAAATAGAATTAAATAAATAAAATAGAACTAATTTGTATATTATCGCTAATGAAGTATAGAAATCTTAAAATATCCCCTGAACCGGATATTCACATCAAATGACATAACTCAAGTTTTGAAACAGCTGCTGACTGGTGGTATTGCCATATAAAAATGATTATGTTTGTTTTTAATTTTATGCCATGAGATTCTGGTAGACCTGTAATTAGGATTTTAGTTATTGACACAGGGAGGTCTATTATCCTAAACGAAGTTCGTATGTTCTTGATACTAATCTTTGTATGGCAATTATAATAAAAATGTTTGGACTTGTTTTCTGCAAAAAAACTCTTGTGTTATTTGTATGAAAAACATAATGAAGACAATTATATTCATATTGCGAACAAAACACATCTGAGTCGTACGACTGTTGAGGTTTTTTTATACCGTAGGTCGGGCAAAGTAGCGAATCATGGTAGTGGCACTTAATATGTACATTCATAACACTTGGATCGGAAATGTGTTTTCAGCCCATCAAATCAGGAGGGCAGCGGAAGGGTAAAGGATGGGAAGAGGGAAAAGGTATTCAAGGGGTATTTTGAATGAAGAATATATGGTGAATCTCCTAGCACAGTTCGGAAATCTTCAATCTATCTTTCATGTACTTACAAACTAACAAGAGAACATCGCGAATAAACTTAAATCTCAGATTTTCTCACACCACGTTATAATAATATCATTCTTACACACCTTTTTTATTAGCAAGGTTGTGAACAATCAGCTGGCGCCGGCGGTCAAGGATACGCTATTAAAGTAAATACGCAGAACATTGCGCATAAATGCCGCAGAAATCAAAAACTATCTGATTATTTTGATTTCTTGTTATGTTTCGGTAGGATGTATGTCTGGAGGACTGAATATCATAGACAGTTTTAATGCCTATTAAAACTGACTCGCTCACAATGAATTTTGCAGTCGTTAGCAAGAGGACAAAGAACTCGATACCCAAAATAGGTTCTAAAACTTATGGATATTTCATCGGTGTTTAGCGTTCAATTTATATTTTTGCAAATATTCATTGTCACATGAGATTTGGTGAAAGGAAGTTCTGACATAACCTGGTTAATTTCCTGCTTCTATGTAAGTATTTTTTATTTATCAAATAAAATAACCAATATTAATTAAAAGCTCAGGTAGTTCCCGGCGCAGAACATTCCTACTGTTTTACAAATATACCTACTCACAATGAGGGTAGTTTTGCGTTTGTCTTCTTGTCGAGCATGCATTACAGTCAGCAGTTTCGTGCGCGCTTCCGAAGGCGTGGCAGGTGCATGTGGTCGGCCGTTATGATGGATCTCTTGCCCAATTTCGGTAGTTCAGTGGATATTACAGTGAAAGTGATGTTTAATAATAAATACATACTTTAAATCATCATTTTCGTCAGCATCGAGTGCCGTGAATCCGGCTTCGAGAGCGGAAATTCGGTAAGTGGATTAGATTTTCTATACTGAAATGTTTTGTTATACTCGTCTCTTTCACATTAGGGGTAGGCAGATATGCCAATAGGCAATAGAACCATCCACAGTTCGCCGAGCTTGTTCCCGTCCTTAGTTAAATGGGGAAGAAGTTAGTCATGTTAGGCCAAATTCCAGTCCCGGTGAGAAACACAAATCACAAAATAAATTGCCTGACTTGGGAATCGACGCTAGGACCTCACTGTTACAACCTACACACGCTGTCACTAGACTAATTAGAATTGTATTGTTTGAATTACCTACATAATTCTGCCTTGCTTAGTTCTGAATGGATTAACAACATTTTCTCCATATTAGATTTTGAATGATAGGTACTAAAAAATATTAATGTACCCATTGTATACAAATTATATCTAACTTAAAATCTTTACGAAGGTAACTAATGAGGCAGTCCGACACTAATTACCTGCTGCAAATTGTGCATGTATAATGCAAATTAGATTTAGTGGAATGCATAGCGCAGTAGTTCATCGACACAGTGAACTTATTTGCACTGGTCATTAGGCGACGGTATTCATATAATCGTGGGTAGGCGCTACTTACAGCAAATGTGGATATGAGCTGATGAAACACGCAAACACATTTCTAAAGAAAACTGCTACGAATAAAATGACATACCTACATAAATAAACTCACACCTTTTTCCCAGAATAGATAGGCAAAAGTGCTTCCACAAATTCCTGAGTTCAGGCTGATAATAAATTGAAAAATCCAATATAACTTTGCCCGACTCAGGATAGGTACTATACCGAGACCTCGGCGTTGTAACCGAACCGTGGTAGTGGGCCCTACTATATTAATCCGAAACAAAGTTCGAAACTTCGGATGATCGAAGTTCATATACGATACGAATGTACCTACATATACTTATGGTCGTTATTGACTTATGGTCGTAACCATAGCCTTATGGTTACGACGTACGTTATACAAATTCGAACTTTTACAGAGTAGATACATTCGTATCGTCGTATCGTCCGAAGTTTCGAACTTCGTTTTGGATGAATATTGTAGGGCCCCGTAGTCCATAGTAAACAGTATAGAGGCAGTCAGTCAGAGAAATTAACGTAACTTAAAAAACTGTTTTAATATGTATTCATTTATAATTAAATATATCCTAGGGGGTTACTCTATATTCCAACACGAACTTCGAATGTTCGGACGTTGAACGTCAACATTTATGTATAAGATAGTAGTTCTCCGCTTATAAAAATCAATACTATTCTCTATGAAAGTTATCACGCACTTCAAACTTACGGTTTATCACCATTATACCCTAAAGCGCCATATACACGGAGAGGTTCTCGTGGTGAGAAACGTATGCAATTATCGTATGACTTAACCGCTATAAGATTATGATATTTGACAAAATGTTATATGATGCAACTTCTCTAAATCCTTACGATAATCGTTTCTTCGACGCGAGTAACTCCCCCCGAGTAAATGAGGCTTAAAAGTCTAGAACATCCACATCATCGTTTCGTATTCCGGGATCAGCCTGTATATACAGTTTGAAAGCTGGCCGGCATAATGGTGTCGATCAGCGATAGATCCGCCCGTCGGCAATGCATACTATATTTGCGCTGTATAGCACTCTCCATCATGAATATTGTAATTTTTAGTCACTTCGTCGAGTTAGTATTGCTAACATAGTGTTATTAATACTTAAATACCAGTAAATAGTTTATACGTATCATAATCATTTAAAAACTTAAAATATGGTGGTAATACTTGCGAGAAATTATACGAGAAATAAAGTCGCGCGTTCGAGTCCATCGTAGTGTAACTTTTGTATGGTCTACAAATATTTGTCGTCTGGGTATTCGTGCATAAGAATTTTTTGTAACCTAATACATCATACATGTCACTACACAATGCAACTGAGTGCCATGCAATAGTGAAAGATAACTATTGGTTGATTGGTTTGTAAAATTCTTTCACATTGAAATAGTAATGGAGTATTTTTATTATAAAAAAGTAAGTAAACCAACATGGACTCAGTAATGTAAATGACAAAACTAGATAGAATTTTGTGTTATACTTTCACATCACCTTCAGGTTTAGTGATAAAGTTGGAATAAATAAAACATTTTCATAATCTTTTGAAAACTATATTACAGTGAACACTGGTTTGGGTCACCTTACATAAGAAATAGGCAAACTATATACAACATTAATCACTTCATATATTTAAATTAACTGCTACTCCAAAATATGCAAATATTGTTCCTCATGACAAATGAATTGTGATGCAATGAAAAATTGAATATAATATGCAACTTTAAAATAATATTTCAAATTCAAATGTTTTTTTCTCAGCAATTGTAAGTCACGAATATTTTCTTTTTCTTCTGCATAATTGCTACTACATCACAAATGCTTTTGAAATGTCAGCTAATTAAACATATTTGGTTTCATTAACATAAACAACACAACATAATATGTATTTATCACCTAAGGAATTCCAACTTAGTTTATTAATAACAAAAATATTACAAACCACAATTGTAAGAATTACATTCTTGAAGAATACAAGTTTTACTGTTTTATTCATTTATTTATTTAAAACTTCATTGTACACCTAAAACTAACAATACAGAAATAAACGACAAGAAAAAAAAATGTGTTGAAAATCAAATTATATAATATAATTATAATTTGAAATTTAGTACTTTATCTAAAAAAAATTTCTTTTAAAACCTTTCTAATCTTTACAACCCATCTGTATTACTGTAAGATGACATCATATGCTATTAACTGATACAACAAAATAGCTAAGTGTGATGAGTTGGCATCTATTATTGATTACCACTTATTAAATTAACAAAACAACACACTCATTTCGCAAAACTCACACAATTTTTTTTTTCTCATATGAATTCCACTAAAACAATTAAAGACCAAAATAGTAAAGTAAATTTTTTTTTAAAAACATTGATTTGAATACATTATATTTATTACTTTAACAAGGTAACTGTTTCCTTCATTTTAAATGAGGTGGGCTATTGTTTCTCATATGATAAACGCTATTGGGATATTAAAGCTGATCTTAAATTATACATACATAAATATGCCTAGCACAAGACAACAGGATCCTTCATAAGGACATTGAACTACTTACTAATACATAAATTAATTAGCTATCCTATCCATACCAGCAGTATTAAATACTTTTTTTACATCTGCAAACACTTCATCGGGGGCAACCTCGGCATTGATTCTCCTAACGAGTCCAAGCTTGTCATAATGATCTATGATAGGCATGGTGTCATTGAGATAGGTGTTGAATCTCTTCTGCAAAGTCTCGAGGTTATCATCGGAGCGGCCGCTGCCCGCTGCACCGCGGCCTAAACAACGTTCAGTGCACAAATCTCGTGAACATTCGAAGAATAGCACGAACATTAGCTTGGTTTTATCGGACATGACACGTTCCCAGCCGTCCAAGTTGTCCTTGTTTCGCGGGAAGCCGTCTATGAGGAAGCGCGACTTGCCCGACTTCTGCATGGCCTTGTGTAACAGCGAGCACGTAACCTCTACCGGTACTATCTCACCGTTGCGAATTTTTTGCTCGATCATTTCCCCGTACTCCGAGCCCGGCCGCTGCCGCTCCTCACGCAGCAAATCGCCCGCAGATAGATGTACGAAGTCATATTCTTTAGAAATAAAGGAACATTGAGTTCCCTTGCCGGAACCGGGTGCTCCCAATACGAATACGACTTCAGGCACCATTTTGTTCAAATACCGCGAACACTGTCGCAACGCACTGTTCAGCATTAAACTGCGAGACTAATTTATTTATTTGATTTTCAGTTACTTTTATAAAACATGCGCACCGCAGCGACCTTGACTAGTTTGACGTAACGACTGGAATTTAAATGTCAACAGAGGAATGAAATATGAATGAAATAGACCGAAAGTTTGAATGATATAACTGAACCGTACCGTTATCTGTATCGCAATCATGAACTTTTGATGAACATGGACATGCTTGTGGACATGTCTTTCCGGCTTCCATGCAGGGGTTAGTCTGTGGACATTGGTGGACATGTCGCAAATCGCTGATCGTCCACACTAATTTATTTTGTATCTGATTAACAGGCCCGGATCTAGGGGCGGCAAGACGGGGTGTGTGCCCCGGGCGGCAAGTTCAGGGGGCGGCATATTGAATCTTGGGAGACAACTATACAAGTCATCAGTAACGTAACACCACTTACACGGACCTTGCACAACTTTTTTTCGCGGGGCACGAATATTAACGAATATGCGATAGGGGCGCGTGAAAAAGAGTTGAAGCTATATTTGGAAACTCCTTCGCCGATCTCAACGACTATGTTTAGTTTCAAATATTCAATTTGTGTTTCCTAGTTAGTTTTAATTGATTAATCGAACAAAGAAGAACGAACATCTTTTATGTGATTGTGTTTTATCCATGGACGTAATGGTTCTATCTATGTTCTATGTGAAATAGCAATGAGTGTCGCTAGCGACAACATATCATTGATATGCAGAAAAAACAGGGTGGGCGGCATTATCGAGCCCTGAGGAACTCCGGTATTTTACAGAAATGAGCGCCGAACCGTGTCCGTCAACGGCGACACGTATTCTACGTCCATGCAGAAAACCGGAAACCCACGAACACAGATTACGAACTGATATTGGAATCCTTCATGGCGTAACCCCTGATCCAAGCGCGATATGCCGCCTATTTGTCACCGACAGCATCGGCGCATGCACGATTGAACCAGGAGCGTCCAGCCCTTACTGGCGATCTCAGAGGAAGGAATGTTGTTTTCCATTTCAAGCCTGATCTCGTCAGTAATAGCGTAGACATTCGCTGAAGGATACGGCTCAGGGAACCAAGATCCATGTGCACCCACAGAGTGGAGAAGGAGGGGTCCTCCATGCAGCGCAAACGGCGACAGCAGATGTCCTACTGAACATACAAGCATTCCACGACTTTAAGCTTGAAGTTTCCTTCAAGCGAGTAACCGGGGTTCAGCAGGTAGGAGCAAAGCAAGCAAGGACGGCATTAAGGTTCGTATGGAGTCCGTGGATGTTGGTGAACTCCATAGTAAACGTGGTGGTGTGGTTATGCACCGCTGAAGAACCTGCTCTGTTTAATTGCACTGTCATGTGGTTGAAGGGATGGGGTTTTGTGAAGAGGCTTCGAGGAACCTAAGTCCGGGCATTAAGAAGGCCGAATGGACACCGGCATGAAAGGGTCGGCATGTGATGAATTGATCCGTTGGACGGAAGAGCTACCGTACCCTCCGGAGTAGTGCCGCTGGGACTCCACATCTGGTCACCAACCGGCACGATGAACCCACCCAAGATTATGCGCGGTATGGAGAGGCAGCCTCTCGTAGTGGTTAGCCACGATTAGGCCCCTATAGTGCACCGCGGGTGGCCGGCGGACAACCGTTTCTACGGGTCTTCTTGGCCGGCGGGTCAACACTCCTCCTTTCGACAGCGACCGATAATACCCACACGTTACAACCTCATGCTCGGACTTAAATCCCTCGAAAAACCGAAATAGCACGGGTTGATCCTGGAACGCGGTCCCCTTACGGGGATCACTTTGGCGGTCTTTACGTCCCGTGGACGGTGATTGCTACACAGGCGGACACTTAAATCCTACCACCAGGAACTGTGTCATTCATCATTGGCACTACCCAGAGGTCACATGTAGTGAAACTCAAGAGTGAAGCTACATTCATCATCATCATCATCATATCAGCCACAGGAAGTCCACTGCTGAACATAGGCCTCCCCAAGGATCTCCACAATGACCTGTTGGAATCGGCTGCATCCAGCGACTTTCTGCAACCTTAGCCAGATTGTCCGAATGGGGCTAATGATTATGGAGAGAGGAGGCGCTATAGGTCTCTGAACTGCAAAGGATGACTGCGGAATAGTACCGGGTGAATCACGCTAGCAGAGACCGCAGCCATCCCAATATGCGTGAAGAGGGCCATCGAGGGGTATTGGTCGGTATGCCGGCGTAGGATATTAACGTTAGGGACCCAGCTCGGCATTAAAAACAAAAAAAACCCTCGTTAAAAAAAAAGTGAAACATCGAGCATAGCCCTTTCCATGGCTCGTTGAGTGACTTTGAGCCTTTTAATGAGGCCCACAGTGAGAGGCCACGTCTCGGTGCCGTATGTCATCACTGGTTACACACAACTATCGAAGACTTTCGATTTTAGGCACTGAGGTATTTTGGACGAGAACACGTCGCGAAGTTTCCCGAACGCTGTTGCCGAGTTGGATTCGAAGATTGACCTCTCTCTCGAAGTTGGACCTGCCTAACCGGACCACTTGTCTTAAATAGACATATTCGTCAACAACTTCGTCGTTTTCCAGCGCGTCAGTCAACAGTTTCGGAGATATGTATAAATCTCCCTTTCTCACGCCTCTCTGTAGTGGAATAGCCTTTGTGCTCTGATCTTGTACTCAGACCGACATGGTGGCGTTGTTGTATTTACACCTCAATCTTCGATACTCAATAATCTTCAATACTTCGATGTACCGATAGTCTATGTGGCACTGCTGAAGACACTGTAGCACAGCCCAGGTTTCGATCGAATCAAAGGCTTTCTCATAGTCCACAAACGCTAAACAAAGCGGCAAGTTATATTCCTCGTTTTTTGCATAACTTGCCGTAGCGTATGGATAGGGTCTATGGTAATAAAGCCTTTTCGGAAACCGGCTTGTTCGGGCGGCTGGAAGTCATCAAACCTGCGTTCGAGACGATTTGTGATGACCCTTGAAAACAACTTATAGACATGGCTCAGGAGCGAGATGGGCCTGTAGTTCTTCAGCAGTGTTATCATCTTATTTGAAGAACAGTACCACCACGCTCCGGCTCCATGCCTATGGCGTTGAGCTCTCGAGGAGAACGGAATTGAAGAGCCTCTGAAGGACTTTCAGTATCGGCGTTCCGCCCGCTTTCAGAAGCTCTGAAGTGATTCCGTCCTCACCCGGTGCCTTGTTGTTTTTAAGTTGTTTGAGAGCCATCTCTATCTCACACAGGCTGATGTCCGGGATATCATAGCTAAAGTATCGGATCAACTCGGCTCTCGGGTCTTCGGCCGAGCTAACAGTAGCTTCGGCAACCGAGGTGTAGAGCTGTCCGTAAAACCTTTCGATCTCCCTTAATACCTCTGCCCTCGTCGATACCACGCGGCTGTATCGCGGCAAGCTACATTCAAATGAAGCTAATATAAAGCGTGTAAAATTGCTTAAAATTATGGTAAAATGGCGTTCTTTCCCGAAGGCCTGTGTTATCAATGGGAGTCTGGTTGCTAAAAATGATGATGATGATAAAGATAAAAATATAGGCAGGCGGGGACGGCATTCTTCAGTTTTTGCCCCGCCTCGAAAAATATCTAGATCCGGCGCTGCTGATCAATGCATATTATAATCAACGCCAGATCATATCAGCCAATAGGAGGGCAGAAAAACGTATCCCGGCACCATTTTTAACTGCTTTACTTATTGTTCTGAGTTTTTAACTACGTTTTTTAATGTTTTTGAAAAACAGCGCTCTCTCTAAAATAGAAATACTCTAAGATTACAATCGGCCTTATCTTTAAGTACTTTATACAAATCGCTTAAAGTAACGTCGTAATATGCGTGCAAATATAAAATCAGAAATATAACAAAAAAATAAAGCTAAAAAAACATACTATATACTGTACTTAATCAATCATTAAATATTATACATCTATAATAATAATAAATGTATTTATTTCAATTCTATGTAATTTTACAGTCCAGGGTAAGAAATCTTATAAGCAAACATTTGCTTAGGAAATTTCGCTCCTCCATGACAAAAACTTAAATCTCACAAATTAATGTACCTACACGAGTTCCAAATACGTACTTTTTTTTATATTTCGTAATATAATAGTTTTGTAGACCTTCAACTATTCGTTTATTTAATTTAGAATTAAATTTTAAAAGATTTAGAAAATCCTAAATAAGTGGTAGCGTGTTTAGGTCATAGATGGCTGTGTGGTACTCAAGTCGGGTTCTACTTTGAAATTATGTGGGTTGACCAGGGAAGCTACTATGAAACATGATATATCGTGAATTTCTGCGGATTGAAAACTTAACTCGTAGTGGAATAGTTTACGCATTCAGTATAACAATGCATTCCGGGTGCTACTAAAACTGCCGCGGCACTGTAGCGCGTCACAAATGTTTCTGGTGGCGGGAGTGGATGGTTTTGCTGCCATTATGCGCAAGAGAACAGCATCCATGATGCAACGACTGTTAGCTAGTACCAACAGTTATTTGAAAGTTATTGCGGATAGAATGGACTCCGATAGTCTTCTCATGCAAAAATGGCTGAAACTGCACCTGAGAACTATTAATTAGTAATTAGTATCTAGAATTAGGTTAAGAGTAGAATTATAATAGTGTTCTGTTTTTTGTTTTTAATGTATTTAGACATTTATATAATTTGTAGAAATGAAAATATGGACTGATGTAAAAAAAAAGGTCTGAGATAAAGCTGATTATTATTATTATATTATTATATATGAGTAAAAACAAAGCTATCAGGAGTAGGCTTTTAGAACAAGAGCCCGTGGCCGCCAGACTTTCGTCATTTCATAAAAAATGAGTTTTGTCTGGGCATGCCTCATACATAGCCATCACACGATCAGCTATTATGAAGTTCTAATCATGGTTGCTTTGGTCATCAGGTTCAACGTGTCTGGCAAGATGAAAGAACCATCGAGTGTCTGAATGCCAAGGAAATAATTGTTGCCTTAATAACACATCAAATTCAGCTTTCATATCTATTTATACATAAAAATCATATATCAATTTTTAATTTGATGCCATGGGATTCTGGTACACTAATAACTATTGAGACATTTTTAAACTTTAAAAACATGTATTTTTATCAGCGTAAATGCTGAATTTTATATATGTTATTAGGGCAACTAGATAAACTAGACCAGTAGTTCCCAAACTTATTTTTCTCGTGGACCACTTTCAAAATTTTATTGGTTTCGGTGGACCTCCTGCTGCTACATTTCTACCGCATTCTTAAAGTCGCCAAAAAATAAAAATTGTATCGCTTCTGAGTTCTGTCCCTATATTCCGATAGGTAAAATAAAAACGAAAACTGGTACATTTTATAACACTTTATTTATTAAAAGAATAGAATAACAAGAAATATTAATAAGGTAATATAGGTTCAGGTCATAATTTTAATTAATGGGAAGGATGTATTTGATGGAGTGTCAGCAAATGATCAATGTTTGGCTTTATTTTTGTGAGCAATAACCGCAAATCCCCCCGCTCTGTGATGTTTAATTTGCTCTTGCTAAATTTTTTTGTTAAGAGGTTTGTAACGGCTCTAAAACTCAACAAGGTATGACGAGGGAAAAGCTATTAAAAATTTCCTTGCAATTTCCCACAGTCCAGGATATTTTTCAGGTATTTCTGCTTGCAGCCAAAATATTTGGTAGCCTTTTCTAAATTTCACCTTCAGCTCCTCATTGGTGCTTAGCTCGAGCAGCTCCTCTTGTAATACAACATTGGCCACTTCCGTTTCATCAAATGGATTTATGATCCATGGTGGTATATCCATCGTCAGCATATCTTCAAACCTGGTTTTGAAGTCATCATGCAGGGCACTTAAATGTTGACTGTAGGTATGGATATTCTCATCAATACATTCTACCTGCGACAAGTTTGGAAATTGAGAGAATTCGCGCCGACTAATGTTTTGCTTCATAAATTTCAATTTCCCAAGAAAAGCCGAAATTATCAGTAAATTATCAGCCGAAATTATAGGTACATGGGCAATTGTTTGTCTGCCTCTGATGGAACAAAACAATATTTCAAATAATCTTTTTTATAAATAAATAAATAAATAAATCGACACTATACTGTCGACATTTTTTCTTTGCTGTAGCCATGTTTCGTGTCAGTTACCTTACCTCATACCTGTAAAAAATGTTTTAGTAACCAAGTTTTTTCTGAATATAGGTATCACACCGCAGCCTTTGTCAGCACGCGGAAATAGAATTACTATGTGTTTCAAATAAGAATAGGAACGTCAATGACCTTTAGTTGTCAAATATCACACGAAAAGTATGGTTAGCAACAAAAAAATATTTACGCATCAATTATATTTTTTTACACATAGTCAAATTCTTGAACATAAATGAACTAAATAAATTGAAACAATTACAAAATGTTATATGGACACATAAACAAGAATGTTTAGTCATAAATAGCTTAAAAAAGTATAATTTTTAAATTTTTTATTTACTTCATATGCAATTATTCGCCAGAAAGTAACTATAACACGACATTATTAATTCATCAATTTTTTTACGAATTATTTAATATTAAAAATATTATTTTCATTCAACAAAAATATTATTTTAAGAAATCTTGTTTTGCTTACCCTACCTAAATTGTGCGATTTGACAGCTACTACGAACCAATATGGCGCAGGGTCAGTCCTATTCTTAGTTGAATCGCATAGTACAGCTTGTAAAGGGACCAACTAATAAACCGCTAAGACAAATACAGACGTTTTCACAAAACGGTACCAATTTTAAAGTACCTAATTTACCACTAATTTTTAATAGTACAAATAAAAATTGGTGTACTCAGTATCGAATACTGGTCATATTTGTGTAGGAAAAAATAAAAGTCGAAATCCCAAAATTGGCCATAAAAACGATGAATAACATTTCATCAAATCAATGAGTTCACGTGCTCCGTGTAATGTGTATTTACGTATTTTTTGTCTGCGGCTTCATTGTTAAAACATTGGTTAAAACTTGACAAACCGGCATCGAATGAAATCAAAATGAATGAAATCGATGTTGTGAAATTACTGTTTTATAAAATTAGTAGTTATTTGCAAGAAAAATTACAAAATTAATTGCTCTGCAATATTGCTTATTCGGCCTTTTTAGAGAGGCAGTGCTTCCCTCGTGAAAATAGAATTGAATAACACGTGCTGTGTTTGTCTTCAAATCGAAAGAGGACAATTAAAATATATGTAAGTTACTAACTTACCTATCTATATACAAGCAGTTGTGATCAACCGACTAGTGCACGTAAACAAAATACTTAAGTACTATCATCGATATCAAGGTTAGGTACACTAGATAAGACGTTCTTTGTAACAAACGTGTCCCACCCAAGTGCCGTGCATGCACCGCACACACAGATCACTTCCAATCATAGACGCAGTGGCATGGCGTAACAATAGGGTGGCATGGTGCGCAAAATGCCACGGGCCCCCAGCCTTAGGGGCCCCAGCGGTCTGGCCCTACAGGCCCGAGAGGCCGTAAGCAGAGAAAGAACCTAGCTAATTTATTACCAACAAAATTGATAATCAAAAATTATTTATTTAATTTTTATTAAAGATACCAAAGTTTATTTGTGATACATAAAAACAATAATGGTTCTTTAGATTTACGCGAATTTAACTCATTGAAATAAAACTATAATGTACAGATTATAGCGCCGATTTGGTTTCAAAAAGAATTAAACTTCAATATTAGCACAATTCAATTCAATATTAGTCTTGGTCTCGATGCAAAATCCGTCCAATACGACTTTTATGCTTCGATCATCCAGAATGCTGGCGACGTACTTTCAGAGTTCCTCGGGTTGAAATACCAGGCAAGTAGCTTCACCAGAACGACGCCATGCCATACTCGATGAAAATTCAAGGCCTACCGTAATCGCCTCACCCCCACTCTCCAATGCCTCCAATAGTGCTGTGTCCGATAAATGAGAAGATCACCATCCGAGCGACACTGATGGAAACCGTACTGACTGTTACTAATCAGTTGGTGATGCTCAAGATACCTCAGGAGCTGCGTATTTATAACTCGCTCCAAGACTTTGGAGATTAAGCATGTGACAGCAATCGGCCTGTAATTTGAAGGATCCGATTGGTCACCCTTTTTGGTAGTTGGATGAACATGGGCTATATTCCATGACGCCGAGTCTGGGTTGTTTTAATAGAAAAGACAATATAGGCGCGTGATTACGAGGGTTATCTCAGGGGCGGACGTCTCAAGAACTACTTCGGGGATTAGGGATACATTCCGACCCACTCGATTAGTAGATGTCAAGAAGCTTGACTTGGGTTGATGAGCGAACTGTGAGTATTGGCCGTGACTTTTTCAATTGCCAAGAGTCCCTGGTTTTGCGAGAACATGATGTCGCGGTTAACGATCGCGATTGTGAGCGGAACCATCCCACTCGCCGCCGCCTCCAAAGAAGAAAACGTCAGGTCACGATCTGCTTAAATGACGCCTCTATCTTATAGTTAGAGGGCCTCAGAATTCCAGCACGGTCTCCCACACAAGACTTAGGAGGCTACCTATAGGGACCGTCGGAGTAACTGCTGTGCGGCGCACTCTTAGTAACTGTAATTCCGAGATGGACGCCAGAACACATACAAACACACAAAATATTTAAGGGGCGTCCAGATCTAGACATAAATGGAGATCAACTTTGCTCCCCACTGAGAGAGAGCTGCGTCCAGGTTTTACGCCGAGTGATCACTGGGAAGGAATCGGGGCGCTTCTAGTCCTGAGATTATATCCAGTACCGCCTGAAATGCGGAAGACAGGGTCTTATTCGGTATGGTAGCGCAGGTTTTTGTTAGGGACCCGCCTCGGCCGCAATTTGCTGGCAGGCCAGTGACACTGATAAATTCCTTTGGGTCTCCTCCGGGGTACCGGAAAATAAACTTAACAGTTTTCCTCTACATACAAAAAAGGGGGGCCCCATCCGATGATTTTGCCACGGGCCCCAGATGGTGTAGTTACGCCACTGCATAGACGTAGTATCAAGTATAGAGCCACAAAGACTGGCCCGGTGGCCAAAAGTGGAAACAACAACGTCATTTGGAATTGACAGTTTACCTGCCACTCACTGACATAACCGCCATTGGTTGTTTACTCAATGTATTTATTTTTCCTGCATTATTAAAAATCAGTGAAAAATGCCGGATACTTTAAAAAGTGACGCTAGGAACATTAGACTCCAGGTATTCAATTTTACGAACGAAGATAAGCGTCTTCAGACACCAAGTGGTACATAAAGTATATGAGCTGATGCCTGATACAGATACACTTGTTTAAGGGTATGGGGAGCGATTTGTTAGAAATCTTGGGAAGGAAAAATAACATGCAAAGGAAACTGGTCTACTCATTTTCCTGACACTATTGATCGAATTGAAAAATCTTACTTCACCCACTTTATTGCTATATCTATTTTTAATGGCAACACCACATTCGACAACAGCGACTCTCTCACCATGTCAGATAAGTTTGTGGGACTATATTTCTTCGTTAATTTCACGCACACATAAGCGACCAAAGCTGTGTGCGTAGAGCTGCCGCGTCGGCTCGCTATACAGTTAGCTCAACCAACTTTGATCCGTGCGCTTCAAAATTCTAATATTCAATTGAAATGTAACTTATGATTTATATATCGGTAATATAATACCCATCAAAAACATCCTGTAAAAAAATTCCAAGTCTCGCAGCTCAGGTTTTCTACCGCAAAAAGTTGTCAGATGCATGTAATTCGAAGTCGATTAATTTATTTAGTCCTTAAGGGACCTTCTATATAAAGTTATTACGTTAGTTATTACCATATCAATCTTAAAAATTCTTTACGATTTAAATAAATGGATCGACTTGGCCATCGCATGAAAACATAATGTATCGTACAATTTATACATAATGCTGCTGGCCAAGTCGATCTATTTATTTAAATCGTAAAGAATTTTTAAGATTGATATGGTAATAACTAACGTAATAACTTTATATAGAAGGTCCCTTAAGGACTAAATAAATTAATCGACTTGGAATTACATGCATCTGACAACTTTTTGCGGTAGAAAACCTGAGCTGCGAGACTTGGAATTTTTTTACAGGATGTTTTTGATGGGATCTCACGTCTTTTTGTAGAGTCCTACTTTTTTCCTTTTCGGTACTTCTTACTTCTAGAATATCACTAACGATTTTTCTTAAAGCCTCTGTCTTATGGATTTTTCTTATTTTTGTAGGCATCAATTTATTACAAATATAGCGGATTTGATTATTAATGTTCTTTCTTTCATTGTAATTGATATTTTCGAGCTATTTAGTCTATTTATTTGCAAGGGCATGTGACATGCTGAATACACCATTTCCTTCTCTATATCCCCTCCTGTTATGCCTCATATATATAGATATCTATCTACAACTATTATTCCATTATATACGGGTACAATGATTCATTAACTGCAAATGTAACTTTGTAATCCTATACATTTATATGGGATTACAAAGTTATCCGCACCGCCACTCATGCCCATCAAGGTTAAAATAGTAATACAAATTGCCCTTAGTGCGACCGAAATGGCCATATTTAACGGATTTCTAATGCATCCAAACGCGCCACGTCATGTCAACTACTAGTTGACAGTTGGTCTATCTAGAAAACTAGACACAAATTATGAAATGTTTGAATTTTCCCTTACTTTAGACACTAAACACTAATTATATTCTAAATTTGAAGGTTCTATGTCTGCTAGAATTGCCTTAGACTTTTGATGATCGGTCAGTCAGTCAGTGAGTGACAAAATTAAGAAAGTTTGACTAGTTACAATTCTTAAACTACAGGTTCAAATTGAATGAAATTTTAAATATACCGTGTTTACACAAAGCCTGCTTAGTAACTGAAAATTCAGGCTTCATGCTTTAGCCACAACAAAGTTATAGGGGGTTGAAAATGGTCTGAATTGCTTCGAGAAAAGGATGTTACGGCCTATAGCTCGACTTGGACGGGGGCTCGGCCGCGCCCCCAGATCATAAAAATATTTTATTTGCATTATAAGTAGACAAATATTACTGTGCAAGCAATGAACAATACAAATTTAGATACTAATCATATTTTCGTTATTATAACATTGTTAAGTTGCATTCAAATCAGTGTTCAGTCAGTAGACACTACGGACGTTTTATTAATCATTTCGTGTTCGAACACATGAATAGAGTTAGGGGACCCCTGGGGGTTCATCTGGACCACTTTGGGAATCACTGGACTAGACTTTAGATGGACATGACATCTTGCCAGCCACATTGAAGCTTATAACTTCCAAAGCAACCACGATCGGAACTTCATAACAGCTGATTGTGTTATGCCTATGCCAGAGGCATGCGTAGACAAACTTTCAGCTATGTATCAAAAATGTCGAGTCTAGCGACCACAGGCTCTTGGTCTATTTAACACGCCGAATCGCACGATATATCGAATATCGTTATTCGTAATATAACCCCCTATGGCCCGGCGCCCATTATCAGCATCGACAAGGAAAAGGATCCTTCGGCATCCTACATGCAAGCGCACACTATCGGCAATTATGCTTTGGCATGCTGCAAAGTTCTTAGGGATGACGAGGCGTCCTTAAGGATGCCGCACCGTCCTGTAGCTTGCCGAAGCGTCTCAATTTCGTATTTCTCATCATAACAGTCTCAGAGTTGTTACAAGCTAGTTGTCTGAATTGTATTTAAGGCCCGGCGCCCATTATCGGCATCGGCAAGGAAAAGGATCCATCGGCATTCTACATGCAAGCGCACACTATCGGCAATTATGCTTTGGCATGCTGCAAAGTTCTTAGGGATGACGAGGCGTCCTTAAGGATGCCGCACCGTCCTGTAGCTTGCCGAAGCGTCTCAATATCGTATTTCTCATCCTCAGAGTTGTAACAAGCTAGTTGTTTGAATTGTATTTAATATGGTGGACTGAGATCTAGTGTTCATAGCAACTCTTGCTGAAGAAGAAGAGAAATGATGAGATGCAAATGCCTCCCCTCGCCCCGCAGGGCAAACTATCCCCCGAGTGTTGCCTCGGCGCCGGCGGCGTACCGAAGGTTGCCGAAGGATGCCGAAGCATCCCGAAGCATTCTCAAGGCTGCCGATACACCAGCCTCAAGCATACCGAAGCGGTATTTTTGTTATTACGACCACATATCACGGAAATTTCTACTTTATTGCCATTATGTTATAGTATATTGCTATTTGCCACCTAAAATCCTCAGTCGTACCGATGCCGATAATGGGCGCCGGGCCTAATATGGTGGACTAGGATCTAGTGTTCATAGCAACTCTTGCTGAAGAAGAAGAGAAATCTAATCAATCAAGATTTTGGGTGAACAACCTTTGGAAGCAACGATATATGTCCGGTGAATTCAACAATTTATTCAATGAATTGCGTTATGACGTTCGAAAATTGTATGATTATTATAGAATGAGTTATGAAAATTTTGAAAGTCTGGTTCATTTGCTTCGACGTTACATGGAGAAAAAACAATCAAGATTTCGCTCACCTATACCTGTTGAAGAAAGATTGTCTGTGTGCTTGAGGTGAGTAATAAAAAATACTTTAATAAGTTTAATCATATAGGTCTACCAGAATCTCATGGCATAAAATTAAAAATAAAAATAATGATTTTTATGTGGCAATACCATCCGTCAACAGCTGATTCAAAACTTGAGTTATGTCATTCGATGTGAATATTTTAAGATTTCTATACTTTCTTAGCGAAAATATACAAATTAGTTCTACGATCACAAGTGCGACACATTGTTTACAAGGTTTATCGCCAGATCCGTGAGTAATTTGGTCAAATTTAAACAAAATCGTCGATTTTAAAATCGACGTCGTTTTTACAAATAAGTCGGAGTGAATAGTTTTGATACTTCATTTTTTTTGGGTAGTGTTAGATATGTGCATGTGTTTTATCGTATTTACTTTGATATCATTTTTTGATACTAAACAGTAATGCATTAAATACCTATTTACAGGAGTTTCCAGAGATTTTAGAAGGTTTATTATTAATCCTTTATCTTCATCGTCTTCATCAGAAGATGTACAGGATGAGTATTTAGAAGTAAGCTCTGACTAAAGTGTTAGGTAATAAAATAAAGAAGACTGAAAATAAATTATACGTTTTTATTTTACAATCTTGCATCTTTCGTATAATAATTTTAGAATCTAATAATTATTTAAATAAAACCGACTCATAATCAAACTACTTACAATTTAGAAATTGAAAGTTGTTTGATTAAGTGAGAACTAATAAGAAGAGAGAATTAAAACAAAACTCGGTACCACCATTTTTATCTACGTTTTGGAAGTACCAGCGCTCCCTCAATATTATTTTTTTTTAAATAAAAATTTAAAACTGACAAAATCTTATTTAGGTACCTATTTTAATTGGCTATTAATCTAAAAGTACAATTTTGAAGTTTTTTTTTTTTTTTTTTTATTGCAATGAATGGCGAGACGAGCAAGCCGCTCGCCTGATGGTAAGCGATACGACCGCTCATAAACAGCAGAACGTTCCACTGCGCTCGCCATCCTGAGACATAAGATGTTAAGTCTCAATATGTCCAGTAGTTACTCTGGCTACAATGTCCTTCAATCCGAAACACAACAGTGCATTTACGCAGTGTTGTTTCACGGGAGAAATAGACATTGCGGTGGTACCTACCCAGATGGCCTCTCACATATGAGAGACCTACCACCAGTAAAAGTCATTTTAATGTTTAAATAACCTATATATTTAGACTTAAAACATTATGTACTTTATTTACAAAGTTGTACTAAAAAAAGTCATGTCAATTTGAAATAATAAATAATTAAAATTATTGAAAGTATCAAAATATGTTCATCCAATTACCCCAGTGTTGCAATGCGTAAATTCAAATTTCCCAAAATGCCATGAGATTCTGGTAGACCTATATTTATTATTTTTTTAACTCTTCTCCATTATACTTACTTTACTCTTTGGTGTTGTGTGAGTCAAATGATGCAAATGGCGGATGCCTCCCCTCGCCCCGCAGGGCAAACTATCCCCCGAGTGTTGCCTCGGCGCCGGCGGCGTACCGAAGGTTGCCGAAGCATTCTCAAGGCTGCCGATACACCAGCCTCAAGCATACCGAAGCGGCATTTTTGTTATTACGACCACATATCACGGAAATTTCTACTTTATTGCCATTATGTTATAGTATATTGCTATTTGCCACCTAAAATCCTCGGTCGTACCGATGCTGATAATGGGCGCCGGGCCTATTAGGGCTGGAATCGGCTCCATATGGCAAAGCCCAGTCTCCTTTGGGGCGGAAACAGGGTCGGGAGATCGTGAAGAGTACCAGTGACATTTCTGCCTGCCCCATCGTGGAAGAAGTGAGTTCATTTATATACATATTATATTACAACTACCATAGAGAAAGTATATTAATTCTTTCAATTCTACATGTTGCACTAAATAAATAAAACCATATTAATAAAAAAAAACTTTATTTAATAATCTCATAAAATAAATAAATAGTAACTTTTCAACCCATCCACAAACAGCTAACAGTACCTGAAACAAACAAACCCGCGTTAAAATCGACTGAATACACTTGAACTTAACATCTACATTAATTAGGTTGATATTCAGTATCATAATTAAAGTTAACCTCACTGAAATTCAGAACAGGTCTGTGATATTAATCATCATTATAATATGTCTAATCGTGAGTGGTTAAAAAACAAATGGCTTGAAAGTCTCACTTCAAATGGACAACCCTATTATGAAAAAACCTGAAATCTTGAGCTATATCGGGTTTTACAATTATGTTCTTCAAAAAAGACCTTTGGGTCATAATTACTACGAGCTCTAAAAATCTCTGGGCGCTACGAGGCTATACCGGGTGTGTATTAAATTTAATTTTGATAGTATTTATGTCGTTAGGGAATTGCTCCTGAAAACGAAGAAGAGTGATTGTATTATTGATATCTTTGATGAGGTTAGAATAAAAATTATATTTCACCGAATATACTTTTTTTCTAACCTCATCTAGGATATCATAATAATTATCATTCTCGTTTTCGGGAGCAATACCCGAACGACCTGTAAATAATATCAAAATTAAAATTGATACTTTATCGTCAACACAAGTGTAAAATTCATATGATATTTACCATTGTCGGCGATTTCACAGGCATTTCATTCTCCACGCTCGACAATGACCTAGAACAATAGGCTGAAATTACAATGTGAACATGCAATGGAATTTTAAAATTACTTTCGATTTGATTTCGCAATCAGTCCTGTTGAGCTTGTATGTACCGTCATGGTGGCATCGGGCATAAGTTTTATCATCATTCAAAATATACATTACACCGGGGCAACTAAATATCCGCACTATAGCTGGTTAAGTATTATCCTACTAGACAAATATGCATGAATGAGACTACATTATGTTGATAATTTAAAAGAATAATATATTTGTTGTAAAATCAGAAAATACTCTTAAAATAGTAACGCATAAGAAACTTTGTAAAAAGTATGTGTGTAGTGGCTTGAAATGTGATATGATATTTATTGTAAGATCTCAAATTTACAATAATGGATAAATACATAAATATAGTACGAAATGACAGATATTCAATTTATTTTATTTAAAAAAAAAGTATGACTGTACAATATCCATATTAAGAAACAAAACTCACCTAAAAAAGTGTATTTAGTATACACGCCGCGCCGCGAAACTCACGCACCCCACACCTGTAATAGAAAGTATAATATTAACATATTGAAAATACTATATTTCTAATTAATGGTTTTGAAATATAACATCAGGCCTGTTGAGCTTGTTAACTACCTTCAAGGTGGCTTAAGGGAGTAGATTTGTCATCATAATAAAAAATGGATGGGGAGATTAAGCAAGAAATCTTTTTTATGTGCTAAAAATATATCCCTAACTTTCAAATCATAAAGAAGCGTCTAATAAAACAAATAAATTAATTAAATACCTTCTTGAACCCTGGTATCCTATGTCCTTTTCCCAATGTGATTAATCTGAAAGAAAATAAGTAATCATTAGTGATGATATTCTGTGAATTTTCCACTATTTTAGAATGTTTTGGAATGATCAGTTGAATAAAAAGCTATCCTCATTGAATTCAGAACAGGTCTGTGAAAATTTTTCATCATATAATAATTTTACATACACTAACGCCCAAATGCTGGAACGCAACTTAAATATAAATGGCGCTTAACTACGTTAATCCCGATTAAATGTACTGGCTAAGTGGGCCGTGCGCTGTTAAGAGCAACTTATTATTTGAATGGCGTTCCAGTATTCGGGCGTAAATGCCACTGACATACTAAAGTTGTAAAGTTAAAGATAAGATCACAATAAAGTTGAATTGAAAACCGATTGAAATAACCAACAATATTTCAGTAACTAACTATAATTTCATTCTTACCATTTGTTTTAGAAGATTATACCCACAATGACTCGCTGAAAATAAAAGATTTCATATAATACCCAAGTATATTTCATAAGCACATAAATATCTAAGAAAACAACTCACCTCAATCAAATGATCATCTAAACAAAATCAAACAATTCCGTACAATAGAAAAAATTATAATTTAAAAATTAATTACAAGTAAAGAAATCCTTGGATCCCGCTACACATCGACGATAACAATAATAATGTCATATCAAAGAATGGATAATGTTGTATAATATTTATTTATTTAATGGTGACACGTAATCCTAGTATCACTGTGTTGGTTTGTTGTTGGGGGCTGTTACAACGATGCTCATGTCTCCGGCAACAATACGTAACGAAGGCGCACAGTAGGCGACAAACAAAACGTTCGATATGATAAAACAAATGTGTTAAGCGCGCTTCTCAAATGGTGTTCTATTTTACAGTGGTGATTGTATGAGCTATGGCTTTTACAATTTGTCCAAGTATGAACTTAAGTCGGGCAGACCCTCCTTCAATCCTTTCCTCTTTCTTGTCTCCTGTGAACAAAAATACAGCATTTAGAAATTTTGCCTTGTAACTAACTAACTACACATCAAGATGCTTAATATGAATGTATCGCGCGCGCCGTAGCATGCAGTATCGGGACATAAGGATAGAGGTCCTGTGCAGCGTTTAGACGCGCGCGCGTTCGCTCTGCTTCCGAGGCACGCCGACACTGTCCCGGCCAGCGCGACACTGAGACGCGCGAGCTATAGTGTGGCACGGTGTGCAGGAAGGGATAATATAACTCAATGATTTATCAGCAATAATGACAAGCTGATGGCTCGTTTGCTGTAAATGTGAAATAAAATAAAGCAGTGTATCATACCTGGACAACGACGTAGGGCTTGGTTCCAGACTCGCACGGGTCTCCGGGCAGGATCTGCCAGTGGTCGAACACGCATTGCGGGAAGGCTTGGCCTCCGGTGTTGGAACGCAGGTCGGCGGTGAAACCGAACGACTCGTTTACGGGCAGGAATGCCTTCACCACGAACATGGGGGTACCAGCCACTTGGGATTCCTCAAACACGTGACCTCGCCGTCTGTTTAGCACACCGTAGATACCTCCCACAGCTACCTCAGGGCACTAGACGCGTCAGGAAAATATATTAGTATGCATACTTCACTAATAACTTGAGATATTACAATTTTAACTTTGTATCTGAATAATACACTCGACAATTCAACAAATAATTTGTTCATGCAATGCTTGTTCTATATAATATCTCTTTTCTACAAGGAGACAAGTATTATATATAATTTAACACACATGCAGCTTCAAGGATATTTCTAATGTTTTTTCATGTTTGCAGGATTTTGCCAATATTGAGGGTGTGTTAAAATTTCGGTACAAGTGTTAGTTCCCCTATTCAGGCAAGGCATGTATTGGGTGACGATGCCAAAACAAAGAACTGTTGCTCTGCCACGTCTCGGAAAGGCGGCACTGCCGTGGGTAAGATAGGCCGCTCAGGAAAAACGTGGGTACAAATGCATTCAATAGAATAACTAACATACACAAAATGTGATGTTTGAAATAAGGACTATGAATTGTTTAATATGAAAGTGATTAACTAATGGCAAAATTTTATTTTTGTAGTTATTTGGAAAGAAAGAATTTAAAAATTGTCTTATGCAACTTTTGAATCATGTTTTAAAGTTAGCTATCAAGTTTAGGAGGTCAAATAAACTGTCCAATTTAAAAATTAAACTGATAGACACTACCTATTTATGATTCAAATACGCATTGTATATCGATACCCATTATATACCATTCTTAAGACATTTATTCCATGCATTTGTGAATACAGAGCATGCTGTATGCGATACATACCTGGATCTCGCACAGGTACACGGGCTCCATAAGCCTGGGCTGCGCAGTCAGCAGACACGCGTACAAGCATCTCCTGGTTGTTGGAATGATTTGACCGCCTCCTCTGTTCAAAGGTAACATATTACATTAGTTTTTTTATTCTGAATGGCTTATTTGTGTTTCTTAGTATAAGGTTTTATATTAACAAATTACATGTGTAAGAAATATTTATTTGGAATGTATGTTTTGTAAATATAACATTCTATCAACATTAATTGTGACATGAACATAAAGAGCCTCGAATTTTTAGAGTTGCTAGTTTATGTATGGAACATGAAAGCTCATTAGATAAATAATTAGTTATGTATGAGACTCCTGGATTAATTAGATTCTTTATTTAGTTACAAGAATAGAACTAATCTATCATATTATCCCTACCTGTGGATGGCATCCGTGTGCAGCGTCACATCGTAAATGTTGAAGCGCACACCACGCAAGTTCTCCTCAGCCATGACTCCCTCCTTGGCGGCCCACTGGAATCCAGCGACCACAGAGTCCTTGATCTCGTTGAGGTACTGCACTCCCTTGGTACAGTCCACCAAGATGTTGGGGCCGGTGCCTTCGGGGCCGAAGCACCAGATCTTACGCGCCTCAGTCACATCGTACTCGTACTTGTCACTCAGGTAACGGGCACGGGTCTTGAAGTCGTCACGGGGGTTGACGTTGCCCTTTTGGAAGAAAATATTGTATTAAAACATGAGGAAAATCTTAACATTTTATGGATCGTGATATAGCGCATTTTGTAGAAGTACAAAGTGGCTACATTGCATTGAAATTGCAATCGTTAAAGTATTTTAAGTCTTAAAATTGTTATTTTACCACCACCTAATCTTATCTTAGTATGATAGGAATTAAAAGGTTTTATTAAAGTACTTCTGTAATTTACAAACTGATGTAGTTTATCAACACGCAATCAGTTGTTATTGAGTACATACCTCGTCAATATCCTCGGGGAGGCCTTCAGGCATGGGCTGCGCCTTCATGAACAGACGGTTGTGCTTGTTGGGCGACTTGGACAGACACATCTGGTCAGACTCCTCGCTGACCGTCTCACGGTACGACACCACAGGGTCGGATTTCTTGATTGGAATGCAAGCATGGTCCTCTTCAAGATCCTAAATGCATAAAAATACGAAACTATTAAACAACATTGAACTCTTTACAATATGTTGCCGGCATGTTTTAGTTGATGACTTCTTCGAAATATTTATTAGCAAAAACATTAAGCATTCATAATTGCACTAATAATTTAAATTGATGATGAGTTTCATAATTCATGACTTGTCCATCCAACGTGGTTCGACAAAAGCATATTCCAGTACGTACCTTCAGACAGATCTCAAGATGCAACTCTCCGGCACCAGCGACGATGTGCTCTCCGGACTCCTCGTTGATGCACTGCACCATAGGGTCGGACTTGGCCAGACGCTTCAGACCCTCCACCAGCTTGGGCAGGTCGGCTGGGTTCTTCGGCTCCACGGCGACACGCACGACGGGGGACACGCTGAACTTCATGACCTGGTGGAATAAGGGAAAAGAGAAATGTTATATTGTTTTTAATTTTTTATTTGAGCAATTCAGAAATAATTTGGCAATAAACCCGATTCTACTCTAGTGACAAGTCGATGGGTGACTCCATCCTGTGATATCAGTAATCTCCTGCAACCTGGAGCTTTTGTTTGACTGTTTGGTAATCCTTTGCTTTATATTTGATATTCAACACTGAACTTACCAGAAAAGGCTCTATTTTTAAAACTTCTCAGTTTGGTTATAAAAATCGTAAAAGCAACAAACTATACCCTACCTTCATGTTGTGCGCGTTCTTATAGGTGGTGATGGTTCCGGTCTTGACGAGGAACTGGTCGACTCCGACCAGACCACAGATGTTACCGGAGGGCACATCCTCGATGGCCTCGACGTAACGACCCATCATCAAGATCGTACGCTGGATGGTCTTCTCGTAAAGATCCTAATGGAAAAAATAAACATGAGATTAGTAAAAATGCAAATAATTCATTTTTCATCTTTATCCAAAGTGATGTCTTCACATAACTAAGTTTTCCCTTCAGAAAACTTTATCATAAAGCTTATGTTTGTACTATTCATATAAGTTTAAATTTTATAATTAGATAATGTATCGCCCGCGCCGTAGCATGCAGTATCGGGACATAAGGATAGAGGTCCTGTGCAGCGTTTAGACGCGCGCGCGTTCGCTCTGCTTCCGAGGCACGCCGACACTGTCCCGGCCAGCGCGACACTGAGACGCGCGAGCTATAGTGTGGCACGGTGTGCAGGAAGTGGAATTTACCATTATCTTTACTACAATTTATTTTCCTTTTTTAACCGACTTCAAAAAAAGGAGGAGGTTCTCAATTCGACTGTATGTTGCTTTTTTTTTCTTTTTTTTTTTTTTATGTTTGTTACCTCGTTTCTCTGTACTGCGTGAACCGATTTCGATCATTCTTTCTTTAAATGAAAGCTGGTGCTTGTCGTTTGGTCCCATAAAAATATGGTGAAAATCTGATGAATATCTTCGGACCTGGAGAGGGGAACTCCTTAAAATTAAGGAGAATTGCAATGGTTCTTTTTGCATTACGTTTATTAGAAAAGTTAAGTTACAGTGAGAGAGGGAAAAGGGGTGGGGGTGAGAGGGGGTGGGTGATAAAATTAAAATACACGTAAATTCTAATATCTTCAACAGCTTATAACCGATTTTAGTGATTTCTTTTTTATTAGAAAGAACGTATTGACAGGTTGATCCCAAGAACACAACATTAAGATCTGATTATCATGTTCGGACCTGGAGAGTAGAACTCCTCAAAATTTAATAGGATTTCAACGGTTCTTTTTGCATTGGGTTCAGTATAAAAGCTAGGCTACAGTGGTTGAGGGAAAAAGGGGTAGGGGTGAAGGGAGGGGGAATGGGGGGGGGGGGGGGGGAGAGAGAAAAAAATAATAAACATGTGAATATTCCAATATCTTTGGCAGCTTTTAGCTGATTTTAGCGATTTCATTGTCATCGGAAAGAACATATTCCTTGTGGGGACCAAATCTTCTTCATTTAAATGCCTATCAACACTAAAAAGATAAAAATAACTAAAATTTTTAATAAAAAAAATAAAAACCGACTTCAAAACAAAAAAACCACTAAAAACCGAAAAATAACAAAATAATAAGTACCACTGCAAAGCAAAAAAATAATATTTCTTTCATGGAACTTGTGCTTGTTGAATAATTTGCTTAATGACTTGACTAGCCAACAAATCAAAATATATGCATAACATATTGAAGGCGGGTCGCCCAGTACCAAACATATAGATATTTAAATTAATATAAGGCATAGGTCCTACATGTTTGGTACTTGGCGGCCCGCCTTCAATATGTTATGCATATATTTTGATTTGTTGGCTAGTCACATAGATTTAGTATAAAACATAGATCGGCAATGTGAAAGAGATAGAATAATTTAACTCATATATTAAAGCGAGATGCATGATGCGACCTTACGTTTACACAGAAGTAGCCTGCAGTGACCCAGAGTCAAAATATGTCAAAATAAGCGAGCAACAAAATTCGCTTATTTTCATAATTTATTCAATTTTACAGTACTTGGTTATATTTATTAAACGTAGTTTATTATAGTGCATTGTGCAGTGCCAAAGTGTGGTTCATACAGGCGTAAAAATCCGAAATAATTAAAGTTTTCACAAGTACCGGCCACTTTTGTACAATACTTTTTTTCGACGATATTATAGAATTAAATGGAAATCCGTGTATACATATCGGTAGAAAAGAATATAGTATTTCATTAAATAAATACGCTGAAAGCATACATTGCGTATAAAAAATAATATCAAATACGTGAATTTACAATAATTTCAACCAAAAGTTGCTAGGGATTGACTGACAGGTTCGATCAATAAAAGGTTGTCGATAAAATAGTCGATGACAACACATGTTTCCCTAAATTTTTATGGAGCTATAGTATGTTGTGATAGTGTGCATTCTTCTTCTTCTTCTACCTGGCGTTATCCCGGCCATATTTCCCCGGCCATTATTATCGTATTCATTCTACAATATTAGTTATTACTTTACTTTTTCTCATTTCGTTTTATTTGTGGAATAGTTAATATAACACTTGTTTTGTGTGATTAATGAATTAAGAACCTGTTTCAGTCTCTGCCAAGAGGTTGTCAATTTATAATAGTAAAACAAGAACATATTCGATATTATTATAAAATATGCGATACTTCTATGCACAGTATGATCGTCCAAACCTTGAAGCAACATTATTCATTTATCACAACATTAGGTATAGGTTTAAAATTTATAATTCTCATAGGAAAAAACATTAGTTTAGGTGACGTGATCGAGAAAAGCTTCATAGTTTATTAAACTGTCTCTTTCTTCAGCCACAGGAATGCGGCTAATGAACATAGGCCTTCCACAAGAATGTCTACATCAGTTTGTTGTAAGCTGCCTGCATCCAACGACTTCCTACAAGCTCCTCCGTACACCTCCAACGCGGCCTAGCAGGCGTCCAACCCAATGTGTTACAAGTCAATTAATTGACTTAAATAAGCATATTTTTTTAACTCTAGTATACATATAGTAAAAATGTGTTTCTTAGACTTACGCGAATGTTACTCATTGAAAAACACTAATAATCACGGATTTTGTTGCAGACTGAGTCCATCCTGTGACTACGAAAGCTGTAAAGTAATCGAAACTTCGCGACGGGAAATTAAAAATGAAAAAATAAACCGAAAACGCTAAAACTTTGTAAATTATAGTTTTATTTTAATAAAAGTGTTTTTTGTTCTCAATTTAATTAGTATAATATGTACTATGTATACATCACAATGAAAAAAATAATTTTGTTCAGGTGAACATAAAGACCCATACAAAACATCTCAAACAAAATGTTTTCAAATAATATGACAATTTATCTTTATTTATTTGTGTGTTTATCAATCTGTATTGAAATAAACCCACCAATAAGTTTCTGTTAATATATAATAAAATGTCCCATAATTCCATAACATTTTATTTCACAACTACAGGCCGATAGCTATGTCGATATCGATATGATAGTATCGAAAGTGCATGGTACACCACTATATGTCAAGCACACATGTAAACTTCACGCACACAATCGTAAATCAGTTTTGGTCGCGCTCAGAATGACACATTGCCGATCTATGTTCTATACTACATCTATGGCTAGTCAAGTCATTAAGCAAATTATTCAACAAGCACAAGTTCCATGAAAGAAATATTATTTTTTTGCTTTGCAGTGGTACTTATTATTTTGTTATTTTTCGGTTTTTAGTGGTTTTTTGTTTTGAAGTCGGTTTTTATTTTTTTTTTCTTCTTTCTAATATTTTGGTGATGCTTAAAAGCTTTAAAATTTCCTGACCATTAATAACTATTCCATTACCTACCAATTGGATAGATAATAGAGGCTCATATAATACAGTAGACTTTTGTAAATCATTATTGTACTTGCCTCCTTCTTGCCGGGTTGGAAGTTGGGTCCAAGGATGCGGGCCTTCTGTCCGGTGACCACCTTGCCGGAGAACACACGACCGAAAGCGTAGAAACGACCCTTGTCGGAGGTCGGTACCATTTTGCTCACGTACATCATGAGGGGAGCTTCAGGGTCGCAGTTCTGTGAAACAAATATTAATTTAGACTTGTCTACTTTCAATCAATCAATCAATCTTTCGATCAATGCAAGAATTAATAAATGTATTTTAGACTATTTTTATTACTCAGTTATCTGCGCCAAAATAAAGTCATAATATTCAGTTCTATCGTACCTTGATACCAAGAGCGGCCTCATCATCATGGGGGCCTTCGTACAACATCTCCATACGGTATTTCTGCGCCACCACAGGGGACGGCAAGTGGATGGCAATCATCTGAAGCAGAGCCTCACCAGCAGGCAACCACGAACGCATCACCACCTACACAACACAAAACATACTTTCAACATTTGAATAATTAAAAACACTTTGGTTTACATCTTTATGTGGTTTGATTGGAATGTATCTTCCTATAATGGGGTCGCAGACTATCAAAGTCTACAACCAATTCCGGAAAGAAATCATACTGTTAGTCCTCTTTGACACCCAGAAACATATGTATAAGTAACTGGCAACACTTGGGACTCAACCTACTTCATTCCTTTACATCCAATATGAATCTTGCATTTAAATAGGATGTTGTCACTTCTTGTTGAGAGTGTATTTGAATTTAAAACTAGTCTTGAGAGCACAACTAAAAGGGCCTTTTATTCCCATAATTAGCTTTTAAATTAATGCACATAAAGAATAGCTACCATATAGAGTATGTAATCATAAATAAAAATATTCCAAATGTAAAACAGTATTATGTTTCATTCTATAAAACAAACAGAGCAATAAGTTTAATTTATACTCATACTATTGACACTTATACATACTATTGTCGTATTCCTAAACCTTGCGCTTAGTATAAGCTTGAGCGAACTAAAGGCCTTCGATCTAACACACTGATCTAAAATTGCTTAGAGAATTTACGGCAACATTGTAATCTTAGGACCATACCTTCAACAGCGCCTTGCCGTCCTTGTCAGCGTCCTCGTGCTTGATGGTGACGCCGATCTTCTTCAGCAGACTGTCGATCTCTTCCTTCTTGAAGTTCATGATGGCGTCGAACACCTTGTAGATGGGGTCCAGCACGTACATGCAGAAGGAACGCTTGTTGTCGTTGTCCTTCTGCTTGGCCCACTTCTTTGTCTGGGCGTTGAAGAAGTTCTCTCCCCAAAGCCTGATGGAAGGAATTATAAGGCTTAATTAACTGACCCAAATTATTAAAATTTATAGTTAGTCGAAGATACACACGCCCACATAAAATTTTGCTATTTTCAGTAATACTTGACCTATCTAACTTTGTGAAGTTAAATTATCAAATCTGAAAATAGACCATTCAGGTCAAAGGTTAATTGACACGCCCACATCCAACTTATTTTTATTTGCTTTTATTTCCAGGATGGATCTAAACCATTTTTCGAATCCCACGTGAAAAGCTCCGAGGGCCGTCGGCGTAATTCGGGTGGGCGAGTTGTGGGCGTCGGGATTGTATGTGTCTTACCATCTTAAATAGGTGTATTTATAAATAGCAAACTTGATTTCCTTATAAACTAGGCTAATCCATAGAAATATTACAGAGTCCGGCAAATGAATATTGCGTATATGTTTGTATCTCAACTTTCGTTGTAAAAGAATCCAGAGGGAATAATTTACCAATCCAAGTTGAGAAGTTAATGTTCGTCCTTGTCTGCCGCTGGTGTATAGCATAGTACTTTACCCAGTATCAATGGGACGAAAAGTTTTTTTTTTTTTTTTCAAAAATTATTGCGAACCATTAAAATTAAAAAAAACTACGTACGTACTACGTAAAATTTACTGGAAAAATATAAAATTGTTTTGGGAATATTTATTTATTAATAAATCATTGAACGACTAAGTCTAGAAATCCCTTTCCAAAAAAGACCTTCTGATATAAAAAAAACTTACAGCTAACCCATATTATAAACAAATAGCCATGTTGTTCTGTCTATTCTTCAATACACAAAATGTGTGCATAGTGGAAGTCTTAACTTCACTGCGGTATTTTTTACGTACTGCGGCAGTGATGCAGCGTCAAATGCATTCATGACGTAAGCATTGCGTGCCCCGGGCCCCTGCCCTCGTTCAACAAACATTGCGCCTCAATGCCACGTTGACACAGTTCTAAACTGAGCACCCCTACCTGGCATTAATACGAAAGTATATCGGTAATCGTATTTAATTACATTTTAAAAACCTTATGAAAACATACTAAGGCATAAAAATTGCTGAAAATAATTACGTTATTGTTTAAAAAATATGTCTCAAAAGGCAAACAGTAAAATAAAACTTCAAAGTAACTAACAAAATGCCTAATTTAATCGAAATTTCAGCAATACGGTTGAATAACTAAACTTTGAACATACAAGTGATTGTTCATAAAGTTTAAAACAAACAAAATGTTATGGTACAGTTTGTGAATATGTACGGTTTCACTTTGTTAATATTTTACCGAAATAATTGATAGGGCTTTACTTCACTATAATTACGATTGACATAAAAAGATTTAGCGGTTTGTCGTGGTTGTTGTGTCTGATCGATGTACAGATATAGGCTACAACAGGAAAACACTAACATAACAAATTTCCCTTCATTTTACCTAAACTGAACTTAAGAAATCAAGTTTTGCACAGTGTTATTTGAATTTGAGATTGTTTCCAGCTTCTTATCCCGTACCGTCTGTCCGAACCTGGAAAACTATGCAAAGCTAAATGACTGACCTGTTCATGAGCTTGACGAGGTCGATCTTGAATTTGTCGGCGTACATTTCGGAGAACTGCTTGAGGGTGAAGGCCCAGCCGTGGAGGCCGGAACCGAAGCCCACGGATCCCTTGCTGGGGTCCACGCGCACTTCACCTGTGTACAACAAACAGCCGCTTGCTGTAGCTCAACTCCATAGATGGGATATCTATACGCTAATTCATTCATGTTGATTTTTAGGTATTTCGTTTAGAAAATAAAAACATCTCCCAACGTCATAAACATCTCTTGGGAGTAAATAATAGCAAGATTCCTTGTGGTATTAGAAGAACAAGCAATTTCCAATATAAACTAATTTGGAATTGCTTATAAGTTGTGAAATAATTACGGAAAAAGTTTTTCAGCAGGGCATATAGTCTCCCTTTTCATTGATTTATTATTTGATATAGTTAAAACAAGTGATATAAAACCACGAAATGTATTTTTATTGCGTTGGCATCGCATCGCTGTATGCGCCATGATAAACTAGGTCAACGAACGGACTGTCCTATAAAATAAAATTCTTATAAGAGGAATGCACATAATTTACTTTTATGTCTATAAAGCTATTGAAGTGGAAACATTGGCAGCAAATTGTGCAAATGCTCGCCAACACGTGCATAAACTGAATGAAAAATGTATCACTATTCATTGTAAGAGAGAATAATGGTTTTATCACACCCAGTTTATTTAACAAGTAGCTTTTAAATATCAAAGGAGTTCAAAATATCATATAATAATAGGAAATGTATCTTACTTCAATATAGTTGCACGTAATATTTATGCAACACATTTTAAAGTTAAGAATGTTTATGTAAGTCCGCTTTGACACCCAGAAGAAAATTGTTAATCAGCTGGCAACACTTGGGACTGGTGTAATATACTTTAATTTTTATTAATACCTTCATAATTGTCTTTATCTGCGATAAGTTATTGACTACGAATCTATACCAAAATTTCAAACATCCTAGTAAAAAATATAAGTGAGAATGATTGACCAATTTGCAAGTCATCTACATGCTAATATGTAAGTCATGTAACTGTGGGTAAAAATATGGACTCGACATTTTTATTTTCATTTGTACCTAGTACGCAGAATTTGATGATATACACAAACCCCCTTATTCATAAGAAATCGCTAATCAACCATAATAACGTAAATTAGTTAAATATTTTTAAGAGGAGATAAAACGTTGATTACGGTCAGCCACGCATAATTATTCATAAGATTCCTTTTGACGTTTAGTATCTAATACGGCAAATTAGGCCGTGAATGTTGCCACTATATGGAAAAAAATTGATTTCATTCCCTCATCATTCACTGTTCAGTGCTATACTCTGTAATTTCAAACAGATTTTGTCTATGGAATCCAAAAAAGACAACGTATTTGTCTATGTTGTTTGTTTTGTTTGTTTTTGAACATATACATTTATCTTAAAATGTTGAAATCGGAGTGCTTTTGAGAGCTAATGTAGTGATCTTTGTGGACGGCGTTATTGTGATATTTACGCCTAAAATGCGAACTGGACAAAAGTATGATTATTTGTTGTAGTAAGTATTTTAAACATACGTCTTCATATTGTATTTCCCTAAGGCTACATATTGGTAATAACATTTGTTTCTTTTTCAGCACTCAGAAAATAATGGATTTGGCTATATTAGAAACATAATTTACTGACAGCAAGGTTGTCGGTAACAGTATTTTGATACAAGGATAAGAAGAGAGGTTATATCTTGCCGGATCACCCGATATATTAGTTGGCTCAGAAACTATTCAAGAAACAAAGTGTACTTAAGCAAATAGATTTCAAGAAATTACTCCTGAAAATATACCATTATTGGTAGAACTCAATTACATATTATATTAAACTTTACTATACTTCTCATCAGAAAAATTGAAACACCTTGCAAGTTGAACGTTGTGTAATGATTATCAGAAGAGTGTGTTTATATTTAATTTGAATTCGGAACATCAACTCATATTATTCACTACTAAACAACATTTGACATTTATACCTAAATACACATATTTTTCTTATAATCTTCACACAACATTAAGTTATAAGATATTCCAATTTTTCTTATGAGACGTATATTTTATTACTAATATAATATAGAATTATTTGTTTACTAATATAGAATTTTATACAAAATAATCTCACTGCATTAGCTGCCGGGCAAAATAAGCATAATATAAAAATACCTATAAGTGCTGTCAGATCTATTTTTGCCAACATTCCCATTACCTCCAATCCCGAATTTATACTACTACAATAATTAAAAATGTGATATAAAGAACTGCTGTAAGGAAGAAAATTATGCTAATAAATAATCCTTCAACAACCAAGTAGTGTATATGTCTTACATTGACAAATGAATTAATATACACATTTTCTCTCACATGCATACACACACACACACATCCTAACATACATATTTCCTTACATAAATAGTGTTGGAGTTACATTAAGTTTGTTTTTTTTTATTTTTTAAATGTTGATTTCATAAATTGTTAACCTTCCACACACACCCATTGTTGCAGGGTTGAGTGCCCAAGACAGGGGCTTGTTACTTTGGGACCCAAATATTATATAGTTAAATAAATGTAATTTTTCAATAAATAAATACATATTGTTACTAAAATACCTGACCATATTTTATTACCCTATATTCAAGGATATTGTCCGGGCAAAATACACAGCAATATGATTATTTGCAACATACTTTTATAGATACTAAGGTATATAAGGAAAAATAATTGTGTAATAAATATTATAATTTTGAAATAATATTTAATTGTCTATACATAACTACTTTAAAGGTGCATTATTTGAAAAATATATTTGATATAAATGTAACTATGAAAACTTAAGAAATAAAATGTAGTACATGTAGTGCAAAATTTTTATTTACAAAACCTATCTACATCATGACTCAAATTGAAAAAGAATTTGATGCTTGCATTATGATAGACCAAAACAATGATTTGTTTTTAACCAAATGATGCGGGCAAGTTCCAAAAGGTTGATGTGAACATAATTAAGAGACCAACAGTGGACTTCTGTGGCTAAAATGAACAAACAAACTTGTTGGGACGTTATATCTTTGGTAATTGGTACTAAGTCCTCAATGCACTTCAATGTTGATGACTGATCAAAAATATGTCTTCTTATTTATCTTCTTCTACTTGCTTTCATTTCTTGCTTTAACCTCTTCAAAAATTGTTTTTATGTTCCATGGATATATAGATGGTACAGCACCTCTCTCCAAATATTTGTGTTGTTGTTCAACTCCTGAAACAATTGATTTTAACATTGAGATCAGAATGTAGCCATTCAATAAGATAAATTTGAAATTATGAGTAAAAAGGTTTTGATTAGGTTAGTTCAAACAAACTGTGTGGTTGTTTTAATGCAGAAACTTGAAACATTACAGTAACTTTGTTTCTCTAACTAATCGTAAATAAGACCATTTCGAATGCACGGTGGCCTGTGGGTAAATGGGCCAGACGCGGCTGCCAACATGGACACGGTGGTCGCGCTTTCTAGTCCCAGGGCAAACCTGATTTCTCGGAATCATGTTTTTATTGATAGGGAATCGTCATGGCATGCATTAAAACATCGTGAGGAAACCTGCACACCATAGCGATTTGTATACATTTCTATGCTACGTAAAGTAATCCGGCACCCAAATATAGGCTGATATAGTATAGTATCAGTTCGGCTTACCTGTGTATTTACTGATAGTTCGCAGCCACATCGAACACTCGAACTACATCAACATCAATATTCACTACTTTATATATTTTTATGCCGACGGATATTTTGACGGCCACCTTAGAGAACTTTTTGCACAACACATTATAATTAAAATAATGTATTATTTATAACTTTAAATAAATAACCAGTGATGACAATTGACAACGCTAATTTGACAGTAAAAATCCGCCATCTTTCTGCTTAAAATTTGCTTAAACATGGGTCCCGGCCATTTTAAAGTTAGTGCGCTTTAATATAGCTGATTAGTGATTTTTGACGGTTATGAATAAATTTTAAGTGACAGTTCATATTAACGGCAACTAAACACTGCGCTAACTTCTTTTGCATAAGGGGGAAAGTGTTGACGTGAAATATTGAATCTACCGAATAACAGTAGCGTGCGAGTCATCCGGCGACCTTGGCAGTGTCGCGTTGCTCGCGCGATGTCTCACGTGCGCAAAACATGTCTAGATTATCGCGCTACAAATTATATCTCGAAAATATTCAAACGTGAATTCATATCACAAGTTAATGCATGTCATATAATAGTAATGAAAAGATTATTGCAACGTTATATGTATTATAGATAAAATGTAATTTAAATTACATTTTGCTTGCTTTTGAACAAACACATATTATCAATTTTTATTAATATTTTTTAACACGATTGTATCGTTTCTTGCATAAAGCGCGCTCCTTTTACATGGTATATTGTCACCGCAATGACTATTCAACTGTAAAAACAGTTCAAACAAAAAAATCGATAGATGAAGGCATGAAAGGCAGTCGGCTCGGGTTTTTTTATATCATTAATCCAAATAAATAAAACTAATACATTAACGTAGATTATTTTCCTCCATAAATACAGTATACTTTCACTGATTAGTAAAGCTTTTAACGCGTGTTACACAGAGTAATATTCCCGATTACATTCTATTGCGCCATTACGCGATAGGAATGAGAGTGGTTGCAGATTCAAATGGATAAATATCTATTAAACCAATCATTTGATTAATCGTAGTTATTGACTCAGAGATATTAAAGTCGCTATTAAATCGCCACGTCACTGACGGTGATTTACGCGAACACCCAATGTTCGAAAACTAATCGGGACTGTTATTTTACCATTATTAACTCATAAAAAAAAACAGTATGATGGTGTTTTAACCCTACTCCTCTCAATCAAATTCTTACTTGCAGAGTAGTCTAGTACCTAACACTACACAGTATATTTTAAATGTCACTCAATTACTAAAATGTCGTCCAGTCATCAAAGGGACAGAAAATGCTGCATACAAGAATAAATTACCCATGGGTCCGCTGTCGTCAGAGTAGGTGGCGATGATGACGTTGACGTTCTCAACAATACGCTGGAAGGTCTGGTAGAGCTCCTCCGACTCCAGCTGCAGCTCCAGAAGGGCGCGGTCCATCTTGTTCATGAACAGGATGGGCTTGATGCGCTCGGCAATAGCCTGACGCAGCACAGTCTCGGTCTGTACGCACACACCTAGGGACAAAGACAGACTCATTAGGAAAAAGAAAACAAAAGGTAATAAAGAAATTGTGTATAGTAAGTGGTTTGGGAGATTTTCTGCTAATTTGTCTTCTCCAATACTCATTATAAAAGTTAATAGATCAAATGGCCATTGAGATAGGTTTCTGAGATGTATACTTGAATAAATATCTTGATTTTGGTGTTTTAATGCATTGATAGAAAAAAAAGCACTCAGCTTGGGTGATGGTAAACATCCACTATGAAATTTGCCAATATCAGAGAGAAAGTTACCATGTTTTGTGAAGAAATATTGTCATTTTTGTGTTTTTCTAATTTATACCCTCATAGTATTTATTTACTTGGTATTGTGTAATTAACTTAATGTGCTAGATGAATAAAACTATTTATATTTTTAGATTTAGATTAAAACATGTTCATGAACTACACCAGGTAAAACAATTGGTTGTTTGATAACATTCAATGCTCTTTTAATTTTCCTTATTTATAATTATAGTTATCAGTGTTGGAGCAAAATAAATTATACAATACTTGCAGCCATGTTGCACAACATTGCAATTTAAAATTACACCTGCATATTTCTGCAATTTGAAATATCAAGGATTTCTGGTATAATTTTACTGGTATCTCTATATTAAAACTGATAATCAGGATGGAGTGAAAACTGATGATGTGGCAACAACAGCAGCTTGGTAGACAAATGTGTAACACAATTGGTGTCTATCGAAAATGCAGTTTTTGTTTATATGGTTTTTAACACCTCATGAAACTAACAATGAGACAATTTTGCATAGATAATAAAAAAAATGAATAAATTTTAGTATGACAATGCAAAAATGACATATGCACTGAAGCAGTATGTAGTATCAAAATTGTATATGCAACCACAATTAACCCCATTCAATGCTAATAAACAAATAAGTACAAATTATAAAGGTATTTGTAACTAACCTGAGACACAGTCAACCACGACAAGGGCTCCATCAGTGACACGGAGGGCAGCTGTTACTTCTGAGGAGAAGTCAACGTGCCCGGGAGAGTCAATCAAGTTGATCAAGAAACCCTTTTCACTCTTCTCACGCTGGTCAGGGTTTGTGATGAAGACCAAGTCTTTCTCCTCGAGCTCGAAGTACATTGATATGGCACTGAGGAAGAAATCTTTGTGTTATTACATATTTTCATAGTACTAAGTAGTGTGTAGATGTGGGAGGAATAATCAGATGGCCGTTCTAAAATTCCTCAATGAATTTCAGTTTTAAAGGTTAAGAACATTCATCATTTTAGGTGTGTAATCTGAAATCTATTTGTTTGTATAATGTTGCTCAATGTCTAGAAATTTTTGTATTTAAACTTGTGCAATAATTACAAATAAGTACCCAAAACTGCATTCATACTTGCCTGAAACATTGCATGTCCTGTGATCTAGTTTTCCTAACATTTGCACATAATAAATTTTAATTACCTGAATCCATAATTCACCTATGCTTTCTCATCTATATAAAGTTTAAGGGTGAAAGTTCACTTATTTTTGCCCTTTTACTTCGAACATATTTATTTAATATGTATTTACAAAGAAAACTTCATATTGCTAATCTTTTCTGTTCATTTTAAAGTAATTATTGCGAGTTGACTACAACTAAAAAAAAATAGTACTTAAGTTACAAACTATTGTGCAAGACAGTATTACGATTATATCGCGAAAAATAACCCCCAAATAACCTAACAGCTGAGTTCAAGGGTAATAATGCGAAACCCTGGATGAAGGTTATACCATGTGGCTAGCTGGCTACTTACGTGGATTTGATGGTGATACATCTGTCCTGCTCGTCCTTCCTCGTGTCGGTGAAGCGGGTCTCTCCAGCGCGAGCACCGGCAATAATACCGGCTTTGGACACCAGAGAGTCCGTCAGCGTCGACTTGCCGTGGTCAACGTGGGCGATGACGGACATGTTTCTGATATTCTTCTTCTTGTCCATCATCGCGCGGATCTCGTCTACCGTGAAATTCACCTGGACAAACGAGAAAAACACCGTTCAGCGAAAACCCCATCACAACACATATGTTTCAGATTTTCGACCACTTGTAATACGCACGTCGCATTTTACAGCGTAAATCTATACGTTTATACATAATTAACGTATTGCCCGCTACTTTAACACAGACACTTGGATTTATCACCGCATCACTTGGAAACGTCATCCGTTCACAAAGACGACGGACGTGAATAAGTTGAATACTTTTACGGTTATATCCGCGGATTTATAAAAATATTAACGCGTAACGATAGCACAGATGCACAGGAACACTTTTCTGATCACTTTCATGATGTTAGATACTCACCATTTTGGATGGTTTTTGATTTTTCTTTCAATAAAATAAACTACCATACGCCAGCAATGGCGTACGCTTGAAAAAGGACCCGTTCGAGGGCCGGATGTTCCGAGCCAGACGTCAAATACCTGGAGACCATAAACAATTTTAATGTTGCCATTAGATATTCCCTTTCACCAATTAAAAAGTAAAAAAATTTTTTTAGACATTAATTTTCTTTAACATAAGTTCCAAAACATACAAAATAATAACACCCCAACTGCTAATGTATTTAACAAATATCTTAGTTTTAAAACTACTAAAAAGTAGATCAATATAAAAAAAATCGTTATTGTCTATGGTACACTCGTATATTTGGATGACGCTGCAACGTGGCGTTACATTCTGGTTACAGCGCCATCTGTTATTGAATAGCTAAACTATTACGTGGATAACATTATTTTTAGTCGTCTGTGGATAACATCATTTTAATTCAAATATTTTTTTTCATATATCCGCATGATGGCGGTAGCTGTTCTGTCGCCCATGCCTTAAACTTCTAACAAAAGTTTTATCAAAGTTGTAATTGGAGTTGAAAAATATGAACCTTAAAAATAAATTTGCATTCAACTATAAATGCCGCAATTAACTGCTATTAACTTGAACAAGGTAATTGACAATGGTAATGTGGATAGTAATGTATTCTAAATTATGGCAAACCAAATGATTTTCATTTCTCTTTAACCAATAACTTTATTCTTGCTTCTTAATGGTGTTCATTTTTTATAGGTATGGCCAGCAAGAAACATCAAGTAGAGGCATATTTAGTTAAAATTTATAAAACTTAATGTTCAAGCTTCACTTTAATTTTGTATTATAAGCTCCATCGGCAATATCCAGAAATTGAATATCTTCGTAGTCATACTGACATGTTAATAAGCTCGATATACCTACATAGTGGGTAGAAAATTCTACGACAAAATAAGGACAGACAATCTAATTATGGTTCATGGTTTCACCCTTCCGCTAATGAAGGGTTTGTTGTAAACGGAATACAAATCGTAAAATAAGTTTAATTAAAGCCTTTTTTCACATTAAATCGTTTAAGCCAACGCGTGCAATGTATACACAATGATAACAAATGTTGGCAAATAATCTTTACTTGACATAATGCCTAAAATAAAGTGTTACGGAAACCTAAATATGCAATACAATGGCTGCAGACATTTGACCCAAATACGCTTTTGTGGTCAAACCACTCACAAATATCTGTCAGAGAACAAGCACAAAATAAAACAACGGGGACACCAAAGTTACACTGAATCAAAGTTGAAAGTGTATAGGTATTATAATTGTTACCTATAAAATCAAATGTTCTTTAAATTCGAAATTTTGGGATTTTTCGCTAAATGAATATGTCTTAATAACTTTTGTTATGTAATTATTATGGCTTATTTGTTTATTTAAGTTCTTATAAACCTTTTTAAAATTAAAAATTATCTACTATTAAAAAATTTAAAACTTTAAACCTTGACCAGTAAAATGACTAAACTTTGTAGAAACACGCAAATCTTTTTGTAAAACTAGTACTAATTACTACATAAATAGCAATTAATGCAAATAATTAAATAAAGTGTTGTAGACTTAAAAGGCCTAATCTCAAAAGTATTCGTAACTTTTTTATAAGCCTAATTATTCTGCAGCATATTTCAAGAATCATTTTGCACCGACCACATTTATATGTAAATTTGGTCCCAGTCTGTATCAGCCCATATGTCAAGCTGCTGAACACGGGCCTCCTCTACAATCGAGAGTACGATTGAGAGTGGTTAGGCCATATTTTATAGTCCACTACGCTGGCCTAGTGCGGGTTGGCGGACTTTATCTACATACCATAGAAATTCGTACAAATCCCTATGTTATGCAGTTTCCTCACGATGTATTCCTTTACCGTTATAGTGCGTGGTGATGGACTATCAATACACACATGACTCCGAAAAGTCAACATGTTGGCAGCCGCGACTGGTTCGTTTACCTACAGTTCACAATTGGTAACAAATTGAGATAATACTACCTGTAAAATATATCGGACTTGGCTTAATAAATTCCACATCACTGTTATGACAAGTTCTAGCCTGATAGTCAAGATAAACCACGCTGTTTATCTATGTATCATGCCTTGCTTATCATTTATTTTAATTTTCAGCATACAATGTGGTCTTTGTATAATTTTGTTAGATGTCCATCATAGAAGGCGTTATCTTTAACCAGGATTGCTTTGTTTAACTTAATCATTCGTGGTGATCATGACTAAAACTTCGTAATAATAGTAAGTATATAGCTACATACGTAAACAATACACTTCATTGAAATGACTATTTTTTACAGATTTTATCGCGGATTTGGATTAATTTTTACATTTTTTAATTTTCCGACGCGACGTTTCGATTACTTTACAGCTTTCGTGGTCACCAGAACTAACAGTACGGATTTTTTTAAATATTACATTTTTTTTTCAATGAGTATTATTTGCATAAATCTAAGAAACCATTAAATATTATTTGTGAGGTTTTAATTAATTTTATTTTTCGCTTGAAAAAAGAATCGATGGACCTGGGTTTTAAGGATCGGTTTGATCAAGCAACTTTGATGATAACTGACTTTGCTGATATCAATGATGTAATATGACATGTCTGATATATGGTTTGGATATTGTTAAAGTCAAAGTTACTTGGTTGTTGCAACCGATTAAGTAGCTAGGGCAAGGCTTGGTTATATCCTATTCTGTTAATAAGATCTTCGTTCCCATTTAGATAGAGATAATTGTACCAAATAGCAAGACATCTGGCATGGTACATTTCTGGTACAGCCTATGTTTATCCACCTTATTGATATACATAATTTATCGGTTGAGGAGAGATTGAAATCTTTTCCGGATAGATAATATATCTGGACAGTAAATTACTATATACAGGGTATATCAAGACTGCTACCGAAAATGAAGCCGGGTGGTAGTTTTAGTGACTTCAGAAAGAATGCAACAAAATTTTGTGCAAAAATTGTGACGATTTTTTTCTGTCGTCGTATTAGGGTGGTAAGTACATAGTTTTTTCTAAAATAATAGTCTACGCCCATTTATTTTTAAAGGCACTATGGTACGCAAGACTTTAAATGATTATTTTAGTAAAAACAAGGGATTTATCACCCAAACTCGTCGATATTTAAAAAATAATAAAAAACAATTGTCGCGTTTCTTTTCGAAATCTTTAGTTACATTGTGTTTGTAGCAGTTTGTAGTCACTAAAACTACCACCCAGCTTCGTTTTCGGTAGCACTCTTGATATACCCGGTATACATAACACACGCCGTTTTCCTGGTAGGGATAGGCAGAGGTAAAACTAGGACACCCACGTTTTGATTCTGTTCCGCCACTCAATGTGATAGGGGGCTATCGCCATATCGGGCACAAATTCCTGATCAAGCTGATAATGGATAGAAAAATCCAATATCACTTTGCCAGAACCGAGGTTCGAACCCGAGACCTCAGTTTTGTAATCGTACAACTACGCCACTGAGGCAGTTTAATTTGTGCAGTGTTGTTTGTGAAGCCGAAAAGTCTTTCGTAGTTCCTGATACTCACGACAAGTCTCGATCTTAGTGTGGAGTCAGGACTATGTATGTGACTGTTGGGTGTTATTTATTATTTATTTATTTGATCTTTCCACCTACGCCTAGGTCTGCCGCGTCGTCTTTATGATTAAGAAATTAGTAAAAAAAAATTAAGAGCAATCGATTGTATAAGCCGTCAAATGGCATAATGTGCTTAATAATGTAGGAATATATGGACTATGGGTCAAATTAAGAAGGGTAAACATTGCTTGGGGTAGTCAGTAGATTGGTATCTGCGAGGGAGGGCATAGGGTTGTCACGCACTTACTTATTAAATGTGAGGTTAATTTAAATGATACACTGCGTAAAAATCATATGGTTTTCATTCATCAGTAATACTTATACTCATACATACATAAGGATAAATTTAGAATATCGAATAAAAATTCTTAATAATATCTTTACAACTTTATGTTTTTGTAGAGGTTTGTAAACAAAACAAGTAGGTAGGTAAACGTAAGAATGATTACATCTTTGTATAATATGTATTTTACTGAATTTTAATATCCTTACTTACATCGAAATGGTCTTTACAACAATATAAACAGCTCAAATACGATACATTGTCTCTTCTCATCGCCTTACACTATTTTATCCTTAGATTTTCACCCTTCGGCATAAGGAAATATACTTTGTCAGGTGCAGTATTTATGTTATTTGGGCACATAGGAACGACACAATATTTGTAATATGGTTTTTTGTGCTTTTCCATGGCAATTAAGTCGATATTCACTCACTTTCTTTATTTTTTGGTAATTTTTTTAACCAAACACTGCTGTTGACATCAAACTTGTGTAATCGTGACGTCACGAACAACCGCGCCAAAATGGCCGCGTTTAAATTGCCCAAAATTGATAGCGATTTTACTATTAAATTTTTTGCATAAAAGTTTATATTTTGGACGGGATATTTATATGTTTGGTAATGTAATGACTAGTAGAATCGTATAAAAAAAAAAAAAACATGCATATTCCCCAATTGCGCCCCTGCGAATGGGGCCTAAACATATGTAATATTTTAACATCCTAAATTTTATTTATTTTTAAATTCTAAGTAAGGACTACTTATAGATTTTTTAAAATTATCACTCTATAGATCCGGCAAAAGATAAAATTACTCACGTTATGAAAATGATTGCCACAGCCCATAAACATCTGCGTAACTAGGATCGTAAGTCTGACTTTCCAAAATAGCGAGTTTTGCTCATGATCCGTTGACGACAAAATTAAAAATATATTTGTTGTGTCGTCTAGCTGTGATCTAGACACAACATGATCTGTTTACTGTTTTGAGCTATATATAAAATACTAAACATACCTAGCTAAGTCTCCGCAATGTGGTATTATGCATTCTTATCAATAAATTGACGATAAAATCTTTCCTGACTTGTTTATTTGGCTGTGCGACCATACGTTATTTTATTGATGTAATAAAAACTACTTTTTAACCGACTTAAAAAAAGAAGGAGGTTCTTAATTCAACTGCAAGTTTTTTTAAATTTAATTTTTTATTATTAAGTATCGAGTCAAATAATTCGATTGCATTTTAGCTCCTTCGAGTGAGTATTTCTAATAATTAACATACATACATAAACTCACGTCTTTTTTCCTGAGGCCTGAGCCTACCCGGCAGAGGTGCCAGGGCACCCACATTTCGCCTCGTATGTTGCATCCTATAATGTGAAAGGGCGCGAGCCAATCGCCATATCGGGCACAAATTCGTGACTCCTCGCTGATAATGAATAGAAAAATCCAATATCTCTTGGCCTGACCCGGGATTCGAACCCGAGATCTCAGCTTTGTAACCGCATCCTGGTAAAACTAGGCCACCGACAGTCTAATAATTGAAATATAATAGTATAGCTGTGAAAAAGAGACGGCGGAGTAAAACCCACAGTAACAAGTAGTTAAATATTGAAGTACGGACATACTTTTCCCCCCAAAACTAGTAGGAAGATAGCCTTATTTAGCTTACCCTCCAGAAAAAAATTTGGAACCTTTAGGGTATTTACACAAGCAAAAAAAGTGCAATAATGTAAAATATATAATATAAATTTATTTTATTTTATTTAAAGGGTAATTAAATAATTGGTGTTAAACATCTAAAAAATTAAGACATTTTTTTTTATTAATAAAACATTTTCCTCTTAAAACACTTTTTCTTACCTAGTTTGGAAAATAATCATTGGTGGGTGTATTTTAATAAATGTTAAATATATTTTTGCCAACCCTATGTCACGTTCATTGGGGTATATCCGAAGGTCATGGGGTGACTTTGTTGCACACAAAATGTTATAAAATACGTATTTTATAACAGTGGGGCAATCGGTGTGGTGCGGTAACATATCCCTTGTGGCAATACACTAGATTATTTTAAAATAATAAGACGACTTCCGGCCCAGTATTGCTTTGATGCTCAGTACAAATTTAAAAAAAACTGATACGTGCCTTTAAATACCTTCCTCTTGAATCACTTTGACTTTTAATGAAAACTGCATTAAAGGTTGTTGTTTAGAACAAAATATCAAAGAAAATATCAATGTTTTCATAGACACAATGGGAAGCGACTTTATTTTGTAATATGTAAATATACCAAGGTAAGAAGAAAGAAACCTATAGAATCACCTATAGAAATTTCCTGTACAATCCCAAATGAAATTGCATTTTTTTTTTTTTTTTTTTTTTTATTGCAGTGAATGGCGAGACGAGCATGCCGTTCTCCTGATGGTAAGCGATGCGACCGCTCATGAACAGAAGCAAAACCAAACAACACCTTGATTTTCAAAGCAATGCTTGGCATTCCACTGCGCTCGCCATCCTGAGACATAGGATGTTAAGTCTCAATATGTCCAGTAGTTACTATGGCTACAATGTCCTTCAATCCGAAACACAACAGTGCATTTAAACTGCTGTTTGACGGGAGAAATAGACATTGCGGTGGTACCCACCCAGGCAGCCTCTCACATATGAGAGACCTACCACCTTTTATCTTTAAATTCTTTTCAAACAAATCCATTTTCAAATATATACGTTACGTAACTATTTATTTCTAGGATATCTATTTATGTATGTATATTACTAAGGTATGACCAAACGTCAGTGAAATTCGGCGTGGTATATATACTTTTACTTCTATTTTTCTATATTATGTCGGTATCCAATCCAAGCTATGTTTAGTTATAGTTTTTGCCACAACTGAATTAATATTATCTCAGTGATAAGGTCTGGTAGAATTCAAAATAGTTGCTTTAAAATTACCAGCGGAGGATCGTAGACATATTTCAAAACACTTGTTAATAGTTGCTTGAATATGAGTTACGTCTATATCGCCGAAGGGGTAGATAGATATGCTACTAGGTACTCTCACAGCTTCTCGAAATTCTATCCTAAGATGTCAAACGGGACAAGCCTTATACTTTTATTAAGGCTCATTATAAATTGTAGTCATGTTAAAAAGTAATAAAATGAAAGTGCTACTTAAATTATAATGATGTTCAATATAAATATTGTAAGGTTAAAATTGGATCGCCGTTTGATCTGACACCGTCCTCACACTTTCATTTTCAAATAACCTTTAGATTATATTTTTACGCACAATCACTCATTGTTATCACCAAGGTTGGAAGTGTGACCTGACCGCCTTATTACATTCAACTTGTGAACGACGTCTCTTACATCTCGTTCACTCCAGCACAAACATCATAAGGGTGAAAGAGATAAAAAATGTGTGAAGATGATTCGTTTCTCGTGATAATTCGGCCCGTGATGTGGATCACCAAAACACATGGTGCCAATGCCAAATGAGTCAACGTTCGGCGCAGTTAGCAACAGCGAATACTCGTGAAAAAGTAAAAAATCACTTGTAAATTGGCAACGAGGCTTGGAGTAGCGCCAACGAGCGAAGGAACAACTTCCGCACAAATTACAACGTTTGGATAGTTTTTATGGGGAAATCATGATCAATAGAAACCGTCGAAGATTAAGATGTTCCATGCTGAAAGGATAGAACACAATACTGATAGTATTCATTAGTGGTGCAGTGGACAGCAGTTTTGTGGTTTTTTAAATGTTCAGAAATAATAAATTATTGCTGGAAGTCTCTATACTTAGATGCGGTTAGTATTGTAACTCTTATCGGACTTCTTTTAATCAGTCACTTGCTGAACAGAATCTTTCCTCTAAATGCTTCTAGAGCGTACAGAAATGGCATAGTAAGTTTGTATGATTATGTAGTAGATGTTATAAAATTTCTAGGAACATATAGACCTGGTGTTTCTTTATTTCGTATGTTCATATCGGAATTGTCCTACTGTTGTCCTACATTGAGGACCAAATCTGCAACTCAAGAGAAAGCAATTATTTACTCGATCAAACTGTTTACCCGTACTAATTAGGTTTGTCCGTTGACATTATTATTTCCTTCAAGATTCAAAGAACCGAAACCCTCAAGATCAATAGCGGATGAAACCTCAAAATACGATTCCTCGAAGGGATTACAACGTTGCGTACGGCGTGCGAATGTTGGCACCGCGACAAAATGTCGAACCTTGACTGGTTTATGGCGAGTTTTTAACGTCCATGATTCACGGAAATCATTTTAACTCCCCCGCTATTATTCTTAAATCATCTGCCTAGAGATTTAGCTGCTCTTACTATCGGTTCGGAACTCATTTCATCGTTCTTAACAGGTAATTTTATTGTTGCAATAAATGGCCAGAAGGCATGGCATGGCAATGGCACTCCACTACGCTCGCCATCATGAGAACTAAGATGTTAAGTCTCAATATATCCAGTGGTGACTCTGGCTACAATGTCCTTCAAACAAGCTTTAAAAAAATTATTTAAGTGGACATAGAAATTGCAAACGTTGATTGTAAGTACTCGCGACATCAGAGTTTATATAGAATCTTTTCTAATGGTACCTGATGGTAGCTGCAGTGACAAATCCAAATAGAGTAGGCACAACTGGCGATATATAAATAGTTTTGCCTCTTAATACAATTATGCTAGTCTGATCAAAATTCATATAGATAGGCTGAACCCGAAACACGAACACTTGAGAGGATATTTCAATTACTGTGTGCGGTTCAATTAAATGGGAAAATTGTTGAGAAATGAGGAAGGCATTAGTATAATAGACCATGTGGCAATCCCCACTTACCATGTTTAGTTTACACTCTGTTTAGTTCATTGTTTTGTCACCCGCTTTGCACGGAGAGAAGTGGACAATAATTTATTTCCAACTCCTTCTAATCATTTCACTTTCTTATTAATTTCGTTGCGGGTTAAAGACAAGTTTAACATTCCCGGAGACTCGTCGATCTTCAATGCTCGGTGTCATTACATTGAGTACCACTGTTGATCCTGGCTTATAGGAGTTACAGTGGTGGGTGTGAGGGCGGGACAGTCTACTTAATCCCTCTTACCATACACAATGATTTTGCTTAACTGTTCCTGTTCTCTTTGAAACTTTAGTAAGGACATACCACATACAAAAATATATAGGTAATATGTATTTAACATTATGCAATAGGAAATTGAATACAGACAGTGAAATCATGAGATAATTTTACAACAACGTAGGTGAAAGAGCGGAGAGAATGAGTAATCCGTAGTAGGAGGACTTCCACGCACATTTCCGATGCTCCACTCGATGTAAAAAACACTCGCCTGTGAGGTATATTTAAATTCTCTTGTATGACGAGGTCAAAACATTGAGCTTTTGCATTAAGTAACGGAAACGTTTATGGGTTATTGGTATTAGGATAATACTTTTTAAATATATTTTTCTGGTGTGAATAAGCTTGGTCTAGTGGCATTATTTATGAATTATTGTGGGATCAACTCCTGTTTTTAGCCATCAACTTCTTCAATAATTATGACATCATTTCGGTATTCTCTGCCTTATATATTTTGGTTTGTTTGGCTTAACTTGAATTGTCTAGGATTGGTTCGGTTGAGATTGGCTTGATTTAGTTTGTATTTATTTGATTAATTTGATCATATGTGCATAAAGAGAATATTATTGTTCTCAGAGAATCTTCGAGTCTGAACATTGGGTCTGTCATTACCTATGCATGGATACAATCGCCTTTCTCACTAGGTGTTTCAGCGATAGGTGTGTGGATCATATATCTTGATGCTAATTTCTTCGAGCCCATTAATTACCTGAATGCTGACACCTCAACGAAACAACTGCTTACAAAACAAAACGGCTTTACCTACCGCACAGCCGATCTGTCAGGCCGTTCCAATTTACATCTGTCATCAAGCTTGCAACGTAAAATTGAAACTCTGAGAATTGTTTCAATGGAGCCAAACCGCGATGAATGAAGACCAACTCGATTTTACTCCTTGCGCAACATCCGATATGACAGTTGCTCACATAAATAAACACACATTATCGCCCTTAGTCACTTGTAATAAGGTTTAAAATACACAGTTTATTTGAATATCGTTGGCATCGGGAGCGATGCCAGGTTTTCGGGGAAACGTGTGAAAACAAGGTAAATAAATAAATGTGATGCAAGAACGGTCGGATGTATCTAGAAAAATAAAACGACGGATTTTTTAAATGTCTTTCGGATGATACTGGGAAATGTAGTGGCAATATCCGGTGTTCACGGAAAATTCTTAAGATTGTTAAACAATAACAACTCCTTGAAAAATATAACACAATCAATGAGTTGATAAATGAAACTAATTTTAAAGATTGTACAGAAGTTTTTGACAGAAACATATAAGAAACAAAATTACAATTAGATATTTGCATAAAGTGATTGAATTTTCTTAAAAAGCCTGAATATGACAGCTATAAGTGGATTTCTCTTATGTGAAAAACCACCTGAGTAGCTACGACCGCATATTTTATTTCTCCCGCCAAACAGCAGTTTGATTGCACTGTTATGTTTCGATTTGATGGACATTGTAGCCAGCTTAGTCAATTGACATATTGAAACTTAACATTCGTATGTCTCAGGATGGCGAGCGCAATGGCATGCCAAGCATTGCTATTTAATTTATGGTGTTGTTTGATTTTACTTCTATCCGTGAGCGGTCGTAACGCTTAACATCAGGAAAATGGCGTCCTCGTCTCGCAAGTCACCGCAATAAAAAAAAGAATTATAGAAAAATAACAGCGTCTCAATCGTTTTTTCATAAGACTGCTGAAACTTCAAAACCGAACAGCCGTACGTAGTTCCCCGAATCGTTTCACGTTTATAGAGTAAATAAGTAATAAAACAAATGAGCGTGAGTCATGAGTTTGTTGCCAAACATTGCTGTACAGCCGGCCCGGTTCTTTGAAATTTTCCATTATAAACTTAATTTATAATTTAGGACGGTTTTATATGGCAATCTTTTAACGTCTACAATAATACCAGCTTTCTTAAAAGTGTTCTGTGTTTGACTATTGTCTATACATTCTGCATATTTAACTTGAATGCGTTCGAAATTTAAAATATTAGAAATCAATAATTCCGAAGAAATAAGAAATTAAAATTCATCATAATCTTTGAAGAAGTTTTCAATAGATAACCTTCAGACAATAACTAGCTCAAACCGATTATAATTAATTATTAAATTCATTCGTCGTTCTTTAAAGAAATCGTCGCCATGTAACGCTTTCCTTACTTTGAAATATAATTGTAACACATGACTATTATGAATTATGTTTATAGTTTTCGTTTGTATAACATATGGATAGGTTGTTAGGACACATTTATGTACCGACTACTGCCAATGCGCTGGAGTGATGCGAGTCTAAATCGAGCATCTCATAGAGAGATGACCTCCAGAAACTTACCACGACCGTTTATGCACACGATTTTCAAAATTATAGGTGTTTTTATACAAGGACATTGTAGCCAGTGTAATTAGTATCAAAACCAAAACAACAAGTTGAATTACAAAAAAATGCTTGGCATTCCAAAAATACTCGCCATGCTGAGACAGAAGATGTTAAGTCTCAATCAATATGTCCAGTAGTTAATCTGTCTACAATGTCCTTCAAACCGAAACATAACAGTGCATTTACCCTGCTGTTTGGCTTGAGAACCTACAACGTCGTACCTACCCAGGCGGCCTGTCACACATGAGAGACCTACCACCAATAAATTTAATTATTCATCTCGATTCTTTGTGAAACTAGAACTTTCCAAATCGTGCCTTTTTATTCTGTACTCAATACCTCTGTAGACACCTTTTAAACTATACACTATAATGAAAATCTACCATTAGACTATACTCCCTCATACCATGGCTAAGTTATCTGTGTTCAATATAAGTCTCTACTATTGTAGAATAAGGACACAATTTGTACTTTCCCATGGCTAAACTAATATGTTTAATGAAGCGTCTATATTATAAGGATGTATAGCAATTCCACATATCAACGGCCGAGCACCTTGACCGTGTTTCAACGGCGCGACCTTACCGCTGATACCACGATAACTTGTACAATAATAACTACTTGAACATTAGTTTGTTTCCAATAAACCGTTGTTTTACCTGGTACCATGTTTTGTGTAAGATCGGTGCAAAACAATAGACACTACAATCGTTTAGAAAATCAATTCTTTTAACACGATCCATTCCCGAAGAAAAGATATTTCAATAGAAAACCCTCTTTTCTTCTTTTTCTCCTCAGCCACAGGAAGTCCACTGCTGATCATAGGCCCTACTCCAAGCATCTTTTCATTGAACTGTTGGAAGTGGTCTGCATAAAGCGACAACCTTAGCCTAAAATATTATCCAACTTTAAAATAAAATTATTCGTCTAGGCAAGTTGGCATTGTTCTGTCGAATTTAAACGGTATTCTACCTAATATGGTCTGAGCTTCAGATGCATTCATATTTTTTCCATGAAAATATCAAAAAAGTACAAAGGTTTTTGACTACGTAAGTACCACACACTCTCAGTCAATCAAATCAAGTCAGATACGTGTTATGTGAGCACGAACGGCCACTAATCAAAGCCAAGAGGTCGCCGGTGTGGGCCGCTCGTAAATCCATCGAGAAAACCATTTGTATTGTGTGTGTTGACTTACTAAAATGTCATTATGTCGTGGAAGGTTTACCTTCTGTTAAAGCCAGTTTTGTAGAGCCTTACTTAGCTTGTTGTAGTGACAGCATCAGTTAATCAACTCAAGTGGTACTACTGTCTTATAGAAAATTGATGTAGAGCTGAAACTTTGCTATTACATTTCGTTTGGTAAAACAAATTGTTGAATACCTATTGCTTATTATAGGAACCCCGAATCCGTATAGATAGCAAACCCTTTACACGACATTATTATCATGACCTAGGCAAAGTAGTTTCAATGGTTCATACAAATATATCCGATTAAAATTTGTGCGAATGTGTTATCGACCGGAGCTGACCGGAGCCCTATAATTGTGTCTACTGGCCAGATCTTTGGCCTGTAGATATTCAATTTGAATTGATCTGCTCGTAGCTTTGCCATTTTTTATTCGTATTTTCTACCTTTACAAACATATATTTCCATTATACAAATAAACTCAAGCGTTATCCACCAGTCACCACTCCAACAAAAATAATGTTGTTTATGAAACCAAAGGATTTCATGACACCATTTATTGTTTATATAAACTAAAGTAATAACAACGCTGATGTAAGCCCTACTGGTAGTAATTAAGTGTAAATATAGTTGGAAAGTCAGCGCATTAAATTAGCCGTTTGAATCGGTCCTGCAACATCTGGCGCCACTGAGGCAGCGTTTTGTTCGTGTTGCCAACTTATTTACAGAACGCGTACGCTTACGCTTAGCTTCACCTGCGACTTGGTAGAAGTGGCAATTGTTATTTGATTATTTAATAAAATATCGCCTTATTGGTGTATTTAGCATCTGCTGGATGTGATCCGTGAGATTCTACGACTGGACTGTACGGCCTAACTACTCTCAATCGTACTCTCAGTTGTAGAGAAGGCCCGTGCACTGCAGTGGGACAGAGGACAGGGCAGTTATTTTAAGCCTTGATTTGCCCAGAACCCCAAGAGGATTAGTTTGGCATGCCCAGATTCCCTGGTTCCTATGGGTTTTGTTTAATTATTGAATAAGTATTTTTCTTAAAGGAAACATTAAGGTTTACAATGCGGTTAAGCATCGGTTAAAAAGCGTTACTCAATCACACCTTGATATTTGATAAAAAACCTTCAAGCGTTGTTAATCAACAGTCCTTCTAAGATGGAGACATGGTTCAAGTTCAGACAAAGCTTCTGTTAACAGTAGTGATAAGTTATCAATTTACCATCAAACATACGCTCCATTTGCAGATCCAAACTAAAACATTTCGTCATTGTTTTTTCTAGAGCAGTGACTAATCTGTGTCATCATTTTGAGCAGAGCTGTTTCCCTCAATCACTGCCAAATCCTAATTTCACGAGTGCAGTCATTAGCGCACCTGTTCTCACTTGGATACAGGGGGTTACTCTACACTTCGACACGATGACGATTGGTCGAACGTCGTACGTAAAACTGTACGAATATTCCTAAATATTTAACAAAATATTCGAATACGCTATCGTACATCTTAATGTTAGACTAAGTTCGATGTGAATGATTAGGGAATAGTATTGATTTCTCCGGGTATTTTTAACTCATATGTGGACGTCGAACGTACGAATATTCGAACTTCGTGTCGAAGTATAGAGTAATCCCCAGATGGCTTCATTAAGCCGATTTTTTATAGATCCGACTGACGTAAAAATACGTCGATAGTTGTGAATCACCCCAATCCAGAAACTAGCGTCTTACTATTAGCTGAAAGATTAATGTGAGCAAATCTTCCGCTGAAATGGCTTAAGTAGAGATTAGATAACGAATTATATTAGATCAGTGATAGTCTTCTTAATAATAGTGTGAATGTATCTATATTTTCTATTTTTACAGCCTGGAAAGGCCCACTTGGTAAGAGGAGAAGAGGAAGACCCTGCGCAAGATGGGAAGATGACGTAGTTAAAGTCGCCGGTGTAGATTGGTTTCAAATAGCCAAATCTAGAGAAGACTGGTCATCCTTGGAGGAGGCCTTCACCTGCAGAGGGGTTCTAGCAGAAGATAATAATTATTTTTCCGTTTAATATTTTTTTAGATTATAATTACTTTTTCGCTTAATATTTTGATTTTAAGCTACTTTTTAATTTTTTACTTTCTAGTTACTTTATTTTACGTTACTTCACTTTATTTTTTCTTACTACTACTTACCTTCTGTTTAGAAATAAAAGGCTTTTTTATTTTTATTTTTTTATTTTATTTTATTTATCTATATTTTCACAGTTCAACGAATATATACGAATATCTTATGCGAAAGTACTACATATTCGACTAAATTTCAATTAAGTTTACAAACACAATGAAAACTTGGATGCGTATCAAATGAGCGCTATATATTCTGTATCTGTATCTGTATCAGCCCATATACGTCCCAATGCAGGGCACGGGCCTACTCTACAATCGAGAATACGATTGAGAGTGGTTAGGCCATATAGTCCACCACGCTGGCCTAGTGCGGGTTGGCGGACTTATATACCATAGAAATTCTTATGAATGGCTATGGTATGCAGGTTTCCTCACGATTTTTTCCTTCAACGTTTTAGTGCGTGGTGATTGACTATCAATACACACATGACTCCGAAAAGTCAGAGGTGTGCCCTGGGATTCGAACCCGCGACCACCGCGAACATGTTGGCAGCCGCGTCTAGTCCGTTTTACCAACAGGCCACCACGCACTTACGCTATATATTACTTTATTGTAACAACTCCTAAATTATCTTTTTCATCCAATCTAGGAGATAACCTAAATAAATTTTACAAGTAATAAATCTTTTGCCATGTCTGTATAATTCAACTCGAAACCTACTTTCCCGTTTGTATCGGACAACAATAAACATCTTACGAATCCAGTTCTTCAATTATTCGATTTACTAAGTCAACCTAAAGTCAACAAACAATAAGACTGTAATTAATGGCCTCGCGAAGTCGTTAGTTCCCCAAGTGTCCGCTATAAATCTAAAGGCGCCACCGTTGCGTGATTCACCAATTGGCGTCGCTTGATCACCAGCACTCGCACCCTTCAAATGTTTCAACGAATTCTAAATTTAAAGTCGTGCGATTATTTTTTCATGTGTTGGATATTGTTGGATCCAGGATCGATAGCACTTTTTTCTTGTTAATTTCTCTGAAATGAGGTTGAGTTGTTGTGCAACTCTTTCATGATTTATTATATCTGTTATTAAATTAATTGGTAAATTGATTCATTTCTTTGAGCCGGTGTTTCCCCAGCTGGTATTTTTTTATTGCATAGGTCCGGCAAATGAGCAAACAGTTTACTTGATGACGAGTGATTACAGCAACCCATGAACATTCGCAACACTTGGGTCGTGGATGTATTGTTGGCTCATCAAATCGGGAGGAGAGTGTGAAGGAATAAGGTTGGACAAAGGAAAGTAGTATTAGGCATCCGAAAATCTCACTCACCGACTGAAATGCGACAGCCCGGCTGTCGCTTCACGTCGATTCTTTGTGAGACAGTGGTACCACCTTGGACAAGCCTGTCCAATCAACAGCGTCCAATTGGCAACAGCTTGGCTCTACTTTTTGAAATCACGACTTTTAGCACTATTTTGGTGCCAGGATTTGTCTTCCTATTCAATCTCTTCCATTCCACACAATCTTCAGCGGATTCACGATTGCCTTGATGATATCAAGCCAAAGTTTATTTGGGCGACTTCTTAGCCTTGGCACTACTATATTGAAACTTGCCTGAATTTCAATATAGTAGTGCACACATTTACCGAAGTACGCTAGTGGTTTCCTTGAGTTAAAATCGTGAGTTGAAGACAGTTATTAGGTATTCTCTTGAAATTATTGTAATAATATGTTTAATCTGTCGATAGATTTGTGTGATAGTTCTTCATTCTTGACAAATTCACATAATCATTTTCTTGAAATCGGTTGTTGTAACTATAGTAATTAATTATTTGCATAAACAATTAAATACAAATTAATAGTCCAATACATGAAAGTAAACATATTTGTTAGCGTAAAATCGAAACCGCAGAAATAAACACAGTAGTCATTTTTTTAAACCTTTACAAAATATTACAATCAACATAACCACGACAGATAACGTAATACCATTATGAACTACAAACAAACACGTCATTAATAAAAAGAAATTAATTTGCCTTTATTTACTTGCAGTCGGCGCAACATGATTTCTTATGTTTATTTTTTGTATTTTTATAGGGACTGTATACAAAATAAAATCGTTTCCAAAAATTTGTCAACATCCGTATTGACATAATTGTATACATAATCATGTCTATTTACCGACATTTATAACATGAACCCTTATAACTATATATGGCTCTAAAAAAATAGAAAAGTAAAGAAACAAAAAATTTGACAGTTCGTGTTGCTAAGGGAGTTTCTTGCGCCGTTTCTTCTTCACAGCAACAACACGTTACGAAGCGATGGCAGCAGTATTTATAATAATTAACGATCCAAAACACGTCGTGAAATTTTGATAAGTATAGAATATTTTGATTAATTTTTATTCTGATAATATGAGAATTGACGTCGATAGATGTGATTCAGACCTAAATCTATCGGAAATTCAATTCAATTCAATTGTATTATTGTACGGAATGTCAAATGTGGAACCTAAATCGTGAGTAACACAATGATTTTTTATTTGGGATTTCCCGATAATCCACTGCTGCTCGGACAAGGAAAACTTAAAGGGTAGCAACCATTCGTGGTTTGGTCATGTCTTCTTAACCACAGTCGTACGTGGTCAGATATCAAATTATCAGGGTCATCAACTCATCTGTGAAGAGAACTATGAGCTTTGACATTGTTCTAAAATGATATCTAGATGGCACTAGGGTAGTCAATAGTTCTACTGAAAACGCAAAAGACCAGGCAAATGAAGGCTTATTTCGAACAATTAACATTAAATTAGATAGATTTAGCATCATTAGAATACTAATTATTTTGGTACTGTTTTATGTAATAAAGGCACAAAGGTTATTTATTATGGAGATATACAAATGTTTTCAATCCAGCAGAAATAATAACTACTACAGATTATTTGTCCGTTGACAATTACTATTAGTAATCTACCTTCTGTTGGCATGTGGCGAAAGGAGCTACAATAAAATAAAATAAAATTATTTAACGCATTGTTTCTATTGCATGTGCATTGTCCCCTTCATATACGGTATCCAGACAGGGTAATTTACTAAAATCCAGCATTGGCGTTTGCTAACGAGAAATGGAGCGTAGCATTTTGGGTATCAATGTCACAGACCGAATTAGGAATACCGAAATACGAAACCAAATTTTTTAAAGCCCAGTCTTGATCAAAAAGCCACCAAGCTAAAGTGAGACGGGGCTGGTCAAGTGTGTCGCATGCGAGATAAGATGTGGGCGAAAACCACGTGGAAGACCCAGACACAGGTGGTGAGACGAATTGAATGCCTATTTGAAGGTATGGTCATATAAAGACCTTGACCGGGGAGCACGGAAGGTTGAAAGAGATGTATTTTCCTTGCAGTGGGACGCTAAGGCCTCGTAATAATACAACTATTGATTTGAGATATATTTTCATGATATAACAACAAGCATTTATACTCGTAATCTAATAGTAATTAACATTTTCAATGTAATACAAACTGAACAGAGAAAAACTATCGATTACATTACATCAATCAATCACAGTACATTTTGATACCAGCGCTTACGGCGACAGAAGAACGTAGGCGACCCAAATATATATTGCTGTGGCAGCCTTTAGGTTCCTTGCAGTCACTTTTCGGAGCCAATGATCAGTCACAGCGATATTAATCAGTAAATGCAAAGCGAAGTATGCCATGTCTGCGTCCAAAACGTAAAACAAAATCCCATATCGCATGACCCCGTGTGAAATGGCTCCAATAAGTGCGATATGTCCGGAGGGGTTGCTTTCCCTTACCAATGGTTTTTTTTTGTTATAAATAATTATAATATATCATGATATAAAGATCACTGGGTTTTCGAAAAGTTGGTTGAAAAGTGGTGGAAAATGCGTATTTGAAAATTGTACATTGATTCCGAAATTCTATATATACATAAAGTGATAATAAGGGTAAAAAAATATATATTTGAATTGATTAAATACTAGATGTTGGCAGGTGTGCGCCTCTACCACGTCATATGAAAGAGTGTGAGACTTAGTTCACTACCAAACTCAATATGGGTCACCAGATGGTCCATCCCGACCCCGTTATATGCATCATCATCATCAACAGCCTTTTAATGTCCACTGCTGGATATAAGCCTCCTCGAAATTGCACCATGTTACCCTGTCTTCGGTTTGTCGCATCTACCAGCAATCTTTCCCAACTCGTCAATCCACCTAGCTGGTGGGCGTTCTACACTACATCAAGACCCAGTATCCACTCAAGAACACGTTTATTCCATCTGTAATCGATAATTTCAGCTTGCCAATCCCATGTGCTATGTCAGTAACTTTGGTTCCCTGTCGTTATTATTATATGTAACTCTACTAAATCCTGACTCTATCAGTGATCAGTTTTATTATTTTATTTTATTAGAAAATCGATTGTTTAAATCGTATCAAAATACACAAAATGATTGAAGTACATATTCGCAGACAGCCCTACACCTAAACAGCGTTTACTTTTTATCCTTTTTAACTCCCGTACGGTACAATAGATGGCGTCTATTTCGGTGAGTGAGTCAGGTTCGAGTTGCGACAGTACGCGACACCCCAGGGGCGAAGGCGCCGCGACGGCGCGCCGATCCCGCCGCCCCGGCGCCTCTCAACCCACTGGAACCCGCCACCAATGTACGTATGTTTATCAATTTTAAAAATTCTGATGAATTAGGTCGCTTGCGGTTTGTTCGCCGGCTTAGGGAGTCGAGATAATTTAAAAATAAAATTGTTTGGTATTTTTGTACGTATGATTTGTCAATAGAAGCTTCTGGCTTCTCTTATAATTCGTCTTAAATTTTAAACTAATTTTTAATTCGTAATTTTATTACAAAATCCAGCCTTTCTATCTCTCTTTAAGCTATGAAAGAAAACGGTCAACAAAGTAAACTTATAAATTTCATATTTTATTGAATTTTGAATTGACTTCCATGAGGATTCATATATGTATAAGTATTGAGTACATATATAAGTAGTCTCCTTATATAACTCGCGGCGTACATAGTTAATCATAAGTCACTTTTCACGGTATCCTAAACCATTGTTGTCTTTCCGCAGGCCTTCACGCCAGCAGAAATGTCACTTATCTAGGCCCCCTGGACTTCTCAACAATCGTGAGATTGACTTCTACGTCCATTTATTTTAAATTCCATTCAAATGTGTAGAGTTGGGTGCAGTTGGCAGTTATCGGATATCTCTGTGAGTCGATCAGTCAAACAGTCACGTTCGGATATGCAGATTAGTATTATACTCTCGGTTTTATTATCAGATGTATGTTAAACAACAAGTAGAGGTCATTATCGTAGGTTCGCCATGATTTCGGGAATTTTCCTCATGATTTCGGAGATTGGTAGTTCCATCACGTGGTCGTAGATGTCGCTCTATGAAAATTTATTTAATATGTGATAATAAGTTCATTACGTTTTCACTTAATGTTTTTATTTGATTGTCTTTTTGTCGGTATCGTGAACTTTAACCCTTTTGGCAACAAAATTTCCATAATTTCACTTTAAAAAACGTATCTTTACTTCGAATTTTGCTTTAAATGAATCCCTAAACTGTTAACATTTTATACAAATTATGTGCTTATTAAAATTAAATATCAATTTTAATTAACTGTCTACCTAAACCGGTTAACATTCTTAATATTTCGATAAACAACACAAATAGGGAACCGAGCTAAACGAAATAATATTGTGCAATTTAATTGAGGAAGTCGTTGTTGTGATAAAGTATTTCCGACCAGGTTATTAGCGCACGATAATTATAAACTGGGACTATACGAGGATATAGGCTATAAACGATTGTTAACAGCGATATTTAAATAATATCCAACATAAATTAAAATGGCTTCCTGGCTTAAAAATACATTTTATATGCTTAGTGCTCATTAGAAGTAGCAAATACAAAATAATATAAAATAAAATAAAATAAAAAAAATTAAAATTGCCTTTATTCTACCACAATTTACGATTATTAGGATTACATACAATTATTAATACTATACAATTCTTATTGCTATATTTCTTTTAGTATGAATAGAATTTAACTTTATATCTATTATATTAGTTATTAAAAAGAAAATATATTTATTCCAATTTTTATAATTTATTTTTCTTTATTGTGGAAGTCGCCCCCTTGGCGTAGGCCTCAAAAATACAAAATAATACAGATATGTAAATATTTAACTCATCACAATAACTAATTCAAAACTAAGAATAGTCTTTGGATTCCTCTTGGAGCCTTTACTCTGATCAACACACAATAGAATCACCGACCGAATCAACGACACACCTACGCTCCTTCTACTCAAGTCATTCTCAAAAATTGCAGCATCCAAAAATACTCGTTACAGTTTATTATGGAGAACTTTATTTATTAAGAAGAACTAAAAGTTCAGGATTTGCTAGAAATTAATTGCCACTGTCATACTAATAGAGAATTTAAAATCAAAGAAAATGACTAAAAAAAAACAATTCTTATTGCTCTTTACCAAAAAACTGCTTTCAGTTTCGTGTGAATTCTAATTTGGATTTACCTAGTCTAAGAAAATTTATATTTTCACATGTTACACATCGTTAAAAATATGAATACCTAATGCTTCAGGTACTGTTTAGCAGTACCAGTCAAATTTAAGGAAAATCCGGAATAAAATTCCAAATCATGGTTACACGACGATCGTAAACATAAAAGTCCAGGAAAAGACCTCGGTGTGGCTCGTAAAAAACGTATAGTCACTACACTACGCCAGTCACGTTACTGCTACGTATACCGATACATAAAATCATAATTAACATAGCAATCTTAAGAAGTCTCATGGTGGTAGGTTTCTCATATGTGATATAGTTAGTAATATAGTTTAAAAGGTTTCTACTGACTACCGAATTAACGCCCGAATACTGGAAAGCCATTCAAATAATAAGTTGCTCTTAACAGTGCACGGCCCACTTAGCCAGTACATTTAAGCGGGATTAACGTAGTTAAGCGCAACTAATATTTAAGTTACGTTCCAGTATAGACACGATTTGGACAGTGCTGGTTTCACAAAGAATTGAGGTGAATAATACCTAATTTACAGGTTGTAGGTCTCTCATAATGAGAGAGACCCCCTGGGTTGATACCTATTTCTATTTCTCCCGCCAATAACAGTATAAATGCACTGTTATATTTCGGTTTGAAGGACATTGTAGCCAAAGTAACTGCTGGACATGTTGAGACTTAATATCTTATATGTTTCAGGATGGCGAGTGCAGTAGATTGCCAACTATTACTTAAAAAAGTCGTTGGATGCAGGCTGCTTCTAATAGTTCGCTGTGGAAAGTCCTAGGGAAAGAATTTCGTTCAGAAGTGAATTTCCTGTGGTTAAAGATGATGCGAAAACTTGTAGCTCTTTTATTGATCCTGGAAATCTAGTTTATTAAATCTGTTTCGGTTTGAAAAACATAACAATTGTAAAAATAATTGACTAGCTGTTATTTTTTTATCAATCTATGTTTTCCTCAGCAGCTTAAAAAACACATTAACACAAAGAGATTAAAGATAATTTTAAATCGATTATAGTTTATTAAATTCCTATTTGATATTAACATTCCTAAACCAATTTAAAAATGATAACCCACGATTAATCTTTTAAGTTACTCTTAAATGTCGTTAGTTAAAGGTTATTTTTTATGTTCAATATTATTCGTTACCGATTTACGAACAAGCATCAAGCGCTACGATCAAGCGGAACGAATATTCTGTCATCTTTCACAGTTTCGAAATACATGTATGTATCAGCCCATATACGTCCCACTGCAGGGCACGGGCCACCTCTACAATCGACAGTACGATTGAGAGTGGTTAGGCCATATAGTCCACCACGCTGGCCTAGTGCGTGTTGGCGGACTTACATATCATAGAATTTTTTTTTATAAATCGCTATGGTATGCAGGTTTCCTCACGATGTTTTCCTTCACCGTTTTAGTGCGTGGTGATTGACTATCAATACACACATGACTCCGAAAAGTCAGAGGTGTGCCCTGGGATTCGAACCCGCGACCACCGTGAACATGTTGGCAGTCGCGTCTAGTCCGTTTACCAACAGGCCACCACGCACTTCGAAATACATACTAATTGTTCATCCAAAGGTTGCCAGGAAGAAATCGCTCAATGCGATATGGTCACCCATTGTACTATTGAATTTTTGTCTGATATATTTATTTATTATGTAACTTAAGATGTACAATAAAGACTCATAAATTATATTACTACTTATGTTTGTTGTTTACTTGCATTGAGGTCGAAGGTCGACATACATTTGAGGAACAACTGGCTCAATCGAACTGGCCATATACGATAAAAGGAATAGGTTTGATGATCACTCTAATGTTACACTCCACTAAGAACCCTAAAGGATCTTTCGATACCACAAAATTCAACTCGAGTTAATATTTTGTTGATTACCTACACTGTCATTTTTTTAAGTGAATATAATTTTTCTATGTGAGTAGGATTCAGCAATTTATACCTACCGCTTACTTTAAAAAGATATGTATAAGTAATTAAGTATCAACCACTGTTTACAACAGAAAACAATCATTTTAAAATGAGTCATATCCATATGACTTTAAAAATAGTATCGAAGGGCCTTCAAAATACAATTTATAAACATTACAGACACAAATAAACATTTGAAGGTCCGGCAACAAAAAACTATGGTATAACACGCATTATATACTAATTTAATATGTATGATAATGGGACATGTATTTTTGATAAGCATCATTTAATCATAATTTTTATGAAGTGTAAATAAATTTTGATAAGCATTTACACATTTTTACGGGTTGGCAACTTTGGCACGATTATCCTAAACAATCCTAAACTTTTTTTTATGGCGAGACGAGTATGCCGTTCACCTAATGGTGAGCGATACAACCGCTCAGGAACAGTGGCAAAACCAAACAACACCTTGAATTACAAGGCAATATTCTTGGCACTCCACTGCGCTCACCATCCTGAGACATAAGATATTAAGACTCAATATGTCCAGTAGTTACTCTGACTACAATGCTCTTCAGACCGAAACACAACAGTGCATTTACACTATAGACATTGTGGTGGTACCTACCCAGGCGGCCTCTCACACATGGGAGACTTACCACCAGTAAAATATATTTTAATACTTATAAAATACTTTGTGTACTTGTCTTCCTTTCCTATTTTAAGACAAGTTATTTTGACTTCACTTAATAATACTGGAAGTCTATGTAGTAGGAAACTAAACCATGGAGACTTACTGATAAACTAATATTTATTGTAAAAAAAAAACCTATGTTTAATTCTCTGAATTATGTGTGTAGTTTTTTTTTTCAAATACAATAGTATTTGATTTGCGTCCTTCTATATTTAACCACTACATATATATTTATACGTTTTTTGGATTATTCTGTTTATAGTAAGGTCTGATTTTTGAACTTTATTTATTTTGTAACGAAAGGTTTGTGAAATAATGACTGTTTGATGCTGTGGTTTGATGCCTAAAAAGTAGGATATGTTTTTTTTTAATTTTGTGACTTTAATGCACAGGTAATAGATTAGTAACAGACATCTATCCTTTGCGATTCGACACGAAATTATGTATATTTGTCGGGCTATTTATTTGTCTTTTTTTCTTTTGCATGGTTATTAGAAAATAGCCCAGTTCAGTGTCAAAACATTCCAGTTACGCATGGCATCGTTTATTAATTTAAGGTTTTGTATCAGTTCACTGGAAAATAATTGCTACTCCAATAATTTTCCGCATTAGATTGTAATTTTTCGGCTGTTATCACTAAACCAAAAGCAAAAACAAATTATTCCAATTAAATTGTCCGTGACTAACGGCTGTTAGGCGTTTCGGTATTATCATTTAACCGCAAAGCTTTATATTCCGTCCGTCAGTTTGTCAATAACAACCGTGGTTTATTGTAGAATTGTATGGAAAAACCCTCGTAAGGCATCGTTTCGCTTTAGTGGCCAGTATATAATGAGCTCTGAGTTCGATGCGTAGTGATATCTTGTTTTACAAGTGGTTTTTAATAGTCATTGAAGGGTTGTTTGCAAAAAAATATTATAAAGTAGTTTTTGGATTGTATAAAATTATGTTAATCAACTTCTTCGTTTAACTTTTTGACTCGAAATACAAAACCACTTTTTTATTGTCTGTTATAGGGAAGGAGTATCTTTTTATTTTTTAAAGTTCTTTAATAAGTTATATTTTGTTGGTTTCATTGGGTTAAAGTTGGGAAAATAAAAAAAACTAATAAAAAAATGAATATCAAGCGGCATTTTATTTATTTATGTATTTAATCCTTTTTTGAACTGTACAGAGATACTAAGAAGATATTATACAATAAAAAATAATAGTACAAGTGGCGGCCTTATCACACTAGGTAATTTCTTACAGACTACGATGGGATATATACAGGGTATATCAAGACTGCTACCGAAAACGAAGCCGGGTGGTAGTTTAACCGACTTCAGACACATTGCAGCAGAAAATGTTGAAAAAAAAACGACGTTTTTTTTTTGTTTTTTTTTTCATATGGTCGGTTTTGAGGTGGTAAATACATTTTTTTCTTAAAATAATAGTGTATTCCCTTTTATTTATTAAGACTCTAAGGTATTAACGAGTTTAAATTATTATTTTAGCAAAAACAATGGATTTACCACCCCAAAATCATGATATTTAAAAAATCATAATATTTTTAATACTTATTATTGTATTTCCATTTAATTAACAATATTTATTAATTATTTAAAACAATTATTTCATCGTTATCATTTGCGTGTAATAAAGCAGATGATTATAAATTTTATCCGTTTTTCAAGGTCATAGTAACAACAATAAAATTGAAATCTTGAAATTGAAATCTTTTATTAAAAATACAGACATACAGAGACTTAATACTAATTAAAAATAATGTAATACAAAATAATGAAATCCTTATAACTAGTGTGACCAGGGGTACCCAAACTATGCATAGCCTGTATCTTGGGCTACCAAACAAAGATTTAGGAATGTCTGAGTACAAGATACTTAAATTCACGAGAAAAAAAAATGAATTAACGCTAGGTTTATTTGAAAACAAGAAAAAAAACAGCAATGTTTACAGTTCAAACTTTATTTATGTGTAATATTTTATTAAATTTAACTGAAATGTATTATTAAATGTCGAACCGATGAGAAAAATTCATTTTGGATGTTTTATAATAATACTTCATACCGCACTTATGTGTTTTATTATTAATATTATATGGTGGTAGGTATTTTATCTCTTTATCTCTCATATGTGAGAGGCCGCCCGGGTAGGTACCACCGCAATGTTTATTTCTCCCGCCACACAGCAGTGTAAATGTACTGTTGTCTTTCGGTTAGAAGGACATTTTAGCCAGATTAACTACTAGACATATTGAGACTTAACATCTTATGCCTCAGGATGGCGAGCGCAGTGGAATGCCAAGCATTTCTGTGTAATTCATAGTATTGTTTGAATTTGCCACTGTTTATGAGCGGTCGTATCACTTATCATCAGGTAAACGGTATCATCTGCTCGCCATTAATTGCAATAAAAAAGTAATGTCGACCCAACGCGACGCAAAAAATACATTTTCAATGTTTCTTCCCAATTAAGTGTTTTAGTAAAAATATTATTGACTAGCTGTACCCGCGACTTCGTCCGCGCGGAATTTAACAAAAACTTTTCTAAAATAAAAGATTTTTTCTAAAATAAATGTAGCCTAAGTTACTCCTTATTATATCAGCTACCTGACAATAAAAGTCCCGTCAAAATCCAGTCCAGTCCAGCCATTTCAGAGATTAGCCGGAACAAACAGACAGACAGACAGACAAAAAAAATTTAAAGGTCATTTTCGGAGTAGGTATCGTGTATATAACGATATGTAGTTGGACATTTTGATTTATTTTCACTTTACAAACAGACACTTCAATTTTATTTATATGTATAGATTTCTAGATAACACAAACACTAGTTTAATTCCGTGAGTTTAAAATAATAATGTGATTTAACTCGGACTGCGTAGGTGGCGCAGTTGTACTACGGTACGATTGTAATGCTGAGGTCTCGGGCTCCAATCTCAGGTCGGGAAAATTGATATTGGATTTTTCTATTCATTATCAGCCCGGAGCTAGGAATTCGTGCTCGATATGGCTATAGGCTCGCCCTCTATCACATCGTTGGCTTCGGAACATAGAAGGCGAAATGTAGGCGTCCTGATCCTACCTCTGCCTATTCTTTCTAAGAAAAGGCGTGAATTTATGAATGTTTTATGTAAGACACTAAATTGACTATCTGAAAAATTTTAAAGTTGGGCACGATACATTTTTGACCAGGAATAAAAATAATGTTTAATTAAATTTAAAAAGAAGTACAATTAATTCCTATTCCATTTTTTTGCCTTCATTATTTTGAAAGGGAGATACGAGAGCAAAAATGTAATAGTTATCATAATAAAAATACTCATAAAACTACATCAGCTTACAAACACTTCAATGGTTGCAAGAGGTCAAGTTACACTGGCGGTGCATTGCCTAATGTGCGTGTTGGTGAAAGTGCACCCGGACGCATTTGCATACGGAGTATTGTCAGAACATCCTTATTTACAAACAAGGAAAATGAAAATTCAGTACGTCTATACTTATTCGTAAAATAATAAGTAATTTGCTTTCAATGCAACATGCAATTGTATTTTGTGTCACACCATAGATTATACACGTGTCACACTATCGGAGGAGGAGAACGATTTGTACGGAGTTTTTGGACTATGCGTCAAGATTCAAGCGTCATTCTCTATCAGCCGATATACGTTCCACTGCAAGGCACGGGCCTTTTCTACAATCGAGAGTACGATAGAGAGGGGTTAGGCATAAAGTCCACCACGCTGGCCTAGTGCGGGTTGGCGGACGAAGTAACTTAATTTATGAGTATTGGAATGCGCGTTTCAGGTCACTATGTTCACCTTGCATTTTAGTGTCCAGGAGCTCGGGTAACTTTATATATGTCATTTAAATAGTCCATTCTCGTGAAAATATTTACTACAACCTGTGTTACAATAGTAAAGGCTCGGCGTCGACTGAGCTAATATCATGTCCCTACACGCGTGAAATATATAAATAAAGAGAGAAAATGCAGTTAATAAAATATTGTTATGTTAGAGAAGAGGATAGAAGGCGTTGAATGACAGTATTGATGACATTTCAGGGCCTGCATTTCAGGCATTTCATTGTTATTTAGGTCGTTTTCGCCTTACTTCCACCACCTTCCTACGTGAACGCTACACAGGCCCATACTTTGACTGGCCGGTGAATTATTGAAAAATAAGGTCGTGGTCGTGAAAGACGTGCTTCAAATGTATCGAATGCTATAGTCTGTCTAAATTCTAGATAGCCTCATGGTGAAATTTGCAACTAAAAATAAAATTTAAAAAATATATATTTAACGCATTGTTTGAAATATGTTTTCATAATACAAACAACAAGCATTTGTACTCGTAGTATAATAGTATAAACATATCTAATATGATAAAATGAGAATGAAGAAAATCTCTAAACTTACACAGCAATACCTTAATCAGGCTTCGGCTTACCCATATAAAGAAAGAAAAAAAGAAAGAAAGAAAGGAAAGAGTTTTTATTAACACGATTAATAAACAAAATACAGACATTAGGAGACATTAACAAACAGAAAAAACAACGTATTTAAATATGTACAATAATTCGCAAACGTACCAAAATGATGCCCTCTCAGCATAATTGCTGAATGACAATATCCTGATAAAACATCCAGAGTCCCATACCTTCGATATCAGCCACATTAAGCAACCTAGCTTTCTCGAGCTGGGCCCTTCACTGTATGAATAAAACTCCACAGTATTATGTAAAGTGGTGCGACCAGTCCGGCAAGTTCGCCTTGACCCGCCGCCGAGGCTCCGTCAGTCACACCGCGACCTCACTTTAAACTCCAACTCGATTTATGAAATTCGCCACGGATGCGAAGTGCAATTATGGTAGGGGTCATTAAATATACACACCCATCAGTCACATATGACCCCACACCAAGATCGAGTCTTGTGTCGTATATCAGAAATTACGAGACTTTTCGGTGTCGCAAATAACGGTGTAATCACGCATATACAGGGAATATCAAGATTGCTAATTGCAATCGAAATTGCATCGAAAACGAACCCGGCTGGTAGTTTTAGTGACTTCAGACACAAAGCACGTAAAATTTGTGCAAAAAAAGCGACAATTATTTTTATTTTATTTTTCCTGTCGTCGTTTTGGGGGTAAAAACATAGTTTTTCTAAAACAGTATACACCCTTTTATTCTTAAGGTCACTATGGCATGCAAGGGTTTAAATTATAATTTCAGCAAAAACTATGTATTAACTCTCGACGATATTTAAAAAATCACAAAAACAACTGTCGCGTTTCTTTGTGAAATTATTAGTTGCATTGTGTTTGTAGTCACTAAAACTACCACCCGACATCGTTTTAAGTAGTACTCTTGATATATCCTGTATTTGCCTCGGTTCGGGATTCAAATCCATGACCTCCTTGTTTCAACTACCGCTGGCTTCTAACAACTGCACCACAAAGGCTGTCAATTATCTGTTATCTAATTTCAAAATGATTTTATGCGGAAATTTCTTGGATAATTGAATGCTTGTTTAGAATTAAATTGCTTGATTGTGTTTTCGTTGAGATCGTAACTTAGTTGTTTAAAATTGTTGTCCTATTTTGTGGTAAAATTGAATTTAAGGCGCAATACGGGACTGTGATTGGAATTAGTTACAATCCTTTCATCCCTCAAAGAGTAAATTAAACCTGTAGGTCTGCTTTTTGGGATTCAAATATATCGAATTATAAATTCAATAGTTCTTATTTCTATTCTTTCAAAGCCTAAAATATTACAGTGATAAAAGATTTGGACTAGCGCCCACAAACATAAAGCTACCATAGATAAGATATTGAACTCCAAATCACTAATTTCTAGATAACTAATTTCAACATCGACGAACTCTACAATCTGTCAACTCCAAATTAAACTTAATAGGACGATTTAAAAAAAAAACTTGTATTCTGGTACACGCATAAGGAACTATGATGCAAAATTTCATACTTCTAGACTTAGTAATTAAAGCTGTGAATTGTCTAACAGACAATAAAATATTCAATTTATAAGGCCATTGCATAAGACACGGAAATTCGTGATTAAACGTTAATACGAAGATTCTTAATAGCTTCCATATTATGTTTTTGTGATTTGTTTAACAAAAGGAATTGCGTTCTCGACACATCAATGCCGCGGTTCAAGGAAATTTATTATGCGGGTGTTATTTATTATCTTTGGAACAATAGATTTTAATATGAAAATAAAATTGGAAACTGAAATGGCAATGAACTGGCTATATTAGTATCTAACATAATGCAGCTATTGAAAAACCTCTTATGTACTTCTCAATAATTTTATTTATACGAATCGCTGTACAAAATGAACAAGATTTTTTTTCATATTCTCGAATGGTTGTCGACGCACAATTAATTATAAAAATAAGTGATGGGAATATCGTCTAAGAGATGAACTTGTGACGTGATATTGATAGGTGGATGTAACACTATCGACATGAATTATGTTCACTTTCATAGGTTAAACAGTCTTGTAGAAAACTGTCGTTAAGAAACAGCTTGGCTAATACATTTTGAACAATAAGTAAATGAGAAGACTAGAGACATAGTCTCCATTTTCCTCCTCTGGTAATTTTTACTTCATCCATAAATTTTAAAACTCTTACAACGCATCTGCTGTTTTAAGATTTTGTGGGATCTCGATATAATGTGAACTGCTAAACAGTAGAACTGGCTTACATAACTGGATCAAGTGACGTGTGTTTTTCTTGCAACTCAAATTCAAAATATTATGTGGTAAAATAACTAATAATAATTGTGGTAAAAACTCTTGATACTCTTATCAGGACGACACTAAACATCAAGTGCAATGCAGTCACTTTACAAGGACCAAATATTACCAAAAATATCAGGTACCTAAGCTGCAAATTAATTTAACTGGCATATTCCAAAAAAATAAACATACGTCTTAATATTTTGGTCATCATTATTAGTCGCTTACCTTCAGGACCGATTGTGCTACTGGCTACAATACTTTGGGAGGTAAAAAACTATACAGCTTTACAAAGACACCACATTACGCAACGTAGTGGTCGACACAAAAAAATAAAACTCTTAAGGAATGCAACCACTTTTTGTTCTGTGATTTATGATTCGAGCTGAAGAATGCGCTCTGCAGATGGGGCTTACTTGCATTGAATTATTAACTCTATCACAATTATGTAGAGTTGAAAATGCTTTGTTGGTGGGTTTTGTTTATGTTTTCTTCATATGGTAAAAAGATAATGTAGCATAAGGAGTGTTTGTGTCGATTGTATAAGTTCTACGGTTAAGTGTGTAGATAAGATGAACGCTGTTTTGTTTGACGCCCTTATCGTGAAGGGTTAACAACGAGTGTTTGAAAGACTTCTGATGGACGTGGAACGACTGAACTGTGTGTTGAAAGATATACGTACGAAACCTGTTTAGACATTGTAATAAATATTAACTTAAAATAAATATGAATATCTTTACAGTCTATTAAAGTTGTTGTTGTTTCAACCAAATATTTTGGTGAATTCTACATCAGCCCATATACGTCCCACTGCAAGGCACGGACCTCCTCTACAATCGAGAGTACGAGTGAATTATAACTACTAATTGCTCCCAACCTGCGGACTGGAATTCTATGGTATGATACCTACTCCTAAGGTATCATTATCATTAACCGGTACGTCATATTACAACCGTAATGTTGTACATAGTTGATCTCTTATTCGATTCTGCTATCTTACTCTCAACCGGATGTACATTCTTAATCCTGGAATAAGTTACTTCCGGGTCACCATATCGGGTTTAACGTGGTATATATCCAGTCTCTATCAGAATGTACACATGATTCATGGTTTTAGGAACCAAATTACATATGCATTGTAAATGAAACAATTTTTAAGATGTGGGTGTAATGCTAAACATTTCCTTATGAAACGAAGTGGAAAGAAGCAGATTGTTTGCGATTAATATTTAAATTCTCACTCATGATTCAGTGTATCCTACGCGTAAATGATACTGCCTATTGACAACCGCAATTAGTATCAATTTAACAAATCCATTTTAAGAACTTCAAGAGAAACTAAGACAAAAAGGTTAACACAAGCAGTCATAAACAAGGAACTTGATATGACAATTAATTAAAGATTTTTTACATGAGTAGGAAATGGTAGGAAATAACGCGAGTGACATTTAAAATAAGACATTAGATTAATAAAATGTTTTTATCTATTCTATTTATATTTCAGCTGCCACAAACACCACAATAAATAATAAATGGGTTACGAACGTAGTTTTTTTATTTAATTAAGTTTTGTTTATAAAAGAAATAGAAAGAAAAAATAAAGAAAAACTGTTTATTGATCACTAGCGAACAAAAAGACGTACATATACAGATGTAAAAAAAAAACATAAAAATAAATTTAAATATGCGTCCCTGTTGTAAAACGACAACAGCCTAATAATGATAAATTGCTCAAGTTATAGTCACATTCAAACCTCAAATTTTATTTCCATAATTTACGCTATGTAGGACAATAGCACAGTGCGAGCACGTAATATAAACATTTACTAATAAAACGGTCGTATTTCCGAGTAAAGATTTATGTCTTATCAAGCACATTGTTATCATCGTGCCATATTTCCATTGTAAGGCCAACGGAATTCCTAAAATAATGACTAATAATTATTATGAAATATTAAAAGAAGATAGCACAATAAGAATGGGCAATATTGAGATTAATATTTCGACTATCATGCCTAGTTATAACGTTTGGCCTACTTCGCCCTATCATACATACAGAGCTGAAAAGCCTATGGAAGCCGGCATATCTCTCAAGCGTTCCCCGAGGCGCCCAAAGGGGTGCTGTAGAATTCTCTTGCCATTAAAAAAGGGTAAAACATACTGATAAAACATTGACCTTTCTAAGCTAATTGACAGCAAGAATTAACGGTTAAATAACATCATAATTTAAGTTAGTCCTTTAGAATAACAAAGTTTTGTGCAGTATCCAATAGACCAGTGTATGACTATGGCTTAACACCGATTGAACGTAAAAAATGACCATGTTCATTAGTCATACACACCACTATATTAGTAACTGAATTATTAGTCAAAAATTGAATTAAAATCTAGTTGAAAATTACATAGGCTTTGACCCGTGATTACTGGCGTCCGCTCGCAGTTCGGACAATCAATTAAGGTTTTTCAATATGGAATATAATAGTTGCCTGCCCTTGGATGTTTCTTAGAAGGCTTGACTTTGAGTAAACGACCGGTCAAAAAGAAACAAAGATTTTTACTTAAACATATCGAAGGTTGATTTCAAATAGGTGCAACTTTACAAATATTTATCGAAAAATAGGTAACTTATATTATTGCAGATTGATTTGTAAAAGTATTCGTGATATCCGAAATTGCACAATCACCCAATAGTTTTGACGTCAGAAAACGTGTAGGCGTAAAGTTTAATGCCAAATTGTTGTGCAATATGCTTAAAAGTTGAGGATTTAATAGTGATAGAGCCTTGTTGTACCGACTGCACGATAAAACAAACTTACTTGCTTTGCTTGTCATATTTTATCCTGATTATTGTTTCTTGAAAACTTAAAAATATTTTCCAACTGTTTATTTAAAAAAAGTCGAAAATACAATGTCAAGCCACTGGATTATGTTTGTAACTTTTGATCTACGGATAAACTGAATTCACTATCTTATACTATTACAGGAAATCCTGTTGGAGGCCTAAATCTAGGGACCTATCGGCAAGGTTTGTTACAAAGTCTCACCTAGTGTATATTTAGATATCTGACGCTATACTTGCCACCATGCATAGCTAACGTCGAACTTAAGTTCTATTTTGTTTTTTTCTACTTTGTTTGTAAGCCCGAAAATACGCTCCTAGTTTTTGATTCGACACAAGACTTGGTCTTAGTGGGGGGTCAAGACTATGTATGTGACTGTTGGGTTTATTTATTCATTTATTATTATATATTATTTAATAATTTTCAAAATTCGTAGCTTCTTTGCACCTCCAATGAAACCCTCGATTGTAGAGAAGTTTTGTATCAACAGGAGTCCACTAGTGGCCTCTCGATTACGTACTGATGCAGCAGACAGCATTGTCCTACATAACTATTCGAGATTCTACACGCATTGTCCGTATTTCCCGTGCCATTCATAAATAGTATAATGAAGCAGCTTAATGGCGCGGCATTGAGCCTCCGCGCTGCATTATCACGAAACCTCAGACGACCTCGCGCACAATGCCACGCTCTGCAAACTTATACCAAAATACCACTTTTTAATGCACGTTTCCTCATACCAAGGTAGTTCTATTCTCAACTCTAACTTGTGGAATATTAAGTTCAAATTTGATTGACAAAAAGGGGTAAAAATAGACGTAGATAACTGCATAATAGGCATAAGTTATAAGGAACTTGTGCAGAGCTGTTATTTATATTTAAATGCAACGTGAATTGTGATGTAATAATTAAAAGTGGTATTTGAAAAACTCTACTTTTAAAATGAATATTTTATAACTTTTCCGACATTTGAAATCCCAAATCTAATTAACATTGATGACCATAAAATTTCGAAGGATTAACGAGAGACATTTTCTTATCGCTGATAAAGAATTAATCATTGAGGATCATGATCGTGTTTAGACTGGTAGAGACTGTTACTGTATCTCATTTAATTGATGTTGAACAATCAGTTCTACTCGTAATTGTGTCCATCTGCAACCTTCATAAACAGACCCCTTGAAATTCAATTCAAGTACAGCCAACTTCATGGTTATTTTATTGATTTATTATTAACAGCCTCCGTGGCGCAGTTGGTCAGACTCCAGCTGTGAGACGAGCGATCACGGGCTCGATCTCCGAAACAAATGTTGGTGTGAACCACAAGCATTTGTATCGAGTCTGGGTGATTGTGAGACGGAGAAGTCTCTGGTAGCTCCCGATACCCATGACATAAGACTCGATCTTAGTGTGGGGTCAAAACTATGTATATGACGGGTGTATTTATTGGAAAAATGTATGTGTGCCCAAAATGATATTAGTTAATATAAATTATATTAGTTCCATAAGTGAAGACCGTTACTGGCTTTCCATGAATTATATTATAAAGTATTTAAATGTATTGACTATTTAGCTGTAAGTCTTCCATGAATAAAATAAAAAATAAATAGTAAAATCCCTTTCTTTTCCCTATACTTTTCATTTGCTCCATGGGCCATAAAATGGGGAGGCCATTTGATGGTCCAGCAACATCTGTAGTCGATGTTCGTGGACGGCAGTGATCACTTATTTATTTATTTATTTATTATATTCTTTTTTACACCACGAATCTTAACATATAAATCAATTTATATTACATCAGAGTACAAATGACGGCCGTATCGCTCAAGGCAATATCTTACCGACTATCATGGGATGTATCAGCAGCCTTACCTTGACCATTGTATTAGCGATTTATTCCGATGCAATTCAGTTCAGGTGATCATTTTTACTTGTTAGTTGTACCTTATGAATAAAAAAAAAGAAATACAATGGGATCTCCGCTACTAAAAAGTATTCAACCACCTGGATCCAATATAAATATGAATAAGAAAAATTGATACTCTCCATACTGTAATATTTTTTGTGAACAGCAACATGAGTGGGTGGCTGTGTCGATCATTTTGTATGAAGCTTACAACACTTTTGTTATGCAAATCTTTTTTTGCGCACGCTCGGAAATGTTGAAGATCACTGACACATTAATGAACAGAGCTTTATTCTGAAATTTACACGAGTAAATTGAAGACAATTGCGATCAATAATTGCTTAGTAAATCTACCTGAAGAATTATATTCCTTTTTTTTATTGCAATGGATCGCGAAATGAGCAAATCATTCGCCAGATAATAAGCGCTACGACTGCTCATGGATGGTATCGAAACCAAACAACACCATGTAGTTTTTAAATCAATGATCATGAATTGTAAAGCAATGCAATGGCGGCGTCTTACATATGAGAGACCTGTCTCTCTATAGTCGGTCCGTCATGTGTGAGGATCGTGAACATCGTTGGATGTACCACATTTAGTCTGGATTATTTGTCTCCACCGGTTTCTGTTCATAGCTTCTTCTACTAGTCTGTGGAACTTGGTGGTGACCGTCGAGTGCTTAATCTGGTCTGTCCATCGGGATGGCATTCCGCCTCGAGAACGTTTGCCTTCGGTGTTGCCAACAATGATAGTTTCTTCCAGATTCTCGTCACCTTTCCGTACTACGTGACCGAAGTATGCAAGGATGCGTTGGCGACATTTGGTGGATAAACGTGACTTTACTTTGAGCAGTTTGAGGATCGACACGTTTGTGCGCTTGGCGGTCCATCCTATACCTATGTGCGTATCCTCATCTTGCCATTCGAAGCAATAAAAGAAATCGTATAAAGAACATTCTGATTTAGCCGTCCGGATAAACCACGTGACAGAGTTTATCTACCAAGTATCCGTTTTCTACATTTGAGGTATAAACAATAACTCTTACAAATATAATTTTATTAGTATGTAAGATAAGATGTTGCAGTTTAAAACTGTAATTAAACCCAAAGTTATAATTTGTAGCTAAAATATCCAAACACAACGCATGCCGAAGCTGTGGACAGATACGTCTATAAAATATACCAATGAATTTAAAAATATAATTTAAAATATTTTTGGTCTTAAATTATGTTCATATTGACGGACTGCACACAAGTATTTTTAACAGAAGCCCCGTTTATTTCAAGTTTATTTGAGACTGAGAATTCAAACAATACGGCACTCGTTTCGTTCGTATGACACGTAGTTTATAATTTTTGCACGTTCGCAATAACATAACGACTAACGTTAATGTAAACTAAACATTTGTTGAACACGCCACGAAACATGTCGTGTCTACGCGAAATCCTTGGGCGATGCATAGTGCGGAACCGATGCGATGTTATTTTTTTTTATTCTCTTTTTGAATGTTTTTTCTTTTTCTGTTACCAAGCAGTTTGTGTTGCGTGATGACGATCTATGTAGCCAGTATTTTTTTTAATTGCTTTCGTCGGGCAATCGAGTAAAGAATGCCCATGAACATACGCAGCGCTGGGATCATGGATTTGTTGCCGGCCCATCAAATTGAGAGGAGAGCGGGAAGACAAAAGGATGGGAAGAAGAGAAGGGTAGTGGGCAACCGGTAACCCCACTCAACAAAGTAAAGACGGTATTGAAGCTGTGGCTTCACGTCGCTTTTCTGTGAGACAGTGTTATTGCTCCGGACGAACTTGCCAATTTATGCTGAATCACGACTGACAACGGTGACTCCTACAACTTCCCTAAATTCAGTATTCACTGGGCAGCGCTTAATGTTGTATGGTTAGAGTTTAGCGCAGAGCGTGTATAATTTGATAGTTTCTAATTTATGTGAATCCATGTATTCTATGGAGAAATAAATGAATAAAATAAATCTCAAACCTCAGAACCTCGCCAGTTCTAAGTAGTATTGATACTGTTACTTGGAACTAAACCTTATTGTAGGTTTTAGTTTATTTTAATTTCCCGACGTTTCGAGACTTTGTGGTAGATATAAGATAATTTTTCACCAAGAGAAAGACTAACAAGAGGCAATTTCCTTTATCTATTATACCCTAAATTTTAATTAAATACAGCAAGCTACCCAATAATCTTCTTTATTATTTTTCTAATGAACTAATTAGTAAAATGAGCTTTTCCTCAAATCGAATAAGACTTAGCAAATAAATTGTTACAGTATTTACAAATCTTATGCCTTATGGTATAATAAAAAAGCAATTGCATCACTATGGCAAAGAGTTATGGTAACCCCTCTTGGATATTTTTTATTCTAATACCTATAATGTAAAAATCCACGTTTTACAATACCTACATATCAGTCGATACAAATGTCCGAGCACATCACTATTGACAACAAACAAACGGTCACACCCACGTTCGTTTCGACGCTTCCTACTATTGTTAGAAAATATTGAAATAACATACACATGTTAATTACCTACTTACGTTTAATTTTTAAGTATACTTTCTCATCCCGGACAAAGCGACATGGGATTTGTGTATTGCGTCCGGAGTCAGGAATTTGTGCCCGATATGACGATGGGCTCGCCCGCATCACATCGTGCCGCGGAACCGACAAGACGATATGTCGGTGTCCAGGTGGCACCTCTGCCTACCCCCTTGTGACAAAAAGGCGTGAGTTAATAAAGTATGATCAAAAACCCTGACCGATCCAAGGCGCGCATTTGGGTACCTATTTCAATAGAGTATTAAAACACTGCGAGAAAAATAGATAAGAAAGGATAACATAATTATTGTCAGTTATAATACGCATTTTAGTATCCATATAACCCTTAAAAGCTTTGTTACGAGTGCGGTCATTAGTAGCGTAATGTAAGTGTCCCAATTTCTTAATATATTTTATGTGTCTTTTTTATCATATTTACTGAAACGGATCATTTAAATGGAAGTTGGAACACATTAACAATGCCTGCCAACTCCTTTATCCTGTATATGTACTTGCTTATGACATAATGGGATCCCAAAACAGTTCATTATTTGGAAGCCGGCTACTTATTGCACTATGAAATTATCTTTAGACGATTTTCGCAAAAATAGTTCACATAGATAAGTTTGTTACAGTACAAAGCTTTTCAAGATAGCCATTTAAAACATTTTAAGCCTATTTTTTTATTACCTATTATCTTTATTTTTGCAAAATCCTATTTAGTATTCTGAGAAGAGTTAGACCAGTCTTTGATAGTATTGTTTGAGTTAGGCTTATTCTTTAGTCCGCTAGATATTTGCATGTCGCCGACCCCCATCTTGATAGTGTTATCGCAGAAATTCCATTGTTTCCGATTTTAAGCCGATTATTTTAAGGAACGGTTTTGTCAGTAATTGTTTCCATTTCTAGACACTGTTCTTAAAACAGTTAATTGCTGAGAAAGTTTTTGTTATGAAAAGATTTTAACTGAGGTCCAGTTGCATCAACTTAGCTTAACGTTAATTTAAATTTGACAATGAAAAGCGCATGCATTTTGCATGAAGCCCAATTGCACCAAGTAACTTTGCAAAATTTTTACTTTGAAAGTGTCAATCCTATAAATTACCAATCAGAAATTCGTCTCACATACATACATATACAACAATGATATTGTAAAAATTAAAAATATCGTCAAAGTTAAAATAATAACTGCATATTATTCTGAAGTTAGTGTACCTATATGCAACTGAACCCTAGTGTTGACATTGACAAAGTTAAAACTTAAAGTTAATTTTACAACTGGGTTTAAGAGTGATGTGTGTAATGCATTTGTGTATTTATCTCAATCCTAATAAACTGTTTCACAAGTAGATGTAATAGTTGAAAGATAAACAAAGTTGTATCGGCGGTAACGAGAGATTTGATCGTGAGGCAATCGGAGTAAACATGTCGAAACTCGCGCGGGATAAACACATCGAGCGTGGGAGAAATATAAACTTTTTAATCAAAGGTCACACTCATACTTGCTTTGTAAATATAATAAATATTAATATTTATGTATTGAAGAAATATTAAAAGTGGTAGAGCTATTGTCAGTAATGATTCACCATGAATGAGGAGGCTCATCTGGAGATCGACGTGAAGCGACAGCTTTGCTGTTGCGTTTCGTTCGGTAAGTGAGATTGCCAGATGCCGAGTATCCTTCCTCTTTTCACATCCATTTTTCTTCACGGTCCCCTACCAAATCGAAGGGGTCGCAACAATTCCATGATTCAAGCGCTATGTATTTTGTAAGCGGCAGTGATTACTTACCATCAGGTAACTGGCTATTTCGTTTACTGAACCTGTGCAATACAATTAATATTAATACATGGTATTGAAGCTTTAATCTAATGGTAAGCTTAATAAAAAATGAAGGTAAGGTTGACTTAAAATTTTACTTCATAACAACGTTCAACCATACTCAACCATTGAAAGTCAACATATTCAAACATAGAAAGTTCACTAGATACTGATTATAGAAACAAAGATTTTTCAGCTACGTATTAAAAGCGGTCTGCATCCAGCGATTTATTGAAACTTTTATTACCATAAGTCCACGACGTAGACAAGTCTGTAATAATTTTTATCCGTACAAAATTATTCTTTAAACATAGTGTAAAAGTATTTATTATATATCACACAATGACATAATCGCATTGAAAATGATAATAATATATTTTCAGAATAATAATTTCTTGCATTGCCTTTTGCACAGTTATTGCATTCTAAAGCGTTGTTAACATTTATTAATGGTTCATAAGTATCTATCTGTACAGCATTGTAATTATTTGTAACATGGCATAATTATTCCATGGGGATGTTTTGCCCTCATACAGCTGTGAGTTCAGAACGTGATATTATACAACTAAAATTGGTCGTTGTAGAAGCTTACTGTGAAAATAATTCCTCAAATAACGTGAAAGCCTAATCTTTGTAAAAAATCCATCCCCAAGGATTATTCATCCCAATAAGGAATGGAACTTCGCCATTTTCGAAGTTGAATAAGTGTTAAGGTCAATATTCATACTGGTGCGTAATCATCAGAGATACTTCTTTTAGCACAAGCGCTAAATGTTGTGATTCTTTTTTAGTTCATTATGTTCAATCAAAACTGTAATTTTTCTTTCTTTTTTCTTTTCAGATTGTACTTGCATTTTTGAATAATTAAGTGATATAATTCGGCATTGATAACAAATTAGTGAAGAAAAGTTCGCTAAGTTAAGAAGTCGTATACTCGTAGTACAACAATAAATTTCCCATGGCTGATCAAAGAGAGATTATCATCCATGGGGAAGTCCTGTGTTCAGTAGTGGACTTGGCTGGAGAGTGAGAGAAATATATATACAACTAGAGAGAAAGAGATAAAGAGCAGTATTGAATAATTTAGCTCAAAATGATATATCTCAACATATTAAATAATAAATTATTATCACATGCGTTCCTCCTCACAAGGATAGGTCAAGGTATGCAGTTGATAGCGGATGCATCTGTGACACAAACAAGGCCGCGGTTTAATTGCATACTGTTGCAGCATTGCATCAGTGTTGCAACCAGCTGGCTGAAACACGTGCAAATGTGCACTCACTCATGTGCTGTTAATGTTATAAATATTATCCGACTGTTTGAGATACGGCTGGATGCTAAGATAATATCTCTTTTGGACCTGGATACTGTCTTACCTGGGGGGTATTCAGTGATCCGAAACAATGTTCGAATTCTTTGACGTCCTACTTAAAACCCTATCTGCGATAGCTCGTAATTGGCTATCTTTTGTATACAATTTGTATAATATATGGTTGTTTGCTATTGATAGCTGTGAGCCACCCAAATAAAATAAAATAAAACTGTACGAATGTGCCTAAATACTTCAATTAATGTTCGAATCTTTTATCGTACGCCGTAATTAGTTTTTGGTTATGGATATGGATATATTATATGGTACTTAGTGTATGGTAAGGTTCGGATGAGTATCAGAGAGAATAATATTATGAAGGGAAAACGTTTATCTTCGGACATGGAATATCCAAACATTCGAACATCGTTTCAGATTATAGAGTAACCCCCCTGCTCAGTAAGCTAGGATCAACAGTGGCACGCATTGTAATGACACCGAGCATTGAAACTCTAAGTCTAACTTGTATACAACAAGCTGTAAGATGAAGTTAAATTGGTGGGGTTGGAAATATTTTTGACAAAATAATGAAAAAGGTAAATAATTTCGTATAAGGACTTTTACGGCCAAAGAAACCAGCAGTCACAGAAACAACAGCAGAACAAATCATTAATACATTTTATTCTTTATAAACCTATATCGCTTACCATCAGGCGATCTGGTCCAGCCTATATCGCTGTTTGTTTGCTCGTTAACCAGCCCTATGGTATAAAAAGAGCATAAGAATCGTTTGTCAGCTTTTGCAATTGTGATGGCCTAACCCAAACTACGGTTTGTATACTTTGCGAACCATGGCTTAACCCAAAACCACGAAACTTGCGTATTGCGTGTTCGTGATACGCGAGTTTCGTGGTTCGTTCCGTTTGTTTCAGGAGCACTTCCTAAGTAACTGCCAATAAAAGCTTTGGGGACATCTCAACCATCTGCGATCCAACTTGTTCACTATATTGTCGGTGATCATATCGCATATAACATATGCCAATATCAACTGATGGTTAACATCAATAAATGCCTTAATTCACACGCACACTGCAACGCGTGTACTTAGTTGGCCGCTGTCCATTTAAAAGCAACAATGCTTTGGTTAAATGTTAATGGTGCGACCACACAAGGCAGCTTGTCGGATGAATGGAATATGCAGGTGTCCACTGCTTTACCCACCTATACTCCGTTTATGGTGTACCCGCGCCTTTATGGGCCTTTGCGGTTTATGTGTATTCTTCTAGAAATGACTCATGTTTTGATACAAAAGTCAAGTAAACATACATATTTTTATGCGTAAAGCAACGGGGTATCCATTCAATACATTGAGAACATTGTTCTATGTCGATTCATAGGAGTCGACAAGAACATTTGTGAGCGACAAATATAATTGGGGTGTCACCTTTGATTAACAATACATTATATTGTATTGTACAATGTATTGTTTATCGAAGGCTTTCGTGATATTAGATTGTTAGATTTCTAAAATTCTTGCAAACCAGGACTATTTGTTAGCATTATTTCCTCATAAATTGTATCTAATTAGGTATACCTACCAATTACCAAAGCACCATAATTATGCAGGTCGGATTGAAATCGGAGGTATATTGCCTTAAGTAGCAAAAAATGCCTCAGTTGGTTATAATCATGGTTTTTTTATATCAATATTCAATGGTTATAATGGCACTCAGATTACATCACGACAGTCACAATTTCTAAACATACATAGTTGCTTTTCAGGCGGATACGAATACCGTCAAATTTTATCAAATTGCCACATGTGACAAAATGCTTCGAGCTCTGTCGGTAAAGGCTGCCAACATATTTACGGTGGTCGTGGGTTTAAATCCAGAAAACAACTCCAACTATTAGGGAGTTATATATGTTAGTATTCAAAAACCACGCACTATAACGGTGAAAGAAAACATCGTGCGGAAACTTACATACCATAGCAATTCGGAAGAATCTCTATGGTATTTAAAAATCCGCCAGCGTGGTGGACTATACCGCCTAACCAGTAACCCCTCTTAATCGTACTCTCGGTTGCAGAAGAGGCCCGTGGGAGGCAATGGTACGTGTATGGTCTGATACAGTTATCCAATCCAAGGCTTGGTGTGGTCTAAATTGTTTTGTATAGATTGCATTTCGCATTGTGTCAGGTGCACTAATGTAACTTTAATTTATCTTGCCAGTGTAAAGAATGATTCGTGATGCAACTACTTTTAATTTTGACCTTGCCGAATTGTGTTTCTCCTTGTTTGTCATTGTCGAGGACTATTGTGGCAATCTAAATAATGATGATTAATGGTCATTATGCTTAATGTTTTACATACTATTGTTCGGCATTAGTGCTATAAAATTGTTTGATTTTATTTTATGATATGTTCCATCTTTAGGGAGGATTAAATTTGTTGCAAGTAAATAGTGTGGTATTTTTTTAATGTAAATTCCGTATTTTAAGTCATTTTCGTGCCTCTTATTACTGTGAAGGTTTTATTCTAATAAGATATTTGTATACTTTATATCTGTAATCTCTGCCCACCGCTATGGGATACAGGCGTGACGATTATGTATTTATACTTTAGATCATCTACGGTCTTTGCTGCGAATGCTTGGTTGTCACGCTGTTGTTAAAATATTAGGAACAGTTTTCTTCTTTTCACATTGTATTTTATTGGACATGTTATACTAAATTAGATTACGAGTATAAATGCTTGTTATTTTTATTAAGAAAACGTAAAAAAATCGTTAAATAGATAAATAACTGTTCATAATATTTTGACAACAGTATGAATTCTCCCGCCTACCACGCATTCTCACGTCAAAACACCGTAGACGATCTATTAAGTCAACGATGTTGATCATTAGGCATATTAAAGGTGATTATCATTTTACTTGAACTTAAAATTAATTAAATTGCTATGAAGATTTCCATGTGTTGCTTAATTTTACCGTTATTTTCAGAAGGAGAAAAAACGGCTCCATTGAGCGCAGTTGATCGAATCTGCTACCTATTATTATAAAAACTAACTATTTGTGACAATAGTTTAATTAAAAAATATTCATATCCAACGTTTTTGTGACGCGTTTTTCTTTACTACACAAATAAAAGCCAGTACGCAAGATTCCGGTTTGTTGAAACAAGTGTAACAACGGAAATCGGTCGAGAGTGAATTCTTCGCGCCGGTTCCTGGAATATGACTCACGGTTTTAGGTAGAACCGCAACGAGCATGCCGTAGGCACTGTGAAACGGATCTAAATGAAAATATGTGAATGAATTTTTCCGAGTCATTCGCTTTAATAAAATATATTTTTCTGATAGTTGGTATTAGTGGAAAAGTGCTGGTTTTCTAAAACGTTTGCTAAAGTAGGTTCAGTCAGCAACATAAATCGCTACACACTTCACATTTTTTGATAATCATTTCATGAATTAAAACTTCTAATTACTAGTGTGTAGTGGTAAAATATAATCAAGTAAAATCATTTTTGAAATAATAAATATTTTGGATGATAAGATCATTCGCAATCTCGTAAACGCTCAGCGACTTATGTTGCTGACTGTTTTTTTTTTGTCCTGGCTTGATTTAATATTTAGGTAAGGTTGGGTGTAGGTTAGGTGTAGGTGCATATTTTTTATATTGCACAATATTTCGGCTTATGTAAGCACAGACTGCCAGTTTGACTTCAACTTTTGTGGTCGAATAGATGTTGGCGGACTTTACAATTTAAATTTAAAATTCTTGTGCAATACTGTTTGATAGGCACGTGGTTGAGGCAATTTTGCGGACGCTTAAATTTTTATTTATTTATTTTATTTACACTTTCAGGAAAACTAAGAGTTAATATGTACATAAAGTTAGAAATAATAGATAATCAATGGAGAATTATAAGTTTCCACAGATAACATATGCATTACATAATACGATTCACCCAGTAATAACTTAAAAATATTCACACAACTAACAACACGGAAATAGTAAAAAAATATTAATAATTGATTATAACTACAAAATAACTTGTGCTTTCTCCTTGCATTACCAAACGGGATCGCTGTAAAATCTGTATTTCTGATAAACTTCTGCAGGTTATTCACTAAGGAGGTTTTAGATCAACTGACGCCCTTAGCGATGTTTCTGATGTACCTATCCTGAGTGAGATTATATCGGTATGTTGTATCTGTCACCCAAAATCATAACAAACGTAAAATTAAGTTAAAAAATCGTCTGTTCATGCGCTCTCTAACCAAGCCTTACAGTTACACTAACACCGCTATTAAATTAACCCAATTATTTTGAACGAATTTACGATATACCTATAAGACATAAAGTTTATACCAAAATCCACTTGGCTAATTATGTAGCAATAGCTATTAAAACTATTATATCCAGTAGAAAATTAGCGATCATTTTCGCAACTCAATAGCATTTAGCGTCAAAACAGAAAAATAATGCATTCGTGTTTTCAATTTTAGAACTATTAACGCGTTCTCGGAATTTAATTTAGGCCGTGTTTGAACTGCAAGGCTTTTTGACCTTTAACCAAAACTGCATAGAGGTTAGTGTTGCGTACTTAACACGAAGTTAGGTTGAAATTGGATACACAGCACAGCATTGTGTATTTATTGCCAGGCTTTGTTTACACAGCTCATTGATAACTCAAGCGTGGGTATAGACATTCGATACTGGAATAGGCAGCCACGGCCAAAAAAATTATGAGCTTTTCAGTTTCAGTTTAAAAATCTCATAATTTTACGCGTTACTTACTTGGAAATAAGATTTGCGCTCGATATTGCGAAAGTCCCGACCTCCAACACATAATGAAATGGAAAATAAGTTTTTGTGGTTTGCATTAGTACCAATTCTGCGACCCCGTCGGGAATACAAGGTTGACCTGGGTGTTAACATCGTCATTGGTTTAACGATTACAAATTATTATAAAGGTTGTGCATCGCATGTTCCACAGTTCCTCAAACGGGCTATCTTTATGTGCCCTTGAATACGTTCGAGAAGCCCGATTTACCCCAATTTTTTATTGGATTTGCGCCCAATGCGATTGATTCATCGTGGGACAGAAATACCCTTGGCAGTGTGATTGTGTTTATGACATCTGTTCACCCCTTTGGTATACAAGCGTGGTATGTGTTATAATATCGGCATTTTCCTATTTAAGTGTAGTATTTAAGTTGTGCTGTTTATTAATATCTCCATAATACATACCGTCTAACAAAATTATACATATGTACAATGAATACATAAAAAAAACACATATTTACAAAAAATATCTTACTTCATTATGAAGTTCAATAGTCCCGCATTCTACGAATTCATTCGTTTTAAGACGTAAATTCCGATTTGCATAAAAATATAAAACTGTTCTGGGAAGCACTCATACAATTGTCTCACATGAGAAACTCGGAAATCCCTACAGATGCCCTATAGCTTTTATTATTTGTTCGTGCGAGTTTGGGAAAATATTCGGTAACAATAGAAGAAGTAGATATATTTAAGGGCTCTACCGATTTTAAGTAGCAGATGAGATACCGTAGCATCGCGAGGAAATTACTAAATTAGGAGTTCAAACCACGGACCACAATTTAGCTAAAGTGGTATATTGGTAATATTTTTAGATATTTCCATAGATGTATTAAATACTAGTGGCCTGGCCCGGTTCCACCTGGAAGCAGATACACTTTTTTGAAATCATCAGCGATAATATATGATTCTAATGGTGAATGAATTTTTCAAATCTGTCCATTAGTTTAAGACTCTTATCAATGCAAACAAATAATCAAATCTTTCCTTTAAATAATATTCGTTTAGATCTAAGAAGGAAAATTATAAAATAAATAGCTATACCGGGTATATCAAGACTGCTACCTAAAACGAAGCCGGGTGGTAGTTTTAGTGACTACAAACACAATTTAACTAAAAATTTCGCAAAGAAACGCGACATTTTTTTTTTTATTTTTTTTTTACATATCGTCGAATTTGGGTGGTAAATCCATAGTTATTGCTAAAATAATATTTTTAACCCTTGCGTACCATAGCGTCTTTTAAAATAAAAGGGTGTACACTATTATTTAAGTAAAAACGATGTATTTACCACCCTAATACGATGACAGAAAAAAATACCAAAAAAAAATCGTCACATTTTTTTGCATAAAATTTAGTTGCATAGTATCCGAAGTTACTAAAACTACCACCCAGCTTCGTTTTCGTTAGCACTCTTGATATACCCTGTATAATAATACTCGCCATTGACGTATTATACCTATTATTTTAATTAAAGGTAACTACTTGTTAGTATTTAAAAGTAATGACTTGTTACTTGAATTCTGACATTTTGTCTTGACATTTTAACTGCAAAGTAGTTGTCGACCTTAAATAATAAAAAAATACTAGCATGTAAAGAGGACTTAAATAGAATTGTAAGTACTTTCAATGTAATAATACATTTAATATTGGCTAACATGACTCAATGTAACATAAGGTGCATTACTAGGAAACTGGTATAAATAAACTGTAATATTAATTCTGTAACATTAACATAAATGAGTCAAGATACAGAATCTACTGCGTTCGACATTTTAAAATAAATTACGTTCTGTTTTATCCAACTATTTAATTACATAATTATTGATTAATCTATTTTTCTAAGCTACTATGTGCCGTATCGGATTTCCTGACAGGAATTCCTAAAAAGCCTTTGGTCTTGGTCGGTGAAATAGTTCTTAATAATTTCCCTATTTCCAAATTATGAAATCAGGGGCTAACCTTCATCCCTTAGATTCTAAGCGAATTTCTTCTAAGGCTTAGAAGTTATAATTCCTTTAAAAGCCTGATTTCTTGTCAATCATTTTGATGTAAACAAACTACGTTACTTAGCATAATATGCTTAATTTCATGATTGCGTATTTGATCTTTCAGTCAAATATGGAAAACCAAATTGTAACAAATTGCGTTCCTTCACACGTAACCTATTTAAATTTAAACTTCGAAGGCCTGTTCTCCTTCCAAATTTAAAAAATAGTCTGGTATTCGAAACCATAAACACTATAATTTTTAATACAAAATCCTTGGACATGTGTTCTATTTAAAAAGTTACAGGCGGGTTCCAGGAAGATCGTCAATGTAAAGTGTTACGCATGGAGCTGGTAGGATGGCTCATCCATCTGGCTTATGTCTATGTAGGCGGTGTTTGCAACGGGGTTGAACATATTAGCGAGACTGCTCTAAAGTTCGATGTTTTGATATACATTACATACTAGTTATTTAACGTTACTTTGCTTGCTTGAATAAACATTTTAAGTTGGCTTCTGGTTTTATGTTTGTTTATGCATCTTATAACATTTATGCTTTGTTTAATTTATTTCAGATTGTGCCTTCATCTTTATTGCTTGTCCTGAAGCATTTAAAAACCCATATCATTAATCATTCCAAACGAATCTTATTATCCGATTGATGTAAGGAATATATAATTGGGTAGCCACACTCATAAAGTTAGGTTAGGTTAGTTCAATACACTCAAGTAAAGCGTCAAGTAGGCTAGTCATCAGTTAAAGACGCTCAAGTAACACTAATTCTATGATCACACTAATCAGTACCTTACTGACCACATGCTCTGCCAATTAGCGTATTTATTTTAAGCAGTTTGACTTTTTTTCTTTTGTAAGAAAAAAAATTGTATACACTGCACCGGGAGGCAGGCCGAGGGACTTTACCATGGAATTATTACATTGAGATTCTTGGGGGAGACCTATATTCAGCAGTGGACTTCCTGTGGCTAAGATAATGATAATATTATAATTAAATAGGTAGTACACATTTTACGTGATATTGAACGAATGATTTGTTAAATTTCTTGTCATTGACTCAATCAGCACGTAATTACTGATACTTTGTTTTCACTTGTAAAATCGACGGAAGATACTCGGCGCTTTTACTTGTCAATTAGCGTTAATAAAAAAATAATGAATTAAAGGTTTACTTGAAGAAGAGTATTTATAATATAGAGGGAGTTTTGGTACTTCAAAATCGTAGATAAAATTGGTAGTGCCGGGCCATCTCTTTCTGGCCTCCTATTGGCTAATATTTGACAGGTTGTCCAACATATAAAAACTACTTAGAAAATAAAAATAAATAGTTTAGATCTATTTAATTCCACACATATGCGTTTTAAATGAATAATTGCTAAACATACTTTTGGTTATAAAAGGAATTTATAGCAATTTGTTGTTAATTCATAATAAGTTGAGTTTCTTCTCATATAGTAGTGCCACCAACATTACGAACAAGATAATATCTACGGTTTTAAAGACGAACAATATTATAAATACTCTAAGATAGACAAATATTTGTGTAGTTTACAGAGATTCACATAAAGTCAGCAAAAATCATCAAAGCAATGAGGAACTTCATTATTTTCATAAAATGTAGTCAAGTAAATACATGACTTGAAGTTCTTAACAAAATTCATTTCCGACAACAACACTGTACACCATGTAGTAAATATCAGTAATTCAAGTGATCTTTTCAATTTCGATATTCTTACACTTTTTTATTGCAATGAATAGTAAGACGAGCATGCCGTTCAACTGATGGTAAGCGATACGACCGCTCATGAAGAGTAGCAAAACCAAGAAACGCCTTGAATGACAAACCATGGTTGGTTTTCCACCGCGCTCGCCATCCTGAGGCATAAGATGTTAAGTCTCAATATGTCCAGTAGTTACTCTGGCTACAATGTCCTTCAATCCGAAACACAACAGTGCATTTAAACTACTGTTTGACGGGAGAAATAGACATTGCAGTGGTACCCACCCCGGCAGCCTCTCACATATGAGAGACCTACCACCAGTAAGTAATTCCTACAAACTGGAATACAACAGTGCGTTTACACAGATATTGTGGTGGTACTTACCCAGACGGCCTGTCACATATGAGATTATACTAATGGTAGGTCATAAGTATACTCTTTTTTGTAAGTATAATTACATATTTACTTGGTTATAGGTTATCTTGATATATTTCCTATAGAGGGGCTAAGGTTTAAATAGGAACAATATTACTCAGAACTTATACATTGCACTGCATTGTGGTCATCACACCAAGACATCTCAGTCAGTGGGAGAGTTTCCAAAACCCGCACTAGATTTCAAACAATACTTAAATTATTTTAGTTCAAGGTGCACTACTGTTCTTGTATTATACTGCACACAAAGTTATTAAATATAAACTTGAAAATCTTCCGTGTAAAGATCGCAAACAGCGGAAGCCATAAGTCATTAGCGGGTATAAAAAATTGTGTGTCGAAGTGGCAGCGATTTATGACGTAATGCACATAGACACGGCCTAACCTCGTCACCTTGAGCGCTGTAGTAAACAATATCATCTTAGATATTGACTAATATAGATAACTAGCTTTTGCCCGCAACTTTGCCTGCGAGATTAACTACTTTAAAATATGTTTTATATGGATTTTTCTATTCATTATCAGTTTGGATTCAGGAATTTGTGCCCGATACGACGATATGCTCGTTCGTATTACATCCTGAAGCGGAAAATATGTTACAAGGCGAAATGTCATTAAGGTATCCTGGTAGCACCTGTGCCTGCCCCTTCCAGCGAAAGGGGTGAGTTCAGTGGCGGCGTAAAGGGGGGGCGGGGGGGGCGGTCCGCCCCGGGTACCAAGCACCAGGGGGTGCCAAAGACACCCACAGAAAGCACACAAAATCTACCTGTATCCAGAAATAACTACCAACCCTTGTATCTAGCTATTTGTATAATACTAATAGTATATTTTGAAGTATTTTAAATATAATGTCTCATTCTCTAAAATAATGAATTCTAAAATTCGGTAGCTGGGCCTCGTAGCGGATAAATTTGAGATTATCCGCTTGCACGAGTCTAGAAGCCACTTGCAGGGGCCTACATCACAGTTGATGGCGTAGAGGTCTCTATCATCTCCTGGTGAAGTATGTTAGAGTTGTCTTGTATAGTCGGTGGAATGTTCATGTCCTGCCATGAGCCTAAGATCGAAACTAGTCAAGGCAGCAGACGCATTCTCTAGCCTAGGGCTTCCCAAACTAAGCGTCACGAAGCCCTGGGGCGTCGCAGCATTGTCCCAGGGGCGATCGAGTCGAGTGAGCCAAACTGGAGCCCCGTTTTGGGAAGCTTTGCTCAGAAAAGCAAGCACATTCTTCCCATTATCAGTTAACCAAAAGTAAAATAAATTTCTTTCTTTTCTAATTAAAATGAAGAGTTTCTGATAATCTATTATTAGGGGCTGGTCTGAGGGAATCGTAAAAAAAAAAATTCTTAAGGGTTCAGCTTCGGGAGGTCCTGGTGTAACCAACTCAACTTCGAAGATTCTGGCACCCCTTACCAGAGGCTGTACGCGGGAGTTGTGCGATCGATGGCCTTTTACGGTTTCTTTCCGCTGTGTGCCATCATTGTGAAAAAACACACTCTTTCGAAGTGCCCACTCTGGGGTGACGAGCGCAGAATACTTCATGCAGCCGCCAGAGTAGACCTCTCGCTCTCGGTCGTGATGCCCTTGATGGTCGAGATTGGCAAGGCTTGGCAAGCAAAACTCTCGTTCTGCGAGATCGTGATCTCGCAGAAGAATAGCACGAGACGGGATCGCGAGGTGAACGATCCCACTCACTGCCACCTGCACAAAAGGGTTGCCGGGCAATAAATGACTGAACCGCTGCGGCGCCTCTACCCTGTCGTAGAGTATGAGTATTTCGCCACGGTATTACCTAACCGTCATAAGAGGCGACATTACGCTGGGCTTGGCATACTGTGCAGGGAGCGGTGCGCCCTTTTCACAGCAACTTGGATATGAGCGACAGGGCGCATGGCCTCATCTTTGACGTAGACGACCTAAACATCTTTAACTGGCGCCGCGTTTTGAAACAGTCACACCCTTCAAAAGAAGAAATCCGGCATACGGTCTGCCCAGCAACCTGTATTCGTGGATTTCCGGCTTTCTGCACGGGCGTAGAATACGTGTAGTCGTCGACGGACACGCTTCGGCGCTCATGTCGGTAAATGCCGGAGTTCCACAGGGCTCGGTGCTGTCCCCCGCCTTGTTTATTCTGCATATCAATGACATGTTGTCGCTTGGCAACATTCATTGCTATGCAGATGACAGCACGGTCCATGGGCGATACCACTGCGGGCCTCCGGGTTGCCGAGTCGAAACTGTGAAGGGACGCGAAGATCTTGTCATTGAGCTCAACCGGACTTTGGATCTCATTTCTACATGGGGTTCCAGGAATATGGTTGAGTTCAATGCCAAGAAAACCCAGGTGTGTGCTTTCACGTGCAAAAAATCCCCGTTCTCTCCCCTCCCCATTCTTCAGGGTGCTCCCCTCTCAGTGCGGAATGACCTGAGTATCCTTGGTGTGGATATCCGCTGTGATCTCAATCCAAGGAATCACATCGAGGGCGTAATATCTGCCACATCACGCAGGGTTGGAGTCCTGAACAGGGTGCGTCGGTTCTTCACGCCCGGTCAGCTTTATCGCTTGTATAAAGCGCAGGTCCGGCCGGGTATGGAGTACTGTTCGCACCTCTGGGATGGATCCGCCCAGTACCTGCTCGATGCCTTGGATGGATTGCAGCGGCGGGCCATCCGCATTGTGAATGATGCAGACGTTACGAGCAACTTAGAGTCGCTACAACTCCGGAGGGATGTCGCCTCTCTAAGACTGCTCTGATTTAAACCAACTTGTAAATTTTTGTAATAATTCACTACATTGTAAACTGGTTTTGAAAAGAGCAACACTAGAGTTTCTTGCCCGTTCTTCTCTAGTGAAAACAGCTTTCCGAACCGGGTGGTAGATAAAAAAATGACTGAATCTAAATGATGTTGAACATTTTAATGGATTCAATAAATTATTTTCATTTCATTTCATTTCATAAGCGTGTTCTACCGCCTGTATCACGGTGAATGCTCTGAGGAATTATTCAACTTGATGCCCTCCACTCCATTCCTAACCAGAACCACGCGTGCTGGCTTGCGAAGCCATAGCTTGATGGTCCAAACCATCCCGGCGCGAACCAAACGGTTCTGAAATTCTTTTTTGTGCCGCACCGTCAGGCTGTGGAATTGTTTGCCGTCTCACGTGTTCCCTCCTTCCTATAATCCTGGGTCTTTTCGCCATAGTGTGAAAAGGCATCTTAGCAGGCCGGCATAACAGTATCTATTGGCATGGGACTGCCGTCCGATGCCAATGGATACTCTGCCTGGGTGGCATTTGCGCTCACCATCAGGCGCAATGCGGCTATTATGCCGGGCAAGAATTAAAAAAAAAAACATCCAGTAATGATTTTCTACAGGACGCTGAGGCCATGCGCTTCTCGCCTTGTGATGTTTGGGGCCGCCCATAATGCGTGTGACGGTCATTCAAGGAATTTAGTATGCTAGCGGAGGTTTTGTGAGGGACCCGGCTCGGCCAAAACATCCCTAACGTGCCAGGCTGGAAGGCCAGTGACACTAACATACAGTTCCAGCCGCCTCCGTGCCACCCAAAGAAGAGCACAATAGCTTTCCTCCGATAAAAGTCAGATTTGATAAGTGCACGATCTCGAGTATCCGCTGTAGGCTTGTTTAGTATTGGGTGTTATGTTTATGTAGGGGTGCTCAATACAAAACCGCCCCGGGTGCCAACCTACCTTACGCCGCCACTGGGTGAGTTTACGTATACATACTTATTACATTTATGTATAAGAGGAATCTGATTGACTGACCGACGCGACGTATCAACACACAACCTACTAGAGCTAGAAACGTAAAATGTTACACAGGGGATCCTTTTATCACGTAGCGTAGCAATAAGATATGGTCTTTGGAAATTTAACCTCCGAGGCGTTTAATAGGATGAAAAAGATAATATGCAACATCGAAACATTTATAGTTAAAATTGACAAATTTGGCACTTTAGTTAGTCATTTAAAATACAAAATAGCAGCATACATTGTTATTTGTGATAGGTCTTCATATACTCAGACCCAGCCTAACCTCGTCACCTTGAAGGATGTAGTAAACAATATTATATATTTATGAACTCACAGTTTATTTATAAATGCTAAGTACTGTGTCAGCCCATATACGTCCCACTGCAGGGCACGGGCCTATTCTACAATCGAGAATACGATTGAGAGTGGTTAGGCCATATAGTCCACCACGCTGGCCTAGTGCGGGTTGGCGGACTTACATACCATAGAAATTCTTATAAATCGCTATGGTATGCAGGTTTCCTCACGATGTTTTCCTTCACCGTTTTAGTGCGTGGTGATTGACTATCAATACACACATGACTCCGAAAAGTCAGAGGTGTGCCCTGGAATTCGAACCCGCGACCACCGTGAACATGTGGGCAGCCGCGTCTAGTCCGTTTACCAATAGGCCACCACGCACTTTTTTATAAATGCTAAGTGCTAAGTGATTTTCCATATGATAACAGTAACTTTTAATAACAAGTTAGTTTATTTTTCGATATATTCGTTAATTGAATGTTCATGATATTCGTTAATTTGTGAACACTTAAAGAAATTTTGACAAAAAAAATGAATTGGAAGTTATCATCGGCCGTTTGGAAAAGTCCTGATATGATACTATATTAACGAGGAGTCCAATGAAATGTATACTTAACTTTATGATTTCCTCTCGCTATTATGCGATCAACTTTTTTTTTATTGCCATAAATGGTGAGACGAGCATGATGGTAAGTGATACGACCGATGATGATGATGGTGGGAAAACCAAAAGAACTGGCTTCAACATCCTTCAAACCGAAACACAACAGTCAATTTACACTGCTGTTTGGCGGGACAAATTGACAATACGGTGATACCTACCCAGGCGGCCTATCACATATGAAAGACGTACCAGCAGTTTATCCAATAAGCTAAATCTCCAAATTCAAATTCACCATTAGCCGCCGGGAATCCACTACTGAAGCTAAACTACACCAAACTCCCCAAAAATCACAGCGACCAGTTAAATACAGCTGCCAGCTGGTTTAAAACTGTATCCTCGAGTATGCAGGAAGGCATGTGAGGCGACAGTCGAGGCTGCGTGTGGTCGCAGCACGTTTCTCACGGGCTCGCCTGTGTCGTGCGAGTCAGCACGCGATCTGCCTAGTTCTATACTTACTAATGTCTGTGACGTTGCCTACGTATTTTTCCAAGGTTTTTGTTTTATTTCTTGTTGACTCTTGTCTTTGCGATCTTCCAGTATTTTGTAGACTGTGTGATTCCGTTAAATTTTTATGCGTATTTCTTCTTCTGTTTATTTCTTCTTGTCTTTGCAATCTCGCTGTATTTTGTATACTTCCTTATAAGGGGATTATCCCGTCACTTATTATTGGTTCTACTTCTGCTTGCTTTTATGCTACACTCATGTCGGGTTTGCGCAATGTTATTGTACAGTCAACGACAAAAGTCGTTGAGCATATTCAAAACGCCAAAAGTCTTGCACACATGAAGCAACAAAAGTGGTTGACCAGGTTCGGCCACAAAAATTCGTGAACACTTTAAGGTTACAAAAGTTTCTGAGCAACAAAAGCAACAAAATTCCTAAACACGCCAATATTACATAATTCAATGAACACTTGTAAAAAGCAAGTTTGCCGTAGATGTGTTCATCTACTTTTGTTGCTTTGTAATACAATTTATATTTTTTGCTTTTCTCTGCATTGACTTATTTTGTGTTTTTGTGAAATAATATATATTTACGCGAAGTTTAAATGTTGTTCTTGTTCCTCTGTTATAATACGTGCCTAATGTTATTCATACCGTGCTGTTGATGTTGCAAATATTATAATAAAAACTTACATAAAATAAAAAAATATAAATTACTCACTGTACTACTTGTACTTGTGTGTACGATTTCGGAAATAATTTAAAAGAGTAAATACAAAGATAATAATAACATTTATTGATCGAAAAAATGAATTCAAAATATATCTAAAAAGGGTAGAAATATTTAAAATCTTGTGTGGCCTCCATTTGCTTCGATGACGGCCTGTAGTGGGCATTGCATAGAATTTACCATATTTGCACACACATCTCCTCCTCTGAATGTATCCCATATGCGTTCCACGTGCCTTATAATGCCTTCCTTCGTACGTGGCGTGTCGGGCTCCCAGGCTTGGACAATGAGACCCCATAGATTTTCTATGGGGTTCAAGTCTGGACTCTTCGGCGGGAACGGCATCTCTATAACAGCATTTTCATTATTGCAGAACCATGCTTGACATCTTCTAAATGAAATTAAATGAAATGTATTTATTGATCACGTAGGCAATTAAGGAGCTCTTATGACAAGTCAATACACATAGAACTTAATCTCTATTTACAATATATTTCCTAAACTTAGTATTACTTATTTTAATTTCTTGCTTTTATCAATTTATTTATTAATTTTATTTATTTTTAAATAAATTAAATTTTTATTTGTAATTCGTTTTATTTATTTATTTAGTTTTTATTCACATTTTATTAAAAGTATTAGTTTTTACTTTATAGTAATTTCTTTGTCAAAGAAATACATTATTTACGTTAGTCAAATTAAATTATATTATTTGTGGACCATAGATATTACAACGGTGCGTAGCGGTTTATAGTTACCACCGGATCCAACGCGGTTCTTCCTGAGAAGACCCGGCGAAACAAACTCAGTGGGCTTACACTACCACTGGAACTACGCGACGCGACCCAGTCCTGAGTATATCCAGCGACTAAGACTCAGTGGGCTTGTTTTGGGTCCAACTTAAGACAACGACCATAAGTATTTCCGATACGTCCCGTATGTTTAGGCTTACTGCCGGATCCAACGCGGCCCTGACTAAGAAGACCCGGCGAACAAACTCAGCGGGCTTTACTTTACCACTGGATACTACGCGGCGCGACCCATTTCTAAGTAGATCCAGCGAGTCAAACTCAGTGGGCTTGGTTTTGGTCAATTTACTGAAATAAGTATTTGTGACTTGTCTTACAAAGATTTGCCATATTAATTATTATTTTTATATGTTTTTTTTTCGATCGGTCGTCATATAAATTAATTGATTTATTTGATTGTATCTAGCTTTGTGCACGGGGCTGTTGTCGTGGACGAGGTGTATTGGCTCCGATACGTGCATTCTGGCCGTAGGAAGTAGCAGGTTCTCCAACAGATCTATATAGCCTTCGCTATTCAAGCGGCCGGTCATTTCTGTCAGCTCACCGGGGCCCGATGCACTCATCCAGCCCCAAAAACCAACACTAATACGGCCGCTCGATCGATTAGCTCTGATATTTCTAGGGTTATATCTCTCACCAGCTAATCGCCAAAGAGTGCATCTTCCATCTTCCGATGATTGGAACGTTTTTTCGTCCGCGAAAACGACTTGTGAGAAATCGAAATTCAGAAATCTTTCGGCAAATTGCAGGCGTTTCAGTTTGTGCTGTGGTGTTAAAATAAGTTTTCTCGCTGGAACTCGATTATGAAAGCCGTGTTCTTTCAGCCGCCGACGAATTGTTTGTGTCGATAGACCCATGTCTGCTGCGACCGTCGAAACACGAGTGAAGCCGCTGCTTTGGAAACGCCGAACAATATCAACATCTTGATCTCTTCTAGTTTTCCTCGGTCTACCAGTACGTTTAGATGTTTCAATCAAACCTTCAGAATCCCACCGTCTTGTCCACAGGTATACGGTATTTCTCTGAAAAAATATATCATTAAAATATGATTGACTGCAGTCTATAGTCATTAATAAACTGCAACTTAATGCCTGGATTACAAAAAAGTAACCTGTGGTAGGTATATTGGACAAAAATAAATAAAATTGAAAATAAGCAATACACCCAACAGTCACATACATACCTTCACTACACTACAGACTTTTCGGTCTCACAAACACCCAGACTAGGAACTAATACCTGTGGTTCACAAAAATATTTGATTCGGTGCAGGGATCGAACCTGCGGCCTCGGTTTCACAGCCGGCATCTAACAAACTGAGCTACGTCAGCTATCAAATACACGCAAGTCTCATTATGATCTCACAACACTCAAACCGAAAATTTATATAGGTAGGTATATTTATTGGCGGTAACAAAAATCCGCGTCTCCGTACGGGGTTTAAAACTTTAGGTTTACGACTGACTCTAGCGTTTGGAAACCACAAGACACAAGGAACACAACAACACATAATAGAAATACAAATTAAATTAAAAATAATAAATGTATACTTACAGCAACACTTAGGCGTCGTGCAATATCGGTAACAGACATACCGTCGCGTCGTCGCGAAGACTCACTATTTCATGCCTACAATGTTCACTTAAACGAGTATGTGACATTTTCGGCTCTAGTAAAGACGAGTAAATATGGTGTTTCAGTATGTAGACGACTTGCAGTTTTGATTTTTATGATTGCAACCTACTATTTATATATCTCCCCTTCGTTAGAAAAACTAATACTTCAGTCAAATTACGGTCTTTTTTAAGATCAAAAATACATACCAGCGAGAAAACTTATTTTAACACCACAGCAGAAACTGGAACGCCTGCAATTTGCCGAAAGATTTCTGAATTTCGATTTCTCACAAGTCGTTTTCGCGGACAAAAAAACGTTCCAATCATCGGAAGATGGAAGATGCACTCTTTGGCGATTAGCTGGTGAGAGATATAACCCCAGAAATATCAGAGCTAATCGATCGAGCGGCCGTATTAGCGTTGGTTTTTGGGGCTGGATGAGTGCATCGGGCCCCGGTGAGCTGACAGAAATGACCGGCCGCTTGAATAGCGAAGGCTATATAGATCTGTTGGAGAACCTGCTACTTCCTACGGCCAGAATGCACGTATCGGAGCCAATACACCTCGTCCACGACAACAGCCCCGTGCACAAAGCTAGAAGATGTCAAGCATGGTTCTGCAATAATGAAAATGCTGTTATAGAGATGCCGTTCCCGCCGAAGAGTCCAGACTTGAACCCCATAGAAAATCTATGGGGTCTCATTGTCCAAGCCTGGGAGCCCGACACGCCACGTACGAAGGAAGGCATTATAAGGCACGTGGAACTCATATGGGATACATTCAGAGGAGGAGATGTGTGTGCAAATATGGTAAATTCTATGCAATGCCGAATACAGGCCGTCATCGAAGCAAATGGAGGCCACACAAGATTTTAAATATTTCTACCCTTTTTAGATAAATTTTGAATTCATTTTTTCGATCAATAAATGTTTTTATTATCTTTGTATTTACTCTTTTAAATTATTTCCGAAATCGTACACACAAGTACAAGTAGTACAGTGAGTAATTTATATTTTTTTATTTTATATAAGTTTTTATTATAATATTTGCAACATCAACAGCACGGTATGAATAACATTAGGCACGTGTTATAACAGACGAACAAGAACAACATTTAAACTTCGCGTAAATATATATTATTTCACAAAAACACAAAATAAGTCAATGCAGAGAAAAGCAAAAAATATAAATTGTATTACAAAGCATCAAAAGTAGATGAACACATCTACGGCAAACTTGCTTTTTACAAGTGTTCATTGAATTATGTAATATTGGCGTGTTTAGGAATATTGTTGCTTTTGTTGCTCAGAAACTTTTGTAACCTTAAGGTGTTCACGAATTTTTGTGGCCGAACCTGGTCAACCACTTTTGTTGCTTCATGTGTGCAAGACTTTTGGCGTTTTGAATATGCTCAACGACTTTTGTCGTTGACTGTACCATTCGCCCCTCGCATTTCTGATTATCAAATTATGTACTTATTAGGTATACAAATCTATGGTAAATATATTGTCGTGGAGATATATGCTGGCTTTACATCAACCATTTCCGTGTTTCTTATTGGTCTATAACACTATCCTCACAAAATAATACCGATATATTGCTTCAAGTTGGTGCGGAAATCACTCAGGTATGCACGTTTGCTTATGAAGTTTCCATTCGTTGTTTAACCAGGCAATAAATACAATTAAAAATAATCTTAATTGTAATTATTGCTAAACTTCAAAATTTAATCCACAATTCAGCTAGAAAAGACATAGGTTTCGTTTAATATTTTCATTATCTATATTTTAAACTAAAGCTACAAGTTTACAGATTAAAATTAATTCTATAATTTCATTATTATTGCATGATGCACGTGTACAACGATAGACCTAACCATAACTTTATTGATAGGTTAAAGTCAACAGGAAGCTGTACGACTTTGAATCACGTTTTATTTATTGTTTATTGATCAAAGGTATTTAAGAATTCATTATAACTTCTCGGAAACTGCGTACAACCATCGGGCTACATAGTGTAATTTGTTTATAGCTGAGGTTTTAAGTCAGTAAATCTTGGCTTCAAATTTTTAATCCATAATCATGATTATGATAGCAGTGCATTTAGAACATGGAATTATGTTTTGTATCGGACAAGAAAAACCCCAAAGTAAAATGTAATTAAGACATGTAGCTGTTTCGCCTAGTATTACAACAAAGCCATTGTACTTGTGTTTAGATACATGTTAATTTTGTAAAACTACTGCGCAATATATCTCGTATGTGGGCTGAAGACCTTGCTGCCCTCTTAAAATGAGAAAGGAATGGGAAAAGAACGGGGGAATGTATGAGTGTACATGCCACAGAGTAAATTCTATATATTTCAACTTAATTTTGGTTACTAATGCGCTGTCAGGCGTCCGTGCTCTACATCTGTGTAAACAACTTTTTTTAATTAGCGGAAAAATGAAGGACATTACACGATAAATCAACCGAATACATCGGGGAGCCCGTCGCTAAATAGGTCAAATGTTACCAATTTCAATTTGCACTGCAGCCAATTTAAATTTACCGTCTATAGGCATTTGCCACGCGATTTTAAAAGCTAATTCTTGGAAATAAGGCGCTTGGTGTTGTTTTAGGTGACGAAATAGATTTGTTGTCAGTCGCGTGACTCACCAATATTTGCCTTCAACTGTGACACCAGATAGTTAATATTCCACATCTAATAAAAGTCCATTATGTAAGTCTCTTAACTGCTGACCATTTGTACCGGACGATTAGCGAACCAGACACTCCTTGTAACATAGAAATTATCCCCAAACTAAATTAAATGAAGGTTAAATCGTAAATCAACCTGGGATTAATTTCCATGTCCAGTTTTTCAGTGTGAGAAACTACAAGTAAATGTTGCCCAGAATAGGAATTCGTGTCTTACATTAAGATAGATTTTTATATCACATCTGTACTCTGTAGGTACCAAAAGTGAAACTTCTGCCTATTCCTACGGGAATATTGTTGTGAAAGCATGCACGTTTGTGTATGTATCCACTGGATATAGTATAACGCAACGAGACGAAATGGGATTGTACGATGGTACGTATGGGATGATAAAGGATAGAATGCAATATGATAGAACGGAATGAATGGAGGTCCAACGGGATAGATAGAATAGGAAATTTTGGATAGATATCGAAGAGCGCATGGAAAATACTTATAACTTTCATAATTTTAATATTCTTCAATTTATTAATTTCTTCTACGTGATTCCTATAAGATATCAATTCATCCGGGCGAAGACGAGTCGGCAACTAGTTAAAATAATGTGGAAGTTAGATTATGTTAGTCATCAGTACATGTTGAGCACGACACTATTTTATAATTTTATTCTATTAGTCATCATCTGCGTTTTAAGAATATTGCCAAAGAATTTGCAATATTTAAATACCTAACATGTTTTTATTTTACAGTGATATAAAATAAATCAACTTTGCATATTCGATGTGTTTTCTAAATGAAATGTTAAAGGAGCTATGATCTATGTCCCTTGTTTTTGAAAAAAAAATAACATTTACGACAGATAATGTAATGTAGATGATAAGGCTGTATGGCCAAGAAACCTTTGCCATCCCAAATAAGGGAAATTTATGGGAAAAAATGTAAAATTAATTTACATTTTTTCCCATATAATATATATATATTATATATATATATTATATGTATATATATATTTGTTATACATATATTTATAATATAAATTTATTATATATACTTTCTCGTGTAAGTGTATTTATGTTTATTATTTTTCGTATATTTAATTATAAACATCACTTAATTTATCATATTCAAATTTGTTAATTTATGCGCCTACTTTGTTTTCTCTCTGCACCATCCAAAGGTAGACTGGCAGAGAATGCCTCAGGCATTAAGTCCGCCTTTATACATTTTGTATATAAAGCATAAATAAAAAATAAAATAAAATTGTTTGCAAATTAAGCATGCGATTCCGGTCTTTCTTTAAGTAAACTAGGCAAGGCTAGCACGCAAGAGCGAGAGATTGTGCACTGGAATGAGGTCACTTCCGAACTAACCGTCGCCTGACAAATCCGCCTTTCGATCTCTCACTGGCACCTTTATTTTTAAGGTGATAAGGTTTATATTCGCCAATCTAACTACTTGATGTTTTATTAAATAAGCGATAAGACACGGTGCCGGAGAAATTATGCTGCACTGATTTGCGAATGGAGCAATAAGATTGTTTTTTTTTAATGTAAATATCCTTCTTATAAAAAAAAGCGATTACTATTGTCCAGTTACGCAGAAAATAGATTGAATGTAATATTACTTATTATTTTATAAATGAATTGTTATAACCAAAAAATAAATAATGATGTGTTTTTCAAGGGGTAGGTAACTTGGAATGCACCGACAAAAACTGATAATTGTATCAGCCCATATACGTCCCATTGCTGGACACGGGCCTCGTCTACAATCGAGAGTACGATTGAAAGTGATTAGGCCATATAGTTCACCACGCTAGCCTAGTGCGGATTGGCAAAAACTGATAATAATAATAATAAAATAAACCTAAAACTTGATATTTAAATTATGACATACACATTAAAGGAAAGGTAATTTCAATAGTAACATGAACCACAACTGCGCTTCACTATCTAACCCAAAAGATCATTTGCAGAATATTCCACGAAACTCGTAGCCGTGTGGATCGCCATTCATTGTATCACAAAACTATAATGTCATAGGTTAACGACTCCAGAATGAACTACTAAATTGTCTTTAACCCCTATTGAACAAAACTGTGGAGTAGATGCTCCATTTCTACAATATTTATAAGTTCATTGCTCTATGTAACACACTTATGTTCGCGCACGTATCCCCGGAGGGGTAAACAATAATGATACTAGTCCTACAGTTCCCCAGTTTCTTTCTGTCATTAGATGTGAACGGGGCATGACAATTAAATAGGAAAAATATTCATGGCATATCATTATTATGCATCGTGTACAAAAGGAGCTACTTAATGCATATCCTACGAGAACACCACCCAAATTCTATCATCTCTACGTATCCTTTAACGGTAAAGAAAACTAATATAAGTATAGAAACTTATTTTATTATATTTCTTACGTATTATTGCGTGAAACCCATCAACACGTGCATTGACAAACAAGTAACACGCTACTCACAGAACAGTTGAGAGTATCGAGCCAGTCCCAACAGCCATCTGAAAGCGTTGTCAATTACCTAGAGACTGCTAGAGTAAAAATATCAGTAGAAAGTTTAGCCTAGACCCTCTCGGTTATAGAGAAGAGCTGCGCTAATTAGTATACAATAATCTATGATTATGGACTAATATCGTATAGTACGTATCCTTAAACATGCAAATAATTGACGCAAATTCACTATGAGTATATTTCTCCGTAATTTTCTTTTGTTTTTTTTCTTTTATTACTGGTCTCGTCACTGCTAAACATGAATCTCCCATAAAGATTGCCACAATCTATTCTGAGCAGCCACCATACAGCAGTCCCGAGAATTTTATCAAATCGCCTGATCTTGTAGGTACAAATAATATTAAGTAGAAGGAAAATAACCAAAAGGAAACATTCTATTACTGTGAAATCGTTATCATATCCTTTAGAAAACACTAGATTATACATTCTGGGTAAATGAAACGGTATGTACATTGTACACACGGCATATCATTGTGTATGCACTTCCATATCACAGTATTTGACAATCAAAACTTTATCATAATTTTCAGTATTTGGCGTAACTGTTTCATAGCCTAATTTTAGATAGTTCTGATAATCTGATTAAATTGGTAAGCGTCATACTATATCTCTGGCAACTATGATACTGGCTACATGGGATTCTAAGACAATTTTTTTTTATTTCCCATGAATGGCGAGACGAGCAAGTCGTTCGCCTGATGGTAGGCGATACGACTGAAAACCAAACAACATCATGAATTACAAAGCAATGCTTGACATTCCTCTGCGCTCGCCATCCTGAGATATAACATGGTAAGTCTAAATAGGTCCAGTAGTTTAGACAGATTTTCGCGAATGATCACTAAGTATTTTTAGAGATTTTATCGCAGATCCAACACCCGAAAGAATCCGTCCCTTCATCACTAAAGCTGTGAACTAATCGAAGCGTCGGGAATTTTAACAAAATGATTTCATTACCACGATAAAATACGTAAAAAATAATGTTACTTTCAGACAGCTCCCGTGGCACAGTTGGTTAGACGTAAATGTAAAACAGGAGGGTGCGGGTTCGATCGCTCATGGTTGAGTTGAGTGGCCCATAAAAATTAATCTCGGGTCTGGGTGTTGATAAGACCGAAAAGTGTTTATTAGGTATACCCACGACACAAGACTTAATTGATCTTCCAATAGGATCAGGACTATGTAGGTACATATGTGAATGATAGGATATTTTAAAAAAAAATTATATACAGTATCTAATACGAGACTACTGAAAGAAAGAAGGAAAGATAACAGATTCATTAGCCACCACAATACAACACACATACTCACAGTACATACGTTAAAAAAAATGAAAACAAAGAGTTTGCGTGTCGCATCGCTGTGACGCTTAGGTGATCACTCACCTACTAAAATGCACGATGCCAAAGTGCAGTATTCATAGCGAGATAATATCTCCGGTCGACACAATTATGCCAGCCTGTTTGAACCGGACATACACAAGCTGATGCCGAAACGCGACATACTTTCGTAAGCCATTACAGGAGGTTTCACACTTTTGTCGCCGCTCCACGGGCTACAAATTATTGAAGCCATAAATTTATTTATGTCATTTAAATTTATTTAAAAACTAAGGGTAGACCTTTCACTACATTTTAAGTTTAAAAAAACGACAGTGAAAATTTAGCCAAAATAAATATTAAATTAATTTAATAGATTTCGTCTAAGTGAAGATATTTAAAAAAAAACTAAAATCTGGTACACTATACATGCGTCCATCTATGTCTCATATCAGGAGGCTTCCTCACAAATTATTGTAAGACCATCATTATTCTCTACGAAAGCCTATTTAATTTTAATTCTGTAGCCCTATGAATTAATACTGAATAAAATACATTGTAATTATTATTATGATGAATGAACATTAATTACTGCTTCACTAGAACACAATCTGCTTATTGCATTATTCCAGCTAGCTATGCAATTAATGTAATTCAAATACATAATGTAACAGAATTGTGGTTACTGGATAAAATTTATGCTGTTTTTCATTCTAAAAATAATAAGTGCGTATAGATGACGTATTCTGTATCAGCCCATATACATCCCACTGCAGGGCACGGGCCTCCTCTACAATTGACAGTATGGTTGAGAGTGGTTAGGCCATATAGTCCAACACGCTGGCCCAGTGCGGGTTGGCGGACTTAGATACCATCGATTTTTTTATAAATCGCTATCGTATTCAGGTTTCCTCACAATGTTTTCCTTCACCGTTTTAGTGCGTGGTGAATGACTATCAATACACACATGACTCCGAAAAGTCAGAGGTGTGCCCTGCGATGATGACGTATTCAATAATATATAAATGATGAATATTAATAATTAATAATATGCATAAATACATTCATATCCACATCAAGTAGACAGTATTCCGCCGCTAACGTTCACTATAATTTTTATCAACGAAGATCAGCATTGGTCCGCGTAGGATTCACACGCTTAGCAAGTCTAATAGAGATTAGTTATAAATATCGATAACGCTCTTACAGCTTATCAGATCAACAAGGATGTATTCCTTGTTTACTGGTGTACAACGAATTTATAGGTAGCACATATAATTTTCCATGAAGTATGCGGGATACTGGATAAGCTAAAGCCTAAATCGCAGTCCCGAAAAAAGTTATCAGCATAAAACTTTATTGTTAATATCATAAATGCCCCGTATAATTTTACATCATACATGCAGTATCAGAAGATATCGTAAAGTTCATTATCTGATAATACCGTTAACGTAAGGCATTCATAGAAGTAACAATGAAACTTAAAACTTATATTTCCCAGTATAGAATGAGGATAATTGTCGACCAAGTTTCCCCTGACAGATTGTGTTACAGGATGACGTTTAGCGTGCTTTGCGGCCTAACGTCAGATTGTGACGCAAAGGACTAGTTTCCAGTGACGTGTTTTACTTGCAGGTATTGTTGGGCCCAGGGGCCAAGGTCGTAGGTAGTGCTTTTGTGTTAGGCTGAGTCATGAACATGAGCGATGATGCCAAAGAGGACCATATCTAATATGAGATAAGCGACAAAAATTTGGGTCTACGGTAGGTACCTCTAACACAAAGCACAGAACTATGGAGCTAAAGTATCTCCATAGTTCTGTGGTAGTAGGTCGGGAACTATGAGAGAATTTTTGGTCTTACGAAAACCCAGACTCAATACAAATGCTTGTGGTAAAAATACTTAGAAATATTTCAACGACTGTCCATTTGGAGTACGTGTGTAAGCTCACGAACGCATTGATGATGAAATAAACAACGTTACAAACAACTCATCAATTTTACCTCATGGTACTTGTTATTCGGATATATGCAAATCCCGGAACGTCATAACTTTATTGCATTATTTATATTGTATCAAAGTTTTTGACGGTAGGATAATGGCCTGTTTGTCTTTTTGCAAAATGTAATATATTGTGCTAAGTGTAAGTGGGTTAAGGGGAAAAAACTATTATATTTAGTATCCTTAAATTATTTCGTGTGTATTACTTATTTTTCTATGAATGGCAAGACGAGCACGCCGTGATACGACAGCTCATGGACAGCAGCAAAACCAAACAACACCTTGAATTACAAAGCAATACTTGGTATCCCACTGCGCTGGACATCCTGACACATAAGATGTTAAGTCTCAATATTTCCAGTAGTTACTCTTGCTTCAATGTACTTTAAGCTGAAACACAATAGTTCATTTACACTGTTGTTTTACGGGAGAAATAGGCATTGCAGTATTACCTACCCAGATGGCCTACTTCTCATTTATGAGAGACCTACCATCGGTAAAAATGTTTTTATAATGTTGTGTTTTATAACGTAATTGTAACTTGTAACGTTATTTATACATGATGCAATGCTGTGTATTGAAACACTTGGAATTATTGAATCGATTGGAGGGCCAACAGCTGCAATTTTAACATTCAATACGTAGCAAAATAAAATGAATCTAAATCTTCAATGTTTACTTGACTTGGTGAAAAGGCTGTCATTTAATACCTCGTATATTCCATCCGCGCCTTAAATAAAATAGTGAAAAGGCTTTTATTGTGTGTCGTAAATAAAGTCGACAAAAATGGCGGGAGAAAGTTGCTTGGATTTGCAAGTTTCCATGGCGGAGCGTCGCGTCGCCCACCTCGACACGAGGACAATGTAACTTATTAGGTATTTTGTTTGTTAACTGTAAATTGAATAAGTTTTCCTTGTTGAATTATTGAAAACTAGGTAAATTATTGTGAGCCTACTGTTGGACACATGGTGGTTTTTATATGTATTTTGGACATATGTACTTATTATCACGGTGCAAAATATTTAAATAAAGTTTTTTTTTGTTTTTATTGTATAGTCCTGTTTGTGCTTTATTCAATATTCATCAATCTCAGTAGTGCCTTTCCAATTCGCAGGGTGAAATTGTCAAAAGAACATATAGCTTTGCAAATTGCTTTCCAGACTTGCTGTCCAGTCTTTCATGCGGAGGCCTAAAACAAGGAAAAATAGTCAAAAAAGCATGGTACACTCATGTATCGACAGATAAATTTCCTTTGAGAATTTGTGCGTCATGTATTTTTATTTCAAGTATGTACTAAATAGATACCGCATTGATTTCTACGTAACATTGTCTGAAAACCCATGTTGTTTGTCAACGATTATCTGCGTATAAACGGTATTAACTGCGGTGGAGGAAAACAAACAGGACAATGAGGCATAGTGAGGTTAAATGTCACTCTACTTCAATTTATACATATTTTAGTCTAAACTATAACACAGGTATTTATTAAATCACAAATATCACGCAACATTTCAATTCAGTCTTTACTTTACCACCTGGTTTGGCAAAAGGGGTAGATGAGTCAGTGGCAACACTCACAAATCATTGACTTTTATCCAGTTCTAAGCTGTGGGGAAGAGACTACCATTATACATAAGACAGGGCACAAATTCCAGACAAATCGTATGAAGAAAGAAGACACATACAAACTAAAGGAGATATAACAATGAGAAATAAAAAAAATAGACGTATTTAACACGTTGAACGCCACGCGGCCCACCGGTGAACCGCGTGGCTTTTTTCGTGGTATTTTCTTAAGAAAATATCACGAAAAATTGTTTTAATCAAATTAAATATGCAAATTTATTAATTTTTTATTGTTTTGTGTTGATATTAACTTTAGCGAAAAATGATAGAATTGATGATTTCCACTTGGCCCGAACGGGTTTGCTTGAATCGCCCACCGGTGGGCCGCGTGGCGTTCAACGTGTTAAATATGTCTAATAATAATTCACAAACATGCCATACGGATGCCATCTCAGCATACATAGTAGCTGAATTGTCATTGTAATGATATGAAAGTGAGGTTTTGAACGTAAAAAAGTTAAGAGCCTGACCTAACTTTGGTAATCATGTAAGCATAAACATCGAATCCATTAATACTAACGCACGAGTACATAATGGAACCCCTTAAAATGTTTATTAATATTCAGTTCCCCTTAAAAGCTGTCTAATAATCGGTAAGGATACTCATAAATTTTAATATTCAAATGACAGTAAGTATGGCCCTACACTACTAGCGCGTCAAATTGTCGCCATATTCATCCGTTTCGCATATTGAACATTAGCCGCCTGTCGACTTGAGTGCGACACACGCAATGCGAATAATTTCGGACACTTATTTCCGCCCATAAATTAGGCTTTTACAGACATATTATTAATGAATAGCCAGTTCAAAGTAAAGTCAAATCACTGTAAAATACTTTATTAGAATTCAAAATATTGAAAATATTTTGGAAAAGTAAGAAACGACTCCAAATTGTATATGCCGTAGACAACATTGCTCATAAAAGTTGTAAAAAAATAATTTCTATTTTAGTGTTTTGTCCAGTTTCAGAGTATTTGAAAGGAATTTCAAACAAACCCATCCATTAGTATCTACACTCTACAGAAAGAACGCGAAAAAAGATAAGAGCACAATCCAAAGGCGACGCGATATGTGTACGCCTTAGGTGTACGCAAACAAATTTAAATGATAACGATAAGATAAAGGAGCAAACAGCGGACCACTTTGCTCAGTAAACCGTAAACAACAGAACTAATCCGCGTTGCATGCGGACAAGGCTGTATAATCCGATTGCCTGTGCCTACTCCGCTTCGAGAAGTTTAAAATTTTCCGCTATTATCGAGACGCTTTTATTTTTTATCTCGTGACGTTTCAAGGCGTGTTTTCTGTTTTTAATCTGTTGATTATATTTTATTTTGTAATCGGGTGAAAATAGATGTCGTCGTAAATATTATTCATTACAATTTACTCTACCTATGTATATTCCTACAGCAGTGGTAGAGGAACTGCTGTACCATTTTTGAACTTCGAAAAGCATAATATTGTTTTGCAATAAATAGATTTAAGGTGTATTGGCGTTTAACTCTTTTTTCTTCGCATTTAAGAATCAAAGTGTTCAATTAATCGTTGTCAAATGTTAATTTTTTACATTTTAATTAGTCATAAGAAATCTATCTATCTGTATCCATTATTTTTAATCTACTTTATTTACACAATACCCAACTACATAGGAATAAAACGGAAATTTGAATAAGGACTACAAAGCCAAAACATCATTTCTTGACCAAAAAAATTAAGAATTATCACAATTATTTTAGAATTGATTTAATTACCAACATCATACACGCACCTACGCGTTGTCTGGTTGGGTGCGGGCCTGCCGGGGTAATGAACCGGCGACTCGGTCAACACTCTGCCACTCAGTAGTTATTAACGTACGTGGAAATAATCGTAACTGGCTACAAAGGAGAAACTTTGTAGGGAAGCGCTCGTCGCGCGCCTCGGTGAGTGACTCATCGCCGCATCTTTTCTTTATTATTATGAACAATTTATTTTATAAAGGTATGGAGTTACACTCGAAGAATGTGTAAGATGATGGTAAACTGTGCTCATATTACATAATATAGTAGAGAAAACGTAATATGCAAATAGTACAAATAAAATTAGAAGATAAATTCAATTGATGGTAAGATGTGCTCATAGCAGATAGTCTAGAAGAGAAAACGGAATATGAAGACAGTACAAATAAAATTAGAAGATCAATCCAAATGTTTAAGTAATTCACAGACATAGTTGATAGGTGATTGTTTCGTCAGCACAAATAGCCCAGTTGATAAAAGGCAACAATGACGGTGCAAGGATGTGTATTCAAGTGCACCATGACCTGAATAATTTTACTCATTTCACACTAGTAGGTCGGAAAGTATTTTATGTCATTGGCTAGAATTATTCTTGTTCTAATTTATAAAAAAAGTTTGTTAAGAATCTTCCAATACCCAATAAAGGATCTGGAAAATTTGACTAAATATATATTCTCCATTAATCTAATGCTTTCAGCCTATGGTGGTTGATTATTGCTCAAATCTCCATACAAAACCAAGTAAGGTCTACCCAACTGTAGGAGACTGTATCCAAGAGATAAGTAGCACGATAAGCGTCAAATCGTCCAAAGAGGTTGGCGCAGCTGAGTATCAGTAATCACATGACACGTACTTTATCGAAAATATGCAAACAATTTACAGTACGACCTTGCCGATGTAACACTGAGTCGATAAACAAATCCATCTAGAGTACTCTGTAACAATGAGTTTCATTTACATGGTTCTATTTTTAACCGACTTCAAATAAATAAAATATATGATAAAGTACATATAGTTCGTAGCACTTTTTGCTAAAATGACCAGACGCGTCTGCCAACATATTCACGGGAACGCGGATTCGAATTCCATGGCACACCTCTGACTCTTTGGAGTCATATTGTGTGCACAAAAATTATAAGAATTTCTATGATATGTAAAGTCCGCCGATCCACATTAGGCCAGCGTGGTGGACAATATGCCCTAACTTAACCCAATAGTGCTCTCGATTGTAGAGTAGGGCCGGGTCCTGCAGTGGAACGTATATGGGCTGTACGTAGGTACGTACATAAGTACGTAGACGTATAAAGTATATAAAACCGACTGTAATATACTTAAGTCACTACTTTTTTGTTACTCATGATATTTTCGAGTTACACAAGGCTCTCGCATTGGTTTTTCCAAATTCTAGTCCTAAGCTACTAAATAATCTAATACGTAAATCAATTTGAAGGTCTTTATCTAAAAAATCCAGAGATAAAGTCTACACTATCATATCTGGCACTCATCCATCCAAAACAAAAATTCAGACATATCGGATACGATTTAAACCGACACATAAAACCTTTTTAGCGGCAGGAAGTTAAAAATAAAAAAATGCTAATTACACGTATAAATAAAGCGAGGCTACCAAATTGAGTTGTAAGTCTACAACACAACATTTTGGAACAAAGAAAAATGGCGGGTCGATGACACTGACGCCAAAAATATAGTGGGACGAACGATGTTACGATGGGGGAGTTATTGATACGAGGATAAGGACATAATGATGTGTCGTTATGGGTAAAATTATCTTTTATCTCTTGTAATTATCGAGTAGTGACTGCAGAATTATTTACTTCCCAGGATTATCAGAGAAATATCGCATTTATGTTTATAATATGAGTGCTACTGTCAATTCTAACTTACATCAGCTAAAACGATCGTAGCGTGACAGTAGTCCCCACAGGAGAATGCAAAGCTACGCGATTTTACAACATTTAATACATAATTAAAAGTATTTTAAAAGTAATGCATATTTTGTGGATAGACGAACGGCTGATGATTTTAACAGTCTTCAACGAGAAAATAATGGAGAGAAAGGGAAGTTGTTTATCTAGTCCTGATTGAAATTAACTCTACGCCAACCTGATTGAGCGAAGACTCATTACACGAAATCGTATACAAATCATGTACAATACATCAAACCAATGCTCCAGTCATTACTACATTATCAGCTTTGCAAATCCGAGTAAGATTTTTACTCTAGTTTAAACCAATATTCCAACAACGCGTATCCGTTCGCTTCATTCATGTTTTACACAATCATTCTGAGAACATATCAACTGTAAAGCTATTCGATTGTTAAGCGGTGTATAAGAAAGAAAACGTTAGATTAACAGGCTTAGATAAGACAACATAATGTATGATGAATTGGCACGATTTCTATGTCGCAAGACGGCACTGCAAATAGTTCAAACCTTCAGCTACCATTTTCGTCAATAGCAAGAAATAGAGACAGGTTATATCAGATAAATTATTAAATTATAAGTTCATAATCCCATAGCAGTCTGTAAGAGATTGCCTTGAGCGATAAGCCCGCCATTTATCCTTTATTACGCAAAACATACAGCATTTTCTGTATTCTCAATATACAATAAAGATTATAAATAAATATCTTGAAAGAATCGTAGTAATGTTGTTCGGCGGCGCAGAAGACGGTAAACAAGCCCGCGCCATTATAATGATGACTATAAATAGTAAAATCTCATCACAAACATGTCACGTATTTGAAATGAATGATTTCTATTAACTGTGCTGACTCGTGTACATGCACCATGCTGCTTTTTATTTACAGATATTTTTAAGTTATTTTCTTTTGTACTGACAGGAAAAAATATCTTGCTAATATGTGAAAATATGTGTAGTTTTTAAATACAGAGAGTGCCGGTAGTTCATAAACATAAATAAAAAATCGTGGTGCCTGACATGTAACAAGTTGTCCAACATTCATCAATTATTTTAAAATACAAATAAATAGTTACGGGGTTATTAATTTCAACTCAAACTCGCTTTAGACGAACAATAAATAGGTATGTTTTCTGTTCGGAATTTATAGCAATAACTCGTTCAATTATCACAAATATAGCAACGCTACCAACATTCACAAAAATCTCTACGTTTTTGAAGATGCGAATATATGACAGCGCTCACTCTATATTAAAAATACACCAAGATGAAGTAGAGGAACACAAATGTCTTAACTCTAGTTAACATGTGGCAAATAAATAGCGCGGTTCTACACAAATGTATTGGTTAGCCCACAGAACGGTTGAGCATATTATTACCCCAATTACAATACTCACGCTCTGCTTAAAAATATCCAAAACATAAAGAAACAGCGCAACAAAGGCGAATAAATAGAGGAATATTCTGGGCAACTTACCGAAGTTCTGCATATGAAGCTAGACAACTGACGACGAGAATAGTATTGTAGCACCAAACACAACTAGCACCAGATTGTCCACGAAACTAGAGGATAAACTAGAGATACAGAGAAATTGCGAACCATGCACCTCGCGTTCGGAGCGCGCGAGACTAACCGAATTGTATTACCCTATGAAAAAACCTAAACTACCCGCAGTAGATTTTTTTTATTTATTCTTATTTATGAATTCTTATAGTTGATGATGATGATGCTGATAATGATAAAATAGCGTTTATTACTGTATTATATTATTTACAAGGAAGATTTTACACAGTAACAAAGCAATGAATTAGGTACAAATAATAAAACACATTGTAACTTTTGTCCTAAATCTATATTTAGGTATTTTATGCCACTGTATGAATAAATTATACTTTATTTACACGGTTGTAAACAGTCAAAGGTTAATCATATTGTTTCACATTAATTATAACCCAAACAATGTCTTTGTTTACACGTAGGTTTGTAAATATTGTTGTCAAAGTCAACAAAGTCACTCCATTACATGCCAAAGGTCTTCATTGAAATAATGTTCTTGATACAGAATCTCTCAATTTGGCAATAAAAACATTGAAAAAATAAAAAATAATGACAAAATATTATTGGACTTTTAGCTAGATACGCAGCTATTAGGCAATCATTATAACCATTTCCCTCACAAAGAGGTTGTATCAGCCAAAGAATTTCTATGTTTTCAACAACAACAACAATTTATTACTCTGACATCCAATAACATAAAATTAACTACAATATCAAGAAGTTGACTCTGAATTATGAACTAAACTCTAAAAAATACAATCCAAAATTAAAAAAAACCTTTAAAAGACAATTAAGTGGACTTAAAAATAACTGGTTATCGGCAACAATCGTGACTCGTATTCATGATATAATTTGATGTTAGTTGATAACAGAACTTAGATATCTTAAACAGAACTTGAAATTGTTTAATAGGAATGAAATCACGGCTAAAGGTAATCGACCTGAGGTGGCTTTTACACCCACATTGCAGCTGGATAATCGTACGATACAATACCTATGCCTTGCAAATATTCACTGTTACTTAATACTTAATAGAGTTTACATGTTTTTCATTTAAACTCCTTATAAGAAACTTAGAAAGCTGCAACTCATTCGAAAATGCAATATTCGCAAATAGAAATATTTCTTAAAGACAGGATACTACAACTGTTGGTAGTTTGTGCCATTCCGGCACACAATTTTGATGACATGCTTATAAGTCATGGGGGAAAGGCTAACGGCCGATGCCAATAATCAATCGAAAAAATTAGATTGAAGTCAATCTGGATTGTTTTCTTCTTTTCGATTTGTCATTTACTATGTTGCCATAGTTTTTTCACTACTGAGATTGATTATTGGCAATATAGTATCAGAAAAAAGATTGAACTGTCAATCTCAAACGGCAAATTTTGGATTGGGATTGTTTATTGGCAGCGGCTGTTAGTCACATACTCTTTTAATTCTACAGGATCAAATTGCCAAAAGCAGTACGATGAAATAATGGGGCCAATGACTTCTTTTCTTCTAACACTTCTCCCACACATGTCTCCAACAAAAAATGTCTCAAGAGTTATAAAGTGTGGTTACTATACTGCTTTTAATTACACATCTCACATACGATTACAAACATATTTAAAATTTTAATTTAACATACGCGCATACCCAATGAAGTTATTTACGGCACTATTTACGTTAGTTTTATTTCATTCCGTGTTCAAAGTAATATTTATCTTGAAAAAAATATTTACATGATTTAACTTCTAAATATGAGCTCATTATATCCTATTGCGGGGCATTGTTCTGCTTAGGAACAGTCAACTTATCACAACCTTAAAATGATTTTATAGAAGACCTAAGACAAGGTACCTTATTTTGACTGGCAGCTGAGTGATTATGGATGGAAGAAGCCAAGGATCGGATTTGATAGCGTGAGGCGAGCTGAGCACATTGTATTATGGACAGGTGGAGTCCGATTGTGGTAACGATAGAAACCGTTGACTTGAAGTTGAGTAGTTTTGCAACGTACTAAGCCAGCTTTTTTCCAACTAAATATGCAAAAGCTGATTCCCAAATGTGACATACTGACGTAGGTCACTGTGACGGATTTTTTTAATCAACTGGTCCGTAGGTAAGCAGCAACCTGGCAGTGCTGGATCTCTCGCATTGCGAAGGTCCATGAGGGCCCGGCGGGTCCAGACAGGCAGTATGCTCGTCTGCCTGTTAATGGCCAATAGAAGAAAAACAACGCTTGGATACTAGCAAAGGAAAAAGGCGTGAGTTTATGTATATACAATATTGCACCACCTAAGGATACTTCATTTCTACATCAGCGGAAATCCCTGTTTAGTACTCAACTAGGTAGCGTCAAGTATCTAGGTAATCTAGGTATTGTTAGTTGAAATTGTTGAAACATTCTGTTGCTTTATAAAGAACACAATCGGCCCATATCCTTATACGTAGTAATAAAGTCCACTACAATGATCGAATGTAGAATTTTCCTGAACGTAATAGATGGCAAGTCAATAGTTATTGTATGATGAATAGAAGTTCGTCAATAGCTAAGGTCTTTCCGGCAGTTCCATATAAAGGCATTGGATAGTCAGCTGTTTTTCTTTATTGTGTTTAGTAAAAACAGTGGTTGAGCCGCCAGGATTTAAATAAACAAAAATTTCGTAAATTTTTTTCTATTAATGAGACTGTCTAAAATCTTTGCCTTCAAACTTAATTGTTTTCATGTTAACGTTTGATTCAAGGCTTATCCTGAAAAATAGTTTAACCAATTTAACACCCAACAGTCACATACAAAGTACAAGAAACTACGAGACTTTTCGGTCTCAGGTCTCACAAACTTCCAGACCTGAAACAAGTACCTACCTACCTATCGAATCCGTGGCCCTTGTTTCACGCGTTTTTTTTTTGTTATTATTGCAGTGAATTGCGAGACGAGCATGCCGTTTGCGTGATGAGAAGCGATACGACCGCTCATAAACAGTAGCAAAACGAGTCAACGCCTTGAATTAAAAAGCAATGCTTGGTATTCCACTGCGCTCGCCATCCTGAGACATAAGATATTAAGTGTCAATATGTCCAGTAGTTACTCTGCCTACAATATCCTTCAAACCGCAACACAACAGTGCATGTATACTGCTGTTTAGTGGGGGAAAAAAACATTGCGGTGGTACCTACCCAGACGCCCTACATATGAGAGACCAACCACTAGTACGTCTAACCACGTGCGCCACGAAGGCTGTCGAATTTACCTACAAACTCAGGTTTATTGTGACGACGCAACACGCGTGATAGTTGCACGTGCGCCGTGCGTCGTATCAAGTCAGCTTCTTTGTCCGCCCAACAAAGAATTAATGCCAATTTCCCCGCTACCTAGAGAATTTCACTATCGTGATCTTTCACCAATATATCGCACCCCCGGTGCAACAATGTCACTTTTGCAAAAATGCAACTTTTCAGGAAAAACATTTGAATCTTTGACATCGTATAAAAATATGATATTTCAAGACTTATACAAGTTGAACAGCTACTATCACAATATCAACTTTTAATTTACCTATAAAAAATTATGACCACGTAATATTCCAAAAAATATAAGATTATTTCCTTATACCTTCCAACCTTGCAATTTTTGCATTTGTGACATTGTTGCACCGGGGGTGCGATATGTAACTGGATTTGAACAAAATCACTAGCCAAAAGTAGCCGAGGTTGCTTATTTATACATTTGAATTTCGAACTACGAGATGCAGAAAAAGGAGGCAAGAAGTCTTAAATTTAAAAAAACTTCAGGTTACAATAAACCTTCTTGTTTTAATTAAGATTTATAATGATTTTGGACCATACTAAAATAAAATAAGACCACACGCTTATTTGTGCTCTTATTTCTCTTGCCGCTTTTAGGCCGTTACTTATAATCTAGTGTATATCTGATCGAAGATCGCCATGCAGTCTGCCGGGCGCGCCTGCTTCTGGATATCGTTTTATAAACATACATAATTTAAACACGCTGTTTCTATCGTTTACGCGATTAGTAATACTGATGGGTAATGATTTTTCTTTAATGAGAACTTTTAGATGAATATCGGTATAGGCATCGCTATTTTCATCCGTGATTCGGTGGCTGTTTTTAACTAATAGTAACTCGTTTAGTTTTCGTTTATTTTGTGAGAATATTGCTCGCTGTTAAGTAAATACACCTGCAAATAATAAATATTATATATAAATAACACCCAACAGTCATATACATAGTCCTGACCCCACACTAAGATCGAGTCCAGATTCCATCACCAGTGTCGTGGGTACCAGAGACTTTTTGGTTACACAAACACCCAGACCCAAAAGAAATATTTTTGAGGCGCACAAACATTATTCTCAGAGAAATATTAATCATAAATAAATACATTATACAATTATTAAGGGTGTGACTAATTCGCAGCCTAATTTAAAACCGTTAAACATTAGAAACAACCAAATTATATTCTTCAATAATATTAACCACATGACCTAAAATTATGTCAATTAAGTACCCATTTGAACAAAATCACGAGAGTGTTTCAATTACTTTCTAAGCACCAGCATTTCCAAGAACATACTTCGGGGTATTTTACATCCACTTGCTAAACGAGGAAAATATAGATAAATGATAATATGGGAAACACTTTTAATTATATCAGTCGTTAACGATGCGGTGGAATCCATTTCACGTTCATTATATTATAATATTTTAGAATAATTTATATACATTTTGTATTTATATTCATATATGATATATTTGCTGGATATAGTCTAATAGAAAATAGAATACGAAAATCAACCGTCAGATATCACTCCAGGACCAGACTGGAAAAAGAACGTGATGATTCTTATTATACACATACTTTGGTAGATTAGAGACTACATACAATTACCTTTAAATTATCTAGAAAAACTCATAAAACTGCATGTTTCTTCCTAATGTTTCTGTTTACAGTTAACTAAATAGAATTAGCAGAGAAGGTCGCGTGAAGATCTCTAGGGGATGCCTATATTCAGCTGTGGAGTTCTTATGGCTGAAGAGAAGAAAAGAAGAAGAAGAAATAGAACTAAAAACTTAACTTCAAAAACTAAAAAGTGTATACATTTCCTAAACGAGACCTATGTTTAGCAGCAGACATCTTACGGCTAAAGATAATGATGATGAATAAATATGAATACGGCAAGCTCTTAAATATATCAAGTTTGTTGATAAAACGCAGTTGTATACGAATAACGAAGCTTGTATGAAAATCAAATAGACAAAAGTCAATGTTTTGGAACAGAGCCAGCGCGAGATCTAAATATTTGCGTTATAAAAATTATGCGAGCGAGCTGTTTTATTTCCAATACGTTTTAGTTTGCTTTATGTGTGTGATTAAAGAACTAATACCTACTGCATCTGGTATCATTGCTAGACGAAGAGACTACGACTTTTAAGTTTTTATTCGTGAGGCTGAAAATAAATACCTTATTACATTAAAATAATACTATAACAGAGGAATCCTTTGACGTTTAATTCGACTAATTTACACAACATCGTTTCAAAGGATTTTATGACCACTTCCTTGCCATATTCCCATCAGTAAACCTTAATGCCGAAATAACCTCAAAACGGACCTAACCTTTAATCTATACCTTTATACGATTACCTAGATCAAACATCTAGATTACCAGTAATCAGCTTTTAATAGCCATGTTTTAGACACTTGAGTGATCGATGAATAGGTGTTGCGAAACCCAAAGCTGGTCGCGTCGAGACAATGGAAAGTGTCGACCAGATTGTTCGCGACTCGACTCCAGCTTCCGCGGTGACAACTTGTGTAACACTGGAAAGCCGTTGTCCTATCCACAGTTCATTAGCTTTGTATTGTTTAAATTATGAATACCCGAACAAACGAGATGCATGAAGAGGTTAATGAACGTGGATGAGGCGAAAGTAATATGTCAGTATGGAGCACAGCGGTGGTATATTGTTTGCCTACCTCTATGGGATACAGATGCGTGATTATGTACGTGAACCTTTGAAAGTGGTGAAGTAGAACCGACAGAATGAAAAAAAGCTGTTACATACATTAATACACAAGTCATATCGTAGGTTTTGAAACGACTAGAGACTCCGCTCTCATGACATCTACATCACCGTAGTGAGCTAAGAACTCACCCATCCCAATAATACGAAACATCCACAGAGAAAACTCAGTCCTCAGGAGTGCAACTAATGGACTGACGTAAATCTGTTCTAGAAATATCGTTATCGGGTCAATATTCGATTAAATACATTATTTGAAAGTATGCATGTGTTCGCCAATCGACACAAGACCATCACAATGGACTGAGAATATCATTTCACTCCCTCTCTCTCCTCACAGGAAGTCAACTGAACATAGGCCTCTCCCAAAGATCTCTACATTGACCTGTTGAAAGCGGCATCCAGGGACTTCGAACCCGTTCAAAGGTAGGAGAGAACTATACTCAGTTTTACACATAGATATGTATGTATATGAGTTAATGTAATGTAATTAGTATATGGATGGATTAGCTACATTGTAATAATGATATTTTGGTCCTGCAATCATGGGCGTATCCAGCCATGGGCTCAGGGTGGGGCAGTATTTCAAAATAATATGTAATTTGCAAACTATACTCGCAGTCTTAAATTCCCCGGAAAATTTTTTCATACAAAAATTACACCTCGTAGTATCTGTAAATAATCTGGGGGCGCGGCCGAGCCCCCTCCAAGTCGAGCTAAAAAGTGGCATGGCCGTAACATCCTTTTCTCGAAGCAATTCAGACCATTTTTAACCCCCTATAACTTCGTTGTGGCTAAAGCATGAAGCCTGAATTTTCAGTTACTAAGCAGGCATTGTGTAAACACGGTATATTTAAAATTTCATTCAATTTGAACCAGTAGTTTAAGAATTATAACTTATCAAACTTTCGTAATTTTGTCACTCACTGACTGACTGACCGATCATCAAAAGTCGAAGGCACTTCTAGCAGACATAGAACCTTCAAATTTAGAATATAATTAGTGTTTAGTGTCTAAAGTAAGGGAAAATTCAAACATTTCATAATTTGTGTCTAGTTTTCTAGATATACCAACTGCGTGAATAACTTTGTAATCCCATATAAATGTATAGGATTACAAAGTTACATTTGCAGTTAATGAATCATTGTACCCGTATATAATGGAATAATAGTTGTAGATAGATATCTATATATATGAGGCATAACAGGAGGGGATATAGAGAGGGAAATAGTGTATTCAGCCCATGAAACTGTACAACATTCTTCTAGAAAAATATGACGAAGAAAAACTTGCAAATAAATAGACTAAATAGCTCGAAAATATCAATTACAATGAAAGAAAGAACATTAATAATCAAATCTGCTATATTTGTGATAAATTGATACCTACAAAAATAAGAAAAATCCATAAGACAGAGGCTTTAAGAAAAATCGTTAGTGATATTCTAGAAGTAAGAAGTACCGAAAAGGAAAAAAGTAGGACTCTACAAAAAGACATGAGATCCCATCAAAAACATCCTGTAAAAAAATCCAAGTCTCGCAGCTCAGGTTTTCTACCGCAAAAAGTTGTGAGATGCATGTAATACCAAGTCGATTAATTTATTTAGTCCTTAAGGGACCTTCTATATAAAGTCATTACGTTAGTTATTACCATATTTACCAGCAGCATTATGTATAAATTGTACGATACATTATGTTTTCATGCGATGGCCAAGTCGATCCATTTATTTAAAACGTAAAGAATTTTTAATATTGATATGGTAATAACTAACGTAATAACTTTATATAGAAGGTCCCTTAAGGACTAAATAAATTAATCGACTTGGTATTACATGCATCTCACAACTTTTTGCGGTAGAAAACCTGAGCTGCGAGACTTGGATTTTTTTACAGGATGTTTTTGATGGGATTTAAATAATTTCATAATGCACCTACCAACATCCATAATCATCAATAAAAAAATGTGTCTCTATCTTCAACCTTTTGGGCTTTGGGCGTATGCCAGATTTCTAATTAGTCAATTTAAAGGTCTACCTTTAAAGTACTATCACTTTACCTCGATATTTTTTTTAGCTTTGTTTAGGTACCTTACAGGTCAGAGCCAGGATGGGGCAAGCGCCCCACTCTGCCCCACCGTGACTACGCCCATGCCTGCAATACAAACTACAAATACTTTTATCTTCAACGCGTTATCATTGCGTAATGCGTGTCATTTGTGTAATTAAATTTATCCATATTGTGGAACAATAATCCTCAGAACACACTTTATGAGTAATTACACAATTCTATTAAACATAAGGTATATATCATTTATTTATTTATTAAATATGAATGCATACATAGAAATCTTCTTCTGTTACATTATTTTACAATGGTAATTCACTCTAGTAGATAATGATTATTTCCACCTGGAGAATCGTCGATCTTTTGCACACCTTATAAAATGGAATGCAAATTGACAAATATCATGTCATCGTCACCGAAGTAGAATTAATTTTTAGCTTTTTGTAGAGCAAGTTCAGCAAATTGAAAACTAAATGTTTCCAAGTAGTAATAACTTAACATTAAAATCACTATGCCCATTAGTTAAACGTCCTAGAACTCAGGAAGATTATAAAATGGTGAATCCAAACCTAAATCGCCATAGACCAACATCACTATAGGGTCTAAACTTGTACAAAATAGTGAAGCACAATCTACGCCCTGCTCACTGACCCGTTAAAAGTTCAATAATACAATAATCATGAAACCGTGCCACTAATCTTCCAAATTACATAAGATGGTTTATTTATAGTGCGGCGCGGGGCGAAGGGGGACGCGGGCACAATGGGGCAATGATTCTCGTTGATTTATCGGCGCGGGCATGCGGGCCGAAGCCCGGGGGCGGCGCGCCACGTGTCAGCTTGGAGGCGCGCCAGTCGCCTACTACGTGGGGATGCCATGGTGTAAAATTTTCCCTAATTTTTTTTGGGTAAATTTGTCGTTATGGCATCGGGGGCGTGGGTAAAGACACTTAAACTAGCTACGGGATTAATCCCTGTAATAGTACAGATCAGTTATATAGATAACTGATCAACAAATATGCATATTATTTCTGTATTTTCGATTATTTTTAAATCGATTCCTTGAAAGTTAATTATTTACGGGATCGTAGAGCGGATTGTTACTCTCTATGTATCTCTGTGTTATCCACTAATGAAATAATTCCATGAAATATATTCGTATTCTTATTGATTAAGTAAAATTATCACCAAAATTGTATTAACTCTCGATTTTAATCATCATTGTCACCCTCAGCCAGAAATAGTACATTGGTGACAGGTCGACATTTGACAATTGCCACGGTCATAATTAATCTTTTCAACATACTGGAACCTCTCGAAACTACTTCTTATCGTATTAAAGAGATAAATTGATAACATTATCCAGAACAGGAATCTGAAAGAAGTTGACAACTGGATCATTTCTGAAAAGCTGCACGTCGACATCACAAAATAATTAAACGTAAAAAGGCGGGAAAAACATAAAGCCTAAACATAAGCATCCAGAACCGTATAATTAAAAATAAAATGCGACAACTCGCAGGTGTGGACGTGTGTGACGGTGCGTACGCGCTGTCGTATACAACTGAAGGTGACCTGGCAAATCGCAGCTAAAAGGAGCTTTCTCAGAAGTGTTGCTGACTGCAAAAATATCCCTGTATGTTGGGAAATACTCATGGGCGTATCCAGAGTCATTTGTAAAGGAGTATAGGCCCTAAAAGTTTTTCTACTTTTCCCATGTGTTTTAGTTAAACATTGTAATTTGTAGTACCAAAATAGACTGTAATTGTATGAACAAAGACTGCGTCGAGAGAATTAAGAGACGAGATTTAACGAAGTTCGAGTTTAATCACCCCACCGAGTATGTATGTAAGATTTTAAAAAACGCGGCCCTCAGGGTTTTGTTTTGTGAGACCAAAATAACTCTTAACCTTTCTGATTCCCACAAAATAAGACTAGGTAAGTGCCTTAATATGGAGAGACTAATATGGAGTCAGGACCAACGGGTGTGCTAGTCAATAATAATAGATATGATTGAAGCAATTTAATAAATCACACAGACCGCAAATTATAACTAGAATCAGACCAATCGAACCAGACCCTTCACGTATACAAGTGCGCAAATACGATTATCCTTACGGAAACCGCATCCAAGGACGAGATAAGGCACATCCTCCAATTATCACCTCACGTATACGTGTATATGCTGGTTATAGAATATCTACACAAGTTGTGTACTTGTGTAGATATTCTATAATGTAGGGTGGGGTGTGCCCCACCCTACATTTTTTTATTTTAATTCTTTTATTCTGCGACTTTGAAAACAAAAGACTGAAAGTGGCGCAGTTGAGCTACGGTATCATTGCAAAGTTGTAGTCTCGGGTTCGAATACCAGGTCGGGTAGAGCGATATTTTTTTTTTTTTGTTATTTGCCAGCCAAGGTCAGGTATTTGTACCCAATATAGGAATATGCTCGTCCTCTAACACATCGTGGGACGGAACACACAAGTCGAAACGTGGGGGTCCTGGTGGTGCCTCTACCTGCTGCTTCTAGGAAAAAGTTAAAGTATGTATGTTGAAAACTAGAATCGTATGCCTATATTTTTTTTGTCACTGTACGGTTGGTCCCACCAGTATAAAATTTAACACAAAGGACATAAATATACAAATAAATTAGCAAGAAAAACATCATCGCGGCCTGCATCCAACTACTCTACAACTTTTATGAGGTCGTCTGTCCTCCTTTAGTTAATTAAACGCGTTATGTAATGAGTCTTGAACACTAACCCACGTAACCAATGGCTTTGGCTGGGTTACGGGATGCACTTCCAAACGATAATCTAATACAAATATTTACGTAAAAAAAAGGAAAAAGTATTTTCGAATCTTGGGCTGCAGGATCTTGCCAATAATTTCTATATTGGTAGAGGTTCCATAGATTCCAACCAATTCATTTCAATTCAAAGCATTCTATCGCAGTGATATCACGAAAATATATAAAAATAACTGACCTATAATTGTTTCATATGAAGACAACCCATATAAACTTATAATTAATATAATTACTTCCGAGGCCGTCTATGCCACGTAAAAGTTATTTTGGAAACCATATAAATCTTTATTTTGATTTCTATTGTGTAAAACAAACGCTTAACCACAAACACTACAAAGGACTATAATATTCGTAAACTATCACCCAAATATACCGTTATTTGTAGCATTAGTAAATACTGAAACACAATGGACATTACGACATTACTCTTCGAAAATAAATTGTTATATAATTAATATAGACATGACATTCACATTGATTCACCACGCACTATAACAGTAAAGGAAACATCGTTAGGAAACCTGCATATATTAGTGATTTATAAGAATTTGCATGGTATTCCAAGTCTGCTAACCCGCACTAGGCCAGCGTGGTGGACTATATGGCCTAACTCTAAATCGTACTCTCGATTGTAGGTCAAACAGATTAGACAGCCTCCGTGGCGCAGTTGGTTAGACGCCGCCTGTGAAACGAGAATCCGCGGGTTCGATCCGCACCGAGAGAAATCTTTGTGTGGCCCACAAAATAAAAGTCTCTCGTAGTTCCTAATACCCACGACACAAGACTCGATCTTAGTGTGGGGTCAGGACTATGTATGTGACTGATGGGTGCATCTGTTATTTATTTATTTATTCTTTTTCTTAGACGCCGGCTGTGAAAAGAGAGGCTGCAGGTTCAATTCCTGCATTGAGACAAATATTTGTAAGGCCCATAAGTATTTGTCTCGCGTCTGAGTGTTTGTGCAACCTCAAAGTCTCCTAGTTTCTGATACCCATGACACAAAACTTATTTGATTTTAATTTGAAGCCATGGCTATGTATGTCTCTATTGGATGTATTTCTTAATTTAATATCATATCAAACAGTAGTAATTTCAAACAAATACAAAGACGTCGTTTTAAAATGTAAAACGTAGTATGTGTGCATAGGTATAACATTTGTGTAATCGAACAAAGAAGCGGTCAACTAAAGGACGTTTGCAACGCAATGCCTACACTTGCTTTTGTTTCATACACATTACACAACACTAACAAAAGATTTAAAATTTAGTACGAAAATATTTAAATAAAAATCTCATTCTTCGGAGATATAAAATTCTCAAACAAATCCCAATAAATAAATATTTTCTTGAACAAAGATCAAAGCGGCATATTTTTAATACACATAAATATACCTAATGTCAGCTTTAAAATGCTATTTACTACAGAAATAGCTATTTTATTACTTTTTCATTTGATTATGTAAGTTAATCGTCTATGCTCGTAAATCTAAATTTTGAGCATATTCATTCTTTTACTCTACTAATGCATACATTTTTTGTACGAATGTTGCGACTTGTGACTATTGATTGTGATACCATTCACACAAAAATGTTAATTAATTATAGAAGTATAGTCAAACATTTCATGTTTCTTTTAGTAACATGTATATGGAATTCTTAGTCTTTATACATATAAAGGTGACCTGCGCAGCAACCTTATAGAATTTACCATTTTCTAGGAAAAAAATAACTCATTTTTTCCGTCTAATGAGCATCAAAACCGTATTAATGACCGTATTTTTTATAACAGCTCTATAAAAATCCAAGTTACATGTCTGATTCTTCGAACAACATCGCAAGCACCGTCATAGAAGCCTTTAAAAAAAATTGTGGCTGAAAGGACATCGATTCCTTTGCTCTTTTCACAGAAGACACCCTTGAAATGTCATTAATGCCCATAAATTAAAATTTCCGATTGTATTTCGAAATTCTAAACATCAAAGCTAATACACGGGTAGGTTCATACAATATTTTTTTCGCCTGCACAGTGACTCAACCCAACATATCGAGGGCAAACGACCGCGCGCAGTTTTCTTTGGAACCTGTCCAATTGAAAGCCTGACTATAACTATTGACTTTAAAAAATAGTAAAGTACAAATGCGTAGGATAGTTAATATGATCTGTCAACGAGGCCATTTCGTTTGGCTCGGCGACTATTCCACGCGAAGAGAAATTGAAAGACAATTTTATAAATGAAATGGATTTTAGTAGTTAGTTTTATTTTTCTACACTCATAAAAATACCTAGTGTTGAGAAAATAAATATGGTAGTAAGTAGCATATTCGTTTTTCTTTTTTATATCATTAATACGGCAAACAAGCATGCGGTCCACCAGTAGTAGGGGTCACCTTAGCCTACTTGGATACTGCCGTGGTAATCGAGAGGGCGGTAACTCAAAGAAGGCAGTTTTTAAAATTGCTGTTTTCGAATATACATGGGGGTTACTCTGTAAAAACAATACGAACTTCGAATGCTTTATAATGCCTGTAAAACATTATTAAAAAAAATCTTTCATAGTAATTTTAATAATATTTAAAAATATAACAGTTAAAAACAGTAGTTTACTCAGATAGAACCTCCTTACAAATCATTTTTAAAATATTTAAAAAAAGAACGACTAAAATCTAGACCTATCCATTCCCCTACTCTCGGACAAGGCGATGTTATTAAAACATGAATTATAAATACTAGCATTGATTTAATAAGAGAAGCCAAAACACCCACGGTAGTATGACAAACAAATGTATATTTGTAAATATTGTATGATGTTTTTTAAAAGAACAATGCGTAGGCCGCTTTGGACACAGTAACCCATATTAATCAATGTCAGGATTACAATTGAAACGAATTACCAAAATTTTGAACTTATTTATATATTTTCTATAGACGGGTTGGGAGTGCAATGTTGATTTCAGCACAGTTTAGTATTCTGTGGTTTCAGCCAATTGTCTTTGTATGTTTTATTATTCGTCCTCTTATCTCTTTATTTGAAAAATTTCAAGGCTGTTCTGTTCTATTCAAGCGTACCCACTCAATACTACTACCTCTATTGCAATAATGTGGGTAATATTCAGCCGTAATTCGAGAGGGCAGTAAACGAATGCGCGATTTTTTTAAAATACAAATTGAAATACACGTTAAACATGCTTTCTTTCTATCTATGGTTCATAAATTAAAAGTGCATTTTCTTGTTCGATATGTTGTGTTTTTCGATAATGTACATTCCAAATCCGTAATTTATAAAAAATGCCCGCCATTGACTTACAGGCTACAGCCCACTCGATTAACACGGCTGTATTACCTTGAGGAGACATCTTTGTCCTTTAACTTCACGCTTGGAATCATTCAAAACATGTTTATGAACCACAAAATTCTATACAAGGAAGAATGTCCGGACTGAAATCAATTAATAGCCATGGTTGTTGGATGTGAAATTTTAAAAGTAAGTAGTGTTCTTAAAAGTCTGACAATAGACCGATCTTTACTCGATACGTACAATGATCTATTATTTAGCGAACTAATGTTAGTTTTTGTTCCAATTCTTCTCACATAGTAGTGGCAGGTATACGACCCAAAAGTGAGACGTACACGAACTGACATGTCATACTATATTATATTTTTGGCAAATAATTTCGTGAGTATTTGGTCCAATCTTCAATATCAAACAGCGTATATTGGTGCCAACTGTCGGAACACAACACGCGAGTATCGGATGTCCGGTCAATGATATTTGGCATCGTTATGGTCGACGAACACAATCCGGTCTTGCCAGTCGGTAAACAAGATCCTTTTTAAATTAATCACAAATCACATTACTTTGCTCCTTTATAGTTGCCTCACCAAACAATAAACGATAATGCTATTTGTGCGAGTAACTTCTTTAACAAAAAACAAATACTTAAATACTTATTTATCTTAAGTACATACTTATGATTGGGGAATATACACATAAAATATTACAAATGGATTACAATCTTTGAAATAATGCCTGTAGTTTAATACTTTTGAAAGTGTAGAATAAATTAATAGGGGCAAGTATTAATTAACATAATTAATGAGTAAATTAATGTTCTAATTTACTAACATACAGACACTCATGGCGCATATTTCACGAGTTTTAACACGACTGCAGTAAGTTAACAGGTAAATACTAAAGTTAATGATTGTAGCAATCCGTATGCATATATGTAATTTGTATGTACGTTCCTAATCTAATCTACTCATCCAATTTTTATGAATTAGGTACATATCAATTAATTCGTAACTCTATGAATGACACAAGCAGTATTTTAACTAAACTACGGTAAGCGGAAAGATTATTTTTTTATCTTTTTTCAACAGTTGGATTATACTTTTGTGTATAATGTGCCATCAATAATAATAAAAACACGCCCAACACTTACATACATAGTCCAGACCCATACTGAGATTTAGTCTTGTGTCGTAGGTATCAGAAACTACGAGAGACTTTTCGGCATCACAAACACCCAGAACCGAAACAAAAATCTGTGGACCACACAAATATTTATCTCACTGCGGGGTCGAACCCACAGCCACTAGTTTCACAATCGGCTCTAACCAACACCACAGAGGCTGTCAATGACAGTTACTCCTTCTTTGTCCCATAACTGTATTCCATCATTTCGGAGTATTCAAGTAAAAACATCAAACAGTACAAAAGGACTGCCGTTTTGTAAATATTTGGGAATTACCGGCCGTTCCGCCAAAATACATTATAAGGTTTAATTTTATCTTGTTTTCTGCGTTTTAAGTACAAACCAAGGTTTCTACAATAATTTATTTATTTATTTATTCGAGGACATCCAACGGCAATTACAATGTTTTTTAAATCTATTACATAATTGATTCGGCATCATGCTTAAAGCATTGCCTGCAGGTGTCACAACATTAATTATTATTCAAAACTCGATCTTAATGTGGGGATCAGGATTATGTATGTGACTGTTGAATGCATTTATTTATTATTCCATTTTTGAACTTGAACAACATTAGGTCATTATAAATAGGTTCCTTATATTAATTTTAAGCAGATGTGACTTTGTAGGCCATTTGTCTAGACACTACCTATATAAGTTGCATGTATAGGCTATGAAGCCCATTTTTTCTGTGCCAAGTGTGATGGTCTACTTTAAGTGGGATTTTCGATTAACAATGTCTTGTACGAATAATTTGGAACTGCAATTATTACCCAGCATGATAAACACGCCCTCTGCCGCATTTTGAAACTGTTGAGAACTCTACCTTCGGGATAACAATTTTGAACTTGTGTAGTTTTGTAATGGTAATCAACATTTTTATCAAACAATCACATCGAATAAAGTTGCATAATCATTCTGTTACGTAACATTGCACGTGCAGCTGACATTGCCTCTATCACCATACACGCCGCATTGATGTCAACCACTATAGTTTAATAAGCTTTGTTATATTTAAGTAAATAAAAATATTATAGCCATTACGAGATGCATTTGTTCACCGTGAATGACGATTAAAAGCCGGCCGTGAAACGTGATCGCGGGTTCGGTCCCGCACCGAGATAAAGGTTTATACATCCATAAACTCACGCCTTTTTTCCCTAAAAGTAGTAGGCAGAGTGGTAACCTGCAGCATCTAGTTTGACAGCCGGCCTTTCAATTAACCATTTATGTTACGGAGCTAAATTGTTGGCATTGTCTGGTCTCGCAAGCCATAAGGATTTAAATAAATCACAAAGTAATGTGCAACAAAGACAATCCAAAATAGTTGTCGCAACATGAGCCACAATTACTAGTCGGATAATATCTACTTGGACAATGGAAGATGTATTAAACACGTGGACGAAGACAAAGGCGTTATTCTTGTAATGTCTATGTATTTATGATAAAACAGTGTACGTCACTGATTAGTTGGACATAGATCCTAATAAATATAAATACATATTTATATTATATATCCAAAAGTCAACATAATCTTAACTCCTAGTCTGACATTAGGATCAATTAATAAGTGTTGGGTCGTGGATATCATAAATTATGAGAGAATCGGTCTCAAAAACACCCGAAACAAATGTTTGGGAGGAACCAGGGGCATCTAGTTTCACAGCCAGCGTCTAACCAACTGCGCTACAGAGGCTGTCTTAATTGATTGAGGTCTTGGAGAAAGCCTATGTTTGCAGTAGTCTTCCTGTGGCACAGATCACTCCCAATTGGGAGTGATCTGTGTCCTGTGGCTAAAGAAGGTTCTAAAACACACACATTTTGTTTTACACAAAATTGTGTTAAATAACGTCCAATAATTATAGCAATTAAAATGTGTTTTTCTGCATGTCTATTAAAATTAGGCTGGATACTTACATATGTTCTGTAATGATAATCAAGCAAAGGAGAGTTAGAGACAACATGTAGAGTCGTGCGTTGTTTCTCTAGACTCTGAGTACTGGAAGACCATATGTAAGTACATACGTAGAGAGAAAATATAGATAAGTATTTTCCTCCACAGCCAGAACACTTTGTACGTATGTATGTCATTAATTGTCAATAAATAATTGAAATTAGACTTCCCCCAATCTACAGCATTGTGTTTGAGCACGATTAGATCTTAAAACATATGCTTAATAATTTAAAAAAAATATTTCAAATTCCAAACAGAAGAAAATAATGTCACAATAGACACGGTATTACACACGTGTTTATCTCATAACAAGATATTCAAACCCACTATTACGTCCAATGACAAAATCGATTTGTCATGTAACATCACATAATTGTGGTAACGTTCAATGCCATGTGTATGCCTTTGCCCTCGAATACTCAGAAAAATGCATTTGTAGGGCATCATAGACAATGAATAGCATTTTTGCCATTCAGTTTGCAATATTCTCGTTTGTTTTGAATTACCAATTTCCACGTGATGTGTTGACAACATGTCCACGTGGAGTTGTTGGTTAAGATTGGGTTGTTTATTGCGTTGATTTTTTTAATCTGACAACGTAATAATAACATGTGCATTGTTATCACTTGCCGGTTGATATTTTGCCTGCTCTTTGATCATGTTTACTATGGAAACTGCCATTTTGCATGTGAGTAAACTCATGTGCTTATGCATTTCTTAAGTTCCTGTACTATGTAGATATGTAATTTGATGTTTTTTTTTTCCTCTTCCCGTGTATAAGTATACTTTTTTGTATCGATTTTGGTTGTAATCAATAATAATAGCAAAACAAGACTTTTAGTTTTTACGTAGAATATCTGGATATTATTAAATAGTTAAAATTATGCTTAGAAAAACCAGCTTACTGTGAAATTGAATAGAGATTAGCGATCTTTTTCATTACTAATGTTGGGTACTTGGAATTTTGGCAATGTAAACGAGCTGTTTACGAAGAAAGGAAAGAACTACACATAACTCACGTTGCAACAATAAGGTAATTTGGGTGTATTGTAATTCTTTGCTGACTGCCTATTTAGGAATGGGTATGTATGTAGGTCGTCGACGTTATAAAATGAAAGCATATATTAAATGGTATAATAATCTTCATAATTTATTTTTATCTCTTCACTGTTTTATCATACAATATGTATTCAGTATAAAACAATACGATTTGTTAAATTCATAGAAATATATTATTTTTTTATATTTTAGTATAACTGTTCATCTTTATAAACTTACGCATTACAGTTAACATTCTTGACAAACTTCTTTTTCGTATAAAAATAATACAAATGGACTCCGCGCCCTTCGCGTCTGTACTCTGTACGGCCTGGGCGCGAGCTCACCGCAATAACAATAACTTGTTAATTGGTATTTATTACTTAATAATAATCTAGAAGACAGAACAATTTACTGTACTACTATTAATGGTAACAAAAACAATTAAAACATAAGTATAGGCTATATAGCTTACAAAGCGTAGGCACTCGAGATTTCTACATCTTTCTAAAAGGTACATTCTCACTAATAAATACTTTCGTCACACATTCATTCGCGTCATACACTCATCCTCATACTGTTCTCTCTCGCAATTTACAAAATATATTTTATTATACAGGACGGCCTCACGTTACAAGTCGCGTCCTCTAAGAGCACCGGTTCAGTTCCAAGAAATATTCTTTCGCATTGGGGAAAATACTTTGCGCAATGCACACGCTCTCTCTCGCTCGGAGCGGGGTACGGACCGCGCGGCACGCACACCACACTCCACACACTGCATACGAGTTACAACTTACAGTTTACACACATGCATACATCATACCACAACATAAGCGCGTAATTTGTCTTGAAACAATCAAGCGTGGCAACGACGCCGTTCCAGCTCGCAGCGGCGTCAAAACGACATCGTCGCGATTAAAAAGTTAACCTTGTGCAACAAAACGTGATTCGGAACGTCCGACTGTTGAACACATGGCCGCCATTCCGCGAGGGCGGCGCAGGCGGAATTTTAATTAGCAGAACATCCGCTCGTGACTTGCTACGGCGCGCCGTTGCCGGTCCCGCGACGTGCCGTCCCGCTCACACTTGCCGAGCTCGCGGGCCCGATGCGACAGCCCTCTCTGTCTACTCCATTAATTGCGACCAAATTGAACGTAATTATCATAATAAGATTCTGTCCAACAGAAAAAATATACACAATACAATGGACGGCACACGCGGGGAACAATAGAAATGGCCGGTTCAGCGAGGCGCGAGTGTGGCAACATCGCTGAAACGGGAAATTCACAGCGCGAGGCGCAATCGGCAACGTCGCACCAACCTCGTTCACTCAGTCTGCAAACGTATGACGTCGCACGATTATCCTTTCTAGCTTCTACACTATTCTAAACAAAATGAGACAATGCAATACTGATACGGGCAAACAATCAGTTCTGCAACTTACGAGGGAAGCAGAGCCTTCCACGAGAGCGACACGCGCTAAGTACATCCTTATTCCTTCGGGACTCGGGAGCGAGCGAACGTTCCGCGGCACTCGTCAGTCATCATCACTGGCAATCTAATCTCTCAAACTTAACACGTCCACGTAACGTAGCAAAACCTTACACACTAGGCTCATAACTATATATTACACAGTAAAAATAAGATCACAAATCGCTTTGTATGCTGCGTCCTGGCGGGCGCGACTAGCATGGAATGTGGAGGCGCGGCGGCGGCTGCGGCAGCGGCGCGATCAGAATTGCGACTCGATGTGGCAGCCGCCGTTAGCGTGCTCCAGCACCTGCGCCTTCAACCGGTGCACGTGCTCCTTCAGCTTCACCACCATCTGCGCTAGCTCCGCGTTCTCGCCCTTTAGGATCTTCACTTTGTCCTCCAGCTTGGAGATGCGCTCCAGCTTACGCCGTCTGCACTTGGACGCGGCCACTCGGTTCCTCTGTCGCTTGCGCTCGAGTTTGATTCGCTCCTGCGTGTCCATGTCGATGGGCGAGAGCGGCGGCGAGCTGGCGGCGCTGGGCACGGTCTGCGGCTCGTCCTTCACTACGGGCGTGGGGTACCGCTCGAGCGGCCGGTCTAGGTCGGCGTACACTCGCCGCCCGATCGGCGTCACTTCGCCGTGGTGCAGCTTGTCCAACGCCTCGACGAATGGCCGCGCGTACATCTCTTGCTCCTCGGTAGGCGCGACGGCGGGAAACAGAACTGGCGCACCTGGAGTGGGGGTGGCCGTGGTCACCATGCCGTTCTGGATGATGAGTTTCTCGAGCTCTGGTGAGCCGAGCTTGAGCATCTGTAGGTCTGGTGAGGAGAGCACAGGCGCGCCGAGCCTGGCACGCTTGCTGCCGCGCCCCACGTCCAACGTGAGGGGCCGCTTGAGGTTCTCCACGGGGCCGCTGATGGGATACTGCTCGTCATAGAAAGTGGTCTCCATGCCGTGGCCGGAGTGCCGAACCATGTGTCTGCACCGAACGCTTCGGTATCACTGAACTCACTGCGCGAACTTCAAAACTTTCTCATGCGGCAACGCACGTCCGACACTCTCGACGTTCCACTTGTTTCTAAACATTGTTAAGAAACAACCACTGCTTTTATGCCGTGACTCAGATAAGCTATTTTTAGATATCGCGTCATGAGCTCGACCGCTCATTGGCTGAATATGACGTGATCCGAAGTACAACTTTGACGCGATTGGCGGTTGTGTTCGTAACGTAGCGCGAGGCCGCGGCGGGCTGTTTACGACTTCGTGCGATTACCGAGAATCGACGACTCTATTTCCATTGCACCAGTAAAATCGTGCCGACACACGTTGAAATTTAGCAACATAAAAATTGTTATAAATAAAATAAAAAAGTATTTTATTTGCTCATATACATTTTTCATAAAAAAAATGTGCAATCAAAACGTGGTTAGGCAAGACAATGTCTAAAAAAGTTCTTGTACATGAATTAAATTCATTACTTTGCTTCGCTGTTTTATATCATCTTATCGTCATATTTCTAAAGTGTGTTGGATTTTAAATTTTTTAAGAGTATTTAATTAACGTATTAAGTTAACAATATAGCATTGAATTCTTGCGCACATTACCTTTAAACTTTAAAATTAATAAAACGCTTTTAAGTTGAAAAAAATAATAATTTGGTTATTAAAATTAAAATTGATATTAACAGAAAATTGTGTATTATGGTTTATTACATCAATATTCGTCAATGACAATGGAAACAAATAAATTTGGGCGAGGCGCGGAGGCGGGGTAGCCGCGCTGCCCGATGCAAGAAAATATATGCGGGCGACGCGCGGGGAACGGCGGAGGGGGCACAGTGCGAAGCTTAGAGGTGCGAAGCGTAGAGAGCGACCGAGACAACGAGCATCGCTGTCCTGCTCTCGCAACAAGATAACACCGACTAAATAGAAGGAAAATAAAAATGCAGCTAAAATTCCTTCATTTTACGAGGACTCTTATTGTTTGCTTTTGTGTTATTGTATGTTTGACCTTGATTTTTTAAACCCGAAATGTGTGATGGGTATTTAGACTCTTCTAGATATGGAAGGATGGCCATTAAAACACAAAACTCTACCCAAGCGGCACACAGTGCGCACTTCAAAACATTGCATTGTTGTTATAAACTTATATTTCAGTTACAAAACTTTTAAATATTAATTTAAATTGAGAATTGATTTACGGACAATGTAAATAACCAGATTTAAATACTTATAAAAAATTAATTTCGATGCGTAACTGCAAAATAAAACAGTAGCATTTCTGAATATTTTTGTGGACATTGAATAATTATTAAATCTAATGTGAACATGTTTAGATTACTGTAGGTACTGATATAAGGTAGTGGCTTTGCTTGCGTTAAGTATTAAATGTTTTTTTTTTCTGTAGGCTGCCTGATGAAAAGAGTAAAGTAAGGCTGGAATGGTATCGCTGACCCACAGAAAACCATCTTAAAGGAACAGCTTTGCTGTCGCGTTGCCTATGGTACGTGACCTTATACCTGATAGAAAGGTCTAAACTGAAAACTCTAAGCACTGGACGAGGTTGGCTTAATTTGTCGAATAACCAGAGATGGTCAAGCGTTGGTGGATGCTTAATTTGGATTGCATGCCACATTGTTGTATTATGTTTCTATTATTGTAATAAAAGTCACATTGCAGTAGGTAATGCATTATTATAATTTATTTCAATTGGCACTAACTGTTTATTTACAAAAGTTCCAAACTTGGTACGCCACGAACACTATCACTCGCTCACCAATATTTTTTTCTTCTTACGTGTTCTCGAAGCACTTCACTCTACACCAACTCTGTCAGTATTCTTTGGTTTAGGGCTCGTTAACAAAATGTCTCGAACCGGCCATATTTTATGTATCCCCAACCGTCAAAACACCTACTTTTTATAAACATTCAATTCACTTAGATTTCAAACATCCGTTAAAAATAACCTTTATTATAAATTATTACTAATATTTATTAAATTTAATTTGACATTATTTTTTCTAAATGGTCTTAAAAACCTTTTGATTCCATTTTTTTTTCACCAAAAATTATGCGTTTTAATTCGATGCGGGTCGATTTATATTCGCATACGTAAAGACAAATATTTGTTTTGGGTAATTATGGATTTCGTGGGGCAGAAAAGTTCCCAATGCAATAGGCAGGTATTTTAATGTTGCATCAGTATTATAATATGATTGCGTATCATTATTTATTTTATTATATTAGGTTATGTGCAGATAATTTGTTTAATCATATATCGAGTTCCTAAATAAAAAACACCAATTAATTCCGCTCACGACTGTCTGATAACTTATTCTTATTGTATGCAATCAAAATATTTGCATTCGACATATTTTTAGACGTATGTGTGATTTATGCGTATGTCGAAGTATTGATAAGTTATAACTTATAAACATTTAACATATATTATACCTTTATAGCCGATTAGGAACAGAATATAGAAATACACTTTGTTCATACATTTCATTAATTTCTTGATAGTTTATCGTGGAGTAAATAGATCAATTACCATTGTATAAAGATTTTCATTTCAATTTAATCGTCATAATAATAACCATCAGGTTCCATGAAATCTAAGGGTAGAAGCGTTTTTACCCTATGGCCTCGGGAGACAGCCGTGAACTGCAGTGTGCAAGGGTGGCTATAATATTGCTTTATATAAGGGTGACATTTTAAGCTCAGAGCGACATTTTAGGCCCAGGGTGACATTTTAAGACCAGTGTGGATTTTTTTATGCTAGGGGTAGAAAATCTTATTAGTTTGGGTACGTCTGTAGCTTAGGGATCCAAATAATTACGCCCATGTTTAGGGTTACGGGGTACGGCCCGTGGTTGGTACTAGGTAATACGGTTTACAGTTTATAAAATTGAAATTAATAAAGGTTAAAAATCTAGGTTTAATCAAATATGTTTTTTTTCTAAGTTATGAATATTTACTAGCTTATATTATGAACTGTTCAAAAACAAAAGTTGATTTCATATACGTGAGAGGCCGTCTGGGTAGGTACTACCGCAATGTCTATTTCTCCCGCCAAACAGAAGGGATAATTGTTTTGTTTCGGTGTGAAGGACATTGAGACCTAACTAATCTTATGTCTCAGGATGACAAGCACAGTCTGTGTGCTGCCTATCTGTGTGCTGTGTGTGCCTCTGTGCTGTACAGAGGACTGCCAAGCATTGCTTTGTAATTCAAGGTTTTGGCCCTTTTTTTTTTTTTTTTTTTTTTTTTTTCTCGCGGGGAAAATCCCTTTACGGACCATCCCACCCCCGAAGGGGCGGGGGTGTGTCGGACTCACCGGTGCGCCTTCCGGCCCAGCGAGACGTGGAGCTGGGTCGGGTCCCTATCATAATTTGCGCACCGAAATACCGACTAAAAACCCCGCGTTGGCCACCATCGGTGCAGACGTTGGAGACGGCCCCGGGATACCGCTCAACGGACGCGCCAGGACCGCCTCCTTGTGCACTGCCGCTTAGCGACGCAGCTTTGGACGCGTGTTGCGTCACGTCTCGGGGGCCGCCAAGATAGGGACGGCGGCCCCGCGTGGCCTCTGCGGCGCCGGGTTAGTTGTTGTCCCGGCGCCTCCTACGTCTCCTGTGGCGACGAGCGGGATCGGTCTGCTCCCGATCCCGCTCAGCGCTCTCCTTCTGCGACATGACACGTTCGCAGAAGGAGAGCATGGCTCGCCACGAACTCCGGCTGCCGACCATGGCGGCGACCACGGCCGGCAGCGAAAGGTCACCTCCGATGACCGCGACGAGAGCGCTGCGCTCCTCGTCCCAGGCTGGGCACTCCTCTAGCGTGTGCTGGGCCGTGTCCTCACGGCAGTTGCCACAATGGTGGCACACGGCGGACTCCTCCGCTCCGGCTATGCGACACAGGTACGCACCGAAGCAGCCGTGCCCGGTGAGCACCTGCGTCAGCCGGTATGTCGGCGCACCGTGGCGCCTGTCCAGCCACTGTTCGAGGACAGGTCGCACTGCCGCGACGGTCCTCGTACCAGCACTAGGGTTCTCCAGCCTGGAACGCCACTCCTCCACAGCGGACCTGCGGAGGGAGGCCAAAATGGCCTCGACCTCTCGGGGGACCAACCTCTGCCCACGCCCGGACGCCTCCTCTCGCCGGAAGAAAGCCGACGAAAGGGTCCTCGCGTCCAGCACCCAGGGCAGAGTTCCCGCCAATACGCAGGCCGCCTCGTGCGAGACCGTGCGGTAGCCCCTGATAATCCGCTGCGCCACCATGCGCTGCGGACGATGCAGCAGGCGGACACAACGGTCGCCCAGGGACTCGGCCCAAACGGGACTCCCGTAGAGGGCCATGGACCGCACGACTCCAGCATAAAGGTTTCGGCAAGGGATGCCAGGACCATCAGTGTTGGGCAACAGGCGCCCCAGTGCGCCCGCCGCCCTCACCAGCTTCGGCGACAACTCCTCAAAGTGCGCACGGAAATCCCATCGACTGTCGAGGACGAGACCGAGGTATTTCATCCTCGAGCCGACGGGAATCCGCACGCTCTCCACCGTGATGTGGGCCCCTGGCGGAGGCCCACACCGAGGACCGTGGAAACACACGGCCTCGGTCTTGTTGAGGGCCACCGTGAGGCCCAGTCGCCGAATCCTGCTCACCACCAGTCCAGTACCGAACGAGGCGAGCAGGGCGGACCTCTGGAACGTCCTGGCCGTCGCTGTCACTAGTGTGTCGTCCGCGTAGCAGACGACAGCGACGCCCCGAAGGTTGGTACCACGCAACACCCAGTCATAGCCGATGTTCCACAGGAGCGGCCCAAGAACCGAGCCCTGTGGAACACCGCACGACACTTCCCTACGGTGCCACCCGTCGGCGCCCGGATACACAACGCACCTGTCAGAAAGGTACGAGTGCACCAGACGCCGAAGGTAGGGCGGCACCTCGTGGTACCGCAGTGCTTCTTCGATGCAGGCCCAGGGCATGGTGTTGAACGCGTTGGCGATGTCAAGAGACACCGCCACCACGACCCTACCCCGGGACACCGCACACTCCGCTTGTGCCTTCACCCGCAGAATCGCGTGGACCGTCGACCGGCCCCGCCGGAACCCGAACTGGCAGTCTGCCAAATCCGGGCCCGTACCCTCCAGATGCTCGACGAGGCGCGCGTGGACTACGCGCTCGAAGAGCTTGCACACCTCGTCGAGCAACACAATCGGCCGGTAGGCCGAGGGCGAATCTGCGGGTCGCCCCTCCTTACGGAGCAGGACAAGCTTGCCCGTCTAAGGTTTTGGCCCTGTCGTATCTCTTACCATCTTGTGAAAGGCATGCTCGTTTCGCCATTCATTGCAATAAAAAAAAAACACAACAATTAAAGGTTGGTTGGATCAACGGAAATAGGAAAATTTCTTAAAATAATATAAAAACCACAACTACAATCTAACAAGTTTATTAGTTTAGTCCTGTTTTTTGAATAATTACTATCGATTAAAACCATCATAAAATTAAAGATTATTAAAGTAATTTATCTTATTATTATATCTTTATTGTTCCGTGTTAAATGTGAAGTAATAATCAAATATTATAGATAATGATCATTCATGGGCGTAGCCACGGTGGGGCAGAGTGGGGCACTTGCCCCACCCTGGCTATGACCTGTCAGGTACCTAACCAACTCTAAAAAAATAAATTATCTGGGTAAAGTACTAGGCAGGTGAGCAATAACAAAGTATTTAGGATCATTCGAATTATAAACACAGATGCAGGGTGTTATAGAGGAATACCGTGGGTACAGTTTGCTAATTACATGTGATTTAAGACTGCTGCCCCACCCTGATCCCACGGCTGGCTACGATCATGTGATCATTAATCAATTAGGTTCGTAAATCTCTATAGATAGACGCCGTAGGCAATTTATGATTTCAACAGAACAAAAGTCATGTGAATGACAACCTTCCTATAGTATACTAGATATTATAGCTTTGTTGCTCTGGTGACCATTAATACAACTCAAGTTGAGCCCTTTTTGAGTCGTTATCGCAAGATTTTATTGTTTGAATTTTTATTTTCAATCATATATTTGTTGAGAGGAGTTTGGAACTTCCAGTTCTTTTTAACTTTCAGAGCATTTTTGTATAGTTCTGTAACTTGTAGTAGGTATATGGACAGGGAGAATTGAGGAAAGCGCGTAGTGTTTCGACGTAAGCGGTGCGCGCGCTCCAGTAAGTGCATCTCTAGTGATGCGTTACTGACATTAGTCGTCGCTCGCAATCATTTTGAAAACGCTTGCTTGTATTATGACAGAAAGCTTAATTAAAATGAAGATAATAATTTTTATCACCGTTTACACAAAATGAATTAAATTAAGCTAATTCAATATTTATTTTAGCGCGATTATCACAGTTATGTGATAATCGCGCAAAATATAATACAAATAAAATACAAAAGGGTGATCGATCGGACCCTACCAATTACCGCCCTATCGCTATCACCTCAGTGATGTGTAAGGTCATGGAGCGGATCATAAACGCTCAATTGATCCGCTACCTGGAGGATCACTCGTTGATCAGTGACCGACAATACGGTTTCCGTCATAATCGATCGACGGGTGATCTTCTAGCGTTTGTCCTGCATCGCTGGGGTGAGGCGATTGACCGGCGTGGCGAGGCTCTTGCTGTGAGCCTCGACATTGCCAAGGCGTTTGATAGGGTCTGGCACCGTGGTCTTCTGTCCAAGCTTCCGGCATACGGTCTGCCCGGCAACCTGTGTTCGTGGATTTCCGGCTTTCTGCATGGGCGTAGAATACGTGTAGTCGTTGACGGACACGCTTCGGCGCTCATGTCGGTAAATGCCGGAGTTCCTCAGGGCTCGGTGCTGTCGCCCACCTTGTTTATTCTGCATATCAATGACATGTTGTCGCTTGGCAACATTCATTGCTATGCAGATGACAGCACGGTTCATGGGCGATACCACTGCGGGCCTCCAGGTTGCCGTGTCGAATCTGTGATGGGACGCGAAGATCTTGTCATTGAGCTCAACCGGACCTTGGATCTCATTTCTACATGGGGTTCCAGGAATATGGTTGAGTTCAATGCCAAGAAAACCCAGGTGTGTGCGTTCACGTGCAAAAAATCCCCGTTCTCTCCCCTCCCCATTCTTCAGGGTACTCCCCTCTCAGTGCGGAATGACCTGAGTATCCTTGGTGTGGATATCCGCTGTGATCTCAATCCAAGGAATCACATCGAGGGCGTAATATCTGCCACATCACGCAGGGTTGGAGTCCTGAACAGGGTGCGTCGGTTTTTCACGCCCGGTCAGCTTTGTCGCTTATATAAAGCGCAGGTCCGGCCGGGTATGGAGTACTGCTCGCACCTCTGGGATGGATCCGCCCAATACCTGCTCGATGCCTTGGATGGATTGCAGCGGCGGGCCATCCGCATTGTGAATGATGCAGACGTTACGGGCAACTTGGAGTCGCTACAACTCCGGAGAGATGTCGCCTCTCTAAGCGTGTTCTACCGCCTGTATCACGGTGAGTGCTCTGAAGAATTGTTCAACTTGCTCCCCTCCTCTCCATTCCTAACCAGAACCACGCGTGCTGGCTTGCGAAGCCATAGCTTGACGGTCCACACCATCCCGGCGCGAACCAAACGGTTCTCAAATTCGTTTTTGTGCCGCACCGTCAAGCTGTGGAATTGTTTGCCGGCGTACGTGTTCCCCCCTTCCTACAATCCTGGGTCCTTCCGCCGCGGTGTGAAGAGGCACCTTAGCAGGCCGGCATAATTGTCTCCATTGGCATGGGACTGCCGTCCAATGCCAATGGATACTCTGCCTGGGCGGCATTGACACTTTCCATCAGGTGCAATGCCGCCACAATGCCAGGCCAGTATAAAAAAAAAAAAAAAAAAAAATAAAAAGTTATCTTTGTATGTACCAAAGTGACTAGTACGTATATTATTATCTTAATCGGAGATTTCATATAAAATTTAGTGTCAAGAGTGGGTCTGCGGGAGTGGGTCAATTTATTGGTAAATTACCAAGTTTGAAGTGTGATGGCAGTAGGCACAATTTTTAAGTATTATTGCTTTATGAAACACTAAGCTATCCGACCTAGTTGTGGCTATTAGGCAGCAGTCATTAATCCGCATGAAACACATAGGTAGTTTACAGTTACACATTCTAACCCCAGATTAGGCACTAATTCAATAAATCTTGTTGACAAATATGGTTTGCACCAGCATGCTCAGATTGTTGTTTAATAATGTTCGCTAATAAAAGGAGGCTTAATATTGAGTTTAAAATTAAAGATTTGGTTTGATCTCGTCAAGAAAGATTTGCAAGTTGCATTGGTATTATTGAGGATGCCAAATACCGGTCGAAGTAGAGGAAAAACAGTTTAAAGGCCCTAGCACCGGCCGGAATAGTGCCTAAATAGAAGAAAAGGAACGTAATTTATAAATATAAGACTCGGAAAAATTTAACTTATACATTTTAATAGGAATTACAGGTAGAAATCCTAAACCATTCAGATAAAGTATGGTAGCGCCATCTGTTGAAATTGATCTTAAACTGTACATACCCTTCTGAGAGTTTATTATTTGAAAATGAATTTGTACTTGAAAACTAACAAGCGATTTAAAAAATAATTACAATTATAAATCACAACGCAAGTACTTAGATTAACCAAAGATAAATAATGAACGTTTCATTAAAAATCATTTGCACCAAAACACATTTAATTACAATTCTTGGAATCAATTCTTACTAAATTAGTTCTCCGAAAATAATCACTTAATTTTAAATAATTAACAAAACTTAGAATTATAGTATTCATTAGATCCTAATACGAAAAAATCGATTTATTCGAAAAAAATAATTAGTCTTTTTTGTATCCATACACAGATAGGGTTGGAGCTTAGTGGATAAGCCCAATCCATGACTGATGAATAGCGCAGGTTCAATTTTTCTTTGTTGCATGGATTAAGTATGTTAGGTAATTAAACTAAATATTGAACCTCAGCATAATTTATTTATTATATTTATGTCAACGCCTACATGCATAATATTATTGAAAAAAAAACTAAATCATAAAACGTATTTTTAGATTTCAATAATTGTATTATGTGTTGTTTTTTTACTTTTGTTATTAAACTTTGCGTATTAAGAGCTTGTGAAAATTAATCTATTCGCCGATAGATGGCAACTATAGTTCATTTATATAGTTCCGCTATTCATTCACAGATGCCATTGCTATACCTAATATTAAAATTCACCACGTTAATAAATTATGCTAATTTAATTCATATTCACATTGTATTTTAAAATTAAACGTTGTATTGTCTTGCTCATTATAAAAATGTATGTTAAATAAAAATAACATTCAATTTATAAACCATGTAGGTACCTATTTCAATGAAGGTTACAGGATGTCACTGGATATAGAACACTTTGAAAGAGGTTTCAGTGGACAGATTAGGATAAGTAACAAGGCTATTTTTAAAAGCCTTCTGCCCACTATAGCTGAACATCATGATATACTTAATAAAGTTACATACATATATGAAAAGAAAATTTAATATCTGTAGGTGTTATTATTTCATCTGCGAATCGCCTAAAACGAAACCGAACCGTTGATATATGAACATCCCTCATAGTTATATGTAAGATTCACTAGTGGGTATGGTTAGCTTCATACTCTATTAAAAGCTTTAGGTGCAATGGCCTAAGCCCTCGCAATTGAACTGCCAATATTACTGGAGCCCCGTCAGCATTAGACGTACAAATTAAAATATTCACGCAACTCAACTTTGATAACCTTTTAATGGAGAGATGACGGCATTAATTGAAAAACAATTTATATCACACCAAATTAAGTAATTTTAAAGTATTTTAAATAATTTGTAACAATTATTTAATAGTGTAATGTCATAATGTCTTTACAACTCTGTTTTGATGGCTCGTTAACATCATCAATACAACTTCGTCTATTTTTAATACCAAAATTATTTCACAAACTCAAATTAAAATCTATATCTTGTCAAAAATATGTTTTATTATATTCCTTATGTGTCGTAAATTATATTCAATTCATTCACAATTGTAAATAAAACGCTATATACATCTAATAAATAACAATATACTTCCTTGTGTGTTGTACATTTTATTCAATCAATTCATAATTGTAAATAAAACACTATGTACATATAAATAATGATATATTGATTTGTATATGTTATTTGACGGTGATTGATATGATGCGAATGTCCTCGTAGGGTTTGTCTGTCTTGGGGTTGGTTTTGACGGAGCCAATGTTCTGCACCACCTCCATGCCGCGTACAACGCGACCGAACACTGTGTGCTTATTGTCGAGCCACGGCTGAAATATAAATATATGTATATAGAGTATGTATATATTGTAGTGCTTATTGCTTAGTATTAATTCGGGCTTTTCGTTATAGATAATAGAAAATAATAAATGATTATAATACTGAATTGTATTGCTTTTGTATGTGATGCTTACTATCAGGTGAGAAACACTGTGTTTTCAAATGTCTTTATTTGAAAAACGATAGCTGGCATTATATGCTGAGGTAAGGGCATGTGCCTTCTCTATAATTTTCATGATTCAGAGTAGTTAGGCTATACAGTGCACCACGCTGGCCTTATGCAGATTGGCGATTGGCTATCGTTATGTATGGATTGTAAAATTGAGAAGTTCAATTAAATATTGAAATAAAACTATTATTTAGCGGACCGAGTCCGCCCTGTGACCACGAAAACTGTAAAGTAATTGCAACATCAAGAAATCAAAAATGTAAAAATTAAACCAAATCCGCGATAAAACGCGTCAATAATAGTTTTATGTCGATGTGTAACATTCGCGTAAACCTAAGAAACCTTTCGATTTACATGTTCTTCTTTTTGTATTCTAAAAAAGTTTCAGCGATTGTCGCTTGTGACAACATACACATTACACACAAACATGTATATAAACTCATACCTTTTCCCAAAAGGGTAGGCAGATGTGCCAGGACACCCACATTTCACTTTGTATGTTCCGTCCCACGATGTGATAGGTGGTGAGTGGAATAAAAAGAAACATCCAATATCACTTTGCCCAACCCGGGATTCGAACCCGAGACCTCACCTTTGTAACCTGCCTAGTAATACTACGCCATCGAGGCAGTCGCTTGTTGAGTTGACTTGTTTTTTAACTTGTTACAACTTAGGTCAAAATTAATCTTGTTGAACTATAAGTATCCTAACGCCCGTATACTGGAACGAAACTTAAATAAAATTTGCGCTTAACTACGTTAATCTCATTTAAATGTACTGGCTAAGTGGGCCGTGCGTTGTTAAGAGCAAGTTATTATTTGAATGGCGTTCCAGTATTCGGGCGTTAGTTTCTCTGCCTACCCTCCCACTACAAGGTACATACAGTGGGTGCTAGCGTGATGAAGAACTGGCTGCCGTTGGTGTTGGGTCCCGCGTTGGCCATGCTGAGCGTGTAGGGCCGGTCGTGCTTCAGGTGCGGACGGAACTCGTCGGCGAACTCGCCGCCCCATATACTCTCGCCGCCTGTGCCGGTGCCTGCAAAATAATCACAATTTACAACTATAATTTTACATGCATACATACTAGTGATGTAACGAATGTTCGCATTCGCATTCGCGAATCGCGAATATTCGCATATTTTTTGGCATTCGCATTCGCATTCGTATTCGCAAGAAACGAAGCGAATGTTAGGCGAATGTTTTTGACAAACAAAAAGGAAATTTATACAAATTTTGATGGTACTGGATAAATAATACAACTATTATAATAAGCGTATTTTTTAATTATTTATAATATTGATTTTTATTGATTGAGGTTATACAAAAAACCGAGGAATATAACTTGCCGCTTTGTTTAGCGTTTGTGGACTATGAGAAAGCCTTTGATTCGATCGAGACCTGGGCTGTGCTACAGTCTCTTCAGCGGTGCCATATAGACTATCGGTACATCGAAGTGTTGAGGTGTATATACAACAACGCCACCGTGTCGGTCCGAGTACAAGATCAGAGCACGAAGGCTAGTGGAATAGCCTAGAACAGAGAGGCGTGAGATAGGGAGATGTCATATCTCCGAAACTGTTCACTGCCGCGCTGGAAAACGCCTTCAAGCTCTTGCAGTGGAAAGGATTCGGCATCAACATCAACGGCGAGTATATTACTCACCTTCGATTTGCCGACGATATTGTAGTCTTGGCAGAATCGCTGGAAAACTTTAGCATAGTGCTCGAAGACCTTAATCGAGTCTCCCAACAGGTGGGTCTTAAAATGAACATGGATAAAACGAAGATCATGTCGAATATCCATGTTGTGCCCCCCCCATTGGAGTTGGGGGCTCGACTCTCGAAGTTGTAGACGAATATGTCTATTTAGGACAAGTGGTCCGGTTAGGCAGGTCCAACTTCAAGAGAGAGGTCAATCGTCGAATCCAACTCGGTTGGGCAGCGTTCGGGAAACTTCGCGAACTCTTCTCGTCCAATATACCTCAGTGCCTAAAAACGAAAGTCTTCGATAGTTGTGTGTTACCAGTGATGACATACGGCACCGAGACGTGACCTCTCACTGTGGGCCTCATTAAAAGGCTCAAAGTCACTCAACGAGCCATGGAGCGGGCTATGCTCGGAGTTTCCCTACGAGATCGCATCAGAAATGAGGAGATCTGTAGGAGAACCAAGGTTACCGACATAGCCCATAGGATTGGCAAGTTGAAGTGGCAGTGGGCCGGGCACATAGCTCGTAGAACCGATGGCCGTTGGGGCCGAAAGGTTCTCGAGTGGAGGCCACGTACAGGCAAGCGAAGTATTGGACACCCGCCTACAAGGTGGACGGACGATCTGACTAAGGTAGCAGGAAGTCGCTGGATGCAGGCCGCTTCCAACAGGTCATTTTGGAGATCCTTGGGGGAGGCCTATGTTCAGCAGTGGACTTCCTGTGGCTGATATGATGATGATGATATGATGATAATATTGATAATATCTACGTCTCGTAAGTCTTTTGACTGTACTCATTATATTTTTTTCTACTATACTTATATTTATTTTATGTTTCTATGATTTAAACTTTAAAGATAATTAAATGATAATATGTTATTAACACAGTTGACTATTTTTGGCTTCAAGTAAAGGAATGTTAAATTTCAAAAATAATAATTTTGGGGCTCTTTCACCATGCAGCTAGTTTCGTTGTGGTGTATAAAGTAATCTAGCTCCACTGAAAACTCTTTAACTGGGCACACTTGTGGGTGGAGTTGCTAAATATTCTCTGACTAACGGAGAGAGAACACCATATTTTTTATATTAATCTTCCACCATAGAAGAGGATCTTCTTCATTTTCAATGCGCTTGTCCATCACATATTCATCAATATATTTTTTTATTAAAACTTCTATAGGGTTTGGAATTGGATCAATTTCTGTTTCTTCTTCGCTTTCGCTGGAATCCAACATCATTTTCATAGTTTCTCTTAACGATACAGATTTATCTAAATAATTGCCATATAAAAGCCATTGCCATTGCCATTATAAAAGACAAACACAGAAATACTAAATTAACTTCAAACAAAATAAACAAATAATTTCTAACGACTTTGTTCATTCAACCTGTGAAAGCACGGGCCGGCTCGACATGCTCGACTATAAATGTTCGTATTAAACATGGTTGGCCCGAAATGTTGCGCGCCAAATTTGAAAAACAATATTCGCATTCGCATTCGTATTCGCGAATGTTAGATATGAATATTCGCATCCGCATTCGCATTCGCGAATGTGAGAAAACTAACATTCGTTACATCACTAATACATACATAAACTTGTTCCCAGAAGCGGTAGGCAGAGGTGCCAGGGCACCCACATTTCGCCTTGTATGTTCCGTCCCACAATGTGATAGGTGGCGAGCCTATCGACATATCGGGCACAAATACTTAACTCTGGGCTGATACTGAATAGAAAAATCCAATATCACTTAGCCCAACCCGGGATTCGAACCCGAGACCTCAGCTTTGTAACCGTACCGTAGTACAACTACGCCACCGAGACATACATGTATGTATCAGCCCATATACGTCCCACTGCAGGGCACGGGCCTACTCTACAATCGAGAATACGATTGAGAGTGGTTAGGCCATATAGTCCACCACGCTGGCCTAGTGCGGGTTGGCGGACTTACATACCATAGAAATTCTTATAAATCGCTATGGTATGCAGGTTTCCTCACGATGTTTTCCTTCACCGTTTTAGTGCGTGGTGATTGATTATCAATACACACATGACTCCGAAAAGTCAGAGGTGTGCCCTGGGATTCGAACCCGCGACCACCGTGAACATGTGGGCAGCCGCGTCTAGTCCGTTTACCAACAGGCCACCATAATTTTACAAAATACAATAATTCAAGTTATATTTTATTTAGTTTTTATTACAGATGACGACTAACGGACTGAACCACGGAGGGTGCCAGAATTATCATTTTAATATTTAATTTTAATACTATAGCTTGGTAAAAAAGAGACTGTTTTTAATGAGGGCGCTAACATCGAATTTAGTATTCATATGGTAGCCTGATATATTACGATGGAAAATGTTCAAATATTTTTATAAATTGTTGTTAATAGTCACTTTATTTATTTTAAACAAAAACCGTACGAAAATTTATATAAATAACTACATATAGAATTCTTGACTTCAATGACATTTTTAATAGTGTTGCCATCATTTTTTTTAATACCTACTTTCACCGCATCATACTCTTTTTTGCCATAAAGAAGTTACCCGTAGGATCTCCAGTCTGCACCATGAACCCCTTGATGACCCTGTGGAAGATGTGTCCGTTGTAGTATCCGTTGCGCGCGTGCACGCAGAAGTTCTCCGCGGAGCGCGGCGTGTCCTTGCCGAACAGACGCACGTGCACGTCGCCCACAGACGTGTGGATCACCGCCTGCTCGTAGATGCGCTGCACGCCTGAAGACAACACATTATATTGTCATCACAAGGTATTTCACTATGATCGATTTGTTGGATTGTTTTGTGTACAAACACAAATGCCATACATACGAGTACATACATCCATAAACTCACGCCTTGTTCCCAGAATGTGTATACTGGTGGTACTAAGTGTCTAGTAACAAAAATACTATAGGCACGTGATTCTTGTTTTCATTATACACACATACATATTACTTTTTCCCAGAAAGGGCAGGTAGAGGCACCACCAGCACGCCCCCATTTCGCCATATGTGTTCCGTCCCACGATGTGATAGGGGCGAGCCTCTCGCCATATCGGGCACAAATTCCTGACTCTGAGATGATACTGAATAGAAAAATCCAATATCACTTTGCCCAACCCGGGATTCGAACCCGAGACCTCAGCTTTGTAACTGTACCGTAGTACAACTACGCCACCGAGGCAGTCACACAAATACCACTATAATAAAATCATCATCATCATCAGCCCGTTACAGTTCACTGCTGGACATACGCCTCTCCCAAGGTACACCACAGAGCCCGGTCTGCTACTTTATTAATTCCGTGTTCTAAGCAACATACTATTTTTTCTTTCACTAATTCAAATGAAAAAATACTACTTCGTTTAATATTATGTTTCAGCAGTGGTCTTCTTGCAGCAAGATAAAGAGATCAAGAGAGAGAGAGAAAGAGTACACATGTTTTAACATACCTTGTCCCTCAGTAGCAGAAATAATGTCCTCCTTAGAAGGTTTCTCGTTGAAGATGTCTCGGTCTGCGTCAGGACTCTTGATGTCATCAGGGCTGCGCTGTGAGAACAGATAGAACCGGTTCTTCTTGTACGCCGTGCAGAATAGCGTGGGGTCGATCTTTATGTTTAACAGTGTGGGGTTCTCTGAACCCTCCATTTCTAAGGTCGTGGCTACCTTCGGCTGGTTGGGTCGACCCTGTAATATAAGGTAATTGCATGTGTAAGTAATATTATTTGTAGATTTTGTAATAATCACGACATTGTAAACTGAGTTTGAAAAGAGCGACGCTAGAGATTCTTGCCCGTTCTTCTCTGGTGAAAACCGCTTTCCGAACCGGGTGATACAACAAAAAATCACTGAATCTAAAGGATGTTGAACATTTTAATGAATTTAATAAATTATTTTAATTTTTATTTCATTTGATTTTTAAAAATAAATACATGTTGGTTTAAATCAGAACAGTTCATTCATAATTTATTGTAAATTTACAATAAATATTGTTGATACGAATATGTTTACGTTATAATTAATATGGCTGAGTGAAGCGAATTCACCCGGAACGAACAATCAGTATACTCTAAACGCTGTGAATAATTGCGAAAGCCTTAAGAGCGTATACACCTTGCGCGCAAAGTCAACTATAGGTATTTCTTCGTTAAATTCACGCACACATAAGCGACCAAAGCTGTGTGCGTAGAGCTGCCGCGTCGGCTCGCTATACAATCGGCTCAAACAACTTTGATCCGTGCGCTTCAAATATTCAATTGAAATTTAACTGTAATATAATATCATAAAAATATTTTATTTGCATTATAAGTAGACAAATATTACTGTGCAAGTAAAGAATAATACAAATTTAGATACTAATCATATTTTCGTTCTTATTACATTGTTAAGTTGCATTCAAATCAGTGTTCAATCAGTAGACACTACGGACGTTTTATTAACCATTTCGTGTTCGAACACATAAATAGTGTTAGGGGCCTTACAACCTCTTACAATTACGAAATATATTTAATATTTTTATATTACAATACATAACATAATTTAGCCTCGGAATTACATCCCATTATATTACCTGAAACATAATTTATACTCACTACAAAATCATTGTAGGTAATAAAAATAATAAAATATTTTACTACCAAAGTACTAAGATGTGGTAATCGCAGTCCGCGCGTGGCTATTTTTACTACGCACGGCAAAAATCGACTGCAGCTAGGCCGGAGCGACGAGCGATACGTCCTTCCTCTAGAAGGCCTTGCGGCGGTCTGATTTGAGCCACGTCGGACAGCGTGTTTTATAGTGGTTTTTAAAATATTTGTAGAATACATGGAAACTAATTTTGTTGAAATATAAAAATGGTAATTTATTAATAAGATGTTCTTCTATTATAATATGCAATTGCTATAAAAAATTATGTACGATAAGTTGGTGAAAAAAAATATGTTCTTGACGAGAGTTTCTGAATAATTTCACATTTTTTTAAATTTTTATTTTTCAGGAACTAAACACAAAAAGATTATTTTTCTCAGCAAAATCCCTCCATAAGGGTCTTATTAGTCTGATAATATTTTTATTTTCATCTTATATTTAGTGGTTTCGGATATCTTAAGCTTCTAAATTGCCATTTAAAGCCTAAATAACGAAACTTGTGTTCAGTAATCCGTATAGTACTCACAAATTATCCATCAATCTATAATGTTTTCCACCAAAATCCCTAGATGACAACATTTTCTAAAATAAGTACTAATTATTTTTCCTTTAAATTGTTTATTGGTGGCTATTAACTCATTTGAAAAGTCCTGTTTTTAAGCCAAAAAGCGCGCACAGGGTATAAACGCTCTTAAGTTAAGTAATCTATCAATCAACCAGTTACAATGCAACCAAATCGGCCAGACCAGTCTACGCATGCAGCACCCGTTCACGAGTATGACGCATGTGCCAGTCATCGGCCTCCTCAACCATGCTACAGGGAAGTGACCGACTCGGCACGCGACGCCGCCGCAAGCACAGACTTTTTAGCCACCATGGCATACTCAATCTCATCATGATTTTGGGTATATTTATTTATTATGGGTCGAATCTGGTGCCCACATAAAGGGAGACACAATTTTTTTTTTCGCTTCATTAATATCAGTAACCTGTATTAGCCCATATACATCCCACTGCATGGCACAGGCCTCCTCTACAGTCGAGAACACGATTGAGAGTGGTTAGGCCATATACGACCATATACACCAAGTTGGCCTAGTGCGGGTTGATGGACTTACATACCATAGAATTTTTTATAAATCGCTATGGTATGCAAGTTTCCTCGCGATGTTTTCTTTCACCGTTTTACTGCGTGGTGATTGAAATGAAATGTATTTGAAATGAAATGAAATGTATTTATTGGTCACGTAGGCAATTTAAAAGCTCTTATGACAAGTCAATACACATAGAACTTAATCTCTATAAACAATATATTTCCTATACTTAGTATTACTTATTTTAATTTCTTGGTTTAATTAATTAATTTATGTAATTTATTTATTTTCAATTAATTTTATTTTTATTTAGAATTAGTTTTATTTATTTGTTTCCTTTTTATTCTTATTTTATTTAAAGTATTAGTTATGACTTTATGGTAATTTATTTTTCAAAGAAATACAATATGTACGTTGGTCAAATTAAATTAAATTAAATTAATTAGTGGACCATGAATATTATTACAACGGTGCGTAGCGGTTTATTGTTACCACCGGATCCAACGCGGCCCTTCCTGAGAAGACCCGGCGAAACAAACTCAGTGGGCTTACACTACCACTGGAACTACAAGACGCGACCCAGTCCTGAGTATATCCAGCGAATAAGACTCAGTGGGCTTGTTTTGGGTCCAATTTAAGACAACGACCATAAGTATTTCCGAAACGTCCCGTATGTTTAGGCTTACTGCCGGATCCAACGCGGCCCTGACTGAGAAGACCCGGCAAGTCAAACTCAGTGGGCTTGGTTTTGGTCAATTTACTAAAATAAATATTTGTGACTTGTCTTACAAAGATTTGCCATATTATTATTTTTATTTGTTTTCTCGATCGGTCGTCATATGATTTTAATTGGCATTAATTAATCATTATATATTTAGTTATAATTTGATTGATTAATTTAATTGTATATTGATTAATTTTTAAGTTTAAAATTTTTAATTATTTAAATTATTTATAGATTGAATATCAATACAAACATGACTCCGAAAAGTCAGAGGTATGCCTTGGGACTCGAACCCGCGACCACCGTGAAGATGTTGGCAGTCGCATCTAATCCGTTTACCAACAGGCCACCACGCACTTCATCTACATCAGTAACCTAACGATACAAAATTCTAATAATATATGTACCTGGAACAAGGCGAGGTGGAACAGCCTCAATTTCTCCTCACAATACAAAATGCTACCGAGCCTGTAATGTGTAACGTACCTGGAACAAGGCTAGATGCAGCGGCCTCAAGTTCTCCGGCTTGCCGAGCATGGCGATGCATTTGTTGGTGACCAGGTTGACCACCTTCACGCCGAGCATGGTGGCGTACACCACGAAGTAGCCGCTCGCGTCGAACAACACGTTCGCCAGGTGTACAGCGTCAGACTTCTCCAGCTCGCGTTCAGCTGCCATCCTGGTACATACATATTCTTTCTATGCTATAGAGGGAAAAAACATGCGGTTCACCTGATAAGTGATCAACGCGCATGAACATCTGCAACACCTTAGGGCACGGAAATGCGTTGCCGGCCTTTAAGATGGGAATACGCTCGTTTATTGAAGGTAATATTTGTCCGGAAATGCTGCCGCTTGCAAATAGTTCCACAGATTTGTACTGTGGTGAATTTCGAACCTCCAAGGTGATGTGGGTAGTATTTGAATGTTTGCAGTGTTGTACGGTAGCGGTACTCAGCAGCAGGGATATACATACATACATTTTTATTGCTATGAATGACAAGACGATCATGCCGTTCGTCTAACGGTAGCAATGCGACTAAATCAAGCAAGCAAGCAGCAAGTGAATTACATGAGCGGTCCTATCGCTTACCATCGGGCGAATGGCACGCTTGTCTACCCATTCATTACTACAAACATACCTAACTTGAAACACGCCTGCTGGCTTGCGAAGCCATAGCTTGATGGTCCACACTACCTCGGCGCGAACCAAAAGATTTTCAAATTCTTTTTTATGCCACACAGTCAGGCTGTGGTATTGTTTGCCGTCTCACGTTTCCCTCCTTCCTATAATCCTGGGTCCTTCAGCCGTAATGTGTTGAGGCATCTTAGCAGGCCGGCATAAATCGATACTCTGCTTGGACGGCATTTGCGCATGCCATGAAATGCAGTGTGGTCGTTATGCCGGACCAGAATAAAAAAAATCAATTCTCACCGCCTGCCGAACTCCATGTTGGGGAGCTGCTGCGTCTGATGCTGTAACTCCTGGAAGCGCTGGAGACTCTCATCCAGCACCTTGTGCAGCTTACCAGTCACGAAGTGGAACACGCGGACCTACAAACAAATAATATACATATCTTAGTACATTCTTGGAGCTATAAGACTGATTACAAACAAAATTAAGTTATTATAATAAAATATTAGGTATGTGAGAAAATTTGGATTTAGGAAGGAATTGATAGTCAATAAAGGCGAGTTAAAAGTTTAATTATATAATTTATAGTTGGAAAAATAATAGCCAATTTGTTTTTCTAATTAAAATCAAAATAAATATCTATTCAACGGGGTATTATAGATTCGACTTTTTATTAATTTTATGTCGGACACAAATACAATTACAATGAAACATTTCTGCCAAAACAGAAAGTACTTGCAACTTGGGGCAAATATTAGTATTTTAAAGAGAGAGCGGGAGCGCAGTGCGGATTAATATTTAAAATTAAAGAGTAAGGGTGTAGTAGAGACATCTTGCTGTCTCTTTCACACGCGCACACTGTATTGCATATTTAGACTAGTGACGTCACTAGTTTTGTTTTGCATCCCTTTCCTTTTACTCCCACTGCACGATCTAAAACATATCTTTCTTGTTTACTTCTGAATCGATTTACAAAATTCTTTTTTGACTTTTGAATACCTTTTGATACATACAATTAAAAAAATTGGCAGTTGGCATTAAATGTCTGATATTGGCAATTGCATTATTAAATAAATTCCACTTACCTTCCTGTCCAAACTGATGGACGCCATCTTCTTTCCATCAGGCGAGAAAGCCAGCGCAGTGGGATAAGTTTTATTCTTGACGAAATCAAACAGATCTGTGTCTAATTTCGATTCGAACCTAACATTCTTCGGGAAGCAGAACTCGTGTTTGGGTCCGGTCCAGTACTCGACGATGCCGGCCTTGTCCACAGAGACTGCGGCTTCGTACACCGGGTTGTACTTCATGGTGACCACTGGTTTCTGATGCAGGGTGTCGAAGGTATGGAGAGGGGTGCCTTGGGCTTGCGTGCCGTCGAAGATGTGGATCTTGTTCGAGTTCTTGTCTGATCTGGCGGTTTTGTATGTTGTAGATAAATGATTATAGCATATATGATGGTGAAATTTGTAGGGGGATTTTTATGCCATAGAAAAAATACTCTTTGGATCTAGTGTTTATTGTTTGGTGCAGTTAGAAAGGATAACGTATTAAACCGCTTGGTAGGGGATTTTTTCATGTTATGGAACTATATTGGCTTTGTATTTGACGATTAGAATAGTAATTATAAAAATTACAAATCGATCGGCTTAATGGGTGACATTTTTAAGGCTCGCCACCTATCATATCATGGGATTAAATATGAAAAGCGAAATTTGGATGTCCTAGGCACCTCTGTGGGGTAGGCAGATTCAAAATAAGCATGTGTCAGCTTAAGTCCGTTATGAGGTAATGAAAACAATCAATACTTTAGTATTTGCTTATTGGATTAGTTACTTACATAGCTAACGCTGATATAGGATCGCCGGCCGAGTGCACCCACTCCGCGCGGTACGGCTCGAAGTCTATCGTCATCATGTTGATCATATCTGCAATCATACATTTACCAATATAGAAACTTAATTATTCACATAAGTTATATCATTTCCAATAACTCCTTGTGTCTAATTTTTATGGTTCCGTACCTAAAAGTTGAATTTTAGTGATTGAATATCAATGCACACTTGACTGAAAAGCCGGAGGCAAGTTCTATGAATTGATCAGCTACCGTGAACATGTTGGCAGCCGCTTCTGGTCTGTAACCACGAAGTTCATTCTTAATTAGTGGTATTAAGTTTCTAATATTCTATTTAGCAACTATTTTTTAATATTACAGTGTAGAATATATTTTGCTTCCTTTGTTTGTTTGCGTATAATGTAAGTTATATGTGTTACAGATCCTTAACCCATTCAATGCGGCAACAAATTTTGCTCTCGCTACCCAGATGCGGCATACTTATTAACGCAAACGCCGATCGGCGTGAGCCGCCCCTGAGAGATAAAAAATATAAAACGCCGATCGGCGTTTTCAGCACTTCGTTATGAATTTCGATGGATTCATTTCGAATTCATGAGATTTTTTCAGTAGTACGCTATAGTTGTTGCAATAACGACTGTTGTTAGCAAGGAGCAGAATTAATTTAATTACTTTAACCAGTTTTATATAAGATTCGTGAAGATTTGGTGATAGAAATTTCAGAAAAGGAATATCTGCAGTTTTTGTAATAGATTATGGATTTAAATGGTAAATAAATTATCTTTATTTGATAAGTATTTCTATTGTGCTCTTACAAATTACAAACATCCTGTTAAAAGCATAAAAAATATATTATTGATAACTTCGAATATTATCAGCGGTTGCAAACCATTTACTTTTTTAATTTCACAATAATTAAATGTCAATACATAGATAATGGATAGATACTTATTATTATTAAAATGATCAAATTTATTTAAATAAAATAAATTTATTTAAAAAAAAAAGTATCCTCATATTATTGTTAATTGTCGGTGTTTCTCAATCTCATAAATATCTTCATAAATATTTTCTGTCAATCTTCTTGATAGAAAAAAAATACCTAACTGGGTAAAAGTACCTACTCAGGTATTCACACGTACGGAATAAAATACGAAACACAATTTGAATAATAATTTATTTATTGTGAAGAGGGCTAACATACTAGAACAATTAAGGTCAGTTTGATCATCAAAAATCTGCTTTTATTGATTATGGTTTGGTTTTAGCAAGTATAACAAATAAACGTACGTTTTATGCATATTTTTTGGTAACAATTCTAATTACAATTGAATGTGAAAAGAATTCGCTACGGGAACTATTCCAATCTGCATATTCTAGATTGGTATGCCAACAAAACTCCAATGCCAAGAAAATGCCAAGAAAACTCAGGTGTGTGCGTTCACGTGCAAAAAATCCCCGTTCTCTCCCCTCCCCATTCTTCAGGGTACTCCCCTCTCAATGCGGAATGACCTAAGTATCCTTGGTGTGGATATCCGCTGTGATCTCAATCCAAGGGATCACATCGAGGGCGTAATATCTGCCACATCACGCAGGGTTGGGGTCCTGAACAGGGTGCGTCGGTTCTTCACGCCCGGGCAGCTTTATCGCTTGTATAAAGCGCAGGTCCGGCCGGGTATGGAGTACTGTTTGCACCTCTGGGATGGATCCGCCCAGTACCTGCTCGATGCCTTGGATGAATCGCAGCGGCGGGCCATCCGCATTGTGAATGATGCAGTCGTTACGAGCAACTTATCCAGTAGTTACTCTGGCTACAATGTCCTTCCTTCCGAAACACAATAATGCATTTCAACTGCTGTTTGGCGGGAGAAAAGACATTGCGGTGGTACCCACCCAGGCTGCCTCTCACATATGAGAGACCTACCACGAGTTATTCATTGTTGTGTTTAATTCTGGGCTGAAAAAATAATAATTAAAAAGTTACTTTGTGTCACGCAGTGAGCAAAATCGCATTTTGTTAATATAGTAGGTGAACTAAACACTGATAAAGCTACTTATCTTTTAATTAAAATACAATAGTCGTAATAATCTATAGACACTTACCTAATTCTCAATTTGTGTGCCTGATAACGTATGATGCACTCAATCAATCTTTCAAAATACCCAAAGTCGTCGTCTAAGCAAAATCACAGGATCCGGGAACAAAGCAAGGGTCGTCGAAAATCACATAGAAAATTTAGAGAACGTCTGTTTACCGTCAATGGTGTCAAACAATGCAATTAATCAGACGTTACCTGCGCCCGTGCGCATACAAAATAAAAGGTGTGTTGTGATTGGTTTCTTTGCAGTAATATGAGTATTATTATATATAACTTCGTTTACGAGTAGTAGATATTAAGTAAAACATAACGAAGAAGTTTTGGCTATTTGAAAATAATCTTCTTCTTCTTCTACCTGGCGTTATCCCGGCCGGTATTTGAAAAAAATAATATGAATAAATAAATATATTGATGTTTTTATAACCAATAGTTGTGAATCCCTGAAAAACGCCGATTGGCGTTTGCCGCACCTGAGTAAGAAAACTCAACTTTTCTAGAACTGAAATATCCAGAAACTATTTGTACCAGGCTTTTCCCTGATAAATTATAAACACATTGGTCTATATTTTATAATTAAAACTTCCAATTTGGGAAAAATATAAAATAACTCTACATTACGCCGATCGGCGTTGTCAGCATCTGAGTAAGAAAAAATAATACGCCGATCGGCGTGCGCCGCATTGAATGGGTTAAATGGCTTAATCTGTTTTTATAACCTTATAAACTATTATATTGTGTAGCTGTGGATCTTACTAACGTAAAAATAAAATAAAAGAAATTTCGGTCTTCATTTTTGGAACAATGTTGTTATGTTAATGGCGCATATAATAAAAATAATACATTTTTGATAAATGTTAGAAAGTGGTACAGCCACACTATTGTCATGACTCAGCATGAATGGGCAGGCTCGTCCGGGGTACCACTGTCTCACATAAAAATGAACGTAAAGCGACAGGTTTGATATCGCGTTTCGTTCGGCGAGTGAGATTGATGGATGCCGAATCCTTTACTCTTCCCATACTTTTTCCTTCCCGCTCTCGTGCCTATTAGATGAGTGGAGAACACATGTTGTGAATGTTCATGGGCATAGGTGATCGTTTACCATCAGGCATCGGATGACATGTTTCCTCGTTTGGCGGACCTATCCTATAAAAGAATGTAAATGAGATTTTTGAGTCGTTGAAAGAGCTCTACGCTTATTTATCTCTTTATTTTTCTTTCATTTTACATGGTCCGTTCAATGAATACAAGTCTCCAGTGGTTTAGTGTCAGCATACATGGAATATGAATGACGTGGTAATGAGTTCGATGCCCTGATGGCGTATTCTAATTTTAGACAATTTAGTTTTTCGATGTAAACCCTTGCAAAACAATAAAATTATTAACTATATTTTGTCTGTAACATGGACCGTGAAATAATTTGTTCTAATAAAAAAATGTCGTTTTTTTAAAAACGTGGTGAGCTAAAATGCGTTTAGGTTATAAATATTTCAGAAACACGTAGCACACGCATGGTAAACAAGTTCCGGAAACAACCAGATCGATAACCTCTTTTTTCGAAGTCGGTTAATACTCCCGATAGTGAGGTGACAATCGATTATCACGATAATCGGTTTGATATTTTTTCATTAATTATATTAATCTATAGTGATTACTTTTTTTTAAGATATTTTTTAATGATTTTATAATACATGGATGATTTAATATTGCTGATATTAAATCATCAAGAAAACAAGACATATTTTTTATTATATTTGATATATTTCTCTCCAATAACATGCAATAGCGATTTTACCTCAGGTTACACATTAAAGTTTAAAAAGTAAAATTAAAATTTTAGATCCCGTTTTTTAAAGGCCTCCCCTTTGTCGCTCCGCTTGACCCTGTCCTCGGCGAGCTCTTGCTATTTTGGTCTCCAATGCACCCTAACCGCAGGGCCAGGTTAGCTACAAGCTGGATCCCTGAGAATGGCCGAAGAAAACGCGCCAGACCAAAGATGCGGTGGAAAAATGTGATCCTGATAGTTCGTCATAAATTAAATAAAATATTTAAAATTGTATTATTGGTTGCCCATGAACATGTGACTGAAAAACAAAAATCAGAACACGCTGACGTCACTGACCACGGGGAAGTTCAAAGTATCTCTGATGAACTATATATCTCTTTAATTTGGCAAAAAACGATAATATTTTACGATTTTCATCACAATGGAGACTGGACTAAGAAGAAGTCACAGTCATTGTAAGAACCCAGTCAAAAACAGTTCGTTTTGATTGTATTTTAAAACGAGATAATGTCAGCGGCCGGGACGATGTTTACAGTCACGTGAAAGTTGCGAGCGTTTTAACGTGAATTTTATAAACTAATTACATTTTTCGTATTTTTCGATAATTAATTATTTTCATGTGAATTACAACCAAAATATCTACTGTCGATAAATTACACATTTTTTTTTGTGTCCTTCGATATGATAACTAAATTGTAATAAGAAACTAGTATGGATTTTATAATAACTATTTCTATATTTATAAGTTATTTATTAGGTCGTCTAGCCATTTTAAAACCATATAACCATACTTACTCGGAATATTATCAATACTTTATTCTATATATTAGAACCAATTATTATAGTATTTTACACGCTTTTTATTAGCTTCACCTGTATGTTTGTATGTTTGTATGTTTGTTTGTAACCGACTTCTTTGGGCGCGATTTTGACCCACTTTAAACGGACAGAGTTCATTCAAATTTTGCACACCTGTCAAAGACCGATGACAATACAAGAATTCGATTAAAATATGTAATTATCCTGATTAGATTCGCCAGGATTAATTATTCTTATAATTGATGACCATTGCTACTGACCACTAGGTGGCGTATAGATGAACATAATTTGCTACTGACTAATAGATGGCGTGATCACGTCAATAATGCATGTTTGCACTATTCATCGCTAAATGGCGTTAACATTGTATTCTTCAAGTGTCAGATGTTACTACTGACCAACAGATGGCGTTATTGATTGGAAATACAGCCGTAGATGGATGTTTTTAGTCAAAACAATTAAATAATAGTTAAAAAAAACTAAAATACACGCTTTAATAAGATATACAACTAAAAAAGTAAAAATAATTGATACTGAATTTAAGATAAGAAAATGGAGTAAAATACATATATTTTATTGTTACAAAGCGTGGGGTGCAGGAGGATAAGTAATTGTTGTAAACACCCCACAGTAATTGTTGTATTATTTTTAAATCAAATCGATGTTTATATTCCTATCTTCAAAAAATCGTAATCAATAATCGATTATACATCTCACAATCGATTTGACATGACTACAACCAGAATCGATAAATCGATTATAACCTACCACATCCCTAATTCACTATATGAATTATTTGCGTGTCTGGGTTTGGCAAAGGCGATCATGATAATCGTTTTCATAAACTATAATGAGATAAAGTTATAAAAGGACACTAACCAAAATTGACTACATCGAAAACCTTGACGGTGCGTTCTGAAGATGTGGTACATAGTAAAGAGCCGGTACTGTTCGCAGCGACGTCGGAAATCGCCGCCAGGTGGCAGCGAAAGTGCTTCACGAACTCTATGCCTTCGTCCTGCAAAAACAAAGCGTTTGTTCAAACTTTTTGTGCCTACCGTACAGTGTTTACGAGGGAAATACAAGATTACTAATGTGAAGTGGCGTGAGTGTGTTAAAATAAGGTTCGATTTTTGAAATCATAAGCAAATAATTTTGGCTGGATAAGAGAGTTAATTCAAATAATTATTGGAATAATTAATATATTGTACCAAGTCTATGACCAGTTTACACTAAAATAAAAAAAATCACCTGCTTCTTCCAAAACTTCAAATGACCGTCTTGACTAACGGTGATCACAAAATCTGTCTTGGTAACAACAACATGTGTAACAACATCTCGATGCATGTAGCTGTGTTCATATGTCTCAGATGATGGGAGATTCTCTATGTACAATGATTCAAACTGCAACACTGGAATGAAAAACATCATGTCAGAACTGATTTATCCAATGAGCACTCAACTTCTCAATATTGATAATATCAATGAATTCAAGAATACCATCATGTTGTTAAAAGATAATCAGAATATAATGAAAAAGCTAAATTCGGAGTATAATATGTTCTTGGAGTAAACTATCTTTTTCATCACTGAAATGTAGCTTCTGTAAAGTACTACAGAGTGAAACAATAAATCATCTTCAATTGGAAAGAGCAGCGACACTTGTGGGATGAAATATTGGTAAGTGTAGCAGAGGCAAAAGATATTAGACCAAAAACAAATACTTTTCTGCTATTGACATAAATGTCATTACATTACTAACATGGTTCTAAGTCTTGAATATATTTTTAGGAAATAAGTTGGTAACTTCTGGAGCACTATGAATAACCTAATTGCATTTCTACATTAAGTATGTACATTTAAATATCTCTATAAAAAATTCAAAAAGTATTTCTTAAATATTGTTATACCAGTGTAACAGTCTGATATAAATTAATGTACCTATTTAGCTTTTGTATAAAACAAAGATTTCAAGAAATCCAACATTTCTGGTCGATATAGTCACATGGCAATTATTTATTGGATATCCGTAAACATCCAGAAAATGAATAAAAACAGTAACAAACTATAATTAAATGGAAAATTGTACCTTTCTGTTTTTTGGGTTTGGATTTTTTTGCTTCTGATGGCATAGGTCCAATCCAACCCTCTGATTCTTCGGCATCTTCGGGATTATCCTCACTTGCAGGTCTCTTTTCAGACGACATAATTCATTCACTTAAAATATTCAAAATAGTCACTCTTACGATGTAAACATCAACACGATCAACACATGCTATCGAAGTTGGTGGAAAAGTAACGATAAATTAAAAATGCATCTGAAAACACAAGTCTTTTCATGCGAAAACACTCTTAAAATTAGTCGATTTATACGACACCTCTCGCCGTGGTATCCAACTGTCAAGTAAACAATTTCGCGAATTTTGATTGGTTGGCATTAAAACGCTCAATATGATTGGTTGCTAGAGAGCTACGATTGGTCTATTCAAGTTGACCATAGACCGCATTGAGTTATTTATAGTGATATTTTGCTGCAACTTAAAAATAAACGAATTTAATCCAAATTAGGAATGATATAACTTTACAGATTAATTATAAATGGATTTCTAGAAATTTTGCGCTACATTTCAATGTTAAAACATTTTATTCGACTCTATTCGTAAATACCGACTCATGTCGGATCTTTCAAAAACTTTTTAATTGTTGTTGTCTATGCTGAAAATGTCTTTTACGAATTTGTAGTGATGGTGGCTGGCTTCCTTGCAAACGGAGCGTCATAAATTACTTCTACTTTGTAAATTTTACTGAATCTTTGGTCGTTGAACGATCGTTACAATAGTGATCTAAGTGCTCAAGAAGTTTCACAACTAATCGGTAAGTGGAAAGTGCAACAGAGTTGTGAAATCGCGCGCTACCGGTACCTCTACACGTGGTTTGGCTGCTATACGGCGTACGTATAATGCAGTTGTGTTTTCTTGTAATTATCAGTTAATATTGCCACGACGCATATTCCCTTAGTGTTTCCGTGTGAACATCTTTAGATTTTATGTTAGCGTGCCGCATTTAGGTTGTTTATCGAACGTGGTCACTTTGACAAGCGGTGACTCGGCTGTGACACATTCCGAGTAGAGGTAAATTTATATTTGAATGTTTTGGAGCCAGCTTTTGTCTTGCAGCACTTGGAGACGCATCGGCAACGTCACAGAGAGTTCATGCGTGGTTATGTCGGCTGCGAGTATGCCGGCTTCAGTTTGCGTTCATTCCTGATTCGACTTTCCTTTTTTACCCTGTTTGTATAAAGTTAATGACGCATCAGTTTATTGCGGAGAACATGTGGGAAAACTCAATACACGTACAGCGCGTACGTGATTTGTACTTATTCATTTTTGCTCAATATGTCGCCAACCTGTTAGACAGCCCTCGAAAATCCGCCTCGAGCGTTTGGTTGGTGACACACATATCACCGTATGCACTAATGTAGTTGATAGGAATTCATGTTTGTATATAGTGATCACAACAGCCATTTTATATGCAATGCAATAAACATTGTGATATGTAGAAGTGGTTCATTGTTCTCAAGTTGATTCCACATTGTAGGACAGTGACCTCTGCAGTTACAACACATGTCAAACACTTTCCTCACCCAACACACACTTTATAACCTTTACAAATTCACACATACACACCAACATGCAATGCAGATGTGTAACTAACTAGAATGCTATATGTCATATTTGTAGTTATAGCCCAACAATAATAACATATTTTTATTAGTACAAACTTGGATATAGTTATTTTCTTCCATAATTTTACACATAACCTGTTTATTAATGACTTTATTGATGTAACCACTAAAATGTAAAGTACTGCAACGGGAAAAGTGCCAATGTAATGTTTATTGATTTTTCTCAGTCTCATTTAATGAAGTTATTAAGTACCTAGAATGATGTCTTAACATTTTATATGCACACACAATTATAGATACATTTACATTGTATGCAACATTAAAATTATTGTTGATGGAATTCATTCCTAGTATGAAAGTCAATTAATACAGCATACAACGGCTATTATCTGTTTTCTTAGAGTTATACATTAGCATCACTTTCTTGCAGCAGCCTCATGCTTTTAAATGTTTGTTTCCACTTCATATTAACAGATGGCGCTTTGATTAACTCAGATGATTAAAGTTCTGTTTTAACGAAAAGACATTGTATGTGACTGGTTGCACACTTTTTGATCATATCTAAAATTCAATTTATAAACAAGTTCTAAATTTCAAGGCTTATTCCCATAGTACCATATTCATCTAAAAATTACACTACAATGTGGATCATTGAGTATGATCTTTTTCAAACATAAGTTTATCTACATATCATAATTGGTTTCACTTATCAATAATTGTATGGCCTATTAATTCACAATGATATCAAGTAATGATCGACTGCCTTCCAAGTACTTTATACTTGTATTAATCATTCTCATAATAATTATTTATATGTTTAATATAACTTTTAAATAACTACTTATCCACAGTGTTTCCTTTTCACATATTTAAAATGTTTACTGTAAAGATCAAATTTAGAAATATGGTACTCATTTTCAAGTTTAGTTTAGAAATGCAATATATCTTCACTATAAGGAAAAACAATAACGAAAACTAATTGTATATAAAAAAAAAGTTACCAAATGAAAATAAGACAAAGACAACCTGTTGCTCTCATTATACCAAATACAGTTAGAAATTTCACTGAGCTGTCCCACTGGGTCAGCATACAATTGAGAGTTAGAAAGTGATTCAATAATATTACACCACTCCACAACCATCTTGATTTTTTACAATTAAACATGTCTGTCATTGTATTTTGTGTTTGTATGGTCTGTTAATTTTCAATTTATCTTGTTTATATTCAATATATTTGTATCAGATTTGAAATTACTGTATTGCACCATGTAAGTTGTTTATTAACACAACATTAATTAGAATAAGGAGCATATTTTTTATTTTTTCCTGTGTTTAAAAATGTTTACTTCATAAATGACCAAGAATGCAAGTATTTTGACAGGTCCGCAGATCAAAATAATCTGGAATAAAGTACAAATAAATAAAACTTTATCACCTCTATTTTACTGGTGGTAGGTCTCTCATATGTGAAAGGCTGCCTGGGTGGGTACCACCGCAATGTCTATTTCTCCCGTCAAACAGCAGTTTAAATGCACTGTTGTGTTTCGGATTGAAGGACATTGTAGCCAGAGTAACTACTGGACATATTGAGACTTAACATCTTATGTCTCAGGACGGCGAGCGCAGTGGAATGCCAAGCATTGCTTTGTAATTCAAGGTGTTGTTTCGTTTTGCTACTGTTTATGAGCGGTCGCATCGCTTACCATCAGGCGAACGGCGTGCTCGTCTCACCATTCACTGCAATAAAAAAAAAGTGAATCAACATTGTAGGATATGTCCAATAATTCTTTCCTCTTTTCCTTCTTTTTAGTTTTTCCTGCCCGCTCACTTCCCGATTTGATGGGCCAGCAACATAATATGTATGATCCAAGTGTTGTGGATGTTGATTTTGTTAGCGACCTCGATATAGTGACTATATGTACGATATGAACCCCTGGTGCCCATAAAGGAATTTGGGCCCAATATGGAGACAGATTTCTCCCTTATCAAATCGTTGGACGTAAAATATGTACAAGGCGTGAGTTTGTTATATGTATATCGACGCAGGAAAACGATTTTGTCGTATCTTAAAAAATTGAAGGACATTGTAGCCAGAGTAACTACTGGACATATTGAGACTTAACATCTTATGTCTCAGGACGGCGAGCGCAGTGGAATGCCAAGCATTGCTTTGTAACTCAAGGTGTTGTTTGGTTGTACTACTGTTCATGAGCGGTCGTATCGCTTACCATCAGGCGAACGGCATGCTCGTCTCGCCATTCAATGCAATAAAAAAAAAAAACCTCATGTATTTATAAGACTTTGTTCTTGGTATGTCCATCTGACAAGCCCCAATCATGATTACACACTTTAAAATATGTGCATTAGTATATCACCTAATTTAATCTAGTCTTGATGTTTCATTGTAAATGTACAATGCAGCACTTTTAATAATTGCAAGATAATGAGTGGTGGCTTTCACTTATCCATGCTATAGTGTGGTTTTTATTTTCACTTCAACCAGACTTAGTGTTAGTGACCTGACACTCGCTTGGCGTGAATGCATTTGCATCATTTGATACTGTAACTATGCACCCTAGTACCTACAGCTTATTACCATATTGTTAAAACACAATGTGTTGTTTGTTAAACAATAAACAAACAGCATTTGTTTTCAAATCGATCCATGCCAAGATGTTATTCTTGGCCGAAATGATTTTCCCTTTGCATCTATGGCAGAATTTGTAAAAAGTAAACCTTTTTACATTTAAAAGATCTTGTTAAAATTAACAATAATTTAACCGGTTATTTAGCAATATCAATTTGATTTCCGATAATAACGCTATTTGTGGGTCAATCGCAACTGTTCGGCTGCAACATGGCATTGTGCTGCCGGCAGGTACACAACCGGAGTGCTCGAATTAATAAACCAAGTCGGGGAGGGAAATCGCTGGCACACAGTAGTACGGAAAAGCGGTAGTAAGATTTCTTTAGCCCAGAAGAGTCCGCCGCACGTATGTCGCCTTTAAAATGCGGAATATTTCGTTTTTATATCGAAATATGAAAGCTTTATAGCTTTCCCGACATTTGAAGTAAGCCGCTCGCAATGTTCTATAGGTCATGGTCAGAAAAGTTTCTGATGACACAGAAAACGATTTTTGTAATGTTAACTCCACTCCACAGTATTTGATGACAACAAACTTCATAAAGCATTCAACTAGTTCTTCTTTGATCAATTAGAGTGAAGGAAAGATTTTTGTACGTACAAAAAAGTTAGCTTTTTGAGCAGTTTCGTGAAATTTATCGAAGGCATATGTATCGGCCAAGAATCCCTACGTTAGCTGTTGTACTCGTGCGACCTCGAGTATGTATTCTCGGGCCTCTGAAATATTGATTATGAACAAGCGGCCAATCAATTGGACATTGAAGGCAAATACATAACGACTAGTATTTGGTGTGTAATCAAAATTGTATTGTTCCCTTTGGAACAGTTTTATCAAATTCAGTAGTTAAGAACAAATAAAATAGTGTATGACATGATAAAACAATAGATATCTGTGACACGATGAGCCACACGTTTCACTTGTCTATTCTATGCGATTTTATCACAGCATTATGAAAAGAACTTTTAAAACACAACATGTAATGGCCCAGATAGTTCCATTCCTCCTATTAATCGTCGTGAACGTTATTTCTCGACCGTCGACTTGATTTATTCAGGCGGATCTCGGTATCATTTCGTCAATTGTTTCGTGTGACGCGTCTCTCCTCGACGTTGTTAGTTGATAACAATGTGTGCCCGCGTTTCAATTGTTCACAATCGTTCGTAATTTGCCGTGATCTTGTCTCTTGCGCCTTATCGCTGCCAGGGTCAGATCGTCGCCGGAACGTATATGTAAATATTACAGTGCTGCACCTCTTTCGCACTCGCGCGTTTTCATATCCGGCAGAATGAGACAGCGTCGGGTAACGACCGTCGTTTGTGCTTTTTAAGGTCATGGTTGTAATTATACCCTTTTTTATTAGATACGTTTTTGAACGCGTGAGGCAGGTGATCCGCGCCCTGTCCTGACAGCCCCAGATAAAAAAGCGGATGCGTATAAATACGTAACAGTTGAAGATGTCCGCATAACCCCTTCAATCTACGATATCGGATAACGTTTTATAACAACGCTCCCGCTCGTTGAAACTGGTCTGGACGCTTGGCGCTCGTATTGTAACCCAGTCTGCAATAAATCCGGTTTTATTCATAGTTACTCCAATCTCGTCGTCCAAGGGCTTTCTAACGGTAATGAATATAGAGCGACGTAAAAAGGGAAGAAACCAAAGGCGTAATTCGTGGTCATAATCCCATGTTGTATGGTTTCAAAGAATGTACACAATGCCCCTCTATCTAATGACAAAAAGAGCGTAACCAATCACTGTGACTAAGTTGAATTTCGCGTCAACTCTTGCCGACTAGTCGACGTTTCACACTTTATAAATAAATATTCAAATTGGTTATTAGTGAAAATTCGATATTGAGTTCTAAGAATTTGAAAGTGATTCGTCTATTGACACTTGTTTATTTTTATAAAGAAACTTGTCGATTGTATTCACATTCCTGCACTAACTTCATTGATCTCTTAACAGATAGGGCGAACGCTATAGTTGTGTTCTACTCTTACATAAAAATTTACCACTGGATTTTTGACGGAATGTTCTTAATTTATTACTTCACGAAATTGATATCATCTCTATACCGAACGGGATATTTTAGTAATAGCAGCGAAAATAGCGTATTTTTCTTAAGGTGTGCAATTACAATAGCATTTCCCTAGTTTATGAATTTAATTGCGTCCTGTTATAAAATTATATAACCGTACATTTTATTAATGCACTGCATTATGTTAATACAAACACATGCAGCAATTGTTATTCACTACTGATAAGACATACATTAAAAAGGGGTAAAATATAATTTAAAAGTAAAATAATATCGTAAAACAAGAAAACACAACCGCAACGTACATTGCTGAAATAGGATCTAATAGATAATATTTGTAGTTACAAAAGGAAATACGATGATCAAAACTACCAAACTTTTATACTGTAGATGTGTTATGGCGTGTCTAGTTTTATTAAGTTTTCTATATGTGACGACTTAATAAAGTCGAAGAAAGCCTTTTAGATTTAGACCGCTTTCAAGAGGTCTCTTTGAAAAATCTTAAAAATGTATCTTAAGATGATGTAATAGAAAATATTTATCGTATGTGCAGCAAGAATGAGTTCAAGCGTATGCTACAAGTGCAACCGGACGGGGCACTTCGCCCGCGAGTGCACGCAAGGCGGCGGCGTGGGCGCCCGCGACGCTAGCTTCAACCGACAACGGGAGAAGTGCTTCAAGTGCAACCGCATCGGACACTTCGCCCGCGACTGCAAGGAGGAAGCCGACCGTTGCTACAGGTCAGTAGGAGACTGTGTCATACCCAGCGTGGTCGCTCCTGAAAGCCAGGTCCAACAGTGGCACCTTTATGAGCATTGAGCGCAGCTAGACTCCGAGAATTAATAACTTGTTTTAATTCGCAATGAATTGAATAGTTCAATTAGTAGGTACAGATCAGTAATCATTAGTCACACCATTGACGCTCCATCTCAGAGTTGACACCGGGAAGAAAGGAATCAGTAAAGCGAAATAGAATAAAGTATGATTGCGTAAGAGTGATAGAGACAAGTACAAATAGCTGTAAGTGCCGCTCTTTTTATTAAGCGTATTTTTCGCGCAGTATCCCATAGAGATACCTCTGTAAAACACACCTGTGTTATATGATCGCATAACCAGCAACCATAACATTGGTCCAAGTGGAGACGATTGGCATAAAGATTTTCATTTTAAATAACTTAACAAAAATAATGTACAGTTAAATTGTTGAAAAAACTAGTTCATAACTCGTAATTACTTCTTAACGGTAACAATACTTATAATATTTTGTTGGTTTGGTGTTTTTACGTTTTAAGTAAAATTAAAAGTAATAGGCAATATCAATAGGATGTCTGCTTATAAAGATGTGAGGAATGGACTTCAAGCGATCTTTATACATTTTGACTGTTGTGGCTATAATAAGAGAATAATTTACATGACATAAAGTCGCAGAATAATTATGTGACTATTTTATACTATATGTCGTTATTTAAGCCGCAGTTTCAATGCACTTTGCGCCATGAATAACCTTTAGAACAGGTGAGCTGAGACAGAAATTGATCGTGCTATATTTAGTTACAATGCACCACCTTTGTTCATCTAATGGCACTGTGAAATAGGCTAACAAATCTTTAGCTCGGACCTTGTTTCTCAAGTATTTTTTAAATACATATAAGTTAGTTTGTTATGGGCTTTTAAAAATACTAACATTAAGATGGAATCGATTTATTTAATATACTAAGGTGATATTTCATACACTCTAACACTAAATAAACATATAGAACCCTTCGGACTTAACAAAAGTTTTATCGAGTTTCCGGTAATGTAATTTTTCTGATAAGATCCATCCGCACTGTGAAATTAAAATCTTGTGAAGATTATTAAAAGCCAGTTATATTTGTGGATTGCTTTTTACATTTAGCAATACAATCTACCGCAATATAAATTATGGCAATACGCGTAACTTATTTTGTATCCTGTATGCATTCTAGGATAATAGAAAGCGTTTTAAATACTTTGATCTGAAAAATATTTGCTTTTATGTTTTAATGGACAAACATTTTATAGTACTTAATGCTTAATGTGATGTTGCAACTAGCTTTTTGCTAGGTGTGTTTTAACATCCTGCGTCGTCGTAATGAGTAAACGTAATTATGCTTTTGCAATTCAAAATCAACAAAATGAATTTATATTTCCCCTATACCCTAAAAATCCTAAGAAACGCCTGATTTCTCATTAAGTAGTCCAAAAACGTGACTAGAAAAATATTTATATTAAACACCTCTTGGTTATTTAAAATCGCACTAATCAATTTCGATTTATGCACACGTTTAATATTCAGCCACGCGTGTTCAGTATTATATTAGCCTTAGTGCAGCCATTGACCCACAAGTCAAGGTCAGGCTTCATCAAATGTCGCCGAATTCTTATTCGCGAGCCTCTGCGTTGCTGCGTATATCCCCGATACATGTGAATGAACTGATATTCGTTGATATTTTTATAGTGCGCGAAGCGTTGTAGTATAGTGAGTAATGACTGATCTTGACATTCATTGTGTGTGTGCCAAACGTGAAACTAAATTCCTAACGACATAAAAACTAAGTTCTACGTTTGCAGGAACGCTAATTTGACTCCGTAGTAGGCAAAAAAGTGGTCGCTGTCACAAATCACAAAAAGATTTATAAAAAGTCGGGAAAGTCTGAATGAATAAGTGCTAGTGGATGTTATTTTTTTTTATTGCAGTGAATGACGAGACGAGCATGCCGTTCGCCTGATGGTAAGCGATGCGACCGCTCATGAACAGTATCAAGACCAGACAACACCTTGAAGTACAAAGCAATGCTTGGCATTCCACTGCGCTCGCCATCCTGAGACAGAATATGTTAAATCTCAATATGTCCAGTAATTACTCTGGCTACAATGTCCTTCAATCCGAAACACAACAGTGCATTTAAACTGCTGCTTGACGGGAAAAATAGACATTGCGTTGGTACCCACCCAGGCAGCCTCTCACATATGAGAGACCTACCACCAGTAGTTTGTGGCATCACTCATATCCAAAACATTTGACACAAGAAAATTTTATAAAAAGGGAGATCGCTACAGGTCGTTCTCATACATATATGAAAACAAGATATTCTAATTAATTATTGTAATCATAATTTTTTTTCTGTTTACTATAACACGCTAGGGAAAGCTAAGGGTCAAGGACAATTATTTTCTAGTGGGGAAACAATAAATAATTGAATAGAAAATTGAGTTTTGATTGTTGGTGTTTGCAGATGTAACGGCACGGGGCACATAGCGCGCGAGTGCGCGCAGAGTCCCGACGAGCCGTCGTGCTACAACTGCAACAAGACTGGGCACATCGCGCGGAACTGCCCGGAGGGCGGGCGCGACAACTCCAACCAGACGTGCTACAACTGCAACAAGTCCGGACACATCTCGCGCAACTGCCCCGACGGCACCAAGACCTGCTACGTGTGCGGCAAGCTGGGCCACATCTCGCGCGACTGCGACGAGGAGCGGAATTAACACTCGCCGCGCACACCACGCTATATATTAAATAAACTATGTATATTATGATGCCACGCACGGACGATAAGCAAAGGACGCGACACTAGATCGTAAGACAACACGACTCTATGAAAATTATACATGCAACGGAATTACAAAAAGATGCAGCACAGCGGTACTGGCGGTGCCGGCGGTACTGGCGACGCGCGACGAGCCGAGAGGACGTTCTGAAGTTGACTTGTATATACTCGTAGGTCCCCGGACCCCCGGCGGAGATCGCAGATAGGCTAATGTTTGTTCTCGCACGATGTGAACGAGTTATTGTGTTTTTAAATCATTTAATAATCGTGATTGAACTATTGATGAGGTAGCGTTACAGTTTTTAGCATTACAGAGTATATATTTAATATATTTTGTACAGATTTTTTTGTCAAAAGATAAATTGGATGCTGGCGTACCATGAGTTTTCAATGAGAAGAGAGGAGACCCCGGAGCGACCCGACCCCCCTGTGGACTCTCTTGTTCGTCTAGTTGTACAGTGACGTTGCGATCGACTCGAGACCGCCCGACCAGTCTCACACTTATATCCTATCATATTCTCTTGGTGGTTTATTTTTATTGATCAATTCCTTTGTTTATGATCCTGCTAACTTGTGGAGAATTCAGTGGTTAATTAGAATTTCATCAATCATAACATTTTTTATTTTGCTATCCCTGTTGATATGCCTTTATATACTTGAATGTAAACGAGCCTTGCGGCTTTCATGGGAGATAATAAAATCTTACCCAATTATTTACAAGTTTCTGTGTCGCCCTATTACATAACTACACTAGACTACAGACTTTTTTATTTTTAACTGTTTTCTTCCTTCACATAATATCTTTCCTAAAATCATTAGGTTAGTCTGACACTGCTGACAGAACAAGAGGGCGTCATTGTATATCCTGCCTAAGTACATCTACTTGTCTTGTAAAAAACTACATATTTTGGTCAAAACTAATAACTAATTAAATCTGCTTTGAGAAAAGAAAATTCAAAAAGTCATCGCAAGAAGTATTAATCAGAATCACTATATTTTATTGCACGGAATATTTGAAAAGTTGCAGATTAAAGTTTTTAAGACTTCCAAAAAAAAGGAGATCATCGTTTATTAATATCGTTTGCAATAACTACTTTTTATTCGACATGGGAAATTTAAAAATATTTATTAGTTAAGTTCAATGATTTTTTTTAAAAAACAAATCATTGAACATAATAACGTCAATAAAATCCGCTTAATCCATATAAATATCGAGGACGAAATAAACTAGGCTAATGCAACATCGCTTGATTAGAGATCAATGAAAAGATTACAGAGCTTGCATGGGCTATGTACCATTTTCTTGAGGTTTTTTGGTTTGAAATATCGCATGTGCTCCCATATTGCAAATAGCGACTAGCAGGAATCCTATTACACTTACGGAGGAAGTACCTAGTGACCTCTGTGAATCACAGGTATCATTAATGTTCTCTTTGCTACCCCTTTTCGGAGCTTTGTTTTATGAATGTTTCAGAACATGAATAGCGAGGTATATAGGCCATCTTGCTTCAAGAACAGAAATAAATATTGCTAGTCCAAGAAAACCTGACTACAAAATCCATTACAAACTATAGGACAAAGTAAAATTTGATTGCAAAACGACCTGGCTGCGTTTGTCGGGAACCTTTTTTATATTGCTCAGAATGACGATCATGCCGTTGACCTGATCGTAAGCGATACGACTGCTCATGAACAGTAGCATATCCAAGAAACACATTGAATTACAAAGCAATGTTTCACATTCCACTGCGCTCGTCATCCTGAGACACAAGATGTTAAAGTCTCAATATGCTTAGTAGTTACTCTGGCTACAATATGCATCAACACAACCTCACGTGTCTAGCATTTCTGGACTATGAGAAGGCCTTTGACTCCGTCGAAACCTGGGCTGTTTGGGAATCCTTACAGCTTTGCCGAGTAGTCTGTCGCTGTATCGAGGTGCTGAGATGTATATATGCATCGGCCACCATGGATGTTCAATTACAGAACCAGCAGTCCGAGGCCATCCAGTTGCGCAGAGGGGTGAGACAGGGGTATGTTATTTCCGCGAAACTGTTCACCAGCGCACTGGAGGATATGTTCAAGATATGGTTCAAGACGCTCACTGGAGCGGTATGGGCATCAACATAAACGGCGAGCACATCTCGCACCTACGTTTTGCAGACGATATAGTCTTGATGGCGGAATCGCTGGAGGAGCTGCAACAGATGCTGGACGGCCTAGCTATAGCCTCACAGCGAATAGGTCTTCAAATGAACTTGGATAAAACCAAGGTTATGATCAATCACCACCTTGATCCAACACCTGTCGCTGTATGTGGCCACCAGCTCGAAGTTGTTTCCGAATATACCTACCTTGGGCAAACCCTTCAACTAGGTAGGAACAATTTTGACAAGGAGGCTACGAGGACGATCCAGCTAGGCTGGGCACCATTTAGCAAACTACGTCGAATCTTCTCGTCACCCCTACCACAATGCCCGAAAACTAAAGTTTTCAACCAGTGCGTCCTACCTGTTATGACCTACGGTGCTGAGACTTGGACACTCACAGCACGACTGGTCCGCCAGCTCAGGGTCACTCAGCGAGCTATACTTGGAATCTCTGAAGGATAGGATCCGTAATGATGTTATCCGACCGAGAACCAAAGTCTTAGACATGGCATACAATGCATAGGATTAGCAAGCTGAAGTGGCAGTGGGCTGGAGCAGACGCGTTCTTGATTGGAGATCGCGTGTTGGCAAGCGTAGTGTAGGACGCCCACCGGCTAGGTGGAGTGACGATTTGCGAAAGGTCGCTGGCGCAATTTGGAGGAGGCTTATGTTAATTAGCAGTGGGCAACAGTTCAGGCTGATGATGATGATGAGAAACACAACAGCGCCTTATCACTGCTGTTTAGCAGGAGAAATAGACATTGCAGTGGTACTTATCCAGGCGGCTTCTCACATACGAGGATTTATATGACCAGAACTAAAGTAAGTATAATCATAGGTGATTGGAGTATTATCAAGAATACAGATAGACAACTGAAATTCAGATTGAATCGGGTAGCTCTATAGCTAAACAATTGAAGCTGAAAATTTATCAAGAAAAAAAGATTCGTTACGAAAAACCCGTGTTAAATGTACACACAAATACCAAAATAGGATATGTGGCCTATCAAGTAGAAATAAGTCTACATCCACATACTGTGCTATTACATTTTACCTACGTCTGTAACATAGTGTAGTTGTGATAGACGTACGTTAATTAGAAATTGCTTGATGCAACGAGTACGTACCCAATATACATTCAATAATTTAGACCTACTTTTTCACATAGTATTATTCTACTCTTTGACCTACTTATTCCCTACTATCAATAAGCCACAGGAATGCGACCGCCGCGCCAAGTAGGAAGTGTCACATTTTAATCTAAGACAAATTATTATTCTGCACCTTAATACCACAAAGTAGTAATCTTAATACGTAGTACCCAGTAGTATCACTCCTCTACTTCTGGCCCGCCCATCGCCGCCCATTCATGCTGAGGCATGGGCATGACCGAAGAATAGACCACTAGGCAAGGACAGATCCAGGGGGGAGGTCATGGGGGTCATGACCCCACCCCCCAGCCTGAACTGGCCCCAGATTGACAATTATTAATTATCTAGTCGACAAAATTTATAAGCACATTTAATTCTTTGTATGTCGATAAATAAAGTAAAAAAGTATGTGTGTGTTCACAAATCACGCCTTTAACAAACTTTAAAAAGTCATTATTACGAATTGGAGTATTGAAATCGGACCCAGTGTTCTGACATGAACTATAATGTGACCCCCCTGGCGTAAAAGCTGGATCCGCCCTTGCCACTAGGGCGAGAGAAGAGACACAGACCCTACTGTCACAGCCTTGTTTATTACCCTGGCTGGAAAGGTCAGACCAGCCACTAAAACTATAATATCTGGTTGGGTAAGAAAGATATTTAAAGAATCAAAGATTGATGCCTCACCTGGGAGTATCCGGTCAGCAGTAGCATCCAAAGGCTGGTTAGAGAATCAGCCAGTAGACAAGATACTTCAGAGGGGGAATTGGAAAAATATGAAGACCTTTCAGAGATATTATTGTCGTACAATAGATCATAATTAATAAAGATAAGCCGAGTGAAGATTTTTTAAAAGATAACTTTGACCAAATTATTTAGTCTGAATTTTATAAATGTTCTCTATGGGCAAGACAACAGCGTGGCTCTACCATTTTTGTAATTAAATATCCTATAAAGCATACATAGCAGAACTGTATTCCAAAAGACCGTTAAAAATTAAAATAAATGTGAATAATTGATTTTTGAATTTAACCGGTAGGTTACTTTTACGTATTTTATGTTACAGATAAGGAAAACAATTAATCGATGCTAAAGTATAAACATTTGCATCAATAATTGATTACATCTGCTACAGAAATGCACTTTAAAATCAATGTAGGAAAATTCCATTTTTTCCAGTTCTTATCTATGATGAATATAAATAAAGCCATCCACATGGATGATTTTCTAACGGAAGTTACCGGTTTTTCCACTAGCCGGGCGTGGTGTAGTGCGGCTGCGCAAGAATCGCATATTCTTCAATGAAGTGAGTAATGAATTGTAGTTAGCTTACTTGTTTATTTTTATAAACTAAATAATTTTCAATGATATAGGTACCTTCTAATAAAACATTTCTAGTAGTTTATCGAGTGTGAAGTGATGTTTTAGTGCAAACAAAATAATTATTTACACAGTAACAACAACAAAAGCGAAGCGTATCGATGGGCGTTAACTTCAGGTTAAGTCAAATATTATTAAATTAAAATTAGGGTTAATCTGGATTTAAACTACTTTTTCATAACATTCTATACTAAAAATAGATTCATATGCAGGAGTTTTCCTGAAAATTGCGACAGTCTTTAATATATTTGCAACTGTTAAAGTTACCTAACGAACGTAATTTGAAACTCGAATTAGGTAACTTTTGTTTTAAAATTAAATCGGCATTTATTTTTCAATATCCTTATTTGTTAATTATTTGTCGAACTTAGACGAGAAGTATAAATTGCTCATATGACAACTGTTTTTAGCAAATAAAACTTTAACCCGGTTATAAAGTTATTGCACTTGACTGAACAATTTAAACAAAAGGTTCCACGGCACAATACGGCTAAATATAGTGGTTAAATTTGTGCAAAAAATGATCGCATACCGACTTAATAATATTGCTAATTAATATGCACACTTGTGTCCGAATTCGGAGGCAGATTCTACCTTACATTAACCCTGTAGTGTTTCAAAAAACAGCACCCCTTCTGTCTTTAAAACAGTGTTAATTTTATGTTTACACAAATAACCATGCACATAAAAGTTAAAGAGCGTGATTTTTAAATTCTCATTTTAGTTATATTATAGTGTTGAATTTGTTATTTTGTGTTTTGAACAAGTAATATTAATCTGTAACAGACAGTATATTACATTTATGTTTCCCAAAGAAGTACCAGAACTGTTTATCTTACTTTAATTTTTCAATGACAATTCCTAAACATACAATATAAACTGTTAAAAAATGCCTAAATATTGTTGCAGTAATATTCTATGTATAGTATATTAATTAAAAATGTAATTCCAAGTTATTTAAAGCAACCCTGGCGGGTTTAACAATTTGTTTACTAATGTTTTCCATCAAACTCGACACCTGATAAGATTATAAAACAAACATTTACCTAATTCTGTCCTTATACAGGCATTTAAAGTATACCCTGTGTTAGATCCATCAACACATAAGATGTAAAAGTATGGGGTATATTATGTTTCTTAAGTTAAAGTATAATTTCAAAATTAGTTATTTGTTGTAGTATTAATGCATATATAAAGTAGACTAAAATATTTTAATATGATGAAAACTCTTTAATTAATATCAAAATAACATGATTAATTATTGTATTTTATTACAGGCAGCTCAAACTGAAGACTGAATTATGAATCTCAAACTTATATTCATAGCTGTGGTAATACAAATATGTGCAGCACAGGACTATGTGACTCCAACATACAATCCCAATCAGCCAAACCCAAATGACTATCTGAACACAAATGACCCAAGATATGATAATCCATATGATCCTAACAAAAGGTATCAGAACAGGGATCAGTTTGATGTAAACCGTAACAAGTATGAAGTGGACCAGCGGTTCAATCAGAATACTTATAATTCTGAAAACACACCGAGACCTTCATGGGATAACAGTAAAACATATAGCACTTCATACAACTCTGCTGCATTGGAACATGACAGTGTCATTATACATGAAGCGTAAGTTGAACATTATTACTTTAACTATAAGTTGGTTATCATTTATCTTTGCGATTCTATAATGAGTTTGTATTGTAATTTTAAAAATAGCCATCTGTCCAAATAACTTTGAAATCATTGGTACTGCTAGCCACTTAAAATTGTACATATCATTCTGCAAGAACTCCAGACTTGGATCAAAATTATGTTTATATTTATTGAAAATATATATTTTTCCCTACACAAAAAAGTAGGAATCATCGAGGGACAACAATCTTCGCACCAATAATTATAAGTTTCATAGTACAATGGGCATTGTCCTTTAATGATAATTACTTAATTATTTTTAAATCTGTCACCCTTGATAATGCTTTAAAATGTTTTAGGTCAAAACATAAAAAGTTGTATTATTATTTTTGAGCAATATCAATATTGGAATCAATGATATTTTTTACCAATACTATGATTTAGCATTCTCCTTTGACATTGATGGTTAAAAAAACTGGTGCAATATTTGTGCAACCTATCCCTTTGAGATAATGGGATTGGATTAAATAGGGCATTTGTAAGTCTAGTTTTTGCTAACACAGCAATTAATTTGCTTTGAGAAAAGGCAGGATTATCCTATTAGAAGGGAAGACTCACTTAAGAGGCTTCCTTTCTTGTTAACTCGTTATCTGCGAGGTAACTCAGTTTGGCTTATTACTATTAACTATGTAGTACAGTTAAAGACAATGTTTGTATGATATTAGATATTTTTATGGAGTAATAAGCCAGTCAATCCCAAACGAACATGGAAGATTGCCTCTAAACAGCATAAAAATAATTAGGAACTTATTAAACACTGCATGGCACAGTATTGTGATCACTCCTAGGAGTGAGTGTGAAGTATATTAATGTCCAACAATATTCTTCAAGCTGAAACAGTTTACCAGAATATTGTCATAAATAAACAAAACCATCTAGGTTTTTTTCCCTATGTGTGGGATATAGACACAATGAGGTAATTTAAAAAAAGAACACAATTTGTGTATGCTTTCACTTATATACTCAAAGAGAAGAATTTGTTATAAATGTCTTATTAAACATTATTCCACCATTATAACACTGGCTGGGCTAAGATAAATAAATAACACCCAACAGTCACATACAGATTAATGATAACACATACAGATATTATTTAATTAATGATAACTTAGTATGTACATCAGTTGATGCGTGTTATGAATAACAATTCGTAATTACATCATGGATTAATATTTATTTGTTTATAGATTCATAAATTACTGAGTGCGCCTAGATATTCTTAAATTACACCATAGAAGCGTTTTTTGGCTACATCTACCCTGTCCATTGGCGATGAAAGGAGGGCGCTTATATATTTTAAAACCTTTATTTATACAAGAGATATTCTTGAAGCGAAGGAGACGCATTTTTTCAACCACAGTTAAATCTGTTCATTGTGGTTTCCACTTCCTTGTGACATAAATAGGAAACTAATTATGTATGCGTCCGTCTTTTTATGCACGGCGAAGCTAAAATGCATGAACCATTTTTCTCACTATACCAGGATCATAGAAATAATACATAAACTCACCCCTTTTTCCTAAAAGGGGTAGGAGTGCCTACCTAGGGGTAGGTGTTCCCTCGAAAGCAATCACGACACACGTATATACATATAATAGTTGCAAATACAAGTAACTATAGATATAGTTACTTGTATTTGCAACTATTATATGTATATACGTGTGTCGTGATTGCTTTGTGTATCTACACAGAATTAAACTGTCATGTTTCGGGTTCAACTTGTGTATATAGTTTTCGATCAGACCCGCATTGTATTGACGAAGTGATAACCATCTCTCGCCGAGTGGATACTCTATTTGAATTGCCCAGCAGTTACCAACAGGCGTGATGCAGTCACTTCGTTTTCAAAGAATAAAGAAAAATTTTACTCACATTTCAAATAAATATTAATTAACTTTAAAAGACTCGTAACTTTATATAGTCAAAGATAGGTTAGAGAAGAATCCTAGACTGTTTCGGAATTCCTTGTTTTTTTTCCTAACAGAACTAACACTCACATACTAAACCTGTCAATCTCATTCCTAATGTAACTTGTCTATTCAATAAACATGAATCCAAGTTCCAATCGGGTTGACTATTGTGGTATGGAATATGGATAAGTAACAAAGTAGTGGAACTCCAAAAATCGACATCGGGCGCGCCATCCCGGGAACGTGGGGTCAAAATGCCAGTAACCCGCATACTCCTCCAACATAGAAATCCAAGATGACATTTCTGGATAAAAAATCAACTTTATTTTTTCAGAATTATTTGTTAAATTGTCCTCTAATGAATCCAAAAATTGTATCTTATGTGTACTAATTATGATTTAGAACTCATTCGTTCAATTCCCAGATTGTTCTTTACGTATTACTTTAGGTTACTCTGTACTCCGATACGAAGTTAAAATGTTCAGACGATGAACGTCAACATATAAAAGATTTCCACTTCTAAAACTCAATACTTCTCTATAAAACTTACCATTCACTTTGAACTTAATCTAAGATTACGATGTACGATATATGATTCGATCATTTTGTAAAGTATTTGGGCATTTTCGTACAGTTTTACGTGCGATGTTAGAACATTGTTCGTCATGTCGGAGTACAGAGTAATTCCCCAGAATAGTTTTTCAGGTTCATCCAATGCAGTTTGAATGTATACAATATTTCCATTCCAGGACATACTTCATAGTGGCATCTCGCATGGTCCGCCCCGGGCAGATATACAAGATCTCCGCCAACATCTTGAAGTCGCGATTGCAGATGACCATCCGCGCTTCCATCTCGTGCAATGGCGTCGAGATCACTGACGTCACGCAAAGGGTTAAAGAGGGGGTGCCTGAAATACTCAATATGAGGGTATGAATATCCAAAGAAATTAAAACTTTATTAATAATTCATCGCACAAAAACTTCTTTGTTTATAATTATGTTATTCTTTTGTATTCATTTTGATTTTCTTATGGTATCTCAAAAAAAAATTTTTTTGTGGACCTGTAACTCCACCTTAAAGGCTTAATAAGAAAAAATGGTGCGATGCTCCAAGCACTTAGCACTGTTTTTGTTTACTTATAAGAACCTGTAGGAAACCTGGAAAGAATGTTCTGGAACCTTCTGATCCATTAATTCGGCAGTGAAATTAACCCACATTCATAATGTCACCTCTTATAATATATATGCTTCTCTTTCCCAGGTCCCACCAACAACAGTCCCCGGGGACTACAAGCTGCGTGTAGAGGGATTGTACCTGGACACGCCCTTTGGTGGCCGAGCGTTCGTCAACGAGACGCAACTCACCTTCTCCAAGCGGTTCATGACGATATTCATACAGACAGATAAGCCTGTTTACATGCAGGGGCAGACGGGTAAGTGATAAATACAGACTTTATTAATCCCAAATCCCAATGTTGGGCATAAACTTACCCTTTTTCTAAGAAGAAATTATTCTGCTTTAAACTTAATAGAGATTGGTAGATTAAAATAACTTAAAAATCTTAATAATTTGTCTTCTAATTTAGCATCTTGGTATTTATGTTAAAGTAATGTAATATGCCGATAAAGAAGAGTAATTTCAAATGAACCAGCTTGCAATTATTATTCATACAGTTCGTGTTGCTGAGGGAGTTTCTAGCGCCGTTTTTTTTTTCACAACTACAACACATTCCAAAATGCTGTAATTAAATATTCAAAAGATCTTGTGAAAAACTATTTAATATAAAAATATTTAGATTTTTGATAAAAAATAATGTTATATTACTAACTGCCCTATTGTTTCAGTTCGGTTCCGCGTTATTCCTATTAACACCGAGCTGAAGGCGTTCGGCCGTGCGATCGACGTTTACATCCTGGATCCCAATCGCCGCATAATGAAGAGATGGCTGTCCAGACAGGTAATAATAATAATCTTTATTGTTTTAGCTTAAATATACAATTTACAAAACTAAACATGCTATCTTATAATTATTGTACTTAACAATAATTTATAAAATGCCGGTAGTACTAAATAAATTTGATGACAAAAACATTGCGTTGAGTTATACCACTAAGACTGCGAACTAAGCTAACTGATGATTACTCAAAATACCCATTACATACGTATAAAGCCCACTTTGAATCTCATTATGCGCATTCTAGATTTTATACTAAGAGGATAAGAGGCATTTTACTTTAATAGCCTTAATTATGGGCAGTTTTTAAATATATGTTAGCTATCGAATAGTATGTTCCTATCAAACGACTTTTGAATTCAATTTGAGCGAATAAGTTAAATCCTTGATAACTGAAATAGGTTTTAGCACTGTCTATGAATAAGGCTTCTAGTAGAAAATCCGAGGGATTTGTCCCTACAATACCAATATTCGACAGAAATATAGATTAAACAAACAATAACAACTATTGGAGCCGCAAGCGCAGCGGCGGACTTTCAATCACAATTTAGTGAATACACTAAAAAAAGTTGTAGCATATCGCTGAACACAGTATTACATACTGTGGAATCCTGTAGAAGCCTATGGTCATATGGCGCTCTAGAAATCTCGCTGAGGACTCCGCAGCTGTCAATATCACTAGAAATGAAAAGACGCTGCATGCAGGCCGCTTCCAACAGGTTAATGTGGCGATCTGTAGGAGAGGTCTATAATCATTAGAGTTCCTTTGGTGGAAATAAATAGTGTCGAAAGAAATGTGATGCACCGTGGCCAAGTATGGTAAACTCCGTCTTGTATCAATGGACCTGTTGATAATAAAGGGGTATATTTGAGTAAGGAAGACCGACGCCCGTGAGTATCGGTTTACACAATGTCACATTGGATGGAATTATGACGCGTGCTTTGTCTTGAAATAAGTCGAACAGGCTTGTATAATGGTGAATAATAACGTAGTTAATATTTCAATCACACGGATTTTAGTCACTGGATATTGTTTTTGTTTGACTAAATAAATTTCTATAGGACATATTATTTTCTCATACTGTTATTGTTTTCATATGAGGCCTATAGTTTAATAACATAATATTTTCAACACCCTGTATATTACAAAAAAAAACTTTGATTTTTATACATCTAACCTTAATTCTGAATTTCTATGATATGTAAGTCCGCCAACCCGCACTAGGCCAGTGTGGTGGACTATATGGCCTAACCACTCTCAATCGTACTCTCGATTGTAGAGTAGGCCCGTGCCCTGCAGTGGGACGTATATTGGCTGATACAATACAAAAAAAAACCTTAATTCTATTTACATACAGGGTATATCAAGACTGCTACCAACAAGAAGCTGGGTGGTAGTTCTACTGACTACACACAATGGAAGTACATTTTGTGCAAAAATCTGCGACGAATTTTTTTTCGTAATTTTTCTTTCTATCGTCGTATTAGGGTGGTAAATTATTATTTTAGCAAAAACTACGGATTTACCACCCAAAATCGACGATATTTAAAAAATAATAAAAAAGAATTATCGCGTTTCTTTGCAAAATTTTTAGTTACATTGTGTTTGTAGTCAATCAAACTACTACTCGGCTTCGTTTTCGGTAGCGCTCTTGATATACCCGGTATATTATGATTTTAGTAGCTGCGAATATTTGCTCTTCTATATGATATGTTTGTTGTAGAGTAACTTCGGCACAGTGAGTCTGCAGTACCAGATGTCGGACCAGCCGCTGTTCGGCGAGTGGTACATCAAGGTGGAGGCGCTCGGCCAGGTCGAGGAGACGCAGTTTCTCGTCGAAGAGTACTACCAGACTAGATACGAGGTTTGTTTAATCATTTTATAATTATATTCTATTTATGTCTGCCCTTAAACTCCTATTATGCTAAACGTAGATTTGGTGCCACGTGATTTTTCAGATTCATGTATATTTATTTCTTTAACTTTATAGTACACAAACAAAAATAACATAAAAATATAAAGAAATAAAATCTATTAAAGGTTCTAAGTGCCATTGAAATACTCATAAATATATCTATGGGCTACAGATTTCCTAGTTATATTTACCTACGTCGTTCGTCGTAAGTGTGTGATATTTTGTAATCAATATACACATGGCTCTGAAAAGTCGGAGAGGATCTCTTCAGTCTGACCTGCTGCCAATCTCATACATTTGCTTGTTTGAATCTTACTGGTGGTAGGCCTCTCATATGTGAGAGGCAGCCTGGATAGGTACCACCGCAATGTCTATTTCTCCCGCCGAACAGCAGTGATAATGCACTGTTTTGTTTCGTTTTAAAGGATATTGTAGCCAGAGTAACTACTGGACATCTTTTGAGATTTAACATCTTATTTGCAAAATATAAATTGCTTTGTAATTCAAGGTGTTGTTTAGTTTTGCTACTGTTCATGAGCAGTCGTATCGCTTACCATCAGGTGAACGCCATGCTATTTTTTTATTAATTTAATAAAAAAGAAAGATTTAAACATAGGAACAATTGTAGTGTCCTGCAAAACTGTATAAACAGTTTGACAGCAGGACTGGTGTTTACACATGTAAATACATATTTATACTCGTACATTAGGGTAAGTTGGCAAAATAATGCCTTTTAAGTTTATTTATAAACATGGTTTCGTCGGACTCCTGCCTTGTAACCTCGGGCAGATTATTGAGAGTGCTTGAGCTAGTCTCGCCATTAAGACAAAAAATACATTACCAGGTCACCACACATATAATATATTTGGTAATGTTTGTGCAGGTGAACGTGACGATGCCGGCGTTCTTCTTCAACACGGAGCCGTACATCCACGGCCGCATCATGGCCAACTACACGTCGGGCGCGCCCGTGCGCGGCAACCTCACGCTCAAGGCCACGCTGCGGCCTATCCCACAGTACCGGCCCCAGTACCTGCAGCAACAACAGTATGGAAACAACCAGAATATGCCTAGTATGTACTATGTTGCTTTTTTTCTTTCATGATTATCATTTTTTAGCCTGTGTGCACTTACTCTCAAGCATAGGCCCATGTTAGTTTATTTCTTTCTATTTGCAGTTAAAATTATTCAAGTATTTCTGGGAATTTACCCACATGTTTAGATATAAAAAAATATTTTAATATTAGTATTTTAAAAATAGTAGTGCCATATGTAGTAATCTTGAACATCAGTTTATATAAAACAGTGTTACTACAGCGAACGAATCACGTATATCTACACTAATATTATAAAGAGGAAAACTTTGTTTGTTTGGTTGTAATGAATAGGCTCAAAAACTACTGGACCGATTTTAAAAATTCTTTCACCATTCGAAAGCTACATTATCCACGAGTAACATAGACTATATTTTATTTTGGAAAAAAATAGGGTTCCGTAAGATATTTGGATTTTTCGGACACAAACTGAAAAAAATCAACCAAAGAAGTTACTTATTTTGCGTACGCTGCCTAAACTACAAAAGATAGAACCATAAAATGTTATAATTAATTGTAGATCTTATAAATATCTACAAAAAAGTCCGCGACACACTATACCTATCTATGTCGAGTGAGGCACAACAACCACATTTTTTACACGCTTTATATTAGCTTCACTTGTATGTTTGTATGTTTGTATGTTTGTATGTTTGTATGTTTGTATGTTTGTATGTTTGTATGTTTGTATGTTTGTATGTTTGTATGTTTGTATGTTTGTATATTTGTATGTTTGTATATTTGTATGTTTGTTTGTAACCGACTTCTTTGGGCGCGATTTTGACCCACTTTAAACGGCCAGATTTCGTTCAAATTTTGCACACCTGTCAAAGACCGATGACAATACAATAATTCGATTAAAATATATAATTATCCTGATTAGATTCGCCAGGATTAATTATTCTTATAATTGATGACCATTGCTACATTCATCGCTAGATGGCGTTAACATTGTATTCTTCCAAGAAGCTTATACCCAAATGGAGATTGCATTCCGTATAAAACACTAAAGCACAAAAATTTGACCTTGAATGCAATCGCTGTTGCCTGCTATCCTTTTCTTTAGAGTGACAATGAATGAAGTTCACGTGAAGTTCATTCATTGTTACGCTAAAGAAAAGGATAGCAGGCATCAGCGACGTCATTCAAGGTAAAATTTTTGTGCTTCACTTTTATATACGGAATGCAATCTCCATTTGGGTATAAGCTTCTTGTATTCTTCAAGTGTCAAATGTTACTACTGACCAACAGATGGCGTTATTGATTGGAAATACAGCCGTAGATGGATGTTTTTAGTCAAAACAATTATATAATAGTTAAAAAAAACTAAAATACACGCTTTAATAAGATATACAACTAAAAAAGTAAAAATAATTGATACTGAATTTAAGATAAGAAAATGGAGTAGAATACATATATTTTATTGTTACAAAGCGTGGGGTGCAGGAGGATAAGTAATTGTTGTAAACACCCCACGCTTTGTAACAATAAAATATATGTATTTTACTCCATTTTCTTATCTTAAATTCAGTATCAATTATTTTTACTTTTTTATTATTTAAAAATCTTGAATTTTTTTTTTGGACTACATTTAAACGCGTTTATTTTACTCATGCTATTAATCCTTATCAAAATAAATTATTTCATCAATAAGTACAGTTTATGTTGATAATATTTAGTCTTTGAATGATTTTAAATTGGACGTTTGGTTTTGAAGTTGTGGTGAAATTAAAATATTACGATTTCTGCTGCACAAAAATTTCATAAGGCAATCTTTATATGTACATGTATATGGAGAGACGGGATATAATAGAGTGGAAGGTACGGGAGAAGGCTGGGATAGCTGACAGATTTGATAGGACGAAATATAAATGCACGTTATAAGACGGGATGGATAATAAAGAGAAAGGACGGGATGGATTGGGAAGAGACTGAACAGACGGATGAGACGGGATTGAGCCGGACAGTAGGACAGCTACGTCAAGTTTAGGTATACAAGAGTTTATACGAAAAATAACATGTATTTGGTGTGGAGTGGAATCAAAAAATATATGCACCCAGACGAAGCTGGGCCGGGCCGCTAGTAGACTTATAAAAGAAATGACTTATTTGCTGCAGTTCCATGATAACACTTAAAATTCACTTTATGCAACAGCCCTGCTGTCTTGTTTCTTTCATTGATGTTGGTTGGCGGAGTCCTAATACCACTTAACACCTCCACTCTTATCCTGCACTTTTCCCTCCCATTATTAGAAACTACTAATACGCCGACGATGTAAGTAATGGTTGATGTTTATGTTAGCTGTACTTCCTCACAATAACATAAATTGGATCAATTATTCACTTATTTATGTTAATGATTAAAAAAAGTTTTTTTTAACAGTTTACTTATCCCGATCTATACATTAAAAACACCTTTTGTCCCACAGCCCGTCAGAACTACAACCCGTACCTGTACAACGAGACAGGCTACGCCACGGACTACCAGAATACAGGGCATACGCCCGGGCGCCGCCTGGCGGGACAACCCAACCAGATCGACCAGCCAGACTGGTGGTACGACCAGCAGAAGGTCGTCACCAGGATGTTCAACTTTGTGAGTCATTTGGAATATGTATTGAACAGTTTGAGAATTATTTAAAGTCGATAGTAATAAAACAGCCCTTTTGTATAAATCAGGCAATTAAATTTCTTTTAACCATAGTATGTTTTAGCTGAATTGACATTTACAACTATATTCACACAACAGTTTACATAATGTGAAGCAAAGCAAGGCATTTCTCATAGTGGTCATACTGTTCACAAAAAAATACTAAAGTTGCACTTTTACTATGCGCACGTGCAGTGTCGAATGCAGATCGTTAATTGGTTAAATAGCGTTGCTAGATTAGATTATCTATTGCTATTGGTTCTCGGATAAAGAAAATAGAAATTATTTATTAACAATTACTTTGCTTGCTCATTACCCGTACACCAACCACTACAAAAAACACATTAGAATTAATAATAATGTATTTAATTTCATCCAGGACGAAAAATACCCGTTCTGGATGGCCAAACCGGACCCGACGGAGTACGCGATACAGCACAACGTGAACAACCCCGAGTACAACTCGTACGCCACGCCCGCCACGTACAACTACTACAGCAACCCATACTACGATCAACTGCCTTACCTGAGATATGTGAGTGGAAACTTGTTCATCATCATCACCATCATCATCATCATCATCATCATCATCATCATCATTATCATCATCATCATCAGCCTATTCGCGTCCGCTGCTGGACATAGGCATCTTCTATGTCACGCCACGTTCTAAATTGTTCATAATGCATAGGAATTGTTCTATGTATCTATATTTAGGGTCCCGTACTTTAACGTAAAAGACGGGACCCTATTATTGAGCCTCCGCTGTCTGTCCCCAGGCTGTATCTCATAAACTGTGATAGCTAGAAAGCTGAAATTTTCACAAATGATGTGTTTCCATTGCCGGTATAACAACAAATACTAAAAAATAATAACATGTAAAATCAAAGGGAGGTACAAAGCGAAACGTGGGTCTCCTGATAGCACCTCTGTCTACCCTGTCTGGCCAAAAGGCGTGAGTTTATGTATATAGGAAACATATAATGACTATAATGCATCTAATTCGAACTGCATTATACATACAATAGCCACAAACCTACTTCTCAATCAAAAATCCATAAAACCATTACATAAATAATTATTTGACGCTAAATATGGAAGCTTGATGAAATGGATGAAGCATAATATCAGAATCATGCAAAGTGGAGATCCATAATCTCTGCCTACGCCTATGGGGGACAGGCGCAATCACGGAAGCGCGACGATTATGACAGCCTCAGTGGCGCAGTTGGTTAGCAGCCGCCTATGTAAACAAGAGGCCGCGGGTTCGATACCCGCACCGAGATAAATGTTTGTGTGGCCCACAAATATTCTTTCAAGTCTGGGTGTTTGTGAGACCGAAAAGTTTCTCGTAGTTCCTGATACCTCTGACACAAGACTCGTTCTTAGTGTAAGATCAAGACTGTATATGACCATTGGGTGTTATTTATGTATTATTATGTATGTATGTAAATATGCGACTTTACACACAACTTTCCATCCTCAGTTCAACGGAACCTATGACTTCAAATACCCGATGTCGGAGCTAGCCCAGCTGGTTCCCTCTCTAGACGGAGTGGAGGTCATCATCACAGCATCTGTGGGAGACCCCTTTCTGGATGACATCATCGAGGGCTACAGTATCGCCAGGATCTTCAACTCTTCGCTCGCAGTCACCTTCCTCGGAGGTTCTCCGCAAGTCTTCAAACCAGCTATGCCTTTTGATATTTATGTGAGTTATTTTTTAAAGTGATGTTTAATTGAATTTGTTTTAATGTTATAGGTTCCATGTCAATTAGCCATTTCAATGTTAAATTAACTGCATTTAATTAATATCAAAATACTATATTTCGATTTTATTATTGTTTTCTAGTAATTTTATTGGGTGTTTTGTGCTACAATGAAATTTGTCTTCTTTTTCCTCATATTTATTTTATAAGATTTATAAGATGGCCTATGGTAAAAAAAGTAATGATGAATTCGCTTTAATAATCAAATTGTGTTTTGAATTTATTTTGTGTATAGCTGGTTGAGCTCTCACATTCTGAAATTATGGTAGCATAATCAATCTTTCGTAAATGAGGAGCTAACTAAATAAATCTGATATATGGTTGTATTAATTAAATATTTTATAAAAAAGGAGTTAACTAAATACAATACTATACAGATGGCGGTCTCGTACCACGACGGTTCTCGGCTCCCCCGCTGGCAGGCGGCGGGCGTGGCGCTGCAGGTGTCGCTGTCGCTGGAGGGCCGCGCCGCCAACATCGAGCCGCTGCGACCCGCACTCGCGCCCGGACACCACGCCGTCTGGCATCTCCGAGTCGATCTATATGACTTGCTCAGTTAGTACACACTTTCTTACATTGTATAACTTGGTAAAAAACCGGTGAAAATTGGACCTACTTACGCAAAACAGAAATAACCCACACAATGTCAGTTTTGAGAAAAAGCTATTTTTATCATAATGTTGTATACAGTAAAATTGTTTGCTTTGTTTAAATAAAGTTTATTTAAAATATTGTACCAATATAAGTGTAAACCATTTTAATTATTCTTTTAGATTGTTGGGTGGCCATGAGACGTGGATCTTTTGAGTTTATTGAATAACTATTGTTATGTTGGTTCATAATTTTGTCATAGAAATATTTTGTTTCATCAAAATTGTCAGATCATTTTGATATTTCCAGGGTCAACACGGGCTCATTTTTTAAAGCTTCTTCATCCTTATCTCGATTTTGGTACTTATGTAGATTGGTTCCTTTTGGCTTAAGTAGGTCCAATTGGCATTAAACAAAAAAACAATTATGGAAACTCTATTAAAAATGTTCTTTTATTAAATAACTTTCTAAGTAGGTGTGTCTATACATTTTTGTACGGTTTTTGTTTGTCTTGTGCTTTAAAATAAACAAAGAGATTATGAACGATGATTAATAAAGATAAGAAGTATTTAAACATTTTCCGTCGTATATCGGGTTGCCACATTAATACTAAATGTCCAGTAGTTATTAGTTATGGACAGCTATATGTCCTAGAGGCCGACCGTTTAACTCGCCTATCGCCTGCGCGGTAAGAAGGGAGCGGGGGCGGGTAACGCTACACACGGAGTCAATAATCCAAAGATTTGTCTCGAGATAGACATTGTTGGTAAAGAATAAAATAATAGGTATCTTTTTTTTAAAAACAACAAATCTCCGGGTATAGATGGAATACCTGCCGAAATATGGAAATACAGTGGTTCGGCTGCGAAATCAAAAATCCATGACCTGCTTTTAAAGATATGGGAGACAGAACACCAACCGGACGAATGGAACATGGCCATAATATGCCCCATTCATAAAAAAGGATGCAAAAAGAAATGCACGAACTACCGAGGGATTGCTCTACTTCCCACAGCATATAAGATAATGTCATATGTGCTGCTTAGTAGGCTAGAGCCGTACGCGGAGAAAATCCTTGGTGATTACCAGTGCGGATTTCGCCGAAACCGCAGCACTATCGACCAGATCTTCCTCCTTAAACAACTCATGGAGAAAAAATGGGAATATGCTCAGAGCATCCACGCTCTTTTTGTGGATTTCACAAAGGCCTACGATAGCATCGATAGGGGAACACTTTATGCCATCCTACGCGCCTTTGACATTCCCAACAAGTTAGTCAATATGATCAAAGTTGCGACCTCAGCAAGTAACATGAGAGTTAAGATCGGAGGTGAGCTAACGGACAGTTTTGCAGTAATCACAGGATTGAAACAGGGAGATGCGATGTCACCTGTGCTATTTAATTTAGTGTTAGAATACGTAGTACGCAAAATACTTACTCTTGACGTCGGAGCAAAACTGTTTAACAAAAGGTATAAAATAATAGGATATGCAGATGATCTTGCTCTGCTAGGAGAAAACCGCTATGAGGTCCAGCAGTCTGCTAAAATTCTCGAAGAGGAAGCAAAAAAGGTGGGCCTGACAATAAGCCACGAAAAGACGGAATATCTCCATATACGGCGATACAAAAACAGCCGCGCCAGGTGCGAAGATCTGCACGTTGGAGATAAAGTCTACAAAGGAGTACACAAATTTAAGTATTTAGGCTGCACTTTAACTGATCAGAACACCAGAGGGGACGAAATCGATATCCGAATTCAGAACACATTAAAATGTAGTGCAGCCCTTCATAAAGTGTTGGTGTCCAGGCTCCTCAGCAGAAGTACCAAAATGCGTATCTACAAAACTATTATAAGACCAATTCTAATGTACGGCTGTGAAGCTTGGACATTAACACTCAAAGAAGAAAATAAGCTCCTTGTGGCAGAACGAAAAGTCCTACGTAAAATCCTAGGACCAGTTAGGAGTGAGGATGGTACATGGCGAATAAGGAAAAATTTGGAACTAGAAGATCTGCTGACACATGCTAATATCATCGGAGAGATAAAGGCTCATCGTTTGCGCTGGCTTGGCCATCTCGAGCGGATGGGAGAGGATCGGAAAGTAAAGGAAGCATACTTGGATCGGCCAACCGGTCGAAGGCCGGTGGGTCGGCCCAGGTATCGCTGGAGCGATTCCGTGGAAGGTGACCTGCGCAAACTTCGAGTCAGTAATTGGCGAGAGGTGGCGGAGGATAGAGATAGGTGGAAAGCTCTCATTTCGGAGGCCAAGACCCACTTCGGGTCGTTGAGCCAGCGGAGTTAGTTAGTTTTTTATCTTTTTTTTAAGTATTTATTTTTAAGTTTTACAAATATTATTTCTGTTTATTTATTTTTGTTGATTTAAAATTTACATTATTTTGTTCATCTTTTAGTTCATTTCCTTCTTTTATTATTTTACATATGGTAGTCACCGAGAGTCCTGTAGCTTTAGCAACAAGTTTGTTTAGGTTTACGTCTTCAAGATACTCTGTAGAATTATGATCTTGTTTTCTGGCTTTAAAAAAGGAATATACATTGTACGCTATTTGTTTAGCTTGCTTGTTAATTGTGTTCGCAAAACTGCAAGAGCGATTCATCTTGAGATTTATCTTGGCAAGTCGTATACCTTGTGCGTTTATGTCCAAGTGTCCGTAACAAAATTACCAACCGCGCGCTGCAAGCACAGCCAGCGCACTGTCGCACTTGACGTAAGCTCTCTGCTCCGCGCACCCTGCGCACCCACCCGCTAACATCTCCTCTCGCTCCCTTCTTACCGCGCAGGCGATACGCGAGTAAAACGGTCGGCCTCTAATAACTGTCGTACTGTCGATTGTGTCGGAGACCCGTGTCCTGCAGTGGGGCGTATATGGGTTGATACAGATAGTTCACATAGTATTTGTTTACAGAGCTGGAGAACGACCCGAACTGGCGCGACACCCTCAACAGTATAACGGGCGTGCGTGCGCTGGCGCAGCTGACGGACGCGGTGGGCAGCCAGGCGGCCGCCGAGCTGCGGTTCGTGGCGCACTACAGCGCGCACCAACACCATCTGCGCGTCTCTACTAGCACTACACACGCACGGGTATGTATCGCACATTCAGAATTAGACTGAGTTTAGTCACGCTGACCGTCAGCACTGACAGTTGAAATGTATGAGCTTCTAAGGAGCGTTTCAGAACAACGGGTAGTTGTCAGCGCCGACAGCCGGCGTGCGGTCAACGTCTTAGCGGACTCTAAAATCAGCCTTAGAGTGACATAATAAAAAAAAACATTTTGGCTTCCAATCATATTTTGGCTCAAAATGACCTATCAACCCATTATTAAAGAAGGACCTCAGTAACGACACTATCGAATTGAGTAATTATATGGTGTTCAAACGTTAGCTAGTTAGTTTAGTTAGTGTTTAGACACATTTTTACATAGATTTTTGAAAAGTCCAAAAATGTAGCTTCACAATTGATGAAGGGAATCGATATTTCCTTTTAGTATTTTTTCGTTATTTTCATAATTATGTGGCCATTCTTGTCGTCTTCAAAACCCGCCAATATAATCATAAACTTGACGAATATATTTTGTTTCATCAGGTGGGCGAGTACATAATATTCCATGTGCAAAGCAACTTCTACATGGAAACATTCAGTTACGTGGTGATGTCCAAAGGTATCATACTCACCAGCGACCAGGAAGTCATGCAGGTATGTATCATTATTAAAGTCTGGATAAATAGCTTATGAAATGTTATGCAGAATCTAGGCCCCAGAAGCATTTGCAGAAATGGTTAAATTAGATAATTTGTCTAAATAATATAAATATTTGTTCTGCTTTTTTTCGTAGTGTAATAGCAAAACTATTTGCATTTTCTATTATTTACAACATAATTTCAGTAAATACTGACAGTTTTAATATTTCTCGAGTGCTTTGACTACACCTTAGTCCTTAGAAAATTCCGCTACCTTTGTAAAATTCAAGACCCTTTAAATGTCCATAACCTTAACCAACATGTCTGTCTCCACAGGCAAATACATACACATGTATTTGGTTAAAACAGATTAAACAAAAAAAATAATTAAACAAAAAAAGCGGAATACTCTGCGTCGGCGTAGTCGGATAATAAACATGTGCATTGCAGGAAGGAGTGCGCACGTTCGCGGTGTCGGTGTCTGCGGAGATGGCGCCCGTGGCCACGGTGCTGGTGTGGACCACCACGCGCCGCGGAGACGTGCTCGCTGACTCGCTCACCTTCCCAGTCAACGGCATCTCTAGGAACAATGTGAGGCAACACTCCTCTATTGGGTTTTATATGACAGCCTCCGTGGCGCAGTTGGTTACATGCCGACTGTGAAAGAAGAGGCTGCGGGTTCGATCCCCGTACCGAGACAAATGTTTGTGAGGCCCAATAGTAATTGTCTTTAGTCTGAGTGTTTGTGAAACCGAAAAGTCAGGACTATGTATGTGACTGTTGAGTGTATTTATTTTTCATATTGAAACTCTTTATGACTAGTTATATATACTCAATTGTCGGTTAATTTATTATAATATTCATTTTCGTCAGATACAGAGGGTTTCAGGTTATACATGGACATTCCCCATGATATCAATAGAGACTTTTTTAATGCAGTTAGCGTTCAGGAAGTTCTTGATACGCTGTAAACCTTTATCAGGTTATCTGTCTAGTTTGTTTCTGCCAACTGGACATATTATCTTCATATTAATGACTTAACACTTAAATGAATATTAGTCTAAGTTAATACTTATCCAGCTATGACTTACTTATTGATATGGTGCAAAGAAAGATGAAGAATCGATTGTTCTGACAGAAATATTACTTAATAAATATTCTATTTATTTTAACATGTTATCCTCAACAAAGCCCTGTATATATCTACGAGTATATACAACTTTACGTTATATACAGTTCACGGTGTACATAAACAACCGCAAGCACCGTACTGGCGAGCGCGTGGAGGTGGCCATATTCGGCGAGCCCGGCGCCTACGTGGGGCTCTCCGGCATCGACAACGCATTCTACACCATGCAGGCCGGCAACGAGCTCACTTACGCCAAGGTATTTTATTATTATTTTAGTATATTTGTTACACCAACAGCACAGTGTACATAACATTCTTAAGTAACAACAATTGGTCCAATACACGTGCCTATAAAAGGCGAACACATTTGTTAAGGTCACAGGGTATCATGTTATTACCGTCTATGTCGAGTTGTTAAAACTGCGGAGTGCGTTTTACCGTCTGTATCACTGTATCAAGTTCGTTGTTCAATTTGATCCCCTCCTGTCCATTTCTGAACAAAAACACGGGTGGTGGCTTGCGAAGCCATAGCTTGATGGTCCAAACCATCTCGGCACGAACCTTATATACAGGATGTTTAAATCAAAAACTGTTTTATTTTTTAAACATACAATTAGAGTATCTGTTATAAACAGTATGTAACCAAAAGGTTTGTATCCTCTGAAAATATATTTATCTCTATTTTTATTGCTACATCCAAGTGTATATATGTATATACGTAATACTCTATGTACGTTCAGGTGATATCGAAGATGTCGTATTTCGACGAGAGCACGAACGGCACGTTCGCGTACACGTGGCGCTCGCACTCGGGCGACGCGGACCACCTCGTGTACTTCCCCTCCGCCACCTTCGGCATCGACGCCAACAGGACATTCGAGTGAGTCAACTGTTATAGCTTTATTACATGGAGGAGAGTTTCTTGCGGAGGAGAGTATCGTATGCCATAATCGCATAACATAACCGCCATAAGATTATTCTGATAAATGTTTACACGATGCAAATTTATCCTTACGATCATTGTATATACAATGCTCCTTCCTAAAATAATCCCTAACTGGGGTTTTATTAAATCATTTTTCGCTTGCGTGTTTATGGTTACCACATTAGCCCAATATTATAGGCCTAATTAATTATTTATTAACAATTTTACACCAATCTTCCATTTGATTAGAAATTGTTATTTAAAAGTAAATAATGTAAGCAAGGGTTTTAAAAGTTAACATTTAAATTAATAATTTATTTTCTGAACTCCAGAACAACTTGTCCAAATAAAAACCAGGTATAACACAATTTTTGTTTCTTTTTGTGTATGTTCCAGATAGATAAATGTATTTTCTAATATTCCTACAAAGTCGAAAAGAGATCTTAGGATGGGTAATATTACCTACATATTGTATATTGAGTGTGAACTGTACATGTATGATGTGTGTGTGGAGGTACACAGATCTGATGTACATGTATGTTGAATATTGAAGAGCAGTTAAACTTTACATATATGTTGTGTGTGTGTGTGTGTGTGCAGGTACGCAGGTACAAATGTAATACTGTAGGCCAGTGAGTATTGTATGTTGTGTGTGTGCAGGTACGCAGGTCTGACAGTACATGTGTGTTGACTATTGATACAGTAGACTAGTGAGTGTTGAATATTGTATGATGTGTGTGCAGGTACGCAGGTACATGTATGATACAGTAGACTATTGATTATTATAATAATAATGTTGTGTGTGTGTGTAGGTACGCCGGCCTGATAGTCCTAAGCGACGTGGCGGTGTCTCGGCGGCCGAGCGTGTGCGACGCCAGTATCGGGCAGCGCGAGTGCCTCGCGGGCGGCTGCTACGCCGAGCGAGAGCGATGCGACGGAGCACAGCACTGCGCCGATGGAACCGATGAGGCGGGCTGTTAGTATACATCTGTGGCTAGTCATATATATACGTATAAATACAAATCATTTAAATACTTAAGGGCGATTCACGAAACTTTATAACGCGCCGATCAAGTTGCGGTGCGGTTACAATTAAGTTTACGTTTTGGTACAAAATGGTATTATTGTAAATGTTTAGCGGCGCGTGAGCTGCGCGTCAACTGTACGTCAGACGTATGAAATTTGTTTGACATTCACATATACGTGCAGCAGTAGAATACACTATAGCGCTCGCGTGACGCGAACTTGACGCGAGCGTATTACGAGAATACGAAAAGGGCTGTTTTGATCGAAACGTAACTGCAACTGCGCCGCAACTGAACTTATTTAATTACGTGAATCACCCTACTTATCTTTTGACTGAGTGCGCTCATTCATTAGATGTTTTATGACCAACGACGTTTGTTATTACGTGTATAATATGATATCGCAATATCACATAATTAATCTTTCATCATTAGTCTTATTGGCATTTGGGATCTGTAAGCATACATAGTAGGTGAATTATAACACTTATATGTATTTGTTGATCATACTTGGATTGCAGCCGAAAACAATTTCATTATGATTTCTTAGATTTACTCAAATTTTATATACTTTTCGTGGATTTTGTTACCAGGAAAGCTAATCGAAATGCCAGGACACCCACATTTCGCTTTGTATGTTCCGTCCCATGATGACAGGTGGCTAGCTCATCGCTATATCGGACACAAACTCCTGACTGGCCTCATAATTAATAGAAAAATCCAATATCACTTCCAAGATTAGAATCCGAGACCTTAGCTTCGTAACCCTACCCTAGTACAACTACGCCACCGAGATAATCTAAAAAACATTGTTTATACCAACAATAAAGCTATGTTTGTGTGTGCAGGCAACCACGACGACTCGTTCGACCTGAGCCACTTCCGCAAGTTCCGTTTCAACCGCGTGCAGCGCCAGTACGACAACGTGTGGGTGTGGCGCGACGTCAACATCGGCCCGCACGGACGATACGTGTTCACCGTGGACGTGCCGCAGGTACCAACCCCACACTACCTAGATATTCTAATATATCTATACTACACAGCAGCCGACAGCCTCCGTGGCGCCGACTGTGAATCGAGAGGTCGCGGGTTCGATCTCCGCTCAAACACAGATGTTTTTGTGTGGCTCACAAATATTTATTTAATCTCACAAACATCCAGTCCCGAGAAAAGTACCTGTGGGTCACATCAACATATTATTCGATGCGGGGATCGAATCCGCGGCCTTTCGTTTCACACCCAACATCTAACCAACTGCGCCACAGAGGCTGTAAACTACACACATACAGCTCAACAAATTGACATATTTTAAATTCAACATGATTTTGGTTTAAATATCCAAAAACAAACAATATGTTTCCGCAAATAACACATCCATTTTATACGCAGGCGCCAGCGCATTGGACCGTGTCTGCGTTCAGCATGTCGCCAAGTTTGGGCTTGGGAATGCTCACTGAACCTTTGCAGGTAAGAAATTAACATGAAAGTAATTACTTATTTATATCAAATTTTCCAATCTACAGGGTATATCCAGATTGCTACTTCGAAACTTGGTAGTAGTAGTTGGTAGTATTGGTGACTACAAACACAATGCAAATAAAATGTTTGCAATAACGCCAAATTTTTCTTTGATGTTTTAAATATAGTCGTGTTTGGGTGATAAATCCAGTTTTTGGTAAAATATTAATTTGAATCTTAAAAATACAAGGGTATACATTATTATTTTAGAAAAAGCTGTATATTTGCCACCTAAATACGACGATAGGATAAAATAATAAAAAATATCGCTTTATTGCAAATGTTTTAGTTGCATTCTACCTGAAATCACTAAAACTACCACCTGGTTTCTTTTTCAATCGCAGTCTTGTTGTATGTACTCTGTATAATTGACCCTATTTGATACAATTTTACAAGATCTTTATGAATATTTGCCGATGTAAAAGCTTAAGACCAGTAGTAATAAAGTGTAAGATTTGTGTTATAAAAAGCTTTTACAATAAGTAATCACACTTACTTACACATACTTACACATACTTATTTAATCCAAAAATTACTTTGTTTTATTCTCACTTGTTAATGTTGAATGTGTTGACTAATTCTAATTTTGTTTATTTCTCGTACAGTACGTAGGCGTGCTACCGTTCTTCATCAAGGTAGAAGGACCCGACCAGTGTCGACAAGGAGAGCAAATAGGACTGCGTGTAGTGGTGTTCAACTACTTGACACAGGATATTGAAGCGATGGTGGTGCTCTCCGCTTCTCCTGATTACAAGTTTGTGCACGTCGAGGAGAATGGAATTGTAAGTATTTTTAACCCCCAATCATCATCATCATCACCATCATCATTATCATCATCATCATCATCATCTCAGCCACAGGAAGTCCACTGCTGAACATAGTCCTGCTCCCAAGGATCTCCACATCAACCTGTTGCAAGTGGCCTGCAGCAAACATCCAGTATTTTTAACTCCCCATGCAAAAATAATAATGTTTTAATTGATCTGTCTGTGTGACTGTGTGGCATCATAGCTCTAACGATTGGATCGATTATGATGCGGCTTTTTGTTCAAAATCTCAGTATTGAACATTTTTATTATTTGGTTTGGTTTGTGTACAGTGTAATTAGGTAAAATGATAAAATAGATGTTTGTTGAACCATTATTACGATTTATTTCCATTGATCATCGAAAGTAAATTGAATTATTATCCATTTAAAACGAATTTCAGCAGAATCCAATAGACTAATCGGGCATGCTGGACAGCCTGTCAAATGTGTTGATATATATAGCAAATATCAAGCAATATGTCTAGTAGTTGCTCCAGTTTTTTTATTTTCAATATCTGCGTCGGAATTTTTTTTATGTTTACTTTACGAACAATTTTGATGTACTCGTCAGGTCCGTTCGTACAACCCGCGCACGTCGTTCGGCGAGCACCAGTTCTTCGTGTACGTGTCTGCGGGCGACGCGGCCAGCGTGCACGTGCCCGTGGTGCCCACGCGCCTCGGAGACATACAGGTGCACCTGCACGCATCCACGCTCATGGGCACGCACAGATACGTCAAGAAGATCACTGTGCTGGTATGTAAAATTATATGCCTTAGAGACTAAGCAAACGAACTTATTTACTTTTAGCTTATTATGGGGTAAAAATCTGTCGCTACAAATTCTAGTCCTTAGTACAGTGATTCTCAACCACTGTGCCGCGGCACTTTTGTGTGCCGCCAAATTTCAAAAGTGTGTCGCCAAATTTTGCAAATATATAATAATGTTAATATTATTAAATTATATCATTTAAAAAGAAACATATTTTTAACATGAATATATATTTAAATCCACAAAGAAGTTAATTATTTTATTATTTGCTTTGCAACGCGTTTTTTCTTAGTGCTAAATTATGATGAAGCGGCGTGCATAGCAATAGGTATATGTCTCAAGGCGCTTTTTGTGTGCCGCCAAATTTTGAAATCGTTAAATATGCGCCGCAACAAAAAAAGGTTGAGAATCACTGCCTTAGTAGTTCATATATCTCATCATAGTTCTTGATAATTTAGCAGCAATGGCATGCTTTTCTGCTCCGTAAACTTATTAATATTTAACAACCTTCACGGTGCTGTTGGTTAGACGCCGACTGTGAAACGAAAGGCCACGGGTTCGATCCCCGCACCAAAACAAAATTTCGTTAACCAGAAATATTTGTGAGACCGAAAAGTCTCTCGTAGTTCCTACCACCCACGACACAAGACTCGATCTTAGTGTGGGGTCAGGACTATGTATGTGACTGTTGGGTGTTGGATGTATTATATGTTTGCAAATCTTCCTGTTTATTTTCTCTATATCAAAAATTAAAAGAATCTTTCAAGAATCTTGCTGACTTTCATTGCTTATTTTAATTTTATTACTAGCTTTTTTTTCTATTTATATGTACTAGTTCTCTACTTTACAATTTTCCCTCCAGCCCGACGGTCTCCCGCAATACCGTCACCAGTCCGTGCTACTGGACCTGTCGAACCGCGCGTACGTGTTCCAATACATGCACGTGAACGTGACGGAGACGCCCGTGATACCGTACGAGGTGGACCGCTACTACGTGTTCGGTTCGAACCGCGCGCGCGTGTCTGTGGTCGGCGACGTGGTGGGACCGCTGTTCCCCACCATGCCGGTCAACGCTACCAGCCTGCTTGACTTGCCTATGGTGAGTATAATATTAATTGTAATTGGGTTAGCTGTGTAAAACTTCTTGTAAGGGATCGTTGTGGAAATACATGATGGAAGCCTAGGTGAAATGAATTTCCAATGGATGAACAGAGAGAGAAATAAGTACTGTCACAAATAGCCAACATGATAAGACATTAACTGTCGTGTTTCGTTCATTTAGTGCGGTTACTGAACACCGAATACACCTTTCCTTCTCCTGTCCTTTTTTTTCTTACCACTTTTATACATGGTTAGACCGAAAGGGTATACAAGAGCCAAATGGAAATGTTATGAGTCTATACCAGGGATCGGTAATGTTTTGAGTCGGAAGAACTAAAAATTTTAATTTACAACATTTCTAAGTTATTAAAGAACCGCAATTTTTTGGACAAGTGTTACGACACTTGTCCTGGGGAAGCGGTGCGTCAAAAAGCGAGTACAAGTGGCTGATACATAAAAATGGTGCCTAATCCGCATTAATAGATTCAAAATGATTTTTTTGTATTTTTTTATTTAAACAAATTGTATTGGCTTATAGAATTCAAGAGCCGCAGCTTCACATCCAAACAGCCGCAGCTTGCCGACCGCTGCTGTTCTATACTCATCACAATGAATTTTACTGTGGTCGATTTAGTCTAATAGTAAAATATATTATCACAAAGTAAAATGTAATTTTGCTGATTTGGCCTCATAGTAAAACTACTATATTACAAAATAAAATTGTATAACTTGATACAGGACTCAGCGGAGCAGAACATGTTCAGTTTCGCCGTGAACATGTACATGACTCTGTACATGCGTCTCATCAACCAGCGCAACCGCACGCTCGAGCGCGACGCCTTCTACCACATGAACGTGCTGTACCAACGGCAACTGTCCTTCATGAAGCCCGACGGATCCTTCAGTCTGTTCAGGAGTGACTGGTAATTGTTGCTTATTTTGGTACGATTGATTGCTGTGTACCTAGTGGTGTTATGATAGTAACAAATATGTAGTCTCTATTGACTATCAACGCAATAGGAAATATGCATGGGACTCCCAAGTAAAAATATTTTTTTTGTAATGTTTATTGATATAGAAATATACCTAATAGATTTTTTTTTTAAATTCGTCAACTCTAAATTGTTGGAATGCGTGGTGACCTGTTGGTAAACGGACTAGACGCTACTGCCAACATGTTCACGGTGGTCGCGGGTTCGATTTCCAGGATACACCTCTGACTTTTCGGAGTCATGTGTGTATTGATAGTCAATCACTACGCACTAAAAACGGTGAAGGAAAACATCGTGAGAAAACCTGCATACCATGGCGATTTACAAGAATTTCAGGACAATTAAAATTATACCCAATTTTATGATTAACCCGCATTAGGCCAGCGTGGTGGACTATGTCTCCTAACCACTCTCAATCGTACTCTCGATTGTAGAGGAGGCCTGTGGCCTACAGTGGGACGTATATGGGCTGATACAGATACAGATATATTAAGTAGTCTCCATCGACTTCAACACAATTGTGCGAGTTTGGTCAAAAATACTTGTATTTTATTGTAGTGTATCAGCCCATATACATATTATGTCCCACTGTAGGGCACGGGCCTCTCTCACGGGCCTCCTCTACAATCGATAGTACAATCAATATACATACAGGGTATATCAAGACTGCTACCGAAAACGAAGCCGGGTGGAAATTTTAAGCGAGTTCAGACACAATGCAACAGAAAAAGTGGCAAAAAAAACACAAATTTGTTATTGTTATTTTTTTTCTATGGCCATAAGTGGTAAATACATTTTTTCCTAAAATAATAGTGTATCTGTATACCCTTTTATTTATAAATACTCTAAGGTATAAAAGAGTTTAAATTATAATTTTAGCAAAAACTATGGATTTACCACCCATAATGACGATATTTAAAAAGTCATAAAAAATAATTGTCGCGTTTCCTTGCGAAATTTTTAGTTGCATTGTGTTTGTAGCCACTAAAACTACAACCCGGCTTCGTTTTCGGTAGCAGTCTTGAGATACCCACTATAACTCCGGAGTCAGAAGTGTGCTCTGGGATTCGAACCCGCGACCACCGTGAGCATGTTGCATGCAGCCACGTCTGGTCCGTTTAACAAAAAGCTACCACGCACGTCAGAGATACAAAATTAACAATTTTAAATAGACCTTGTTATATTTGTTAGTGAAGATTATTATCGATTTTCACGTATATGGTTCTGTACCCCAAGCAGGAACATTTTGAAGTATCGTATAGTAATAGTATCGTGACAACGATTACTATACTATTACTACTCCATATCGGTAGCATGAATCGATTAACCATACTCTCGTGAACTCGATACTATTACGTTACGATAGTGACAGATAACCTAGGGTAATGAACGAATGTTATTGAATGATTCGTGCGGAATTGTCGTTCACTACGTGGGTAAAGTAATTTATCATTATTATAAAATAACAAAAAAATATAAAACATGCATTAATGTCGCGTAGAAAGGTTATTGGAAATAAATTAATAAGCAAATACATATTTCTTGCTTTTATTACGCAATATACAAAAATGACTCCAATTAATTATGCGTTTAGATTTCCGAACGTAGCATTTTTTTATTTTATTAGTTGTCAAACAATTAATGCAAATTAATAACTCTCATATTATTTAAGTTATAGATAAAGATATGTACATATGTTTTATAAAATCCCTCTACATTTTTAAGGAGGAGAGCTTTATGAAAGTATTCTCTACATTTTTGCTCGTTAAGTTCCTCGGTAATTATTTTCACGTATTATATGCTCACACTTCTCTGCCCTAAGAGCTTGCTCGACTATACATTGACTTATAAGCTTATAAGTATCACATAAAATGATTAAGTAGGTACGCAAAACGAAAATCAAAGTTCCATGTAAATATTTTATTTTTATAAGTTTTTTTACAGTTTTAGGTTAGGTATGTTTTTAACTACAATAAATTCCAGACTTTCTATATCCTCATACTTGTTCGCAAGATTCCCAAGTTCGTTGCTCCGATTCCAAACAGTCCATAGTCTAAGAAATAACCTTCATATTTGAGTTAGGTATCACAATAATTATAACTTCATATCGCAGCATTGAATTTCATATAACTAGCGAAATACGGAGTAGATAATTACACACAATAACACTAAGGCACCGGGAAACACTAAGCATGACCGTAATTAACACATTTTTTCTTAATACGATGTGTAGAAACACAAAAATATACTCTCGATAATGTTCTCACGGTAAAAATGTCGGTGACAAAACAATCGTATTTCTCGATAGTAAATCGGCGATACTATACGTCAAAAATTATTCCTGCTACCACTTTTCATACATTTGTATAGTAAAACTATTGTTATACCATACTATAGTATCGTAAACGTTTCCTGTACCCCAAGCAGGAACATTTTGAAGTATCGTATAGTAATAGTATCGTGACAACGATTACTATACTATTACTACTCCATATCGGTAGCATGAATCGTTTAACCATACTCTCGTGAACTCGATACTATTACGTTACGATAGTGACAGATAACCTAGGGTAATGAACGAATGTTATTGAATGATTCGTGCGGAATTGTCGTTCACTACGTGGGTAAATTAATTTATTATTATTATAAAATAACAAAAAAATATAAAACATGCATTAATGTCGCGTAGAAAGGTTATTGGAAATAAATTAATAAGCAAATACATTATATTTCTTGCTTTTATTCCGCAATATACAAAAATGACTCCAATTAATTATGCTTTTAGATTTCCGAACGCAGCTTTTTTTTATTTTATTAGTTGTCAAACAATTAATGCAAATTAATAAATCTCATATTATTTAAGTTATAGATAAAGATATGTACATATGTTTTATAAAATCCCTCTACATTTTTAAGGAGGAGAGCTTTATGAAAGTATTCTCTATATTTTTGCTCGTTAAGTTCCTCGGCAATTATTTTCACATATTATATGCTCACACTTCTCTGCCCTAAGAGCTTGCTCGACTATACATTGACTTATAAGCTTATAAGTATCACATAAAATGGTTAAGTAGGTACGCAAAACGAAAATCAAAGTTCCATGTAAATATTTTATTTATAAGTTTTTTTACAGTTTTAGGTTAGGTATGTTTTTAACTACAATAAATTACAGACTTTCTATATCCTCATACTTGTTCGCAAGAATCCCAAGTTCGTTGCTCCGATTCCAAACAGTCCATAGTCTAAGAAATAACCTTCATATTTGAGTTAGGTATCACAATATTATAACTTCATATCGCAGCATTGAATTTCATGTGACTAGCGAAATACGAAGTAGATAATTACACACAATAACACTAAGGCATCGGGAAACACTAAACATGACCGTAATTAACACATTTTTCCTTAATTCGATGTGTAGAAATACAAAAATATACTCTCGATAATGTTCTCACGGTAAAAATGTCGGTGACAAAACAATCGTATTTCTCGATAGTAAATCGGCGATACTATACGTCAAAAATTATTCCTGCTACCACTTTTCATACATTTGTATAGTAAAACTATCGTTATTACCATACTATAGTATCGTAAACGTTTCCTGCTGCCATAATTTAGTTCCAAATACGCTCACAATGGCGCTGTTCAAATTCCCATACAAAATTTTACTATTACGATTACTATACTATAGAGCCAAATGTTCCTGCTTGGGGCACTGAGCAAATTCGTCCATACAAATAATTTCTTTATAGCCATATATTCATATATTCTTTATAGAATATGAAATTATGGAAAATAATGTAGGAGAAGTGATTTTAATCGAGCAAAGCATTGGTAAAACTGTAAGTTTGTGTTGAAAATATAAATAAATAAATAAACGATGTTTGTTTAGGAACCAATCAGCGTCGAGTGTGTGGCTGACGTCATTCTGCGCCCAGATATTCCAAGACGCCTCCTTCAACGAGTGGGAGAACTTCATATACATTGATCCTGAGGTAATATCACATCACATTCATACAATTTACATACCTTATTATATGTTAAATAAATGCAACATAACCTTTTGCTAGTGGAGCGAATTGTTTTTAAATCTACATTTATGGTATTGTATACAGACTGATATTTTGTCAATTAATATTCCCTATAATATGTTCTTGTTGTAGGTATGTGTTTAAATAAAATTCACAAATTAGTTATATCGTTATTGAACAGAGTTGTATATTTGCGGAAATATTTTAAAAACTGATGTAAAATAGATTTGGCTACTACATTAGTATAAGTGAAACACTAAAACTGTTTCTGTTTGTGTCTCTCTCTCACTCATAGTATCTTATATGTACCCGCAGTGCCGATACACGCACATTACTTAATTATTTGACAATGTCCACACTAACACTCAATATCCCCGGCAGGTGATCTCGCAAGCAGTATGGTGGATCCTGGACCACCAGACAGCCGCGGGTTCGTTCTACGAGGTGACGTGGCTGCCCGACCGCAACGAGAACTCCACACTAGTGGTGCCCAAGAACTCTTCCGTGTACCGAGAGATAATGAACAAGACCAACTGGCACGACGCGGGCGCCGTCGAGGTATTATACTTACTTTAATACTCACTTTATTTTATTGCAGTGGCGAGATGAGAATGCCATTTAGATGATGGTAAGAGGTACGACCGCTCATGGACAGGAGCATTCGTAATAAAAAACAACACCTTGTATTACGAAGTAATGCTTGACTCATTTTATCCTGAGACATAAGATGTTAAGTGCAATAACGCTGCTGTTTGGCGGTGGTATCATATTGTGGTGGTATCTACCCAGGCGGCTTAACTAATGAGAAACATACCACCAGTTGATTTTAGATATCTTCAATGGTAAATTTAAGCTAATATTAGAATTTAATCCCTGAACTGGCAAAACGAAACCCTTATTGCTTTGTCACATATTTGTTTGGCACGGCAAAGTAGCAAAATTTCACATGTTGGTAATTGCAATACAGCTCAGGTATCTGGTCGACACAATTATGCTGCTCTCATAACTCATTGGATCCAGATATACCCAAGGGGAGTGATTAGGCATTGATTACTGTATATCAGTGCAACATGTGAAACACGCAAGTTGTCGACTGCCCAATAAACAACCCGTAATAAATGCAGGGAAAATTCAATATGTGTTGTAATTTCAGAATGAACATTCGATAATACTACAACGAAATTTGACGCTGACAGCACAAGTGTTGATCACGCTTGAGACCGTCAAGAATTTGAAGGACATTGGCACGCGCGAGGTATGTATTAATTTATGTTTTTTTTTATTTTTTTATTGCCATGTATGGCGAGACGGGCATGCCGTTCGCATGATGGTAAGCGATACGACCGCTCATGAACAGTAGCAAAACCGAACAAAGCCTTGAATTACAAAGCAATGCTTGGTATTCCACTGTGCTCGCCATCATAAGACATAAGATGTTAAGTCTCAATATCCAGTAGTTACTCTGGCTACAATGTCAATTTGGACATGATATACTGTGGAATATACTTTCTGTAGATTACTGGTTTGCAGTATAATGTGCTATTAATTTAATTGTAATAATTACACATTTAAAATGACACCTTTAAATCCTCTCACAAGACTGGCAGGGGAGACTGTGGTGGAATCCTTAAGTCCCATAAGGCATGATTTATTGGTAGTCCTCTATCTGTATAGTACCAGTTGCAATAGAATCGAAGGCGTATTTTCAACATCAGCTAGTCTACTCTTGAAATTAATATCAATATCAATCCAAGGCAATATCAGACCAATTGCGGAACCGATTTGTACAACATCGCTACTCTGGAAACACGAATCCTAAGCCTTGCATTGACATTGTTATTGTCTCAGGATCGGAATGCGATAAGGGCGTTACACGTGAAGTTGGCCGCGCGAGGCTTATAATAGTGATGTCTGTCAGAGATAAAAAATCGGTAAAATGTTCATAATCATTATTATTTGCTTTAAAATGTAACAATTAAACATTGAATTAAATATTAAATAGATCGTTTATACTCCAAAAGATTAAAAATAAATATTTGTGTAATCTAATACGCATATATTATAAAATCTTCATAACGCTTGGATCAAAAAGCTTTGTTTCCAGCCGAATAAAACAAACTACGACTGCTTTGAAGTTCGAGAGTCACACTTGTTTATACAATTCACGTCAAATTAAATAAACAATTCAGTCATCGCGTACAGTGGTACGGTGGAGTCTGCGCATCACTGCGCATGTTCATAATATGATAAAGTATGCTTTAATATGTTTTAAGCACGTTTGTTGATTTGGAAGACGAAGATCTATATTACAATTATTGATTAAGTGTGTAATTAAATAATATTATGAAGGTACACCTACATAGTATTAAAATTTAAAACGATACGTACATTACATTACATTAGTGAAACGAGTGTCTTAGGTCCGTAGTACAAAATAATTTAGTTTTAAAATCACCACACATTATGATTCTATAAGGTCAATTCGATCAATAATTCTTTCAATACATGATAATGTCCGAATGAATCTGTAATTATTGAATGCACAAAATGTAAGTACAATCATAATTCATAAGGCGTTAAACAGTGTTCCTGTGTGTTTTGCCGTGTATCGTGCAATGGTATTAATTTCGTATGCTTAAAAAAATAAACATCGTCTTTCGGTACTAATAATAAGTCGTTCATTTTATCAATCTTTTGGTTTTACGTCCTAAATTGATACAATCATACTTATGCAATCACAAATAGACCATTTTATACATTTCTAACAAATTTAGAGCATGATACAACTTAAAAAAGTCAAACTCAATACCAAATAAATTAACTTTTATCTATTGGAAATTATTAGATGCGAACACAATATGAAATACAATTTGAGCTGTCAAAATGGTTTCAAGAGTAGCGTTTGTATGCGAAACCGATTCCAAGAACGAATAATTAGTAACTTTTAATACCGCTAGCGACGTGGCGCCACCGTCGCATTACAAGAGCACTCGGGAGTACGAAAACGGACAAAATTGTTGTAAAATTGGTTCTACATCGGACTTGTATTTCAAGAGTAGACCCACAGTTCATCTACCAAGTTGCTCTTTGAATTTATTAGTTATCATCTACAGCTGGACCCTTCCAAGTCTAATTTGGTGCTTTGTTCAGAAATTCATTATTAGAGCTGAAAAATGTGATTGTACTATCATCATCATCATCTCAGCTACAGGAATTCCACTGCTGAACATAGGTCTCCCCCAAAGATTTCCACATTCACCTACTGGAAGCAGCCTGCATCCAGCGACTTCTTGCAACTTGATTGTGCCATATAATTTTATATCATCAACTTTATGTGTTTCTGTGATTATTGTATTTTCTCCTTTTTCCTTTTTTGTCTTTTGTTTATTGTTTGTTACATGGTGTTATATTAAAGAGCTATTATGATTATGATTGTGCAGGGACTGAGCGCGCGCGTGGGCGCGGCACAGAAGCGCGGCCTGAACTGGCTGGAGCACCACCTGGCGCTGCTGCGGGACTTCGGCGAGCCCTACTCACTCGCCGTCGTCACCTACGCGCTCACCTACTGCAAGGCCGCCTCCGCGCAACACGCCTTCCGCATGCTCAAGCAACTGCAGCGCTCCGAAGGTACTCACACACATATAGTCAAACTCTATCATCATGTACGCTCTACTGAGAAGCACGGGCATTCCAGTCCAGAGTACGATTAAGAGGGGTTAGATTATACAGTCCACAACTCCTAGTGCGGGTTGGTGGACTTTACATACCATATAAATTCTTATAAAATCGTCATGGCATGCAGGTTTCATCACGATGTTTTTTTCATTGTTATAGATCACATACATGCATATTCAAAGGCATGTACGTACGCATTCACTAAGGACATGCATGCATGAATATACGGACACAATGCAAACAATCGTGCCATAACGTCAAAAAGTTCACTCTATTTAAAAGCTGCTTTTTCCTGTTCTTTTTAATAGTTCAAATAAAAGACGATTTACCCCGCAATTACTGAACGTAAAAGACAAGAAACATAATTTTTTTGTACTCAAAAATATGTCTTGGCCTTGAGGGAGGCCTATGTTCAGCAGTAAACTTCCTGTGGCTGATATGATGATGGTTCTAAAATATAAATTTCCATTATCCAGGTGGCTTAGTATACTGGGGCAAAGAGCCAGTCCCGCAGCCGCCGTACAAGATGGAGAACCAGAAGCCGTTCTTACTACCCCGGCTGCCGTACAAGTACGACTCCAACAACATCGCCGCCACCGGGTACGCGCTGCTCGCCTGCATGGACCACCAGGACAACAACGAGCCCATCGTCATGTGGCTCAACACGCAGAGACTCAGGGATGGAGGCTGGGCTTCCACGCAGGTATGATTCTAATTTATAAAACTGACATTATTGTGACTTGTGACATGAACCATTGTAATTATAAATGGCGATATAAAAAAAGAAAGAAAAAAGAAGACACATCGTGTTGCTGGGGGAGTTTCTTGCGCCGCTTCTTCTTCACAGCTACAACACGTTCCGAAGCGATGGTAGCAGAAATGAACGATTCAAAATATCTTGTGAAAGACTATTTGAATAAAGAATATTTTGATTTTGATTGATTTAAAATTATCGATAAGAGTTTGTTTATGACTTTGCAAGTGTGTTTGATTTAAAGTTTATGAAACTTTTTTCTAGGTGACAGACTATCGATGTACATACACATCCCTATTTTTGTCATTCATGAAAGTGCAATATCTGTCTCTAATCGTTCCCTAAATCTGAGGATCGTGACTCCTGTCACTTGGTCGAATCTTGTACAACTGATCGCCAGGCTTGACGGTCCTCAGCCAGATTTAGTGCCTCTGGGACTCTCGTGTTTTTGAATGATTGACTGATGACTGATAGAATGTTACTCGTTGTGATACAGGACACGTACATCGCGCTACGTGCACTGATCGAGTACACGAACCGCAAGCGTCTGCGCGACGTGAGCTCGCTCGCACTCAGCATCGACGCCGTGGCACTGCGCGGCACCACCAACCTGCATCTCGACAACCACAACCTCGCCGTCATGCAGAGCATCGACGTACGTACACATACACAGCAACACTAACAACTATCTATACATCGTCACTTACACTATAGCTACTACGAGCCCCAATGCAAAATAATTCGTCTAGTGTGAAATTTTCTCTGTGACATTTTTTCTAATTTCATTATTTATGTATATCTATATAAACTGTTCTACTATCACATGTGGCGTTACTCACGCCATTTTTTAATTCTAAACCAATAAACTATTTTACTTTTTTAAATTTATACTCGTAGACCAGCTACACATACAACAATCATTACATTATCACTTACACTCTAGCTACTAATGTATAGTAAAGCATTTAACAATAATTACATAAGCGAGGAGGCGAGGGAGATGCAAAATAATCTAGTAACGTGCTTACAGTGTTAGGAACTTTGATTTCATTCATTTATGTTAATATACGTAGGCGTCATTTGTCATCTTCAGGTGAACGAAGTACACTACTGGACAAACGTTTTAACAACAACCTATGTCACCTATATTGAGAAAATAAAATCTCTCCATTCTTTAGTGAAGATTCTCTTCATAAAATCTACAAGTAATGATTTAATTGTCATTAAATGTCCTGAGATAGACCTGCAGATAGACTTGCAAGATTTAGATAGAGTTATACAAAATGTATAATTATGTGAGTATCAGCATATAAGTTTTCATCCCTCCAGATCCCGGCAGCGTGGGGCACGGTGAAGGTGAGCGCGCGCGGCGCCGGGTACGCGATCCTGCAGATGTCGGTGCAGTACAACGTGGACGTGGCGCGCTTCCAGACGCCGCCGCCGATGCCGGCCTTCAGTCTGATCTCCTCGCAACACTACTACGGCAGGAACCACTCGCACATCGCGTTCCAGACTTGCGCCAGGTGATTTACTGATGAATCTGTACTTACAACACTTTAACAAATACTTAAAGTGGAATAAGAATGGCGAAAAATATTCAAAAGTCATGAATTTGGAAAATTTAATTTTTTAACGAGGGTTAAAAAAGCCACTGATTTTGAATAACATATTATGCTATAGTAATACTCACTCTACTCTCAGTCGTATTCTCGATTGTAGAATAATATCTCAACGATATTGGCCAAATGTATCGTTAGTGTCCCTACAGTACCATAGTTGTGTATATGACCGGTGCCAGCTAAGAGTAGTAGTGGTCTGTCTGTATGTATCAGCCCATATACGAACTGCAGGGCACGGGACTCCTCTACAATTGACAGTACGATTGAGAGTAGTTAGGCCATATTATAGTCCACCATGCTGGCCTAGTACGAGTTGACAGACTTATATACTATATTTTTTGGAAAAGGGGTAAAATACCATAGGGTATGCAGGTTTCCTTCGCCGTTATAGTGCGTAGTGATTGATAATACACAAATGAGTGAAAACTCAGAGGTGGGCCCTGTGAACATGTTGGTAATGTTGTGTAATGCTGTGTGTGTGTGTGTGTGATGCAGCTGGACGCTGGTGTCGGAGTCTCCGCGCTCGGGGCTGGCGGTGCTGGAGGTGGGCGTGCCCACGGGCTACATGCTGCAGCAGCAGGCGCTGGACCAGTACGTGCTGGCGCGCACTGTACCAGCACTGCAGCGAGCCAAGTACACGCCCAATAAGATCATATTCTACTTCCACTATGTAAGCAATTACCTTACTCTAACATCGGTTACCAATATACGGGCTTGCCTTCTTGAACATATGTTTTGTAAAATGAGTACTTGGAATTTTCTGGAGGTTTTCCGCAATTTTATTATTACTACTCAGACTGTAATGAGTGTGTGATTCAATTTTTTTTTTGTTTGTATTGGTGTATGCATAATACATCGTGGTTAGCTAAATAATACTCTACATCCTTTTTTTTAAAAAACGAAATAGTACCGCAAGAAATTTCAACTGGAACAAACTTGTAAACATTATAACAGGGGTCCCTAACTTAAGCTAGAAGTGTATCATGGGGTACCAATGTAAACTTTAAATTAAACAAGGAGAAAGTAAACTGAACATGGAACACACATATTGTTCTATAAAATAATAATAATATGGTTTTGTCTTGCTTTGAACCCGTTATCTAATATGTTAAATTCTACTAAAATGGGATACCCTTTGGGTCAGATACAATGTGAAACGGATACAATAGTAGACTTCAACCTTAATCATTTGTTATATATGGATGACATCAAAATTTACGGTTCCTCCGAAATAGAATTAGATTACTTAGTCAACATTACAGAGACATTTTCACGAGATATTTCTATGGAGTTCGGAGTAGAAAAATGCAAGACAAATTGCGTCAAGGCAGGACAAAACCACCATTATCAGTACCATTTACAAGATGGGGGTACAGTTGATCCAATTTGCCAAATAGATGGCTATAAATATCTCGGGTATCAACAGTCTAAATTAATTCACCACAGAGATATAAAAATTAAGTTAACTCAAAATTTCAAACATAGACTAAATGCCATTCTAAAAACCCAGTTAAATGCTAAAAACACAATTAAAGCAATAAATTCATACGCTATCCCCGTTCTTACCTATTCTTTCGGGATTATCAGTTGGACCAAAAAGGAATTGTTAGATATACAGAGAACAATAAATACTACAATGTCTAAAAATAGAAAACATCACCCCAGAGCATGCATACAGAGACAGTATTTACCGAGAACAGAAGGAGGAAGAGGAATTATAAACATCAAAAATTTACACAGCCGCCAAATAACAACACTACGCCAATATTTCCATAATAAAGTAGAGAAATCTATACTTCACCAGGCGATTAATAGGCAGGATAGAAAACTCACGCCACTTAACCTTCAAGATAATAACCAGCAAAAAAATGAATTGCAAACCGACCAAAAAACCCTTATAACTCAGTGGGCCCTGAAGTCTCTACATGGAAGATATTACCAAGAACTGAGCCAGTCAAACGTCGATAAACAGGCATCGAACGAATGGCTCAGACGAGGTGAACTCTTCCCAGAGACCGAGGGGTTCATGATAGCCATCCAAGACCAGGTAATTGAAACACGAAATTACAGAAAACACATAATGAAAATAGCTAACCAGGTAGACTTATGCAGAAGATGCAATAGTAGTTCAGAAACTATACAACATATTACTGGTGCCTGTAAATCAATAGCCCAAACTGACTACAAATACAGACACGATCAGGTTGCAAATATTATACACCAAAAACTAGCTGTAAAATATAAATTAGTAGTACCACCTAAAAAACCTATACCCTATTATAAATATACCCCAGAAACAGTTCTAGAAAACGCCAATCATAAAGTTTATTTTGACAGAGCAATTTTAACCGATAAAACAGTACACTTTAATAGACCGGACATTACATTAATTGATAAAATAAATAAAACTGCCACCATAATAGATATTGCCATACCTAACACCCATAATTTGCAAAATACAATATCGGAAAAACTTACAAAATACATAGACCTAAAAGATGAAATCGCGCGCATGTGGCAGTTAAAGAAGGTAACCATAGTACCAGTAGTAGTCTCCACCACGGGAGTAATTCCCAAACAGTTGTTCCAGTCTTTAGGCTTACTAGATTTACCACAACAAACTTATATACAAATACAAAAATCAGTTATCTTGAATACATGTAGAATAGTAAGGAAATTTTTGCAATCAGAATCATCCCCAGAATTTATCCCTAATACTGTGTCGAACCTAAACAACTATCATTTGGCTTAGGCCCGTGATTGTTGTTTTAAGCCGGGTAAAAGGACCGAGCAGGTAAATTACTAAAAATAAATAATAATAATAATAAATATCTTTATTGGCAGAAAAGTTTACATACATTAACTTATTGAAAGCCCTGGCTCCTGTGCTAGTATAAACTGTGTTACAGGAACCAGTGTATTCTCCGTACAGTAAATAACTACAGCTAAAAAACATTTTCCACAAATAGAGTTAAAGTGCCTTACATGTTTACACAACAGCATAATTAATATAACATATAACTAAGAAAACAATAAAATTAAAAAAAATATAAAGTAATAAAATGTGAATGTGTGTGTGTGTGTGTGTGTGTGTGTGTGTGTTTGTCATTTTAGTAAATCCTCAGTATCTTTGTATGATAGACCCTGCAACCACGATTTAGCAATATTTTTACATTTGTTCAGTGAAAGCGGACGGATAAAACGTTGTGGGCGTGATTATAATAACTCCAAAATATCTTTTTATAGATTTCAGTTTTGTTTTAAGACACTTATTTGTCATTCAAGCATTAACTTACAATAACTTTAACACGCAAGAGAAGCCACTAGCAAAACCAGTACACTGCATAGAGTAGATAAGTTTTTAACACGGTGTGAACTTGCAGCTGACTCCCGAGCTGACGTGCGTGAACTACACGATCGAGCGCTGGTTCCCCGTGGCCAACATGTCGCGGTACCTGCCCATACGTGTGTACGACTACTACGCGCCTGGTGAGTTCAACCTTTATTAAATTTCTTATAAATAGAGACAGTAAATGTGGACCTCGCTGTTAGTATGTGGTTACGGCCGTCAAAAATACCGGGTATAAAATTAATATAGTGAACGTTATTTGAAAATCACGTCGGCCATTTTGAAATTGGTAGATTTTCTCCTAGTATTGTTGAGATATTTTGTGTCTCTATAAAGTTTGGCATTGGTGCATGCCTTGAAATATTAACTACACACAATATTTTTACATATTTTTAACGATTTTGAATCGGCTCACATTAACGTCATATGAAAACTGCGTTAAGCTCTTATGTATAACGGTGTTAAACTACATCAATTTTGTTATATATTATCATTCCAATCTATCGCTTCAAAGCACTGGTATTTTTATACCGTTATACGTAAACAAAAACAAATGAATACTTTGTACTCGCAGAACGATACAACGAGACGATATTCGACGCGCTGCCAACGTATCTGCTGAACATTTGCGAGGTGTGCGGTTCGTCGCAGTGTCCGTACTGCGCCATATACAACGCGGCACTGCGCAGTGCACTCACTCCTGTCATACTCCTGCTCTCTGTCGCACTATCCTGTCTCTACTACAGGACTCCGTGAGACCATACGGTAATCACAGTACTGTCCATATAGAATGAATTAAAACAAAATGTTATTTGAATACAAATATACGTAATTTTGTGTTTAGATCTTTCAATTGAGATGATGATTCAATTTTTGTCTAAAATTGTCCAAAATTTTATGTTACTTTATTATTGCTATTTACAGGATAATATGTCTTGTCTTGATTTTGCTTGAATTATCTGTATTTTCTCTATCGTTAAAAAAGGATAGCAAAAAGAAAACAAAAATAAGTTATGGCTGTTTATTAATTTGGCTATTATTAAATTAGCGCTCAATTGGAAGATTTATAAATGGACAGAACTTATAAATACACATACGCTTTAAAACTATCGATAATAATGTAACACAAAGAAATATGAAAGTAAAGAAAATACTTTTATAGTGAAGACTATAGAAATCTTAAGGCGCAGCATTATCCCATGTAGGAATTTCCACATTGATTCATACATTCTGACAGCCTCTGTGGCACAAATGCTTAAACTCCGGCTGTGAAACGAGAGGCCACGGGTTCGATCCTCGCACTAAGATATATATTTGTGGGATCCACTGATATTTGTTTCGGGTCTGAGTGTCTGTGAAACCGAAAAGTCTGTCGTAGTTTCTGTTACCCACGACACAAAACTCGATGTAATGTGGGGTCAGAACTATGTGACTGTTGGGTATATTATTAATTAATCTTTACACTCTAAAGTTTGTATTTTTGTTAGCAGATGTATTGTAGTGATTTTTATATCACATTTAAAATAAATGGAATTTGTGTAACATAAGTTAAATACTTATGTTACATACTAAAATACTAACTAGTAACTACCCATGGCATTTTTTTTCTGCAAGTGGATAATGTTGTTCCTTAAATATATAACAATATTAGTATTCAGACATCATATCACAATAACAATGAACTTAGATTCATTATTGTAAATAAACATTTTATATATTTTATACTGTTATCAGTAAAAAGTGTGACCACTAGGAAAATTAATTTTTATGTAGATTTTATACGAAAATTTATACACAGCTAAAATTGTTTTGGATATCGCACATTGAATTGTGTTCTATTAAATATATTTGGAATATTTGTGCACAAAAAATTATTGGATAGCTTTTCATTGCCAATCGAAAAACTTTATTATAAAAATTTAATGGCTGTTCAACAAAACATTGAACAGATTTTTTGTAACAAGTTAAAACTCGTAGAATCCCAACCGACATTGTGTTACTAACCACCGCATAGAATTTAGTTGTAAGGAAATAATATGTATGTGCTCATGCATCATATGTATATTCTATGCTCTATTCAACGATTTGATCTGATCAAATAAATAATATCTACTTACTTAGTATACAAATTATACTAACAATTAAAATATTATTTTAAAACGAAAGAAAATGTATTCATATCAGTGAAATGTAACAAAACATATTTTAACATATAAATGAAAGACTATTGAATGTCAAATTAAGTATACATGTAGCAATCTAAGATGACAAATACCCTCCATTCCTTTAAAATGTACAAATTCTTATTTGTATGACATTGCATAAAGTGCAACAGAACAGAAAGAAAATAATGTATATCATAATTATTTCCTGCATTAATAAAATAAGATCTGTTAGCTATAAAACTGACTATACCACAGTTTGAAAGGTATTTTTCACTCATAATATTATAATAAGTAGGTGTCTGATGGTGATTTACATTATCAGTGAGTAAACAGGATACTTGAATATGCCCACTCACATTTGTTTCTAGATTCCATTTAGACACACACGCTTTTTCTTATCTTTTTTTTCAATTCTCAATCTCAATTGGTTTCCAGTTACCATTGCTTACATTCTTGCGTAACTTTTTCCATATTTTTTTTCTTATAGAAACATACATCAGTCCATATACGTCCACTGACTAGCACAGGACTATTCTATAACCAAGGTTTGATTAAGTGAAAATAGACATATATTGAAAGGTTTATACCGTGTTGGCAGACTTCACAAATTATTTTAATTATTATTTATTATTATTTTATTTATTATTATTTTATTTATCAAATAAAAAATTAAATACAATGGTTGATCATATACTATAGCATTATATCTGTCGTTGTTACGCAATGTTATACAAAAGCTAACTTCTCCTTCGAGTATTCCTCTCTCCATTCCATTTTAGTTTAGTTTATAAGAAGTGTTCAGTTTAGCGTAGGACATACAATTTAGATCTGTGCAGTTACGACTGAAAAATTCTGCTTAACTTTGCTTTGTGGCTTTGATGTGTTTCAACTATAATATTATTCCTAACAATTTTGTAGTTACATTCGGCTATAATTAGAATTGACTAGAATGATGAATTGATTACTCCATAAAAATATCTCACATAGAAAATGTTAGGGATATAGTGTCAACGCTACGCATTATTTTTAAATCTTTTGATCAACACATGTGTTATTTATGATTTGTACTTAAAGTATTAGTAGTTGTTCTCGACCACGGATTGAAAAGAAATATCGCCTTTCAGCGTCTCAAGCATGAACATTCAATGCCATAGTGAAGACTATACACTGCGTATTGGCACTTATATTGATAAATGTCGCATTGTATTTTCATGATTGGGCTACTTATAAAGGTGATCAGAAGGCGCTGGTATATTTTTGATAAATCACTGCTTATGTGTCCAATTTGCAAAATTTACCCAAATCATAAATGAAATGAAAATGAAAGCTACACTAATGATATATTTTACAAGACTTTATATACATATATTATATCGAATATATCATTTATCAAATATTTTGTCTAGTTCTCTCAAACTGAATTCAAAAGTGATTCGAAAGGTACAAAACATTCGCCAATGGTTTTAAAACAGTTCATAAACAAAACCTAAGTGTGTAAGTCTTGGTTGTATTTATTTTTGGGTAAACTTAGTATATTAGGCATATAAGTGCTGACGTAACGTTTGGGTTCTTAGCCGGCGTCTTTTCGTTGAAGTCATAATGTGCAGCTAATCTCAACTTTTGCATTTACCAAATGACTTTATCAGTCTCAATAGCTTCTTACTCGTTTGGTATCCGACTTACAAGACTTTAAATGGAATGTTATATTGATGCTGATTTTTCCTAAAAATAGTTATACAGGGTATATCAAGACTGCTACCGAAAACGAAGCCGGGTGGTAGTTTAAGCGACTTCAGACATAATGCAACAGAAAAAGTTGCAAAAAAAAGCGTCAAATTTTTTTTTGTTATTTTTTTTCCTTTGACCATATTTGGGTGGTAAATACATTTTTTCCTAAAATAATAGAGTATACCCTTTTATTTCTAAATAATCTAAGGCATAAAAGAGTTTAAATTATTATTTTAGTAAAAACTATGGATTTACCACCCAAAAATGACGATATTTAAAAAAATCATAAAAAATAATTGTCGCGTTTCTTTGCGAAATTTTTAATTGCATTGTGTTTGTAGTCACTAAAACTACCACCCGGCTTCGTTTTCGGTAGCAGTCTTGAGATACCCGGTATATAGAAAATAAAATTATAAACAAAAATCATATATATAATCATTTTAAATGTTTATAACATAGAAAATCGATATTATTTTATTACGTATATTTAACACACTCGCGTCAAAGTGATTTAGTATCATGGATGTAAGTGGTATTGCAACAAATCATTTTTACAAGCCATTTAAAATTGCAATAGCACCAACTGAATAATTTACCCAGTGACACCAAAAGATCTGATGAAACTCATACTTATTTCTTTTTCTAGGTGCTTATTTGTGCTTTTACTGTCATGAACTTTCCATATCTTCTTCAACATATCGGTAATCGGCATTCTGAGCAATTTGTGATCTTATGGCATATAATGCGTACTTGCCTTCAAAAATAGAGAGCAATATGAAATGTCTATTTGTATATACATATTTGTGTTAAGAATGATGCCAAGGTAAATCCTATAAATATTTAGCGATCTGATGTTAAAGAACATAGTAATACGACTTTATGTTACCATTCACATGAAATATTTTAGTTGGATTTACTTGTGCATGATTTTGGTAACACAAATGACACGGACACGGATTCAGGGTTGAATTATGGGGTGTAAAGCTCTTTGTTTATTTTTTTATGGTTTATGCCTTTTCCGTTCGATCATTGGTGGCAATTGCAAAATTAATTGAAACACCCAAAAAATTTGATTACTTATTGATTTTCTATATTAAACCTTTTATAACAATGAAATCAATTTTTATTCCCGCATGTGTGTTGGATCCGTGTCTGTTTAGAATTAAATAAATATAAGTAAAATATAATAGTATATATTTTAAGTGTGTGGAATGTTTCAAATTCATGCAATAGCATTTTAGGAATGCCTTATTAGAAAAAAGACAATACGAAAAATGTATAACAAGTTTTTAAAGAAAGACAAAATATTGGTATTATTTTATATACAATGTGTATTACTTGTAAGTATTGTATAAGATTATTTTACTTCATATAGCAGCTGGTATTTTGAATATTGTGTTGACTTATTATTTAAAAAGTGATACAGAGTTGCAAAATCACTCCAGCAATCTTTTAGTTTCCATTTATTATTATTAGTTTTCCTCCAAAATAGTTCAAGAATAGTTTTAAACTCGTAGAAGATTTGTTTCAATTCCAAATCAATCAAAGTATTTTTGCAATGCTGTGTTGATGCCCTAATTATTTTAATAATCTCATGACAACATTCATGTATTATAAATCGAGTACAAATTCGGAAACAACCGTCCAAAAGTTTTAAAATTATCAAAATTTGTAATGTACTAAATGAATCTCATTGTATAATTTCTTAACATGTTACTTAAGTAGTTTCCGTCCAAAACTTACCAATGACTGATTTTTTTTTACTTTTATATACAACATATGTATTGTGTGTAATATTTAAGTTGTTGAAGAAGTTTGTCAGTAGTGTAGAGTTGACATCATTGACTATTTATAGATTTATTTCCAAATAAAATTTTAAAACATAATTATATTGTTTTTATAGACAAACCCATCTCTACCCAAAAGCCACATTTGGCATGATTAATTGTAATTATAATTGTTTGTAATAAAATAATCTTATTAACTACTAGCTGTGCCCGCGACTTCGTACGCGTGGAATTTAACAAAGAAGTGAATTAGTTTATTTAGTTTTTTTTTTTGGTTTTTGCATTTTTATTTTAACTAGTAGTCGAAATTCGACCAAATCAAGAAGAGAAAAAGTTTTTACCTGTATAATGATGTTGTTATTCTGATAATTCGTGCACATTTAAATGTACGTATCTCTCAAAATCACTTATTTATCCTGAAGTATATGCAATTACTGAAACCGTAAACTACATAATTGCTTTGAACCAGCAATAGCAAATTATATTTTTTTTGTACCTGAATGTTGTTATTGCAGATTGCTGCTACAGAACTTTCTTTATGCATATAATGATAGCCCGTATCCATTGCAATGAATCTTACTGCTACACAATTTGTAATTTTGTATAAGCGCTCAGTATTTCACGTAGTATTCGTCAAATAAAACTTTTCTGTTTGACATTCAACTATGTCTATAATAAACAAAAGAAACAATTTGACCAAAGAGTATGTATACGTGTACAAATGCGTGTGTCAAATGCATGCTGGTTTGTGTAATGTTTTATTTATTGATTTAATGTACTTTTTATGCATTATTATTAAAATCTTTTGGAACGTAGTTCCTTATTTTTATATTAAATGAGGCAAATAAAACCTTTTTTTTTATATGTCTGTCAGAAGAACAAAATGAAAAAGAAAAGAAACAATTTGACACCAGAGTATGTATGCGTATACAAATACTTGTGTATGTATGTGTGTGTGAAATGCATGGTAGTGTGTGTAATGTTTTATTTTTTGATTTAATGTGACGGCCCGGCCTGCTTTGCTCTTCCTAACGGAGACGCAGATTCGTTGTCCGACCGATAATTCTTACCTGCTGTATCCCGGTTATTCGCTTGAAGTAAACTTCAAGCCTAAAGCCGGGGTATGCTTGTATGTTCGGTCGGACATCTGCTGTCGCCGTTTGCACTGCATGGAGGACCCCTCCTTCTCCGCTCTGTGGGTGCACGTGGATCTAGGTTCCTTGAGCCACATCTACGTGTGCCTTTACAGGTCTCACAACGGGGACGATGAGACGACTCGGCTGTTCAGGTATCTTAGCCAGGCGGCTGATGACGCGCAGGCGCAGTTCCCGTCGGCCGAAATGGTGGTCTTGGGGGATTTCAATGCTCATCACGAACTGTGGCTAGGCTTCTCCAAGACTGATCATGCTGGCAGAGCTGCCCATGCATTCGCTCTGACTCATGACTTGACACGACTGCTGAACCAGCCCACCAGGATCCCGGATGTGGCGAGTCATGCACCTTCTCTGCTGGACCTTCTGCTGGCGAGTCACCCAGCCGGGTATCATGTGACCGTTAGTGCGCCTTTGGGCACTTCCGATCACTGCCTGGTTGGGTCGTCAGTACCGGTCGCATCACGTCCTCCCACCCCGTCCCGTGCAGGTTAGGCGAAGGGTCTGGCATTACTCGTCGGCAGATTGGGATGGTATGCGGGAATATTTCGCATCCATCTCTTGGAGGCAGCGCTGCTTTGAGGGTAAAGATCCCTCTGCGAGTGCCAACGCTATTGCTGACGAGATCAGACTTGGAATGGAATATTACATTCCTTCCTCTGAGATCGCCAGTAAGGGCCGTGGACGCTCCTGGTTCAATCGTGCATGCGCCGATGCTGTCGGTGACAAACAGGCGGCGTATCGCGCTTGGATCAGGGGTCGCGCCATGAAGGATCCCAATATCAGTTCCCTCAAAGAAGCCTACAACCGTGCCTCCAAGGCCTGCAAGAAGGCCTACGTTAGGGCGGATGCCCAGCGCGTTAGCAGGATTGGGCGTGCGTTGGCCGATCACCCAACTAGCAGTCGTGCTTATTGGAGGTTGGCCAGGGCCGTTCAATCTAACTTCTGCCGTCCAGCGTTGCCGCCGCTGAGGTACCCAGAAGGGTCGCTGGCCCACAAGCCGCAAGAGAAGGCTGCCTTGCTGGAAAATCTCTTTGCGGCTAATTCCCGCCTCGAAGACCGTGGTTCCCAGTCGCTGCCTACACTGCCTGATTGCGGTTTTTCAATGGCAGATATTCGCATCAGGCAGTGTGATGTGCGGCTTGAGTTACGGTCTCTCGATGTGCGGAAAGCCAGTGGTCCGGATGGGATACCAGCGGTGGTTTTAAGGGCTTGTGCAGCCGAGTTGTCTCCAGCACTGACTCGCCTCTACCGAGCGTCCTACCGGTGTTGTGCCGGAATCCGGAAGCCGGTACACAGGTGTTGTGCCGGAATCTTGGAGGGAGGCCAATGTGCAACCGATCCCCAAAAAGGATGATCGATCGGACCCTACCAATTACCGCCCTATCGCTATCACCTCAGTGATGTGTAAGGTCATGGAGCGGATCATAAACGCTCAATTGGTCCGCTACCTGGAGGATCACTGGTTGATCAGTGACCGACAATACGGATTCCGTCATAATCGATCGACGGGTGATCTTCTAGCATTTGTCCTGCATCGCTGGGGTGAGGCGATCGACCGGCGTAGCGAGGCTCTTGCTGTGAGCCTCGACATTGCCAAGGCGTTTCATAGGGTCTGGCACCGTGGTCTTCTGTCCAAGCTTCCGGCATACGGTCTACCCGGCAACCTGTGTTCGTGGATTTCCGGCTTTCTGCATGGGCGTAGAATACGTGTAGTCGTAGACGGACACGCTTCGGCGCTCATGTCAGTAAATGCCGGAGTTCCTCAGGGCTCGGTGCTGTCGCCCACCTTGTTTATTCTGCATATCAATGACATGTTGTCGCTTGGCAACATTCATTGCTATGCAGATGACAGCACGGTTCATGGGCGATACCACTGCGGGCCTCCAGGTTGCCGTGTCGAAACTGTGAAGGGACGCGAAGATCTTGTCATTGAACTCAACCGGACCTTGGATCTCATTTCTACATGGGGTTCTAGGAATATGGTTGAGTTCAATGCCAAGAAAACCCAGGTGTGTGCGTTCACGTGCAAAAAATCCCCGTTCTCTCCCCTCCCCATTCTTCAGGGTACTCCCCTCTCAGTGCGGAATGACCTGAGTATCCTTGGTGTGGATATCCGCTGTGATCTCAATCCAAGGAATCACATCGAGGGCGTAATATCTGCCACATCACGCAGGGTTGGAGTCCTCCGCCCAGTGGTCAAGGGGCGCCAGAATTCCACCACGGTATCCCCTGCCTGTCGTAAGAGGCGACTAAAAGGGGTCATCGGGGTCGCTAAGCACACAGCGGGGGCTGTGTGCTCACGTCGGGAGTGACCCCGAGATGGGCGGCAGAACGTGTGGCCTCGTGTCTGTCGCGGACGCCCATCTCACCATGGGCGTCCGAAGTAGGGAAAGAGGGGGCATCTGCGCCCTCCCAACATGTGAGGAGCCATATTTGGCAGTGCGCCGGGTGACACGGCGAGTTAAATGGGCGCCATTCGCCTGTCCACATCGCCTGTCACCCATAACGCGCGTGATGGCCACCGAGAGGTTTTAGTCGGTATGCCGGCAAAAGATCTTTTTAGATCTCGGTAGGGACCCAGCCTGATAACAGGCTGGAAGGCCGGAGACCCCGACACGCCCCTTCCGATCTCCCCCGAGTGTCGGAAGGAAGGCTAAAGGAGCTTTACTCTCGTTAAAAAAAAAAAAAAAAAGGGTTGGAGTCCTGAACAGGGTGCGTCGGTTTTTCACGCCCGGTCAACTTTGCCGCTTATATAAAGCGCAGGTCCGGCCGGGTATGGAGTACTGCTCGCACCTCTGGGATGGATCCGCCAAGTACCTGCTCGATACCTTGGATGGATTGCAGCGGCGGGCCATCCGCATTGTGAATGATGCAGACGTTACGAGCAACTTGGAGTCGCTACAACTCCGGAGAGATGTCGCCTTTCTAAGCGTGTTCTACCGGCTGTATCACGGTGAGTGCTCTGAAGAATTGTTCAACTTGCTCCCCTCCTCTCCATTCCTAACCAGAACCACGCGTGCTGGCTTGCGAAGCCATAGCTTGACGGTCCACACCATCCCGGCGCGAACCAAACGGTTCTCAAATTCGTTTCTGTGCCGCACCGTCAGGCTGTGGAATTGTTTGCCGGCGCACGTGTTCCCTCCTTCCTACAATCCTGGGTCCTTCCGCCGTGGTGTGAAGAGGCACCTAAGCAGGCCGGCATAATTGTTTCCATTGGCATGGGACTGCCGTCCGATGCCAATGGATACTCTGCCTGGGCGGCATTGGCACTTTCCATCAGGTGCAATGCCGCCACTATGCCAGGCCATTATAAAAAAAAAAATGTACTTTATAAGCATTATTATTTATTATCGAAAAATATTAAAGCATTCTGCACTTCTCCTACACATAAACTATAAGTGTGCCAAATTTTATGCTCCTGCGTCCGCGCAATTTTCGTAAAAAGGGGTCCAAAGTTTTTGCATCACGTATTAATATATAGATTATCAACCTTTGTAACGAAACCATACCGCGATCTAATTCTACGGTGGCGCCATTTCTTAGCGAGCGGCGGTAAACTCCCGTTACACATTTATTTTCAGTTTTTTGTATTAGCTTTATTGAAAAATTTCTTTATATACAATATTTTGTAAATGTGATATTGATCCGTTGGTGCGAAAAGTGGTGGGAGGCGCCCGACGTGACGGCCCAGTGGTGGCATGCGCGTGAGCTGCGCGCGGTACTGGACAGTACTACTTTATTTTTAGAAATAAATGAATTTTTCTAAAACAAATGTAGCCTAAGTTACTCCTTATTTTATCAGCTACCTGACAAAAAAAGTCCCGTCGAAATCGGTCCAGCCATTTCAAAAATTAGCCGGAACAAACAGACAGACAAAAAAAATTTAAATATCATTTTCGGCACAGGTATCGTGTATATAACGATATATAGGTAGTTGGACATTTTTTTTTATTTTCACTCTTAAAACAGACACTTCAATTTTATTTATATGTATAGATTGCCAGCAGCGGAATTTTGGCCATAAGGACTAACTTTATGTTTCTGGCTAGTCGCAACATCTCAAATCAGATCCACTCTGGGAAAATCTGCAGTGTAAAGTATTTTCTAGGAGTATGAGGTCGACGTGAGCGTGAGGAGCAGCGCTTATTATCAACTTTGCCCTTGACGCCAAATCTCTTACACATAATCCTGGTTATTTAAAAAACCTTTATTTGCTCAATACCTTATTTATTAAAAAAAGTTTTCTACAAAATTAGTCCTACATTAATCAGCTATCAAACTGTGCAAGGCTATGTCTATTTTCTTTATCACATTTACATTTATCAAACCGGAAAACATGTAAGGGATTGCCCCCTCTGGGAGTTGAACCCACAATATCCCACTTATTATTTTTCTAGTGTGCTAGTTATTACTCTTTAAGAACTCTTTATTAACACCTTAACAATAGTTGATTAATATCCAGGAAAACTCATAGAAATAAGTATTGCCATTCTTATTTATATGACCTAACAGTCAAATAATTATAAACTTTTATGTTTATTAATAAAATAACAAAAATGACCCTCAACAAGTTAAGACATTGGTTTTTTTTTTTTTATTGCAGTGAATGGCGAGACGAGCACGCCGTTCGCCTGATGGTAAGCGATGCGACTGCTCATGAACAGAAGCAAAACCAAACAACACCTTGATTTACAAAGCAATGCTTGGCATTCCACTGCGCTCGCCATCCTGAGACATAAGATGTTAAGTCTCAATATGTCCAGTAGTTACTCTGGCTACAATGTCCTTCAATCCGAAACACAACAGTGCATTTAAACTGCTGTTTGACGGGAGAAATAGACATTGCGGTGGTACCCACCCAGGCAGCCTCTCACATATGAGAGACCTACCACCGGTAAAATTATTTCAAATCAATTGTCCTTATTTCAATATCTACAATACTCTTCATTTTTTAATAGTGCAACTGTTGGCTTTAATTTCTTTTTTATTTTTCTTATGAAACATTTTGAAAATAAGATAAATTAGTAATTCTACATTGATGTGAATACATTACTGATTTATATATATTACACAGCCTTATGATACTTGACTACTATTTGCACAATACTAATAAATAAGAATAGAAATAGTACAGAAAAAGAAACAAATTTTTGTCATTATAGTTTTAATAATACTATCTATATATTAAATATGTATTCTTAACATGTATATACAGGGACTACTGCCTCTTCTTAATTTGCTTTGCTTTTGAACTTGCAGCTTTTGAAGATGCTCCACCACTGAATAAGTTGGTAATCATTTCAGACATTTCTGGCATCTCAGACATTTTCGTAAGATTTGTTATCTGCTTCAAATCTTCTTTGGTTTCTGGATCATTCATCATCTTTGGCAGAATCATGATCAAGAGCAGTGGCAAAACCATCATAATCACCATGGGGTTGAACAAAAAGTCCGTGAGGCGCCATTGCTCTCGAACTTGGAAGTATCTGAACCTCGACAAAGGCTTCATCCTTAATGGGTAAGGGACTTGGATGACTTGCGATGTTTGTATGTAATTCACTTTCCTCGCACGGTACTTGCCTTTGGAGTTTATTTCCACTCTCACTGGCTCGTACATGTAGTCGGGGTGGATGATCTCCACTACGTAGGAGCCTGATGGCACGTTGTGTATGACGAACACGCCGTCTTCTCTGATGAAACCGATATACTCGCCTCCGTTGACATGGACGCGTATATCGGTCTGCCAGACGGTGGTTTCGAGCTCTTCAGGCGGGAATACTTTGCCCTCGATCACGTATCTGCCGTTTCCTGTATCTTCGTCGGTAGGATTCGTTGCACCAAGGCCGTTCCCAAACACACATATTGTTAACAATAACGATATAAAGTCCTTCATCGTAGATAATTTACTTTACTTTCCAAAGGTATAAGGGAATTAATGTATTATTGATCTTTTCATTAATTTGGAAAACAGTGATCAACCTGGTGACCTATGCTGGTGACATTGATTTTATTTTTTCAATTCTCATCTGTCATCTCACATCTGACATTTTATTATCACGGATTGCCAGTAAAGAAAAAAAAAACAACACGCTAACTAGTGCTGTCTAATTTGCGGAAAAAATGGAGTTTTCATTTCGTATTAAACCGATTTTATTATGTACTTCACGTCCCGACCGCCGATTTTGACAGTTGACGTTTGTCAAATTCAATTTGTCAGCCTAATGTAAATAGAAATAGGGTATATTCAATGATTAAAGAGTAGAGATTATAATTCTTTTATTATTAGTATTAGTATTCTTTTATTATTATTATTAGAGAGTATTATAATTCTTTTATCATTGGGTATATTTTAAAAATTTGAAATTTGACATTGACAGTGGACGTGCAAGTACTTATTTTAGTCTTGATAAAGTAAACATAGAATTATTTTATATTATCGTAAAGACATACAAATGCCTTGGTATATTGTGTAATTTTCCGAAAAAATTGTGGTCCTTACTCTCCGTGTGTTTCGATTCAGCCCAGATTTTAATTGACACGTTTCGTCAAAAAAATCGCCGAAAATTTTCAATATGAAATGAATATGAATGTTAAAATGACAAAAAATGTATATTGAAGAGGTTAAAATATACGAATCCATTCATTAATCACTTCTTCATTTACCAATGGGCGATGATATCATTCAATATATGTTACTATTCCGCACACAACTTTTATGATTTAACTTACTAATAATTTTAATATGAAAGAACCCCCTTCGTGGCGTAATTGATTAAACGCCACGGGCACTTTTCATGCTGCGGGTCTGAGTGTTTCTGCTGTGTCTGGGCTGTTTACGGGACTTTTAGGTGTATATATTTATTTAGAAGAAGATTTATTTCTTACGAAGACTTTGCGTGGTGACTTGTTATTAAACGGATCAAACGCGGCGGCCAACATGTTCCAGATTGTCGCGAGTTGAAATCCCGAAGACTCCGCTGTCATTTCGGAGTCATGTGTGTAGTAATAGTCAATCATCACGCACTATAACGGTGAAGGAAAACATGGCGAGAAAACCTGCATATCGATTACCATAGATATACGAGTATGTGTAAGAGTTTCTATGGTATGCAAAGTTCATAAACCCGCACTAGGAAAGCGTGGTGGACTACATGGCCAACCAATCTCATTCGTGCCCTATAGTGGGATGTATGTATATAGGCTGATACTAAATATAACCTATCCGTAGATGTTACTGCCACGGTAAAATAGTTACTTTACTATAACAACATCTAAATTAGCCTATTGTTCTACATTAACATCGCAATTAAGGATAATTAAAACGCATCCACTATGTTTAGGGACAGCTCAGTTTTAGGTAAATATATTCAGTTGCATTAATTCCATGTTGGCACTTTTGGTGCGGCCTACAAATTCGGTGCCAAAATGCTTTAAGTATATACAACGTTAATGCGACCAATGGGCGTTTCTTTAATCTGCATATACTAGGTACCATTTGGAAGCTCTATAATTTAATGCCCATCGGTCGCATCAACGTTGTATACTTCATAAGACTAATATTCTAATAGTTTCAAATATTTTTTTCGTTTATATTGCGATGAATGGCAAGACGAGCATGCCATTGGCTTATCGTTAAACGATTCATCGCTCATGGACAGTAGCCAAACCAAGCAACACCCGGAATTACAATGTCAGTCATTCTACTGCGCTCGTCATCCTGAGACATTTAGATGTAAGTCTCATTATGTCCAGTAGATACTCTAGCTACAATGTCCTCAAAACTGAAACAAAAAAGTGCATTTACATTGCTTTTTGGCGGGAGAGATAGACATTGGGGAGGTACCTTCTCAGGCAGCCTCTCACATATGAAAGACCTACTACCAGTATATTTTGCCACTAAGCATATTTAGCTGCAATAATCGAAACCTTGTGCAGCGAAATCCAACAATTCAATGATTACGAAATCTTTAAGAAATAGACATAGGCCAGTCAATAAAGCCTCAAACCCCTAAGTAATTCGTAACTCGTTCAAATTTTGAGGGTTTGTTAAGGAAGGTAAAATAACTTACCGTGTGATTTTGCAGCGTTCTGGGGTGTACGGAAAGGGTTGAAAAGGGGTGAAAAGTGTTTTTTGTTAATAACATTGTCAAAAAAATTACTAACACGCTGCAAATTTGTAAGTATATTGGTCTCACCATTTTGTAACATGTATTAAATTTGCAGCGTTCTGCAACATACGGAACATTGTTTATTATCAAAAAACAATAAAATTTGTTAATAACATATCCAAAAAAATTACTAACACGCTGCAAATTTGAAACTATGTTGTTCTTACCATTTTGTAACATGTATTAAATTTGCAGCGTTTTGCAACATACGGAACATTGTTTATTATTAAAAAACAATAAAATTTGTTAATAACAAGGGTAAAACAATAAGTAAGTCGCTGCAAATTTAGAACTATGTTGTTCTTACCACTTTGTAACATGTATCAAATTTGCAGCGTTTTGTAACATACGGAACATTGTTTCTTATTAAATAACAATAAAATTTGTTAATAAGAGGGGGTAAAAAAAATTGTAACTCGTTGTAAATCTGTTATTACCTTGTTTACACCTTTTCAAAACATTTTTTAACTTTGCAAAATTACAATTGCAATTTGTCACAAACGAAACACACTTCCTCAACCGACATTTTGCCTGAAACTAACGTTGACTGCTAGATTTTCTTTTATGAGGGGCCAAATAGTTGCATAGAAAGGAGATGGGCCAGAAATGTATGGACCTTGGGCCGTTTGTAGTACATAACACCAAATTTACTTAGTGAAATTGGCATTCGATTTCTGTATGAAATACTATTATACGTTGCATATTAGCTTTATACAAAAATAAATACCAAGCCAAGAACAGCAACACTACAAGGGGACAATATGGCGTCTGAAACGGCATGTTTGACAACCGATGTTAAAACTTGATATTCACAGACTATTAAACAAGACAGACCGCTAATTTCATACAAATAATTTTACACGTTAAGAAAACTCACACAACCAAAGCACTCACATGTAATTTATATCTATATCGTGTTTATATTTCATTCATGTCTTAATCGGTCGTTTCTTTTTATCCTGTGCACATTTTCTTTACGCATGGTTTTGTTTTTTTCGCACACAGGTTATATCTATAAAAATACTAGTGCTGGAAATCGATACTTTTCCGCAGTACCGATCTTTAAATAATTAGGGATGTCCCAAATGTCTGGTTTACATCGCTCCTTCAAATTTACCGGTTTTTGATACCGGTTTATAAAGTTGCACTCATGCATCAAATTTAATTGGATATTTTAAAAAATTAAATCATTTTCAGGAAAAGTAAATTTTATTTTATAAATTATTATTACATAATTTAAAAAAATATACATTACACATTTCGTCCATCTTACATTTAGTTTTAACCATGCATGGATCTCATATATTTTTTAATGTTTCCATGATTATTTACAATTTAGTGTAATTGCGTACAATGCTTACACATATATCTACTATTTTTATAAATAGAAAACAAATAATTATATATTTCAATACATCATTGATGACTTTAGTTGTGATGTAAACAGTTAAGACATGTTCTATTTGGTTCAATTTAAATACAATGAAACAGTACTCATGAATAGAATACACATTTTCAACATATTGCGACATGTGAGGCATTCTATGCATAATAATATATGTATTTGGTTATATCATATAAAGACACACTTAAAAGTTAAATATTATAATATCAGATGCATGCTAAAGACAAATAGACAATAAATAAATGGCCATAACGGGATACTGCAAATCAATAATATTAAAATAATTGTCATACAATTTAAAGCAAAAATGTTCTTTACTTGACAAACATCAAGTAGGTAAATTTCAGGGTGTAGGAGAATGTTTACCAACATAGGTTTACTTTGATTTTCACCCTGAAAGGAGACTTGAGTGGCCACATTCAAATTTCATCTCAACCATTTTAATTTTAAGACAATGTTTCAATTTCAAGTACAAAAATTATGCTATTAAAATAATGATAGTAACTATTATACAATATAATAAAGCTAAGGATTGAATTTGACTGCATACAGTTGGGACCGCTGTGACCTGAGGATGATGATTACTACAATTGTCATTAAGTATGTGCTACGCCTCATTACTGACCTATGACTCAATTCTTTTGTGACTTTCACAGTTTAAGCCTCCATTTCTATATCTTTAGGCATACGTTCGACATTATTTATTCTATTATTAAAATTACATTGTTGTCCAATATGCATTCTAACTACATACAAACAAAAAGCTTTAATGAAATACTTTTTATGACTATTACAATAAATAAACGATGTAGTGTCAATATTTCTCTTAATACATTTTCATGAGGGATGTAGTTTTCTGTAAACTCACTTTCTTCAGAATAAAGATGTTCAGGGAAGGAACCAAATTTTTGTTGTTTTATTAAATTATTAAAATTGTATAATATACCATATATTTTGTCATCATCATTGGAACAATTCCTATATAATAATTTAAAAACTTTACACCATTTTTAAGCGCAAGTCTGACCACATTTATATTATTGAATTCATATTAGGCACAAAATTCTTCAACAACAGAGGTTTTGCTTTCCTTTGATTGGGAGAGTCAAGTCAGATTGATAATATTTATTACACATACATTCCAGAATTAAATATGTTCAGAATCAAAGGACATAGCATGTGTCAACTTACTACCGATCCGGCCAAAACCAATTAAATTATCAAGCAAATTATTTATAAACAAAAATATTTCTGCTGTGAAAAAACTATTACCAAAATTCACATTTTAATCCTTGAATAATCATGGTCTTGGAGTTGTAGAATGTCAGCCGTCCTTATAAACTTGTATAGTGATATAGCCACTTGCCGGCTAAAAACTTGGGCTGCAAGTATGACCTGGAATGTACATACGTTCTAATTATTATTATGTAACAATAAACAATATCAAATCTATAGACATGGACATATGGTATCTGATTAAACCCTTATATTTCTCATCCCTCTAGTTGATATTCAAGAATTGAAAACAAAAACAAAGATTATTTTTTATCAAAAATAGTGCTTTTAGTTTTCACCACTTAGCTGAACTTTGGTTCGATTGGGAAACTTATCTGAGCGGTAGAGTCTCGTACATGTAGGGGTTGTTCAAATTATTTTTCAAATTTGGCAAAATGTTACCCTGGTGAGGTTAGGAACACGTGGTATAAATTAAATAGCATATTAAGTAAATATCACTCCGTTTCGACATGTTGAACAACTATTGATAACTTTAAAACAGACTTTCCTTAGAAATAATATACATTAATTATGACATTACCTTCATTTTGTAATAAGATGTTGGATTTATGTGTTTCTCAAGAAGTTTAGTGCTTAAAGCTCCAGCAACGCCATCCTTTATGTATATGTTTTCAATACATTCCCACTTTGCCCTTCAATAGCCAGCGAGAAGAATATTTTTCTGAAAAATTATTACCATATTATTTTAATAAATGAGGTACATTAATAATTTGATACATGTAATTGCTTGAACACAATTTTGAAGCAGATATCATTAGTGCAATATTTAATATGTTCAGTTAGGAATTGGATATTAATGACTGAACAGCAATTAGCAACATTAGCAGAGCCTTTATCACTAATAATTGTAGCTCTAACTATGAAACAAGATCAAAAAACTTCCAAAATTATATCTTTAATAATAATCTTTAAAACATAAGTTTTAACTTTAGTTTAGTCTATAGTTGGTTGATCTACTCTATCACACAAGGCAACTGCTTTAAAAATATAAGATTCTGTGAAGCTATTACTGCGCGTTTATCTAAACGTTTCTTAAAAATCGTATATAAGTTTATGCACAGAATTGCACGAAGGTTAATTCTAAGTTTTTCGTATTTATATCTTTCGAAAGAAATCATTTATGACAAAAACGAATATCGTCGCGTTTAATAAACGCAATCTTTTGTAAATAAGTAATTAAACTCCTTACCAGTGTCCACATTTCCTACCTTGCTTAGTTTCTGAAGGTAACAGAAAAATATGTATGTTTCAGTCCTGTATGAATGCTGCACCCAAGTATAATACACATATTTACCATTAGTATCACACTATTATCACAAAAATATAAAGTATTTTAACACAAATTAGTTAAACTCTTACTCGTTCGAGCCGGTTAGCACTAAGGTTTCCAAAGGCTATTTTATCTTTTACGTAAACAGTAGCAAACGAAATTAACAAATAAAGGAAAAATCTGCCTTCAAAACAAACTGTTGCACCAAAATCTACGGTGGGAATAATAATGATTATAATAATATTTTAATCGCCGTATTATGGTTTAATCACGGAACAATACAAAATGGCAGCTATACGCTATGACGCAACAACAGTTTGACAAGTAGCAATTTCAAATTTACTACGACACACACACTAATATATGTAAACGGAGAAACTACCATGCCATCCATTTAAAAAAGTGGGATAGCATATCATCCTTAACGTGTAACTTTTTTTGTACTGAGTTGAACGGGCCTGTTGATATTTATGAAATATGAAGTCGTAATTCGTTTTCCTATAAATCAAATATTATTTTTAGTCGTCTGTGCTATAAATTACTGTACTCTATATAACTCGTAAATGTTTTTACGTCAACGGAATTAGTATCATACTTTATTGATCATCTAATATAATATAACATAATGTCTATACAATAAATTGCAACAAGTCTGTCAGAATCTCGTCATGTTTATAGTTATTTAATATTAAGAAAGTGTACCTATATCTGGCCGTAAGTGCGGTGCATAATACCTGCTAAACAATCTATTTAAATAATCCACAATAAAAATCTGCTAGGCATGAGATACAGCACGGCACAGACTGATCACTTGTCGTGACTGCTAGCATCTATATCAGCCCATATACGTCCCATTGCAGGGCACGGGCCTACTCTACAATCAAGAATACGATTGAGAGTGATTAGGCCATATAGTCCACCACGCTGTCCTAGTGCGGGTTGGCGGACTTACATACCATAGAAATTCTTATGAATCGCTATGGTATGCAGGTTTCCTCACGATGTTTTCCTTCACCGTTTTAGTGCGTGGTGATTGACTATCAATACACACATGACTCCGAAAAGTCAGAGGTGTGCCCTATGTGCATATGAATAAATCATTTTATTATTAGGCATATGCACTTAATAAGCTCTTAGTTATTATAGTCCATACAAATGAATACGCTATAAAAATGGAATCGAATCTGATAGCAGCCATGTTTATTTCTATACCTTAATGTCTAGTAAAAGAACTTACTAGCAATTATTTCTGTACAAGCTAACATTTTAAATATTATATTTGGTCTACCCCTAGAAGTCTAATATACTTTGGTATATTAGACTTCTGCATACTTAAAAATAATATTATCCTAAGGTCTAAGATATTATTTTTCAAATAATGTATTTGACATTAATTCTAACTGGTTATTTCTGAGCACATATAAGGAAAAAGTAGGATTAATTGATGAAAGAAAACTAAAATCAAACAAAACTTAAGGACAATAAAGTACAACCAGATCTTGCTTTATATTTTTTATTTATATTCGCTTAAAAATAATCTCCAGTCAAAACATCTAGGAACAATGCCGGTGCTCCCATATTGTACTATTGCCTAGCCCAACCTAAAGGCTAAATACCACAGTATGATCATGGTATGAGTACAGCAACCCACTGTCCAGTGTCCAGCTATGTTCCTTTCAACATGAAGCACTTGTGGGTGTTATATATGTCCAAAAGAATCGAGATTCATACAATCTTCTTACGGCGGAGTTGGAATAAAATCTTGCTCATTGTCTACAGCTTGATTTATTTGCAGCCAGCAGTTTGTACAGATAATTGCTTGTTCTGATAACTAAAACAAAATAAAAAAGATTTAATATTGAAGGTATCGAAGAATTATGATGAATAAATAACACAACAACACAATAGTCACATGTTTTCCCTCCTTCCTATGATCCCAGGTCTTTCCGCTATTGTTTAAAGAGGCATCGTAGCAGTCCGGCCGGATAATTGTATGAAATGTCTTGGGACAGTCGTCTGATGCTATTAGATATTCCGCCTGGACGGCATTTGTGCTTACCATCAGACATAGTGTTGTTATTATGGAAATAATAATAATATAATATATTATACATAACACAATTTCATCTGAGTGTCCAGAGGGAAATAAAAGAAAATGTAATTCATTTAACAATTTAAACAACAATATATAAAATATCACTTCTTACATATTTATGTACTAGTATCCTGTGGACACAATGCAATTCAGCTCTAACATGAATACTTTTGTAATACTCCATACTTTGTTCAGTTCAGTTCTTATTTTTGGCGTTTGCGTTATAACCACCCCGCAATTCTGCCAGTGTCAAGTTATATAAACAACAAATGAAAATGAAAATTGTGGAGTCTATTTTCCAAGTCGACATAAACCTGCAACACACAGAGACAAACACATTTCTAACTATGGTTAAAACTGTTAGATACATAGACGTTTTAGAATTCTACGAGAATATTATGTATATATATATTTAATATTAATATTGTTAAATTAAATTTTGATACTGTTAACGTTAATACATTTATTTAATAAGTTTATAAATGGGGTAGCAGTGAGGGTGAGAAGCGTTTTCATGCAGGTGGGACGGGGAATTTCTGGGGGGAGAATTTCATAAAGTGGGAGGCGTAAATTAGGGCAGCTAAAAAATATATGGTCAAGGTCGCCCTCATCCAATCCACATTCGCAGAGAGAATGATCTCGAATTTTGATTTTAGCCAAGTGAACTGGAGTGCAGCAGTGGTTTAAGCGCATCCGACAAATTATTGAGGAGGAGGTTTTGTCCAGATGTTGAAACTTGAAAAACCATGGCTTAGGAGGGATTTCTGGTTGAATAGAGCCATAAAATTTTCCCTTTATGTTTTTAGAGGTTTCCCACTCTTTACTCCATGCTTCCATCATCCTCTCCTTCATGTTTGAACATACATCAAGAGGGATAATTTGGAAGTGTTCAAGAGAGCCAGAATTAACAGCCTGTTTAGCACAAGAGTCCACTGTATCATTACCTAAGATTCCAGAGTGACCAGGTATCCAGGCTAAGACAACCTTTAGGCCGATTTGGTAGCATTTAAAAAGACATTCTTTGATTTTGAGGATTACTGGAAATCTAGATTTTAATTTAAATGAATTTGACGCAATAGACTGAAGACAGCTTTTGGAGTCAGAAAAGATAATGACATTATTTAGCTTGTGTGAAAATACAAAATTAATGGCTTCCAAGATTGCAATAGCTTCACCTCCAAAAACAGTGGTTACCGAAGGGCATTTATAGCTCAAAATAGTCCTATATGCAGGAATCCACACCGCAGAGCCAACAGGACTGGCATTTGATAGCTTGGAAGCATCGGTATATATTGATAGCCAGTTTGGGAATTCTGAAGACAGCCTTTGTTTAAGTATTTTAGCAGCTCCTACGGTGCCTTTCTGTATACCAAAATCTAAAAGTACTTTAGGTTGGAATGCCAGAGCATTGTATGGTAAAGAAAAAAAGAGATTGAAGGGAAATTGGAGAATTGGGTCGGTCAGGCGGGAGAATTTGATGAAGCTACGAAGTAAACAGGGTAAATCAAATATTGAATTGTAGCCTCTCCTTTCAACAATATTAAGTAGGGAATTAAGTTTTGCAAGGAGAGGGTGTTGCGAATTTTGAGACAATTTAAATAGGAATTTATCTGCGATAAATTGCCTGCGCAGATATAGAGGAGGTTCCACGCATTCTACCTGCATTGCATTGATAGGGGAGGATTTCATTGCTCCCAAGATTAAGCGAAGGCAACTTGATTGAATTTTTGATAGCCTTTCCAAGGCTCCTTTGTTACCAGGATCCAATAGAAAACAGCCATAATCTAGATAACTACGAATGATAGCATTATATAAAATTTTTTGGGTGAAGGGGTGGGATCCCCACCAAACACCAGACAAAGATCTAAGAATATTAATATTTTTATTGCATTTAGAAACTAAATATTCACAGTGTGAGGCTCCTGTCATTCTAGACTCCAACCAGATACCTAGGAATTTTACTTTATGTTCTTGGGGAATGGGCTCATTCTTCACAAATACGTTAATTAATGGAGTATTTCTACGCCTAGTGAATACCACTGTACTAGATTTTGAGGGGGAAAGAGAAAGACCATGGTTACTCATCCAAGATTCAAGAGAAGACAAAGCGTCGTTAAGAAGGGTAGATGCATGATTCGGATTCTCAGAAGAGATGTAGAGCGCGAGATCATCTGCATATTGAAGGATTGAACAGTATTGATTGACGGCTTGATCTAGATCTCGGGTATAAACATTGTATTCCATACTTTGTATTGACCTTGATTAATTGCCATAAAACATACATTTCCCAAGTTAATGAAGAAAATAGAATACTTACTTCTTGTTCTGCCATTTCAGCAATAAAACGTTTTGAAATACTCAACACGAGAGTGAATTGGCATCCCATGTAGTTACTAAGATTCTGTTGAATGATAGAATCCATTTCAATTTTTGATTGCAAAAGTGCAATTCAACCATTTCACAACAATTGCAGAAGTGCAATTCAAGCAAAGCGCCACTTTTGATGTGCTGAAAAGCAGAATTGAAATATGAACATAGAAAAACATAAAAGTATTACTTACATGTGGCATTGTAAATAATATACATGTTTACTTTGTTTGTAATTGCGTTTAAACGTTAAGACATATCATCTGTGAGAATCAGAATCCATAAAACAAAGCCAGGTCAACAGAGAAGCAAATACACATTTGCGAAATGTATGCGAATAATAAAAAATAATACGAATTACGGCCACAGACGTAGACTGTTATCACCAATGGACTGTGCCAATCACGGCTGGTAATCTTCATATTACAAAATTTCGCCTATTGTCTATGGACTCAACTAGTAGATATGACAGCTACCCTGCTCCTCCCACCTCTCACTTCAACCCTGCGTCGCCTTATACCGACGCCATATTTATTTACATTTAATATGTCAAAATTTCAAGTATTTACCGGTCATTACAGTTTTGAATGTGGTTTTGAAGTTGATCGAGTGAAGTTTTGCGTTGATTAAATTCCGTAACTTATCCTCTCAATTTTGAAGCTATAGTGATTATTTGTGCAACAACATGTTCAACGCGTGTTGTATTGTGAGTTGTGCGAGTAAACGAAAGGACGTTAATTTGTTTAGATTTCCTAAACGGGAGACAGGACTCCAAAAGTGGTTACAGTGCATCAATTGTGATAGATTGCGTAGTTTAAAGTTGGAAGAACTTCGTAAATGCCACGTATGCCAAAAACACTTTGAGAAAAGGTTTATAGCATCTACTCCTCTGAGGCCTCATCTGCGTTATGGTGCCTACCCGACGCTATTTACTCAAAGTGAAATTAACAGCGGCATTCCTCGAACTGATCCTTTTGGCCACTTAAGTAAGTCTATATTTAATGCCTTTACTAAACAAATTCATTAACAAAACTTCGTTAATTCAAAAAGAAAGATTAATACTCCTATCACAAATCCTATGTCCATCATAAAGTATAAGGCTTCAAAAATATTCATTTTCTTAAGTTTGAAGGTGTCCAGGCTAAGTTTGTTTCTTTCAATACTTATCCTTTTATTTGCTTTTTTATTTATGATTCTTATTAATTTAATCTGTTAAATCATAGAAAATTATAATAAATAATTTGATTTATTTCAGGAAATCTACTAGACCATAATTACTGCAAGAAAAGTAAGCATTGCGATCATACATATTGCATGATTGAAGCTCCTAAGAAAAATATTGACCAGAATGGTAAATTAATAATATTCTTCTTTTATAAGTTTGTTGGTATGCCTTTTATTTAAATATTTTAGCATGTTAGGGCTTTTAGTGATTTCTAGGGTGTCCTAATGAGCAATGAATAGCTTGTACTTTGATTCTATGTATAAAATATTAGCCAAGATTTAATCAAATAATGAAGGTTATATTAAGAACATATAAATCTATGAGACTATTAAATATGATTCGCTACTGGTAAAGTAACAACATGCAGAAAATCTAAATGATTTGAGTTTATCAGTTAAGGTCACCTACTTGATAATTTTGTAACAGAGTTATGTATGATTATAGTATTTTTAAAAAACTGTTAATGTTATAAATATGCAAAATTGCATCCTACTCAATATTATAAAAGTACCAATAAGAATGATGATAATGATGTTATTCTTTCAAGTAAAAAATACTGAATGGATTAACATAAAATTTGCCCATAGATAGCTTATTACCAAAATTAAGACATAGGATTCCTTTTATTAATGCAATTGGTTAACTTAGAATATATTTAGATTTTTAACATTTAAAGTACATGGTACATCCCTGATTATGACATCTGATGGTTTATGTTGCATAAAATAGGCTTATTTTTATTACTACAATGACGTATGTAATTTGAGATACATATAACCATGAGCCCTACTCTGTAAATCCGAAACGAAGTTCAAAACTTCGGATGATTGAAGTTTATATATGATACAAATGTTCCTACCCTGTAAATGTTCGAATTTGTATCACATACATCATAACCATAGGTCTGTGGTTACGACCATAAGTCAATAAAGATCATAAGTATATCTAGGTATATTCGAATCGTATATAAACTTCGTTCGTGCGAAGTTTCGAACTTTGTTTCCGATTTTCAGAGTAGGGCCCTATGCAATTGAAGCTTGAATTGAATTAGAAATATAAATAAAATGTTGAATACCCTTCCTGAGAATTCGGCACAGCAATTAAAAATAGAACAGATGGCTATGCTGGTTTATTGCTTGTTGTAAACAATTATAGACAAAAATGAATACAACTGAAAAATGTGAGTGTTTGTTCCCAAAACATTTTTAGCATTGAACAATGACACAGATGGCTGGTTTGCTGGTTTATGGCCAGTTGTTAACAATTAAACTGTTCAAAAGTGAATACAATTGAAAAATATGAATGCTTTTTCCTTAAACAATTTTAGCATTGAACAATGACACAGATGGGCTGGTTTACTCGTTTATGGTTAACAATTACACTATACAAAATTGAATACAATTGAAAAATGTGAATGCTTGTTCCCAAAATAATTTTAGTATAGAATGACACAGATGATGGCTAGTTTGCTGGTTTATGGCTAGTTGTAAACAATGATATTTTACCAAGGCTCATGTTATTGAAAAATATGCTACAAGCTTCCAAAAATATGATTTTACAGATGGTTATACCTTGTTTCATAATTTTAAGTATAAGTGTATAAAGGAGCAAACGGACTAGGCAACAGGATTATTAATCTAATTTTCTTTCATTTCAGTGACCACAACCATGCAATCAGGAAACAATATTATTGAAGAAGCAGTACTTTCCACTTCACAACCAGTTAATTTAAGAGGTAAACTAGTGATTATAGAATAATATCAATCTTTACACACAACATATTGTGTTTGTTTAAATCACAATAATATAATAGAATTTTCAATGGCTATGTTAAATAGTAGAAACTTTTTATTTGCAGGTTCAGACAGACATATTGGAACTAAAATGGTGGTGCGAAAAAGGAAATTAATTGTTCCTCAGAAAGTTCTTTCCCCAACATACGAATACCTGCGTTCTGAATACCGCAAGTCCCAGAAGCAGCTAAAATATGCGTTAAGAGCACGCAGAGCCCTAAAATTTTCAAAAGAAAAAACATTTGAAAAATTAACAAGGAAAATGAATCCATTGCCATCTATGCAAAAAAAAAGCCCTTGCAAGGTATATCACTAAAAGTAAAAATAAAAGAAGTTAATAATAAAATGTATTGTCATTTAATTGCCTAATTTTCCTAAAAATTAAATCCTAAACTATGAGCATGGTGTAGAGCTATTAGAAATGACTCAAAGGATGTAGAGCCAGAGTTTGAAAATAACAGGCAGAAATACTACGAAGCGTCGCGGTAAATTAAAAAAAAAAAAACTGTCATGTTTACTAGTTGAGGCTTGGAGGCACAGAACAAAGAGGTACAAAGAAAGAGCCTGAAAATTACTCATATACTTATCCTGTTTTTTCCAATGGGCCAAATCATGGGAGAGAATGAGACAAATAGTATGTGCTAAGGACGGCTTATGTTCACTCATGAAACGTCAAATTGCTATGTTGGGTATGATTACGCAGCCGAATTAAAAAGTGAATTTATGTCAAATGTTACAAACCGGCAACGCGCCAACACAATTTAGTTACGTTATACTTTCGTGCGCGCTTGACATAGTCGTCTCCCGATTTTTTTAAATATTTTGTGTTATTTTAATAATTAAACAGTGCCTGTGTACTTTACAATCAAGCCAAGCGAAATACCAATGTCTTGCATTATTGCAAGATGCAGATCGCGTTCTTCGCGCACTCAAAAACAAGCTGAAATCATCAGCTTCCATTTGTGAGTAGACAATAAACACATAATATTTGCTAAAAACTTATACAGGGTTGCAAAATATCTAATTAAACTTAAACTTTATTATGTTGGTGTCATATTCTAATAACCCGCAGGCCATTCGATTCAGTAATTTTTAAATATTGTTCATTTTTACCAATTTGGTAGTCATGTTCAATAGTGATGTGGTGCACATTTTATCGATAATATAAATAATGTATATTTTAGTTTACTAGCCATGTTACATAAGTTGGCTTGTACTTTAAATACTTACATACTTAAATACTTTGTTGGCGCAAAAAGGAGTTATACCTCGAATTAAATTCTTTCTAACTCGAGTTTGAAAATCGCGGTAGGTGAACGCAAGTTGGTACGAAAGAGTAGCAAATATGCATATTACATTTTCGGGATACATAGTATCCTATGCAACATATCAGGGTATCAGCTACGTACGAAATTTCATCAAAATTGCTTAAAATTTTAAAGTAACAGACTCATCGCGGCCTCTTACATATGAGACACACATAACAGTACAGTCTCATACCAGTAAAAACTATAAAAACCTATCTAATTCAATCCTACCTACAAAGTTGGCACATCACTGCCACAAACTAATAAAACTTGTGAGCGTGGCATGCCGTGTGCGCCGCGCAGATGACGCGCATAACGCATTTCGTTGCTCACTCGGCGACAAGCGTTTTCATTTTGTTGCGTCATGGCGCAATTTTGAGTTAACTCAGTGAGCCAGCGCAGTTAACTGCGCTGAGTTACTGAGTTAACGCAGGGATTTTCGCTGAGTTACCCATGTCTACAATATTTATAAACTCCATCACAGATAATTTTCGCTCTTTGATGTAGATCACTTCCAATGGTTCAATGTTGAGAGCCTTGGGGGAGGCCTATGTTTAGCAGTGGACTTTCTATGGCCGAAGAGAGGGAAAGAGAGAGACATAATAATATCCCAAATCAGCATAAAAGTAGGCCGTATAGTTTTACCAATCCAATAGACTGCATATTATATTCTTTATTTATCTTACAATACTTTTTTTTATCATCCTTATAATTTAAAAAAACCCATTAATTTTCATACATTTCCTTAACGACCTAATCGCATTTGTTTAACGTGATAAGCTTTTCTCATTTGCCTGGACGACTCTTTTCTCTGCATAAATTTATTAGTGGAATCTACTGGATTCTGTACAACATTTATATGTAATCTATATGTTTAATTTTCTGTTTGTTTCCCAAATAATAATAAATAAACAAATTAATTAATTGTTTCAAAACATTCCTTCTAGCTACCCAACAACCCGCACTAGGCCAGCGTGGTGGACTATATGACCTAACCATTCTCAATCGTATTCTCGATTGTAGAGTAGGCCCGTGCCCTGCAGTGGGACGTATATGGGCTAATACAGAATACAAAATTCCTTCTAGACACTACCTTCCTTTCCCCAAATTTATGATCAGGAGATGGTTCTCCATACATTTATACACTTGATTTAATAGCATATCGAGAACTCGCATTTTTTTTGCCAATTTTAGTTTTCGTCAGAAGTACCCACTAACATGTGAAATGGTACCCTACATAATGAATAGCGAAATGACAGAAATCCGTTTGTAATATTAAGTGTCAATAAAGAAGTTCCCACCTTACTCTTCACAAATTTCGATTTCATCATGTTCCTTGCAAAAATTGACTCTATAGAGGTTTTGCGTACTAGCAGAGTAACGCAATCAAACATGTATTGTTTTTTTTTACATAGATGTAGGATTTGAATGTTAAGAAGAAAGATGAGTAGAATGGAACGTTTGACGAATGACTGATATGGAACGTAGTTTGTGTGAAAGAGATGACTAATGAAAGTATTTAAGATGAAAAGAGTACGAGGATGAATGATTAAGATGTTGATGTACGCAAGGACGGAATAGAAGAGAACAGTCTGGAAGACGACGGAAGACGTGAAAGACGAAAGACGTAGAGGACGGCTGAAGTGAAGAAGTTCTAAGACGATAATATATTGAAGATTACCAAGACAATCTTTGTTTGATTTGACCCCTTACGGAACTATTCCCACATATTTTTGGGGGCTCGTCCGGGATAGTTCCGTATTTTTGGGTCGAAAAGACGGGAACAACGACGTAAAGAAGAAGAAATTTCGAAGGAGAAGAATGGATGGACTAATGAGGGAATTCAGGTGGAAGTCAAGACCGATATTTAGTGGTAATGACGAAACCTTCACATCAACAAGATGGATGCAAGAAATAGAAGACATTGGCAAAATTTTCAAATTAACATCAAGACAGACGCTGATTCTTGCCAAAAAATCATTGACAGGCACCGCCGAAAAATGGTTGAGAGCTGAGGAACCATTCACGATGCTAGAAAATTTTAAAGCCGAAATAATAAAAGAATTTTCGTCTAATGAAGAAGGTTATTGTGAGGTGTTTGGTGATATTGCATCGGAATGTAAAGAACAATTGGAGGAAAACATTCAGACCAAAACGAATGAGAAGTCGAGCTGCTTCATGGTTATGCGAACTTCGTGTGTCACCGAGTGCAAACCGAGTGCTTACGACGACCATGGTTGCCATGACAACGCGTATGACAGCGGTAACAGCAGCGAAAATGACATATTTGGAAAAATACAGAGTCCAAAACAAGATGAGCTTATGTTGCCTAATGTGTGCAATGACGAATTATCAGTGGTTCAGCAACCAAGACGGATTGCTGTTAATAGCCGCGTACTGACTGACCGAGCAGCCTCGCGAGGCCTGCCGCGCGAAGCAAATGCTCGGCTAGTCGGGACGTGCCTCACCCGCGCGAGGCACGTCCCGACTAGCCGAGCATTTGCTTCGCGCGGCAGGCCTCGCGAGGCAGCTCGGTCAGTCAGTACGCGGCTAAAGAGGAAAAAATTGTTGACAAGAAGATAGTTAGCGTTGAAAGTGATTTTAAGGTGCAATTTTTATCAAACGTGTCAACTTCAGAAAAAAGAGAGTTTGGAAGCAAGAACACTGGACTAAAGATGTTAACGCAGATTCAGGATTTTATAGGACTTAATTGTGGAAAATTGACTAAAGATTTTGTACCAATTGTGAAACCGTTAGATGATGTTTTAAGATGGAAGTTGTTGCTTGACCATTATGACGACCTTGTGGAAAACAGACCTAGAAGAATTCAAGAAAATTGTAAAATTAAGAAAAAGAAAAGAAAGAAAAGATTTAATTGTTTTGTAAGAGGAATATTGTGTTTATATTGTTGTAAGATCTGTAATGTTGTTTAGTATTTTATGTTAAGATGTTTTTATAAAGAATATTGTATATATCTTAAAGTAGATGAAGGATGTTACGTGTTTTTGGGAGATTGTGTGATTTGAGTTTAAGTATGTTTTGCGATGTAAATAAGACCTGACTGAGGGCAGTCAGATGTCAGTATGGCCGAGATGTAGGATTTGAATGTTAAGAAGAAAGATGAGTAGAATGGAACGTTTGACGAATGACTGATATGGAACGTAGTTTGTGTGAAAGAGATGACTAATGAAAGTATTTAAGATGAAAAGAGTACGAGGATGAATGATTAAGATGTTGATGTACGCAAGGACGGAATAGAAGAGAACAGTCTGGAAGACGACGGAAGACGTGAAAGACGAAAGACGTAGAGGACGGCTGAAGTGAAGAAGTTCTAAGACGATAATATATTGAAGATTACCAAGACAATCTTTGTTTGATTTGACCCCTTACGGAACTATTCCCACATATACATGATTCATGTATGAATATCTACCGATGTGTTTTATATCAAATTAAAGTTTATTTTATCATGCCTACGAATTTGCTAAAAATAAAGTTCATCTATCGATATCGATAACTATCAGACGAGATCACAGCACAATTATTTCTTGTTGTCAAAATTAGAGTGTACGTTGAAATGTCATTATCGTTTCTTCTATGGACCTCATTGTTCTGTGCTTGGAGGACAAATTTTATCTATGCGACATAACCATCTGTAGTACTAAGGCTCAATTGCACAAACTAACTTTGCCAATACCTTTGCCCTTGAAACTGTCAATTCCATACATTCGCAAGGTCAAATAGATCTCAAATGTATGGCGATGACATTTTCATAGGCAAAGGTATTGGCAAAGTTACTTGGTGCAACTGAGCCTAAGTAATCTGTGGTGCCAATGGATAACACTGGATAACACAGAGTTTTGCAATTGCTGTCAAGTTAAACATTTTCGTTCTTAAACTAAAATCATGTAATATAAATAAAATAATAAAAGTGACTTCTTTAACAACATATATCGTCTTTTAAAAAGCGAAGAATATACAAAAAGAAACATAGACAATAATTATAATTTGTAGGGGGTTTTTAAAAATAAGACATATTCAAGTTAAAGATAATGGGTTCGCGCATTTTTGAACGAAATGACAATTAGGCATCATGGAGGACAGATTATCGAAGAAAATATTGCTTCTGTACTAAAACAATCACATTTTTGTATAAAGCCCCCTGTTGTCCAAGAAATCTAAATGTATTTTATTTGAATTCCACATTTTTTTCTAGATTTTGTATTAGACGTACACAAAACGGCCCAAGATAAAACATCTCCTTTAGGCAGCTGCTAAGAGTAGGGGCGGGACGCTGACCATCTGACGGTACAGCTACGATCCCGAAGGAGCATTTCGGTACGCTAGAAAGTGAAAGGAAATAGTTATCCTCACTGTGGAACAAAACTCTCATCAAGAATTTTCTTTAAGAAAGTATAAAAGGTGTAAACAAGGTAATAACAGATTTACAACGAGTTACTAATTTTTTTTACCCCCTCTTATTAACAAATTTTATTGTTATTTAATAATAAACAATGTTCCGTATGTTGCAAAACGCTGCAAATTCGATACATTTTACAAAATGGTAAGAACAACATAGTTTCAAATTTGCAGCGTGTTAGTAATTTTTTTGGATATGTTATTAACAAATTTTATTGTTTTTTAATAATAAACAATGTTCCGTATGTTGCAAAACGCTGCAAATTTGATACATGTTACAAAGTGGTAAGAACAACAAAGTTCTAAATTTGCAGCGACTTACTTATTGTTTTACCCTTGTTATTAACAAATTTTATTGTTTTTTAATAATAAACAATGTTCCGTATGTTGCAAATGGCTGCAAATTTAATACATGTTACAAAATGGTAAGAACAACATAGTTTCAAATTTGCAGCGTGTTAGTAATTTTTTTGGATATGTTATTAACAAATTTTATTGTTTTTTGATAATAAACAATGTTCCGTATGTTGCAAAACGCTGCAAATTTAATACATGTTACAAAATGGTGAGACTAACATAATTACAAATTTGCAGCGTGTTAGTAATTTTTTTGGCTATGTTATTAACAAAAAACACTTTTCACCCCTTTTCAACCCTTTCCGTACACCCCAGAACGCTGCAAAATCACACGGTAAGTTATTTTACCTTCCTTAACAAACCCTCAAAATTTGAACGAGTTACGAATTACTTAGGGGTTTGAGGCTTTATTGACTGGCCTAACATGCCATTATATAAATCCTTGATATTAGTGCACGCCAAAAAGAAATGTATTTACAACACACTTTCATTGTTAAAACAAGATTGTCAATGAAATGAATGTATACCTAATACAATAGGAATAGTCCAAATATTATGCAATATCCACACATTAACTGACGGGTAACAAGGTGATTAATGGTTCAAGTCCCAAGGCACTCAACCACGGAACGGCATAACTCTGTGTAGTTATAGCTTTATAGTTATATCTAATCACTTCAAAGGAAAATGAAAAGAGAGTAATTTTAATGGTCAACAAAACTCACATAACTGAGAAGTGAGATGTGTGCGCCGTAGGATTCGAATCCACGACCACCGCACCCTGTCAGCAGTTCAGATTCAGTTCCTTACCAAAAGGCTGCGTATTACTTTACGTTACTGTAGCGTAAAGAAGGCAACCATTGTAAACATTTAATCAGTGATTAAAGTAATGATCAAGAAGCTTGTAATGATCCAATTCCCATTGACATAAATTTATCTACAGGGTATTTCAAGACTGCTACCGAAAACGAAGCCGAATGGTACCTAGTTTAAGCGACTTCAGACACAAGGCAACAGAAAAAGTTGCAAAAAAAAGCGACATTTTTTTTCTTATTTTTTTCCTATTTGGGTGGTAAATACTTTTTTTTCCTAAAATAATAGTGTATACCCTTTTATTTATAAATACTCTAAGGTATAAAAGAGTTGAAATTATTATTTTAGCAAAAACTATGGATTTACCACCCAAAAATGACGATATTTAAAAAATCATAAAAATAATTGTCGCGTTTCTTTGCGAAATTTTTAGTTGCATTGTGTTTGTAGTCACTAAAACTACCACCCGGCTTAGTTTTCAGTAGCAGTCTTGAGATCAGTGGCGTAACAATAGGGTGGCATAGTGGGCAAAATGCCACGGGCCCCCGGCCTTAGGGGCCCCCGGCGATGCTGACAAACGGGCCCCTCAGGCCCGAGAGACCATAAGCAGAGAAAGAACCTAACTAATTTATTACCAACAAAATTGATAATAAAAACTATTTTCTTAATTTTTATTAAAGATACCAAGGTTTATTTGTGATACATAATAACAATATAATAGTTCTTTAGATTTACGCGAATTTTATTCATTGAAATTAAACTATTTTGTACAGATTATAGCGCAGATTTGGTTTTAAAAAGAATAAAACTTCAATATTAGGCTTCTGAGCCCCATCACTATTGCTATGTTTGGGTTTCGACCATCTAGTACCGAGTAAATCGAGATATTGCGATGAATGATTGGTCTCGTTGTGAAGTTTGTTTTATGCCCTGCAGACATACGAGCATACAGCCATGATACAGCCTGTCTGACGGTCAGCGGTCATCGCCACTCATGGATTTTCGCAAATCCAGGTGTCCAGCAAAATGAAGTCTCTTTCTACCGTAAGGAGAGTACTCACACAGGTAGTTTATAGCGCCCAGGGAATTCTGAAGCAGGGAATTAATTCCAGAGCTTGCACGTGCGTGGTAGGAAAGAACACTGAAAACGTACATATATACTTTCCGGGAACGGATAGTTTCCAGGTGCGGGAAGTGTGATGGAAAATTAGCGATAGTGGTGCCATCTTCCTCAGAGCACTTTCCGTGGAAAAATCGATAGATTACACAGAGAGACCCGAAGTCTCAACGCAATCCTAATGGCTCCACATTCTCCGTGAGATCGGGATTATCGACGATCCGAAGAGCTCGGCGCTGTAAGGAGTCAAGTGGGTCGAGCTGGTATTTTCGGGCTTCTACCCAGAGGCGAGAGCAGTACTCCACGTGGTGCCAGTCTCCAGGTGGCGAAGTATCGCTTGGCTTTGTTGAGAATCCCTAACTTTTTACTGGACAGTCTGCCCTTGTCTTCCAAATAAATATATACATAGATACATATAGTGCGTGGTGGCCTGTTGGTAAACGGACTAGACGCGACTGCCAACATGTTCACGGTGGTCGCGGGTTCGAATCCCAGGGCACACCTCTGACTTTTCGGAGTCATGTGTGTATTGATAGTCAATCACCACGCACTAAAACGGTGAAGGAAAACATCGTGAGGAAACCTGCATACCATAGCGATTTATATAAAATTCTATGGTATGTAAGTCCGCCAACCCGCACTAGGCCAGCGTGGTAGACTATATGGCCTAACCACTCTCAATCGTACTCTCGATTGTAGAGGAGGCCCGTGCCCTGCAGTGGGACGTATATGGGCTGATACAGATAGATACACCCAACAGTCACATACATAGTCCTGACCCCACATTCGTATCAATTAAGTCTTTTGTCGTGGGTATCGGGAACTACGAGAGACTTTTCGGTTTTTTATCTTGATGCGGGGATCGAAGCCGCCTCTCGTTTCATAGGCAGCGTCTGCGCCACGGAGGCTGTCAACAAATGACACCTAAACGCACGCTTTGCTCAATATTTCAGTTCCAGGAATACTCTCGGATGCTTAGAGAGAGTATCTCAATGACAAAAGGGGTCTTCTTGGTTGTAAACGAGTAAACTTGTGTCTTCGTGGGGTTAAACTGAGCTATGTTCAATCCACCCCAATGGGAGGCACGCCTCAGAGAGGTCTTGGCTTACGACAAAAGTTGAGACCATCTTTCCTCAACTTTCTTTCGAGATTCTTTAGTCTGATGTATCCTGCGTCTCTTACTAGCATCTACATAACAATGCAAGCTGGTGATAGTCCACATCTCATTGATAGGCACTTAGGCAAAACAGACAGTGTCGATGGAAGCATCGAGTCTTATGGAACACCAGAATTAATGGTCTTGGTCTCGATACAAAAGGCGTCCAATACGAATTTTATGCTCCGAGCATTCAGAAAGCTAGCGATGTACTTTCAGAGTTCCTCGAGTTGAAATACCAGGCACGATCTTCACCAGAACGACGCCATGCCGCACTTGATAAAAATTTCAAGACCTACCGTAATCAACTCTCCCCTACACTATCCAATGCCTCCACCTGATGGTGTGTGGGATAAATGAGAAGATCAGATGACGTATTTCCATAACTCAACCTCACTCGAGGATCCTCTAGGAAAGGTATATTTTTAACTAAGCATACCATATTCGAGGATTCCTCGAATTCATTTTAAACTTCACCTCGGCAAGGATAAGGTTGAGGAATATTCGAGGAAACGTCTTAGAATACGGGTGTAAGAATTCCAGCACGATCTCCCACGCAAGACTTATAAGGCTACCTAAAGGAATCCCTGGAGTAACTGCTCTGCGGTGCACTCTTACTAACTTTGATTCCGAGATGGACGACAGAGCACATGATCTTGCCCACAAAATCTTAAAGAGGCGTCCAGATCTAAATATAAGTGGATATCAACTTTGCTCCCCACTGAGAGAGACCTACGTCCTGGTTTTGCGTCGGGCGATCACTGGAAAGGAACGGGGCGCTTCTCGTCCTGAGATTATATCCAGTACCGCCCGAAATGCGGTAGACAGGGTCTTATTCGGTATGCTAGCGCAGTGTTTTGTTAGGGACCCGCCTCGACCGCAATGTGCTGGCAGGCCAGTGACAATGATATATTCTGATATATTCCTATCGTCCTCCTCCGGGGTGCCGGAAAATAAACTTAACAGTTTTCCTCTCCGTAAAAAAAGGGGGGGGCCCCATCCGACGATTTTGCCACGGGCCCCCGATGGTGTAGTTACGCCACTGCTTGAGATACTCAGTATATAGACAGGGCGGAAAGCGAGTGAAGTGTACCGACGTAAGTGGTGCGCGCGCTCCAGTAAATCCCTACTGCAGCGAATATTTTTTATCACCGTTAAGACGATACATAATATGTTAGGCAGAGGTGGTGGCAGCTAGTACACCTGCGTTTCATCTCGTGTATTCTGTCTCAAGATGTGATAGAGGGCGCACCTACCCAATATCGGGTATAAAGTACATATCTTAAATACGCCTACAAGGTGGAAGTACCTACAAAGTGGTTAATGTTGTAGAAAGTCGTTGGATGCTGACCAACGAAAAGCCTAGTTCAATCCCCGCACCGATATACATATATGCTATTATTGAAGACCGAAGATTAAAAGGATTTCGACAATCTTTAATGCGAATTTAATTAGTTTCCGCGTTTCAATGACATTTGACATCGACAAAATATTATTTAAGGGGACTATAAATATGGAAATCAACAGCATAAGCAGAATTGGTATTAATTTTAATGTAAAATAATGTAATGAAAATGGTATTAAGAAAATAATTTTGTTAATGATATTAGGAACAATGTTAGTGAAAAAATTACATTGGTAATGAGAAAGATAATAAAAAGTTTAGTTTAAATTCGTTATTTTCTATGTTTGTAATTTTTTGTTGCTATTGTCTTCAAAAAAGTCTTTAATTTCCTGTTTAATATTATACTTAAAGTCTTTTGACTGTTGGCTTTGAAAATTAGCTCGTATTGTGAATCGTATACATCTTTCTTCTACGTAATTTTGCTTCAATAAATTTATCTTAAATAATACTTATTTATTTCATTAATCCTAGCACTCTACTGAGATACATTAAGAAATTACACGTTCAATTCAAATGTTAGGACAATAATACTAATAATATAAATACACGGCCATATTTCTCTACCAGCAAAGGTTAAAGGTGTTAAATGGTTCTATATGAATTGTCTGAAAGGGCCTTTGAGAAGCCCATTTTTCGGGTTATTTAGCCTTAATGTTAATCGCCTACAACTATACAGATAAACAGACAATAATTCTAAAAAACATTGCGTTGGATTTTATTACGATTTTATAGTCCCTCCCCATATTCGTTTCTCTCATTTATAATCCACGTACAGACATCAATCATCGGTTACAAATTCATTAAATTGTATGTATAGATGTAGAATTGAAATCAGTTGTTATACTAAACTTCATCACCATCAGTTTGTAATTCATCATCATCATCATCATCATCAGCATGTTGCAGTCCACTGCTGGACACAGGCCTCTCCCGAGGTAACACCACAGAGCCCGGTTTGCAGCTTTATGCATCCAGTCGCTGTCGGCCTTCTTGTGCAAGTCATCCCGCCATCTGGCCAGAGGACGTCCCACGCTACGTTTGCCAAGACGCGGTCTCCACTCCAGAACACGCTTACTCCAGCGGTTATCCGTTCTGTGACATATGTGGCCAGCCCATTGCCACTTCAACCTATTTACTTTTTAATTAATCGTTACCATTTTCCAAATAGCAGATGGTAAATTATGGTAATGAAAGGAATGGTAATTTTAGAAATGCTCCATAAATAACCGAATATATTTAGTATGAAGATTAGAAACTCCATGTAAACTCAAAGACTGTTATTTCGATTTTTACACCCACAATGGAAATAAAGCAACTACTCTTTATTTCAAAATATCAGTTATGGTAATTAAAAAAAATTACCACACCTAATAATTTCGTATTCGGCGCTGTTTTGTCAACTAACAATAAGGCCCGCCGCACATGCCCACACTCGCATTGGCCGTCACGAACCGTGTGCGAGTGGCAATTTAATAAAAACCTATGACGCAGTACCAAACTCCGTATTTGCTCTCACGTGTCGACGCAGGCACGTACATGAGCGTGAACGCGCGTGTCGGCTAGGTGACCGAGAAATTGTTTTCGAGTGGCAGTGTCCCGAGTATTTGCAAAATGGAGAAACTTATTGAAGCTGTTCGTGGCGAAAAATGTTTATACGACGTAAAACACCAAGATTATATGAATACAAAATTAAAGAATTCTATTTGGAAACGAATCGCAGAGGCGCTAAATCTCAAGGATGGTAAGTATCACAGACGAGTAAACAAGACAGACGGCAAACATTTTAACACGTTATGGAAACTCAACAACGACACGAAACATGATTTTCTACATATACAATTCATTCAATTTTCATCGGACCTTTCTTTCTTTTCATTGACTATTTGACCACAGACCAATAGTATTTAAGGTTATTGTTTAACGTATTTGAGCCATCCCTTTCGCACATTATCCGTTATGCGTTTTGCACCAGAGCTGGAAATCGGTACTCTACCGAAACTGCCGATTTTTTAATATTAAGGTATGTACGGTGTTTTTTGAGCAATCCGATTTATACTTTACCGATTTTAGATTTAGGTGTCTTGCGTACGTATACCTATATTTTAATTCTCGATTAAATATGAAAATAAAAAACAAAACCGAGTTATAATTCAAAACCTTTACTCAACAACAAATTATTTGATTGAATTTGATATCATACTTTTACATTACCACTTTTGTTTTAATAATGCCGCTTCACCAACATTAACATAAGGCACAACTATGTCTTCTCTTCCAGGTAGACCCTTGGGCTCGGGCAGATGTAGCTGTCTGTTTATCATTTTTCTCTTTAATATGCAATTATCAAATATATTTCCATCTGGAAATTTGCCTCTTGAACCTACATCAATAATACAAAATATTTTGCGTTTACTACCGCCAACAGCACAATAGAATGATGTTGCTTATAATTAAAAAATGAGGATCCATTGTTTATAGATTTTTAAATTGTCATATGTTTTCCATCGATAGCGCCCACAGTATTAGGCATTCGCCATATATTTTGGAAATCGAGAGCATTTTATTTTCCATATATCCAGTATAGGTTTCGGCAAGTAAATAGGTTGCATATTCCTCCAAATAGCTGAAGATACCTTGGTTCTTTCTCCCATTCTGTAACTATAACCAATGCTCCGATACGAGTTACCGCTCGCGATAAATCGATAAAGAAAAAAAAACACATTTATTATATTCTATGTAGTCGTGATTATTAATGATGACTAATTTTAATGCAGGAAGTGAAGCCAAGAAATCTTGGGAAAAACTGAGAAACAATCATCGAGATGCGCTACGTCGGCAGAAAACTTCTAAATCGAAAAGTGGATCAGGTGCTGCGAATATAAAGACATGGCGCTTTCAAGAACATATGGCGTTTTTAATCCCGCATATGGCAACTAGGACAAGTTCTACCAATGTAAATGAAGACATGCTAAATGATGAATCATCTCATAGTAATTCAAATACTGTAGAAAATGACATTAAAACAAATTTTAGTGATGCAGATACTCATGAATCAGGTGTTGAAGAAACTAATGAAATCCCTGAATCACATGCTACTGGTACAGCAGCTCATCAAGGAAATAAAAGACGACGAAAAAGGATCACTTTAAATAACTTTATAACTAAATCGATTGAGGACCATGAACGTAGAGCAGCTAAAAGACAGCAAGAACGGGAGCGCTTAATTGCTAACAATAATGATTTCACCATAAGCAATGTTAAAAATGATCCACTTTTTCATTTTTTTATTAGTATGTACGAGACTACAAAAAGATTGCCGCCACTGTCTCAACACAATATTAAAACAAACATATTTTCATTGGTGTCCCAAGAAGAATCTGAATACTTGGAATATCATAATAAACTTAATTCCTTGTAAATCAAAGTGGATGAAGCGAAAGTAATATATTAGGATCGAGCAAAGTGGCGTTCTATAGTCTCTGCCTACCCCTATGGGATACAGGCTTGACGATTATGTATGTATATAAATCAATATAATTATTTATTTAAGTGCGTGGTGGCCTGTTGGTAAACGGACTAAACGCGGCTGCCAACATGTTCACGGTGGTCGCGGGTTCGAATCCCAGGGCACACCTCTGGCTTTTCGGAGTCATGTGTGTATTGATAGTCAATCACCACGCACTAAAACGGTGAAGGAAAACATCGTGAGGAAACCTGCGTACCATAGCGATTTATATAAATTTCTATGGTATGTAAGTCTGCCAACCCGCACTAGGCCAGCGTGGTGGACTATATGGCCTAACCACTTTCAATCGTACTTACGATTGTAGAGTAGGCCCGTGCCCTGCAGTGGGACGTATATGGGCTGATACAGATGTATTTACAAATTGAAATAAAACTATTATCTACGGATTTTATCGCGGATTTGGTTTAATTTTTACATTTTTTGACTTCCCGACGTTTCGATTACTTTACAGCTTTCGTGGTCACGGGGCTGATCTCACAAAAGAACACTGTATCCTGCCCAGGATGTTTCGCGAGGCTATTGAAATTTAAAAAAATCAATTTTCAATAGAGAAGATGGCTTGAAGCTTGCACAAGCATGAGATCCAGTTCTACACTTAATTAAATCGGAACCCAAAAGACCAACTGCCATAGGGGAGAGCGGGGCTGAAAGTGCCGGGGGTAAATAGTGCCTTCGCGAATATCTCGAAAACAAAAAGAGATAAATATGCGATTGTATTTAATCGCGTATTGCCTAACAGTCGGGCACACGCGACGGTGGTTTTAAATGCGTCAGCGACGCGGACCGGGTGGCAGTGCATGTGAGGGTCCTCCAGCGCCGAGTAAGTAAATATTTTCGTTTGGATACTTTTTGGTCGCAAGTTAGCATTTTTCATGCTTTTAATATGATAGTTTTAGTGAAATGTTTGTTATTTATCCTAGTTTATTATGCAGTGCTATTTTATTGCTTTGAGCAAAATGCCTTTTTTATGTGCGATAAAATTTCACACTATGCTAATTGGGGTAAAATGTGCCGTTCTTGTGGGGCTGCTTGTGCCGCGGCACAACCATCCCCTAAGCGACCTTTATTCTTTTAATATTGTTTATATTTACGCGAGCACTTATGAAATAAAGATAATACTTTTTGCCATGACTCTACATGGGTACATTTATCGTCTTTGACAGAATGAGGACATACAAGCGTAAAACTCAAAGGGGGACTACATCTCAGGATCTTTTACACAGGGCTGCCGATGCAGTGCCGATGGACGCAAATTAAAAACTGTTGCACTCACTCCTGCGGTTGGATACATAGCAAGATTAGTGTTTAATGAGCAACAAGAGGCACTACTGTCGAAGTACATCTTAAAAAGCGCTTCCATTTACTTCGGTCTTCTCCCGGTAGAAGTAAGACAACTTGCGTACCAGTGTGCCGTGAAGTTTAATGTATAAAATATCCCACCATCTTGGCATACGAATGGTGAGGCTGGCAAGGATTGGTTGACAAACTTTCTGAAGAGGAACTCGACACTTTCTATAAGAACACCCGAACCAGTGCAGGACGCGCGAGCTCATTGAACCGACATAACGTAACAATTTTTCGAGAAACTTGGCGACTTGATAACAAAACATAATCTTACTCCTTCCCGTATTCTGGAATTTAGACGAGACTTGTGCCCAAACTGTGCTAAAACCGAAGAAAATTTTGGCTGAAAAGGGAATAAAGCAAGTAGGAGGAATTGATTCAGCAGAGCGAGGGACTTTAGTCACTGTTGAGCTAAAGCTAAAGGTCAAAATAACTGGCTGAGAACTAATAATTTAAGAAAAATCTTTTTTTACCTATTCCTTAGAGATGCTGATATTATGTTTAAGAATTGATCTCATTTGCATAAAAATAAGTAAAAACAATTTGTTTAAAAATATGCTTTTACGTTTGAAATAATTAGATAAGTAAAGGTAGCTTGTATTTTTTTATGATTATACTTAGTGTTATAAACAACAACGTTTTTAAAACCGTTGATATATATTATAACGAATAAATAAATAAAATTGATGTCTATTAATATCTACATTAATTTTTATTCATGTAAAACACCCAGCATTATTAACGGCACAACCGACCTCAGCTACGGCACATCTTGCCCCAAAGTGGGGTTGGTAGTGCCTTGTCGCCGATGTGTAAAAAAATCACTTATTCTTAAAATCAATTAAAAACATGCAAAATCCGAAGGTAAATTCGTATTATAGACAAAATTTGGCTTAGGATGAACCACTATGTTCAGACATAGTACTTGTGTTATCCGAATGAAATTAGGATTTGTCAAAATCGGCACTTTCAGCCCCGCTCTCCCCTACCTCAAGACACAGTGAGCTCCGTCTGCGTAGATCTGCGCGAATACAGATTAGTTATTTAAATGAACTTTTTAATTTAATAATTCTAAATTAAGGGTAGTTAAATTGTAACAGTCACTGAGCGGATGACTAATACCTCAGTCCGCCCCGTGACCATGAAAGCTGTAAAGTAATAGAAACGTCTGAAAGTCAAAAAATGTAAAAATTAAAACAAATCCACGATAAAATCCCTAAATAATAGTTTTATTTCAATGTGTAACATTCGCGTAAATCTATGAAACCATAATGTATTTAGAACACACAAAGTTATGGGCTAGTTGTAAATATATAAACTGTCATTATTAAAACAAAATTGTCGGTGAAATAGGTAAACAATAGAAATAGTCAAAATATAATACAATATCCACGCATAAACTGACATTATGTATATCTAACTAGGTGATCGATGGTTCAAGTCCCAAGGCACTCATCCACGGAACGGCATAACTCTTTGTAGTTTATTTTTATATTTTAATAGTTATTTCTAACCATTTCAAAGGAACATTTCAAAACGCACATAACTGAGAAGTCAGAGATGTGCGCCGTAAGATTCGAACCCGCGATACCGCACCCTGTCGGCAGTTTATGTTTAGTTACCAAAAGAAAAAACTAAGCGTATTACGTTACGTTACTGTAGCGTAGAGTAGCAAACATTGTAAACATTTAATCAGTGACTAAATTAATGATCCAATTCCCATAGACATAAATACCTTTCTAATTCGGTTTCTCATAACTCTGCTAATATTGGGTTGGTTAAGATTCCGCATAAAACTATTGTTAAATACCTGAAACAGCTTGATGTGAGGATATGGCCCTGAAGATTTATTATTTTTAAAATCTTGTTGTGACACAATCTCTTATCCAATTTACTTGTTATTTAGAAAATCTTTGAATTCTGGAGAAATGCCTTCTTTTTGGAAGCGTTCATACATAGTCCCTATTTTTAAGAGTGGGGACATACATAATGTCCTAAATTATAGGCCCATCTCTAAATTATGTACAATAGCGAAAATGTTTGAAAAAAATATTTATGATATGATCTTCCCCAAGGGCGGATCCAGGGGGGAGGTCATTGGGGTCATGACCCCTGGGCTGGCTCCAGATTGACAAAATTTATTAACTATCTTGTTGATAAAATTTATAAGCACAATTAATTCTTTGTATGACGATAAATAAAGTAAAAAAGTGTGTGTGTGTTCACAAATCACGGCTGTAACTGCTGAATTGAAGTATTGAAATCGGGCCCAGTGTTCTGATATTAACTATATGACCCCCTCATGGCGTAAAATCTGACATGAACTATAATATGACCCCCCCTGGCGTAAAACTGGATCCGCCCTTGATCTTCCCATTGCTGAGACCGGCTATAATCGAGGATCAGCATGGTTTTATCAATAAAAAATCAACAGAAACTAATGTATGCCAACTTGTTGACCAGGTTGCCAAGTACATGGATAGTGGACGGCAAGTGGATGTCGTGTATACTGACTACTCGAAGGCTTTTGATAAGATATCTCATTCGCTGTTAGTAAATAAACTTGCGACGGTTGGTATACACGGAGATCTGTTACGCTGGCTATCCTCCTATCTTCGTAACCGTAGCCAGGCAGTGACTATCAAAGGTTATTGTTCTACATTTGTCCCAGTCACTTCAGGTGTTCCTCAGGGCTGTCACCTCAGCCCACTACTGTTTAATTAATTCATAAACGATATTCGAAATATTGTTCATAATTCGTCAATATTTCTTTATGCCGATGATATGAAAATCTATAGACAGATTTCTAGTCCATCTGATTGTTTACTTTTGCAAGATGATCTAGATAGGCTGTGTAGATATTGCTCAGACAATTTATTAAAGTTAAATGTTCCGAATTGTAGTGTCATATCATTTTCTCGTAAGGTTACTACTATAACCTATGACTATCATACAATAACTGAGGTGAGAGACGTGGGAATATACCTTGATAGTAAACTTTCATTCAATTATCACATCAAATTTGTGACTGCAAAAACCTACCGTATGCTTGGTTTCATTCTGAGAATTGGTACTGAGACTGTCCCGCCCTCACACCCACCACTGTAACTCCTGTGAGCCAGGATCAACAGTGGCACGCAAAGTAATGACACCGAGCATTGAAGCTCGGCGAGTCTCCGGGAATGTCTAACTTGTCTTTAACCCGCAACGAAATTAATCAGAAAGTTAAATTAATAGGAGGAGTTGGAAATAAATTATTGTCCACTTCCCTCCGTGCAAAGCGGGTGACAAAACATTGAACTGAAGAGGTAAATAACCTCGCAAAAAGACTTTTACAGCCGGAGAAGCCAGCTGTAAAGCACCACGGATCAAATTATTATTACATTTAAATGGGACCTATTATGTGAACTCTTATGCTTGATTCCAGTAATAGGTATGGCAAAAACACCGGAAAGCACGGAAGTTCTTTCTAGTCTCTACAAGGTCCATGTAGTACCTATACAACTCCAGATGATATTTGCATACTATCTAGCATGGTTTTACGCTCATTATGCCAAAGACTACACTCTCAAAGTATATGATGCGCAGACTGCTCATACTCGCAATTAGGTGTTGAACATGGACACGCAGGCGACACAACAAGCTTAAAAGAGTATAGTTTAGACTTAAAGTTACCATGGCCCGTGAGAAATTGTGATACGCAATAATCGACATCTAGCCATGTCTTTGTTAAACGATCACGTACGCAAGGAAAAAAATGGTATAGATGCCGGCCCTTCAAAGATACCTCCCATCTATTTTGCCATTCATCTAATAGTTCACTATATACCACTGAAACCGGTTTAAATAATCTGTCAACTTTTAAAAGTTCACGTGCGGTGAAAAAGCTTTTATCCATATTCTCTCTATTAGAGTAATACATCGCGGCGCGACGCTGCACCTCCAGGCCGACTGGAAGTACACCCGCTAGGACAGGCAAAGCTTCGGTACTAACAGTTCTATATGCCTTGCACAAGAATATCAACGCCAAACGTTGGCTCTGGAGCAGTTTTCTTCGCACAGCCCTATTAGTACAGTAGCCCTATCAGCCCATACGGGAGATCCATAACAGATACATCCTAAGTAAGTTGCTCCATAGATGATTTTTAGTGTATTGAAAGATAGCCCCCACGTTGATTTTGATATTCTTGTCAAAGCAAAAAAGTTCCTTTTCGACTTTTCCCCGACGTTCTTAATATGTTCAAGAAAGGAAAAATTCCTTTCTAAAATTAAACCAAGAGAATTGGTAAAGACTTTAAACGTAATTCCACTCTCATTCTATTATACAACTCCTTTGTACGATCTGTTTTTGATTAATATGGATCTGTAATTTGGAACCCCAAATACAAAGTATACATAGATGCTATAGAAAAAAATCAACGAACATTTGTTAAACATCTAAATTACATTACCTACACATCAAATGTTGCCCCTCCTGTTATAATGTCCTTGGTTGATCGTCGAACACTTAGATACCAATTGTTTTTATTTAAATTAATAATAAGTCTTATTGAATCTCCATATCTTTTAAGTTGTTTACAGTTTACAGATGTCCACGTACACGTAACTCTAGTACCTAAGTTCTTGTTTAATGTACCCCATACAAGAACTAACTATGCTCAAAACACATTTATGTTTAGAGTCTGTAATGAGTATAATGGAAAGTTTTCTCATGTTGATGTATTTACAACCTCCCTCTTAAAGTTTAAAAAGGATATATCAGATTGTATGTCGTTTTGATTTTAATTTTTGCTAATTTTTATTTTAATTTTGCTAATTGGATTTTTTTTTGTTTGATTTATTATTGCTTTTATTTTTTTTTAACTGTAAAACAAATTTTGGTCTGTTTTTGATGTTGCGGTGTATTTAATATTTATCAGTGAAAACTTTACTGGTGTATGTATTAGTTATACCATATTTAATGTTATATGTATTCTTGTTGTACTGTTTGTTTTCCTAAAACAATAAAAATAAAAATAAAAAACATACCTACATGAACAGGGCGGAAAGCGCGTAAAGTGTTCCGACAAGTTAAGCGTAAGTGGTGCGCGCGCTCCAGTAAATTCCTACTGGAGCTTGCATGCTTGTATTATATAACAGAAAGTTTAATAAAAATGAAGATAATATTTTTTATCACCGTTTAGACAAATCGATTAAATAAAGTTAATTTTAATATTCATTTTAGCACTATTTTCACGGTCATATTTTCACGGTATATATTCTGAGTTTTTAAAAATTTTGCCCATAAGTGGTAGGTACTAGTCAGAAGTGATGGTAGCAACCAGTACACCTACGTTTCGTCTCGTGTATTCCGTCTCACGATCTGATAGGGTGCGAGCCTATCGCCATATCGGGCATCAATCATGGGTATATCTCTCAAAGGTTATAGTAAGTTACTGGATGTAAACGAAAAGCCCGATTCGATCCCCACACTGAGATATATGCTATTGTAGAGGGTTAAAAGGATTGCGACAATCTTTTATGTGAAATTGATTATTTTATCTTATGTAATAAAAAATGGGTATTTATCAATGTCCACGAAAAAATCATTTTTTTTATAAATTTTCCCCTAATTCTGCCGGCTTGGGTATTTGGGTCGAGAATCGAATGGGCACTCAAAACACATTGTTTCAAGTTCCGCGAGTCATCGTATACAGGATAAAGAATTCTTAAGTAATACATATGTAAGTACATATCATACTTCTAGACCAAAGTACTATTGTTAGGAGCACACTGTTAGAATGTTAATACTTACTTTAGTAGATATAAGTAAATATTTCGTACTGACAATAAAATATGTAGATAAATAAACAATTCTACACATTTTTCTGACATCATATACTGTACAAGCGTTTTGATATTATACTTTTGAATAGACAATATGACTGTTATAATTTTAAACACTATTGTGTACTATTGAAAATAAAGCATCCGTGGCCACATGCGTCTCATCTAGCCACCACGATGACGCAATGCGGTTTGATAGTATAAATAAGTATAAGTATAATTACTATACAATAAACCTAATAGACATTTATGATTAACTGTAGGCATTTGATATATTATGCAAAATGAACGTACCCTATTATTGCATAAAAGGACGCAGGAAATAGATTATATTCCCGGACGCTAGAGGAGCTGATAATGGAGATCCAGCTGCGAGTGGGAGGGAAAACATTGTACTTATTATGTAAAGAACATTATTACATCGAAAGCAGGGAGCGGTGACCTTGATTGAGTTCGCACCGCAGCCTTGGAAACACCCTAGCATGACGTCATACACCCGTTTCATTGGACAGCCCTTCGCTATTGGTCCGCGCTGTCTATAGCCTAAAAAGGAATAGTAATAACGACCCCCATAGCTCGTACGCAACTTGTGGTCTTAGTCGCAAGGCAAGAACGCGTGCCTGAAACATGGATAGTTTTTGCTATTCTCCCCCCTACTATTAGAGCGACAGGCTTCAGGACCTGTCTTACGTAACTCTTGATAATATCCTGTACCTACCCTAGTGACAAAATAAACAACATGTAAAACTGACGTACAGTACATTATTTTGCCGCGTGTTGGTGTGGCAGTGATAGTGTCTGCAATATTAATTGTGAATTCGTTTTTCAGTAATCGTTGGGTTGCAAAAAGGAACGTATTTTGTTATTTTTATGTAACGGTAAACGTCACAGATTGTTATAATGTGCGAGTCGCTAATACCGCCAGAACAGAAACCTCGGTTGATATGTTCGGCCGTGTTGACTAGACATTATTGGTGTATTATTGCAATAATGTGTGCAGTGATTATTATAGTGTGTTTTTGTATTTTTTATCCATTTTCGAGTCTCCACGGCTATGTGATTGCTCCTGGCCCCTTGTATATCCCTACCCAGGGGTACGTTTGGCCTCAACCTCAGCATGAAATAAAATCGCAAGATTTTTATACTTATAGTCCAACGAAGTTTAATGTAACGGTAAGTTTTTACACCTATGTGCTGATTCTGTGTATGTTTAATAAAAAAATATTTTAATTTAACTTGAGATGTCGAAACAAACTTTATTCTTACTTATGTTGTTTATATTGTAGTTGGAGATCAACCAAAACGCCTATTTTAATGTTTGTAATACCTAAAACGAGGGATTTCCTTTTTTGAGTAATCCTCTATAAGCCTGTCTCAGCGATGAATTTATTATTTTCACGGTGTCAATATTTTAAATTTAACTTAATTATGGAAGTGTGAATGTAGGCTTTGAAATCGTTGTGGTGGTATTTCATTTAAACTACTCAATCTAGCCTAACATTTTCATTAATATAGGCACCTGCTTGGTGTTATTAAAATTAATAATTGTTTGTTTATAAAGAAAATCTAAGGTCCAAGACGTCCTTTAATACTTGAAGTAACCGACCGTCCATCTTTATCATTTTATAAAGATAGACGGTCTTATTCATATACAGTTTAAATTACTTTTTAGTTCTCGAATGTTTTGTCTTCTCCGCTCAAACTAACTTTAAAAGTCGTTCGAAAGTGTAACGTTTGATATTCAAAATAGGTTTTAAAACTGTCTTGGATAAGGCCGTTAGACAATAAGCGGCGGCGAACCGGTATTCGACATTTGACTTTGAGCCTTGAGGTCGTTTGGCTTGAACTTATTGTTAGTCAAAATGTTACATCGAGTAGGTACTTCAGCATTCACGTACCTATGTCCAGCTATAAAAAAATAGAAGAATGCTGAGAATGTCAAAGATATTTTACATAATAGTGTAGATAATAACAGGTGTAGTAGTTCACCAACCTGCAATAAGCCAGCGTGGTGGACTATATGGCCTAACCACTCTCAATCGAACTCTTGATTGTAGAGTAGCCCGGTGCCCTGCACTTGAACGTGTATTGGCTGATAGTATCAGTCTGATACAGAGTTTAGGTATCTATAGGATTGTAAATATCACTTTAGTGTAAGTAATAAGTTTTCTTTTTCGTCCCGTGTCGACACGCGTACGAACTATACATTTGGTTTGTGAGTTATTCAATTACTTTTAATTAGTGCCGATAACGCCTTTTTTATTGCGCGTAGTGAGAACGCTGGTCGGTCTCAGCTCCGGCCGGCGACTACCTGCGACGATCGTGGCATTTAAATTAATTCAACATGAAGATGTCTGAGGATGACGATATAATATGATAAATAATATCTAGGTTAAATAAAAGAAATCTGTACCGAGAAGAATCTGAGAAAGAATGGAAAATGGTGAGGCGAAACGGGAAAGTGAAAGATCGCGATTAGATAATAAGGATAAATTATTGAAGTTTGAGGTTACGGTCACATGCAGTGATATACCTATGACAAAAATGCATTACCTTTAATCAGTCAGTGGTTAAATAGACCATTTTTTTAAAGTATATTTGGATGCATCTAAAGACAAATTCGGAGTGGGTTCGGCATTTTTAGACGTAGAGGCAAACATCAATATGAAAGGACATGGACAGTTTCAGTATGGCGCTGTGCCTAGTCCTGTACATCAATGAGTTTTGCATTGTTGGGATAATGTTAGTTCCAAGATTATTACACTAAAAGTTTCAAAGCCTAGGAACTTTAGGGGTTTTAGATATTTACAAAAATAGATGTTATTTTGAGGTTAGGTTTGTAGGTTATCTGTCAATTTATTGAACTTGATAAAATACGTTTACAAATAGATTTTGTCTCCCAATTAATAATTAAAAAGATATATAAAATTATGAAATCACTACATAGTATAAAACAAAGTCGCCTTAAATCTTTAAAACTACGCAACGGATTTTAATGCGGTTTTTTTAATAGATAGAGTGATTCAAGAAGAAGGTTTATATGTATAATACGTACATATTATTGTACAGAAATCTTTTTGTACCCGGACAAAGCTGGGCCGGGCCGCTAGTTATATAATACACTAAAACACATAAAATCATTGAAATATATAAACCTGTCTTCTTAACGAATCCAGGGCCCTTGCAGACACATTTTTTTTCATGAAAAAAAAAATATCTTCATCGTCGTACTTTATTTTTATGAATGCGTCAATAGATTTAGATTAAGTTTACAATGTATACTGTCGATTATTGAGGAGGGCTGTGCCCTGCAGTCTTACGTATACTAATTCTTTATACTCGTGAGTTGCAAACAGATTATTCATAAACACACGCACCCTATACACCCAACAGTCACATAAATAATTCTGACCCCACACTAGTACCGATCCTTGTATCATGGGTATCAGGAACTACGAGAGATTTTACGGTTTCACAAACACCCAGACCCGAAACAAATACAAGTGATTCACATTAGTCTGTCACATTTAGTGCGGGAATCGAACCCGCGTCCTCTTTTAAACACTTGGCGCAGCGTGAAATGAGCTACTGGCAGCCAAGATTACTTGCAATCCTCCCACGCATAATTATTTAAGTCTCAATCAATACAGTGGGTGCTTTGGGAGATAATATACACCAAAGGATGAAATAAATAAAAATCATTTTTATCAAAACACATATTTATTATTAAAAAATACATTGACAGCCTTCGTGGCGCAGTTCGTTATCTTATAACTCGCGTGCACCTGTGAGCACAGAATTTCTCTCTTTGAGTTCCTAATCGTTCAGGATAAGTTCCTCATCATGGCCTCCAACCTCCGCTTTATTAGCCACCCCGAACCTCGCTTTATCAACCTAATATTACTGACACTTAACCGAAACTGAATACAACCAATGAATCAATGAATCTGTATACAGTAACTAATACTTGCAGTGAACGCTCTAAGGGCGCTCTCTCAGACAGAATGTGTAATATATTGTTTATAACTCGCATACACCAGTGAGCATAGAACCTCTTTGTTTGAGTTCCCAATCGTTCAGGATAAGATCCTCATAGTGGCCTCCAACCTCCCCTATAGCCATCCCGAACCTCGCAACAAGATCAACCAGCCTAATATTACTGGTGTCAGAACTATGTTACATTAGAGCGACTATATTATATTAATATTCAACAATACGTACAAAAATATCGTATTATTTATTTATTTATTTATTTATACAGAGCCCAGCTTAAATACCGGATCGTGGTCATTACATGACAACAACATTCTACTGTTCTGTTGAAAACCAAGCAGCTGCAATAATATCATAAGATGGCATCTAATGGACAGTTGCTAGAAGGTTCAACATCGAACAAAATATATTATGTATAATATATCCTTTGACTTATATGCCTCGATTTAATTCGTCCTCTTAATAAATAAGGATTGTTTCCCCCAATATGTGAGACCAGTTTTTCAGAAAGATCACGTTCTGGACACACTTCTATTTCATATGCGCCATTCCCTCTAATATATTCGCCATCATACGATCGCGATTGTTTTATTTGATAAGGCCCTAAAGCAATCAATAACAATTGTTCATGAGTTAATCTAGGGAAATTCCCCAATTGCGGTAGGTTACCATAGATTCTAGTAAACATGACCCTACACCTATTTAAGTTGTAATCATTTACAAAATCACCTAAATAATACCTTTCGTCAATAAATCGCAATGCTTTTTGAATAATTTGCCCACACAGTGGGCTATCTACAAGAACAGGATGATATTTATTTAGAATAGCTGCTGCTATCTTGACGGCTTGATTAAAATACCGTTGCCTAAACAATTTAAAATCCCGTTTAAATCTCCCATTGACGACCTCCACAACCTATCTACAAAGAGTTACCCGTCTACTTTTGTTGGCTTGTGAAGAAGACAGTTGAGTTTTACCTTCATTTAGTGATTCTGGTTTATAAACCCTTTAATTATAACTTTCTAAAGTAGTAATTGCATCCCGAAATTCTCGACCAAGAACAAAAATGTCATTGGGTTTAAAAAGTCTATGAAATGACCCATTTTCATTTTCAAATAAACTGGTCATCATTTCTGCATCAGTCTGAGTTACTGGGAATGGACCTACAGCGTCAATTATGTGTCCATCACAAGAAACAATCATAAAGGGTTTGACTAAATTATCATACTTATGTAAGCTTTATGTTTTCTTTTGAAACATATAGTTTAAACATTTCTGAAGAAAAATGTAAGTGCCATCAAATATAGCTATAGCAGGTCTACTCTCCAGGGCTGATTCTGGATCACTAAAAAGTGCATATGGTATTTGTAAATTCCTGGCAACAATATCAGAATGACTAACATGTTGCGGTCTTAAATGTTGTGGTACAAAATGATCATAAAGGCAAGTTCTCACTTTATTCATTAAGAGTTCTAAAGTAAAGTTAAAAGATCTAGGAATATTACAAATTGTCGACAACCTTCTACTACTTTCTCCTATACGCAATTTAGATAAATAAATAGAGCTCGTTTTGGTTTCCTTACATTAAGTGTAGGTAAACCATTAAAAAGGTTCAAGAAATCATTTGATCGAAGTCCTGTCCAATAATGACAGACATGGTTTGGCATATCTTGAATGTTTTCAAAATTAATTAATTCCCCTGTGGAATTTCTGTATCAGCCCATATCCGTCCCACTGCAGGGCACGGGCCTCCTCTACAATCGAGAGTACGATTGAGAGTGGTTAGGCCATATAGTCCCCTGTGGAATTTGATATGTTGATAATATCCTCTATTTGGTTGGCATTAAAATAAGAAAATGTTGTGATATTTTGTGGCAACTCATTCCACTCACCTGCATACAAATGTGATTCACACACTCTAGAATTACATGGTACATAAAAATGATGATCATTCAACAACATCCTTTTGATATAGTTAGGAATCATAAAAAATGCCCTGTGATTACATCTGTTAAATATACAATGAGCAGAGGTATTTGACGCCCTTTTATAGTTTGGCAATTTTATTTGAGATGAATTACGGGATGGTAGTGAAACTGAGGGAAGAGGAGGTAAAGTAGGAGGCACGGGACTGAGTATCAATGTATCTTCTTCGTGCATAATATTGTCTAAAGATTGACTCATTTCTTCTCTCAATCTATCATGGTGTCTATTAGCCTTCATCCAACAGGGATGGCAAACATTATTCATTGTTATTCCCTAAAACAAATAATTCTTAATATTAATTTAAATCTTCAATACATCTTCTTTTTATTATTATTATTGAAAACATCGTGAGGAAACCTGCATGCCATGGCGATTCATAAGAATTTCTATGGTATGTAAGTCCGCCAACCCGCACTAGGCCAGCGTGGTGGACTATATGGCCTAACCACTCTCAATCGTATTCTCGATTGTAGAGTAGGCCCGTGCCCTGCAGTGGGACGTAAATGGGCTGATACAGATACAGATTTATTATTATTATATACAAAAACAATTTTGTTTGTTTTAGTATATAATAATGTGTTCAATATATGTATAATAATGTACTAAATAGATTTAAGTAGATAATATTATTTCCTGCATCTAAATCATTTTACAATTTGTGTTTATTATATATATTTATGTAGTATTATATATGTATGTATTTATGCTATTTATCATGTATGTATGTATGTTATGTTGGTGTATTTTTATGTTTAGTTAGTATGAGTATTATTTAGTTTCCTCTCTTTTAATTATTTATTTTACACTGCCCTCTCTTTCTCCTTCTTTTAAATCCATTCCGTGGTTGTCTGTAAGACATTGCTTTAAGCAATAAGACCAACATTTGTACTTTTTATTTATTAGTTTCTGTATGTTGTAATTTGTTTAAGTGCACAATAAAGATTTAAATAATAAATAATAATAATAATGTGTATACAGCATTTTATGTGTTCTTGTTTACTGCATAAAATATAAAAATAAATGTTTATCTAATCATAATAAGTACCTGAAGTGATATAACAAAATGAAAATTCTGTACAAGTGGATTCCCAGCTTCAATAACATGATGTTTTATATTCTATACTGATCGACCACAACCAAGACATACCATGTTATGGCCCAATAACCGATCAGATGTACCTTCTGAAGTTAATAATAGGTAGCACGAATGACAAATATGTCCATCTGCAGGAAGCTGAAAAAAATATACTTCATTATACAAGTTTAACATTATAAGCATAGCATTGCTGATGTGATAAATATCCATTTTAAATACTAATAGCTACAATAAATCATTTAAATATTTTTGTCCACCCTAAACTGCTTTATACATAGATAGATCTTTCATTGCACACGCTGCTCGGTTGTGGAATAGTTTATTAGTAACATTAAAAAAGACCAAATCTAAGTCCATCTTTAAAAGGATGGCCAACAAGCATTATTCCTAGGTTGAATGAAGACATTAAAGTTGTATACCAATTCTTCTGTGTAATCAAATCAAATATATTCATTGTGGAACTTGGTTACAATAAGATGTTACAATATGTTTACTTGAAATCTACAACCTGCTACGTTGGCATAATAACAGGATAAGGGTGAATGGGCTTGGGTTGCGGTTTGATTACTTTCATTGGGTTCAGTCATAACAGTCTCAGAATGTTGCATTATCTTTCCATGGGAGTGGTACCAGGGAAGATGGGGCACTACCCCCCTCCCCTTCCAACCCACAACTAGTTCTAGATTACCTATTAATTGGTTTTTGAATTTCACTTATCAATAATCATTAATAATACTACATACTACCTTATATGTTTATCATTTGTATAATTATATTATTTGGTGACTTCGTTATGTACCTACTTAAGTCGCTATTTTTATTCAACTTTTTGAAAAGTAAGTTAAGTTCAGTATAATATAAGTCATACGAATGTTTTCCATGATAATTAACTCTACATCACCCTGTTAACTTTGTAGTCATCTCACTTGATGTTTATATTACATAGCTTGGTTTCAAAGATACAGGCACGCATAGTTTGGGACCAATAGAAATAAAACATAATGTAAATAATTCACATTTTGGATACAAATAAATTATTCTATTCTTGTTTCTAATCAAGAGAAAAGCGTTAGTAATGTTTTATAAGTAGACCTAAGTACCTACCTCAATTGATATCCATCGTTAAAGCGTCGTTCTGGAATGAACTGACAATGTGGAGATAGCATGTCGCTTTAACCGCTCTGTCGCTATTCCACAATTAATGCACCTCATGAAATACGAGAACTGGCAATCCCAGTTCTTGTAGCAATGGTTCACAAATTAACATAACCCTTGAACTTCGACAAAATAGAAACAATAACGTTCAATGAGCGCTAGAGTCTAGGGATGTGAAAATATAATCGATTATTTAAAATCAATCAAAAAAATCGATTACTTTTTTTAAAATATTCGATTTTTATTAATCGATTTGTTGACCAAGAATAATCGATTTTTTATTTCGCTATTTCATACTTTCGATTTTTTTCAATAGTCGCAGCATTTAATTACTACTTACTTATTACTTACTACGTAGCTTTGGATTTATACATTGCTGCTCCTTTGTCTGATTTAATAATTAACCCATTGGCTGTATGGAAAAGCTATGAAGGAGCATACCCTAAACTTGCAAAGTTAGCTAAAAAGCATTTACTAATAACTGCTTCATCAGCTCCAGCAGAGCGCCTTTTTTCTAAAGCTGGAAATGTTGTTCGTAAAACAAGGAATCGCATCTTGAGCAAACGATTACCCAAACTTCTATTTCTCCATTCTAATCTTTGCCAAGTGATTTATGGCAGTAGGTTGATGCATCCGTAGCTTTTTATTCCGTTAATTTTGAATAATATGGTTGTCTGTAAGACATTGCCTTTGAGCGATAAGACCGCCAATTGTACTTTTATTATTGTGATTTTCATTTTATTTGTATTTTTTTTTTGTGCAATAAAGTGTATAAATAAATAAATAATAATAAATAGAGACGATTTTTGTTATTTAGTGAAGCGTATCGTTAGTTGAAGATTTTTATTTTGTTTTCATGAAAGAAGTGGATTGTTTTTGTTTATTTACATTTAGTAAGTTTTTATTTTAATTTTGATTAACAAATAAAGACTAGTATTTATAGAGATGATTGGTTGCTAGATCACCAAGATTTACTTTTCTGTAGTAACAGTAATTTATTAACATTACTTTATACATTATTTATTAACATTAGGGGGTTAACGTCACTCGCGTCCGTAGGCTTTGACTCTAGATTCCCTACACGTGACCCCTGGGTAGTGCAAAATGAGTGACATAGTGGTGGTAGGACTTATGTGTCCGCCCGGGTAGCGACCACCGTCCACGAGGCGTAAAGACCGCTATAGTGATCTCCGTAAGGGGATCGCGTTCCGGGATCAGCCAGTGGTTTTCCGGTTTCTTCGAGGATCTTAAGTCCGGGCATGAGGTTGTACCGTGTGGGTATTTTCGGTCCTTTGTCGAAGGGAGGAGAGTTGATCCGCCGGCCAGGGAGACCTGTAGAAACGGTTGTCCGCTGGCCGCCCGCGGTATAGTACAGGGGCCCAATCGGGGCTAACCACCTCGAGAGGCTGCCTCACCATGCCGCGCATAATCTTGGGTGGGTAAGTCGTGCCGGTTGGTGACCGGAAGTGGGGTCCCGGCGGCCCATCCCGGGAGGGTACGGGGGCCCTTCCGTCCGGCGGATCAATTCGCTTCCTGCCGACCCTTTCGTGCCGGTGCCCATTCGGCCTTCTTAGTGCCCGAACCTAAGATCCTCGTTGCCTCTTCACCAATCCCATCCTTTCTACCATGACAGTGCAACTAAACAGAGCAGGTCCTTCAGCGGTGCTTAACCCCACCACCGCGTTCACTATGGAGTTCGCTAACATCCGTGGACTCCATACGAACCTCAATGCCGTCCACCACCATCTTGAGACGGCCCGGCCTGCTTTGCTCTTCCTAACGGAGACGCAGATTCGTTGTCCGACCGATAATTCTTACCTGTTGTATCCCGGTTATTCGCTTGAAGTAAACTTCAAGCCTAAAGCCGGGGTATGCTTGTATGTTCGGTCGGACATCTGCTGTCGCCGTTTGCACTGCATGGAGGACCCCTCCTTCTCCGCTCTGTGGGTGCACGTGGATCTAGGTTCCCTGAGCCGCATCTACGTGTGCCTTTACAGGTCTCACAACGGGGACGATGAGACGACTCGGCTGTTCAGGTATCTTAGCCAGGCGGCTGATGACGCGCAGGCGCAGTTCCCGTCGGCCGAAATGGTGGTCTTGGGGGATTTCAATGCTCATCACGAACTGTGGCTGGCTCCTCCAAGACTGATCATGCTGGCAGAGCTGCCCATGCATTCGCTCTGACTCATGACTTGACACAACTGGAGAACCAGCCCACCAGGATCCCGGATGTGGCGAGTCATGCGCCTTCTTTGCTGGACCTTCTGCTGGCGAGTCACCCAGCCGGGTATCATGTGACCGTTAGTGCGCCTCTGGGCACTTCCGATCACTGCCTGGTTGGGTCGTCAGTACCGATCGCATCACCTCCACGTCTCGTGCAGGTTAGGCGAAGGGTCTGGCATTACTCGTCGGCAGATTGGGATGGTATGCGAGAATATTTTGCATCCATCTCTTGGAGGCAGCGCTGCTTTGAGGGTAAAGATCCCTCAGCGAGTGCCAACGCTATTGCTGACGAGATCAGACTTCTCTCTGAGATCGCCAGTAAGGGCCGTGGACGCTCCTGGTTCAATCGTGCATGCGCCGATGCTGTCGGTGACAAACAGGCGGCGTATCGCGCTTGGATCAGGGGTCGCGCCATGAAGGATCCCAATATCAGTTCCCTCAAAGAAGCCTATAACCGTGCCTCCAAGGCCTGCAAGAAGGCCTACGTTAGGGCGGATGCCCAGCGCGTTAGCAGGATTGGGCGTGCGTTGGCCGATCACCCAACTAGCAGTCGTGCTTATTGGAGGTTAGCCAGGGCCGTCCAATCTAACTTCTGCCGTCCAATCTAACTTCTGCCGTCCAGCGTTGCCGCCGCTGAGGTACCCAGAAGGGTCGCTGGCCCACAAGCCGCAAGAGAAGGCTGCCTTGCTGGCAAATCTCTTTGCGGCTAATTCCCGCCTCGAAGACCGTGGTTCCCAGTCGCTGCCTACACTGCCTGATTGCGGTTTCTCAATGGCAGATATTCGCATCAGGCATTGTGATGTGCGGCGTGAGTTACGGTCTCTCGATGTGCGGAAAGCCAGTGGTCCGGATGGGATACCAGCGGTGGTTTTAAGGGCTTGTGCAGCCGAGTTGTCTCCAGCACTGACTCGCCTCTACCGAGCGTCCTACCGCACAGGTGTTGTGCCGGAATCTTGGAGGGAGGCCAATGTGCAACCGATCCCCAAAAAGGGTGATCGATCGGACCCTACCAATTACCGCCCTATTGCTATCACCTCAGTGATGTGTAAGGTCATGGAGCGGATCATAAACGCTCAATTGGTCCGCTACCTGGAGGATCACTCGTTGATCAGTGACCGACAATACGGATTCCGCCATAATCGATCGACGGGTGATCTTCTAGCGTTTGTCCTGCATCGCTGGGGTGAGGCGATAGACCGGCGTGGCGAGGCTCTTGCTGTGAGCCTCGACATTGCCAAGGCGTTTGATAGGGTCTGGCACCGTGGTCTTCTGTCCAAGCTTCCGGCATACGGTCTACCCAGCAACCTGTGTTCGTGGATTTCCGGCTTTCTGCATGGGCGTAGAATACGTGTAGTCGTAGACGGACACGCTTCGGCGCTCATGTCGGTAAATGCCGGAGTTCCTCAGGGCTCGGTGCTGTCGCCCACCTTGTTTATTCTGCATATCAATGACATGTTGTCGCTTGGCAACATTCATTGCTATGCAGATGACAGCACGGTTCATGGGCGATACCACTGCGGGCCTCCAGGTTGCCGTGTCGAAACTGTGAAGGGACGCGAAGATCTTGTCATTGAGCTCAACCGGACCTTGGATCTCATTTCTACATGGGGTTCCAGGAATATGGTTGAGTTCAATGCCAAGAAAACCCAGGTGTGTGCGTTCACGTGCAAAAAATCCCCGTTCTCTCCCCTCCCCATTCTTCAGGGTACTCCCCTCTCAGTGCGGAATGACCTGTGTATCCTTGGTGTGGATATCCGCTGTGATCTCAATCCAAGGAATCACATCGAGGACGTAATATCTGCCACATCACGCAGGGTTGGAGTCCTGAACAGGGTGCGTCGGTTTTTCACGCCCGGTCAGCTTTGCCGCTTATATAAAGCGCAGGTCCGGCCGGGTATGGAGTACTGCTCGCACCTTTGGGATGGATCCGCCCAGTACCTGCTCGATGCCTTGGATGGATTGCAGCGGCGGGCCATCCGCATTGTGAATGATGCAGACGTTACGAGCAACTTGGAGTCGCTACAACTCCGGAGAGATGTCGCCTCTCTAAGCGTGTTCTACCGCCTGTATCACGGTGAGTGCTCTGAGGAATTGTTCAACTTGCTCCCCTCCTCTCCATTCCTAACCAGAACCCCGCGTGCTGGCTTGCGAAGCCATAGCTTGACGGTCCACACCATCCCGGTGCGAACCAAACGGTTCTCAAATTCGTTTCTGTGCCGCACCGTCAGGCTGTGGAATTGTTTGCCGGCGCACGTGTTCCCTCCTTCCTACAATCTTGGGTCCTTCCGCCGTGGTGTGAAGAGGCACCTAACCATGCCGGCATAATTGTTTCCATTGGCATGGGACTGCCGTCCGATGCCAATGGATACTCTGCCTGGGCGGCATTGGCACTTTCCATCAGGTGCAATGCCGCCACTATGCCAGGCCATTATAAAAAAAAAAAAACATAACAAGATTGAATATAAAGAATCCAATCTGCTCAAAAATATGTTATTTGTATAATAAATAATTATTTCATACAGACTAGTAGCTTTTGATTATTGAGTTGGGTTGTTTTATTATTTTATCAAAAAATCGATTTTGACTAAAAAAGTCGATTTTTGGAAAATTGGTTATTATTTGGTAAAAAAAATCAATTAATATAAAAATCGATTTCTCCCCAGCCAAGTCACATCCCTACTAGAGTCGTATTTTACCACAGATAACGTACAAAACTCAAAAGCTCGGCTCCTGTCAAGTATTATAACGTAGCGTTTAGTTGTTGCAATGAAAATGTGTAAAAATGGGGAGAATATATTATGTGTAAGTATATATGGCAAAAATGACTTTATATATATATATATATATTTAGTATTGATAATGAATATAACTTATTACCTACATATAGATTTTTTAGGATCATTTTACGAAAAGGTATTATCATTTTCCTACACTTGCTTTACTGCGAACAAAACGTTTATGTGGGGCCAACAATGGCGGAAATGAGTAGATATCAATGCAAAATCTTATTAAAATTTATTTTACTCCCTCAAGTTCTACAGAAATGTGACATATTCTATAATTAATAGTTGATTTTTTATATACATGTCATTATTGCCTTATTTCTGTGCATGATAAAGAGTAACTAGGCAGAAACTGTCCAGGTCCTTTAAAATATCTAATTAATTCTGATGTTATGCATGAACTTGATTGCAGAAGCATTGTTATACATAATTTTAGTCTTAGATAATCACTTTGTAATACACACAGATGCTAAAAGCGCAATTCAACATTTAGTTATTATAAATGTTCATCTTCGGCTAGGCTTCCTTTAGCTTACGATATTTTAAAAGATTTACAGGAGCATGATTCAGGCAGTATGAAAGTTATTCTCAAATAATAAATAACACCCAACAGTCACAAACATAGTCCTGACCCCACACTAAGATCGAGTCTTGTGTCGTGGGTATCAGTAACTACGAGAGACTTTACGGTCTCACAAACACCCAGACCCGGGAGAAATATTTGTGGGCCGCACAAATATTTCTCTCGGTGCGGGGATCGAACCCGCAGCCTCTCGTTTCACAGGCGGCGTCTAACCAACTGCGCCACGGAGGCTGTCTTCAGTCGATTCCCTCCCATATCGGATTGGTAGGTAATTAACTGGCCGACAAATTAGCAAGAGAAGCTGTAGTTGATGATGGCGTTGGTTTTGACTTTTGAGTGCTTACCTTAGTACACGAACCTAGTCGGAAATATTAAAGATATCTGCTTCAAAATTTGGTCTGAATTTTTTGATAAAAGATCACTTACGAAAGGTATTTGGTACAGAACTGTACAACAAAGTTTACCACGTTTTCTCTGGTTTGACCAATCTGATATCGGAAGGCTTAGTACTGTTACATGCTTTAGACTTCGCTCGGGACACATTCCGTATAAATTTGCGTTTTTAATGCGAAAAATCAATTCTCCGAACTGTTCTGAATGCGATGTAATATAGGACGTATATCATATTTTAGCGGAGTGTGTTCGTAACGAAGACTATCGAAAAACCTATTTAGAAAATCTAATTGATTTTAATCCTCTAAATGTTGGGTGGTGTAATATTATAGTATGTTGTCTTTCCCTCTTTCTGTAGAAGCTAAATTATTGTACAAATTGACTCGTATAGGTTTAAAAATTAGATTATGCTCTTAAGTTAATCAACTATTTGATTAGATTATATGTTTATAATGTTTTTATGGGGATGACATGTCCAGATTGGAACAAACTTCCTTTAATAAATAAAATAAACTAAAAAAGTATTTTTCGTAATTTTACCCCCATGAAAATTATTTCCGGCATTAAAAATATTTTTTATAAGTGTAGTGTGTATAAATGGATTATCCAATACTAAAATACTTTTTCAGTTCAGACCACTCGTTCCCGAGATGTGTTTAAACAAAAAAGAATCTGCTTTTTATGTATCAATATTATCCTGTGTAGAAAGAATAGATATTTATACGACTTCCACAGCACTATCCCAATGAGCTTATGACGATAATGTAGGCTAGTTTTGTAGTTAAAATGTAGGGCTTCTGATGCAGGTTTGCGTCAAGTTCGCGATGACTCATGACTTAAACCATATAAGGACTTAAAACATAATTTAGGGTTTAGGTACTTACTGCTTTTTATTTACATGGTTTAGCTTTATTTATATTTTGTGGGTGCGGCAAAGGAACATACTTATAACTTGTTGGTTAGTTATTGTCCCCGCCTATGAACTCTTAGCGGATTATTAGATTCCATATGATACTCTATCTGGTCGGCATTTGCACTTACCACCAGGTCACTGTGCCAAGCCAGAATAAGTTGTATAAGTGTATGTCGGTGATAAACACGAGACTCCTTTGTAGTGCAAAAAATGTTTTTAATCCAAAGGTTCTTGACCTCCGGGCCGGGCGTGTAGATGGAATCCCATAGTGACTCATATGTAGCGGCGCTAGTAGCGCCGCCTCTTGTTTCCTAAATTGCTCGTTCATTTCACCTGACGTCATCGCAGTTGGTGTCAAGGTTCCCTTTCTTGCTCTTTCTGTCTTGCCATTTCACTCGCTTTCAGTAACCTTAACTGTAACATTTGAATCCTCCTACTTTGTAGTCTTGTATGATAATTTGATTGGATGATGATGATTGATAATGATTTGAATGTTAACCTCATAAGATCTTACTTTTTGTTTGTTTACTCGCATTACGTTGGTCCATGAATGGAACTTTACTGAAGAATCTATCCTATTTATAATATGATTCGGTAATGATAGCATATGGTATCTGTGATGTGAAAGAAAATATAATCGAACTTATAATGTTTTTTCTGAGCTCTTTTCAGTACTAAACCTAAAATTATAATAAAAATAATTTTAGGTAATTACCTAAACATAACATATTTCGCATAATTATTTGGTAGATCCGCTACTTCAATTGCTTTATCTTTCCTATTCCTGTTTTTTATTTTGTCAATTTGGACAGATTTAATATTTCGATGCAGAAGAGGAATAAATATTAATTAAATTTCAACATTAGGGAACACAACGTTTCCTTAAACATTAGTAAATAGGTAGTAAGTACCTACTTATTTGTTATCACGTTCACCATTATAGATTATCGTGCGGACTGCGGTATTATTTTTGATTGTTGTTGGCATATATTATACATTGTCGGTTATTATACGTAATTATATATTATAAAATTAGATTCCAAATGAATAGGAAATGATTACCAATTAACCATTGATGTAAATATATACTTAATGTATGATATTTAATCCTTACTAATAATATAAAAGTGAAAGTTTGTGAGTATGGATGCATGGATTTTTGTTACTCTTTCGCGCAAAAACGGCTCAACAGAATTTGATGAAATTCGGTATAATGATAGTTGACAACCTGGATTAACACATAGGCTACTTTTTACACGCTTTATATTAGCTTCACTTGTATGTTTGTATGTTTGTATGTTTGTATGTTTGTATATTTGTATGTTTGTTTGTAACCGACTTCTTTGGGCGCGATTTTGACCCACTTTAAACGGCCAGATTTCGTTCAAATTTTGCACACCTGTCAAAGACCGATGACAATACAATAATTCGATTAAAATATATAATTATCCTGATTAGATTCGCCAGGATTAATTATTCTTATAATTGATGACCATTGCTACATTCATCGCTAGATGGCGTTAACATTGTATTCTTCCAAGAAGCTTATACCCAAATGGAGATTGCATTCCGTATAAAACACTGAAGCACAAAAATTTGACCTTGAATGCAATCGCTGTTGCCTGCTATCCTTTTCTTTAGAGTGACAATGAATGAAGTTCACGTGAAGTTCATTCATTGTTACGCTAAAGAAAAGGATAGCAGGCATCAGCGACGTCATTCAAGGTAAAATTTTTGTGCTTCACTTTTATATACGGAATGCAATCTCCATTTGGGTATAAGCTTCTTGTATTCTTCAAGTGTCAAATGTTACTACTGACCAACAGATGGCGTTATTGATTGGAAATACAGCCGTAGATGGATGTTTTTAGTCAAAACAATTATATAATAGTTAAAAAAAACTAAAATACACGCTTTAATAAGATATACAACTAAAAAAGTAAAAATAATTGATACTGAATTTAAGATAAGAAAATGGAGTAAAATACATATATTTTATTGTTACAAAGCGTGGGGTGCAGGAGGATAAGTAATTGTTGTAAACACCCCACGCTTTGTAACAATAAAATATATGTATTTTACTCCATTTTCTTATCTTAAATTCAGTATCAATTATTTTTACTTTTTTAGTTGTATATCTTATTAAAGCGTGTATTTTAGTTTTTTTTAACTATTATTATCCCGAAAAATGTAATATTCCCGTGGGATGAGTAACGAAACCAAATATACATATTATCTACTCTTTTAAATTGGAATAGTTGGCACAGGCACGGGATAGGAGAGGACAGGATTGACTGCTTGTCATTAGACTGAATGAGACGGGATATAACCGAACGGGAAATATAATCGAAATCAATGCACATATACGTCTTCCATTCGTTTATTTTATTTTTGACACATCGAGTACTGAATCAAATAGTGATGGCCTGATGCGTTATCGAATCAATTTTTTATAACAAACGATTTTATTTTTGAACAAGTTTTAATCGATTTAATACATATTTTATTTTTTGCTCCATGCATTGTTTTATAAAACTTCAGGGATATTTAAGTTACTTGATTTAATAATTATATTAAAATAAACCATTTACTCATGTTAAGTTAATATTCTTATCACTTCCGTCGGCAATAGTAATGTTGTTAAAAACAAATTGTGAAACGGCAACACTGGGCAGACAGGTGACGCGCGCCGCCATTTTGTGGTCACTCACAACGAGACGCCCGCGCCCGTGCTAGTGTTTTCCGTTCGCTGAATTTTAATTCACATTTTTCATACGTCGAGTTGAGTATTTATATTCCTCCGTATTGTGGTTGGTTATATATATCTCCGTATAATGGTTTCGGGAAATGTTATTGTCACTCGAACAGCCATCAACAATATTTATAGATAATGCGTCCTATCACTCTCGGCAAATTAACAAAATGCCAACGCAAGCCAGTAAAAAAAATGAAATAATAAACTGGCTCCGTAACAATGGCGAGGAGGTGGACGAGTCCCTATTAAAAGTAGAGTTACTTAAAATATTAAAAATGAGGAAGCAGCCTAAACGATACGTTATAGATGAAATGGCTGCAGAACATGGGCACACCGTCCTTAGAATTCCTCCATATCATTGCCAGTATAATGCCATAGAGCTAATATGGGCGCAAGTGAAAGGATATGCTGCGAGAATAAATACAACTCCTCCTTTCACCGCAAACAAAATGCTGGAGTTGCTTAAAAATGCGTGTGAAAATGTGACGCCTCATAACTGGGCGAGTGTCGTAGATAAGACGAAGAAAGAAATAATGTCTGATTGGGATCGCGATGTCGCATTTGACAACTTACCCATGCACTCATTAATAATTAGTGTTACTGGGGATACGAGTGACGACGACGCCGATTCCGACGAAACAGACGATTGTTTATAAATAAAAATATTAACAAATTACCTTTTAGTTGTTTTAATTATTTAATCCTTAAAGTACTATGAATTCCAACATGGTTTAACTGTTTGTTACAAGTAGGTACTAAACATTTATTTTCGTTGTAATCATTGTAATTATTTTAAATTAAACTCTTATTAAAAGTCACTTCAATACGTATACCTTTATTCATATTAATTAATTTGCAGCAAATACATTCGATCCTAATATTGGGTACTATATTACGTTTAACTGTTTTCATTAGCATTTTAATGTAATTTTATTTCAAATGATTCCGATTGATTGATTCTATTCAAAATCGTTTTTGTTATCTGTGGTCATTCGTTACGAATGGCACAACTCTAAGTGGGCGTTACCCGTCAAGAAAGTATCTACTTTTATTTCAAAATATTGTTCTACTGTAATGTCGTACTTTATAGGCGTGAACTGTCAAAAATAAAATAAACGAATGGAAGACGTATAGTTAATATACTTAGTTGAAGATGGTTTGAAACAGTCGCCCATGAACATTTAAATAAACTTTAGTTGTACAATCACTGAAGGACCCAAAGTAAAAGGGAAAATGGGGGGAAGAGGTGATAAGACCTTGATTAATTCGATTTATGTAGGAGTACAAGGTGACTCTACACTTTTCATAAAAGGTCATAATGATTTCTCTTCACATGTAAAAAATACGTGCAAAACAGTGATACTGATAAAAAAAACGAATCGTTAACGAGCGTATAATGAATTTCATGGTAATTCTTGTTTCGGCACACTTCATTATACAAACATAAAGAAAAGCCATTATTTCTGATATTTCATGGTCTTGATTTCGCCGTGGACGATTTCGTTGTGCTTACACGGTGCCTACCAATAATGTGTTGAGTAATTTATGCAATGCTCCATAAATAACAATGCACTCGTACACGTTCTATTTTCATTTTCAGGTCGGACAATGTTATTAGTGTATTTGTTATTATTATTATTTTTTACACATAATTATGAACTTCAGTTGGCAAACTGAAATTGAATCAGCACATGATTGCTCACAGCTAATTGCTAGGCCTGGAATTGAAACGGTTTAGACTTTAGACCATAACCCACAGTCCCACCGACAGGACAAAACATAGATATTAGGGAATATCAACAAAGTACTATTACACCATTTAAATAATTCACATGTAGAGAGGATGGACAAAAGGCGGTTAACTAAACAGATATCTAGGTACATGAGGCGATCCAAATCGATAGCACCCTCCGCAAGAGTCAGGTTGTAAGTACCCTGAACCGACGTGAATGCATGAAGAGATTAATGAAAGTTGACGAAGTGAAAGTAGTATGTCAGGATCAAGCAAAATGGAGATCCATATTCTCTGCCTACTCCTATGAAAAACAAGCGTGACTTTTATGAAAGTATTTATGTTTATCACATAGATAAAACTCAAGGAGTACATGCGCAATGTCAATTTTGTAAGTACGGGTAAATAGCTAATGAATACTTAGGTATATAGTTTGTGTATTTATGTATCATTATAGGTTGAACTTAATTCGAACCGCGTCATTAAATATTTACTATTGTTAAAAATGCCTTATTTCATTGAATTTTAAAGTAATTTTAATTCCGCTGCAATTTGGTTCTGCGTTCTGGGTGTACGATGATTGTATATTTGAATAGTTCTATGCGAACTAAAACATAAAGGTAAAATGCGATGCGGCATGCGGCAATACCACTTATAGCCTTGAGATAAAAATAAGGAAAATGTTTTAAGGAAAACTAAGTAAAAGAGGGAAAAATTGCAACATATATTCAAATATTAAATTGCGGTTATTTAATAAATAACAATTTATATATCTTACGATTAAAACTTTCAATAATCTACGATATGCGGAGAAACGAAAATAACTACCACTGGGATTTCTGATTGAAGAATTTTAAGATGTGACGTGCCATATGATTAAGAAAGAATTTTTGTCATAAATCGTGATTTTCGTTTTCACGATTTTTGGACTTCTCATGTAAATGAGTATTTTTACCGCTTAGGTTAACTTCAGTTCGGTTAAGGAACTTATCTGAACCAAAGAAAACTCAGTATCTATAGGGGTTGATCAAAAGCCTGGAAACCTAAAATCGTGATTTGTAACAAAACTATCAGGCAGTTTTTATTCAATTTTGGCACAATAGTACCTAGGGGGATTTAGGAACATGTGTTTTATTAAATAAATTAAATACCATATGTCAATATCACTCTGTATACATCCAAAAAGATCCATATATCCATCCATAGTCGTGACCCCACTCTGAGATCGAATCATGTATTATGGGTATCAGAAACCACGAAAGACTTGTCGGTCTCACAAACAGCCAACCCGAAACAAATGCAGGTGGAATACATAAGCATTTGTCTCGGTGCAGGGATTGACCTTCATAGCCGGCGTCTAACCAACGGCGCCGGTAAGACTGCCTCACGAAGTAGATTACTCTTTGGGAATTATGATTGGGGACATCATTGGTAGACATGCGATATTTTTCAGATAACTGGCTATTCATGCGATATACTCGAAAATGCGTTGGAAAGGTACAAAGAAGTGTGGAAAGCGATGCACTCAATGGCCGAGGGGAATAAAAAATGGTTTACGGAAGGGAAAATAAGCAGCAGTCATTATGGCGGTAATGTCACGCAATTGGTGGTGGCCTTACAAGATAGATGCGAAGATTATCCGCACATGGATATGGTAGAAAGCTGTAAGTTATTACCTTTTAATTTATTGCTATAAATGGCGAAACGAACATGCCATTCGCTTAATGGTAAACGATACGAACGCTCATGAACAATAGCAATGCTTGGTATGCCACGGAGCTCGCCATCCTAAGACATAAGATGTTAAGTCTCAATATGTCCAGTGGTTACTCTGGTCACAATGCCTTGCAAACCAACAAAACAGTGCATATACACTACTGTTTGGCGGGAGAAATATCCAGGCGGCGTCTCACATATGAGAGACATACCAGTAAATGTATGTACATACTTAATTGCGAATATGAAGCTGTCGGCGCATCATACACATTGGGAGTGTAGTATTTGGAAAAATAAACGTAAAATTATGTTGAATAGTATGAGGGCGGGACAGGCTCCTTGCTGTATCAGCCCATATACGACCCACGTACGATTAAGAATGGTTAGACCATTGTAAGTTTGATATTATTGCAAAATACATTGTTTTTTGTTGCAGACAAACTTACTGTAGGCAAGACATCAGTGTTAAAGAGTGATTCAATCTGGGGAATTTTACGAGGGCTTGAATCGTTCACACATTTGTTTTATTTCGCCAACAATTATACTGTAAGTATAAAACTGTTGGGTTTCACCACAGATCACTTGTGGGTTTCACAATAGAAACCCAAACCAGATTTACCCGTTAGGTGCGCCACAGACCTGACCCATGACTTCATTATAAAAGTGTCTAACATATTATGATTCTGATTTTATTATATCACTAGTTTTCAATAAGATCGACAGATATTACAGATATACCGACAGGCTTATCTCTACATATGCTTTAAATTAACAGATTGTCCTGCCAAACATGTTAGGTAGATATACCAAGTAAATCCATAAGTACCTACGTGGATAGCTTAATTTTTTGAAATAATTAATGACATTGAGCACGGTTTTCAGGAAGTCTGGATAAACGCTACTGAAATTAATGATTTCCCGGCATATAAGCACCGGGGATTGTTAATAGATACTGGACGACATTATTTATCAGTGGAAAATATTAAGAAGACCATAGACGCATTGTCTATTAACAAAATGAATGTCCTACACTGGCACATAGTGGATGATCAAAGCTTCCCTTTTCAAAGCACGAGATTTCCAGAGTTAAGGTATAAACATATATATCTAACCAATGTGATATTGTCGTTGCACAAAAACTGCCTGATTCTCACTACATCACAAAGATAAAACGAATTTGTTGGCGTTGCTTTTCTGCTGGTAAGAAACTATTTGATTGGCCGTACCACCAAAAATAATATTTAGTAAAAGCTATATCTCTGTTTTGTTTGGACGTCCTCATAGTAACTAGCGTTCTTAACAGGTATGAGGCCATGTGTGTTGCCTTTCATTAAGAGGAGGGGTAACGCCAATGACCTTGCTCGAACGGGCGGCACCAAATCTCATGCACCGGCGCACGCCGGCTCACGACGTGCGAGCGAGCGCGCTGCTTTATACCTATTCATTCATTATTTCGCTGCGGACAAAACGATATATTCGTAGTGTTATTTCACTCGATGTTCCCATCGAGTACAGTTAGGACCGTAGTGTATGATTAATTCACTTACAAACGTCAGAGCTATCGTGGCAGAATTGCACGAACGCTGACTGTTAAACGAGAAGACGCGGGTTCGGTCCCCGCACTTGTAGTTCAATTTTTGTGTTTACTTATTTCATCTATCTATACCAATATTACATTTTAGATTTTAAATATTTTTATTTTTGTTTTTCTTTTGTAATATTACAAAGAGGATAGATACATTTATATTTTTGGATTTTTATTTACAATGAAACTCAAAAATTACTGGACCAATTTAAAAAAATATTTCGATTTTCTAATGGTCTAATCCGGGATTAACAGAACTATATATTTACCTGAAGAGGTAAATATATAGTTTATAAGGGTTTAAATGGAAAATAAAAATGTTCAAAAAAAATTATCTCGAATGGTTTTTATTTTTCATTTCAACCCTTATTTCAACTCCTTTAGCCAAACATACAGCCAATGTTACTCCAGGATAATGTTGGATTCGAATGGTGAAAGAATTTTAAGATTAAGTCGGTCGGTTAAGTAATTTTTGTGTTTATTCATAATAAACAAATATCGAAATATTCAAAAATCTAAAATACAAAAATGTAAAAATACACATGTTACAAAAATGCAAAAAATGAAATGTTTCTTTTATAAAATATTATAGGTTAGACATATAGATGAATTTATAAACAAAAACAATCGTATCGATGCGGGGATCGAACCTGCGGCCACAACAATCATCTAGCGATCGGTCAAACCTTCGGGCCAACAATACTTACTTCTCGGTGACTAAATTACCGGTAACTATCTATTATATTAGTGCCTATTTTGGTGTTTAAATGTTACCTACTATTTCAAATATGATCGGAACATAACAATTCATTTATTTATATGTTGGGTAGGTCTCTCATAAGTTGCATGAAATTCAATTGAAATATTAAAACATCGCACGATACTTATATTTTGCTATGTAGGTACAATATTATGATCGTTAACTTTAACAAAATAAATATACTATTATAGTACAGTTACTTTCTACTAAGAACATAAATAATAATTTTATAAAATATGGTAGAATATTTTTTTCAAAAAAATATCTTCAATGATTTTTATTTTCCATTTTAACTCATGTCAACCCCTTTAGGCAAATATACAGCCTATGTTACTCCAGGATAATGTTGGAATCGGATGGTGAAAGAATTTTAAGATCGGTTGAGTAATTTCTGGTTTATTCATAATAAACAAAAATCGTAATATTCAAAAATCAAAAATACAAAAATGTTAAATAAAAATGTTACAAAAATGCAAGAAATAAAATGTTTCCTATATAAAATATTGGGTTAGATAGTAGATAAATGAATTTATAAATAAAAACATTTGTTTCGATGCGGGATCGAACCCGCGGCCACACGTTTTTATTTGGCATCCAAGCAACAGCGCCACAGTTGCAGTGACGTAGTATAGTAATTTACTACGGTTAGACCGGCCGTAACCGTTCTCAATGAATGTGTCGAGCGAAATAGCAATATTAAATTTACGTAGATATTGCGAAGACAAGCGACATAGGTCCGTTTAGCACGGCGGTTCGTCCCGCAATGATTTGTTGGGCGACAGCGGGGACGTGCTCGCGATTTAGAGTATCGATAATGTGAAAAATTCGTTAAAAATAAATGAGACAGAAATTAGAAAAAATAAAAAGAAGGTCCCATCCGCCTTGCATTTCTTAACATCCTGATGATAATAAAATAATCCTAGTGCTCGTAGTTTAAGAGAAAAAACGTTGTAAATGCGAATATAGAGGTCACTTTGCAATTTTATTTCAAGTACTTTTAATACACTTTTAAGAATTCTGAAAAGAAGGGCCCAAGCTCCATATAGTGTAGATCAACATATATTTTTTTTGAACACCTAATAATAAAGATCACCAAGAAAAAACGTTGTGAAAAAGGCCATTTCACATAGACCCCACTCTTAAAGGGACGCAATGAATCCTGTTTTTATTGCTATGAATCGCGAGACGGGTAATGGTAAACGATACTAACGCTCATTGACAGTAGCATTTAGCAAAACCATTTACAACACCATGAATTACAAAGCAATGCTTGGCAGTCTACTGCGCTCGCCATCATGAGACATGAAATGTTAAGTCTCAATATACCCAGTAGTTACTCTGGCTACAACCTGAACACAATAGTGCATTTACACAACGGTTAGTGTAAGAAATAGACATTGCGGTAAAAATCACCTTCATAAAATACCTTGCAAGACAGACACATAAGCAACAAACCATCGTATTGGAAACCTATTCCGTAGATCTTTTCCCTTTTATTCAAATAGCAACCGAACGTTTAGGGTTATTAATATATGATATCATTACATGATTTTATTCCTGTCCAGTGAACAGGGAGCGTATTTTCCGTCCATGATATACACGAAGTCTGAAATTGCGGAGTTGATTAAGTTCGCGCGAGACCGGGGCGTCCGAATTGTGCCTGAAATTGATGTACCAGGTAAGCAATACAATTTTTAACACTATCGAAAGACATGGCCAATGTATGTATATTTATTTAGCAGGCTTGTAAACAGTTTAATTTTCACAAGAGTAAAAGAAGATAACTAGTCCAAATAGTTTCAATGTTGTATTTGATTCCTGGCTTCAGACAATCACAATTATGAGCGCGTTAGTCTTGTTTGCTTGAGTTGGTAACAGAAGCCTTATAAAGTCTACATGGTCATTCCATGCTGAAGTTTAGAGCACACACTTCTCAGTTATCGACTTTATTGACTTTTCAGAACGTGTATATTCCATTTTAATCGGTTAAGTACAGTTAGTTTATCGGTAAAGAAAAACTTTGTGGGTCATACATTTTCTACATGGAATTTATATGTTATGTACCTAAAGTTCTTCAAACTGACGGTAAAGAGAAAGTCTTAAGCCCTCTTAACCCTAATCACACCCCGTAGTATGTGACTCAATATTGACACTGGATAGCCTCGGTAGCACGTTTGGCAGCCGGCAGATAAACTAGATTATAATTTAATCCCCGCAACGAGACAAACGTTTGCGTGGCCCACAAATTACTTCGGGTCTGCGTGTTGTGAGACCGAATAGTCTCATATTTTCGGAATCCCATGACGTAAGATGAATCTTAATGTGGAATTAAGAACAGATCTCATCCTAAAATGTAGTGTGACTGTTGGGTATATCCTATATTCCTACAAAGGTCTTCTTTCTAGGTCACACGCGATCCTGGGGAGTGGCGTATCCTCAGCTCTTGACCAAGTGTTACGAGAACAATAAGTTCACAGGCTTAGGGCCTCTTAACCCTACCAGTAACTTCACGTTCAAGATGCTCCGCGACCTGTTCCAAGAGGTGCAGGCTCTGTTCCCGGACCAGTACTTCCACGTGGGGGGAGACGAGGTCAGTTTGGGCTGTTGGTAAGTCGTTGATAATTCAACAGTCAAACTAATCTTAAATATCCATAAGTAATAAGGAAGTAATTTAGCTTTCAGGACAACTACTTCAAACGACGTCTTGTCCGTGCTAATTTTATGTGAGTCAGCTGTGCTCAGTAGTATCTAAGTACTATCAATCCGACTACCTTTTCTTTGTTTTGCTCTACAGATAAGACGTAGATAACACTAGGTAAATTCAAGCGAGAGTTACCCTATTCACAAGATTAAGCTATGGATATTGAGCATCATAAAATAGAAAAGAAAAAATCTTTTGTTTTGCAGGGAGTCCAACCCAGACATAAAAAAATATATGAACGCGAACAACAAGACGGTAAAGCAACTGCACGCTGATTTCATGTTGAAGGTTATCAACCTGCTGGGGAATAATACCAAGACCATGGTGTGGCAAGTAAGTATTGCACCGAACTCATAAAGATAAGGTATAATCTAGACAGTTTTCTACACATTTTATAACTTTTCTCCAACGCATAAGTTCAACATTTATAAAAAAATCAGACGGTTTTCAGCTGTTTTTTAACCTACTCCAATGACAATAATGCCACGTTTCGTGAAATCGAATTGGAAGGATAGTATTTCCATTGACCTCTAGCTCTTTCATCTTCCTTTTCGCTTTTTTAATTTGAAAAAAGCCAATTTGTTATTAGATTTATTATAATTGTGTGAACTGATTTAGGTTGTATGTACATCCATTCAAGGCGTTAGCAAGTAAAGGCGCCGTATTTATTTCTATTCTTTTTGTTGTTTCCAGTATTAGTTTCAATAGAAGAAAATATATGACATCGTAGTAACCACGCGCAAGACGCTGCAATATCTGATTATGATCTTTTTTGCTCTTTCAGGAAGTGTTCGATAATGCGGTGCCCACATCAATCGATACCCTTGTGCAGGTGTGGAACTACGAGTGGATCACTGAAATGGTGAAAGTAAGTTATGGTTAAATGAATGGCCCTGCTGTAATCTGTAGCAGTTGCACTTTACAGACTAGTATGTAAATCGTCATCGTTTTTTCATTTCATAGGAACGCAAAATCAGCAAACAGATCACCTGATGATAAGTATTAACTGCCGATAGATGTGTTGCCGGCCCATAGATCGGGAAAGTAAAAAGATAGGGGGAGAAAAGGGGTATTGAGCTGTTGCTTTACGTCGATTTCCTGTGAGACAGTGGTGGCATCTGTGTTATTTATTTATTCATACTTAGTCGTGACTCTACCAATTTTAAGAAAATCGTGGTAGAAAGGACGCAAGTAAAAAGTGAATCCTTGATTATACATTCACATACTTACAATCGGCATAATCTTCAGTAAAATAAGTGCCAAAAGTCAATTACATATAAGTATTAAGTTTAGTCAGATTACATTTTAGTTTATGAACGTACGTTTTCTTCCTAGATTCTAGCAGCCAACCGATTAGTAGTGTTCTCGTCGTCTTGGTACTTGGACTACAAAAACTTCGCTTGGACGGACTACTACCAAGACGACCCTCGACTGATGGTTTACCAGAAGGACCCGCACGCCAAGTTGAACAACATTCTCGGAGGGGAGGTTTGCATGTGGGGCGAGAGAGCGGATGACTCCAATATTATCATGAAGTAATGTACCAAGCACACCGTTAATATTACTGTTTCTTGTACATTTATAATTCTAAAATGTCTTGGTGTAAATCATTTCGTCATTTAGGTATTTTAGTAAAGTCCGTTAACATTGAGAGATTGCAGACACGAATGGCTAAAATGTATATTATTGTTAGATCTACAGCTATTTCGGGCTTGGATGTTGGACAAGAGCTCTTATAGTTTATAAATACCCACGACACCATATTTACTAGAATTCACATTTTATTCTTCTTAGTTATTTTTCGAAATAAATGTTCTATAGGCTTCGAATTATATTGCAATTAAGTACTGTTTTGCCTTTACAATTACCACATGGTTTCCCAAGAAGACAGACTAAACCTAGTTTGGGAACTCCAGGATTATTATTTTAGAAATTATGTTTAATTAGTTTTTACGAAATTGTAACACAATTTGGCAAATGACTATACTTTTTATTTATTAGTTGCAACTGTTTTTTTTTTTCTCAGAGTATGGCCGCGGACGAGTGCAGTAGCCGAGCGACTATGGACCGGCCTCAACTACACAAACCCGCCCAAAGATCTCGTGACGACGTTCGTAAAGCGTCGATTAGAAGAGCACTCGTGTCGCATGCGCCGGCGAGGCATACAGTCGCAGCCACCCAACGGACCTAGCTTCTGTATTGGAGATGCTTAATGTACATTGGACAAACACTTAAGTCAGGGGTCGACAACTTGCGGCACTTTGGTCGTGAAGCTGCGGCTCTTTAATTTTATACGCCAATAAAATTTAATTATACAAAATAAACTAAAATTCATTTTGAATCGATTAATGAGAATTAGGCACCATTTCTATCTTTCAACAACTTGTCCACTCTTTTTACCACACCTCTCCCCCGTGAAAGCATCGTAAAAGCTGTTAGAAAAAAAATTGTGGCCCTTTAAAATCTTAGAAATGTTGTAAATTGCTATTTTCGGCTCTTCCGACTCAAAAGGTTGCCTACCCCTGACCTAAGTCTATTATTTGCATTGAGGATACTAGACCGGACAATAAATCCGTGTGCACTATTCTTGGAAAATCAAGCAGATGAGGACCTAGTGGAATGAGATAGAAGATAGTGCGGCTGCGCCAGAGAGACATAGAAAGAAATAGCAGTGCATGTACCACTCTTTTTAATCGACTACAAAAAAGGAGAAGGTTTATAATACAGCAGACTGCTTTTTTTATATGCATTTTGTTCAGGGTGTCCTCTCTAGTAACATGCCTCAATGCTTAATTGTTTTACTGCTGAGCTTTTCTACTTTAATTGGCTAGCCTGGGACTGATGATCCGTTTTGCATAAGAGATAAGTTCTTATTAACTTAAACACAAGCTCACACAAGTGCCTCATAATGTTCTCCGAGCTTATTTCCGTCCAAAAATAAATTATATCTTTAAATTTGCGTTATTAACGCCCGAATACTGGAACGCCATTCAAATAATAAGTTGCTCTTAACAGCGCACTTAGCCAGTACATTAAAGCGGGATTGACGTAGTTAAGCACAACTTATATTTAAGTTGCGTTCTAGTACTCGGGCGTAAAATTTGGATGAAAAATACAAAAATTGTTAATTAAAGAACGAGTAAGTAAGGATCGTTCATATTATATCAATCAGTATAGTTCCAGGCTAACAACATAATATATTTTTGTGCTTTTTATATGTTTATAGTATACTGTATACATACTATTTTTGTAATGATAATAACGCTAAAAGACAAATAGAGAGTACCAAAGTTATACGGCAATTTCGCGGGATTGCCTTTCTAATGTTCAAGTGCTTTATATTTGTAATAATCGTAAGTTTTAAAGTAATGAGTCTCATTTTGAATTCCACATAATGGTCACGGCGCGGCGCGGCGGGCAAGTTTTATAAGATACAGCACACTTTTATATATTTGGAGTCACCGTCGTTGTTCAAAATTTTTTGTCGTTGAGGTATTATCGAGATGGTACTAGTATGGATAAACTGCCAGAAGATCATCACTGATCAATCCACATATACCTACTATACACATGACGGTTAGGTGTACTTATGTTGCAAAAACAGGAAAAAAGACTTTTTACCTGAAAAATAACACAAAATATGTAACTATTATTTACTCCTCATGTGACAAATAAAATTTTATAAAACTACCTAACGGGAACAAAAAATATTTTGTTTACAATAGTTTGCTCGTTGGAAATGTTACGATTTAAATAATATGTACTTCAGAGTTTTGAATATATTTTATCTATACTCCAAAATAAATCAATTTTAAACCTCACATTACACATTATACAACGTCGATAGTGATATTAAAAAAATTAGGAGCTAAAATAGCTTTAAAATATTTTGCTACATTTTAAATTAGATGAATAACTACACTGTGCCTCGAAAATATGAGAATATTTTATATTCATGATTGCATATTATGTGTATAATTAAGCTTAAATGTAACTGATGTGTATACAGAGTTTCAGTTATTTTGAAAAATATTTACATGATAAATAATATGATGAAATTAATTTTGTTTCTTTTATTTGCCCCCTTATGTGATATATGAAGTGTTGGTTTTTGTTTTTCATGTTAAAAAGATTTGGTACCTATTAAGATTTTAATAAAGTAAGCTCTTGTATTTGCCCGCTACAGAACAATATTCAGCTTGGCCCCTATATAACAAAGTACTCTATGCAACGGCTGGTTGTGCGCGGGCCACGCCTTGAGGTCTCACGTGTGATGCGATTTAAATTATTAGCATTTTTTCATCCTTTGCCCCACTTGTTAATGCTAACCATTTTATTTTTATAAACAAAATAAGTAATTGAGTGGTGAACAAATACCTCCTTCAAGGGTTTTTCGAGATTCTGGTTTGAAAATTGGTATGCAATCATATGGATACCATGTAGATAATAGTTCAATATACATAAGATGCTTCTTAATAAAGTCGGTTGATTTGTCTCATTTTAAAATCTATGCAAACTAATGGTGTGATCCAGCTTTGTCCGGTAGCAGATCACAGGCACAGATATACTCTTACTCCACTCCATAACGGACCGATTAAGGTTTAAATTATAATCCGCCTACCGCCCTCACAGGTTTCACTGCAGGGCATTTTTGAGATAAGTGCTCGACCCAAATCCCAATAGTTGATTTTCTCGACTCGACTAATGGAGCAACCATAGATAATTACCTAGTGTGGTCGGTAAAACCGGTTTTTAGAGTATCGATTTTTGAATTGCAACGACAAAGCTCTATTTACTGTTTCTCTATGAGTTTTTGTAAACATTTTAGTTTGAACATGTGCATTTTGTATTTATTTTTTGTTTTGTTTATGTAGGACATGAAATCTTTTGTTTGCACACGTTAAAATATAAAATGTCCGGATATCTCGAAGTAAAATATCCATTCAAATCAAATCTCGGCCTGAATCCATTCAAGGTAAGTGTTCATTTATGACAAGAGCGCGAGTGTTTCGACATCAAAACATTATGTGAATATTGTCAACAGTCATGGAAGAGGCAGTGGTGTATATTGCGGCCAAGTCCAACGTGTTCAGGAGGTAGTTTGGCGGTGTATTGTAGCGAGGCAGGGGCTGCGGCGGGTAGCGTGGAGCTACCGTCCGGGTGTGTTGTGCGCAGGGCGAAGTCCCGCACTCGGCCGCATGCGTTCGCGGTGTTCTCGGTGGAGGAACCGTGCAAGCCCCGCGTGCTGCTGGCCGCATCGAGCCTGCACGATGCGCAGCTGTGGATGGACAAAATCCGCTCTTTGTTGAGTGGTAACAGATTATTAGGTGAGTCCCACCTTCAATTGTTGTTTATTGGGGCTATGTCGATGAGTCAGCTGCTGCATCACATGCATCAATAAAATGTGCGATAAATATATCTGTTTATGGAAAATAAATAAAATTATCATCATTGAAATGTTGATGATGATGCTTTTTGAATAATTTAAAAGAAAATAAAGGCTAATAAGTTACTTGTAAAAAGTGAATACCAAATATTCCTAACAACTATTAATATTTACTAATTATATTGATTTATGTATAATCTCATGGTTTTAATTGATTTGTATTTTTATATTTTCAATAACATTAAGTAATGTTACTATTAATATTATTTTTTTGTATATTCCACCACATTCAAATATAATCAATTCAATTCATAATCTTAAATAATAATGTATTATTTCTATAGGTATTTTATCTTTTAATTCAAAATATTTTTAATAGCATTGAAACTCTTATTGTATGACATTTTAGAGACAGATATGGTTAATTTAACTTTTGATTTTATTATAAGAAATTGCAGGATTTTGTAAAAGGCAAATATAATAATTAAATAATTGTGAATAGAATGTATAATTACTAAAACTTAATCACATCAAATAGATTTTTTAATGTTAATCTATGTGTAAGGATAAATTAATATTCTTCCATAAAATTTAGTTGAAAAATAGACTATGCTTTTAACAGATTAATTTTTCAAAGCTTTCAATTGTTTTAAATAATGGGAATCTTTGTGCATTGACCTATATCCAGCAATGGTTTATAGTATTTTTTATGTTATTGTATGTGCCTAGAAAAAATTCTATACTTCCATAAAATTTAGTTGAAAAATAGACATTCTTATAACAGATAAAAATGCTTTGGAACTTTAGAAATTGTTTTAAATAATGGAAATCCTTGTGAATTGGCTTATGTCCAGGGATGGTGTTGTAGCTGTACCTAGTTATTAATGAGTATTCAATGGTTACTTGGTTGTGGATTTTTTATTTGAATCTCCAACAAAGATAACCCATAACATATACATTAAACTACATATTTATCTTTCTGTGTGCATCTTCAATTACAGGAGAGTATAGCTTGCATATTTAATATTGTATCATAGCAACCACACAGAGTTTAAAACACACTCAAATATACCACATTCTCATATACAGTGTTTATCAAATTTCAGGAATACTATCATAATTTAGTCTGACTAAATTATCTATATGTCCTTCAATTTAACAGTCTTAGAGTTCAGTTGAATAACATATTAGTTGTAAAATTACAGGCCATAGATTAAATGCTCATACCAATACAAATGGATGTATGAGCTAGTTGTTTCTTTTGTCCATTAAGGTTTAAAGAGAATAAAGCTTTCATAATTTTCACTAATAATTAAATTAAATAACAAAAAAACACCCAACAGTCACATACATAGTCCTGACCCTACACTAAGATCGAGTCTTGTGTCTAGAGTATCAGGAACTATGAGATTATTATTCAACCTTTTTTTATGTGTAGCCCGGATGTAAGTGACTAGTTGTATCATGTATTTATAATTGTTTTTAAAAATAAAAATAAGCTCTGTAATACAAACATATTAATAGTTGTGATGTAAACAAGTATTGAAATAATATGTTTTTCATCAATGGATGTAAATAAGGCAAAATAATAGTAAACAAAATGCTTCAATAAGTTGCTTACATTGTTTGTTACATTATGGGAATATGGCATCATGCATTCTATTAACAACTATTGCACACACTCATTAAAAACAAATTAGGGTAAACATCCCAATCAGTGACTGAGTGTTGGCTGTAGTTTATTTTTGGAATTTGGTTCAATAATGTATGGTATGCAGTTAGGATTGTTATCAGTGATAAGTGTGAGAATCTACACTGTAAGTTCCTGGTAGGACTACCAAAATTTGTGGATTTTCCATAGACATTTTTTTTAATAATATCCTACATTTCAATATATTTTATTATGTAGGAGAGTTCAAATTTTCTACACTGTACTCTACTGTATCAACTCATATATGTCCCAATGACTGGCACGGGCACCCCTACATACCAAGAGTCTGATTGAGAGTGGTTAGGCCCTATAGGCCACTATGCTGTTCTAGTATGGGTTGGGGAACTTTACATACTATAGAGAATTCTTACGAATTGCCCTGATCTGTAATTTGAACCCATGACCACCGTGCCAGCCGCGTTTGGTCTGATTACCGACAGGCCTTCACGCACATTTGTTACATGATGTGCAAAATATAAAATGTTGACCCGTATTAAGCATGCTACAGCTATTTTAGGGATGTCGATTCGTGCACCATTGATGTGCCAGAAGTTGATATATACTATTTGTTATCATTTAGTGATTTACCAAATCAATTATTATTGTGCAAGTCAATTTCTATCGGTGCAAGTATACGCACCAGTGCCCGCGGACTACTGAGTGCGTAAGTTGGATTTCGTATCCACAATTCTATAGTCTAGACCCTGATCCGCATCCGCACTCGCCCAATGCAGATATACAATTTTAACATTATTCATTCTCTGTTTATGCGCATACCCTGAAATAACAAATTATTGTTCCAATTTTCCATACCAACGTCATCATATTGAATGTTAATTTTAATGGTGGACATAAACAGTGCTTGCTATTGTTGTCACTTTATTGGAATTCACTTTACGTAGGTCCTTTGAAATGTCTCACTATCTAAAAATATCGATACAACATCGACAACATATTTAAAAGAACATGTAGAGTTACGTAGAAATCCCTGATTCGGTATTTCCTGTGCGCTATGACCTGTCCTTCAAACGCGGCTCAAAGATAGTACTCTTCTTAGAGAAGGCCGCGACTTGGCTTTGTTATTATTATTATTATTTATTTATTGCTCTCCACAATTGTTAAATAGGTTTTACAAATTTAAAGAATACATAATCGTGGACCCTGCAGGGCACGGCAACGTTAGGAGAGGAAGAGAAACTTTTTCTTTAGTATATAAAATCGAAAAATTGGGTAATTAGACCCCTAGTTGGATTGTTAGACCCCTAATAGGTCCATGAGCGGCGGTGACCGCTTACCATTAGGCGGCCTTCTGCCTACTAAAGGCCAATAAAAAAAATCAGGTGTAGTTAAAATGTTAAATGAGTTTCTGGGAATTGGAATTTGCGTCTGGCATAGCCATAGGCTCCCAGACTATCGCATCTCATGAGGAATTCGGAAATCAGATTGCCAATATGAAAATGACATCTGTGGTGTCTCTTCTTAATTATTTGGGATACTTTATACAAAAGGATTCAAATTAAAATAATGTGACAAAAAACATAACATTATTTCCCAAGCGGGTAAAAATCGAAGAGAAGTTTTTTTAAAGTAAACCAACATGTTGGTGTAAGCGGTGCGAGATTATGCAATGCAGAGGAATGCATCATTTGAACAATAAGCCCGTCCAACTAAAACTAGGTGCGGCCACTAGTATTATATCAAAACTAGTATCAGAGTAAATTGACAAATATATTTACAATAGTACAAATAATTCCGAGATTTTGTTATTGGGTTTTTTTAATCACTTTTATTTTAACAACAGTATCATTAGGAAAGTTTATAAATTGGAATATTACGAGTTTCCGTGATGAATCACCTGTCTCATGCGTATTGGCGCTAAAACATAATAACAGCCAAACAGCCCAGGTCCCACTATAGGGTGAGCCTTACAATCGGGAGTTCGATGGGGAGGGTTTAGGCCATAGTCCCACGCTGGCCTAGTGCAGGTCGGCGGACTTTTACATACCATATAAATTCATCTGAATCGCTATGGTATGCAGGTTCCTCACGATGTTTTCCTTTACCGTTATAGTGTGTGGTGATTGACTATCAATACACACATGACTCTGAAAATTCAGAGATATTCTCTGGGATTTTAAATCATGACATTGTCCTTCAAACTGAAACACAATGGTGCCCTTACACAGGAGTTTGGGGGTAGAAATAGACCTATCCAGACGGGCTCTCACATATGAGAGACCAATCTATATGAATAATGATGAAATGTATTTTTTTTCCGTTGTTCCAGGCACGGAGCTGTTAAAGGACTCATACTCAGTATCGGTGGCACCCACGGAGTTGTCTCGCAAGTTGTGCCTGAGCGGTGTGGATGGAGTGCTAACTCCTTCTGCAACTGGTGTATTGCTCGCGCCTGCGCACAAGCTGGCTACGTTCATCGACTGGGCGCATGTGATCGACGTAGTGGTCACTGATGAAGACGGCTGTAAAGAGTGCGTTGTGAAGATTGATAGGTTTGTAACTTTGTATTGGTTTTTTGGTATAAGGGGATCTGATAGTGGTATGTTTTTATCGTGATTGGAATGTAGTTTGATGGTAAGTTTAGAGCAGGATAGGTTGGGTTTTCAAAGTATGATGATTTATCTATTGCTTGTAGACATCATAGTAAGCGGTTACTACCACTAATCATTGCAGTTTTCTAATTCCTACAAATGAGTTCGATAGTAACATAACTCTATGGCAATATCCATTAATACAAACAGCAGCCTTACCATGACCGTTGTTTAAGCGATTCAATTCCGATGCAATTCAATTTAGGTTGTCATTTTGTTTCGTACCATGACCATGTTTATACTGAATCGCAAGTAAGTCGCAAGATAACCAAATGAGTGAACGCAAAAGTCTATGATCCGTAATGCTAGCAAGAGATAGCGCTATACAATGACAGTATTTTTGTTTCTTTCTCACCGGACTTGTTAGCAGCGTTCTGAAACTCAATCGTGAAAAAGATTCGATTATTTTTACAATTGATAATTTGTATTATTGTACGATGTATTAAATTTGGCTAAGACTTCCTTTTATGTAAATGTTGCAGATTGACATAGAATAATATTTTAACTGACGTTAAATCAATTTGCATTTAAATTGATTATTATATTATTTACATGTGCATCAACTTGAAAAAGTGTGTGTCAAACTTATGAACGTTTCTCTAGCATTAAAAATCAAGATTGTGACATTGTCGGAACGCGGGTGTTTTGATTCTTAAAACTAAAGTGATTTTGATTTATTGTTGTTTTACCAATTCACCTTAATAATATTTTGAAGAATGGGGTAAGTGATTCTGATTACTATTAAGGTTTAATATGATTGACTTTGTTGTCATTCAGAAATCGAAATATCTTGCAATACCAACTCCTTGCATCCACTTCAAATTTAAAATATGTTAAGTGTTTTTTTTTCTTATACGCAGCGAACCCTCGCGTAAACGAGTAACTTACGCGCAACTTGACCACTTATGGGAGTTTTTAATTAAACATAAATCTTTGGCCATGGGCCGCAATAAAACAGCTCAAGCCAGAGAATTTAGTCGTCGCATGTGGGAAGAAATAGCCCTAAATTTAAACGCCCATGGAGATGGTGCTGTAAAGAATTGGAAGGGATGGTGTAAAGTATGAACGCTACCATGTATATACGTACACAAATAACATGAATTATATGTACATACTATGTTTTAATAAGAATTATCCTTTTTTTATGAATTAATATGGAATTAATTAAACATTTAATTTTTTTAGTATTGGAATGACTTTAAGTCAAAATTAAAAAAGTCGGCTGCGACAGCCAATTTATCCCAGCAGAGGACAGGGGGGGGTCCATCATCCAACAAAACAATGACGGACCTTGAAAAAAAATACCTCCAAATTTTGGGACTGGGTTACCTGAAATAAGAGTGGAACCATTTGAGGAGGTAATATTAATTATTACAAGTATTATATTCGGAATAAAATATGTTTAATTTTGTTACCATTAATGTTTGATTAAAATTTTGTTTAAGTAATAGAAATCTTTTATTTTACAGCTTATAGAATTAGAGGTACTAGTAGAACCTGACATTTCTCAGCCAGGATCATCGCAGGAGGTAACACTACCTTCTTCCTCCCCCGAACAACCTACTTTCCGTCGTTCACCACGCAAAACAGCACCTCCCCAACCCAAAACACCTCCTCAATCCAGAAAAACCTCCCAACATTGAAACACCAGCAGCAACAACTCGCCGTTCACCCCGTCGTCCGCGTAACCTCATACCAACCTTTTCGCCATATCCTCTTGTACCGTCTCCTTTGCCGTCTTTACCTTCACCATGTCCTGCAACCCCCCCCTTCGCCTGGCCCCCCCGTACCTACACCTTCGCCTCGTCCACCTGTACCTACCACTGCACGTCGCACACCTGTACCCTCCGCAGAACGCCGACGGCGTACTAGACAAGAGCCTCCAATGACACCAGAAGTGGCCCGACGGACTCTCATTGCACAGTCACAAAGAATGACAACAATTGAGGAACAAAAACTCGAAGTCATGAAACAATTATTGGAAGAATTGAGAGACATTAAAGACATGATTACAGCCAAGTAAGCTTTCGATTTATTATTATGAATAATATAAAAATAGTAAAAAATACATCTACTAAATACAACAAAACTATCTATTATAAGTGTTATAAGCAACCCAATGTTTTCATGAATTTTAAACAATTAAACAGAATATAATATAATTTATAAAAGGGTTAATAAAATTATGAGTTATTATTTTAAAAAAAAACATTAGAATACTAGTTGCTATACTATGGTTTTTAAAGGTAATATTTTGTCTTCAGGTTTAATGATCCTCCTGCAGACGTTGAATAAGTCTCCTACGGGTGGCCACACCTCGAAGAAGGCTCTCATTGTCAGTACTTGTACTTCCACCAGGTTCAGGATCCAAAGGCGATGTTTGCACTTGTGCTTCTTGAAGCATGTCTTCATTGCTCAAAGGAGGCACAGAAATATTTGCCTTATTGCAAATATTATGCAATATTACGCAGGCATTTATAATTGATGCTGCCACTTTTGGTTTATAATGTAGGACCCTGTGCACTAGGAGACAACGAAAACGTGCTTTAAGAAGCCCAATTGTCCTCTCGATTATGTTCCTTGCCCGGATGTGAGCACCTGTATAATAACTCTCTGGAGAGCCAGGTTCTGCATTAATAATTGGTGTCATCATATAACTTCGCAATGGATAACCTGAGTCACCTGCAACATGAAAAGCTTTCTTTATAAGACTGCAGACTTTCAGTTTAACTGTGGTAATATTTTTTAGATAATGTAATATAATGTGCCAACCCATGGCCTGCAGTGGGATGTATATAGGCTGATACAGTATTAAAATGAATGTGATATTGCCAAAAAAATAATTTACTATGCTAATATAATAAATGTAAGAAAAATTCGGTTATGTCATTTATTTTACAAATTAATGTGTGTTCTTTTTATATAATTACAAATTAAGTTAAATGAAAATTAAAGTCTATGGAAATATTAAGTAACTTACCAAGTAACCATGTAGATTCATTAAGATTTTCTAAAAATGTTTTCACTGGGTGCACATTCCATATAAACGAGTCATGTGTGGCTCCTCCATAGCTAGCATCCACACTAGTGATTTGCATATCTGCATCACAAATCTGAAAAATAAAACATTGAAATAAAATTTGCAATAAAAGTACTATACTATAATATTTCATAATTGTGTCAACCTCCAATTAACAATCAAACAGACTACATGCCATGTTACTTTTGTCTCAACATAGTAATGGTTATAGTTCCTAGATATAAGTGCATTTATATCTATTGAACATAGATATTATTGAAAATTTTCTTACCAATTGAACATTTATTGAGTGGTAATGTTTCCTACAGTAATACCTTTCTTCATGTTCCACTGGCCTTACAATTGCAATTTGTGTGCAATCAATACAACCCAAAACACCTGGGATTTTAAACTTTTGAAAGAATCTGTAATAAATAAAAATGTAATACAAATAAACATAAGGTAATGATTCTTTGTTGTGAATTGCTTGACAGTTTTCAAATACTTACTTTGCCCGAGTATTATTTCTTTCTTCTAAAGTTTTTGGAAAACAAATGTATTTCTTTCTCATATCAGCAGAATCTATGCAAGCAGTAACTTCTGCAATGACAGATGAAACAGTCTGTTGAGCCATGGAATGTGCACCAATGTCTCCAATTGGTCTTTGGTATGAGCCGGTTGCATAGAATGATAGAGCAGTCAATATCTGAAAACATCAAACATAATCAGCTTATTTTGATATATAACATGAATAACTACAAACAATAGTATTAGCCAAGTTCAATATTGACTAGGTTGGTACCACCTTTATAGTAAGTTAATTATTTCCTATGTTTGTTGAATTTTTATGGTATTCTAATGACATTAATAGATTCTTACCTTATGCTCGACCGATAAATCGGAAGATTTTCTCGGCTGCTTAAACAAATGCCTGAGTTCATCACATAGATCAAGAACCAATTGTTTGGAAAGCCTATATCTTTTGATGAATTCTGACTCGTCTAATTGCGTGAAAGGATCCGACTCTTCCCTTATTTGGCGCCTCCTTTTACGGCGTAAAGTATTATCCTCATTATCACACTCCAAAAAATCGAGGAATAATAAATTATGCGACATCTAAAATTATAAAAAATATGCTAATACAATGCACATTGCTTAGAAATATAATTAAAATAACACTATTGAACGTTACCTACCTTCGTAATAAATTAATTTCACTGAAATAACTAATTTATTCAGAAACGATTCAGTTTTGGTAGTAAATAAAGGAACTTTTATTGAATTGTAAGTTTTGACAGATATGCGACTCAGTTGAGGTCGTGAAGTTTAGTCATGGTACGAATTGAATGAATGACAACGCGACTTGCGAACGATTTGCTATTCAGTTTAGGCGGTAACGTTATTTGATCGGCTAAACAATGTCATGGTACGATAACGCGACGCGGTTCAGAATAGGTCCTAAATTGAGTCGCAATAAGAGCTCATGGTAAGGCTGCAGGAACCTTTGATAACCTCCGTAGCACAACGCCGCCTGGGTAGGTGCCACCGCAATATTTATTAGTTCGGCCACACTGCGGTGTAAACTGCTGTGTTCCTATTTGAAGGAAATTGTAGCTAGGGCAAGTCCAGTAGTTAGTGGACTTATTGAGAGTTAACATCGTTATGTATGTAGGTATTCTTTGTTTTTTTTTTTAACATGTAGCACCGCCAATGTTTCCCGGTATTTTCTTGCCTGTTTGAATGGTATTCTGGAAGAGATCGCTTTTAACGATTATATCGCCAATTGTTTCAGCAAATGTACATCTGCTTCATATTTTTTTTATATTTTGTGGTGTAATAATGAAGAGTTTTTATTATTATGACGAACGCAATGGTATGCCGAGCATTGCTTTGTAATTCATGGTGTTGTTTGGGTTTGTATCGCTTACCATGAGCGGTCGCATCGCTAACCATGAGCTGTCGTATCGCTAATCACCAGGTGATTGATATGCTTGTCTCGGCATACATTCAACACTACAAGTGTAGGTACAAGTGTGTAATGTGAAGTGTCATGCAGAGGTTACCGCGGCGGCGGCTCGCTGCGGCTGTCGAGTCCGTCGGCGGCGGCGCTGGCCACCGCGCTGCGTGCCGCGCGACACCACGCGCATGCGCACACGCACGCGCACGCACACACGCACGCACCCGCGCACGCACTCAGCAAGAGCGACGGAGAACTGCACAAACACACTCAACAACAAACAGGTATGTACTTATGTCCATTCAAACATTGATTGACGTAATAATATACCTGTTGGATTTTTTTTTCTTACCATACAACACACCGGTAACCAAATACATCCATTCAAACATTGATTAAAGTAATAATTTATCTCTTTGAATAACGTTTTTAATATAAAATAATTTCAAAAACGAGATGACTACTGAAAATTTCATAGTACTTGTTTTGGTTTTATTAATATAAAAAATGATCAAAATCAGTTCACCCAGTACAGAGAAATGAGGTAACCAAAAAACATACAGTCGAATTGACAACCCCCTCCTTTTATTGAAGTTGGTTAAAAACCCTTTGATGTCCAAATTTTTACAAAAGTTAGTTTTTTTATATTAGTACTACTATAACATCTATGTTGTACCAACTTATAAGTAAATAAATATTCTATTCCGCCAGGGAACTCCAAAACAGGACTTTAAAAATTATAAACTCAAAATTCCTACTTTTTCATATCCTATTTTTGAGACTGTGTGCATTATTGCAACAGTCAAAATCTTTACTCATTCGTCATAAATACACAACTGTATACACATTGACTTCAAACAAAAACTTTTACTCTCATACAAACTATTTTGTGGCAGGATGGAATATCCTATAATTTTATTTTATTTGTCTGTGCGGTCTATGTTATTTACTTATCAAACAGCAGTTTAAATGCACTGTTGTGTTTCGGATTGAAGGACATTGTAGCCAAAGTAATTAGTGGACATATTGAGACTTAATATCTCAGGATGGTGAACACAGTGGAATACCAAGCATTGCTTTGTAATTCAAGGTGTTTGCTTTTGCTACTGTTAATGAGCGGTCGCATCGCTTACCATAAGACGAACGGCATGCTCGTCTCGTCATTCACTGCAATAAAAAAAACTTGTACTGTCTGCAGGTGAAGTGCGCCGCATCAGTTGGTACAGCGGCCCCTCGGACGTATCCTTGGATGATATAGAACTAGTCATGTCCAAGGTAATTAACCCAGCTAGGATACAATAACATTCTATTCATTGATAAAACCGTACTCGACCTTTGTTTTGATAGATATTGAAATATTTTTAATAGGTTAATTAATTGAAATTAAACTATTATTTACGAATTTTATCGCGAATTTGGTTTAATTTTACATTCTTGACTTCCCGACGTTTACGATTACTTTAGAGATCCATTTTTTTTCGATAAAAACCGTAAATAATTGTTATATTTTAATGGGTTAATTAATGTTACGTGGCAGGAATTGAAGCGCATCCCCAACGGTCAGTTGTCTCGGTACAGCGGCGAGGGGGACCTGGCGCCGCCCCCCACACACCGCCACGCCCCCGCGCACGCGGATACAACCGCTCTCGTCAACATTGATGACAAGTCAGTACTTATTCTTAAACAATATTATCAACAGGTGTATCCAGACTGCGAACGAAAACGAAGCCGAGTGGTAGTTTTAGTGACTACAGACACAATGCAACAATTAAATATTTATTTGGTATTTCGTCATGTTTGGGTAGTAAATCCATAATCTTTGCTAAAATAATAATTTTAACCCTTGTGTACCATTGCTTTTTAAATTAAGCGGTGGACGTTATATCTTGGAATAACTGTGTATTTACTACCCAAATGCGACGATAGGTAAAAAAATACAAAAATAAAATTGCTTCTTTTGGCGAAATATTTTGTTGGTTTATGATATATATATATATATATTATTCTTAGTACTTATGTATATTATATAATTTATTTATGTATATAATATCTTGTATTTATGTATATCATATTTTATATTTGTGTAGGTACTAGTATAAGTATTGAGTATATATCCTCGATTTACGTCTCAACCAATTTTTATGCACCTTCTGAATTTATCTCTGCACCACCTGAAGGTTGGCTGTTAGAAAATGCCTTTGGCATTAAGCCCCGCCTGTATACTATTTGTATATGAAGTATCAAATAAAATAAAATAAATAAGTCACTAGAACTAACCTGGCTTCACGTTTGATCCCAGTCTAGATATACCCAAATTAACACATATACGTACCACAGCTGGGCATTGACGTCTTACACACTGACCTAAGCATTTAAGTAAAACAAATACATTATTTAAAAAAAAAATGTTAGGTAATAAAAGTCTAAGTAAAGGCCTACGCACACTGGGACGGAATGGCAAGGGATTAAAAACCTTATTAAATTCCATTACCAAAAAGGGATGCCACAATAGGCTATTTGACTGTATAAAAAATATTGACTTATTTGTTTCCATCCGTGTACATAATTTAATTTTAAAACATATTTTATTATCATACATTAAAAATATTGTATATTTTGGCTAAAAAACACAATTATAATTTAATTTATTTTGAGTTCGCGCCACGTGATCGTAAACGATTTTGATTGGCTATGACGTCATGCGTTTGTATGAACTACTCACATACAGGAAATGAATGGGATTGATAACGGCATAGATGTAAATTAAATATTAAAAATACCTTTAAAACGAGTTATTTACCATTAATACCCGTGAATTAATAATATTATCATGTCCAATGTAATAAAATGTGAAGAAAGAAATATAATTCTATTTTTTTTTACCAAAACTCATTGAGATATACAACTGGAGGGGATCTAGACCAAATAATTTGGAATATTTGCAAGGGTACATGTACCCTTACGCTGACAGTCGGCTATGACAGTTGTCATTTATGCTATTTATTCTAATTGCTTTAAAAATACCGTACTCCCAACTGAAGACATGTAAAAACCATTCCAGTTCACGTGAAAAAAAATATAGAATTTAATTCCATACGTAAATTAACGATAATTTGAATAAAGTAGCAAAAATATTAATAAATTAGATTATGTACCAAAGCCGTTTTGACAAATGTCATATTTTAACAAAATTATAGAATAAGATTAATGTTACGGACAAATAGGTAAATATTGAAAATTTCCTTTATTTATTTTATTTAATATATTTATTATCAGATACATTAGATATTGTAAATATATTTTTTCACTATCCATATTTTTGACACAAAAGTATTTTTTAGTAGGATAACTCAATACGCTATTTGACTATTTTCTGAAAACCATACCACATTATGAAGTGGAGTCTATAGACTTTACAAATAAAGGTTATTTTTAATTACTATATCTATATCATTTAAAAATAAATTTACAAAATACACTGAATAATTACATTGTCAAAACACTCTGTCTGGCAATGTGGCGTTCAGTTCGTAAACATCCATTCCAGACTTAGAGTAATTACCTCTAGAGAGATTCACGCTGTAACCGCACATGAGACATCAATAGCTATATCTAGCAACACAAGAAAATAAGCGCCATATTGTGGCCTTAATTTAAAATAGACCCTATTACAATGATATTAGGTTGCTTTATTGCTTGAACGACGTCGCTTTGTCTGGCGAAATTCTTTTTTCGCCCAACGACAAAACGCGGCACGTCACATGAAATAGAACATTATTTTGCATCTCATTCTGACATAAAGAAATTCGTATCGGTGTGTCTCATTTTTGCGATGTACAGTACATTTAGGCTCTCTCTAGAGGTAATTACTCTAAGATTCCAGAGATTCGTTCGCATGTCACCTATTCTCTAATCAACCATAGATCAATCAATCAATCAATAGTCCGAATGAGGTTTTGTCAAAAAAATTTTTTTTTTTTCTTTCTTCACATTTTATTACATTGGACATGATAATATTATTAATTCACGGGTACAAATGACAAATAACGCGTTTTAAAGGTATTTTTAATATTTAATTTGCATCTATGCCGTTATCAATCCCATTCATTTCCTGTACGTGAGTAGTTCATACTAATGCATGACGTCATAGCCAATCAAAATCGTTTACGATCACGTGGCGCGAACTCAAAATAAATTAAATTATTATTTTTTATTATTGGTTTTTATTATAATTATTGGTTTTTAAACAAAATATACAATATTTTTAATGTATGATAATGAAATATGTTTAAAATTAAATTATTTACACGGATGGAATCAAATAAGTCAATATTTTTATACAGTCAAATAGCCTATTATAGGTTTTGTTGTTTTTACATACATACATACATAAACTCACGCCTTTTTCCCAGAAGGGGTAGGCAGAGGTGCCAGGGCACCCACATTTCGCCTTGTATGTTCCGTTCCATGATGTGATAGGTGGCGAGCCTATCGCCATATCGGGCACAAATTCCTGACTCTGGGCTGATAATGAATGGAAAAATCCAATATCACTTTGCCCAACCCGGGATTCGAACCCGAGACCTCAGCTTTGTAACCGTACCGGAGTACAACTACGCCACAGAGGCAGTTGTTGTTTTTAAAATCTATATAATAATGTAGCTTTATAAGTTATTAAAAATGTATGATTATATTGGCCTTTTATATTTCGTTTTACTTTATTCTGAAACATTAGGTAACAAATGTAACAAATATATGAAGTGTCGTATCTGCAGCAATGCCGACTTGATCTATAATATAATCCGCTTTAGTTGTAATACCTCAATGCAAAAACTCATTCTGACGATTAACTGATTGATTGATCTATGGATGATTTAAGAATGAGTGATATATGCGAACGAATCTGTGGAACGGATGTTTACGAACTAAACGCCATATTGTCAGACAGAGCGTTTTGACAGTGTAATTTTTCAGTGTATTTTGTAAATTAATTTTCAAATGATATAGATATAGTAATTAAAAATAACCTTCATTTGGAAGGTCTATAGACCCCGCTTCATAATGTGGTATGGTTTTCAGAAATTAGTCAAATAGCCTATTATAACTTTATGTGACTGATAATATTTATTCACAATATTTAACAATGTGTCAGCATGTCGGATCGTCGTTCGCTGGTGTCTGTGGCGTCGGGTATCTACGAGGAGATCCCCGACCTGCCCGAGGGCGCAGCCCCCACACATACTGACGAGCCCGACGGACTCTACTGCAAGATGACACAGGACCTGCCAGACCCGTTATTACAGGTCGGTTGTACTATTATATACATAGATAGCAGGTATAAAGGCTTAAAAGTTGAGCAAAAATAGTGGAGCCACTGTTATCCTGGACTATAGAAATGGGCAGTACGGCTACTTGCTTGTCAATAATCCTTAAGTTAGTGCTTAAGTTTGTGCTTTTCCCTTCAATTTTTAAGAGGTCGGTAACGTTTTCTGAACAAATATGAGTGTAGTTTTTTTTCGCTGGTAAACAACTATGTCCACCTACCAGATGCATTCCATCTCCAGCATTTGTCAGCCTCTGTGGCACCGTATCGAGAGATATGTATGTGCGACCCACAAATATTAGTTTTAGTTCCTGATGCCCACGGCACAAGGATCGATCTTAGTGTGGGTCAGGACTATGTATGTGACTGTTGGGTGTTATTTTATTTTTGTTTAATTGACGCGTGTTGTGTGTGTGTCAGTTGTCGCTGGAGTGCGTGGAGGAGCCGACGTACGAGTCGGTGTACGAGTGCGTGTACGCCACCATGCGCCGCGCCAAGCGTCGCCCGCCGCCGCCGCTACCGCCCAGGTGAACATTACTCATTACTAGGTACTACAGCAATGTCTATTTCTCACACCAAACAGTAGCGTAAATGCACTGATGTGTACCGATTTGAAGGACATTGTGGCCAGAGCAATTACTGGAGGTATTGAGACTCAACATCTAATGTGTCAGGATGGCGAGCGCTGTGGAATGCCAAGCATTACTTTGGTGTCCTTTGGTTTTATGAATGTCATTGAGCGATCGTATCGCATACCATCAGGCGAAAAGCAGGCTCGTCTCGCCATTAATTATTGTTCTAAATTGTTTTTTTTTTTTTCACTCCACATGATGATGACGAATAAAGTACATATCTTAGAGCATCTATAATATAGCGGGAGCGCTGGTACTTCAAAAACGTAGATAAAATGGTGGTGCCGGGCCACCTTTTTCTGCCCTCCTATTGGCTAATATTGAACAGATTGTGCAACGTACACAAATAAATTGGATTTTTTTTTTGAAAATAAATAATTTAATTTCACTCAAAGACGTTTAAAACGGATAGCCAAATATAATTTCGGCTATCAAAGGAATTTATAGCAATTTATTGTTAAATAATTAATTCAATTTTCACTAATATGGAGCGCTACCAACATTAGGACAAAGAAAATATCTACGTTTTTCAAAATGCGAATGTATATTATAAATACTGTGATGTCCCCGTGTGCAGGGCTCCGTGCGTGACGCGGCACTCGTCGCTGTGCTCGCTGGAGCCGGCGCCGCTCAAGCACCGCACGCTGCCGCGCTGGGACCGCTCCAGGCACGCCTTCAGCGTCTTCCGGTACACACACTGCACTAATCACATGTTTTATTCAGCATTTTAACCCCCATTTTGTGATTCGAGGTGTTGTTTGGTTCTGCTATTGTTTATGAGCTGTCGTATCGGTTACCATCAAGTGAACGGCATGCTCGTCTCGCTATTCATTGGAAAGGCAATTGTTTGCTTGTCTTTTTTTACCCGTTTAATAATGATGATGATGATCATAATAAATTAAAACTCAATGCTTACTTTAATGCAACAAACCATAATTCATTTACAACTATGTTACAGAAAAAGACTGAAAAGCGACTCGCGCATAGCCAGCTCGCCCAAATCGGAAACGCCGAAAGAGAATAAAGACGTTGAGACCAAGAAGAAAAAGTTTGACTTCACGCCCACGCGCGACATATTCAAGAGCTTCAAGGTGAGTCGCAAGATGAAAAACCTAAAGATTACCTCAGGGCTAAATAAGGGCGAGACGAAGAGCTGCGAGTTTCTCGACGAGACAGAACACGTGGCCACCAACCGCTGTTCCAAATCTGTCGAGTGTTTAGAGGATAACGATGAGTTTCTCAGCGAGTATGGCGCAGACTTATCGATAGATTTTAATGAAGACGCGGTGGCCGCCCTATCTCTCCCGCAACAGATTGTAGACCTCATTCTCAACGCCGACCAGCTCGGTAGGATGCAGCTGCACTTAAAGGAGGATGAGAGCGAGTACATGCCCATGTCGCCCATCGTCCCCCCACCCCCTATAGAACACCACTACATCGCCATGTCGCCTCGTACGAACATCGCCTGATTCTAGTCTACACGGGATTTTTATCGACTTTTATCGATACGGTGTTAGTGTCGTATACCGATTTTTACTATCGACCACAAAATATTAAGACGCGAAGTACAGTACAGTACTTCTATTAATGTGATTCAAAACTGTGTTGAATAATCTTCGATAATAACAATTATCGAGTCTATTATAGAGAGAATCAAACCGAACGGTGTCGATTGTTTTTGTCGATAAGAATCCACTTTGTAAATACGCGTTGAAAATTATTTTTTGAAAGACGATTTTGTAACCCTATCCATGCCCTGATTATCGATATTTATAAGTATTCGTAGTGCAGCTATCAAGTTTTAGTCGATAAGCACCTCTTCGTGTTCTAACTTAAGTACGAACAAAATGTTAATGTCCATTTGAAACGAGTATTATTTTCTCTAGAAATTGAATCTCAATTGTAGTACATGTTCTTAGCGAATGATATTTTTTTTGTCACGGTTTAATATTGAAGTAAAATACAAACGTGGCAAAATGGCCTAATTTATGAATGTAAAAGTAAATAGCTTTATTTTTCGCTATGCAGATTAATGGTTTAGACGCATTATAAATTAGCGTAAAACGCGGGACATTAATTAATCGCCCTCTATTATCTTAATGCCTAAACATATCGATAATGTTCCAACACTAGTGTTAGTGTCGCGATCGTGGCGGGAGCGATTAGACTTAAAACACATAGGCTGTTTTTGATAAATTTTAGTCGATAAACTGAAAAGAAATGATGAAAAGATATGGTTTGAGCGATATAGAAAAGATTTAAAAAAATTAGGTATACAATTTAGGGATGAATATTCTAGGAGAATTTCTCGATAATCGTAAATGTGATATCGAGAACGAATAGTGAAGATTTATCGATTGGTATTTAATGTGAATGTAAAGAAGAGTGTTATGAGATGTGGGTTGTTGTGGGTAGTTAGACAAGTTTGTATATGTTGAAATGTTAGGTATATGCACTGCCAAATATCGTAGGGTTAAGGATTGCTCGCGTGAAGCTTGATCGTCTACAAATATCGAAATACAATATAGGCCTTTTATGAAAGATCAACGTTTAGATTTCACCAAAAAAAAAAACAGTATTTCTGTATTCGATTCGTGTTATTTTAACAGGCGGTAGAAATTAAGCTTGCGACACATAAGATTCCAAGTTCGATCCCCGTGCCAAGACCAATTTTAATAATTGGGTTTTGTTAAAAATCTCGATAATTTGTTTAAATCACGACATCGTACACAAGACACGTACCACTTCATCGTCTTTGTTGTGTGTTAAAATATGAATACAGAAATTTCAATAATAAATAGATAATCAAGCTTCACGTCGACGTATAGAGTGAATGTCTGTCATCAGACTAGACTATGGCGAGACGAACCGTTCGAAACAAAGGAATGTGTGAAACCTTGCGCGTTCAGGCGTAGACAACAGTGCCTCCTTAAGATAAGCGCAATGACCAATAACGCCTTATATTGCCTGTCTGAGAGCCTTTCATTATATTAGAATCACTGGCCGGCATAACTTTCATGACGATATTGTCTATAGACCACTACGCTTATCAGTGTAGTTATTTGCCGGCCCAGTGTAATTGACTGATAACGCCAGACGAATTTGGCGTCGACTGAAAGGGGTAAGGCTCAACCCCAATTAGAATCTCTTGAAATGTGAGTCAGCTGATTGTAGAATGACTGATTCGTAAAAATACTGTTTGCTCACGAGGACGCATTAAGTGAAAGGGGGCCCTGACCCACGGAAATGCTGCGCCTGTAGATATCATGTGATTTATGTAAGACAGGACTTTGTCCCAAAAGGCCTCGAAGAACGGATGTAATTCTGAAACTGTTATTTTTGCCTGGGGCTTTCCCGTTAGCTTTGTTTTCTGCACAATCTTTGCGCTTCAGTAATAAGATACCTATTCTGACGAAAGTCAGAAAATTGGCCTCGCTATGTGTATATTCAGACTCAGACATTTATTAATCAAGAAATTAGTAGGTATTAATACGAGATATGCATTATTTTAGTTTTTCTCTTTACAAAAATAATCTAATAAGTTGGTCATTTTGTTCCAAGTAAGAAATCGAATAATACTTTAAATAGGACACTGTTTGGTTGCCAATTAATAATGATGGTCCTTATATTCAGTAATTAATGGATTGTTAATTAAAATGCATACACAAATAATGCTAACAGTTTCAGAATTATATCCGATCTTTACAGGGTGATTCATGGTATGATGTGTTATAATGCCGGAAGACAAAACTGTCACAATCTTTTTAACCCATATTACACCCAACTTAATTAAAAGATTCCTTTTTTTAATGGAAAAATATTAAATTAAACATCACAATTTTGTTTCCAATGTCGCAAGTAATTGGAAATAGACCTATAATTATTTGCAAATAAATTGGGAGGTACCAGGGGGGTTAATCTATAAAAACGATACGAACTATGAATGTTCAGACTCCGTAAGTAAAACTTCACTAATACTCCACAGAATGTTGGATTCATTTACCGTACGTCGCAACCATAGACTAAGTTTGGAAAAAAATGATAAATATAATAGATAATAGTATTGATTTTTAGAAGTGGAAATCTTATATCTTACTCCGGACATCGAATATCCGATCATTCGAAGTTCGTATCGTTTTTATAGAGTAACCCCCCTTATTAGTGTGTGGTTGGACACATTCCCTAGAATAAAAGACTGAATGTGGGTACTCTTGACTGTGACGGTTGGTTTTAATTACAATCTTATCCGCTAGATGTCGTATTACAACATTTCATACTAATGAAACGCCCGCACTTGTGTATAATACGTAGGGTAGTTGTGAATACAGCTTGTTTCGCGCTGAAGTGTTGTGATATTTAATATTATTGTTGAACCTTTCGGAGAGCTTAAACGCTTTTGTTGAGTTTTTTCTTTGTGTCTATTTAATTGTGCGGTGCGGTGGTGGGGTCACGGCCCTTAACTTAGATTGGTGTTTGAACTCATCTACGGAATAAGAAAATAATTTATTGCTAATTTATGAAACTGTACGTTGAAACGTTAACACTTTAAGAATCTTGCTAAGCGCCTAAATGGTTCGTATACATCTCAGCGAGAATATAGCATGACAAAAGACGAATGATTGGGAAGCTGATAAAATATTATGTAATTTTATCAAGCAAAAGTCCCTAACTATGTCCAAAGTATCTTGTTAATTCCCACCTTCTTTCCTTTCATTCATTCGCCAAGCTTGTCACTTTGTTCCTTGTGTTTGAACATAATGTTAAGTTTCTAATGGAATATTAGAATGGAATAGCATTCCGCAATAAAATATTTCGATACTATGGCCCCATCACCGCTGCGCACATCGCGTGTTGGATCCAAACATTTGCGCATACAGCCAATGTTTGTCCGAAACACGGCCGATCATTCGTGTGTGTTTAGTCAAAAATTAACAGTATTCTATTATTGATATTAAGCCTTTAATGTTTAGCTTTCTCACGGCGTTTTGTTTTATACCCAGTGTACACTTACTTAACAGCTTTACGTCCCTTAAAGTTGCAATTGTTTTATAATGTATGTGTATTTATTCGATTTTGATTTTTAATCTGTCTGAAATGTACAATAATCGATAAATTGGTTTTCTCAATACTTTTTTTTTTTGTTAATTTTTAAATAAAATTGCAAGGAGGAATAAAATTGCAGTTGATATTAATTATTCACTTTCTTTTGATTTTTCTGTGTTTGATTGATAATGATTTAGCCGCAAATATTTTAAATATATATTTCTTAATTAAAATATTTATAAAATTGAATGGAAATTGAAGTAATATGGTATAGTACATCAATTTGTCGACTATTTCATATTTGACTCGATACCAGTCAATAAAATTACTTATATCCATTTTCGTTACATCAGCTTGCCAAGGGCTAATATACCGAAAATAATGATTAAAGTAGTGAACTGGGGATGAAACGAAACACATTAGTTTAATTTCAAATTATCACACTCCGCTGCATTTAGTGTTTGTACTTTAGAATATTTGTCTACGTGTATTCCTAATATTTACATCAGGAACCCCAAATTTTAGCCCTAAAAAGACCAATTTGTTTCTTTAAGGTCTTGTGGGAAACTTAAAAATACACTTCCTTTCTTAAAAATGTTTCTGATTTTAAGTAGATATTAGGAATATACATAGTCTCCTTTGTCGTCTTAGGTACATCGTTGTGTTTTTAATTCTCTAGATTCTGTCTAGACTTGTACTAACCTGTCAAAAAATACTCAGTCTTTCAAATTCTGACTTCTTAATATTGAAACTTTTCTAGAGTTTAGAAAATAAATATATAGCGATGTTTCTTCGATGATTATGTAAGTGTTGGTAGAAATCATTTGATGGTATGTTCATAAGTTATTCAACTGAAATAAAACAGTAAATTATTTTGTTATTGGATTGAACCAATTAATGCCAATATTCCAATACTTGTGGCTATCTAGCATGAAACGGTATTTGCCTGACGATAATGCTTTTCCTGTTCCCTTATAAATATTGAAAATGTCAAGCAATCTATGTCCTGCAAGCCGCAAGCTATCTTTCTTATTAACCGACTTGAAAAAGAGGAGGTTCTCAGTTCGCCTGTATTTTTTAAATATTATTTCAAAGTGTTTAATCACAATCAGTTTATAATCAATAAAATAAAAACAGACAGACCTGTATGTATCTTATTTTTTGTAATTTGTAAATGTAGCAATGTTCATTGTCATCTTAGCATTATATTTTCCGTCTTAACCCAAACCAGAACAAGTAACTACGTGCAATCTCAATATAACGAAACTGAAGGTGTTTAGAAAAAAATCGTTACATCAAGTATTTTTTACAATGAGGTTCGTTTTATAAAGGTTAGGTTGGACTTTTTTTGTGGAATTAATTGTAAATTATTGATTGATTTCTTTATATAAAGGCAGAAGATGAAACAAATGTTATATAGAGGTCATACATACTTACTACTTATATTGGGCAATGAAAAAATCCTTATAAAAAGGATTATAATAAATGTATTGAGAATGGTATATTTTGCATTAGCTCTTACATGGAGTTCAAGGTATTAAGGTTGCACTGTATTCACAATTATAATCTTCGGAGCGAATACTTTCTTGTTCATCAAACATATATAAAAAAAAAACTTAAAAAAAAACATCACGACTAAAAATCTAGTTACCGATCTCCATAGAACTATGCTACCTTGCCATCAAATGATTCGTATCACCACGCGTAGTGTTAGGTACTTAATTATCACATTATTTACTGTTTACGTCCATTCGTCTGCATAATCAAGATTTTGTCGTCCGCGCGTTACCACGTCTCATCACATTAGTATAGTTCCCCAGACTGATTTTATTAATTAAAGGGCTGATTGTTGCCTTCAACTCCATTTATTTATTATCCTTAGTGTTATTTTCATTTACGGCTTTCCTAATACGAAAGCTCATGTGTGATTTTTAAATTATTAAAGTATTCGTTTTTTTTTGAATCTCGATTCCTTGTAGCGGAATATTTTATTTAAATCTTTAAGTGTAATTTATTAAGTGTAATAAGCTTAATAGCTTTACGGCCTTATTCATAGAGTATTAAAACATATTATAGTTATCTAATGTTTTGTCCTTTTCCAACGACTTTGAAATTCATTTTGAGGGAAAAAAAATATTTGATATCTAAAATATATTTTAATACTGTCTATGCCTTTTAAATATTTAATTGAGAAATTGTTCTAGTGATGTTATGATTACTGATTCTAACAGAAATATCGAAAATTAACACATTTTTAGCAACAAAATAGGTAAATTGGCAGTCATAACCTCACTACTCACATAAAAGACTAATTTTTGTTCTTCAATTTTACTCAATTTGTATAAGTTCCTTTTGATTGCATATATTGTGGGCGCAATCAGTTTCCTAAGTGATATGTAAGACAGCTGTGCCGTGGTTAGTGGTACAGAGTACAGACAGCTAGAGTGTGATGAGTCTTGTTTATTTATTGTAGTGACGTCTGTAAGGGACACGGGCATTGTGTTGCGCAATAAAGTTTGTATGTGTAATGTATTGTTTTATTTAGTATTTTTTAGCCCTTTCAATATAGTTTGAGGAGTTTTATGTATTTTTTTGCTAATGTTTAATTCATTTAACATTAATATTATATGCCTATTACATTAATTGAATATTATTGTAATATTTTATAAAGATTTAACACATAAATTAATAACAAAACTAACAAAAAATATGCATTTAGAAATGTTGGATGCTGGAAATTAAAATACTGGATTATTAACTGCATGAATTGAACCTTGAGGTAAGACTTTATAGTATGGACTACATAACATAACCACTCTAAATTATTTCCTCCTCCCTCACTTTTACTCCCTCAATTGTAGATGGGGCCAGGCAGTGAACGTACCTATTTGAGCTAATAAAGGTACAGATAGTATGAATAACTACAAAAATAACATATGTAATTATATACGCACGTAAGACGTAATTTCTTTTTAAGACAGTAGTCGCGTTTAATAATTATTTTTACAGGTTTTCATATAACATTTTTATATCAAAAGTTACTTGACAGTTCACTGACATTTAATATAAAATTGACACGAAGGCGAGGGTAGTATGTAACAAAATATCAAACTGCGTTAATTTCTAGAACATTAACATCAATGGTGTGACGGAGATGCTAATTGGTCCACTGTAGTTGGTGGGCGTGACTTAAGCTGGGAGGAGCATCAGATGTAGCCAATAGGAGCTTAGCTCCTTATTATGAATTAAAATAACTCCAACAACTTTATGCGTTCCTGGTACTTGACAAGGGGGAAACCGGTTGAGTATACATAATCGATATGCTAATATAGCCAATATAAAATTACCTGCTTTTTTGAATAAGAATATCTCCGTCAACGTTATGCGTTCCGGGTACTTGAAAGGCGAAACCCGGTTTATTATTAATAGTCAATATGCTAAATGTCAATGTTAATAAAGTTACCTGCTTTCGAATAAAAAAATGTCTTCGTCAACTTCATGCGTTCCTGGTACATAAAAGGTGAAAACTTCGCCAATAGTTTACCTGCTTAGAGCAAAAATATCTCCTCCAGCTTACATGTTCTCCTGGTACTTAAATAACAGCTAACATGTGTGCGCGCGCATCATAAAAAAATAACTCATATTTTTTACATAGCGCGCAAAAGGGATCCTAACTCAAAAAAGCTTAACAAACTGAGATTGGAAGATAAAAACCATAATTATTGTGTGAAATACTTTAATATGCAAAAAATACGATCGGCTTAAACAAAAATATCACAAAATAAGTGGTTTGTCTCACTGCGCTATACAATACCACTTTGTTTAAATCAATTCGAAATTGACAAATTATTCAGTCAGTTGGTTTGAATCCGACCAGAAAAGATTGTACTGTTGATACTGGAAGATATATGAAGATAAATAAAGAAACAAGAGGCATTTTTTAATATCAATAAAGAATTAAGAATAGAGAGCTCAACTAAATTAAATTATTACATACATAAAACAAGTCTTTTCCCAGAAGGGGTAGGCAGAGGTGTTACCATGTCCCACGTTTCGCCTTTTATTTCCGTTCCACGAAGTGATAGAAAGCGAGCGTATTACAATATCGGACACATTCCTGACTCCGAGCTGCCATTAAATAGGAAATTTCAATATCACTGTCCGACCCGGGATTCAAATCCGAGACCTGAGCGTTGTAATCGTACTGTAGTACAATTGCGCCACTGAGGCAGTCGGTCGGTCTTAAATTATTATACATTGACATATTAGTAACAAAGTTAAATATCTACCTATTAGTTCAATTAAAGTCGAGATCAAGGTAAGATTCTAAAAAAACAGTTGCATTTGAATTAAGCAATTGCTCATAGATTATTAGTTACAATTATTTTAATTTCTGGTCGGATACAAAACTAATTCTCACAGTACACAAAAACAAAAACATTATTTTTGAATTAACACAATATTATTTCTAATGACAAAACTTTTATTTAATATAAACAAAGTTATTCGCGGGGTTTTAAATTATTCATAAATGCTTATAAAGTGATGCGCGTAACTTCAATCGTGACTTTTTTATTTCTAAGCGTATTTCTATTGGCCAAAAACTTCGTGTTTTACTCTTCTACGGATCGATCGATGGTTTTTCCAAATAATATTTTAACTCGCGAAGGTTACAAGAGACGCGCTTCTTATTTTCAGTATACCATTCACTCACTCCCCTCCCCCTACTTATTCTTTAAATATTAGCTGCGATACATGAGCTTCCAGGACAAATTCTAGGCCCTGAACCAATACAAAATTATGTAATTCGGATATAGATGCTAAAAGAGATATGTGCATAATGCATATGGGTTAAAATTGGGTTTGACTGATGCTGTAGTTTATTAACAGATAGAAATATGTTCCTCTTATACAAAATCCTCTTGTCCCGCAGGAGAGTAAAACACGAAGTTTTCAATTCATAACTGATTATCTCTGACATAATTATCCTAATTAATGTATACTTGCAAAATTCTTGATAAATCTTAAGCCAGGTAATCACTAGGGAGCCATAACCGTAACCGTTGCCATGTGTGTTTTTTTTATTGCAATTAATGGCGAGACGAGCAAGCCGTTCGCCTGATTGTAAGCGATACGACCGCTCATAAACAGTAGTAAAACTGCGTTCGCCATCCTGAGACATAAGATGTTAAGTCTCAATATGTCCATTAGTTACTCTGGCTACAATGTTCAATGTAATCCAAAAATATAGTGTAATAAAGTAATAAATTAAATAAAGGCCGTCCGCAGTGGGCGTATGTACACATTTGAACCTCTTTACTGTTTACATGCAAGTTAAGGCCAGCGTGTAGCGTGAGCATGGTAAGTCATTTTTTACTAAAGGATATTCAAACTTATTCGATGGGAATACGACATAAATTCCATTGTTATAATTTACTTTCGCAGGATCGAAAAATGCCTTTCTAATTTATATCGTATTCCCACCAAGTAAGGTTGAATATCCTCTGGTAAAATTAAATCTCTTGCCATTCTAGTCCTTACAGTTATAGTTCGTTAGTGAGTACTCAGCTTTGTAATAAACGTGAAAAACACAAATCTATATATAAGGCATTTGGGTACATTTACAATTTCAAACATTCTGTACAAATTACCAACATTATTTCCAGAATACATAAAGCACAAAAATAATTTAATTTACATAGTAGCGGTGAATTAATTGATTTATTCAAATATTTTTTACTTTCCAAAAAATTGAAAGCATTATTTGTGATGATCGACGTGTTAAAGCGTTCTTCTTACACATTATTTGTTACGACTTTAATAATATTTATTTTCACGGGGCCTAAATAATACATACTAACGGAAATCAAAAACCAGTTCTCATGTAGTAAAAAAAAACAATTTGATCGTCTTACTTCTACGATAATTTGAGAAATATAGTAGTTAAAATAAAAACAAAACAAATCGAACAATTTGATCGTCTTAATATTAATAAATTAATTTGTAATATAGAAAGAATAAAATTTGATAAAATTACATAAACGTCATACAATTTGATTGTCGCACTTCTAATTCGTAAAATTAAATGAAAAGCATAAGTTTTGATACAAAATTCCACCACCACATACAAATTTGTCATTTATATACTATTATATATATTATAATTTAGTTTAAATCTACGTTTTGATATAAATAATTTTTGATCAGTATAAAAAGAAAATAATTATAACTTTCAATCATGATACGTACAAGAAACAATTTATTAAATCGGGCAAAATAAAATGAAAGATTTTTAGATAAAAACCTAAATTGACTTGTATTCAAGTAAAATTGCATTCCGTTCAATTAAATTAAATAATACAAAAAATATCACAATTATTACATCAGATTAATAATATGTTAGCGACCATATTATTTCCATTTAAAGCCATCATACAAAAGCTGAATGCAATACGACTAATTTAAGTGCAAAAATAAAATAATTGTTCTTTTATTTATTTTATTCTAATGATATTACTAATAGCAGATTATTTATAAATTAAATCGTTTCCCGCATACTTAAGCGAGTCAATTTTGCTATGTGGATGGGCGCAACAGGATTTTTATTTAATTAATCCATATTTGATAATATAAAGCGAGCATATAAAGTTTGCTCAACGGAGATATCGAACACTGGACTTCAAGGTTCGAATACCACACAAACAGACATTTGGTATATTTAATTACGTATTCTCATAATTCTATGTACAACGATAAGTCGAAATAAAATATTATTAAGTTTTTATTTCGGAAATAATAAGATTTTTCATTATTGTTTAAAATATCAAACAGTAAGAAAAGTTCGTAGACAATATATTCTTTTTACTAATAATAAATGCATTTGTTTTCGACACTACGTACTAAGGCGGACATTGCACGATATTTTATTAACAGCCGTGATGTTTGGGTAACATGTATGGAGGTGTCAGGCATATTTTACAATAGTGAAATGCCGATGGGCAGTTTTAGATCTAGAGAACAATATTTCTAGGGCATCCTGGGTGAGATTACTGGGATGCCCTGGACGAAATTGCTACAGAATTCTCATCTGCCATACAAAGCTATAAAAAAAACGTCAGTTAACAAAGAAAAACCTTGGCCGGCTCCGCAACGCCCTAGAGCCTAAAGCAATTGCCTTCAATGACACTCGAGAGGTTATCCACGAGTTTCATTCGGCCTGCAATATGTATGACATCTTGCATTGCAGATTCGAAGAGTTGTGATAAATACGATATGAATTTTAATATCGCCAGCGATTTTTCCTTTCACATAAGTACCTAGTTCGTATTATATCTTACTCCCGAATTATTTTATTCATTAATGACACTTCAACATATTTGTGTTAAAAGAAATCCACCTATTTTAACTTCCAAATTCAAGTTAAAAAATCTAATGCGTCATATTCGAGCCTCAATATTGCATTTATAATAATTATGTAACGTCAAAACAATATTATTTGCGCTTACATCATATTATCTCCCACTCGCTGTCCAAGTGGTCGTCTGGCGAGATGACGCGGTCCCTAAAACCATTCTTAGCTTCCAATTTCAGTTCGATATTTTCTAAATTCCACGTGTTGGGTAGTTTCACGACTTTCGGTACTAAATCTATCGGGATTGCTTCTACGTTTTTGACTGGTTTCACAGTTTTGTTTTCCTTTATTTCTACCGGTGTGACTTCTATATCCTTGTAAGGTTCTTCGATAGTGTCTGGTTCATCTGGTTCTAATTTTGGACTGGTGATGCTGAGTGACTCTAGGTTTAGCATTTTTGCTAGTATCTTCTCTTTCTCTTCTATTTGCTTTTCTAGTAACTCATCTGTCTCGTCGTTGCCATTTCTGAAATTAAACAAATTCATATTAGAATATACTAACAGTTTTATTCTTTTTCCTGCATGAAATATGGAAAAAGTATGTAATTAATAAGTATGCTTTAAGATCGATCTTGATTTTCTTCTTACTAATTACATTACATAAAATTGTGGAAATATTTTAGGGGAAGATTTTGTTCAGTTTGTTGATCTTGTAGCTAAAGATGACTATAATTCTGTAACTGAATGGGTCTGACTAAATCTTTTTAAAATTACAATTTTTCTTACCCATAAACACTGATGTTCATAACACAAGGCGAGGTATAGCTGACATTCTCTGCAGGCTTCCTGACCGGTGTTGCCAGCCTGGGCGTGCTCCCCCCCGACCCCGCGTCCCTCCTCCGACTCCTGCGACTGTGTATCAGCTCCTCATCACACTTCCGCTCCATTATACTATTATACAACTTCAACTTCCGCTGCAACTCTTCAGACTTAGCTCTACGAAACTCCTCAGAATCGCTCACGTCTCGAAACTCGTTTATAATCGATTCTAGAACGTTGTCCGATATATCGATTGGTAAGTTTTTGACAGGTGGCAATTCGAAGCACTCCTCTGCGCTAGCGACTGTACCGTTTTCTTCGCCTTTCGTGAACATCGATATCGGTTGTTCTAGAACGCTAGTGATGTACGGTACGGTTTGATCGATGTGCGTGAAGTCGCGGACGGTGTTCACCGCTTGCTGTATCGATGTGGTGAGCGACTTCGTCATTAGCGTGATTGGTTCTTCTGTGAGGGAGATATTGTGTTAAAATTAGTTTTTATACTTACCTAGTAATATTGGATATGCTGATACATTTTATTATGCATATCATTTCTTTTAGAGTACGTTATTAGCGTCAAATAGAATAAGATAAGTCGCTTAATTTACACCATTAGATGGCGTTAATAGGCTTGTGTTGTTTGACATTATTATCTATAGTAAAAGAAGGGCTAGTGATTGACACATTCACGTTGGTTGTCTAACACTTGACATGCAGTTTCCGAACTGGGGCGCTACGAGCCGCTGTGAATATGAACTTCTGGGTGGATTTTTATGAAACATAGTTACATATAAAAAGTCAAATGAAGAAAATTATAAGAATTGCTTAACATAGTACATTTATGCACAGGCAAGCCACAGAACCATTGCTCAAATACATGAATATACTAGCAAGCAAGCGTGAGGAGAATTAGTAAGAAACAAAATAAAAATGCAATTAATTTCGTTCACAGCGTATATTCATATATGTAACAATGGCCATGCTCGTACAGTACAAATTACAATGCATACATAATAACATACATTCAAATCATAAATGCAAAAAACTAAATGGTGTAAAAAATACTTTTATGTGGCAACACTTGATAAAATTTCGAGCGTCATTTTAACGGACTTCAAAAAAAGAAGGAGGTTCCAATTTCGAGTGTATTATGTCCGGTTTTTTTTTATATCAAGTGTTGTTACATAAAAAAAAAACAAAACGTCACATAAAAAATCGTTGTAAATGCTCTCACTACTCGGGTAACTACATCAAACAACGACTAATAAAATATACTTGCATGCAAAAAATCGAGTCACCCCACAGTCAACGTTTGGAAAATGATAAACGAAATTATGACGAAACAAACTTTTAAAAATCAATGAGACTATGATATGTATATGACTAAATATGATTAAAAACCTATTGATGCGCAGTATTATTTATTGCTCTTTTTTATTAAAAAAAAATATTTATGAATTAATTTTAATATTTTTGGTTACATTTTTTTTCCTTGGATACAAAACGGACGCGATGTACCGATTCTTTTGCACGCAAGTGTATATTGTTCTATACTTGTATCAATTCAAGCACGCTTATAAACCCACTAAAAATCACACAGGACATTAAAATAATAATTAGCCATCTAAAAATATATATACAACGTGTAACAGGATTAATTCACAACCTCAGACACCCCAACTTTAAAATATTATTGCAATCATAGTTTATGCTTTGAAATCGTACTACCATAATTACAAAATATTTTATTTATGAAATTAGTTATACCAAATGTAGGCACTTAACATGGTCACCTCACGAGTTACAAATAAGAGAGTACTACTACACACGCTCGCGGACACGCACACATTTACACAAGACCTATTCACACGAGTACCTAACGCCGAACGCTGCGACGCGCCGCGCTGGCAGAAACAGCTGACAATAAACGAAATACAAATTATGTACGTAACTGATTACTGGGTGGTTTGGTAAACAAATTATTATTAATTTAATCTGTAAGCATAACATTTGTGTTTTAGCTATAAAATCTTAATATTTTACTTACTAGATATAATGCGTACGAACCCAACGTAAGACAATATTTTGCATGAATCGGCTATAAAATATTATTAATTTCACTTCCGCTAAACTTCGTTCCTACAGGCGGGCAGGATACGGGCGTCATTTATTTTGCATTACTAATGAATAAGATAATTAGATAACGCAATATCTAACAATGAAGACTAGATTGGGAATCACAACACAAAAAAATACAACAAAATTAACTTACGTGTTACATGGCACTCATGCGGCGATTTTTTTTTAAAATATGTTCGAAATGTCCACCACCTTGATACACTTTGATGCACATTTGCGTAATTGTTCACGTAATTTATGTAAAACTTCAGTGTCACTTTTCACTTTTAGGAAGGCTGCCACTATTCTACTTTTTAGTAGTCTAGTTATACCAGAGATTTATTACGTCCCCACAAAAAAAGTCAAGAGGCGTCAAGTGGGGTGACCTAGGAAGCCATTGCACAGGTTCGCCGCGACCTATCCAGCGCTCTCCGACCTCAGCATCGAGATACTGTCGGACACTACACTGGTGCCGCGGCCGTGCCTGTTGTTAAATGTCCTGCATGCCAATGATACATTATCACCACACAGTGCCAAAGTTCTCACCATTTCAGTGTATTCAATATTCGTATACCGAAAAGACATCGCGCGCGAAAGTTATCGAAATATCTACTAAACACTTAAACACAAGTAGACACAGATAACTGCGGTGCACGACTGGATTTTTTTCACATAGTCGGTGCCCATTTAGGGATTGCAATAACGGGATATTAGACACACCGGGATTCCGCATACATTGTAGCAAAATTACAAACCGAATTTAATCACCATTTTAACGTTCCGCGAAATTATTTTTCATAGAAATACCTACTTGTTGTTTCATTTCATAGTGATTTTGTTACAATTTAATTTGTTTCATTTAAGTGCATGTATTGCGCGGGATTTAAATCGCCCGGTCTTGCAAATACCGGGAGTAATTTTTATCGCGGCGCATCCCTATACCGGTTGCCTTTTGATGTACCGCCGCGCCGCGCGCGCCATCGTTTGTCGGATGGATCAAATTGCATTAAACAATAGCTGCATCCTGCTCTATCTAGTTGTAGTTAAATGTGCGGAAAAGAGAATATGATAGTTATTTATTTTGGTAGCTTATTACGTTTATTGAGGCCTATCGTTGTGTGCGTTTGATTAATGATAGATTGCTTAAATAAACTTTATGACTATCGAAATAAAGTTCATTTTTGTTCATTATTTAGTTTATTAGAGTATTCGTTTAGTGATTCATTTAAAAATGATCTTATGTCCTGGAGTTACGTTTCAATTTCGTTTGTTCGGAGTAGTAAATGAAAGAGTGTCTGTAATTTACTTGGTCTGAACTAATTACTTTGAAAAAAAATACCTACCAAAAAAAATGTTGATATCGGTTCAGTAGCTGATTCTGAACGTACTACTTTCCGCTTTTACATTTAAATCTGTTACATGTTGTATATATATTATGGTGACTAACGTTCATACATAGTTGTTTGTGTCTTGAAATAAAACTATTTTTATTTACGATTTTATCGCAGATTCGGTTGTTTTTTTTTTCATTTTTTGTCATTTTTCTATTACAAAGTATTAATAGTTTTATTTCAATGTGTCACATTCGCGCAAATAAAACCATAAAGTATTTTATGTCTTTTTAAATGAATCTTTAATTTTATGTGTTTCCAATTAATTAATTAATCAAGTACTAGAAGATGCGTACTGTCAATATATTTATTTTTTGCTATTTAATTTAGTCAAATGTTTTTTTTTAAATGCTAATAAAATGATTATCTATTAATAATCTATCTTTTTACGACTACCACTATCTAGTCTACTCTCGAGTCGATCCCGAAAATATACCATCATATTTGAAGTGTGGGCATTTCAATAAATATTCATTCTATTCGTTTCCAAATCGATCCTTAAATACCAATGCAGATTATTTATACATCTTGGCTGTTATACTCTATTTGACAACCTCTTTGGCGCAGTTGGTAAGACGCCGCCTGTTAAACGGGAGAGCGTGGGTTCGATCTCCCCACCGAGACAAATGTTTGTGTGTAAACAAGTATTTGTTTCGGCTCTGGGTGTTTGTCAGACCGAAAAGTCTCTCGTAGTTCCTGATACCCACGACACAAGCCTCGATGTTAGTGTGGGGTCAGGACTATGTACGTGACTTAAGGGTGTATTTATTATTATTACTAAGATACTTAATTTATTTTATTACGTATCCCACAGAATCATAATATTTCCGTAAATATTCATCTAAACCTAACTTTTGAAGCTTGGAGAAATACTTCATAGAAATAAGATAAACAAAAATAGCACCCAAAGTAATAAATAACTAAGGAAGCAACTCAATATTGATTTTATTGGCTTCTTCGATTCACCAATGTTGGTATTAAACTATCATAAAACTGAGAGGCCAAAATCACCTCTTTAAATGAAAGTAAAATACACTAATTTTAGACAAATAGCGTATAAAAATAACCACAACGTAGTTCTCTAATTTATAATGACCAATAAAACCTAAAGAAAAATACGTCTGGAATGTATTTCATACCAGCCAAATTAATTTTAGGATGAACTAGTACTCTTAGGCCAAACCAGTTCTTCCTACACACAATATTACAAACTAGAATTGCCTAGGCCAAACCAGAGAAACATTTATATGCCGGTAACATATGAAATTAAATTTATTTTATCATTTTTTATATAACTTCATTTGATTTACTTGTTCTATTAAATATGTTCGTAATTGTTATTTTCAAATTGATTGCATCTTAAAACAACAAAAAGTTTTATGTACAAAAAAATTAATTAAAATCATAAAATCAATTAGTCTACCTTCTTATATTCAACAAAACAAAAGTCAAGTCTTATAAAATAAAAAAATAAACTCTGCTATAAACGAATTTATATTGGTCTAATTTGGTATCAGTTAAGGCACTTAGGTCTAGGTTAAATCTTAAAATACTAATGGTCCTACTTTAAGACGACATACAGTGTGCTTTAAAAAATCGTGAATATGTATCGATTATCGATAAAAGTTAAAATCGATAGCATCGAGTTTTATTACACCCTGTTTGAATCGATGGCACTAACCTTTATGGCGGACTAAATATTTGTTCATCTCTACTGAATTATATAGTAATCGATAATATTTCAATACATTATTTCCTTCTTCGTTCGTTTTAATAATAAAAAAATAACAGTTGGTTACCATATCATTTAGCAGAGATATCTTAACTTAAAAAACAACCTTAAACTTGTGCGTGTCCGAAATTATTTCGTCTGTTAATAAATTCTTATACTACAATACATAATTTGATTTTGCGAAATTTAAAAATCATACTATTACTAAAATAGTACATGCAAAGGACGGACAAATTTTATCATAATGAAAGCCAAACTAAGTACATAGAAATGGTATATTTTACTCCAAATTCACCGATTATACTCAGATTACATGGCCAAATTACTAAATTAAGTAGTATAAATAGCAAAATAATATAATTTTACAGTCATAGAGAAATACTACATAATTTGTCGATGAAAATGGAGCGTAACTAGAAATACACCCTGTATATAAAATTTAGCAATACTTAGCATTAATACTGAAAATTAAGTACTGGTATAAGTACAACATGTATAGTCAAATTCACAGATATTGATTATAAACACTATTAAAATGTAAAAAAATTTTTAGGAAGACGACAGTACGGCAGATAATTGTTCGTCTATCAATTATAAAAGAAAATTGTATATTCTTTGAATATATTTAACTTTAAAAAAGGATTCAATGAATTCGACTAAGTTTTAACAGTGGTCAGTGAGCATGGAAAATAATATAATATAAAAATCATATTTACTTTTAAATAATTAAGAAAAAGCATGTATTTAAAACTTTCTGTTCTAAGTTTCATTTCATTAATGGATAATTTATTTCCTAAATATTTATTTCCTTGCTCGCAGTCGTATTTATTATCAAATAGAAATCATAGTGATAGGGAGAAAAACAAAGTCGATAAAAAAGCAAGGTGTATCGAAAACAAAAACAAAACAAAAAAAGATTTACTATATGTAAAGTAACCATTATTTTGATTTATCAGGCATTTTACTTAAAGACGATTATGTAGAGCAGTAAATAATGAAAATGGGTTCAAGAATGCAATGTTTTTGAATCCAATGTATACTAATACCTTCTTACAGATTCTAAGTTATGAATCATCAACCTATTGGTTTAACTACATGCGTTAATATTATAGAAATAAAAATGAAATTTAGATTTTTATAAGTTTCTGTCGAACATAGCAAAAACATTATACATATTGCTCAGTTAAGAACTTTCAAAAGTGATTACATATGTAACGATATTGATATTCAAAATGGCTTCTAATTTGCAAATAATAATTTTAAGTAAGCAAAAGGCTCTATTCAAAATAAAAAGACAAGATGAGTGCATGAGAAACATTTTGGGTAGCCTATAGTTATACTAACGGCGGTTAAATTATCCTGTAATGTATTCTATAGTATTTGTACAACTTGGCAAAATTGAGTCTGTTTTTAATGCGGGCATTTACATGGAATCATATTAATATGGCAACCCGATATACTACGACGGAAAATGATTAGATACTTGTTATTTTTATTAATTATAGTTAATTGTCTCTTTATTTATTTTGAATCACAAAACAAACAAAATTTGCACGAAAATGTATAGAAATACCGACGTATAAAACTATTCAAAAAGACTATTTCATTTTTAATAGTGTTGTCATAATTATTTTTATTTAATGTCAATTTTCACCGCATCATACTCTTTTTTGCCAAGTTATTTTTCTATTTTTTTTGCCAAGCTGTAGTTAGTTTTAGTGTAGTGTAGTGTTAGTGTGTATGTATAATATGTATGTGTGTATGTGTATGTTTGTATGTGTATGTGTGTGTATGTGTGTGTGTGTGCTAGTGTGTGGACCGACCTGGCAGCGCGGCGGTGTGGTCGGGCGCGTGCGCGAGCCGCACCAGCGAGCGGGGTCCCTCCAACACCCAGATCTCGTCCTTGTGTACGGATACTGATAGAATTCTGAAAACCAATACCCAGCTGATAATCACTTAACATCATCTTAGGCACAGGAAGCCCACTGCTGAACATAATAATCCTTCTACTGAATTTTTTACGGCATACAATTTATACGGTAAGTGAAGATGTCACATTCTGTCACGTAAACTGATTAAAAATACTCAAACAACAAATAATTGTGAAGGTCTTGAATAAAAGAAGTAAAATTATAAAAGTAGTCAAATGAGCCTATCGCCATATCAGACACTTATTCCTGACACCCATTCGATAATGTATAGAAAAATCGGGTTTTCGGGATTTGAGCCCGAGACCTCAGCGTTGTAACTATACCCTACAACTACGTCACTGAGGCAATCGAACAAAAACTATCAAATATAATATGTAACAAATACATACATATTGTATATATGTAACAAACCTGCGCAAATCATCGACCACGGCGACGGCGGTGAGCGAGCGTGGGTCCAGCACGTACAGGAAGTGTTGGTTGTGAGACACCAAGAAGTGCTCGCGGAACACGAACAGAGGTCCCAGGTTGTATTCCCGCTCCGAGTGCGAGTGCTTGCGTTGCGACGGGTTCAGCAGCTCGGCCACTGTTAGCGGGTTCGATATCGCTTCCTAGAATAAAATATGTTGTGATTAAAACGGATCACTTTTACTTTTTGTACGACTATATTATCAAGTAACGTCTTAACATAGACAATACTAACTAAACAAGTATCTATTAATATTATTAGAACTACGGTTTAGACCTTTAATTTATTTCAACAAAATAATAATAAATACGGAGTTGCTGTTAACTGTTAAGCAAAGGACTCCTTAACTATCGCAAATTTCATTGCGAGGGTGTATTATTTCTTAATTAAAAATAAACAACTTTAACAGTAAAAGAAAAGAAAGAAATGTGCATAATGCACACCAAAAAGGAACGGAGGACATTGTAGGCACAGTAATTACTACATATTGAAACTAAACATATTATGTTTCAGGATAACGAGTGCAGTGGAATGCCAAACATTGCTTTGTAATTCATGATGTTTGGTTTTGCTACTGTCCACGAGCGGTCATACCACTTACCATCAGGCATGCTGGTCTCGCATTCATTGCATTAAAAAAAACCAGTGCATTTACACAGCTATTCGGCGGGAGATATAGAGATATAATGTGTGTAACCTTGAACAGTAATGTCTGCATGACGTCTCCGTTGCGGTCCGCCCGCCACAGGCGCAGTCCGGGGCGCGCGCAGTACAGCGCGGGCGGCGCGCCGCAGTACGAGTGCACCACCACCGCGCCCAACCCGCACAGGCTGGGGACATGTATTGTATTCACTATACTACCCACCCATACACACACTGGTTGCTCACACGCATTATGACGCAGCTTTAGAATAAAGGCTGCCGACACGTTGTACACACTACATTATACCCATACCCACGCCCACTGCTTGCTCACACACACATTATGTCCTGTTACACCTTTAGAATTAAAGATACCTAACTAAAAAATCTTATTTTTTGGGAAACATTAATTAAGATTTTTAATATAAGAAATTTTGTACTTATGGAAGATATATCTAGAAGACCGATTTATACATCTTTCTGCCTTTCATACGTCAATAAGTCTTTAATAACGGGTCAATAGGTCATTTTGAAAATCTTTTTTTTGGATTAGGTGACTCTAATTCTAAAGATTCATATTTACATTAATTACTTAAAATTATAGTACTCAGTCATATTAGTACTCTGAGTACTTAGTGATCTTGCACACTGTATGTAGAATCTAGATACTCCACAAAATGTTAACAAAAACCATAGACTAAGTTCGGAGAAAATGATAAATACCGGGTATCTCAAGACTGCTACCGAAAACGAAGCCGGGTGGTAGTTTTAGTGACTACAAACACAATGCAACTAAAAATTTCGCAAAGAAACGCGACAATTATTTTTTATGATTTTTTAAATATCGTCATTTTTGGGTGTTAAATCCATAGTTTTTGCTAAAATAATTATTTAAACTCTTTTACACCTTAGAGTATTTACAAATAAAAGGGTATACACTATTATTTTAGGAAAAAAATTATTTACCACCCGAATATGGCCATAGGAAAAAAATAACAAAAAAAAAATTGTCGCTTTTTTTGCAACTTTTTCTGTTGCATTGTGTCTGAAGTCGCTTAAACTACCACCCGGCTTCGTTTTCGGTAGCAGTCTTGATATACCCTGTATAATACAGTATTGAACCAATAAATAAAAATAAGAAATATCTAAACATTTTCCTTCTTAGTTTATCAGGTAGCCATATTAATACTAAATCTTAGCACCCTCATTAAAAGCAGACTCTTTTATGCTAAGCTGTATGTCACCTCTTCCTCTCCCGCTTGCCGAGCTGGCTGACGTGCCAGGACGCCCGCGGGTCGTTGACCCGCCGCTCGCACAAGATGCTGCGGTACACGCTGGACACAAGCAAAGTGTTCTGGTGATAACTCATCTGCACGATCTCGTGCTCCTCGTTCACTATCTCCTGAGACTTGCACAGGTGCTGCAAAAAAATCCAAAAAATTTATATCACCCACACATAGTCCTCAACTTATGATCAATTCACTCTAGTAATATGCAACCATAAGACTGGCTGGTTTTACAAACATTCAAATGTAAAATAAATATTTGCAGATAACAACTTTTTCCACAAGAAAATGCGGTTATTTATAAATTTCAAAAAAAGGAGAAGGTTCTCCATTCATTGGGATCTTTTTTCATTCTTTTTTTATGAATGTTCACCAATAACTCGAAAACGCCTGAACCGATTCAGAAAAATCTAAATAATATAAGGCATAGGTTCTACTACTTTCTGGTGTTTTTTGTTTGTTTTGAAGTCGGTTTTTATTTTTTAATGAATAGGAAAACAATAACTTCCTAAATTTCCTGTTTACATCCATATTACGTCACATTGACGGGGTCGGTCTTCCCCTCGGGACTTATTTTTAACCAGTGTATAATGTAAATGACTAGTTATTAAACTAAAGAAATCCTGCGATTTCCTTAGTTTAATGCATTTTGAATTAGGTCTGCACCTAATTCAAAATAAATTGTGGTCTGTCCCGATTATAAATGTATTTATCGCTCCCGGTCCTTATTTTCTAATTACATAAAAAATGCCAATTTTATGAAAAGTAAGCAATTATGCAGTTGGCAGGGAAATAGTTAACAATCTGGAGGTTGCCGAGTCTATACCAAAGCACACATCCAAATTATCTTAAACCCATATATTCGAATTGCACATCACTTACTATCCAAAGTATTGAATTGAAATTAGTATTTTTTGGCACTTTGTCCTCCCAAAAAATACTTTTTTCATTAGTCATAAGAATACGTACCATGTAAAAATCGATTTCTGTCATAATAATCACTCCATTTTTGTCGCCGGAAAACAGTCGCATGCCGTTCTTGGACCATTCTATCGACGTTATAGTGCTTTTATGCAGGTCTCCAATAGTGTACCTAGAAGATAATGAATTTCTTTCATACCATTCTTCACCATTGTAATTTTAAATTAAAGATTATTAAACAAATAACAGAATCAGATTTTATGTTTTCTCCCATAACATTCTTGTTCACAAATAAAGAATTGAATATTAAAATACCAACAAAGCCAAGTTATGTTTAGTTTGTATAGAAATACTGATTTTTAATTTTGATGTAATATTTATGTTACCCAAAAATTATATTTGAATTGTCACATAGCTAGTTATTTTGTAGTTTGCAGTTTATAAAACCGATTTTTTCCGAAAATAATAATCACCTTTCAACCTTAGGTTCGATTTTGGGTTTAAACATGTCCGGGACATTTTCAGGGTGCTCCTTGGGTATCTGGAACACTGTGACCTGTCCCGCTGCGTTGCCTGCCCCCACCATGTAGTCCACTGTGCTCACTATCTTCACATAAGTGATGGGAGAATTTGAGGCCTGCAATGTTAAAACAATATTTAACTCACCTAACAGTCACATGTCTAAGATACAAGTTTTGGGTTGTAGGTAATAGAAACTATATGACTTTTTGGTCTCACAACATACATAGAAAAAAACCAATTAACTAATATTAGTGAATCACACAAATATTTGTCTTAGAGAATGAAAACAAACCCACAGGCTTTTTTATAGCCAATGCTGAATCAAAAACCAACATTATCTTCAGTCACTGAAGGTCCTCTTCCAAACACAGGCCTCCTCCAAGGATTTTTGCAGCTATTTACTCAACCTTCATCTGATTGTCTACAATGTTTACAATGTCTACAATGTTACAGCATGGGCTGTAATCTTTTTTTGTTAATATGATGAATATGTTAATCTTTATTACTTACAATGTTCGAAATGCAAAAAAATTGTTTAATGAAGTCAAAAGTAATAATCTTCCACTCTATTTTATTCTTTGTCTGTAAGTTTGCAGACATAACTCTGTTTTTAAACCCTTAATAGATAAATATTTAAAACCTTCATAAAAACAGCTTTTATTTAGTCTAAACACCAATTTTCATTAGAGTATAATAATATTTATCCTGCATTACAAGGATTTTTTAAATTTATTATAATAACTTGAATAACATTATATAATGTACTGATAGAAAGAATAGGCTCGCAAAATTATCAACTTTTTCATTCAAAGGAAGTCATGAAACAGTAAAATAAGCTTGAATTGCAGCTAAAACATTTCCTTTATCAATTCAATTAGAGCTGAACACAAACAATTACATTGTTATCACTGTGTTTACCCCGACAGTTATCTTTAATATGTTTATCACTGTGAGGTAATGGAAACAGTTATTAGGAAGTACATATTGAGTTTCAACTAAAAGGGATATTAAATGTTGACTACAAAGACAAGACAACACAACATTTTTTGTGACACCTAGATTATTTAATTTACATAGGGATTACATTTTAGAACCCTATTCTTGTTACAATTTGTAATTGGTGTTTTATAGTCAATATATCTTTCCTTATCATACATAGACACATTGCCAATGCCACACAATGTTAAAAGTTACTCATTTAGATATTAAATTATGTATTAGGAGAAATTCAAATTATAATTCAGTTTCATTTTCATAAGGTTATAATTTTAACCATACTTTTGTGCTCTAGCCATCTAAACAAATAAACATACCTTACAGAATTATCTAAAAATACAGTTTTTATTTTTTAAGTTAATTCTGATCATCTACATAGGAAATTACTTGTCTATTTCAGAGCTACATATTATTTCAATAGTATTGAAAACATCAACAATCAATAAGATTGAATGTAAATATTTACTAAAGCAAATCAAGAATTGTTTGTTTAAGTAATGCAACCTTGACATACATTTTTACACTTTCTATATTTGATAGAAAGTATTGTAGAGGGCTGACTCGCTTTTGGAAATTATCAATGACTCACCCCTTAAGTAAGTTTGATGAAAAGGGATAATTTATTCATATTTTGTACCATTAAACTGCAAGTAATAACAAAGATATTTAATCCAAATATGTTGTACTAGTCTTAGATAAAGAATATGTTTATAAGCTTACGAGTTATTTTAGTGATAATAATGTATAAATACCTAATGAAAAACTTACCTCACATTTCAACTTTTGTATTGTCCCCTTTTTTCTGTCGTACCAGTAAACGAGACCGACGTTGGTCCCAAGAGCTATGTACTCAGTTACCGCATCAACACAAGTCAAACATAATTCACTAGAAAATATACCATTTTGTATTCGAGGGGTATTAAATTCAAAATATGTGAACAAGGGGTCCACTCTCGAACGGAAACCTTCTTCAGCACCGCTTGAAACCTCCATTATTAACAATATTATATTATTAGTTGACAAATGTACAGCGTGATAATTCTATTCAAGAATTTAACATGACTTAATTTTCTATTAAAAATTAAATTCGCGCAAAATTAAAAAAACGAATGTCTCCGTGTCATAAAATTATTTTGACATATTAAGTGGAAAATGTAGGATTGTTGCAGCCAACCGTATGACATAAATTAGAGTACGGTATATTATACTAAATACTAAAAAGTATATTCAAAATTGCAATCGATTTGGAATTAATTAATTATTGACGTTGGGCTGAAGATAGAGCCCAATGGCGTGCCATAGGAGAGGCCTATGTCCAGCAGTGGACACGAATAGACTGATGATGATGATGATGATGATGATGATGATACTGACGGAACTAATAGTGTAGTGTGGTTTTTAAAAATTCTAAATAGATGTGGAAATATTCTATTTCTGAACGTTAAAGCAGCTGTAAATCGTAAAATTGATTTTATCATTTTATATGCGTGATTGGTTTGTTAAATACAGTAAACGTTCATACTGTAAAGTTTAAATTTACAGTAGGAAGCAAATATAAAAGCTCCTTTTTGGACAAAAAGAGTCTAAAATCATTATTTATCTTTATTTATAATATAATCAAATAAAATCGATTTTTAATCAAGCCGTCCAGTTTATATCGGTTTTTACTTAAATTTTAGATTCACCAACAATAGTAAACATACGCCCGAATACTAGAACGCCATTCAAATAATAAGTTGCTCTTAACAGCGCACGGCCCACTTAACCAGTACATTTAAGCGGGATTAATGTAGTTAAGCGCAACTTAAATTTAAGTTGCGTTCCAGTATTTGGGCGATAGTGAATAAAGAAATTAAGTTGTTACTTGACAGTCGTTTATTACCGGTTTTGTATGAACACTATTTTCGATTTTCCGAGTGCCAACATAACATTATTACAAGTGTACACTTGTCAAGTTTTTGTCAGTGGTGAAGTCAGGGTTGGAGAAGCGAAAGAAATCTGACCACGTCTGGCTTTAGGATAAATTGAGGAAAAATGGCAGAATCTGCAACCGAAATCCCTGTAATTATAGAAGAAGCGGTTAAAGAAACCATTCAAAATGTTACGGATAAACCGCCGTCTAGTATCGAAGGGGTTGCGATTGCGTACTTAAGCCTTGTAATAATGGCTATATTGCCCATATTTTTCGGAGCTTTTAGATCAGTGAAGTACTTAAATGAGCAAAAGGTAAGTGAGAACCTGATTACGTGTGATATTATAATGTTTTTGTGACATGATTATAACAAACGGCGGGCTCCAATAAGATTGGCCCACGTTTCGACACCGTGGCAAACTGTTACACGTTCTTTTATGAAAAATACGGGATAAGCCGAAAATAGCACTAGCGCGATATAAAATTATGCATATCATTACAACTAAGTCTTTCAAATCACAGGAAAGTGGCTTTCCTATGTTGGTACATTGACACTATCATATCAGTTTTTTCACAAATATGATATACAATTAATAAATATGGGAAAATACTTGACATGTATGTGAATAATTTTCATCGTTTGACTTTGTGTCACTTCGTTAGATAGTAATTTTGCTGTGTATGAATAAACAACTGCTATAATTTTATTAAAAATTATTCTTACTGTGCAAAATGTTGATTACTTAATAATATATAGTTACATACATTAACACATCACTATATTCACTCAAGATGCTGTTAATATAAGTGCATTTTCATGAGCCTAGCTTTGAATTATTTATTTCATTATACTCATGGCGACAGCTCTATAATCTTGTAGTCTTCACATCCCTGTGAATGTTAGTCACATCAATGATAAAATAAACCAAACCACATTAAGGGTAGGCTATAGAGCAAAATTTATGAGAATCATGTGTCTTATTTTGTTGCTTGGTTGCTTGTGTTAGACAGAATCTGCTTGAAAAATTATGCTAGGTACTAAAATTAAGATAACTCCTTGTACAATAGTTATAATTTTAATACTGCATTATTCACGGTACAAATAAATTAATAAATTTGCTACATTAAGTAACATTGTTAGTTAGCAACTGGTAAGAAACTATTTTATAATTATTGACTTGACAGAGCCAATTCATTATCTTATATTCATTACATGCCTTACTTTGTGTTAATTTAAACTTTGTTTGCTAATTAAACTACAGTGGTATCAAGCAAGGTGAAAATAAAGTGATTATAATTAATTAACATATAGCACTTTTTACTTTCATAGTAAGTAAAGAATTAGGTAAATATGTCCTAGTTCTCAAGTTTTAAGAATATAAATAGACACATTGTTTTTATGCAAAATGTCACTAAATAAAATTAACTGAATTCTCTCTCAAAATGTCTCCATTTTTCAATTTACTTAACATAATCTGGCTGATTTGATGGGTCATTTTTGAGCTCAATTGCTATAAGTTCACCCAGTCCTTAGTATTCTGGATTGTGAAATTATTTTAACTCATATTCATATTGTTGAACCTTCGTGTATTGAGGCCCATATTGAATTTTTGTGGTATTTATGAGCAAACCATCTTAAGTGACATACCTAGAGCACATTTAACATGGTATAGACATCAAGGCTGAATGTTGTATCTGCATGTTGTTTACAATAAATACAATATGTTAAGAAAAAGAACTGTCATATGTCATTTACAGGCTAGAAGAAACATCAGTTAAGCATGAATAATGGGGAAAATGAGGACAGGGAATATGAACTATAAACAATGCTGCAGCATCAATAAAAAAACCCAAGTGACCCTGTGACCTCACTACATTTATCTGTACTTATAGGAATTGTTTTCCTTATTATTTTTAATAATGATATGGGGCAATAGTGATTTGAACCCAACAAACCAATCCTAAAGGGAAAGATAAACTTTAAATGCCTTTGCAAATTTTCTTAGCTCAAACCGAATTTAAAAGTCATTCTAAAATCTAAAGGGACTAAACATTTGATAACTAAAATAGGTTTTAAAATTATCTATGAATAAGACCATATGTGATTTTTTTATACTCTTGCCCACTTTTACCAGATACTAAGTAACTACTTTTAGAATTTTATAATGTATTTAGTGTACTATGTTTTGTCTTCTTTGCTCAAACTGAATTGAAAAGTTGTTCGAAAGAGATAAAACATTTTATAATTAAAATATGTTTTATACTGTCTATGAATGAGGCCATAACTATAGATTAAAATGTAGACAAGAATGCGAATAGACCAAGTTATATAATAAGCAAATGAAAACAAACTGCTGGCAAGTCTCTCATACATAATATGTGAGAGGCTGCCTGGGTAGGTACCACCACAATGTCTATTTCTCCCGCCAAACAGCAGTTTAAATGCACTGTTGTGTTTCGGATTGAAGGACATTGCAGCCAGAGTAACTACTGGACGTATTGAGATTTAACATCTTATGTCTCAGGATGGCGAGAGCGCAGTGGAATGCCAAGCATTGTTTTGTAATACACAGTGTTGTTTGGTTTTATTACTGTTTATGAGAGGTCGTATCACTCACCATCAGGCGAACGACAAGCACATCTCGCTACTTATTCCCATTAATAAAAATATGCTTATGTCAGTATGCTATTAAGTTGATAGAACTGTGTTAAATATCTTCACAAGCAAATACAGTCCTAATTTTCAATGTAAAAAGATTGAATATGGGTTTTCCCTTTTTAATTTCTGTATCCTGTTTAGACATGATCTTTCTACGATATATAATATTAATGTTTCTTTCTGTTACACGCTGTGACTTAGAGGCGTACTCACACTCACAGTGGGCCAAGACGGGGCAAACGCTCCAACGTAAAACGTGACTTGATGGTAACAAAATACGCAAATAAGTAACAAAGTTGATTATTAATTTAATAAATGTATATTTTTTAAACAGTTTTTGCTATAATAACAGGTCATGCATGAAATAAGGAGAGGAAAAGTCAATTTAATGTAAAGCATTTTTTATGTGTACTAATTGTAAATTTCCTTTCCTTTTGCCACATCTCTAATCAAAAACTGGGATTGTGTATGCTCTGACTAATATGAGGTTTCGGGCATAGGCGACTGCCGCGCCCTCACACCCGCCAGTGCAACTCCTGTAAGCCAGGATCAGTGGCACGTATTGTAATAAAACATAGCATTGACTCGGTGGGTCCGGAAATATCTAATTTATCTTTGAAAATGAAAATAGTATATTGCATTCATAAAAAATCATTATCATTTAAATTCATTCATTGTTTTGTTGTACCAACTGTTTCGAAAGCGGTTTTCATTAGAGATGATAGGGTAAATAAATAATAGTAGATGTTGGAAATATGTTGTCCGTTCCCTCAAGAGGTTTTGGGGATGTAAAAGTAAGTTTATGTTGTATTGTAGGAAGCAGGCGAGCGACACGAGACGATGTCCAACAAGGACGCGCTGATGTTCCCCCTCATCGCGTCGTGCGCTCTCTTCGCGCTGTACGTGGTGTTCCAATTCTTCTCCAAGGAGTACATCAACTTGCTTCTCACGGGCTACTTCTTCTTCTTAGGAGTGCTGGCGTTGAGCCATCTTCTCAGGTATGATACAATATTTATTATTGCACAAATTTACAATAACTGTACTACCATACAATTATTCATTTATTGTAAATAGGTTTCATTAAATAACTATTCAAAGAAACCAGTATACACAAAGTTAACACTGCTAATAATCTATCATCAAATATATTCGCAATATTTCACACATTCAAACATAAACCTTTTGTATTATTAGAGATATATAATATTGCTACAATAGTATCAAAAGATTACAATATACTGTCGATAATTATTTCATTAAGATCATCTATGCTGGTAAATTACTCATCATCATCATCATATCAGCCACAGGAAGTCCACTGCTGAACATAGGCCATGGAAGCGGCCTGCATCCAGAGACTTCCTGCAACCTTAGCCAGATCGTCCGTCCACCTTGTAGGCAGACATTTCGCTTGCCTGTACGTGACCTCCACTCAAGAACCTTTCGGCCTCAACGGCTATCGGTTCTACGAGCTATGTGCCCGGCCCACTGCCACTTCAACTTGCCAATCCTATGGGCTATGTCGGTAACCTTGGTTCTCCTCATTTCTGATTCGATCTCATAGGGAAACACCGAGCATAGCCCGCTCCATGGCTCGTTGATTGACTTTGAGCCTTTTAATGAGGCCCACAGTGAGAGGCCACGTCTCGATGCCGTATGTCATCACTGGTAACACACAACTATCGAAGACTTTCGATTTTAGGCACTGAGGTATTTTGGACGGGAAGATGTCGCGAAGTTTCCCGAACGCTGCCCAACCGAGTTGGATCCGACGATTGAGCTCTCTCTCGAAGTTGGACCTGCCTAACCAGACCACTTGTCCTAAATAGACATACCTATTCGTCTACAACTTCGAGAGTCGAGCCCCCAACTCTAATAGGGGTGGGCACAACATGGACATTCGACATGATCTTCGTTTTATCCATGTTCATTTTAAGACCCACCTGTTGGGAGACTCGATTAAGGTCTTCGAGCATAGTGCTAAGGTCTTCCAGCGACTCTGCCAAGACTACAATATCGTCGGCAAATCGAAGGTGAGTAATTTACTCGCCGTTGATGTTGATGCCGAATTCTTTCCACTGCAAGAGCTTGAAGGCGTTTTCCAGCGCGTCAGTGAACAGTTTCGGAGATATGACATCTCCCTGTCTCACGCCTCTCTGTAGTGGAATAGCCTTGGTGCTCTGATCTTGTACTCGGACCGACATGGTGGCGTTGTTGTATATACACCTGAACACTTCAATGTACCGATAGTCTATGTGGCACCGCTGAAGAGACTGTAGCACGGCTCAGGTCTCGATCGAATCAAAGGCTTTCTCATAGTCCACAAACGCTAAACAAAGCGGCAAGTTATATTCCTCGGTTTTTTGTATAACCTGCCGTAGCGTATGAATATGGTCTATGGTATTAAAGCCTTTTCGGAAACCGGCTTGTTCGGGAGGCTGGAAGTCATCAAACCTGCGTTCGAGACGATTTGTGATGACCCTCGAAAACAACTTATAGACATGGTAAAATACTACATATATGTCGTAATTGTATTTATAAGCAATTTTGATGGTGTTTACAAATTCATGTTTTTTATTAGCAATTCTTTTAAAAACCATTACATACTGCTCAATATCAAACCATGGACCCAATCCTATTTTCACTGGTGTGGTATTCCCTACAGTCCAATAATCTCATTCCTGGTGCCCGCGTCGGTGCCCAACGTGCCGTACCACATCCACTTCACGCGCGGCGAGCGGGACGGCCGCGCCGACCTCATCAACTACAAGTTCACTTCCTATGACGTCATCTGTCTACTCATCTCGCTCTGTCTCGGAGGATGGTACTTGCTCAAGAAGGTGAGATGTGGAATTGATTTTAATTATATGTAAGGTTTGTTGTTCATCTTATAGGGTATTTCGACAGTCCGACTTGTGTCCTCGAATATGGCAGAGATAGAATAATTACCATTGATAGTCATTAGTGGGTCTAATTTATTCTCTCTCGAAGCAGCAAATATGAGAATTCATCATCATCATCATCATCATCATATCAGCCACAGGAATTCCACTGCTGAACATACGCCTCCCCCAAGGATCTCCACAATGACCTATTGGAAGCGGCCTGCATCCAGCGATTTCCTGCAACCTTAGTCAGATTGTCCGTCCACCTTGTAGGCGGCCTCCGACATTTCGCTTGCCTGTACGTGGCCTCCACTCAAGAACCTTTCGGCCCCAACGGCCATCGGTTCTACGAGCTATGTGCCCGGCCCACTGAGAATATGAGAATTAGCAAATCCAAAACCTCGCACAATGAAAACAAATTATTATTTGAATATTAAATAATATTCAAATAAAGTAACTTTATAACATGTAATGTCTCTGGCTACGTTTCAGGGTAAAGGTGCAAATATATTATCATGTTTACAAAATATAACGATTGTTGCACGATATTGCTTTAACTGATAACAAATAATAATTTGACGTGATAAATTGCTTACTCATTTATCGTAGAGATAAAAATCTACACACTACCACAATATCTACGTGTGTGCATTAATTACTTGCGTTAAGTCTGCTCTTCAAACTTATAAATAAATAAATAAATAACACCCAACAGTCACATACATAGTTCTGACCACACACTAATATCGAGTCTTGTGTCGTGGGTATCAGGAACTACGAGAGACTTTTCGGTCTCACTAACACCCAGACCCGAAAGAAATATTTGTGGGCCGCACAAACACTTCTCTCGGTGCGCGGATCGAACCCGATTTTTTATAGATTAAAGGTCGTATTCATAATCAGTTTATAAACCTATTTTAGTTATTGAATGTTTTGTCCCTTTCGAATGAATTTTGAATTCAGCTAGAGAGAAAAAGACAAAATAATCGATAGTTTAAATAGGTTTATAACTGTCTATGGATAAGGTCGATAAATGATAATTAAATGAAAGAGAAAGTATTCACTTTAGCATTTCGATTCATAACCCACGAGTACAAGTATTATATCTTGACTCATAATAATAAGAGAAATTAAATCCATTTTTTCACTAAAATATACGAACAATAAGATGTTACGTGTTTTATCAATACAGCATCATCATTTGAAATACTGTTTCCATAAAAAATATTTAAAGATTGGTATACTCTTTCCGTAGAATGTTTACTAATCTACCGGTTTTTACTCCATGAAGAAAATTAAATGCCCGTCACTATGCCAGGTAGAAATTCAAATCTCAGAAAGATATGAGATATTTGAATAAATAAATACACACCACAATCACATACATAGTTCTGACTCGAAACTGAGATCGAGTCTTGTGACGTGGGTATCAGAAACGATGAGAGGAAAAGTAAAAACTAGTATCAGAAATCCAAAATCTATCAATATTTATGCCCTCCTTGGGAGTCCAACCCAGAACCTCGCGGCTTATAGCCTTTACAAACTGTTTTAGACTAAAGAAGTGACTGACTTTCATTCTATGTATACAGATAAAAACCTTGAATTATGCATATTAACGTGAAACATAATATAAATTATGCATGACTTTCTTGCATTATTTATGTGAAAGTATGAATATTGAACAGTTTTTGTTTTGATAAAAATATGTATGCAATTAGTGGGTAAATGGATACCGATAAAAAATAATAGACTTTCCCGCCCACACACCCATCCCCGTAATTCCTGTAAGGATCAACAGAGGACGCAAACTATTGACACCGAGCTCTGGAGCTCGGCGAGTCTCTTAAGAACACTGATCTGTCTTTAACCCGTATCGAAATTAATCAGAAAGAAAAAAACAAATAGGAGGAGTTGGAAGCAAATAACAGTTCACTTCCTCCCGCAATAAAGCGGGTGACAAATTATTTAGCCGAGATGTATTGTCAGATGTTAAGCATCACGGGAAATAAGACGAAAAAGTAAATAATAATAATTAAATGTTAAATATTCGCCCTGACACCAAGGTTTAAATAAAAGGACTTCTCCATTGCCCAAATCATATGACAATTTTAAAATCAAAATACAGTCATTTTTTTATCTACTAGGTTCAGAAAGCTGCCACTAGAGAAGAACGGGCAAGAAACTGTGTATCTTCTATTACCAACTAACTTGTTTTAAATATATTTTGTTATTATCCAGCACTGGATCGCCAACAACTTGTTCGGCATTGCGTTCGCGATCAACGGCGTGGAACTCTTGCACTTGAATAATGTTGTGACCGGATGCATCTTGCTGTGCGGCCTATTCATCTACGACATATTCTGGGTGTTCGGCACCAACGTCATGGTCACCGTCGCAAAGAGCTTTGAGGCGCCCATTAAACGTGAGTTTTATTTATTTAAACAATTAATTGATTGTCAAACAGCTGTGTAAATGTGTTGTTTTCGATTGAAGGACACTGGAGACAGAGTAACTACTGGACATATTGAGACTTAACAGCTTATGTCTCAAGATGGCGAACGCAGTGGAATGCCAAGCATTGCTTTGTAGTTCACGATATTGTTTGGTTTTGCTACTGTTCATGAGCAGTCGTAACGCTTACCATCAGGCGAACACTAGAATCCTGTACCAGCACAATGCGTAGAAATGTTGTTTCCAATGTCTACTCTGGTATAATAATACCTTAATGATACAGAGCCTTTTGGATTTCTTTAATAAAATTTTATTATTATAAATTATAATTTAAATTGACCCCTTAATATGATGGCATTTATCAAAAATCTGAGTAATTCGTTCATTTTCAATAAGGTTCGCTTGATTTCAACTTTGTAGTATTTTTCTTGTTTTGCTTATTTGTGTACTACATTAGCTTAAGTATTAAGTGTTCTGGCGATCAACGCCATCTACCAACGATGACCGTCAAATTGTTGTAAAACAAAACTAACAGTGCCCCAAGCAGGAACATTTGGCTCTATAGTATAGTAATCGTAATAGTAAAATTTTGTATGGGAATTTGAACAGCGCCATTGTGAGCGTATTTGGAACTAAATTATGGCAGCAGGAAACGTTTACGATACTATAGTATGGTAATAACGATAGTTTTACTATACAAATGTATGAAAAGTGGTAGCAGGAATAATTTTTGACGTATAGTATCGCCGATTTACTATCGAGAAATACGATTGTTTTGTCACCGACATTTTTACCGTGAGAACATTATCGAGAGTATATTTTTGTATTTCTACACATCGAATTAAGGAAAAATGTGTTAATTACGGTCATGTTTAGTGTTTCCCGATGCCTTAGTGTTATTGTGTGTAATTATCTACTCCGTATTTCGCTAGTTACATGAAATTCAATGCTGCGATATGAAGTTATAATTATTGTGATACCTAACTCAAATATGAAGGTTATTTCTTAGACTATGGACTGTTTGGAATCGGAGCAACGAACTTGGGATTCTTGCGAATAAGTATGAGGATATAGAAAGTCTGGAATTTATTGTAGTTAAAAACATACCTAACCTAAAACTGTAAAAAAACTTATAAATAAAATATTTACATGGAACTTTGATTTTCGTTTTGCGTACCTACTTAATCATTTTATGTGATACTTATAAGCTTATAAGTCAATGTATAGTCGAACAAGCTCTTAGGGCAGAGAAGTGTGAGCATAAAATATGTGAAAATAATTGCCGAGGAACTTAACGACATTGAGATAATATACCTTAACGAGCAAAAATATAGAGAATACTTTCATAAAGCTCTCCTCCTTAAAAATGTAGAGGGATTTTATAAAACATATGTACATATCTTTATCTATAACTTAAATAATATGAGAGTTATTAATTTGCATTAATTGTTTGACAACTAATAAAATAAAAAAAAAGCTACGTTCGGAAATCTAAACGCATAATTAATTGGAGTCATTTTTGTATATTGCGGAATAAAAGCAAGAAATATGTATTTGCTTATTAATTTATTTCCAATAACCTTTCTACGCGACATTAATGCATGTTTTATATTTTTTTGTTATTTTATAATAATAATAAATTAATTTACCCACGTAGTGAACGACAATTCCGCACGAATCATTCAATAACATTCGTTCATTACCCTAGGTTATCTGTCACTATCGTAACGTAATAGTATCGAGTTCACGAGAGTATGGTTAATCGATTCATGCTACCGATATGGAGTAGTAATAGTATAGTAATCGTTGTCACGATACTATTACTATACGATACTTCAAAATGTTCCTGCTTGGGGTACAGATGTCGCTATATCGATCTGTCACACAGTGGTGTTCCCGCAAGACCTGCTGGTGAACGGACTGAATGCGAGCAACTTCGCCATGCTGGGCCTGGGAGACATCGTGGTGCCGGGCATCTTCATCGCTCTGCTGCTGCGCTTCGACAAGAGTCTCAAACGCAACTCCGAGTTCTACTTCAGGTAATTCTAGAATTGTAGGGAAGTAGCCATGTTTATACACCTAAAACAATCTAGGTTGATCATAATGCATTATGGGCATTACATAAGTGTAAATATTCTTATAGTATAAATTTTTCAAGTACCCTCAAGTTTTATTGTACCTAATTAATTTTTGGTACTTATTGCTTTGTGTACTCTTTCATTTGTATGTATTTTAAAATGTGGGTAGATAGGACCGAAACTTCTATGGGGAAAGGTCATTTTCTTTTTTTAAACCTACGTTATGTGCTTAATGATAACTTCACTCGGCACTGGCGGGTGTGAGGGCAGGACAGCTTATGCACATATTTAGTTGCTTATATCTCAAGTTGAAAGTGGTAGAGCCACGGTGCTGGTTGTGTTGTGTTGCTGTTGCTGATGCTGATGTGTGTGTATGTGTGTTTTCAGGGCTACATTCAGCGCGTACATCGTGGGTCTGCTGGCGACGATCCTGGTGATGCACGTGTTCAAGCACGCGCAGCCGGCGCTGCTGTACCTGGTGCCGGCCTGCATCGCCACGCCGCTGCTCCTCGCGCTGCTCAAGGGAGACATCAACGCGCTCTTCAAGTATGCCTCGCTCTCTCTCTCTCTATAGTGTTCAAGCACGCGCAGCCGGCGCTGCTGTACCTGGTGCCGGCCTGCATCGCCACGCCGCTGCTCCTCGCGCTGCTCAAGGGAGACATCAACGCGCTCTTCAAGTATGCCTCGCTCTCTCTCTCTCTATAGTGTTCAAGCACGCGCAGCCGGCGCTGCTGTACCTGGTGCCGGCCTGCATCGCCACGCCGCTGCTCCTCGCGCTGCTCAAGGGAGACATCAACGCGCTCTTCAAGTATGCCTCGCTCTCTCTCTCTCTATAGTGTTCAAGCACGCGCAGCCGGCGCTGCTGTACCTGGTGCCGGCCTGCATCGCCACGCCGCTGCTCCTCGCGCTGCTCAAGGGAGACATCAACGCGCTCTTCAAGTATGCCTCGCTCTCTCTCTCTCTCTATAGTGTTCAAGCACGCGCAGCCGGCGCTGCTGTACCTGGTGCCGGCCTGCATCGCCACGCCGCTGCTCCTCGCGCTGCTCAAGGGAGACATCAACGCGCTCTTCAAGTATGCCTCGCTCTCTCTCTCTCTATAGTGTTCAAGCACGCGCAGCCGGCGCTGCTGTACCTGGTGCCGGCCTGCATCGCCACGCCGCTGCTCCTCGCGCTGCTCAAGGGAGACATCAACGCGCTCTTCAAGTATGCCTCGCTCTCTCTCTCTCTATAGTGTTCAAGCACGCGCAGCCGGCGCTGCTGTACCTGGTGCCGGCCTGCATCGCCACGCCGCTGCTCCTCGCGCTGCTCAAGGGAGACATCAACGCGCTCTTCAAGTATGCCTCGCTCTCTCTCTCTCTATAGTGTTCAAGCACGCGCAGCCGGCGCTGCTGTACCTGGTGCCGGCCTGCATCGCCACGCCGCTGCTCCTCGCGCTGCTCAAAGGAGACATCAACGCGCTCTTCAAGTATGCCTCGCTCTCTCTCTCTCTATAGTGTTCAAGCACGCGCAGCCGGCGCTGCTGTACCTGGTGCCGGCCTGCATCGCCACGCCGCTGCTCCTCGCGCTGCTCAAAGGAGACATCAACGCGCTCTTCAAGTATGCCTCGCTCTCTCTCTCTCTATAGTGTTCAAGCACGCGCAGCCGGCGCTGCTGTACCTGGTGCCGGCCTGCATCGCCACGCCGCTGCTCCTCGCGCTGCTCAAGGGAGACATCAACGCGCTCTTCAAGTATGCCTCGCTCTCTCTCTCTCTCTCTCTCTCTCTCTCTCTCTCTCTCTCTCTCTCTCTCTCTCTCTCTCTCTCTCTCTCTCTCTCTCTCTCTCTCTCTCTCTCCTGCAGGCAAAAGAACACTACTTCTCAACATAACCTCCAAGTGCCACTCTTTTTCTCTTTACCCACAGAAATCTATTGCTAATAAGTCTTCCATAAAACTATGTCCGTCACTAAGAAGTTTAAGAATTTGATAAAACATTTAACCTGTGCATTTTTCCATGTAAATATAGATTTTGAAATGAAATACATAAAATAATTAAATTATTGCGTTACCCACAGATACGAAGACCAGCCCGCGATAGTGGTACCCGCGGTGGCGGACTCCAACGATGACAAGTCCAAGACTGAATAAACTGCGCGCCACGCAACTACTAGCACAAATCAGCACACGGACTATACATATACACACATTCTGTTAGCGGGACCATCCGCTGTTAACATTACTGCGTTTGTATTTTGAACGCAGAGGGGAATTTGAGCCAGGTTTGGCCGTAGTATATTAGTTCTCTTGTTATATACAAGGTTGTTTAAAATTATCACATCAGGAAGTCCACTAAATTTAACAATTGCAAAAAAATAATAAGTATTGACGTACTAAGCGTTTTAAAAGGCGTATGTTTTGACGCCTATGTACCGTGGCCGTTTGACAGATACCGCTTGACAGCTGTCATAAATGACAGACGTCACTTTTGCATGTAAGACCATTTTTTTTAGATAATTTAAATGTTCTGATTTTTTGGTTGTTAATTTAGTAAGGGTAGTGTAGTGTGATCAAATTGCACGCGATGAATAAATTAAGCTTTTGAAATTGTTTTCAGTATTAGTTTAGTTTATTATACTTTTGAAACATGCGACAATCAAGAAATTATATTTTTTTACAAATTCATTGAAAGATTTTTATTTTTACAGTGATGCTTATAATTTTAGGAAATTTAAAAATGTGTGTATAAGGTTGGTGTTGCGTTTTTATTGCATTTATTATATTGGTGATCAGGGATCTTTTGACTGCCCACATTCCGTCGCAAACGTAACAAAATCGAATATTATCTTTCGATTTTTCGACTTTAGGGTAATAATACAAATTACCAGAGTAATTTGGGAAATTAATCAAAATAAGTTTTCTGTCGAATAGCCACGGTACATTATGGCCCAGCTGATACTAAGTTTTTCGATAACTTTGGACAATGTCATCACCATTTGAAATGTCAAACAATGGGGTTTAACATTGTCGGAGTAACAGGTCAAAGTTAGTACAACTGGGCCTATGACATGAAAGGGTAATTTTGAGACTTCCACGAGATCTTCCAAGGGAATGCTTTATTTCTAGGCAAAGTCGTGACGCCTATTTCTTGTTCTATTAACTTGAGTAGAGAATAAAAATAATTAAATCTATGTACTGTATCTTTACACTCAACGAAAACTTAATAATACAATAATAATATTGATGTTTTGAATTTGGTCCCAATGTATTTTGGACCCATTTTTTGTCTCTATGTACTCATATTCAGGTAGTTTCAGTAAGAATGTCAAATAGCATTAAGAGTTATTCATACCACTTTGATCCCAAGCTGTTTCATCCATTCAAAATTGTTTAACCTTCTCTTTTGTGCCTATGTTTGGTACTTATTTACCTCTACTAATAATTTCTAGTTTCTATGTTTTTATGTGCTCTACTCTCGTTTAATATTTTTTACAATTGTCCTGTCTTTGTGATGTTGCGTTAGATTAAGCAATTTTTGGACGAAAATTTTACATATAGACAATGAAAATATAATAACAAATTATGCCTGATAGAATCCACAAATTGTTTATCCAACGAATTTTTTAATTAAAAATATTTTATTTCTCTACAATTTGTATATTTGTGTCTGACGAGGTTACCTCCTGTACTTTTGATTTGGAATGTATGCTAAGTTACCACTCGCGCTACATGATGTCCTACACTTGTTTACTTAGAAACAATATAATTATAAGTACAATATTTTAATATATTATTTGGTAAAAGGCTTATTATTTTTATTTCTTTTTATATTTGGATATATTTTTTTTTATTTTCGCCTGTTAATAGGATAATGTAATATTTAAATTATAGGTGTCTAATTATACAATAGAAGATAGATATACCTTTAAATTTCCTGCATGTTCATCTATTGACTATTCCATTCAACTACCTCTCAATGTTCTAACCTTTTTTTTAATACAACTTTATAATTTATCTAATTTGTGCAGTTTTATAGTCGTGGCATAAAATTTTCTTATGCATTTAATTTTCTGATTTAAACCTACAGTGATGCGTTTTACTAAGCTTTTAATATGGAAGAAAGTGTTATACGAATTTAGTCAGATATTTTGTTTTTTTTTCTGCTCAAGAAATCGAATGCTGGTTATAACTGAACAGCCTCAGAAACCAGAATAGCGTATTAAAAATATTTCATTAGGTCTATTTCGTTAACTAATTGGCGTTGCATATTTTTAATTTAAAAGCTGTAAAGTTGAAAAGTCGAAACGGTACCTATTATTATTTATTTTTAGTTCGACTATAATTGTTCCTAATTTTTTTTATAGAGTAGTTCAACCGAGCCTTAAATATTTTTTTTTTAAATTCCTTGTTGCCGTGCTCTTTTCCAATATTTTATTTTTCCGATTTCACCTATTTTAAACCTATGCAAAAACCAGTAAAAGTAGACTGCGGCACTCATTCATTGCGCACTAGCCACTACAGAACATAACACTGAAAGATAGTGCTTACAAAACATGTCGTTTACCTAAGACATACTCTAAGCACCAACTCTGCTCCTTTCATCACGGGTAGGTAAGTCACTTTTCTAAGACTACTAAAGAAATGTCAATGTTTACTTTGAACTATCCATCGACTAAAGGTCTGGTCAAACAGGCCACGAGACGGTAACGTGACGCTTACGACACGAGGGCAGTTGTTGCATCGGTTATTGGGGGATTACTCAATGATCCGACACGAAGTTCGAATGTTTGATGTTCGACGTTAGAAGCAAGGTATAAGTATACCACTTCTAAAAATTAATACTATTCTCTCTGATATTTTCGAACTCAGACTATGGTTGTGATTTGTGATGTACGATAGAGGATTCCAACATTTTCTGAAGTATGCACAGTAGTAAAATTTTACGTACGGCGTCCGAACATTCGAATTTAGTATCGGATCACAGAGTAACACCCCTGATTAGTATAGAACATGCCTCTATTTGATCAGACATTAACTAGATTGCCGACTAGTAGCCTGGTTAATTGCATCGGTTTAGTTTACTAACCCTTGTACATACTATTGTACAGTTCATATACAATCATTCATAAGATCACGTAATATAACAGGGTTTACGCGATTGTAAGAACACGCACATTGCGTCTCCATTTCATTGTAGTGTTTGTTCATCTTCATTATAATAAATTATTAGTGTACTTAAGAAGTTAAGCAGGAAACATATGGCAGTGCACAGAATTCAATATATAACTATGGCGTTTTTGACTGTTGTTTTAAATTAGAATTTATATGGAAAGAAAAAACTAAAGGATATTTATATTACTAAGCTTAGGTGTGGTCAGAGAGGAAAGTCATAAGAATGTTTGTAGGTGGGTTTTGACCATAAACCCCAACGTTAGCCTATTTTTAGTTAGCGATTTTTTCATACCATGGAAATACTTATAAAGATGTGACCAAAGTTGGGCCACGAGGAACCAACGCTATTAAAGTGGGTATATAAAACGACGAGGACTCCAAAAAAGCCAGAGGTTTGATTCAAAATCGTAAGTATCAGTTAATTTGACAGAATTAACTATAAACATTTGAACGTGCGGGAAACAGGACCATTCATAGGAATATAAACTACTTCAAATGTTAAGCTGCTACTGGTCCTAGTGTCAACTACAGCGCAGACACTGATCTAGTATAATAATCACAAAAAAAAAAACTATGCAAGGCATGTGTGGAAGGGCAGAGAGGGGTCTACCTTTCCCAACATTGTAATACCCTAAACAAATATCGGGTCAACAGTACCATATTTTTTTTCAAGGCGTGGTCAGAGAGGAGTTATAAAAATGTTTGTAGGTGGGTTTTGACCATAAACCCCAACGTTAGCCTATGTTTAGTTAGCGATTTTTTTCAAAAGTACCCTCATACGATAAGAATACATGAAGACGTGGATGAAGAGAAAGTAAAATGTCAGGATCCGGCTAACTGGGGATCCATCGTCCCTGCTCACTCCTATGGAATACAGGCATGACGATTATGTATGTATGTACCAACTTGTAAATTTTGTAATAATCACTACATTGTAAACTGGTTTTGAAAAGAGCAACACTAGAGTTTCTTGCCCGTTCTTCGCTAGTGAAAACTGCTTTCGGAACCGGGTGGTAGATTAAAAAAATGACTGAATCTGAATGATGTTGAACATTTTAATGTATTCAATAGATTATTTACATTTCATGTGTGTACAACCAGAGTCAAGTTATTTTATGTATTATAATTCGAGAGTATTGTTTGTGGTGCGATGTGGAATTCTGTGCGCCGCCATTTTTTCCTTTACTGTATATGTTATGTATTTCGATGTCTAATATGTATATAATGTACACTTATTAATAAAGGCGTCGAATTTAATGGATATTTAATTTATCACCCATTAAAAATATAAACAAAATGGCCTATTCTGGTCACAAAATAATCGTACTTATTTTCTTTCTTTTTTTAATATATTTTTTCTTATTACATAGTATCTCTTTTGTTCGTTCTTCGCATTACAACTTGATTATGGACAGAGAAAATTATTCTAGATAATTTATTGCATAAAAACGGGTGCAAAAAAATCAGTTCAATACATAATTTGTATTTATTTCATTTATGATATTCATTAGTAAAACATAAGTTAAATAACATGAGGTCTGAATTACATAATGTATAATAGTGGCATTTACATATCAATTATAAAAAGACTACATTCTTATATATTTGAATAAATAACAACTTACAGTCTAGACAAATGCAAAAGTAAATAAATTACAGTACAATGCGTAAGCCTTTTGGTTACAATAAAAAAAAGTTATTAATACCCGAATACTGGAACGCAACTTAAATATCTCTGTATCAGCCCATATATGTCCCACTGCAGGGCACGGGCCTCCTCTACAATCGAGAGTACGATTGAGAGTGGTTAGGCCATATAGTCCGCCACGCTGGCCTAGTGCGGGTTGGCAACTTAAATATAAGTTGCGCCTAACTACGTTAATCCCGCTTAAATGTACTGGCTAAGTGGGCCGTGCGTTGGTGAGAGCAACTTATTATTTGAATGACGTTCCAGTATTCGGGCGTAAGTCTTTTTAGTTAGATTTATAATTCATCCAGTTACTTGAAGAGTTTGAATTTGTAAGCTATGGACTGTCTCACATCAAACTGACTAGCTTTGCTATATTCGTTCAATCAGTAAAGCCCTAACTCTTTTCAACCCATTCCTGTGGCATCTTATATCTTATAGATTTAAAACTGTCTATTGATTTATCAGGTTATCCCAACATTTGGTATATAGCTTTACAAGAAAAATCGAATTCATTTATCGGTTTCCTCTACGATCGAGAACACGGTTCAGACATTATGTTTTATTAAAATGAATGGCGAGACAAGCATGCCGTTCGCCTGATGGTAAGCGATACGACCGCTCATAAACAGTAGCAAAACCAAACAACTCCTTGAATTACAAAACAATGGTTGGCGTTCCAATGCCCTCGCCATCCTACATAGATGTTAGTCTATATGTCCAGTAGTTACTCTTGTTATAATGTCCTTTAACCCCGAACATCACAGTACGTTGATGATGTAGTTTCGCGCGAAAAATAAACATTGCAGTGGTACCTACCAAAGCGGCCTCTCACATATGAGACCACCCTTCGATCAAATATATACTAGATAGAGGGTCCGGATCAAAATCACGCGCCAAAAGTGGCCGAAGTGGCTTATACATTTGAATTTCCAACTACGAGATGTAGCAAAAAGTCTTAAATGATAATCAACTTCAGGTAAAAATAAACCTTATTCGTTTAAATTAAGATTTATTATGTTTTGAAACGTACCAAAATAAAATAAAAGCATACGCTTATTTATGCTTTTGTTTCTCTTGCCGTTTTTTAGGCCGTTACTTATAATATAGTGTACATTTGATCGAAGCTACCACCATTAAATAATTTATTAAAGTGAATATATGTACCTGTAATAATTTTTTTAATCAGTCGTCGTTAAACTTCAGATCCTTCTTACAGGGTTGTCAATAAGCAATTTTATTTAATAGATAGTAATTCTACAAGACCCGACTAGTAAAATTGTGAAGTTTGTTGACCAAACCCATGCCGACACACTCTATTATATTCTGATCTCCGTCCGGCGTCACGTCGAATTTTATCTGGAATGTTAAAGATTTTTATATCATATTTGTTAATAAAATTATACCTGCATCCCATCAGCTACAGATTATATTCGTTCCAAATACATATGGTATCTTGGTAATATTAGCTAAAAGGCCAATCAAATATATAATATAATAGTGGTTTTGTTTAACCAATGATATAGAGTTACAACATGAATTGTAGCAGGATAGAGCTTTTTTCTTTTGTATTAATTACTTATTAGGGCTGAATTGTCACCACTTCAAGAAAAAGCAGCTTTAGCTTCTAAAAACGTGTATTAACTTGTTTAGAGCGTAGGGCGGAAGAGAGCGAGTTGCCATATAAAAACACATACAATTAATTTAATGTAGTCAATGCAACATGAATTCTTTGAAAATGTCTAAAATACAAAAAAAATACACATCATAATATTAAATAGTACAAACCTGTGATATTAATTCGACGATGTGCATGGCAGTCTGTGTGTGCAGTGTGATCTCTCCTGTCCTGATCACTGACTTGCCCTCCGCTAACGCCATGTATAATATCAGTTGATCCTGTCAAATACACAACAATGTTTCAATAGATGTTATTAAGAAGGAAAAATAAGGTCAAATTAACTAATACTAATTATAATAATTAATGAATAAATCATAAAACACCCAACAGTCACATACATAGTCCTGACCCCACACTAAGGTCGAGTCTTGTGTCGTGGGTATCAGGAACTACGAGAGACTTTTCGGTCTCACAAACACCCAGACCCGAGAGAAATATTTGTGGGCCGCACAAACATTTCTCTCGGTGCCGGGATCGAACCCGCGGCCTCTTGTTTCACAGGCAGCGTCTAACCAACTGCGCCACGAAGGCTGTCAGTTATTAAATCATAAATATACCCAAAAGTCACATACATAGTCCTGACACCACACTAAGATCGAGTCTTGTGTCGTGGGTATCAGGAACTACGAGAGACTTTTCGGTCTCACAAACACCCAGACGGGTCTGGGAATGCTTGTGGGCCGCACAAATATTTGTCTCGATGCTGGGATCGAACCCGCAGCCTCAAGTTTTACAGCCAGCATCTAACCAACTGCGCCACGAAGGCTTTCATGCTATTTTGATCCGTATTCCATTGAAGAAAAGATCAGTGATTTATATATTTACAAGATTGCAATTTCACTTTAAAGGAGAATGCCCATTTTACTACGAAACTTAGTGTCAGTGCGAAGATTGTTGTCCCTCGTTTGTCTACTTTTTTTATGTAGAGAAAAAATATATTTTCAATATATATAAACATATTTAAGATCTAGGCCTGGAGTTCTTGGAGAAATGAACTTGAAGTCCAATAATATTATTTTTTTGTATGGGTGTCTGTGAACTAAATGTAAAGTTTGATGATAATTACTTAATTTTATAAAAATCTGGCGCCCGGGACTAAACAGGATAATGTTAACAAATTATAAACAGATGAACATTATAAACAACAAGAACATTATAAATCTATATATATAAAAATGAATCTTTCTTTGTATGTCATCGATGAACTCAAAATCTACTGGACCGATTTGCCTTATTTTGGTCTTGAAATATTCGTGAAAGTCCTGGGAAGGTTTCAGGAGTGAGAAAAATTGGAAAATTTCTAAGGAAGATACTAAAAACCTTTTTTTTGGGTATCGTTCAAGCGTGATGCGTCCAGCCAATATAGGATGATCTTTGTTTATTTGACGGGAGACGTAAAAGACGGTCAAGCTTCAACTACCATCCAACGTAAAATGATCTATCTTTCCATTGTCTTTCATTGACGGCTGACGAAATAGAACAAAATTCAAAAAATGTGTACATCGTGTATACAAAATTATCTAGATACGGCGTCTTGCGCGTAATTTTGTTAAATGTAAAATAAAACGATGTCCATATGTACCAAAATAGCCCATTGTTTTTTGAGATTATTGCAACAGTTTTAAACAAGGTATACTCTATCGAAGCGTTTTGCCGGAGAACACCAATATATATCTAATTATAATTTTTCGTTATCATAAACGACATTGTTTTTTGAATTGATTCTTTTAGATGCGCTGGGGGACACATTTAAATTCCGCATTAGTATTGTTTTCAGACTCAAGATAAAAAAAATATGGGTACGTTGATGCCGTATCTAGACATTATAATGAAACGATATGCAGTTTTATATTTTTAAATATTTGTTTTATTACTTACGTCACCTGGTAAGGCAGTATGAAGGTTTTATTAATTTGTATATGGTAACGTACTAGACGCGACTGCCAACAAGTTTACGATGGTCACGGGTTCAAATCCCAGGGCACACCTCTGACTTTTCGGATTAATTTCTACGCGAAATAAAATCCGCCAACCCGCATTAAGCCAGCAGGGTGGTCTTCTTCTATAATATAAAAATGAATCGCAAAATGTGTTGGTAAGCGCATAACTCAACAACGCCTGGACCAATTTGGCCAATTCTTTTTTTTTTAATGTTTATTATTACTTTATTACTAACAAAAAGTAATGGCGTGCAATATTATTTGGAAAAATAGCATTTAAGTGCTGAAATAAGGAAAGGAATTTTGGATGGACAATAAAAAACGCTAAAGTTTTTAATGTCAAAATTTCATAAAGCAATCTTTATATGTACACGTATATGGAGAGACGGGATATAATAGAGTGAAAGGTACGGGAGAGGGCTGGGATAGCTGACAAATTTGATAGGACGAAATGTAAATGCACGTTATAAGACGGGATGGATAATAAAGAGAAAGGACGGGATGGATTGGGAAGAGACTGAACAGATGGATGAGACGGGATTGAGCCGGACAGTAGGACAGCTACGTCAAGTTTAGGTATACAAGAGTTTATACGAAAAATAACATGTATTTGGTGTGGAGTGGAATCAAAAAATATATGCACCCAGGCGAAGCTGGGCCGGGCCGCTAGTAGGATAATATTTAACATTATCCTGTTTATACCTTTTTTGTTACGATAATTTTAAACATTATCCTGTTTTGGCAAATAGGACAAATCATAAAAAATGGTATAATCAATTTTAAGCAGTATCGATATCAACCATATTTTATACCAATACTAAGAATGGGCAATCTCCTTTAACAAAGCTTATTAAATTGAGATTGGTGAGTGCTCTTAATTCATAAAATCATGTCATACTTGTGTATGTTCGTCCACACACGCCCCGCTCTGTAAACTCCTGCGCAGTAGTTCCCCCGCCTTCTGCCCCACCTCGAAGGGGTCCACGCCGCGGCGTCCCAGCCCGTCGCTGCCCAGGATACAGCCCGATGTCAACTCACTCGCTAAACTGTCGGCACAGGACTATATTTAGTAAATACATACATACTATACGTCTTCCATTCGTTTATTTTATTTTTGACAGTTCACGCCTATAAAGTACGACATTACAGTAGAACAATATTTTGAAATAAAAGTAGATACTTTCTTGACGGGTAACGCCCACTTAGAGTTGTGCCATTCGTAACGAATGACCACAGATAACAAAAACGATTTTGAATAGAATCAATCAATCGGAATCATTTGAAATAAAATTACATTAAAATGCTAATGAAAACAGTTAAACGTAATATAGTACCCAATATTAGGATCGAATGTATTTGCTGCAAATTAATTAATATGAATAAAGGTATACGTATTGAAGTGACTTTTAATAAGAGTTTAATTTAAAATAATTACAATGATTACAACGAAAATAAATGTTTAGTACCTACTTGTAATAAACAGTTAAACCATGTTGGAATTCATAGTACTTTAAGGATTAAATAATTAAAACAACTAAAAGGTAATTTGTTAATATTTTTATTTATAAACAATCGTCTGTTTCGTCGGAATCGGCGTCGTCGTCACTCGTATCCCCAGTAACACTAATTATTAATGAGTGCATGGGTAAGTTGTCAAATGCGACATCGCGATCCCAATCAGACATTATTTCTTTCTTCGTCTTATCTACGACACTCGCCCAGTTATGAGGCGTCACATTTTCACACGCATTTTTAAGCAACTCCAGCATTTTGTTTGCGGTGAAAGGAGGAGTTGTATTTATTCTCGCAGCATATCCTTTCACTTGCGCCCATATTAGCTCTATGGCATTATACTGGCAATGATATGGAGGAATTCTAAGGACGGTGTGCCCATGTTCTGCAGCCATTTCATCTATAACGTATCGTTTAGGCTGCTTCCTCATTTTTAATATTTTAAGTAACTCTACTTTTAATAGGGACTCGTCCACCTCCTCGCCATTGTTACGGAGCCAGTTTATTATTTCATTTTTTTTACTGGCTTGCGTTGGCATTTTGTTAATTTGCCGAGAGTGATAGGACGCATTATCTATAAATATTGTTGATGGCTGTTCGAGTGACAATAACATTTCCCGAAACCATTTTTCATATACTTCGGAATTCATTTCTTCGTGGTAATCCCCTGTTTTCTTTGATTTAAAAGCTAACATAGCATCTTGCACAAATCCTTTTGCGTTTCCTGCATGACAAATTATAATTCTTTCACCTTTTCCCATTGGCACTGCGGTCGAGGAGCTAGCAGTGTTGTCAGTCCAAGTTTTTGATACCGTGTGATTCGCATTGAGCCAAGTTTCATCGGTGAAAACAACATTCGACCAGTCTTCTATTTTTTTAGCTTGTCTTAAAAATTCGCATCGATACAAAGCAACATCATTGCGTTCCATCAATATTTTTCTTTTGTCACATTTTTTGTATTGGAATCCAATCCTATTCAATACCTTCGCCAAAGAAGACTTTTGACCACGGAACAAGCCACTAGTTTTCAGAGATTGTACTAGGTTATGTAAAGTAGGAATCTCTTTTCTTTGGTAATAATCGTATATATGACGACGAATAGCATCACCATCAAAACTGTCAATTGCTGTCACTTTAAAGGGCTGACGTTTTTTCTTAAGTGTAGATGGCTTGTTTTGTTCCATGCCACTACTGCCGTAGCCTTCTTTAATTATTTTTGAAACTGTTGGAGCAGTAATACCTAATGCTGCTGAAACACGGTCTCTGATTTGAGTCACTGGTATAAGAGGTCCACCATTACGGCTTTCCCTTTCAAAGTACTCATGAAGTCGCAACACAAACTCCCTTGTTTGTCCTTTAAGCACCTTTCCTTTAGGCATTTTGAAAGTGATGAAGGCAGGTACGATGTTCTCAATTCAACCAAATGTAGGAATTCACGGGTAAAACAATACGGAGGAATATAAATACTCAACTCGACGTATGAAAAATGTGAATTAAAATTCAGCGAACGGAAAACACTAGCACGGGCGCGGGCGTCTCGTTGTGAGTGACCACAAAATGGCGGCGCGCGTCACCTGTCTGCCCAGTGTTGCCGTTTCACAATTTGTTTTTAACAACATTACTATTGCCGACGGAAGTGATAAGAATATTAACTTAACATGAGTAAATGGTTTATTTTAATATAATTATTAAATCAAGTAACTTAAATATCCCTGAAGTTTTATAAAACAATGCATGGAGCAAAAAATAAAATATGTATTAAATCGATTAAAACTTGTTCAAAAATAAAATCGTTTGTTATAAAAAATTGATTCGATAACGCATCAGGCCATCACTATTTGATTCAGTACTCGATGTGTCAAAAATAAAATAAACGAATGGAAGACGTATAATATTATAAAACTGCATAGTTTGTTTGTTTGAACGCGCTAATCTCAGGACCCGCTGGTCCAATTATTTCAGTGTTGGATAGTACATTTATCGAGGAATGCTATAGGCTATATATCATCACGCTATGACCTACAGTAGATACAGGTCATAGCATACAGGGAAGTAATGACATTTCTAGAAAATACGAGGAAATTTTATTCGTTTTTCATGGTCCGATTGGTCGATATTCTAAATTGATAGTCGGAATTGAACATTTTGCCCGCTATTTTGAAACGGGTATCTGCACCCGGGCGAAGCCGGGCCCGACTGCTAGTACATACATAAACGCCTTTTTGTCAAAAGTTGTGAGGTGCAACCAGGACCACGTTTCGCTTTGTATTTTCCGCCCCACGTGATAGGGGAGACAATCGCCATATCGGGTCCAAATTCTTGACTTCGGATTTTGCCCCACCCGGGATTCGAACCCATGATTTTAGCTTTGCATTCAGACAAAAATATATTTAGTAAAATTTTCAAAATTAGAAACCTATAATAATCCATGGTCACCATTTACTAACCACTGGTATATACAGGAAGTGCTCAGTGCAGGAAAATGGAGCAATTGCTAAGTTGGATATAAAAGCATAATACTAATATAATAACGAGGAAATAATATTTCGAAAATACCTATCCGTTTCGGAGTTATGACCATTTAAATTATGTATTATTACCACTTTTTCGCATAAAACCCATTGTAATAGGTAAATAACATTTTACCATATAAGTATTATTTCGTATCGTCGTTAATTACATGATTATCGGAATATACCATGAAAACCATTTTTGACAACAACAAAACTTTCATGGACTTCGCCTTAACACTTTTTTCAAATAGGCATGAACTCTCAGAACTCGATATAATTTATTAAGGGGAAGCATGTTTGATGTTGATTCTTGATTTCTCGTCATCTATGTTATTATTAGAGTAAAATACGAAAATTCATCCTAATCTAGACGCAATAACGATTTTCTAAAATGTATATTAGAAGGTGCGCCATGTCTTTGGACAGCCTGTAGTCTAGAACATAATATGATAAGTATAATATATCTCACATGATGCCGTTGCAGTTGTCCGGCGCGGAGTTCCGGTCCTCCTTGTAGCACTCGATGTGCACGTCACCGCACACCGAGCGGAGCTCCTGCTTCGCGCCATCAGACATCGCGTACGCCATCTGCGGGGTAAACAAACATAGTTTTATTAAACACATAATACACATACATTTTTTGCATGCCATTCGCCTGATGGTAAGCGAAACGACCGCTCATGAACAGTAGCAAAACCAAACAACGCATTACAAAGCAATGCTTGGGATTCAACTGCGCTCGCCATCCTGAGACATATCGACGCAGGAAAGGGATTTTGGCGTATCTCGAAACAAACAATTTTACACCAGGATGAAAAAAATATTTAAAAAATGAATAACCTCTAAACTAGAGAACTTAGGAATACCATTTCTTTAAAAATAACATTATAAAATAAAACCTTACATTTTCACAAGGAAATTCAATGCGGTTTTTTTATGAATTAAATAATATACATACGCATTTTTTGACATACGACAAAATCGCTTTCCTGCGACGATATGTAGATATTAAGTCTCAATAGGTCCAGTACTTTGGCTACAATGTCCTACAAACCGAAACATAACAGTACATTTAGACTCCTGTACTGCGCGGCGGGAGAAATAGACATTTATTGTTTTTTAGATATTATCATCTTGTTTGATTGGAATTCAATAGCTTTTGCTAAAATAATAATTTAAACTCTAGCATATCATAGTTCATAGCATCTTTTAAACCATTTTTTTCCCAAATGTTATTTTATTATTATTTTAGTTGGATTGTGTATGAAATCGCTAAACTACCACTTTGCTTCGATTTCAGTCGCAGTCTTGATATAAACCTATAAGTTCTGGTAATATTACCTTGATAGGCAGTGTGCCGGACACAAAGCTCCATCCATACACGCTGCTGATGGAGCCTCGCTCCGTGATGTTCACACTCTTGAGTTTCTCTACTGGAGTCACCTCGACTGCCACTTGACCATTGCCTTTTGGGAAATACCTGTACACAATTCTAATGTTAAAATACTATTTTCTTCTATTTATTTTTATCATGTCTCAGGATGGTGAGCGCTGTGGAATGCCAAGCAATGCTTTGTGATTCAAGGTTTTGTTTGGTTTTACCACTGTTCGTTAGCAGTCGTATCGCTTACCATCAAGCGAACGGCATGCTCGTCTCGCCATACATTGCACGATGAAAATAAAAAATAACAATAGTCGTCGCTTACATCGATTTTGATAATCCCTGCTTGTATAATATTTATGACAGAAAGTTGAGTAGAACAAAAGCTATAATGATAATTCTCACACATACCCTCTCCTCCGTAAATTGACGATAAAGTCAGCATCAAACCTCTTCAGCGCAGGTCTGAACACCTCAGTCATATAATCAATCTGTGGCGCCATGCCTACGTTGGTGCCACCTCGCAGGGATATAGATACTGGCTTGTCGGCAAACAGAGCACACGGGAGCGCCACTTGTAGCAGCAGGCTGATTGAACTGTATTCAATTGACACTACATGTTAAGTTGCAATGAACTTCAAAATATCTATATTAGTATGCTAGATACAAGGGTACATAGTTATTTATTGATATGTCTTTATAGAGGTTGATTTTGTGTGCTTTCATTGGCTGTATTTATGTGTTGTCATTGTCAACTTCTAGTGCTTGGCAGCTGGAGTGGACCACACCCAACCAACACCCTTTTCGTCCCCCCTGGGAGGATTATAAAACCAAAATTTACTAACTTAAAATTCTACAAGTGTTGGAAATGGTGTTAAATCTATAATAGTTTTCTCTCTATATTATTTTGTGTGAAAAGTTGTTACACAAGACCAGCATTATTAGTAGAAATTCTGATTGCTCAGTATTTTTTATGTCTTGAGAACAAATTTTGGTCACATTAATATGATTTCATCTAAGTGTGATGTTATGCAACAAGCACTAAAATAAAAATGCATGACTTACCCTGCAGTCTGCACATCTGCTACAAAGTGGCCTCCACGGAGTTGTCCTGGTCGAAATTCTATTTCAGTTGATCCTATGTTTGCACCCTTTAACTTTCCTTGGCACATTTCTGCCACTAGCATAATGCCTATAAAAACAAAAAAAATGTTTAGTTAGTTACATATTTGTTTCAGACATATAATAAGATAAAATAACATAAGTTGATGCCTTTTCTAGTTAATCCTTTGTTGACATCATTGTTTAAAAGTGATGAATTTGACATTTGATAAATTTAGCATTGCAGTTACCTTTATTGTTTTCAATATACGTTATTGAATCCATTTTCATAGGATTTATGTGAAATCCTGATAAATAAAATCGTATGTTTCATTCAAGATATTAATCATATAATTTACCTTTTAGATGTTGCTCAGCAAGGCCAGGTTTACTTCGACCGCTTCGGATATTTGTAACGCGTATGGGTTTGCCCAGAAGGGCACTTAGCGACATAGCTATCCGCAGAATTTGTCCGCCCTAGACCCAAATAAAAAAATAATTAATATCTGTTGACTGTTAGTGATCATGAAGTTCTCTCTATGAACCCATATATTATGTCCCACTGCAGGGCATGGGCCTCTTCTACAATGGAGAATACGATTGAGAGTGGTTAAGCCATATTATAGTCCACCAATCCGGCCTAATGCAGGTTAATCATAAAATTGGATTTAATTTTAATTGTCCTTACTCCTTCTAAGAGACTTCCATCGATATTCAGCAAGTCCGACATGGTGCGTCTCAAGTTACACGTTGGGTGAATTTTGAAATCGGTTGTAATATCGCGTAAATATGGGAAAATATCGTGCAAATATCCTATTTTCTTCAATTACACCAAAATCGAATTGCCGAAATGCCGGATGTCAACAACAGCTGTCATTTTACATATGTCAAGAGTTTTTTTTTTTTTCTATCAGGTTCGTCTACTATGCTGCCAAGTTACAAAAAAAAATGTAAATCATAGTTCGATTACGTTTAATAATAATCATTATATACTCATTTTATTAGTATAATAAAATTATGAAGCATTTTATTCGATAGGCTAATTAAATACGGTTTCAATCTTAACAGTAGACAGAATATTCCTCGACATTAGCCATTTCCGCACAAAACAAATAAAAAAATTGAAAATCGGAAGTTCCGCGCAAAATGTCAATCGCTTGTTTTGTTACAAATAATAATATGTGATTTATTAATTAGTTAAAATACAGTTAAAGTATTAATCAACGTTTATTAACATTAAAAATAGAATATAGATACATTTTAAGGGAAATTTATGAAGCTTGTTTGGAAAAATGCAAAGAAAGCCAAGTTACCCCGTAACAAACTGTAGCATCAAGATGGTAAGTTTATATTGCTTATATTACCGTTTAAAAGACCTAAAGAAGTTGGTAATTTATCTATCTATGAGGTAATCTTATAGTCACTAAATCTTGGTTTTAAATAGTCTTTACATTGAGCCTTTTATTATTAATGGGTCATTCAGTAGCTTCGTGAGTTAATATTATTCTTCTTCTTCTTCCGCTCAACTTAACCTGCTTGGCTGTTACCTACTTTTAACTGCAATATTGATATGAACTAACAATTTCAATAAAGTAGAGCATCATTTTATTTCCCGCCAGAAGTTTTAAGAATAAAATTAGATATTCTGTTTTTAGTTTGCTCCATACTTAAATTAAACCCAAATCTATTGATCCATTCAATTGTCCCAGATTTTTAAAGGTTAGAGTTGATTGGTATGTAGCAGTGTTACATTAAAGAGCATATTGACAATCCTTAAAAGCTTAACCAACAAAAGTGTACAAATGTGCCATTGTAAAAGTGCATAATGACCAACTGATTGACAAATATATAGAAGTACCCAACCTCTCAATCAGATATTATACATATAATATTTGTATTTCGAGGTATTGGTGATAGAATATAAATATTTTTGTTCATGCCAGTAAGAACACAAATGGTAGATGACTTCCACAGAATATTCTGTACAATGTTCATGCTATATTCTCAGAGGCCTCCTTGGTATGATTTAATGTCATGTGACATGCTTCTTATGAGTTGTGAAGCGCCAGCTACACCATTCTTGCCATTAGGAGTCTTAGATCACACAATATAGACCTAACCAATGGGTCAAACTTTTTTTACTCTTCCATTTTATCTTGTTAATTAAAGTTACATCAACACTATTTTGTAATTTAATGACTATATTGTTAAATTTCCATAGCCTGATTGTCCTCCCAATATGGACATAACAGCTAGTGAGGATGACAATGAGCAGCAGCAACGTAGACAACAGCTCATTAACTTTGGTCACTCTCAGTGGGGCTTCAACAACTGGAGCTGGTCTGTCACCAAGCAGGAACTGGGTGGGTAACCATGGTCTTTTTATAAACAAAGCATATATAATTGCATACTAAACTATTTTTATTGTTTTTTACTTATTTTCAGATTTTGTGGATTTTGCCAATGGAAAGTACTGTGCTGGTGTGGTTGCATTTGTTTCCATCACACTGAAAACACTGGATATACACAGAGAGAACATTGGCTATGCCACATCAAATGCCAACACAAAAGGACTTGCCATTTATAAGTCTAGAAAGGTAAATATGGTTGCAGGTATTTTATTTTAATGTTTTAGGGCATAGTTATTAAAATGCTAATTTGTGTGTCGACAGTGTGCAGTAACTAACGCCCTGCGTGAGACATTGCTAAGTTTCGGCGGCAACGTGGCCACTGAGTTATTGGAGCTGATTGAAGTGGCTCGCAACGACGTCACCGTCGTCAATGCGCCCGTCACAAGCTTGCCCGACCCCGTGCATCAACTAGAAAATAACCAGAACATCATCAATCGGCCGCCAGAGCCGAAAACGTCACCCGTGGCGATGCTCCCGCGCAAGGAGGAGCCGCGCAACCTGGCGGGCCCGCCCATAGCTCGTGCGCACCCCATGCCCGCCAGCCTGCCCGCGCCCGTGCGCGCGGCCTGCCCGCCCGGCCCGCCCGGCCCGCCGCCCGTGGCCGCGGTGGCGGGCGCGCCGCTCACGGCGGGCCGGGTGGCGGCGCCGCCGGGGGTCGCCGGCGCGGCGGGCGCGGGGCCGGCGGCGCTGCGACCCAACTCCAACGTAAGTTTCGTGCTGCAGCCGGTGGTGGGCGGACTGTACGCGCCGCGGCTGGCGGCGGCAGGCCCGGCGTCGCTGTTCCCCGAGTACTACTCGTGCGCGGCGGCGCCGTGGCACTTCGCGTGCTCGCCGTGCCCGCCGTGCGAGCGCGCGCCGGGCGCCGCGTGTCCGCCGCCGGCCCCGCCGTGCCGCGCGCCCGCCCCGGACGCGGCACGCGGCTGCTGGATCAAACCCACCATCTTCTACGATGGATTCTGGACGGAGCAGAAGGTCAAGAAGTGGGTGGCGGAGCAGGTGGAGAAGCGCTTCCCGGGCGACTCGTCTCCGAAGTCGTCGTCGCCGGGCGGCGGCGCGGGCGGCGCCTAGCGAGGCGGGCCGCGGCGCGAGTGACGTCATCAGCTAGTTTCGCTGCTACACTACGATGTGCATAATTTGAATAGTTTAGTGGATGACGATTAGTCGATTCGACTTTATATCCAACGCGATAAAAGTTGCCCTTGTAGACGCGTTGATTTTAGCCTAGCTCTAGATGAGTACTACAGTTTGCATACTGATTGAATGACATGTATACGTAAGGATAGACCGAACGTGTTGTCGCTCAAGCTCATTTCATGTTGTAAGCGCGCGTAGCGTAGCTCTCCGCACGCTAGATTTTACTCCACTATGTTTAAAAGAAAACTGATAGATATTTATGAACGGTAATTAACGGGTTTACAGTTTACACATAGCAATAAATATAAATTTAATTCTGCACGTAATGTACTCTTTACTCACATTCGTGTATTAAATTAAGGTTTGTATTCGCTCACTGCCGATTTTGGATTTTGAAATCTTTTCAATGTTTCTTTTAAAAATAAACACCTTTTACCTTTGTGGTATTGAACGAATGCTAATCTTTTTTAGTTATAGTTTTGAAATCTCGAAAAGAAACTATTTTATAAACGGAATTTATCGATGTTATAGATTGTAAGTGAAGCGTCGAGTGAAGGGCGTAGTGTGCTTGACGTAGTGTTGTGTGATTTGTCGAAGTCGACTTTAAAGCATTTTTATCATATGGAGTGGAATGTGTGTGGTTTTTATTGGTAGTTGATATCGGTAAGGGGAACTGAAGATGAAAATGAAAAAAAATCATATGAAAGATTTTATATTAAAATCTATAAGACTACTTGTTTCAGTATGGAGGTGGGTAGGCCATATGATTTTTTTTGGCTAATGTTAGTAACATTAGCCAAATACGTATGATCTTAACTTTTTTTTTAACAGAAATGTGTTCCCAAAAAAATTACAGACATACAAAAAACTTCATCTTTGAGGACTAGTATTTCATTTAGTTGTACCAATCTTGAAACTTAATGTATAGATTGTCTACAATCTTTTGTCGTCCGAATGCATTGTTATCAAAATATTAGGATAATTATACTTTCTTCGAATTTTATTATAATTAATGTGTTAATTAAATATTATGAAAACACATCTCAATCAACGCGTGAAATTGATATTTTTAAAATTTTATATTTAGTTCCAAATTACGCCACAAGCCCATAGAATTTAGATGAATTATATGATTAACATATTTTTAATTTCCCTTATCAATATTGTCAGATGTTATTTGTGTGTTTCGTGTGAAAGAATAATATTAATAGGATATTCGTGTTAGTGATTCTACCTTCGTTTTAAGTGGGTATATTTTTTAAATATCTTACGGTTATATTATGGAATCGTGTGAATTGTATTGAAGGAATTGCACTATGTACATCGGTTTTTATGGGTAGTTTGTGAATTTTTCGCGGTACCTAAATGTTTTTATTAAAATAAATCTGTTTTGAAAGTTTTGTAATGTTTGATTGAAGTATTGTTTGTTCCCCTGATTTAGAATACTGAATACAGTTTTTTAGACAGAAACAGGCAACATAAGATTCACTGTATATAACATTAATGAATAATTTGAAACAAAATATGATATCTACAAAATAACTTTCAACGTGCAAAATATATTTTCACAAAACCTTTACTAAGAAGAGTGCATGTGATCTCACACCCTGGAAAATATTATTCAAATTATTTGCAGATATCCTTAACTTTACAAAACATTACGGGAAAGAGTAAAATTGATAGAAATAAACCCAAAAAGAAATAATTTGTAATTACAATAAATATTCTCACATTGATAATTTAATTCAAGCCTTTGACCCTTTTTATTTTTAATTCCTGAATAGCCTATAAATATATTGAGTTATGATTTAATTTGATAAACAGGAGGTGCCCAAGACCGGTCTAGAGGGAATGACTGAAGAGGAGGCTCGGGCGGAACGCAAGCGTCGCCAGAGACTCGCGCAAGAGGAGTTCAAGCAACGACAACTCATGAAGAACAACGGACTCGGTTAGAATTCCATTTATTTTAATAGATAGAATGTAATGTAGTACGCAACAGGTCGACGTGGAATTTTCTAGTGACTTCACAAGACTAGTATCACGTAAGAAGCGCTTCATATCGACATTTTTTTATACGCAACTAAATAACAAAAATAATTTTACTTATGTCTCGACTCGTGCAGCATTTACCTCATATTCCGATATCCATGTCGACCTGTAGCGTAGATACTGTAGGACTGTAGGTATACTAGATATGCTATTTTTTTCTATGGATATTAAATAACGAGGGTCATGTCTCTAAGAACTTATTATTCACAGTCGAATTAATTCATAATTTTCTATGTGAATGTAAAAGTCATTATGTAATATGGCGAAAAGTTACAGTTCACGTTACAGTCACGGTTTTAACTCAATTTTATTAAGAGATTGCATTTATATACGAAATTTAGCTTCAACTATAAAACGCAACTTCTAAAGATGGCGAATTAAGCGCGAATTTATAGTGAACATACAGCCTTATCAAAGACAGTTTTAAAATCTATTTTAGTGATAGTAGTTTTATATTCTTCGCTCAAACTGAATTCAAGTTATGAAGCAATAAAACATGCGATAGCTAAAATAGGTTTATTAATTGTTTATGAATAAGGCCTTTGGTAATAAGTTGATACTCATCTAGTAAGTGACACGTACAGTGAGTTTTATTGTGAAATAAGTATTTTGATATTTTTAATTTGATTCCTTTGTGGTGCATTTGTTAAAATTACGCACAGTTTTACACTTTTATTTATATTATAATCATTTTGTATGGTATAACGATTGCTTTTATCGTAGTTTGATTTTCATTTAGGTAATCTTTGAACCTCAGTTTAGATCTTAATTTTGTGATTTGTAGTTACCTAATGTAGTATTAGTTTTTTTTTTATTTGGTTTGATGCATAGATGTAGTATAGAACATAGATCGGCAATGTGTCATTTTCAGCGCGACCAAAACTGATTTACGATTGTGTGCGTGAAGTTTACATGTGTGCTTGACATATAGTGGTGTACCATGCACTTTCGATAGTATCATATCGATATCGATATAGCTGTCGGCCTGTAGTTGTGAAATAAAATGTTATGGATATATGCGACATTTTATTATATATTAACAGAAACTTATTGATGTGTTTATTTCAATACAGATTGATAAACACACAAATAAATAAAGATAAATTGTCATATTATTTGGAAAACATTTTGTTTGAGATATTTTGTATGAGTCTTTAGTACAGACATCTAATTAAACTGAGAACAAAAAACACTTTTATAAAATAAAACTATAATTTACAAAGTTTTAGCGTTTTCGGTTTATTTTTTTAATTTCCCGTCGCGAAGTTTCGATTACTTTACAGCTTTCGTAGTCGTAGGGTGGACTCAGTCTGCAACAAAATCCATGATTATTAGTTTTTTTCAATGAGTAAAATTCGCGTAAGTATATTTATACTAGAGTTAAAAAATATGCTTATTTAAGTCAATTAATTGACTTGTAACACATTGGGAAGTGTTGGACGCCTGCTAGGCCGCGTTGGAGGTGTACGGAGGAGCTTGTAGGAAGTCGTTGGATGCAGGCAGCTTACAACAAACTGATGTAGACATTTTTGTGGAAGGCCTATGTTCATTAGTCGCATTCCTGTGACTGAAGAGACAGTTTAATAAACTACAAAGGTTTTCTTGATCTCGTCACCTAAACTAATGTTTTTCCTATGAGAATTATAAATTTTAAACCTATACCTAATGTTATGATAAATTAATAATGTTGCTTCAAGGTTTGGATGATGATATTGTGCATAGAAGTATCGCATATTTTATAATAATATCGAATATGTTCTTGTTTTACTATTATAAATTGACAGCCTCTTGGCAGAGATTGAAACAGGTTCATAATTCATAAATCACACACATGAAGTGTTATAATAAATATTCCACAAATATAAAAAAATGAGAAAAAGTAAAGTAATAAGTAATATTGTAGAATGAATACTATAATAATGGCCGGGGAAATATGGCCGAGATAACGCCAGGTAGAAGAAGGAGAAAAATGCACACTATCACAACATACTATAGCCCCATAAAAATGTAGGGAAACATGTGTTGTTATCGACGATTTTATCGACAACCTTTTATTGATCGAACCTGTCAGTCAATCCCTAGCTACTTTTGGTTGAAATTATTGTAAATTCACGTATTTGATATTATTTTTTATACGCAATGGATGCTTTCAGCGTATTAATACAATGAAATACTATATTCTTTTCTACCGATATGTATACACGGATTTCCATTTAATTCTATAATATCGTCATAAAAAAGTATTGTGCAAAAGTGGCCGGTACCTGTGAAAACTGTAATTATTTCGAATTTTTACGCCTGCATGAACCACACCTTGGCACTACACAATGCACTATAATAAACTACGTTTAATAAATATAACCAAGTACTGTAAAATTAAATAAATTATGAAAATAAGCGAATTTTGTTGCTCGCTTAGTTTGACATATTTTGACTCCGGGTCACTGCTGGCTACTTCTGTGTAAACGAATGGTCGCATCATGCATCTCGCTTTAACATATGAGTTAAATTATTCTATCTCTTTCACATTGCCGATCTATGTTTTATACTAAATCTATGGTTTGATGTTATGTGTTGATTACATTTCGGTATACCATTGCCCATTAAATAAGTTTTATTTGGAATTTGTTTTTTTTTTATTTTCCTAATTTACAAACATTAAAATGCCATTTAGATAAATAAGTGGTAGATATCTTTTCTTCAAATATCTTACAAGCAAGTATAGGGTAGAGTGGGGTAATTGAGAACGGTGGGTAATTGGGAACTGCTAGGTAAATGATACTTCCCCTTCTGCTACACTGTCCTAGGCTTGTTCAACAGACGCATGCAGGACCACTAAGTACGTGTGCAACAGTGAGAGTAAAACGCCGCATGCGTGCTGTCACGGTGAGTCAAACAATTGTTCTTGCATTTCTGTTATAATTTTTGTCATGTATTGTAATAGATGTAACTATCATGTTTTGAAGTTCAAAGGCACCATCTTTTGTTACTATCATGCTTGTACTATCTGTTTTTAAACCTTTTGTGATTTGAAGTTAAAAACGATACTATTAAAAATTACAGCCATGTTATTTATTTATTAACTACTTTGGGTAAATGGGAACGGCGTCAGGCGGGTAATTGAGAACGTTCCCAATTACCCCTTGCGTTCTTTCTTAATTACTCTAGTACTGCTGGTTGATTGTTTAAAAATTTTCTAATATTATAAATTGTTTTAGATGCCTCGAAATTACATACGAAAGACTAAACCAAAATATAAAATTGAAGATCTTCGCCGTGCAATCGAATACTCAATTCCAAAAACAACATTATTCAAACAATTGAAACAAAACGAATTGAAAATACCAAAAAAGGTCGGTCTGCTGTATTTAATAAAGAACAAGAAGACCAGCTAGAAAAATACATAATTGATTGCTGCAAGACTTTTTATGGTATAACTCCAAATTCACTACGTAGGATTGCTTATCGATTTGCTGAAGCTAATAAACTAAAACACAATTTTAACAAAGAAACCCAGCTGGAAGGCAAAGACTGGTACTATGGCTTTATGTCTCGATATCCTTCTATCAGTTTACGGAATCTAGAAGCTACTTCACTTAATAGAGTAACCGCTTTTAACGCCATCAAAGTGAATCTGTTTAACGATATGACCATTACCATTAATACGCCTTCTCCACACACTTCTGTGCCTTTTGCTCAAATTATCAATGCCTGTCGTTTCTAAAACAAGAACCAGTTCTGTGCGACAGAATAAGATGCATTCTCAGATGTTATCCAGCTCGCCAATAAAAATTCAACTCGAGGAAAAACAGAAAAGACAAATTGAGAGAAAAGCTAAAAAAGAATACGTTTCTAAAAAAAAGAACCGAAAAAGAACACCAAAACTATACAAAAGAAGCCACGAGTCAAGGATAAAAGAATAAGAAATTTGGAAAAGGCTTTACAAGGAAATGAAAACGAAGAGGAGTTTTATTGTATACTGTGCAATAAAAAGTATGAATCCCCACCGACAGAGGATTGGATCATGTGCGCCATCTGTAAACTCTGGGCACACGAACAATGTACTACCGGCTAGACTAGTAGAGGTTACGTGTGTGATTTGTGCCAACCAAACAAAAAGTAGTTCATTATAAAGATTCAAGTATGCCGTTCCTAATTACCCCATACCGCTCCCATTTCCCCCGCGGGCTGATCTCAATTTCCCCATAGGGTATCGGGTAAAAAGGAATGACAATGTTTTTTGTTTTAATTTATATCTTTTATAAAATGTTGATTTTTCAAAATATTTTCTTACTAATAAGTAGATAAATGAGCAAAGTTTATGTTGTAATTAAAGTTGATTATATCTCTGACTTTTTCTATTATTTTTGAGCATTTGAAGTTAAGTGTTCCCAATTCCCCCACTTTCCCCTATTTATTTCCCGTTTTTTGGGGCTTTTTAAATCAAAATTCAATACCTAAATCTCTATCGAGCGATCTCTGTAATCTACCTCTTGCTAAAGATCGTTTATAGATACCAGCTGTTACTTATTGCAAATTTAAAAGTTCAGAAGCTCCATCCAGACCGTTTCTAAAATGCCAGCTACAAATTAAGTCCCAGATAAAATATGGTCGAATAAGTGGAGCCTTAACCATCTAATAGCAATGCATACTAAGATTTTTGCCTGATACCCATCACAGTATAGTGTTTATAGTGGAAGTAAGTTGTAGTTTGATTGTTCGACAACGTAATTATTTCCTAACAGTCAATTCATACTTGCGCAAATCGCGGTTTGCTCTTATCATTCAAAAGTAATATGCGCATTATATTACCGAGAAGGAAGAATTTACCATCTAATTTATATTGACGCTTCGAGTCTGCGCTAGTATGAATTGACCCTAGTATAATACCTACTCGTTTTCAGATGATCAGCATGAGATAAGCAAGGGCTGCAGCAGTTTCGATCGGTTGCTCATGGACATCCCAACACAGGACATAGTTATTGAGCAAACTGCACCCATGGCCGACTCTGGCAAGAGGAAATCACCCACACCGGACAACAGCCGGGCTAAACGGCGCAGCAGCTTTGTCAATAAACTCGATATTGTTACCACAGATTAAAATTAAAACCCGAGTGCACAAGGGTAGACCTAATCAAGATTAATACTTTGTTGAATGCAGGCCGCTTCCGACAAGTCGCTGTAAAAATACCTGGGGGCTATTGAATATATTATAGTCCCCTTGTTGATATTAGTCTCGATAATCAACGAGTTATTAATCCAAGACCTCACGAAGTGAACTGTCAGACCTAGTCACAAATTACATGCTTTTTCCGGATTAATAATTGCATTGATATTCATAATTATATGTGAGACAAAATAGTTCTACTAGTTATAAAATCCTTATCGTTTGAATGGAAAGCTTTCAGACAGATAAAAAAAATTCATTAAAAATTGACCACTTTTCACATTTATAAATTTTATCATGAAATAAAATAAACAATTCATATCAAGTATTTTATTTACTAAGGAGACTTACAAGGGAGATTATTTACACCAACTTAAACTAAAAATAACTAAGTTATTGTACTGTAGGTAAGAACTAAGTCAAATGAAAAGAACACCTCGATAACGTACACATAAAACTTAACTTAAAGGATCGGTTGACATTATATTGTGCACATTTCTTTCCTAATTATTGAGACTGCCCTTGATGTATTGTGCGACAATTTAGCTCCGAAACGGTCGCAAGTTACGACACAACTAAAAGAAGTTTCTATAACCTACATCGACACATACTAAAGATAGCCATTTTAACATCTTGTTAAAGATAGGTTATAGAGACAGGCCGTAAGTATTTAGTCTTGCTAAATAATATTTATTGTATTTTGTGAAGTATTTTATGGTTAATATGACCTATACCGTCAACCGATCAGATTCATAAGGATTAGAATACACAAAATTAAAATTAACTTTAAGCCGTTTTCACATCCCTAGTTTCGCGCGCATGAAAACGTAGTTAGGATTATAAAAGGGATGATTAATCGATTTAGAGTTTACTTACTATGCTTGAATACCTCCTGATTTCATTGATATGAAATATACATACTTAAAATTCTATCTCCAAAATTTTCACTTTCCTCCTTATAGTATAAGAATTATTTATACTAAGTATAGTATAGTAAAATAATATATACTGGAGATGTGAAAACGGTCTGTCATTGCACAACGCGGTCACCGTAACACCGACATTACAAATGCTTTCCATATACTATACGTACAAACGAAACACACATCTTACACTATGGTCACGTGACTGACGCTTGGACAGTAATGCCTTTTATATCGTTATACACTTGGTACATACATAAGCTCACGCTTTTTCCGAAGGGAAAGTAAAGATGCTACCAGGACACCTAAGTTCCGCCTTATAGCTTGTGTGTTCTGACCCACAATATTATAGGCGGCGAACCTTAGTATTTGATGAATTTTAATACAAATTAGGGATTGTGTTATTATTGATATGTATAATTTATATTTAATACAAAATAACATAATATCTTCAATTGAAATAAAAATCATTTTTGGTTAATATTTCACAAACGGCACCAATAAATTGTTCCAAAGCTATCAAGATATACAAGGCATTACTGTATAAAAAATAACAAAGGAAAAAATTTCGGATTTCAGTGTATTGCCACAACAAAGCATTTGAAGAAGTATAACCCAGAAATCACTCCTGAACATCAACGATATAAAATAAAATTGCGTGCGAAAAAATCGACCCGTTCCATACTAGGGTAGGAAGAATAATTAAAAAAAGAAGATACTGGAGATTGTCCCACCCTCATACCCACTATTTTAATGAGTCCGAGCATTCTAGCGAACCGAATTTCCGGTTCTAAGGTTGATACTCCATAATATTAATGAAACTTTTTTGTTCATCAGTTAGTAACATAGGCTTTTTTAATTATTGATTGGTTTATTGAGTCCCCGATCCTTTGGGTAGGCACATTTATTGCTCGCAAGTAAATTTATTTTGAGACTAAGTTTTATCCAATCGAAAAAACTTGTGTTGTTTTTGATGCATAAGGCTATAGGAGTCGGGAAATCTTGTCCCATGCATTTCTATGGTAAAGTCACTTTTCATACACTGTAAAATCCGAAAATTTGTTTTACACAATATCGTTGGTAAGTAAGCGTCGAACAATAAAAATCATAAAATTAAATGAGTGTATTAGCTTCTTCAACTGTCCGTTGTAAAATAATTGTGAGCATATTTTTCTCAGTTTATTAGACTTATATTTAGAAACTAGCTGTACCCCGCAGATCCCCTCGTGTTAAAAACTTATATTTTTATCTTATAGTGTGACAGGGTACTTAACAAAAAAGAAAAATTACCCCAGATAGCTAGTTCCTTATATCTTATGGTGTTAAAACATAACCCTCTTGCTCTATAAAACTGCCATCATGAAAATATCTAACAAAATCGTAAATTGTATTTGTTTTTTTTTTAATATCAATTAAGAAAACATGACGTATTTAAAAAAAAATGCCACACAGGGCTTAAACTTTTCATTCATAAAGTAAATACAAATCAAAAATTATTTGAAGTAAAAAGAGATATTTAAGACCGGGATGTGTTCTGTAGTGGACGATTTTAAGCTGTGTGTGTAAGGTGGTAACGCTCTTTTTTGCGTAAGACGAATTATTTGAATATTATCATGTTGATATTTTAATTTTGTGCTACCTCTTTAGCGCCATCTCGTATCGTAGCTTTTGTTGTATATACTACCATTTTTAACACATTAACTGCGGCGTAAATAACGAATTATTCAAAGCAACTTCGGCACTATAATGTATGAAAATCACATCTACAATAGCCGAATTTGTGATACACAGATAAAATAAACACAACATCTTCTCTAACTGCACTCAGACATTCAATTTCAATAAAATAGATCCTTAGTAAATTGTATGAGGAAAATCTACCATAAGGAATATTTAAATCAACATTGAATGTCTGAGCGCAGGCATAAGCCGCTGATGAATCAAATCATTTACCACATATCAATATACAATAAATACGATACACTCGTACATTCTAACATACAATGCAACCGAACCAAAAATAACATATTCTAATGTTTTATAATGAATCGCCTACATCTACAAACTAGTAGCTATGTGACTTACATACAAAATTATATGTACATACAGTATATATGTATTGTGAATAAACATAAAGGGAATCCATACAAGGTATTTTAAAATGTTTTATAACCTGACCAAGGAAATTACCACATGTTGGGGGAATTGTTACTTGGGCTGGCAATACTGATGGATTAGTTGTCAATTTAAGATATTTTCCACACAACAACGTTAGGTTGGCAATTTGACCAAGGCAATTACATTGAGCAAATAAATGATTATTTACAGCAATACATGATAAGACAAAGGTGTTACCATACTAATGGTTTATTTTCCTGATCAAGTTACAAAAAATATATCAGAGTCCACTATATATTTTATACAATGATATTAACTGTTTCTGATATTTTAATAAGAGTTTCATTTCAAGTTTCGAGTTCATTGCCCAAAGGGGGACAAATAGTTCATTGTCAAATGTAAGATCACTGGGCCTGCAAATTCAGACATAAACAATTTTTGTACCAATTTGTTACATAGTTTCATAGTATTTATAAACTCAATGTACTTGTTTAACATATTAGCTGCTTTGATTTTTATTGTTAAAATCGTGTTTTAATTGCATTAGAAAAAGTAAATTAAGACAAATTATGCATAGACAAACTTTACAGTGTTCATGAAAAGTTAGTACAATTTTATATTATCTCAAATATTTTGAGTTTACGGGCGCAGTGTCTGATTATTTGAATTTCAAGTTAATTACAGAAACAACTGTCTTCGGTATCAGGACGGTTAATAACATTCTCAATTATCTTGTAAATATAAAACCTACGCGATTTTATACAACCAATATGTGACATGCTTTGGAGATTCAATAAGGCTTTTTACTCTAGTCTCTTCAGTGTCTAAAGCCCGAGTACTCGAACGCCATTCTAATAATAAGTTGCTCTTAACAGCACACGGCCCACTTAGCCAGTACATTTAAGCGGGATTTACGTAGTTAAGTGCAACATAATATTTAAGTTGAGTTCCAGTATTCGGGCGTAAATCACTCAAATTATGTCCTAATTTTGAGAAATGTGTGCTACACGTCCTGAATACCGTCAGATTCTCACTAATGGCAGTGTGGTGTCCAGACTATAGTCAATTCAGCTATCGTGTGGATGGGCACTTAAAAGTGGCCAGTTACACAATCAGTGTAAGATAAACTCTAAAGGATATTCTTTAAACCTGGCTGTCAGCAAGCTTATAAATAGCTATTTAAAAATATAGACTGCAATACACAAATATTTGATACATTGCTTCTTTATAACACGGCTTAACAAAATATTGACATTTCTCTGAGTTACACCTACTATAAGACACAAATAATGTTCTCTGTTTATTGCCATAAATAAATTGTAATGGTGTATTCAATGTTGTTCAACTTTACACATCCTTTACAATAGTCTTTCTCCGTATATTGTCCACAAAAGCGCTATACTGAGTATCTATGTTCACATATTATTTTACTGATACATTGCCTGTATTGTATGCAGCGCGGCATTCACGTGAAGGTAAAAAATATTCAATGTATATATGTTTAGGAGTAAAAATTCACAACTACCTTTGCTCTAGCAGCATGTAATATACATATTACGATACAAGACAGTCTGCCTTTACATATTCTATGTGATATACATTACGTTCCAAACTCGCTACGTTTATGATTGTATAGTATATAAACAAGCGAGAAATTTAATGCTATATTTTAATATATCCATATTATTCACTCAACTGCTGAATATGTTTCGTGAAAATACGAAAACATTGAGTAGAAATCTGCATACTAGATTTCACAAGAATATCATAAGTATGTAATGTCTACCAAACCCCTTTACGCTAGTGTATGGAAAAAGCCACAACCCTTTTATTAAGGAGGGGGTGTCTTGTCCAGCAGTGGAACTCCTTAATAGAGATAATATTATAATAGATGTACAATTGATTTAAATGGTTCACTCTAATAGCCTTATTCATAATCAGTTTTAAAACCTTTTTTACTAACAAATGTTTTGTCCTTTTCGAATGACTTCTGAATTCACTTGGAGTGAAGAAGACAGAACATTCGATAGCTAAAATAAGTTTTAAATTTGTCTATGAATAAGGTGAATTAAAATACGCATTAAATCTCCCGCTTGAGTGCAATATGAATCTAATATATGATACTAGTAATATTGTATAATAAATATCGGCGTATATGTTGTACAGTCAAAATTAATTTACACAGAACATTATTTTAATAAGCGTCATTAATATTTCCTGAGGCGCGACAGAACGGTTACATTTTTAAATATGACAAATGACAATCGAGTTGCGTCTCCATTCTACCTCGGTTTAAGAAAAATCTTTTCAACCATGGACACATCCACGAGGGAAGGACGAAAACAGACCCCGATTGTACATTCATCCAGACATAATGATTACTTTACTATACAAATATTTCAGAAAGGGGGTACTAATATTAAAACCGACAGCAAGCCTTGATACAGCCATCGTTGTCGGAAAATACAATTCAACAATTAAAATATTATACACCCTTTTCGCTTTTCTTATTTTAAAGTAAAACGGGACTTTCATACACGAAATTTAAAATCTAAAAATAAAAATACTTTAGTAATTAGTCTGTCGTGCACCCACGCTCAATAAAATGATACCGTACTAATAGTCCGGGTTCACACTCCGACGCGACGCGCGTGCGGGCGGGTTGTAGAGGAACATTGCGGATGTTTGTGGCGAGTCGCCGTCACCGACACTGCCACGCGGGCTTATTTCCTTTAAAAAATAATGTTTTGATATGTATCTCGCTTGAACTTGTCTCCCCCCCCCCCCCCTCTCCCCAGCCACAGGAAATCCATTGATGAACAGAGATCCCTAAGGTTCTTATATCAAGCTGATGCACTTGTCTTCATGATAGATACCATTCCCAATATTTATGTTCATATGAAATGGAAGTTTAACATCCAACATTCAACCTCCAAAATTCGACAGCATTAAATAAAAAATGTTGCGTTTTAAAATCGCTTTCGTGTGAACAAACTGAATAATAGCGCCTCTGCGAATTGGGCTTTACTGAGTTGCAAGTCCAGTATAATTTGTTATAGTGCAGTTGCGACTTTTCTGACTTACAAGTTCAGTTTTAATTACTGTTTGCTCGAATGTTATGGGTGTTGATGTAACTACGAACTGGAATTAAACCAGCATGTTTGACTAAACCAACCAGCAGTTAATTAGTTGACAACCGATAAATGGGTGTGGGTGTAGGCTGTTCGCCCTTTTTATAGATTCTGTATCGACCCATATACATTCCACTGCAGGGTACGGGCCTCCTCTACAATCGAGAGTGCGATTGAGAGTGTTTAGGCCATAAAGTCCATCACGCCGGCCTAGTGCGGGTTGGCAGACTTACCATAGAAATTCTTATAAATCGCTATGGTATGTAGGTTTCCCAATGATGTTTTCCTTCACCGTTTTAGTGCGTGGTGATTAACTATCATATTATTTTATACATAATCTTGTGATATCCCTTAAATAGTATAATATAAAAGTGCATACCTGGCGACTAGACGGGCACCTCCTCGGCCTCCTTCTCCCGCTGGCGCACGGCCACGGCGGTCTCCACGAGCAGGTACAGGCACTTGAACTTGTCGCGCTCGCCCTCCGCGCCCGCCGAGCCGCTCGGCACCACCTGACACGTACATTATATTTATTTATTTATAAATGCTTTCTCGTACACCATACACCTTAAAAATATATTAAAACAAAAAGCTTATATATATGTAACAAACTGCGGTTTTATAGCTATCAGCAACAACCTTAAGATTGACTGGAATGAATGGAAGCACGGAAGAAATGGATGGTCACGTTATAGGGAAAAAGAAACAATACAGAATTTAAAGGTAAGATAATCAATACTTTTTCAATAAACATAAATAGACTACTTATAATATCAATATAATATACTACTTAAACTATAATAAATATGATACATAAAAAAATAATATAGGAGTTTATTATACTTCATCAATACATCCAGACACATGAAATCAATTCATAAACATACACCTCCTTACTGAATGATACTCATGGAATATATAGCAATAGCAATCACGAATAAAAAGTGAAATCGATAACATTACACAAGTTAAATAAATAAACTTAATGTTGCGACTTGCAATTGTGATTCACAAAGCCGATCGGCTAATATTTTTATACAATTTCGTATAATCTATAAAGGAGTGAGTTTTGTTTTACGAGCCCATTACGAGTATGTGTGTGTAATTTTTGATGTGAAAAATGATTATAAAAAATGGTTAGTTTTTTTGTTTACAAATTCTAGGGAGGGGGTAATTAACAATAGCATAATGATGAATATAGAGCATGCTAAGGCTTCAAAAATAACAAAGTGGTGATGTTAAATTAAAATAGCAATAATTCCAATTACTAGTGTATGGTGTGTCTGTTTGTAAAACGTCATTGGCTAAAGCCATAGAATAAATATATCCAATCCATGAGCCAAGAGACGTCCACTGGTGAACATAGGTCTCCCCCAATGATTCAGAATGTAATATAAGAAGGCTATTAGACGAGCTATTGTTCACTAGAGCTGGGTGTATGATGTGTAGTATGTTGTGTTTTGTGTAGTGTAGTGTATGTATTGTGTAGTGTACAATGTATAGTGTATGGTGTGTAGTGTATAGTGCATAGTGTACAGTGTATTGTGTATAGCATGCAGTGCAGTGTATAGTGTAGTGTATATGTGTGTGCACCTGTATGCGCCTGCGCAGCGGGTGCGGCAGCTGCGGCAGGTGCGCGAGCTGCGGATGCCAGCCGCCCGCGTCGTCGTCGGCCGCCTCGCCCGCGCCCCCCGCGCCGCCCGCCTCCTCCTCCGCAGTGCGCACCGTCACCACCGCCGCGGCGCTGTACACGGACACGTCACACACTCACTCACACTACACGGCTTAACTAAACACATGAGTACTCACGATAGTGGACGAGGCTCGTGCCTTACAGTGGCACGTATGTATTAACAAAAATGTTGCATTTATTATTATTTGTTTACTAGTAGTCTTTCATATTAGAGGCTGCTTGGGAAGATACCAAAGCAGTCTATTTGTCACGACAAATAGCAGTGTAAGGGCACTGTTGTGTTCCAGTTTGAAGAACATTTTAGCTAACTACTGAGTACTACTGAACATACTAAAACTTAAGGAATGTAGAATGCATTGCTTTGTAATTAATGGTGTTGATTGGGTTTGCTATCATCACTTACCATCAGAAAAATAATATATACGTCTCGACATTCATAGCAATAACAAAAATATGTGCAAATGTACATAGTCAAAATATCAATTTCTATGTATGACGTCACAGTTCTTTAATTCACTTTAAGGACGATAAGTTGATCAATGTACAACATTTAAAATTATTATTTGTTTGTAAATTTGAAAATAGAACATTAACATTTGATGAAGTTTTGTAACTTTAAAATTATTAAACCTGAGATATCTATTGCTTTGTTCAAATTGCATTTAAATTGGACCATATAAAGCTTTAATTTATTTCCTAATCTATATTATAATATTTTTATTTAAGAGCGTATACACCTTGCGCGCCAAGTCAACTATAGGTATTTCTTCGTTAATTTCACGCACACATAAGCGACCAAAGCTGTGTGCGTAGAGCTGCCGCGTCAGCTCGCTATACAATCGGCTCAAACAACTTTGATCCGTGCGCTTCAAATATTCAATTGAAATGAAACTGTAATATAATATCATAAAAATATTTTATTTGCATTATAAGTAGACAAATATTACTGTGCAAGCAAAGAATAATACAAATTTTGGATACTAATCATATTTCGTGTTCGAACACATAAATAGTGTTAGGGGCCTTACAACCCCTTACAATTACAAAATATATTTAATTTTATATTACAATACATAACATAATTTAGCCTCGGAATTACATCCCATTATATTATCTGAAACATAATTTATACTCACTACAAAATCATTGTAGGTAATAAAAATAATTAAATATTTTACTACCAAAGTACTAAGATGTGGTAATCGCAGTCCGCGCGTGGCTATTTTTACTACGTACGGCAATGATCGACTGCAGCTAGGCCGGAGCGACGAGCGATACATCCTCCCTCTAGAAGGCCTTGCGGCGGTCTGATTTGATCCACGTCGGACAGCGTGTTTTATAGTGGTTTTTAAAATATTTGTAGAAAACATGCAAACTAATTTTGTTGAAATATAAAAATGGTAATTTATTGATAAGATGTTCTTCTATTATAATATGCATTTGCTATAAAACATCATGTACGATAAGTTGGTGAAAAAAAAATATGTTCTTGACGAGAGTTTCTGAATAATTTCGCATTGTTTAAATTTTTATTTTTCAGGAACTAAACACAAAAAGATTATTTTTCTCAGCAAAATCCCTCCATAAGGGTCTTATTAGTCTGATAATATTTTTATTTTCATCTTATATTTAGTGGTTTCGGATATCTTAAGCTTCTAAATTGCCATTTAAAGCCTAAATAACGGAACTTGTGTTCAGTAATCCTTATAGTACTCACAAATTATCCATCAATCTATAATGTTTTCCACCAAAATCCCTAGATGACAACCTTTTCTAAAATTAGTAATAATTACTTTTCCTTTAAATTGTTTATTGGTGGCTATTAACTCATTTGAAAAGTCCTGTTTTTAAGCCTAAAAGCGCGTGCAGGGTATAAACGCTCTTAAGGAGGAACAGATTCTCCTGACACAAGTATATTATATGCTTAAAAGGAATTTCCAAATACTGTTTCACTATGTGTAAAGCTTGTTATTGTAATAAATATTTCTCATTTTTTATTTTGATATTCAAATGATGTCTCTACTCACCCCCTGGCAGCCGGATGTATCTCCTTGTCCTCAGGTCCGTACCTGATGACTGACTGCCACACGGAGGGGTCGTACTTGACCTCCTCCTCGCTGACGGCGCTGGATGAGTATCCCTCCTCGCCGTCGCCGATGTCGTCGCCGTCGCTGCGGTACACCAGCAGACCGTCCGTGTACTCTTGCTCAGTGCTGCGCTCCGCGTCGTTCTGACAACAAAGTATATTTTTTTATCTTGGACAAAAATCACAAGGGGTAGTAAGATTTCACGTGTATTTTTTTTTCGACTTATAATTTTGACTAAAATGCTACATAATATATTTTTAGTATGATTACACGATTATTCTATTGTAGCATAGTCCTTAATTTCAGAATAAAAATGGATTATACTTTATACCCGTACTTTATAAGTGACTAAGTTGGTTCATTATACAGGACCCGTTCCCGGCGTGGCATAACAGGGTCACGGCACCCCCACCCCCCTCCCACTTCCTCTTAACTTCTCGGGACGAAGGACGACAGAATAACTAAGATATGCCACAAGTTATTTAGAACTTGGATTGAATCCGGGTGTGCCTACATACAATAGTATGTGTAGATTTGTATAATGTCCTTTTGTAAATTGTACATAATATGTATCAGAATGCAACTAGTAAATAATAATAATGATAATGGGTTTTGATAATATGTATATACTGTTGGGGGGTACATACATACGTAAACTCAAGCTTTTTATCCCAGAAGGGGTAGGCAGAGGTGCCAAGGACACCCCCAGTCCCGTGCTCAACAGCGAGTAAGTATAGGCTAATACACCAATAGTAATTTTCTCGTTTAATTTGCATAATGTTATTATATTTGGTGAGAATTGCTGCAAGACCGGTGTCCGGTGTCGCATTCGGATTGCGAAACAAGTCAATTCTCACCCACGCACATATTTGATCTTCGATTTAACAGAACTACATAAAGGTGTTTAAGATTTATTTTGTTGGTATTAAGATAGTACCAAGTATATTAATTATAGCTAACTGTTTTAACTACGCTATGTAAAGTCAATAAACTTCCGGGTTTTCGCATATTGGTATTAGTATAGTAATGCATACCGCATAGAGTAAGCGTAAATAGCTTAGCATAAAGTTGTATAATAATTAATTAGTATCTTCGTGCATTCGTATAACTTGATCCATACGGTTGTAATGGAACAGCTGGATAATCTAACCAAGTCTCATGCCAATAGATACTCTGCCTAGGCGGCATTTGCGCTCACCATCAGGCGCAATGTGGCCAAAATGCCGGGCCAGAATAAAAAAAATTACGCTGTCATGTGTTGCTAGTGAGTGAGTGTTTACCTCAACTCCGTCCCACGAGGCGACGACTACGCCCGAGTTGGAGGCGCTCGAGGATGTGCCCGGCTGCTTCCTGCCGCGCCGCGAGATGGTGTAGTGCAGCGGGTCGTGACCCTCGCGACGGATCATCTCGGGCAGGATGCGACGACGGGCGTTTATGAACCAGTTGCATACCTGGACAAGTACACGCTCTAATGTAGTATAACTAAGGTATATGAGGATATTATACGTGTATATTCTTTCACATCCCAAAAATGGTATGGAATGTTACTTGGATGTTTAATACTAATAAAGAAGAAAGAATGAAAGAAAGAATCTTTTTTACTTGAATAAGTATTTTACCAAATTAAAAAAAAAATGTGTGTAGAATTAACAAAGTATGATGATTAATAACAATAATACATAAAACAAGATGACTATTCCTATTTCCCCCTGAAATCTATTCACCTTGTTTACTGTAAACAAAGCTTCAGGAAGGCCATTGAAAGCAATTATCTACAATCTACATACTTTAGTCTATCTACTGATGATGTTCGGCGGTTTGCCTGACAATAAATATTTTAGGAAACCTGCAATCGACAGCGAATCAAATGCAATCGAAAAATCACATAGGTTCGGATTTCACGCTGCAACAAATATGTTCTGATATTATTCCCACCTATAAGACAAGCTAGTTTTCCTAAGGTATTTCTTAAATCAATAGTGATTTTACCATACAATAACTCTACACTTATGAAAAATCTGAAATCTGCCATACCTGCAACACAGTCAAGTTAGCCTCCTGACTGAGCGTGATTTTCTCCGCGTCGCTGGGGTACGCATTATACCGATGGTCGTAGAGCCATCTCTTCAGTATCTTGACGGAGTGCTTGGGCAAGTTCCCGCGGCGCTTGCGGATGGTGACGATGTGACCCTGCGGCTGTGACTGTGGTATGCCGTGCACCAGGCTCGCGCGACGCGACCGGTCCGCCTCACCATCCGTGCCGCTTTCATTGTCGTCCGTTGAAGAGGTTGATGGGAAGCGGTTGCGAGCTGCAAAGGTTGTTTAATCTATTAGTATTTGTCATATAAAATCAAATAAATTTATTTGTAAATGTAGGTGATCTTTACAAAATGATACAAATAAGATTAAGTTCCTAACATTTGACTTGTAAAAGTACCTATACAAAAAAAATGACTTAGGTATATAAAATTTAGTAATTAAGCTAGAAGATCCATGAATTTTTCATATTGGGACATTCCTATTAAATTTAGATTAATAGTGAATAGATATCACTAGTGTTAAGCAAGATGGCTGAATAATAAAACCTACTAGAGACTCCTGTGTTTGCAATTAAACTCAAGGCCGAACACCATTTTGATAAAGATTTAAAAGTATTCAGGAATAACAAGATACACTGTATAGGGACGTAATATTCATGTATATAATAAGACAAAGTTAGGTGAACTGAATGTAAGATAGAACAAATACAGGGTATATCAAGACTGCTACCGAAAACGAAACCGGGTGGTAGTTTTAGTGACTTCAGACACAATGCAACAAAATTTTGTGCAAAAAATTGTGATGATTTTTTTTTCATTTTTTTTCTATCGTCGTATTAGGCTGGTAAATACATAGTTTTTTTGTTTTATAATTATGTACATCCTTTTATTTTTAAAGACGCTATGGTACGCAAGGCTTTAAATTATTATGTAACTAAAAACTATGGAGTTACCACTCAAACTCGACGTTATTTAAAAAATAATAATAAAAAATTGTCGCATTTCTTTGCGAAAATTTTAGTTACATTGTGTTTGTAGTCACTAAAACTACCACCCGGCTTCGTTTTCGGTAGCAGTCTTGATATACCCTGTATACGACACAAATACTCGTTCGAACCCGCGTCCTCACGGTTGACGTTTCTCAGCTGGCATCTTTATCTACAGCGCCACGGATATTAGAAGTAAAAAATCTATCGCCACGAACAAATAACTCCATATAATACAAATATTGCGAGAAATCGAATATCAGGAAATGATCTATCACTTTATCTTACGAGAACTTTACACGCTTTGAAGTCGGTTAAAAATAAAATTGTATATTCATCACAGATCACTCCCATATTCATGCATCGTTCTGACAACTGGAGCGCCTTCAGAACATCTTGCACATCTTATGTCCTAATGTGGACAGGTCGTTGACCAAAATATGGGCCGCGAGTATTATTAACCCGCTCATTATGTATACAACTTTACTACATTTCTTCGCTTTATTAAGATTTTACCAAAACTAAATTGTAATCGAACCCAGAATTAATAATTCCGTACCTATTGGACATAACGCATAATACCAATATTATTATTATACCATACACATAATACCATAATAATTGGTACACTTGAACCTTGAATCCCATGGTTGTATGCAGTGGCGGCGTAAAGGGGGGGCGGGGGGGGCGGTCCGCCCCGGGTACCAAGCACCAGGGGGTGCCAAAGACACCCACAGAAAGCACACAAAATCTACCTGTATCCAGAAATAACTACCAACCCTTGTATCTAGCTATTTGTATAATACTAATAGTATATTTTGAAGTATTTTAAATATAATGTCTCATTCTCTAAAATAATGAATTCTAAAATTCGGTAGCTGGGCCTCGTAGCGGATAAATTTGAGATTATCCGCTTGCATGAGTCTAGGAGCCACTTGCAGGGGCATACATCACAGTTGATGGCGTGGAGGTCTCTATCATCTCCTGGTGAAGTATGTTAGAGTTGTCTTGTATAGTCGGTGGAATGTTCATGTCCTGCCATGAGCCTAAGATCGAAACTAGTCAAGGCAGCAGACGCATTCTCTAGCCTAAGGCTTCCCAAACTAAGCGTCACGAAGCCCTGGGGCGTCGCAGCTTTGCCCCAGGGGCGATCGAGTCGAGTGAGCCAAACTGGAGCCACGTTTTGGGAAGCTTTGCTCAGAAAAGCAAGCACATTCTTCCCATTATCAGTTAACCAAAAGTAAAATAAATTTCTTTCTTTTCTAATTAAAATGAAGAGTTTTTCTGATAATCTATTATTAGGGGCTGGTCTGAGGGAATCGTAAAAAAAAAAAAATTTCTTAAGGGTTCAGCTTCGGGAGGTCCTGGTCTAACCAACTCAACTTCGAAGATTCTGGCACCCCTTACCAGAGGCTGTACGCGGGAGTTGTGCGATCGATGGCCTTTTACTGTTTCTTTCCGCTGTGTGCCATCATTGTGAAAAAACACATTCTTTCGGAGTGCCCACTCTAGCGTGACGAGCGCAGAATACTTCATGCAGCCGCCAGAGTAGACCTCTCGCTCTTGGTCGTGATGCCCTCGATGGTCGAGATTGGCAAGGCTTGGCAAGCAAAACTCTCGTTCTGCGAGATCGTGATCTCGCAGAAGAATAGCACGAGACGGGATCGCGAGGTGAACGATCCCGCTCATTGCCACCTGCACAAAAGGGTTGCCGGGCAATAAATGACTGAACCGCTGCGGCGCCTCTACCCTGTCGTAGAGTATGAGAATTTCGCCACGGTATTACCTAACCGTCATAAGAGGCGACATTACGCTGGGCTTGGCATACTGTGCAGGGGGCGGTGCGCCCTTACCTACAGCAACTTGGATATGAGCGACAGGGCGCATGGCCTCATCTTTGACGTAGACGACCTAAACATCTTTAACTAGCGCCGCGTTTTGAAACAGTCGCACCCTTCAAAAGAAGAAATCCGGCATACGGTCTGCCCAGCAACCTGTGTTCGTGGATTTCCGGCTTTCTGCACGGGCGTAGAATACGTGTAGTCGTCGACGGACACGCTTCGGCGCTCATGTCGGTAAATGCCGGAGTTCCACAGGGCTCGGTGCTGTCCCCCGCCTTGTTTATTCTGCATATCAATGACATGTTGTCGCTTGGTTTTTCATTGCTATGCAGATGACAGCACGGTCCATGGGCGATACCACTGCGGGCCTCCGGGTTGCCGAGTCGAAACTGTGAAGGGACGCGAAGATCTTGTCATTGAGCTCAACCGGACCTTGGATCTCATTTCTACATGGGGTTCCAGGAATATGGTTGAGTTCAATGCCAAGAAAACCCAGGTGTGTGCGTTCACGTGCAAAAAATCCCCGTTCTCTCCCCTCCCCATTCTTCAGGGTGCTCCCCTCTCAGTGCGGAATGACCTGAGTATCCTTGGTGTGGATATCCGCTGTGATCTCAATCCAAGGAATCACATCGAGGGTGTAATATCTGCCACATCACGCAGGGTTGGAGTCCTTAACAGGGTGCGTCGGTTCTTCACACCCGGTCAGCTTTATCGCTTGTATAAAGCGCAGGTCCGGCCGGGTATGGAGTACTGTTCGCACCTCTGGGATGGATCCGCCCAGTACCTGCTCGATGCCTTGGATGGATTGCAGCGGCGGGCCATCCGCATTGTGAATGATGCAGACGTTACGAGCAACTTAGAGTCGCTACAACTCCGGAGGGATGTCGCCTCTCTAAGCGTGTTCTACCGCCTGTATAACGGTGAATGCTCTGAGGAATTATTCAACTTGATCCCCTCCACTCCATTCCTAACCAGAACCACGCGTGCTGGCTTGCGAAGCCATAGCTTGATGGTCCACACCATCCCGGCGCGAACCAAACGGTTCTGAAATTCTTTTTTGTGCCGCACCGTCAGGCTGTGGAATTGTTTGCCGTCTCACGTGTTCCCTCCTTCCTATAATCCTGGGTCTTTCCGCCATAGTGTGAAAAGGCATCTTAGCAGGCCGGCATAATTGTATCTATTGGCATGGGACTGCCGTCCGATGCCAATGGATACTCTGCCTGGGTGGCATTTGCGCTCACCATCAGGCGCAATGCGGCTATTATGCCGGGCAAGAATTTAAAAAAAAATCCAGTAATGATTTTCTATAGGACGCTGAGGCCATGCGCTTCTCGCCTTGTGATGTTTGGGGCCGCCCATAATGCGTGTGACGGTCATCCAAGGAATTTAGTCGGTATGCTAGCGGAGGTTTTGTGAGGGACCCGGCTCGGCCAAAATATCCCTAACGTGCCAGGCTGGAAGGCCAGTCACACTAACATACAGTTCCAGCCACCTCCGTGCCACCCAAAGAAGAGCACAATAGCTTTCCTCCGATAAAAGTCAGATTTGATAAGTGCACGATCTCGAATATCCGCTGTAGGCTTGTTTAGTATTGGGTGTTATGTTTATGTAGGGGTGCTCAATACAAAACCGCCCCGGGTGCCAACCTACCTTACGCCGCCACTGGTTGTATGGCAGAAATTGCTTCAAGCGATAAGACTACCACTTGTGCATATTTTTTTATTTCTTTCATGTAATTCTGTCTACTTTAGTATATGATGTACAATAAATTGTTAACATAAAATATATAAATAACGGTTGCGCATGCTAAACAAAGATTTTTGCTTTATATGTAAAAACGTCACACGTTCAAAATTCACGAGGTGCCGCGGCGTGACGTATTGGGGGCGCGCGTGTTTGCTCTCGTACAAAAACTGCGTAAATATATGCTTGTGCAAGCGTTGTTTGTCGTTGCGTTTGTGTATTTAGCTCACTATTCTCGCTTCTAATCTATAGAGGCTTTACGTTTTTCAATCAAATAAGTAAAAATCGTTTCCCATGGAATAACACACATGTTTAAACTATAATAATAACAATACATAACTCAGGCAGAATATAAAAGTGACGCACTTAAAGATGTCCTGCCATTAAAACCATTGCAACTCCTGTAAGTCGTAACAGTGGCGCGAATTTTAATGACACCAAGCACTAAAGCGCATCTTGTCTCCGGGAATGTAATAAATAATGAAAAACACCCCAGTCACATATATAGTCCCGACACCACATTAAGATCGAGTCTTGGGGGTATCAGGAACTACGAGAGACTTTTCGGTCTCTCACAAACACCAGATCTGAAAGAAATATGTGTGGGCCGCAAAAAGATTTCTCTCGCTGTGGGAATCGAATCCGCAGCCTCTCGGTTCATAGACGATCTATATCATCATGTCTCACTTGTATTTTACACGCAAAAAAAACAATCGTAATGTTAAATTAATAGTTCAAAACACGATTAGATTAATGATGATTTTGTTAAGATATCTGTCATTTTATTATTTGTATGTAATGTGTATTATATCTGAGGTTTTTTTACTAGACGATGGAATAGTCCAATGTCGAGAAATCTCAATGTGCGTTACAACTTACAAATGGACCCTCTTATGAATGATATTGCGTCATATAGAGGTCAAGGTACAGCGGACATTGTACTCAAGGTTCAATTCAACTATGTATTCGTAAATGGCAACATTGCAAAGAAACCGTTTTAATATTGGTGGCCAATATTTCCAATAACTACTTTAAATTTAGTTCATCCGAAAGTTCCTTCATATTGAAGATATCGGTTTTAAGACCAATCTGATCAACCTTGTACTGATGTACCTTGTATGTAACGCTGCAAAATTCTTTCCGCCATCAACCGGTGTTGTTCCAGAGTAATTCCAATTAATTATTTTAGAGCCTCATCGAATTTTCAATACTTCTCGATATATTTATTGTCCGCAGAGACCGAAATATAAATACAACAAAAATATCAATAACACTCGACAACACAAACAAAACTAAAAGTTCACGAGTGCGAAAGATCAAACCGGTCTTTATGTCATCTGCGGATTGGAGTGAAGTGTGAGCGTGGGGGCCCGGAAGACCCGCGGGGGTGGACGATCGATGCGGGTTGAATGGCCGGCGAGGGGTTGACGCAACCGCGCCAAGGACGCTTGCAGGGCCCTTTACTCTTACGCTGTTACGTCTATTGCACTCAAGGATAACGTAACCCTTTCCTATTTGACACGCTTTATATTAGGTTCACTTTTATGTTTGTTACCGACTCTTTTGGATGCGATTTTGACCCATTTTAGTTAGTACTTTAATCACTTTTAACCATTTGAATGTTATATGGTGATAATTTCATACAAAAATTATTTTCTTTTTACATTTAGGTACTACATAATCAAGTGACTGTTGGATTTATTTACGAGTATTTATTTAACTCCATCGCTTTGGTTTTACAATTCAAAAAATGGTTATATTCAAAATATATTCAACTAAACCTTGTGTAGTGGGTATCAGAAACTACGAGAGACTCACAAACATTTGTCTCGGTACGGGGATCGAACCCGCGGCCTCTTGTTTCACAGTAGGCGTCTAGCCAACTACGCCATAGAGACTGTCCTTCTACATGGAAACACACCTTTATCTCTTATCAGTCGTCTTATGTGATCAATAAACATTGCCAACATTACGATTACTTTTTAATAATATTTATAAACAAGGATGATAGCAAACTCGTTCACGCATAATTTCTGAAGAAGTTGTTTTTATTGTTTTAATATTTAGCCAATATCATAAATACAGTAAACCAGACCAATCACGGACATAAATAATGTTACTGGCACACTTTTGTCTAGTACCCATTACGATAGATATGTAGGTATCTCAACTTTTCCTTTGCCATGGAAGTTGTCAATCATCCTCCAATTGGTAGTAAAAGCGTTCGCCAGAAAACAAGAGCGTCTATAGTTAGAGCAGTCTATTGACAAAGATCCATTGTTAATCAGTCTCGTATCTCTCTCTCTGGGCCGGAAACACACTTCTCGCTGTGCACAGTAATTGTTAAATTAAATTCCCAACCATACTAAAACTTTAGTTTTTAGTTCCATGGGCTATGTTGAAACATAAATGACTAACGACCGGCCCAGGAATCACCATTACTGCAACATATTTAATTACTGGTATTATATTGTATAGCCACGATAAATGGGCTATTCAACAATTATTTATATTGTCAATTTAACCTAGAAGTTTCTAAAATTAACGCGTACAAACAAACAATTCAGCTTTTTCCTATTAGTTTAAATTATTATACTCATTAAACTGCCCCGGCAGATGTTTCATTGTTCAACATCAATAACATATTGATTTCTATGAAACCAAAGAGAGTACCAATGCTACATTTTGGGCTTTCCGAAAAACTTTATAAGTATTTTGAAGATGATCATTATAGCTTGACAATGGCGTCATTGGGTGCATCAAGCCAAAGATGAACTGGAGGCTTTATAACGTTTTATCGCAGAGGTTTGTCTCTAACTGCGACTTACATTATTTATTCGTTCTACACATTATGAAAAACATTATCGGTTGAAAAATCGCTGGCAACCGTATCCGTGGCACAAATTACGGCTGTACTGCGCCGCGGTGCCGCTGAGTTATAGCGCCATAAACTCGGATACATTGTGATTTGTGTGGAGAGTAAACGCATGAATGGTCGTGAGCCATCAGGCAACGTGCTTTGTTTACCCGGTTTTGTTTGATGAGCGATCGGCGCAGAGGCTGTTAGCTGCAAGTTGGATAGTTTGATTCCCGCACAGATATTTTCTTATGTATAGAGGGCAATCAAGTATACGATTCACCTGGTGTTAAAATATCACCGCCGCCCATGAACATCTGCATATGGGGCATAGTGCTGCGTTGTTGATGTGTAATTTCACCGGATTATGGTATTTTTTTTCCGTGTTTTCGTTTCAATCACTGTACAGGGTTAATACTGATAATAGTATCGATGACACAAAAACAATACGAAAATGAAGCTTGAAATTAAATTTTCAGGAAAATAACGTTTATGAAGTTAACTAACTTGAATTAGGTAGGCGGGGTAGATTCCGGTCTAAGCCTTTCACATTCTTAGGAAGTCCGAAGAAGTATTTGAACTAATAAAAGTAGTTTTAATTTATGTAAAATATGTACTTTACTATAATTATTATAATGTATTCAAATCAAAACACAGCGATTCGAACATTATTGGAAAAAATTATAAACGATTCTCAGCATGAGCGCAATGTTTGGACTTTGTACTTTGAATTTAAGCATTAATTAGGATAACCTTAACAATTGCTGTTAAGGAATGGTGCCACTAATTTGTAAGAAGGCCCAAGTTTCAAACGAGAATGTCCGTATTAAGTAATATGAAACTTATTATCGGTATAAATTTTTGTGCCTCGATGAACCTACTTTTTGTGTAGGGAAAATATATATGTAGTTATGTAGTTTGTAGTTTCAATAATTATAAACATCATTGCGACCCAGACGCGGAGTTCATGTAGAAATAAAGTTCGGAGTCTAATAAAACTTAAACTTTAATATACGACCTATGTTCTAAGCTTGTATCAAATGTATGTAGAAAATATTTTTACAAAGTTTATTGAACCATAAAAATGAACCAATTGACATCACGGACGTTATCGTGCGGATTGTTTACATTGCGGGTTTAATCTGTATTCTATGGCGATAGCCCCATAATTATACAACACGGTGGAACGCAAATAATAGCGAAATATCGAAATATTTGTTTTGACTTCACTTTTGGGAACCATATCCCTGTATATGGTTAAATTGCTGCCTGTGAATGTAATCTTAGGTAGATTCAGTGCCTATTCAATTCAAATAATCCCAAACAAATCCTTTTTATAATATTAATAAGTGCAGGGATAAAACAGTATAGATAATATTAAACGTGATCATCTTTCAATGTTGATATACTAAGGATCAGAGGTACCCGCAAAATGGCGGCCGGCAAACAAAGATCTCTCCACGATTGAATGCACCCGGAACTGGCGTAAACGTTCCAATCGAACCGAGCAGGGTTATCGCGGCAAGGTATTTACGCAGGTTGATAAGTTGATTAGCATTTTTTTTAAATCAAAACCAGGATTACATAAATCAAATTTATTAAATATTCGCTAGGGCCGTCACCGCATCCAGTCGTTGTGAGCGCATCACTAATGGGTGGGATGGGTTTTACTTTTATTATTCTTAATATTTTAGGCCATTGTGTCACATTAATTACATGTTGAGTCCCAGATTGTACCATCAAACAAACCAACACATCATGGACTAAAGGACCCTACATCTATTCTCTAGATAAACAGTGACTAATAGCCGCCAGCAACACATTTGAACCTGCCAATTTCCATAAATGAAGAATTTTTCTTTATATCAATGAATGGAAAGACGAGCTTGCCACTCGCCTGATGGTAAGCCGTATGACGCTCATGGCATAAGTAAAATAAAAAAAACCACAATTACAAAGCAATGTTTGACATGCAACTGCGTTGACCATCCTGTGACATGAGGATGTTAAGTCTCAATATGTCCAGTAGTTACTCTGGCTACAATGTCCTTCTAACCGCAACGCAACAGTGCATTATCACTGCTGTTTGAAACGAAAAGAAGACATTGTGGTGATACCTATCCCGGCAGCCTCTCACATTTGATAGTATAGGAGGTAGCAACGTTTTCGAGAAAGAATTTTAGGTCAGTTGATTTTGTGATATGTCGTCCTTCTTGCACTTTCGGTTAGAGTCTGGGCTATCTGGCTGGCGGTAGTGGTTGCGTTCATTAGTGCGCATCCTACCTGTCCAGGTAATAATCCTGGATTTTAAAAGCATTTTAGAAGGCGTAATTTTTGGTTTTTTGTTTTTAAATAAGTCTCTCTGACATACTTTTTTTATTGCCAGACATCATTGACATTGCTAACTATGTGCTATACGCGATTTTATATTTTTTTTTATTGAAATTTTAAAGTAATTTATAATGTCTGTAATTTTAATATTATGTTATTTAAAGATAAGAAAAACTTAAAATAAATTTGCCAGACATTAATTCGATTGTTAAGTCTGGAATTAAAATGAAAAAGTCATGAAAAGTATTGCAGTATGATGCTAGTATTCCGACAGAGACAGCTGAAGTCATCCAGTTTGCCACCCTGTAAAGTGGAATTGCAACAGCATTTATTGAGGGTTCGTTACGTGACGAAAATTTGGAGAAATGCTCACTCAAAACATCCAACATCTTTATCTCCAATGGCTTTCGGTTGGACCATTAACGGTGACAAATATGATTTTGTCTGGTTTTTGGGAGATCAATTACCATCCTCAGTTGCAGATATTATTATTCAAAGTAAGTGTAAAATGGAATATTTATCAATAATAACTAAAATGTTTTATAACGAACAAGAAGAATTACACTGTTTATTTTTTTTCTGTTACAGATGATAGAGTTTTAGAAGATAACGAAAGTTCCCAAGAAGATGATATGAATGACACTGACAAAGACAGCGACGATGATGATGATGATTATGAAGATGCCTCTTTTTTTTGTGACGTCACTATGGGCTGAAACAACTTGAAAAACTTAATATTAATTATTTATAATTTACATTTAGTAATCAGAACAATTTAAATAAAAAGTGTTGTTTTTTAAATTTTAATCTAATTTTATATTCCTTTTTATGCTTAATTTTTTTTGGAAACTTGCTCTGACTAGAATGATTATTATTATTATTATTTATATGGTATTTAAAATAATTTCTACTATTTCTGGCGAAATAATCAGCTACGCAGGCTTGCGGCCAAAACGAAACTGATAATGAATAAATGATAGTTAAATCACGTAAGAAATAGAAAAATAATGGATGAGCTTATTAAAATGTTTCTATTGACAGGAATTTACGAACTATTCGGCAGGTATTTAAAATGACAGCTTTTTGCATGAGGGTATATGTTAGGGGATGTATTTGGAGTGTCTTCAAACTTTTATGAAGATACTTAGGAATTACACCCATAGTTGACACCACAATTGGTACGGTCCGCACGGAGTCAACTCGCCACTGTCTTTTTAATTCTATAGAAAGGTTATATTTTGCTATTTTTTCTATATATGTTGTTTGTAGGTTATGGGTATTTGGTATAGCTATATCAATTAGAAAAACTGCTTTGTTTCTTTTATCGTGTAGTGTAATATCCGGTCTATTGTGATGAATTGTCTTGTCTGTCATAATAGTCCTGTCCCAGTAAAGCTTGTAGTTGTCCGATTCTAGTATTATTTTGGGTGAATATTTATAATATGACGTTTTATTTGTTATTAACTCGTATTTGTATGCAAGATATTGGTGTACTATTGCAGCTACTTGGTCATGTCGATGTTTGTAATCCGTCTGGGTTATAGATTTACAGGCTCCGGTTATATGTTGAATTGTTTCAGGACTACTATGACAGTGCCGACAGAGATCATTTTGGACTGTAGGATCTTTGATTATGTGTTTCCTATAATTTTTTGTGTCGATTGTCTGGTCCTGGATGGCAACCATGAATCCCTCCGTTTCGGGAAACATTTCGCCTCGCTTAAGCCACGCGTTTGAAGCTATTTTGTCAACGATAGGATTAGTTAAGTCGAGGCGGTGTCTCCCGTGGAGAGATTTTTGTGTCCAGGCATTCAGCTTTTGTGTGTTAGTGGTCGGGTTTAAGTCCATCATGGAATCTAACAGGTTAAGTGGTGTATATTTATGATCAGCTCGTACTACAGCTCTATGTAGTTCTGATTCATGGGATTTGGAATGGAAAAATAATCGTAGTGTTTGAATATTATTATTATTTTTTATTACATGTACAGTGACAAGTAATTTACTTTTGTAATGGTTCTCTGTATCATTCTCGACTTATTCTGCAACTGTCTCTCTCCGAATACTAGCATTATACTGCAATACTTTTCATGACTTTTTCATTTTAATTCCAGACTTAACAATCGAATTAATGTCTGGCAAATTTATTTTAAGTTTTCTTATCTTTAAATAACATAATATTAAAATTACAGACATTATAAAATACTTAAAAAATTTCATAAAAAAAAATATAAAATCACGTATAGCACATAGTTAGCAATGTCAATGATGTCTGGCAATAAAAAAAGTATGTCAGAGAGACTTATTTAAAAACAAAAAATCAAAAATTACGCCTTCTAAAATGCTTTTAAAATCCAGGATTATTACCTGGACAGGTAGGATGCGCACTAATTAACGCAACCACTACCGCCAGCCAGATAGCCCAGACTCTAACCGAAAGTGCAAGAAGGACGACATATCACAAAATCAGCTGACCTAAAATTCTTACTTTTCAAACGTTGCTAGCTCCCGTACCATGAGAAACCTACTATCAGTAAATGGTACAAAAGAAAATTAATTAGATATTCGACAGCCCTACACAGGAGCTAAGATAAGACGAGCAAGCCGTGACATTTCCGTCGGAATGCAACCGCTTGCCGCCCCGAGCTCCGTGCGCCAGCCGACACGAGCCCGTTGCGTAACCGCGACGCTTCGACGACAGACATACGACACATCACATTGCCGATGTCGTAAACTTGCATCGTGAACCAAATAGTAGGACATATCAGACCTATAACTTTTTTTTGGTTCTCGCCTAAATTACTGTACTGCACTACACTACATTGCTTTCTAGATACAGTGTCAAAGACTTTAATAATAGTTTATAAACAATAATGGGATCTTCATGGTACACTTAAAGGGTTCAGGACAGTGAGGAGGTTGCGCCTCCTAAAGAGGCAAAAGGGGAGCCCTGTAGGTTTTTTAGTTAATCATCTATCTGCTGATGGCCGTTCTCAATATCCTATCTATCTTTAACATATGATTAAAATAGCTACCATGGATATGTTGGTACAATACTACGCTTCATGAAATAAAAATAGACTCATATATTTATATAATTTAGATATCTATAAATATATGCAAAATATTTCTACATCTTTATCTTTGTTAACTGAAACATAAAATGCATATAAATATCCAACAAAATCTCTTGTTAAAGATAGATAGATTATTGAGAACGGCTGTAAGTCCGTTTTTCTCAGAAACATAGAGGTATCAAGCAGAAATTAACATGATATATTTACGTATTACTTATTACTAAGTCTTTGGTGCTCTAAAAACAAGTGCGTGGTGGCCTGTTGGTAAACGGACTAGACGCGGCTGCCAACATGTTCACGGTGGTCGCGGGTTCGAATCCCAGGGCACACCTCTGACTTTTCGAAGTCATGTGTGTATTGATAGTCAATCACCACGTACTAAAACGGTGAAGGAAAACATCGTGAGGAAACCTGCATACCATAGCGATTCATAAGAATTTCTATGGTATGTAAGTTCGCCAACCCGCACTAGGCCAGCGTGGTGGACTATATGGCCTAACCACTCTCAATTGTATTCTCGATTGTAGAGTAGGCCCGTGCCCTGCAGTGGGACGTATATGGGCTGATACAGAAATGGTGCTCTAAAGAAATCAGGCGACAAGATCTATGTAATTAAAAAGTAAAGCAACTGAGGACTTAATCTCCAATTGACAATGAATATTTGTGTGACCAACAAATTATTTTTGAACCTGAGGGTTTGTCAGGGTGTAAAATCTCTTGTCTTTTCATATACAATAATATTAGTTTGTTGTTTAAATTAGTGATAGTATACAGTTGGGTCGAACTGGATAACCAATATGACGAAATTCCAGTTCAATAAACATTCTACAAATATTTTAGGTGTGCATTTATGATATAAAGCAATTATACATTTTCCAGTTGATGGGAAGAGTTGTGAGTAAACTTGCATACCTGACTTCTCAAATAAATGGATCAGTACTGAGCCAGCAATGGCTTAAAGGCATATGACCCTATTGATGTTATCAAGTATGCAGCTGGACATTATATTTTAAGGTAAATTCTTTTGCAAATGGATATTTTCACACCAGTCCTATATGAGAATAAGATGAAATGTGTAATTACAAATGCTATGGCATAACATTTTTATGTATCCACATCCACAAATATGTTTTTTTTTTGCCTATAATAATCAATTTCAGATGCATTGAGCATCATTGTGGCAGGAATTAAGGAGTATTGAATACCTACTAGACAGAAATTGAGAGATTATTATGAATTATATCTCAGCAGTGGAAAACAACTATCTTGGCCTGTTTAGGTTGAACCCTAAATGTAAGATGCTTGAATGAGTCACTGGCAAAGTTTCTATTGTTTTGGGTACTGGGTAGTTGCTATCTGGCAGATATGAATATTCCACCGGCAACGCCATTATATTGCAATAAAAAAATATTTGCACTCCATAAGCAATCTAAAGCATCAACTCAACTGCCCGGCACTACACCTAACATTAATCTTACATAGTAGAAAATGTTTATTTATAATGTTTCATTAACAATTTGCATTAAATCTGGAATACAACAAAGTAAATAATGTTCATTGTAATGTAAGCCCTGCCTTCATGTATATCAACAAAGCGCTAGTGGCGCCGCCTGACGTAGCGCGTGATACGCCGCATTGACTTATCAACGGCCATCTTGTGCTCCTTGAACGCTGTCAAATGACTGTCATCAAGACATTTTAGAAAAGTCAACCAGATTTCAATAACAAAAACAAACAAAACGAAAAGAATCTCCCTGCATACCGCAATTACCGAGATAAACTTGTTTGATGAGAAAGCCTGACGAAAACGAATCTCTTATCGATCGAGGTTACGCGAGGGGACCATTACGTAGCCAATAGACATTCTAAAAATAACTCGAGCACGTGCCAATTTCACTAATATCTGTTCATGCACATCATATTATAGATCATTATGCATAATATAAACATTTACCCCTAAAATTACTCGCGATTTACAAGTATATGGCCCACAAAATCGGTGTAACACACTGCACGGCTGCTTATTGATAAGCAATGTGGCGGCTTGGCGCCATTTTTATTTCACGAGATCGCGCATTGCGGTGACGTAACAGACCTAAATTCTTTACCAAAGGACTTCTATACGTTCACAATGGGGACGCATCTTATTTTTATCGTGATTTTATCCTGAAAACGGCATTGTTTTCGTATAAATGTCACCTTGACGTATTATGTCAAATTGACAAGAATGGCGGAAACGTGGCGTCGTTTTGATTTGGACCGGCTCACCTCCTGGCGATGTTGACTGCTGCCTGTTCGCTACGCGGGCGTCCCTGATGATCTCCCGTGTCAGTTCTCTTACGTCGCGTCTCTGTTGGAAAGCCATTTCGGTCCGGTCGCGGTGTTCATGTGACAAACCGGCCGTGGGAGGTAACATAGTTGCTCACTCAATCCATGCGAACACTTTATTCTTACACCAAGTCACTAATTTACATATACAAAGTCCACACTGTATCAGAAATTGACATATAATGTTACCGATAGCGATGAAAACAAAAATAATTCACTCCAACTACGCACAGCGAACCGATCCGAGCGCAACTGTCCAACGGGGGACGGCGGGAAGCTACAGCGCCGCCGCGCCACTGTCCCATTCTAACGCGAGCGAAATCTATGTGTTTTCCCTTTCACACGGTAACGCTTCGATGACAGATGCTTGTATAAAATGTCAAAACAAAGCGTGGGTTGTATAAATGTCAAACAGTCAACCGTTTTACGTACTTCTAGAGCCATCTCTTTGCTGTTTTAGGAACTTGAAGGGAAATGGGACCGGCGCGGCGGCGCAGCCAATGACGTTTTAACATCTTAGGGCGCAGCATAACATTTTTATTTGGTATTTTTTAAAGAAACTGAAGACCGATAGTAATTAATTATTGCATGTTATTTTCTTCTCAATATGTGATCTTTCGCTTTTTATTCAAATTTTCTTACAATACGATGTAATGTGCACATATTATAATTATGTAGGAATTAATGCTTTAAAAATATCTAGTATGAATATGATTTACACAAACAATTAAATTGCCTTGTATTATGGTCATGTATGTAATCGAATTAGATTTAACCTAGGTTTGTGAAACGCCAATATACCTAATTTAACTTTAAATGTACTGAATGACTTATAATAAATAAATAAATACTACAACAACACTCACATACCTAACACCTTTTAAAGTTAGACCTCAAATTGAGAAATAAGACTTATTCCGTGACACTACTAGCAAACTAAGAGATAGTCCTTTAAATGGGCCACCTTATATGATAATTCTCATTTTGTATTCGTTTTTGGTATTCCAAGTTACAGGCTTTGCCTAGTTTGGATACCTCTGGTAATACTAGTTGTTTTATGTCATGTTATTTAAATAAAGATTTTTTTGTTTTTATTATTTTAACTTTAAACTTAAAAAAACTTAACTATAAACGAATACTGATGAATGGCACAAGTTACCTGACCCACGGGGATCGAACCCGCTGCGAATGTTGGTTGATTGTCTTTTGGCTGAGGACTGGGGACATAACTTCACTACATAGTATAAAACAAAGTCGCTTTCTCTGTCCCTATGTCCCTTTGTATGCTGAAATGTTTAAAACTACGCAAAGGATTTTGATGCGGTTTTTTACTAGGTAGAGTGATTCAAGAGGAAGGTTTATATGTATAATACGTACATATTATTGGATAGAAATCTGTTTACCCGTACCCGTACCCGTACCCGGGCGAAGCTGGGCCGGGCCGCTGGTGTACTATAAAACAAATGTAGTCTGCAGAGTATATACACAGCTCCTACTGCACAGCACATAGCAAAATGCAATTGCTCTGAATAACAAAATGTCACAAACATTAAAGGATACCTATCTTTTTTTTTTAATTGTCATTTGCAGTCTATCTTGAAGGAAATCGATTGATAAGAAATTAAAATCTATAATATCTCAATATTAAAATCAAATAAATTATACTATTTGTTAGATTTGCGCGCTAATTTTTCATTGTATTGCTGGTTAATGCAATCGTAAGAATACCGACGACAAAAATATTTACCTACTCGCCTTTGATACATTTTTTCTTGTTTTCTTTTTTGTGACTTCATCATAAAGCTATTGTAGATAATTTAATTCCTTTTAAAGTTATACAAGACAGCTCCGTAGCGCGATTTGGAGCTGACTTATGGCAAATCAAATTTAATATTACCTTTCCGACTTTGCCACTGGATTCCTCAAAAGATATTGATCATGCAGAAAAATTAAACTACGTTTTGTAAACTTCAAAACATATTTTTTAAATAGTTATTAAATTCTTATGACGTAAAACAATATTCCTGAGCAAAATTATTGACTAAAGAAAAGCTAAATAATTTAACATACACATATTTCATACATGTATTCACGGTGGTCGCGGGTTCAATTCCCAGGGTACACCTGTGCCACCTTTTCGGAGTAATGTGTGTGTTGATTGTAGTGTTGATGGTTAATCACAAAGTACTAAAACGTTGAAGGAAATCATCGTGAGGATATCAAATCGCTGTGGTATGCAGGTTACTACAGCGATTTGACATTTTTGAAATACTAAAATGTGATTTCAAATATATTTGTAAAATGTCATTGGATTTATAGATATTTTATTTTAAAAGTCATATCGGCAAAGTGAACTTGCATTGCATCTGCAGGTTAATGCAATGTTTTCCAGATTGAGTATAATAACTGGGGAAATAAATTAAAGCGTATAGACTGCATAGCATCTAAATGACACCTACTGCCTACTACCTGACCTGAATATTAAAATACATGTATAAATATTTTTAATGTAAGTAAGTATAAAGCACTGTTACGTGTATATTTTTATTGAAATGTTATGCATGTGTGTCTACGTGTATAGTATTTAATAAATGTTTTTTTTTTTTAATTTATCTCGTTATTTTTCTTGCTATGTTTGTGTATGACTTGAAATTGGTATCATGTGCATAACATTTATTTATTATTACCAAATAAATTGTATGTGATGAAATAGAACAGAAATTAAAAACGAAAGAGTATAATTGAATGGACGGATTTATTTTATTGCCGATAAATTAACAAAGGTCTTAGCACAACAATTATTGAACAATAACATATTCATTAAATCGTAATATTTACACATTAGTTATTCAGTTAGTGAGTGTTTGCATGGTTTCGATGATCTTCTTGTACACGGTCTCAGGCGCTTTCTTCGAGAACTGGAAGTCCATGTGGCTGAAGTGTTTCTCAGGAATCTTGTTGACAGATTGCACATTGGGCAGATCCTTGACCAATTGCTCCACGTCTGTGGGGTGCACGAGCCAGTCTTCCTCGCTGAAGTACACGGAGACAGGGACCTGGACCTTTTGAATGTCGTATTTTGGTGGCTCAGGAGTACCGTACACCTGCTTGTTGGTCTCAACACCGTAGTCATATTTCCTGAAGTCCTGGGAAGCGACACCTTGGCCGTAGTGCTTCATCACTCTCGTCGAAGTTCCGGCGGGCAAGTGGCCCATAATGATAAACATCATTTCAGGATCTATGTCCGCCATGTCCACTCCAGAAAGGACGAAGTTCACGTTGGAGCAGACATTCTCGCAACCAAGTGCGTTGAGGCACAAGGCACCGCCCGCTGTGTGGATCAACTCCTTGCTCGGTGTGAAAGCTCCGTGGCCAAATTCTTCATTGAGACTGTTGTAGAATCTGCTTGTTGGGTTGATCATTCGGACGAGCGGGCTGCGGACATTGGTCATGTACACCATCGGTGCCAGGGCATGCATCGATATGATCTTGTCGTTGTACTCGGGCATCTCAGATGTCAGTGCGAAGAAAGTGGTCGATCCCTGCGCATGGCCTGCATAGTGCAGTTTATCCTGACCCGTTGTCTGGAGAGCATAGTCGATCATCGCGGGCAAGTCGTGGAGGGCAATTTCATCGTTACTGAACTTCCAGAAGTCGTTGAGGGCAGGGTGCTTGCTGGCGTGGTGGCGAGAGTACTTGCTGCCGCGGGTGTTGCCCAACCACACATCGAGTCCGGCGTCAGCGAGCAGGTAGGCGAGAGACTTGCCAGGTCCTTGTAACAACCAATCGTCAGCGCTTCCCATGAGTCCGTGCATCAGCATCACGACTTGCTTCTTAAGCACCTGGCCGGGCTGCATCTTAGGCGGAATGCGGAACATGGTGAGTTGGTAGCCGTCGTCTGTCATCACAGTGTGGGCTTCCACAGGGTAGTTGTATTTTTGGATCAGCTGGGTAGCATTAAGGTGAGCGTCTTCGTTGTCATTCTTAATGGCAGTGAGCAGACCTTCGTGGAATTTGGACACCTGCTCCTCGGGAATATGGCTTATAATCTCCTGGGCGTCGCCAAAAATTTGTTCAATATCTTCCTTGTTCTGTACGGCGGATTTAGGGCCGACTGCGATTGTCATGCCTTTCCAGACGATGGAGTCGCTGTACACGGGGACCATCTCGCCGCCTTTCTTTACGAAGGTGAAATGCTTCCAGTACTTGGACTCATCTTGCGACTGTTTGGAGTGGTCGTGTTCTTCCGACTGTGAGCTGATGGCCGATGAGTCCCAGTGGCGGTTGTGGCGGTTGTTGTTGCGGTCGTGTTGGTGGTTGTGTCCGGACCTCTGGTTGTCTCCGTAAGTCTGCTGGTACTGTTGGTAGATCGGCAGCTGGAACTGTTGAGGGATGTAGTCCAGCGGCTGCACGATGACACTGTCGGTGTTAGGGGTTTGCCGCCCGAAGATGCTTCCGGTGGCTCCAGCGAGCGCCAGGCAAAGTAATAATCCGACTGCCTTCATGTTGGAGGCGTACAAGTTTGTGTATTTTGCCTGAAGTGCAGCCTTTTTATATAAATATTATTGTAAACTCAGCATCTTTAGCGAGCTAGACGATCGGGGGTTATTGCAAACTAAGCAGCGCCTACTTACAGTTGCTAATGGAAATGTTTGCGTGCATTTGCTTGCGATGCGTTTTTCGTATTCATGTTTGTCACAATAACTTATTTATATTATGTTAATATTTTCAAGTACTTATGTATTTCAGTAAAAAGGGAAACAGTTGTAACAAAAAATCTATGTATGTTTATCCCCAGAATATGCACACTTTTGCAATCTCTGCTGTCGATTTTGACCATCATTTCCTGATGCAAACATTGATCATATAATAAATATTTCAGTTATATTATTTTATGTTATATTAAAGTACCTAAGTTTGTTTTCAAAATTAATGAGTATTTAACTTTTTTGCTTTAACTTTTTTCCATCGAAATACAATTAAAGTGTCATCAACGACTCAAAGGTAGAGACAAACCTGTTTAAAAATATTGTAATGTTATTAAAGAATCTTATTAAAATATTCAATTTTGCTTATTGCAATTCTCGGATGACAAATGTTTTTTCTACACCCTTGAGAAGGGAATTTATTCGTACCGCCAACAGTAATGACTTCTGTGAATGTGATTTTAAATTTTATTTCAATATTATATAGAAAAAACAAGGTAATGTTTCCACAATTAAACAGTATGACGCCGGTAAGAAACTTTAACGAAGTTTTAATGAATGTGTCAAAGACAAAAAGCGGCAAATATCTTTAAAGTTATTTTGATGAGGACACAAGTGCACGGGAGGTTTGCCTTTTGGATCATTAATTAATTTTACACGTTTAAACTGTCGTGTACGAAGGGTAAGCAGTGACACCGTTTTTTTTTTTATCCCTATTCCTGTTTTCTAAGTGGATTAAGAGTTACTTGCTCTATATGAAAATGATATCCTTAACGATGTAGAGAAAGAGTCTTGTAATAAAGTTTATAATATTTCCCGCACCGAGAGAAATGTTTGTGCGGCCCACAAATATGTATTTCTTTGGGGTCTGGGTGTTGGTGACAACGAAAAGTGTCGCGGAGTTCCTGATACCCACGACACAAGACTCGATCTTAGTGTGGGGTCAGAAATATGTGTGTGACTGTTGGGAGTTATTTATTATTTGTTATTATTAATACAAGATCGGCTTTGGGATGGTTTTTACCAACAGTTACCAATGTTCAATAGAAAAGTGAAGTAAAAGTAATTTGCTTAGTGTTTCATAATGGTTTCTTAGATTTACCCGAATGTTGAAATAAAGCTATTTTTTAAGGATTTTATCACGAATTTAGTTTAATTTATACATTTTTTACTTCCCGAGAGTCTGTCTCGTGATCAAGAAAGCTGTAGAGTAATATAAACTTCGGGAAGTTAAAAAACGTAAATATTAAATTCGTACAAATTTCGTTTCATTTGGTGGCTGAGATTGTTCGAAACAGTGCAATGGTAAGAAGATAAGGATTAATATAACATGGTTGTCAGTCATGACTCAGCGGGCAGGATCGTCCAGGGCTTATCCCAATACCTATCCCTTTCCTCTTTCCATCGTTTTACCTATCCGCCCTCCTCCCGATTTGATAGGCCAGCAACACATTGATGGTCCAAGCGTTGCGGATGTTTATTATGGACTGTGATGATTTACCATTAGGTGACCTGTTGCCTTGTTTTTCAGTCCAATAACAAAAGAAAAATCATATCTACCCACTAGAATAGCAACCATCGAGGGCAATGATGGAATAGCGGTCAATGTGTAATCCACGGGTGTAGAGTTGGGTTCAGCCTGTATAACTATGTATATGTTGTAGGTTCTCCTACCTTTTCACGACTATTTATTATGTATGTCTATTGGTGGTAGGTCTCTCATAAGTGAGCGGCCGCCTGGGTAGGTACCACTGCTTTGTCTATTTCTCCCGTCAAACAGCAGTGTAAATTCACTATTGTGTTTCGGATTGAAGGAAATTGTAGCCAGAGTTATTACTGTACATATTGAGACTTAAAATCTTATGTCTCAGGATGGCGGGCGCAGTGGAATGCCAAGAATTTCTTTGTAATTCACTTAAACATGTATAAATTTGAATTCAAATAAATTAATGCCTCGGCTAACGTATCGAACCTGCGACCGTTCATTGCGCATCCGTTTTCCCTCCCCTGCGACACGTTGGGAACCAAATATATGATATTTACGACTTCAGACTTTTATTTATTAATGATATGATAAGACAATCGTAAGGATAGGATAGGATCTTATAATAAATACTCAATATGTTTATTTTATACCACATGTTATAAATATGTTACATTTTTGTAGAAAAGTACAATGTGGACCCTGTTGGGCACGGCAACAATTTAGGAGAAAGGAGGAAGTCGAAGTCATAGTATTAATTTTATGTATTAATATATTTAGCATATCGAACCGAAATTTATATTGAGTGTACATTTATGTATTTATTATGCACTTATATTATAGCATCATTATTTTAATATTAAGTTTGTAACCAGTAGACCAAAACATATTACAAACTTAGAGATTAGTTTCGGTCTGACAAACATCCACACCCGAAACAAATACATAGAATAGAATAGAAAAACCTTAATTTCTCAATTAAAGTACACTTACACTGATACAAAACTAAATTAACTACATTTCAAACCTATTACAATTTACACCGGACAAAATTATTCAATGAAAGAAAAAGTACTGACATCAAATACAAGAAAAGAGTGTAGTAGCATTAATTAATTGCATGTGGATCCTGATCCATATACCGATCCAATACCTGTATTTGATTCGGTGACTTGGTTGGACCACGTTCGGCGCGGGGGTCGCGGCCTCACGATTCACAGCAAGCCAGACCAACCGCGCCACGAAGTACGCTAAATACTCGTATTGTTGGCTACTGTACGCTGTATTGTAGCCTGTAGGCGTGAGATATTTATCTCTTTCGGGCTGATATTATATTTTCAACACAAAGCGCTTACCACTAAGTGAGTTTTAGTATTTTTCGTGATAATAGAGGGTATATCAAGACTGCTACCGAAAACGAATCCAGGTGGTAGTATCGGTGACTTCATAATGTTACTAAAAATTGTGTAAAAGAAAACACATAAAATGATGATTTAAATCTTTGCGAACCATATAGTCTTTAAAAATAAAAGAGTATACACCATATTAGTTGCGTTTATAGTCACTAAAACTACCACCCGGCTTCGTTTTCGGTAGCAGTCTTGATATAACTTGTGTAAATATCATAAAAGTATTAAAGCATACATTTATACGGGTACATATCCAGGCAAGCGTAGTGTCGGACGCCCGCCTATAAGATGGAGGGACGAACTGGTTAAGGTTGTAGAGAGTCGCTGGATGCAGGCAGCTTCCGACAGGTCAATATGGAGATCCTTTGAGGAGGCCTATGTGTAGCAGTGTGGCCTTGTATGCCTATAGACACACACAAAGAGAGGTACATATTAAAATAAATAAATATTACACCCAACAGTCACATACGTAGTCCTGACCCCAGCTTAAGATTTTGTATCAAAAACTATGAGAGAACCTTTCTTCTCACAAAAACTCAGACCCGAAACAAATACTTGTCTATTACACAAATATTTCTTTTCGTGCGGGGATCGAATGCGCGGCCACTTGTTTCACAACCGTCTCTAACCAATTCTGCCACAGAGGTTGTCGACTTATAGATGCATGTTATACCTAATAATAGTTTTACTATTTTGTATATTGTTTTCTATGCTGCCTGTCTCCTTTGATATGCAATAACCACGTTATGTATTAAAATATATCAATACTGGTTTAAGCGTCTTGTATCGGGGTATCAGAACTCTTTGGTCTTAGAGCTATTAAACCTGGAACAAATATTTGTGGATCATGGATGTGGATGGAACTTTGACTCGGTGCAAAAATCGAATCCGCAGTCTCTGATTTCATAACCGACTTTTAAATAAACTCATTCCGTGTTCAATATAAATCATAATAATATATTAGGATAAATAGGATAGGCCCATTCCCAAAATAATATGATATCTAAAATATCATGATAAAACTCGGGAAGCGGTTGAGAAACAAGTGATTGTAATTAGATAAATTTTGTTTTAACATATTATGTGAAATGAACTCTGTGGTTTTAACCATAGACATTCAATGGTGAATAGATAAAAGTGATCTACGGTTAAATACCTACCTCGTATCTCGATTGTATTTTTATACCTATTCATTTTAAATTAACAAATACGTATCCAGTTTTGATTGTCATATGCTTAACCCGTGTAAATGTGATAATGGTTTGCCCGATTACTAGGTTCTTCGGCCACCGCAATTCTTCAAGTAGGAGACTTTTAAGCTGATCTGCCTCATTCTGGTTCAGGCAGGTATCCGATTTCTAAATAATCTGTTCCTGGGAACTCTGGTTGCCCATTGGTCTTGCCTAGATGTTACTGATGAATGATGGCATTTTAGAACAGTGTGTATTTATTTGATCAAATTAGTGGAGTCAGCAGGTCCAGAACCGTACTACCGGCCTACACGTCTTTCCTGATTTCGTGATGTACGTGTTCGAATTGTTGTGATTGATTTCTGAAGTTAACACGTTCCACGCTTCTCTATTGATGACAAATGCTGGTTTTAATCTATCTATTGATATTGCCGTATCTTTGTCCTTGATTTTAATGACATAGGTTTCATCCGTTCTTCTTCATTTCACTGGGAATAGCCTTCATAGGGTGGCGTCAGACTTCTTTTTACTCTGTCGCATCGTACAAATAGTGTGAATATTGTTTAAGTTCAGGATGAATCAATGGGATGAATAAACATTTTTCGATTGTGCTTCTTGCATTTTGGTACTGTGATTTTTTTGTGATTTTTTATTTTACTGATATCCTTAAGAATATTTGTTACAAATTCTTCGTATACCTATAGTATTCCGATGTGAAGATTGGAAAAATTCTGCAGGAAGCCTTATAGGTTCGCCATATACCATCTCTGCTGCAATATATGGCGCCTAAATTTGATCTATACGTGATATTGTGTCTGCAATAATATTTTCACGCCCGCTGATGAATATCGGTACAATATTGTGAAATGAAATCTAATTTATGCACTCGCCATAGCGTATCGTTTGATGATGGTTTTTTGGAAAATGTGTAAGTCAGAGGTCGATGATCAGTGAAAATTCTCTTCTTTCATTTATCCCTTGAAAATGCTTGACTGCCATAAATGCTCCGAGCAACTCTCTATCGAATGTTGAGTATTTTTGTTGAGTTTCGCTTAACTTTGTTCAGAAAAATCCTAAGGGCTGCCAATTACGTCCAGACTTTTGCTGTTAAACAACGCTTTCAATATCAGAAACTTCTCTGTCTTTTTCTTTCGTTACGGTTCTGGAACCGAAACAAATATCTGTGGATCGCACAAACATTTGTCTCGGTGCGGAGATCGAACCCGCGGCCTCTTGTTTCACAGTCGGCGTCTAACCAACTACGAGTACACCACGGAGGCGGTCAAAAAGGTAGTCAATATTAAAAGTTAATACTATGTTATGAATAATAGTGGGTCTAATGAAGATGTTGAATAACTTCGCTAACATTATTCTTAAGTTTCTAAAAAGTTATATTTGTGTCCAGTAAAGAATAAATAAATATAAATTACATTGGACTTTGTTTGAGATTATTTTACAAATAGTTGCAGATCGTAATATATTAGTCAGCATTTTAACTATTTCGAATATAGATATTTACACGTGCAGATATCTTTAGAGATCCGTAGTAAAGAAAAGAAAACCCGAAAATGATTGTGATTATTTTTTGTAACTATAGAGATAGTTGTGTAGTATGGCTAATTAATTAACCACGAGTTTATTATTGGGTATTTATATTTAATAGTTAAGGGGGTTTAGTCTTGTAAACGGTACAAAGATGTATCGACGAGCCCAAGAATAAACATATCTGGATTGGCTTTTTGACAGCTGGCTGTGTTGGTAATACGCCACATGTGAAACGAGAGGCTGCGGGCTCGAACCCATACCGAAACAAAAAGACCAAAAAGTTTCTCGTAGTTTCTGACACGCACACCATAAGACTCGATCGAGTGTGGGTCTGGACTATCTATGTGATATTGGATGTTAGTATAATTCATTTAAATTCTACTTGCATGTGGCGAAATTTGGAAGTTCTACAAATAGGTTTTAAAAAACATCTATTTAACGCATTGTTTGAGATATGTTTTTATAATATAAAAAAAAGAAACAAAAATTTATACTCGTAATGTATTATCACGTCCAATATAATAAAATGTGAAGATAGAAAAACTGTTCCTTATATTTTGACAACAACTTAATAACAACGCATTGTAGACTATCTATATAATTTCTGGAACTGATCCTTGGATCCTCCTGGTAATTCCAATTTCCAAAGCACCATTATGATTTGTTACGACGTAATGAGAAAAGATTCTACAACAATATATCAAGAAAAATATACAGAACTCGAATCTATTTCTATCTGTTTACTAAATAATCCAAATACAAACTAGAAAAAGCCTTATGCATGACAGCAAGTCTAAATAATATTACCTACGTATGACTAATATTATATTTTCCATTCCTGGTTTAAAAAAATAGTTTTATATTTATCATCAATTATTTTAAACTTTAGTAGTTACGTTAAATATGTTGGATTGCCTTTTTATCTCCATTTCCTTATGGGTTAGGTATTTATTCTTGTAGATTATCCCATGGTTGTCTGGTAGTGATTGTCTAGTGCAATAAGTCAGTTATAGTCTTCTTTTATATTTAGGTCTCATGTATTTTCTACATACATACATAAACTTACGCCATTTCCTGGGAGGGAGAAATGCTACCAGAATAGGTCTATGTTTCACCTTGTGTGTTCCCTCTCAAATTGTATGGGCGTGTCTATCATATCGGGCGCAAATACTTGACTCCGCGCTAATAATAAATAGAAAATTCCAATTTTAATTTACCTAAACTGGGATTCGAACCCGAAATTTCAGCGTTGTTTTTGTATTTGCAGTCTACTTCTTGGGGCATAAAAATATAAATTAATAAATAAATTTGTTAGACCAGTATACAAGCAATAGCATTCTCATTAGCCTTTGATAGTTTTAGCAACGTAAAGTTATTATTACGTAGTTATACGACTAGCTGTGATGCTGTGGCCTGTAATAATGTGCACAAGGTCATTGCCGAGATTGTGCAATTATATATGAATTTATTAACCACTAGATGTGGACGCGGCTTCGCTCAGATGTGACATAAACATTTTCCGACGATATTTTTGGCAGGCAGAGGCGTCTTTACCGCGCCATATGGTATGGGGGCGCTTCGAGAATCTCGCCACGGTATCCCCTGCCTGACATAGGAGGCGACGAATAGGGAAGTGAAGTTTGCGAGCGTGCAGTGGGGGGCTGTTGTAGCGCTGATTGTACTCACGTACAATGCGACCTCAAGATGTTCGGCAGCAGGAGGAGGAGGCAGCAACTGCCTGTTGCCGAGTAATGAGGAGGCTTCATAGCCTCCAACAAATGATACGGGCCGCAAATTGAGTGGCATTGTGCAGGGATGGTCCCGGTAGAAGCTGGAGCGCTCTTGCTCCGGATTCCTGGGACCGTTCCAATTGCGCTGAAGAGGCCAACGCGGGGTTTTGGTTGGTATGCCTATCGGTGAACCCAACGCAATTTTTCATACAAGGTAGGGCGTCAGTGGTAACAAGGTTACCCTGGGTCAACAAAAAAATAGGCCTCTTTACCGGGTGTGCAGGGTGTGTTAGATAGGTAGTTTTGTGTGATAGAGTTAGTTAATAAGTAAGTTGTTGTTTTTTACCTCTTGATAACATTCATAAAGACATGTTAACATTTTAGGTCTATTCCGGCTAGGGTAATGATTCTACACAGGCGCTACATGAGCTAGAGACGCCTCTGTTGGCAGGCAGTAACTTAGCTTGCTACGATATTATTAGAGAGCATGACGCCCGGACGTCACTTAAAGTGTCCACTGGAAAAGCAGTCATCATATATATCACTCATCATAATAACATAAGCTGAATGGACACGTACCGATCACAGCAGCAACCAACCATGTTGGCTTGCCAATGTGACAAATTCGGTTTTGCAGCGGGTTAAGCCGCCTGCAGGTAGGAGTAGGTAGAAAATAATAACGCATTTTAACCGTATTGATCATTGAATATTCAGCCAAAAATATAATAAAGGTCAGCTAAGAATATTTAACTATTAAATACGCATCGGGTATTTCGCCATACCCAAATGCAGCGTAGCAAATATAAGTGTAGCGGACTATAAGTATAACCCCATTTATAAATTAATTTAGATCAGAGAGTTGGTCAGTCATTATACCAGGATACCCAGACTGCGACCGAAAATGAAGCCATTAGCCAGGTAATATGAGAAACAATGCAACTAAAAATTTTGCTTAAATAGAGGATTTTTATTTTATATATTATTTTTTTTGGGTGGTCAATGCGTAGTTTGTTTCTAAAACAATGGGTAATGATTACAAAAATATTTATTTATTTATTTATTTAAATCTTTATTGTACACAAACTTAACAATACAAACAAACAGAAATAATAATAACAAAGAGTACAAATGGCGGTCTTATCGCTCAACAGCAATATCTTACAGACAACCATGGGATGGATTTAAATGAAGGAGAGGGAGAGAGGGCAGTGAGTGAAAATATCGTAGAATTTTGCAAAAAAAGTTGCATTGTTCAAGTTAAATAAAACTACGTCTTCGTTTTCAGTCGCAGTCTTACACTTGTAATACATACCTACATAATGTATCAGTCAAAACCTTATCCTACGAAACTATGAATCTCAATAATGCTCAATCCTGACATATGACTTTTGGTTTGTTCATTTTATGCTTCGATCAAATATTTTATGAGTCCCATCATGCATTAACGAGCATTATTCATATGCCATTCATAAATAAACTCACACCTTTTTCCCTGAAGGGGTAGAAAGAAGTGTTACCAGGACACCCATATTTCACCTTGTGTATTCCGTCTCACGATGGATAAGGGGCGAGCTTGTCTCCGTATCAGTTATATATACCTTACTTACCTTACTCCGGCTTGATAATGAACAGGAAAACCCAGTATCACTTTACCCGATCCGGGATTCGAACCCGATACCTCAGCGTTTTAATCGTAGGTACTGTTGTGCAACTACGCCACCGAGGCAGCCATTAATAATACGAATTGCTAAAAAGTGGATGCAGCGAAAGTAATATGTCAGGATCGGGCAAAGTGCCAGTAGCCAGCTTTAAGAGCACAACAGTTCCATTATCATGTTATGTTCTGGTGTTTATAAATTATTCTACAACACAATACTGGTTTAAAACATATAAAAATATAAATAAATCTCATTTTCCTACATAACAACATATCGCATGTTTACGTATGAGATGTAATTAATTATGTATGTAAAACATCAAGCGGACAATCTGAGCGCTTTGTCAAACATAATATTATATGTTCATGAGTTAACTTTCGGTTTTAATCATCATCCGTACAAACGTAATTGTGAAAAAACAAACCATTGTTTAAAATTGTAAGTTAATGTGGCAAAAAGTCGAGAATAAAGGTCGCTTGTCTGATATATGATCAGTTTTGAATAACTCTCGTGAGAGGACACTCGTTCGAGATGAACGTTAAACTATTTAAGTTATTCTTGCTTGTAAATCTGTGCTATGGACAGTTATCAAACTTCGCTCTGCCTGGCGTGAATACAGTACGAGCTATAGCCGAAGACATCACCAATCATCCACTAGTAAAAATGGCAACTGAAGCATCAGAAAATATATTGACGTCTGCTTTTCAAACGATAACAAACGTACCAGCAACTATAGCTCAAAAGTTTGGTATTAACAGTTTCCTGCCAAACCTGATCGGTGAAATCGATGGACTTGGCACTGTAGCATCTATACTTTCAGACTACCAAGCTGGGCTGGGCAACGAAGATGCTATGCTCAACATTAGGCAAATAATAACAAAATACAACTATCCTGTAGAAGAACACGATGTTGTCACAGAAGATGGATACATATTGTGCGTATTCCGAATACCGAGTGACGGTCCTGTCGTATTTCTGATGCATGGACTATTGGGGAGTGCTGATGACTTTGTGATCGCGGGACCAGATAGTGGACTCGCTTATCTTCTGGCCAAGGAAGGGTACGACGTATGGATAGGTAACGCTCGTGGTAACAAACACTCTCGTCGACACCTTCATCTTCAGCCATCCGATGCTGCTTTTTGGGATTTCTCGTGGCATGAGATCGGTATCTACGACCTTACAGCCATGATCGACTACACACTCGAAACAACAAACCAATCTTCATTGAAATACATCGGCCATTCGCAAGGAACTACGTCCTTTTTCGTCATGGCTTCGGAAAGACCTAAATACAACGCCAAGATATCACTAATGGTCGCTTTATCGCCAGTGGCTTTTATGACGAACGCAAAGTCACCCGTACTAAGATTAATGTCAACGGGAACCCCATTATCCCACGGTTTAGCTAAGACAGTCGGTTTGTACGAGTTTTTACCAGACAATGCTGTTATAAGAACTCTGAAGCTTTTTATGTGCGGCACCGGGCCCGTGGCTGAAATTATGTGCAGTAATGTGATGTTTTTGATTTCCGGTTTTGGGTTTGAACAGTTGAACGTGACCAATCTTCCTGTGTTTTTTGGTCACGCACCTTCCGGAGCATCGGCAAAACAATTTGCTCATTACGGCCAGGGATTTACATCTAGTGATTTTAGACAGTTTGATTATAGTGCGAATGAAAATTATAATAGGTATGGCTCTTCCGTGCCTCCGAGGTATGCGCTTGAAAATGTAGTTGCCCCAGTTTCGCTGTTTTATAGTGACGAGGACTGGCTGGCTCACCCAGATGATGTTGACGAGCTCTACAATAGTTTGGGAAATGCAATTGACATTCATAGAGTCCCTTACAAACCGTTTAATCACCTCGATTTTCTTTTCGCAAAGGATTTTAAAATCTTAATCTATGAAAGGCTAAGGAGATTGTTGTTGTTTTTTAGTTAATTATGATGCCTATTTTACAAAACAAACATTGTAAGGATATATGAAAGTAACTTGATATATTAGGTAACAATTGAATATAGGTACTGAATACCTATTGTAATTACGACTAGCTTTGCATTTTCTGTTGCAATTAGATACATAAAATAGCTTTATTTATTTATTTATGAAGAACTCGAGAAATCTAATAAAAAGGATTTAAAATCTTAGGAAATTATTAGTTATTATTGTTCCTACCATCTTTTAACCTTTAGTCTGTATGCTAATTTAGTCCACGAACATAAATAAGTATTAAATAATAAAGTATATAATCGTGAAAGTTTCTCGTGATATATTTTTGAGTATTTGATCAAAATGTGACAATTAATTTGGTGGTTTATTAAAAGTTTAATGGACTTGACTTTTGATGGTGACCTTTATCTCAGACTTCAAAATAAACAATTATTTTTGACGTTTCTCGAACACCTTAATTGCTAAAATTATTACTGAAGTTATTAAATACTTGTCAAGTGAAAAAGATACGGATCATTAATTAATTGAAAGGGAAGTACAACGGTGTAAAATAATTATGTTGGTATAAATAAATTGTTCTTATGAAGTTGAGACGGGTTTGGACTTTAATTTACGTTATTATTGGATTGATTAAGTTGTATTTATAGGTACCCTTTGGTGAGAATACACTTGTCAACAACCTAATTATCAACTGCTATTATCAGCTTCACGATGACGTCGCAGGAAGTCGCTGGATGCAGGCCGCTTCCAACAGGTGTATGTGGCGATCCATGGGGGAGGCCTATGTTTAGTAGTGGATTTCCTGTGGCTGAAGCGACTGATAACGTGCCGGACGTGACTGACGAGATCGTGGTTGCGGATTCGAATCCCAGGGTATTTATCGGAGTCTTGAATAGGTATGTATATTGATTGTAAATTATCACGCACTTTAAAACTGTAAGGGAAACGCTTGTGAGAAAACCTGCGTACAAGGGCTAAACAAGATTATTATGATATGTGAAGTCCTCCAACTCGCAGTTAGGCAGCTTGGTGGACTATGGCCTATCCCTTCTCAATCGAACTCTCTGTTTTAGAAGAATTCTGTGCTGAGCTGTGAGCGATTATGAAGCTACTACAGTTAAAATTCGTATCAACCGGAAAACGCGGAATGATAGGTAAGTATATTATTATTATTATTTATTCTTAACTGCACATAAAGAGGAAAAACATTTAATGATAATTCAAATAATAAAAAGTACAGAAGGCGGACTTATCGCTCTAGGCGATTTCTTACAGACAATCTTTACCATAAGTATATGTTATAATTTTCATATCTACATTCGAGATTCAAACCGAAGACAGTAGACATGACAACTAAATTAGGAAGCCATGTATCATGTTCAAAGTTATAACCATGTGACACATAAAACCGCCACAACATCCTTTTGACTAATTAGTACTTAATAATTTGTAATGTCAAGGCCCAAGTAATAGATATGTGTTAAATGTTAATATCGACAGCGTATGGAAGTCAATGGTTTGATAATGTATGAAAGTATTCAGGCAAGTACATCTATAATGATTGCATATGTATACATACAGATATACACCTCAAGAAACCTCAGATTTGCAATCATACCATAGTACAACTGCGGCACATTGTAGGTATGTTTGCCTGTGCTTGATTTGAACCTACGACCTCTGGCATGGTAGATTGAACCTCATGTATTATATTATAATCATTCACTGGTGGTAGGTCTCTCATATTTGAGAGGCTGTCCGGGTGGGTACAACCGCAATGTCTATTACTCCCGTCAAATAGCAGTTTAAATGCACTGTTGTGTTTCGGATTGAAGGAAATTGTAGCCAGAGTAATTACTGGACATATTGAGACCTAACATCTTATGTCTCAGGATGGCGGGCGCAGTGGAATGCCAAGCATTGCTTTGTAATTCAAGGTGTTGTTTCGTTTTGCTACTGTTTATGAGCGGTCGCATCGCTTACCATCAGGCGAACGGCGTGCTCGTCTCGCCATTCACTACAATAAAAAAAAAGTGAATCAACATTGTAGGATATGTCGAATAATTCTTTCCTCTTTTCCTTCTTTTTAGTTTTTCCTGCCCGCTCACTTCCCGATTTGATGGGCCAGCAACATAATATGTATGATCCAAGTGTTGTGGATGTACATGGGCGGCAGTAATCACTTACTATTAGGTGACCTTTTTGCTTGTTTGATGGACTAAAAAGATATATTAGGTCTCGCGTTCGAATCCCTTGTGGGACAAAGTACTATTGGATTTTTCTATACATTATAAGCCTGAAGTCAGGAATTTGGGCCCAATATGGAGACAGATTCCTCCCTTATCAAATCGTTGGACGTAAAATATGTACAAGGCGTGAGTTTGTTATATGTATATCGACGCAGGAAAACGATTTTGTCGTATCTTAAAAAATGCGTATATGCGTTTTGTATATTATTTAAATCATAAAAAAAATACCGCTTTGAATTTCCTCGTGAAAATGTAAGGTTTTATTTTAAAATGTTATTATTAAAGAAATGGTATTTCTAAGTATTCTAGTTTAGAGGTTAATCATTTTTTAAATATATTTTTTTTGTTTCTGGTGTAAAATTGCTTGTTTCGAGATATGTACGACAAAATCGCTTTCCTGCGTCGATATGTATGTTATGTCAAGCTAGGTAGTTATGTTTTTGTCTAGCAAATTGACCTTTTTATGTTTCCAACAACAAAAATGGGTATCACAGCGTTAAACAGCTGAAATAAACACAGGAAATTGATCGAGTGACTTGCACAAAATTCACGAATTCGTGGCGTGTCATCAAATTGCTGTTGGGTCAGCTTTTTCATATCGATAATAAATGCAGGACCGTATTAAGCGTGATCTTGGTAGTTGAGACCCACAAAGCAGAAATACTTAGTAAATCCATTTGCTTAATCCTGTTGTTGAATTTTGATTATTGAATTATTTAACCTAAAACAAAAAAACATAAGTTCGTGGTGGCCTGTTGGTAAACGGTCTAGACGCGGCTGCCCACATGTTCGCGGTTTCGAATCCCAGAGCACACCTCACACCATAGATTTAGTATAAAACATAGATCGGCAATGTGAAAGAGATAGAATAATTTAACTCATATGTTAAAGCGAGATGCATGATGCGACCATACGTTTAATGGTTTACACAGAAATAGCCTGCAGTGACCCAGAGTCAAAATATGTCAAAATAAGCGAGCAACAAAATTCGCTTATTTTCATAATTTATTTAATTTTACAGTACTTGGTTATATTTATTAAACGTAGTTTATTATAGTGCATTGTGCAGTGCCCAAGTGTGGTTCATACAGGCGTAAAAATCCGAAATAATTAAAGTTTTCACAGGTACCGGCCACTTTTGTACAATACTTTTTTTCGACGATATTATAGAATTAAATGGAAATCCGTGTATACATATCGGTAGAAAAGAATATAGTATTTCATTAAATAAATACGCTGAAAGCATCCATTGCGTATAAAAAATAATATCAAATACGTGAATTTACAATAATTTCAACCAAAAGTTGCTAGGGATTGACTGACAGGTTCGATCAATAAAACGTTGTCGATAAAATAGTCGATGACAACACATGTTTCCCTACATTTTTATGGAGCTATAGTATGTTGTGATAGTGTGCATTCTTCTTCTTCTTCTACCTGGCGTTATCCCGGCCATATTTCCCCGGCCATTATTATAGTATTCATTCTGCAATATTACTTATTACTTTACTTTTTCTCATTTTTTTATATTTGTGGAATAATTATTATAACACTTCATGTGTGTGATTTATGAATTAAGAACCTGTTTCAATCGCTGCCAAGAGGCTGTCTATTTATAATAGGAAAACAAGAACATATTAGATATTTTTATAAAATATGCGATACTTCTATGCACAGTATCATCGTCCAAACCTTGAAGCAACATTATTCATTTATCATAACATTAGGTATAGGTTTAAAATTTATAATTCTCATAGGAAAAACATTAGTTTAGGTGACGAGATCGAGAAAACCTTTACGGTTTATTAAACTGTCTCTTTCTTCAGCCACAGGAATGCGACTAATGAACATAGGCCTTCCACAAGAATGTCTACATCAGTTTGTTGTAAGCTGCCTGCATCCAACGACTTCCTACAAGCTCCGGCCGAGCAGGCGTCCAACACTTCCCAATGTGTTACAAGTCAATTAATTGACTTAAATAAGCATATTTTTTTAACTCTGGTATAAATATACTTACGCGAATGTTACTCATTGAAAAAAACTAATAATCATGGATTTTGTTGCAGACTGAGTCCACCCTGTGACTACGAAAGCTGTAAAGTAATCGAAACTTCGCGACGGGAAATTAAAAATTAAAAAAATAAACCTAAAACTTTGTAAATTATAGTTTTATTTTATAAAAGAGTTTTTTGTTCTCAGTTTAATTAGGTGTATGTACTATGTACACACATGTTACATCACAATGAAAAAAATAATTTTGTTCAGGTAAACATAAAGACCCATACAAAACATCTCAAACAAAATGTTTTCAAATAATATGACAATTTGTCTTTATTTATTTGTGTGTTTATCAATCTGTATTGAAATAAACACATCAATAAGTTTCTGTTAATATATATAATAAGATGTCGCATATATCCATAACATTTTATATCACAACTACAGGCCGACAGCTATATCGATATCGATATGATAGTATCGAAAGTGCATGGTACACCACTATATGTCAAGCACACATGTAAACTTCACGCACACAATCGTAAATCAGTTTTGGTCGCGCTCAAAATGACACATTGCCGATCTATGTTTTATACTACATCTATGCCTCACACAAACACACACGCACGCAAGCGCGCACGCATTTATGTTATGAAGGGCTGGAATGACTAATCATGGCAAAAGTTTCTAAAAAAAAATAGAACAAAAAACAATAAATACAATTATTTGTGCAAAACAATATATTTTGAGTTCGTATCTGCTTACAATCTAAGTATAATATACAATATTGCTAAATAAGCAATTAAAACATTAAGGCAGGTACGCGTTTGCAAAAACTATTTAGGTGGCTACATGTGTTTTGTAAGCAGTTTGTATATGCACGTGTGTATACATTTATTAGGTTTATGTGAATTGGTTAAATCCTATTAAGTACCTATATGTACATATACAAAACTAAAACTTTTCTAAAAATATCCTCACTCTAAAAATATACCCAGACCCGAAACAAATATTTGTGGTCCACACAAATATTTGTCTTGGTGAGCGGATCGAACCTGCGGGCTCTCGTTCACAGCCAAGTACAAGTTCAAGTACAAGTGCATGGTGGCCTAGACGCGGCTGCCGACATGTTCACGGTGGCCGCGGGCTCAAATCCCAGGGCACACCTGACTTTCGGAGTCATATGTGTATGGATAATCAAACACCACGCAATATAATTGTGAAGGAACATATTGTTAGGAAACCTACATACCATAGCGATTTGTAAGAATTAATATGGCATGTAAAGTCCGCCAACCCGCATTAGGTCATATCGCATCGTGGTGGAACATATTTCCAACCCCTCTCAATCGTACCTACCCTCGTTGTTGAAAAGGCCTGTGTCCTGCATCGGGAGATATATGGACTAATGCAGAGACTTCTAACAATGTCACATATTGTTTTGAATATAATAAATTGTAAGTGTTCGGTGTTTTCGGTTATCAAATCTGCATATCAAATAACCATTTGTCTCGGTGCTATGTCGAACGCACGCTCTCTCATTGCACAGACCGTTTCATAACAAAGCATCCCTTAAAACACAGCTTAAAACTAGAACAGAATCAAATTATTTATTGGCATTGTAAGTACTAATATAAAGTGTAGATATAGATTTTTACACTGCCTCGGTGGCGTAGTTGTACTAGGGTACGGTTACAGGGCTGAGGTCTCAGGTTCGAATCCCGGGTCAGACAGTGATATTGGATTTTTCTATTCATTAATTTGTGCCCAATATGGCCATAGGCTCGCCACCATACACATGGAACATGTACATCGTGGGACAGAACACACAAGGCGAAATGTGGGTGTCCAGTGTCCTGGCACCTCTGCCTACCCCTTCTGGGAAAAAAGCGTGAATTTATGTATGTATTCATCCATTTGCAATTTTTGATACTAAGGTCTATTTAGGCTCCCGTCTTGAATATTTACATTTTTCAATGACAGTATTACAAACCTATTATAAATACACCAACAGACACATACATAGTGCTGATTCCATATTAAAATCAATTAAGTCTTGGGTCACAGGTATCAAGAACTACGATAGAATTTTCGGTCTGACAAACACCCAGACTCGAGAGAAATACTTCTGGGCCTCTCAAACATTTGAATTAATCAATATTATTCATTGCTGTTTCATAATTTTGCATATAAACATAATCACATGCCTGTATACCCAAAGGCACTCCGCACTAGTGAAGTTTAGGCAGAGATGCCCACTCAAATTACAGTTTACTTAAGATAGTTCACATCGAAAAATAAAAAGAAAATGGATCGCCTGATCCGATAATCGAATTCAGAACACTACAATTCGCAACTTATGTTTAGTTGCTACTGAGACCAATAAGGCGCTCAATCAACTTAAGTTTACCATAATAATTCGATAAAATCTGAATGGCGCGCAGGATGCAAATAATTTTTGCACATTGTACGTATGATGGCCTGTTGGTAATGAATCAGGCGCCGCTGCCAACCTTCCCGGTGTTCGCAGGTTCATATCCCAAACTCTGACTTGTCAGCAGTTATGGATATATTAATAGTCAATCACCATGCATTATGAAACGGACGTACTAGGAAACCTAACTCACCGAACCGAGCAATTATTAATTTAATTTTTACGCTAATAATTTTTAAATTAAGTAGGTATATAAAGTCCACCAACCCACACTAGGCCAGCATGTGGCCTGTGGTCTAACAACCTCTTTCAATCTTACTACAGAGTAAATTTTATATACTTAAAAATCGTACTCTCGGTTATAGAGGAGGCGCATGCCCTGCAGTGGGACGTATATAGGCTGACAGTACAGTAAATAATAAATAAATAATAATAAATAACACCCAACAGTCACATACATAGTCCTGACCCCACACTAAGGTCGAGTCTTGTGTCGTGGGTATCAGGAACTACGAGAGACTTTTCGGTCTCACAAACACCCAGACCCGGAAGAAATATTTGTGGGCCGCACAAACATTTCTCCCGGTGCGGGGATCGAACCCGCGGCCTCTCGTTTCACAGGCGGCGTCTAACCAACTGCGCCACGGAGGCTGTCAACAGTACATTGTATGTAAGAGAGTGACAGCTTAGTTAGCAAACAAGACTGCCACAACAGGGTCGTAGGTTGGGTAAGTCAATGGCACGCAGCTCGAAATAAAATTTATTGAATGCTCATTATAGTCGTGAAATATAATCTGCACAATAAAAATCATTTTCAACAAGACATTCAATTCATTCAGTGTGCCGGCCAGGACTAGACCAGTTGTATGGCTAAAGAAACAATCCGAAAATCGATAACTAAGAGAGTGCCATTTAAAAAATTATAAAAGTTCATCATTCTCGTATGATAGCTATATTGTGAGTACCCCATACAAGTATATATGTATGTAAAAAATATATAAGAGAAATTGTGGTGATATATGGTATATTAGTGTCTTCTTCTAACTTTAAATAACACAAACAACATTCACAGAATTATTTTATTTACATCTTATAAAATAAAGTGATGGTATACAGAAGGATCGCACGGACTGCATCTGAAAGTAAAAAACAAACTTAATGAGCACAAACATTGGAGTAACTTTAGTTAATGTGATATATTATAATAATAATTACATTTATTTCAGCAAGATATGTGTATTAGTCACAAAAGATTGCCTAAAAAACTATGTTAGTCAATGAGGAATTTATTTTATTATTATTATTTTCTTATTTTATAGCTCATATCACTCTATCCACCCAGTGCCTCTGAAAAGGGCAATTGTTATGCCCAGCAATCATTTTTCATATATGTATAGACATGTTATATAAGATGCATAAAGATGTTGATGAAAGAGGACCAACCAAGTAACAATCCATAGTCTATGCATACTTCTATGGGATACAGGTGTGACAATTATGTATTTATTTATGTATAGAGTGGTGGAGATATGACAACATTACACTTTGACATGATTGAAAATGTGTAGTCTAATATCATTAATATCACTACCAACATAAAGCACTCAACTGCTAGATATAGACCATTTTACTCCACTTGAATATCTAAAAACTTTCCCTAAAACTTAATAAATAATTTAAGCATTTCAGTCCTGTGTTTAATTGATAAAATAGAGTTGTTTACACCAATAAACAGCACTTCTGTGCAATCTATCCTAAGGTATAGACACGCCACTGGAAAGCAAAGTATAACATAATAACATGATTTAAAACAAATACTTGAGATACAAATATTGTCTCTGTGTGAGGATCAAACTAGTGGTTGTGACATTACACAGCAGGGCTTGTGCCATTAATACCTGACTATTTGAATGCCATTCAAATATTAAGTTACGCTGAGCTACTTATGCCTCACTTACCCCCATGATAAATAATTATTTACAAAAAGTTTTATTGACATTACCTTATTATTTAGAAATATTTGCACTAATGTAATGGTACAGTATAACCAGAAGAAATATAGAAACGCCAAGAACGTTAGAGAATACAGCCAACTGGAGATCGGTGATCATTTTGCGTTGAATATCTGAAAAAGGATACAAATTTACTGTAGTACACCACGTCTCAGTAATATGCAGTTCAACCAAAACGGCTTTGGGGCCCTGATTAGTATTATTTCAATAAGGATTCGTAAATGTTTGGGACGTATCAAGAGTAACCTGCAAGTTACCGAAGTTTTATATCAGTAAAGTACCTTAAATGTATTTATAATGTCTTTTGAGCCTAGTCAGGTTTGTACTACTGTAAATAGTTAAAATAAGTATGTATAAAATACTTACATGGTGGATAAAGCGCAAAAATTGAGCGGCTAGTTAGCTACACGCAATAAACAAAAGTTCACAGTGGTTCACAGTACACGTCAGACTCAGATGACATTTATGATTTGACAAATAAGACTGTTTATTCCAAGTTCCAACCACTCTAATTAACTGATAACTAAAGTAAAAAAGCCTTTTCAAATATAATCACATTTTATTATCTTACGCCGCAACGTTTAATACGTCAATTAATTATTGCAATCTAGTTTAAAGGTGGCAAAACTGAACCAAATCAAGTCATAATGTATTTTAGAATAGAAATTCCATAGAATGTTCATGACACAATTAATTAAGCTATATGTTGGTAAGAAAATAATATATCATTTTATCATGCCATCGGTCTACAATAATTAAAATGTTACTATTAGGAACTTTGTTTGTGATATTTAATACGTTCATGATGATCAATGATGATAAAGGAACGTCAAAAAAATAAACGTTATGTGATGTCATTGCGCGCTTTATTTTCAACTCAAAATTATGCGGCATTGTTTTCCGTTTTCTGCCAATATATTTCTATTAGACGCTGTTAATTTAATAATTAAAGTGTATTGAGTGATTTTCTAATTTATATCTACAGAGTATACAGTTTAATATTAAGCTATTAAGTTTACATCCAGCTGTCAATGTCGAGTTTAATTTTTCGTTTACTTGTTTTCAAATAATAACAACGGGTTCTTACATTTTAGTGTAATATCGAATAGGTCTTATTGTCGCATAGCTATATGTTGTTGTAACAGTGATAATGTATTTCGCCTCTGCAAGTTCCCGCTTACTGCTGTACGATACCATAAATTGGGATCTGAAGAAATCATATGGGTGTTATGAAGGGATCCTGCGCGATGTATCTTGGAGCGATGATAGCAAGTACTTGTTACAGGTATTTTAATTCATTATATTTATATTATTTCATACGTCCAATTACATTATGTAACTATACTGTATGTATAGTTATTTACAATTTGGAATGTAGGCGCGCCAATAGAATTCAATAGATGCATTGTTCAGGCGCATTCGCGCAGATCAATGATAAACTGTTTTACTTACGATAATTCGATACTTCGCTGAAATACTAAGATTAACTTATATATTATTTTAAAATTATTATTAAATTATCTAATCTAGTTCTAAATGGGCTTTATATTATTATTATTAATAATTCATATTATGTTTCATTTATTATAAAAATTCATTAGATTCAGAGATAAATAATATTAATGTTAATCTTCTTAATTAAGATCGAAATTGAAATCTATAATCTTAGCCAAACTAGTTGATCTAACTATGTCATACATAGTAATTTTCGAGTTATATTAATAAAAGGAATAATTATTATATTTCTAGGTAAACTCGAAAGGTGTCGTTGAAGTATTAACTGCAGCTGACCATGAAGTGAGAAGCTTACAACACATTCCACTGAAAGATTCCTGGTCTGCCACCTTCCACCGAGATGGACACCGATACATTGCCATTGGTACTAAAAGTGGCAATGTTATGATTTGGGATACAAAGAACAAAAGTATAGTTAAAACATTCCCCACACCATCTCAGCAGTCTACTGTTAATTATGTGAGTTATAATGCAAAGAATACAAGTTTAGCTGCAACAATGCAAAATGGAGATACAGTGATATATGGTCTTGTATCAAACATCCCTGTACTAACTGTTCGTTTGGCATGTTCAAAAAGTATTTCATCAATGAAGTTCCACCAAGAATCTAGACCACTACTTGGCTTAGCCACTGATGAAGGTCATATTGTACTGCGGGACATAACAACAAACAAAGACAAGGTTTTCTTTGAAAATGTCCATGCTTCACCAGTCAGTGATATAGCATTTTCACTTATTAACAGAGATGTAATGCTGTCTTGTGGGTATGATAAAATTATGCATGTTTATGATGTCAGATTGCAGAATGTTGTTTCTACAATACGGACCTCCTATACTTTAACATCTTTAGCAATAAATTCAGAGAATCAAGTTGGTCTTGGTACAAGAAATGGCCTTGTTTTGATATATGATTTAAGAGATTTGACTATACCATTTAAAATTTTAAAAGGTCATGAAGATGAGGTACGCAGAGTTACCTTCCAGCCCATGAGAAAGAAGCTTTTATCCGCTGATATAAGTCTTCGTGAAGATATTGAAAATAATGTGTCACCAACTAAAATAAATTCACCAGTCAGGACAAGAACATCGGACATGTTTTTAATAACTGACACTCCTCCTAAGACAAATTTGGAAGTGTCCAATCAGGGCGACGGAAAAGCAGACTCGTTTCTTGTAATGCTTGGGCTTGATAAGTCCAACAATGATTTTGATGAAGATGGTAATAAATCCGAGTTTGAGAGGAAAAGTGATAGGCATGAGGCTAGATATCGCCAGTTGGATGCAGAAAAGAACATTAGCAAAGTGTCAACACCACTAACTAGTCGAGCGACAGACAATTTTGGCTTCCCTTCTCCAATAATTAACGGAATCCCAGATGATGGACGAGTATCCAATATAAATTCATCTAATATTAAACAAGCAACTACAAACCACTATTTAGATGGAGCAGAAACTAAAAATGTCGAGGAACTCAAAGACTTTATAAAACTAACATTGGCTGATGTTGCAGATGATAATAGAAATTATTTCCTACACATTATGATGGCTTTAACTAAACAGAAACTATATCTAGAAAAACAGTTGTCAGGTATGAATGAGCAGATTCAACATCTACTGAGCAATCAAGATGCTCTTATTGAGACAAATAGAAAGTTGGCATTAGAAATAGATCAGTTAAAAGCAAGACAAAATCTGTTATAACAAATGTTTGATGAACAACATTCTTTTGTGTCAAGACAGAAACGGAACTCATAAAAAGACAAACAAACATAGCCTATTACAACTATTCGACAAGTATATCCTACATGTTATATACCATTTCTATAGTTCTTGATAATTTTATTTATTAACTAAACATAGTTAGGCCTTAATATATATTTGTAACCCACACTCTGTATCCATGACAGTAACTTAAAATTATGTAGGTCAATAAAATTTGATGTGCCAAAATTTGGGAGTAAAGTTCTGATCAGATATTTTACAATATTATTATGTTGTGTGAATTATTAATAGTATATTTATTGTGTATCGTCATTTACATTTTTAGACTGTTGGAACTAGTTTAATGTGAATATGGAATTATTATATTGAAAATGAATGAAGTGTTACTTTTTATAAGTCTATAGATACATAGGACACATTGTATTGTTTTATTCATATTATAAATGTTAAATTTTGTAGATATGAAAATTGTACTAGAATTTGGTTTTACTTAGCATGTGGACAGACAAATACTTGCATGTTTGTGTATCATAAAACATAGAAATTAAGTGATCTTAAATAAAATTTGTCATGGTCATGTTATATTCATCGTCATCATAAAAAAGAAAGTGTTTAATATCGTGATTGCAAGTAATAGCAGATATCATAGTTATTAGAAAATAGAATATTATGATACTTTCTAGTTTAAATTTTATATCCATGACAAAAATGAAATGTGAACAAATGACACTAGAAAGATTAATATTATAATACTGGTGCTTATATTAATGATATTTCTAGAGATCTGTGAATTTTGTTTTTTAATCAAAATACACCTTTCATATTAACATTATATCAGTAAATAGCAGCAGATTTTTTACACGAATTCTTCCGGCGCGCCGGGCTCCTTCTATTTCTGTCTCTGTCACGCCTACGAAGTAACATTATCTTCGCTCTCGCTTCACTGTGCACGCACAATACGCAGAGATTTTGTTCCCGATGTCCGCTCTAGTATATTAACTCAATGATTATAGATGTCAAACGTGATAAAGAGCTGAGTGATGTGGCGAGAGAATGATGTGTAGTATGATCATGTGATGCTTTTGATGTTTATGTTTATGAAGTTTCTAATTAGTCTGTGTTATGAAGGTTCTTTATGCTTTTGATGCATGCCGTGTGTATATTTCTTATGGTTGTGTTTGCTATAGCTGGTGCGTTCAGTTCTGTTGGATATTGATTCTTTTAACGCTGATAACATAGTTTTTTTGTCAAATATTGTATAACTGTATCACATACAAAAGTTTTATGCTACTCAACACTACAGCCATTATTTCTTGCCTTGATTATTAAGTTATTTTACTGTAATGTTGACTTTAGAATATACTGACCCATTGAAATAAAACTATCTACAAATTTTATCGCGGTTTTGGTAAAATAAAAAAAATTACTTCCCGACGCCGTACTGGCCCCAAAGTAATAGCTTTATTTCAATGTGTAACATTCGCCTAAATCTATGAAACCATTCTATACTTACCCTTAAAATAATAAGTATTTTAAATATAATAATGTAGTAAGACGCTTCGATCTGATTGTTATAAATACGTTAAAAAGTATGCATCAAAATAAGTTTTTTTAAAGAAAGCCGACAAATAACTGTAGGTTTGTTATAGAACAGAGTACATTCCCATTAGGAAGCATGTTGTAGATAAATAGTGCCAAATGATATTAACGTTGATTAAATTGTTTTAAATGTGCCATTGTACCGTTGTCTCTGTGTATAAATAAGTACATGTGAATCTAATAAAGCATTCAGTTAAGTATGTTGTTTTAATTCATTTGAGTTTCGGCCCTCGAAATACAAACTGTGTAAAAAAAACTTAAAATAACATAGAGTCGAATTAAGAACCTCCTTTTGAAGTCGGTTATAAAATATGTTAGTATAATTGACAACGTCTGTGGCGCAGTTGGTTAGCCGCCGACTGTGAAACGTGAGGTCGCGAGCTTGATTCCCGCACCGAGACAAATATTTGTGTGATTCACAACCCACAGGCATTTGTTTTGGGTCTTCGTGTTTGTGAGACCAAAAAGTCTCTCGTAGTTTCTGATACTCACGACACAAGACTCGATCTCACTAAGATCATCTTAATGTGGGGACTGATCTATGTACCTAAGTGTGTGGCATTATCGGTAATCAGCTCTCGGTGGAGAGGCAGCGTGGCAATGTTGACGACCTCAAAGGTAATGATAGGGGTCTTGTAATTTCCCGATACTGCAGCCTTTCCTTTATGATCATAACAGAAGTCCGTTCCATTTAAGAAAAGAGGTAGGAAGGGAGAATGCATCTGCAGTAGCGGATATAGGATAAAGACGCCCTGGGCGAGACATTCGGCGCCCTATAACACAGACTAAGGAGTAATCCCTATAAGAACTATCCAAATCTAATTGAAAGACAGTAAATCATAGCTTATAATACATTCAGCCTCCGTGGCGCAGACGGTTAGACGCTGCCTGTGAAACGAGAGGCCGCGGGTTCTATCCCCGCACTGAGAGAAAAGTTTGTGCGGCCCACAAATATTTCATTCAGGTCTGGGTGTTTGAGAGACCGAAAAGTCTCTCGAACCGAAAAGTCTAGTTTCTAATACCCACGACACAAGACTCGATCTTAGTGTGGGTCGTGGGATCAGATTTATGTTTGTATGTGACATTATAGGTTACAATCATTCCCGGCATTAGGCGTCCTATTGCACTGGTGGCGTCCTAGGGCTATCGCCCAACCGCGCAACCCATCTATATGTGCACGATGGTTTACGCTCTTGTTACTATCGCCGAGACCACATTATCAGTTGCTAGTTGCTGCTAATAAAACGATCCAAATGAGGATAATATTTGCATGGTGGCCAGTTGGTAATGATGTGACTGCAAACATGTTAATGGTAGACTCGGGTTCAAATCCCAGGCACACCTCTGACTTTTCGGGAGTCTTGTGTGTGTTGAAAGTCTATTACCACATACTTTTTCAGTCAAAGAAAACATCGTTAGGAAAAACACATAATATAGTGATTTGTAGGAATTTCTACGATATGGACCTACCTATGTAAAGTCCGCCGATCCGCACTAATCCAACGTGGTGGAGTTTATGCCCTAACCCCTTTCAATCGTACTCCCGATTGAGGAGGCTCATGACTAACGTGACCATTTATTTTTACACGCTTTATATTAGCTTCACTTGTATGTTTGTATATATGTTTGTATGTTTGTTTGTAACCGACTTCTTTGGGCGCGATTTTGACCCACTTTAAACGGCCAGATTTCGTTCAAATTTTGCACACCTGTCAAAGACCGATGACAATACAATAATTCGATTAAAATATATAATTATCCTGATTAGATTCGCCAGGATTAATTATTCTTATAATTGATGACCATTGCTACTGACCACTAGGTGGCGTTTGCACTATTCATCGCTAGATGGCGTTAACATTGTATTCTTCAAGTGTCAAATGTTACTACTGACCAACAGATGGCGTTATTGATTGGAAATACAGCCGTAGATGGATGTTTTTAGTCAAAACAATTATATAATAGTTAAAAAAAACTAAAATACTATGCGGTTCAACTAAGAATAGGACTGACCCGGCGCCATATTGGTTCGTAGTAGCTGTCAAATCGCACAATTTAGGTAGGGTGAGCAAAACAAGATTTCACAAAATAATATTTTTGTTGAATAAAAATAATATTTTTAATATTTAACAATTCGTAAAAAAAATAATGAATGAATAATGTCGTGTTATAGTTACTTTCTGGCGAATAATTACACATGAAGTAAATAAAAAGTTAAAAAGTTATACTTTTTTAAGCTATTTATGACTAAACATTCTTGTTTAGGTGACCATATAACATTTTGTAATTGTTTCAATTTTTTTAGTTAATTTATGTTCAGGAATTCGACTATGTGAAAAAAAATATAATTGATGCGTAAATATTTTTTTTGTTGCTAACCATACTTTTCGTGTGATATTTGACAACTAAAGGTCATTGACGTTCCTATTCTTATTTGAAACGCATAGTACACGCTTTAATAAGATATACAACTAAAAAAGTAAAAATAATTGATACTGAATTTAAGATAAGAAAATGGAGTAAAATACATATATTTTATTGTGACAAAGCGTGGGGTGCAGGAGGATAAGTAATTGTTGTAAACACCCCACGCTTTGTAACAATAAAATATATGTATTTTACTCCATTTTCTTATCTTAAATTCAGTATCAATTATTTTCACTTTTTTAGTTGTATATCTTATTAAAGCGTGTATTTTAACTATTACATATATAATTTATGCTAGAGCGGGACATCTTTGTATTTAAATAAGTACTAATTGTTTTTAGTATTTTACAAGTTTTTATTGTAGAAAAAGTTCTGAAATAATTCGACCCACGGGTTTTAGAAGTAGTTTGGTGAAGCATTGCGAGCGGGAAATACATTTTAAACTATCTTTTGGTCTGATTGCAAAAGCGGGACTATGTCGGACTTCCTGGGGACGCCGGGACAGAGTTCCTGAAAGCGGGACTGTCCCGCCTAAAGCGGGACGTATGGTCACGTTACTCATGACCCATAGTGATACACGCCACTATAATACTATAAAATATATGGACGCATTATAACGTCCATGGATGTAGGTATAATGTATATGGGGTGATACATATATATAATTAAGGATGCAGGAAGCCACTGGATGCAAGCCATTTCGAACAGGTTTCTTGGAAATGATCGGTGGCGGTCTGTGTTCACCGGATTTACTTTAATGGGAGAAAGATGCTGATAAAATAGACCAGATACGATAGAGGTAAGTTGCACGATATCCAATATCTTAGGGACTAGGATTTAAAACTAATAGTATAAGGTCGCAATGTAAACTGTAATCCATTACTCAGTAGCGACCATACTAGAATAATAAACATATTTATATATAAAATAGCGACCAAACTGGAAATTAAATCTAAGACTTCATACTTCATAATATCTTCTTTTCTGTACTTAAATTAATAATTAAACTCGATGTGATCGAAGCTTTATGTAACTATTGAGTTCTTTACGTTTTGATATTTATCATGCAAATATTGCCGTTTTTTTGACTAGAAGGAATGCGAAGTTTATCAGTTCATGGTTCATGCCGTCTATTTCGCTTTCGCTTACAGCGTTACAATCGTAGACAGAAAATATATAGACGAATTGATATGACTTGTAGCATTCACACAAGAAGAGTAACAACTTATGTCTATGACGTGCTAAGAAACGAGACAGAATGATAATAATTCTTGCATCACGGCGCGTGCCGGTTTTTTCAAGATTAGCAATTTTAATTTGCTAAACAGATTTTGACAGTTGACAACGTAAAGTGCAGTTTTATTGAATTAATTTACGAATTTTGTGTTAAATGATATTAATCAGGTGATAATAATCGAAGTACAAGTGACGAACAATATTTTTAAAAGTAAAAGTGAGGCGGTGTAGCGTTATTGGGTGTAAAAGTAATAGTTAAAAGGAAAATACCAGACGTGTCTTTTAATACGTAAGCTTACCACGATTAATTCATCACTAACTATTTAATGAATGTTATATACACCTACATTACTTATTTTCGCGTTTATTCTTTCAAGTTATAAGTAAAATTATTGATATTTAAAAATTGTAACCGATACGATTCTCAGTTCAGTGTTGCCAATAGATTATTACCCGTACGTAGTGGAATGCATTTTGTAGTACAGTATTTTGTGCTCGCGTAGACTATCTTAATAAATATATTGTGAAACGTGATTTTATGATAAAATAACGAAGGCGGATATTGATCATTTTTTAGTTTTCCTGTAAATGACCACATCTGTCAAAAGTCTGAATTTTAACCACAGACTTTTAATTTATAGGAGCAGACTAAACATATCGCATAAATTTGCGTGGTGAAACGCACACAGATAAAAAGGTGACACACAGATACACAAGCATGGGCCGAACTTAGGAGATAGTCTTAGAGTTTATACCGGGTATATCAAGACTGCTACCGAAAACGAAGCCGGGTGGTAGTTTTAGTGACTACAAACACAATGCAACTAAAAATTTCGCAAAGAAACGCGACTTTAATTTTTAATGATTTTTTAAATATCGTCATTTTTGGGTGGTAAATTCATAGTTATTGCTAAAATAATAATTTAAACTGTTTTATACCTTAGAGTATTTATAAATAAAAGGGTATACACTATTATTTTAGAAAAAAAAATGTATTTACCACCTAAATATGGCCATAGGAAAAAAAATCCAAAAAAAAATAGTCGCTTTTTTTTTGCAAAATTTTCTATTGCATTGTGTCTGAAGTCGCTTAAACAACCACCCGGCTTCGTTTTCGGCAGCAGTCTTGATATACCCTGTATATATAGAGGGACCGCTGGTACTTCAAAAACGTAGATAAAAATGGTGGTGCCGGGCCACCTTTTTCTGCCCTCCTATTGGCTAATATTGAAACAGGTTGTGCAACATACATAAATTAATTGAAAAAAATAAATAAAAATAAGTAGTTTAGGTCTATTTAATTCCACTCAAACTCGTTTTAAAAGGATAATAGCTAAATATAATTTCGGCTATCAAAGGAATTTATAGCAATTTATTGCTAAATAATTAATTCAATTTTTACTAATATAAGAGCGCTACCAACATTACGAACAAGAAAATATCTACGTTTTTCAAAACGCGAATATATGACAGCGCTCCCTCTATATATGAATACTCTAAGGAGATAGTATATCTTTTTTCACATAATTTCTGTATGTTGGACAAACTGTCAAGTATCAGCCATTGGGAGCACAGAAAAATTGGCCGGCACCACCATCTTCATCAACGTTTTTGTAGTGCTAAGCATTCCTTCTATATTATAAATACTCTAAGCAACTGGTTAAACTAACACCTTGTGACCAGTTTCATCGGCAAAAGCTTAAATAACAATTGTAAAAATTAAATCACGTTGGTTTTGAAGAAGAAACTGGTCGTAGAGAAAAAAAAACACTATTTACACTTAAATCATTTATTAGAAAAAAGGGTTAATTTCTTTAAATAATTTCTTTTAGATACATTTGTTGTGATAAGTCGAGCTTCGTGTTTGAGTTTTGTATCAGTGTAAAATTTTGCTATTACTTTCACAAGAAAATAAACATGATTTATATCATGATGGCTATCGCCTGAACAAAACATTGTAAAATAATCTTTACGATCCCATAAACGAGTGGAAATTTCAACCAAAGAAATATTCTTGGCCGTTTTTAAAATCTTTTCACAGTCCTGCACCACACAGATTACTCCAGCCGAAGGATATATTAAGCCACCTCGATCTTTCTTTTGGATTAATGAAGAAAAGAAATTTCTTTTTTCACCTATCACCAGTGTTTGACAAATGGAACACTTGATATTTTTTAATACTTTGCGAGCTACAAACCCAGCTATATACGTTGTCACTTGATTGGTGTATTCGTCCAATGGCATGCATTTCATATCTTTTATAAAATATTGTATTTCATCTTCGTCAAGAAGATCGGAATAAACATTTTTTTTCAAAGTTAGGTGTGCTATTATTTAAACATACTTCAGGATTCTTGGTACTCGAAACTTTCAGTATATGGATGTCATCCGTCAAATCACCTTCTTTATTTAAATTTATTTGGATGCGTACAAGATTTTTTTTATAATAACTTTGAAAGTGTACAGTATTTGGATTGTCATTGTATCCCCCTCTACTTCTCATCTGACCAAAAAACATTTCTATATGGTCTTGACTTATTTTGTAGGATGGAAAAAATCTCAGCTTTTCTACAATAACTAAGTCATAAAACATATTCATCACACTTTCTAAGCTTATGATGAAGCCAAGAAATCCAGTTTTTCGCCCTGACAGAACTACAAGATTATTATTTGAAAATTTTAAATTACTAATATAGTCTCTACACATATTTACAAATATTTTAGTATTAGCAATGTTGGCTGGACACAAAGATTTTTTAAAGCCTGGAGATAACATAGAACGACTGTTCAATATGTCAAAAGCATCATTAATTATATTTACAAATTTTGAAGTAGCTGTACAATTTTGAAAATCTTCCAATAGTAATTCGTCTTTGCAGAAACATAATGCATCCGCAACAGATTTGCTGAATAACTGTGTTGCTAGCCGGACCTTCATTTTTTGATTATTAAAATATATATGAGCTTGACGTATCTTATTAGCTAGATGCAAGCCTTTGCTTTCTTGAAGCATATGTAGGTGTTGAAAATATTTAAAATCCACAGCATTGCCATCTTTATCAATTAAAACTTGAAAATCTCCTAATGTGTTTCTTATTAATTTAACCATATGACATGGATCCCAAAAAATATGAATTCTTTCATTCCGAAAAGTAAAAAATGGTTGCAAATTATTTAAACAAAAATTACATCCTAAATGCGTAGCCATACTAATATTCGTTGCTGCCCCATCAAATGTAATACCCTTTACAAATATTTTAATGTCGTATAACATTTCCAATGCAATTCGAACAATATTAGCACGCTGTTCTGCATTCATGGAAGTTATAAAAAAGAAAGCTATTGGTAACTTCCAGTTACAGTTAATGGCATTCACCATTAACACCAATGCCTGAGTTGCCAAAGGTAAGCTGTCATCATTAACCTCTGTCCCTGTATCAACTCGTCCTTTAAATGTTGATCCATCCCAAACCAGTTCGTTTCGTATGGCCATTTCATCCAAAATTAAATTGACAAAAATTTTATGATTATATTTCTTAGAAAGTGCTTCCAGAATATTAAAAGATTCACTTGTAAATCCAGGCTTAGCATCTACTTTCTTGTACCACCGACTTATAGTAACTGGGTGTGGCAGAACCGTGTTAAAACTTTGTCTTACAAAATTATAGGCCCTTGATGAAAAAAAATTTAATTGTAGTGCGAAAGATCTTAACTCTGGAGAATAACTTTTCTGAACAGTAGACCCTGTAATTTTTTTAAAATATCTTATCAAAAAATCTTTATTGTTATTGCCAGGTATATTATTAAGGACATGCACATCTTCACTATTAAGTTTTGTTTTTAAAAGAGATATTACTTCCGAAAATGTCGCAACTTTTTTGTGAAGTCGTCTTTGTTTTTCTCTTAAGGCCTTGATTTGCTTATTTTTAAATATTATTTTTGATTGTAGCTTTTTTATAGTAGTTGTGGGAGAATGAACCGATTTTGCTTTTATTTTCCTTTGAGGAATTGATTCATGAGGTTGAACTACTGACGAATGGGGTGATACAACTAATTGTTGGCTTCCATGACCATGGCTGTCCTGATTTTTAGAGACATTCTCCTCAAGCGCTATTCTCTTTCTTGAAGTATCAATTTCTGATGTAGTTTCTGGCACATCCTTGCTCTAAAACAATAATTTCATTAAATCATTACTAATATCCGATAACTGTTGAACTAAATTGTTTAATACAATACCAGCCCCTTTACATAAGAAAATGTTAGAGTGCAGTATTTAGTAGTACTATGCTAGAATGCTATTACTATACCCAAAGTTAAGGCAATCAGTAGCTTTAGCATTCCTTATACTGACAGAACCAAGTTACATCTAAGACCAACATTCATTACATCAAGTGCAGCTTTTAAAGATAATGGTAATTGAAAATAAATACCTGAGCTGTTTGTATTTGTGGAATTATGCTGTGCTTTTGGGCCACTGGCAGATGTTGCCATGAAGTAGATGGTTGCTGATATTGAATGTCCTGAAGTATGGACATATTTTCCCCAGTTGCTAGTTTTTTTCTAGGAATATAAGCCTCGTATGAAGTCCCAGGAATATTTTCTTTGCACTGAAATACAAATTTCATATTAATATAATAAAAAAATCATACTAAGTAAATAAATATGTATGTTAATAAAATAAAATAAATAACAACTCACTTCATTTGACTCGGAGTACTCTTGAAATATTGTAGGAATTGCACCTGGTACCAGATAAGTTCGAGAAGAATTTCTTTTAAATAAGTGTTTTTCAAAATGTCGCGAACAAATAACACTACTTCGATTGGGTGTCCAAGATTTAAGGTTTGAATTTATTAGCCAAGCATCACACAGATTTTTATCCTTAGGGAACCTGAAATGTTGATATACACCAGATTATTAAAAGAAAATATATATTACGACGTAGTCACATAGAAACAATAATTGTAAAACCCTATTATATTCTTTTTCCCAAATGCGACCCCTTTAAATTATGGAAGTATTTGACCTGTCAAATGACATTGGTTATTAACAAAATTATTAAATTAAAGCAAGTATGTTTAAAGAAGGGGTAAAATTTATAGAGAACTTTAGTAAGGGATACGCGGAGTTACTTATAACTGCCTTTAAAAAGGCATAAAAATACTCATTATCGTAGAAACTTAACAAAATTATGATCATAGTATGTAAGTCAACAAAACATGTTGTTTTACTTACCGGTGGAAAGTTATTCCTGGCAAATTTTTGTATGTCGCACTTTCACACCCGTACACACTGCATTTAACCATTTTTGTTGTGAATATTAATCAAAGATTAATAATAAAATAGCGAAAATCGTAAATTACGCCGCCATTACATGTAGCTTACTCGATGCAACATTCAATGGCGACCTGCCACGCTGGCTAATTTGTCAGTGTAGTGGTTAGTGTTACCATAATAAGGACAAAAAGAGACAAACTTATGCTGTAATTTGAATCATGAGCAGGATAGACTATGTTGTTATTATTGTCAATGTGTGCTAATAAAATGTGTTTAGTCTGCTTTTTTATATGTCTGTGATTTTAACTATACCATTTCCATTCGTTTATTTTATTTTTGACACATCGAGTACTGAATCAAATAGTGATGGCCTGATGCGTTATCGAATCAATTTTTTATAACAAACGATTTTATTTTTGAACAAGTTTTAATCGATTTAATACATATTTTATTTTTTGCTCCATGCATTGTTTTATAAAACTTCAGGGATATTTAAGTTACTTGATTTAATAATTATATTAAAATAAACCATTTACTCATGTTAAGTTAATATTCTTATCACTTCCGTCGGCAATAGTAATGTTGTTAAAAACAAATTGTGAAACGGCAACACTGGGCAGACAGGTGACGCGCGCCGCCATTTTGTGGTCACTCACAACGAGACGCCCGCGCCCGTGCTAGTGTTTTCCGTTCGCTGAATTTTAATTCACATTTTTCATACGTCGAGTTGAGTATTTATATTCCTCCGTATTGTTTTACCCGTGAATTCCTACATTTGGTTGAATTGAGAACATCGTACCTGCCTTCATCACTTTCAAAATGCCTAAAGGAAAGGTGCTTAAAGGACAAACAAGGGAGTTTGTGTTGCGACTTCATGAGTAGTTTGAAAGGGAAAGCCGTAATGGTGGACCTCTTATACCAGTGACTCAAATCAGAGACCGTGTTTCAGCAGCATTAGGTATTACTGCTCCAACAGTTTCAAAAATAATTAAAGAAGGCTACGGCAGTAGTGGCATGGAACAAAACAAGCCATCTACACCTAAGAAAAAACGTCAGCCCTTTAAAGTGACAGCAATTGACAGTTTTGATGGTGATGCTATTCGTCGTCATATATACGATTATTACCAAAGAAAAGAGATTCCTACTTTACATAACCTAGTACAATCTCTGAAAACTAGTGGCTTGTTCCGTGGTCAAAAGTCTTCTTTGGCGAAGGTATTGAATAGGATTGGATTCCAATACAAAAAATGTGACAAAAGAAAAATATTGATGGAACGCAATGATGTTGCTTTGTATCGATGCGAATTTTTAAGACAAGCTAAAAAAATAGAAGACTGGTCGAATGTTGTTTTCACCGATGAAACTTGGCTCAATGCGAATCACACGGTATCAAAAACTTGGACTGACAACACTGCTAGCTCCTCGACCGCAGTGCCAATGGGAAAAGGTGAAAGAATTATAATTTGTCATGCAGGAACCGCAAAAGGATTTGTGCAAGATGCTATGTTAGCTTTTAAATCAAAGAAAACAGGGGATTACCACGAAGAAATGAATTCCGAAGTATATGAAAAATGGTTTCGGGAAATGTTATTGTCACTCGAACAGCCATCAACAATATTTATAGATAATGCGTCCTATCACTCTCGGCAAATTAACAAAATGCCAACGCAAGCCAGTAAAAAAAATGAAATAATAAACTGGCTCCGTAACAATGGCGAGGAGGTGGACGAGTCCCTATTAAAAGTAGAGTTACTTAAAATATTAAAAATGAGGAAGCAGCCTAAACGATACGTTATAGATGAAATGGCTGCAGAACATGGGCACACCGTCCTTAGAATTCCTCCATATCATTGCCAGTATAATGCCATAGAGCTAATATGGGCGCAAGTGAAAGGATATGCTGCGAGAATAAATACAACTCCTCCTCTCACCGCAAACAAAATGCTGGAGTTGCTTAAAAATGCGTGTGAAAATGTGACGCCTCATAACTGGGCGAGTGTCGTAGATAAGACGAAGAAAGAAATAATGTCTGATTGGGATCGCGATGTCGCATTTGACAACTTACCCATGCACTCATTAATAATTAGTGTTACTGGGGATACGAGTGACGACGACGCCGATTCCGACGAAACAGACGATTGTTTATAAATAAAAATATTAACAAATTACCTTTTAGTTGTTTTAATTATTTAATCCTTAAAGTACTATGAATTCCAACATGGTTTAACTGTTTATTACAAGTAGGTACTAAACATTTATTTTCGTTGTAATCATTGTAATTATTTTAAATTAAACTCTTATTAAAAGTCACTTCAATACGTATACCTTTATTCATATTAATTAATTTGCAGCAAATACATTCGATCCTAATATTGGGTACTATATTACGTTTAACTGTTTTCATTAGCATTTTAATGTAATTTTATTTCAAATGATTCCGATTGATTGATTCTATTCAAAATCGTTTTTGTTATCTGTGGTCATTCGTTACGAATGGCACAACTCTAAGTGGGCGTTACCCGTCAAGAAAGTATCTACTTTTATTTCAAAATATTGTTCTTCTGTAATGTCGTACTTTATAGGCGTGAACTGTCAAAAATAAAATAAACGAATGGAAATGGTATAGTATTATCTGTCTACGGTTACAATTAGCTTTATCCATGGACGTAGTATATAAACAGGACTGCGCACTGTTATCGGAAAAACGAGCCGAGCGAGAGGTGTAGGAAGGTAGGGTTGTGTCCCGTTCCTATAGGGTGACCATATTTTTTGGGAAATACAGGAATTTTAATCAAATTGGCTAATATGGTAAATAATTCAGTTGTAATACTTCGAATGAAGCATTTTGTTTTTGAGGTAACAAACTTGATATTGTCTAACTGTGTAAAAAAAAATTTGACCACCAAAATATTGGACCATTAGGACCTAGCAAAAAAGTTCAAAATTATAGTTTTATACGTATACTTTTTATAGGTGAAATGAAAAATGAAAATAATAATAATAAATCTTTATTAACAGCAAAATTCAGTTAACAACCTTCTCGTCTGTTCACAAAGTGCGAATGTTGTGTGTTATCAGCGCCAGTCGTCGTCGGGTGTGGTAGCCGGGGTCAACCCAGAGATTCTTACCACCCTCTGCCCCGCCATTACCGTGGCCGCTACCATAACCAGGAATAGCGGGGCTGCCGGGAACTGGAGTCTTGGTCCTGGTTTTAACAACTATTAGGCTTTTTTATTGCTTATGCCAATACTCACCACGCTTGGCAGGCGGGTTCGCGAGCGCAGGAGGTTACTCGCGTTGATGACGCTGCTGTCCGTCTTTAACCGGGGAAAGGAAATAGAGTTTGCGGCTAGAAGATGTTATTGGAAAGGAAAGTATGGAATGTAGAGATGGATACTACAGCCACGGAGGGGAAAGTTGGTAGTAACAGCAGTAGCTCAGGGGGCCGAGATCGCATACCCCGCCATGACCACTAGATAAGAGCGTCCCTAGCCTACTTCATACCAGACACATGTTATTATTCATACCAACTCTTGTAATACCTAACATCAACGTAGCTGCCCTACCGTCTAGTCCCTAACGAATATTCCTATCTTAATCGAATCATTAACAATAAAGTACAAAATGGCGGCGATTATTATCAATTCTGACTCTTAATTTCAATGTTTCATGTAAATGTGTGAACCACCCGTTCAGATTTAAATTTTTAGACCAATCTGATCAATAAAGAAATTAAATAAAAGCCCATAATGCTATTTTTCTAATATTATTCACGCCATTATTTTTCATTTATAAAAAGGTTTCTCTCACTGCAACGGTTTAGATTTTTTATGTAACATTTCAACCCTTATTTTAACCCCTTTATGGTTTAACTTTAAGAAAACGAAGTGTGCATTTATTTTTTTCAAAAATGAGTAAAAAAGTTTGACATCTGTAACTTCAACAGTTTAGATTTTTCCACGCGTACTGCCATCCCTTTGTTCAACCCTGTGGTTCAACCCCTTCAAGCGTTGTGTACATAACAAACGGTAACCTTATGCCCTTTCACAAGGTCTAATCTATCTCTGTATCAAATTTCATCAAAATCGGTTCAGTGGCTTAGGCGTGAAAATGTAGTAGACAGTGGAGCTGTTAATGTAATACGACCGTGCGGAAATCTTACATCACTCAGTAAATAAAAATTATTGCAAGAAATAATTATTTTTAATTAAACTTAATTCATGAACAAACGTCTGATTCCAATGGATACTCTGCCTGGGCGGCATTTGCGCTTACATCAGGTGCAATGCCGCCACTATGCCGGGCCAGAGAATAAAAAAATATTGTATTAGAAAAACTTTTATCGTGTTCATTTTCACTTAAAACATAGATGCAAATTAACGTGTATAAATTAGACATTACTTTAATAATAAAATTGTAAATATGCTTTTCATATTCAAGCAGATTAAAAGTTATTCAATAATTCATCTGAACTTTCAATTGTCGATTAAAAAAGTTCTAAGGCGGGTTTTATTATGGTCACCGTAGCGAATATTGTTTGGTCTGGCTAGCAAATGAGAAGGGATAGAAACCTCTCATACTGTCTCACTAGGTTTCGGCCTTCCTCCATGTCATTTACCATAGTAAATTAAACCTTATACTTCATGCATATGCCTCATTTCAGGATGACACCATTTTGCTCGTGCGCAGTCCTGTTTATATATTACGTCCATGGCTTTATCTCGTTCTGTCCTTGTCTCCCTGAGGGCGAATGTTAGATTTGTTATCAACAGGCTAATAGTTGACAGATGTGAGCAACTGACATGTAAATTGTAATTGTTATTAGTCTGTGGTAAACTGACAGTTTGTGTTTTGTGATTTATCAGTAGTGGTGCAGGAGGTTAGGTTTAAAAATTAACTTCTCAAATCTCAAACAATGGGTGAACTCACGGCTACAAATTTGTTCGAGTCACAAACAATATTCGCCGATCACAAGGACCTTATCCACGATGTGGCGTACGATTTCTACGGAGAACGAATGGCAACTTGCTCGAGCGATCAGTACGTTAAGGTAAGCTGTTTACATTCGCTTATTTTAAAATATCGGGGCTTGACTGGTAACGAGGATTGTTACATTTTCTTTCTGAGCCGAATATAATAGAAAAACATAGCGCAAAGTAATAGCGTTTTGTTTTATTCAAAATGCCTTCTAAGCTGACAATTTATTGTATTGGCGCCAATTGTTAATATAATTGGGGCTTTTGTATGGTAAGGCATGTACATTGGATAATAACATAAGGGTTAATTCACATCACATTCAATTGCAATGTAGTTTTTTTTAATAATATTGTATTAAGTTAAACATGTATGTACGTACATAAGTGTTATAGGTACCAAAAATTCATTCCCTTACTGTAATGTATACCTGTATCTGTATCAGCCCATATACGTCCCACTGCAGGGCACGGGCCTACTTTACAATCGAGAATACGATTGAGAGTGGTTAGGCCATATAGTCCACCACGCTGGCCTAGTGCGGGTTGGCGGACTTACATACCATAGAAATTCTTATAAATCGCTATGGTATGCAGGTTTCCTCACAATGTTTTCCTTCACCGTTTTAGTGCGTGGTGATTGACTATCAATACACACATGACTCCGAAAAGTCAGAGGATGTGCCCTGGGATTCGAACCCGCGACCACGGTGAACATGTGGGCAGCCGCGTCTAGTCCGTTTACCAACAGGCCACCACGCACTTCTATACCTGTATTACTACATACATAAACTGTCTCCAGGTATGGGATTCAGATGGACGCGGTGGCTGGAGACTGTCAGCCAGCTGGAAAGCCCACCACGGCTCAGTGTGGAAGGTGACCTGGGCACACCCCGAGTTTGGCCAGGTCATAGCAACATGCTCATTTGATCGTACTGCCGCTATTTGGGAAGAAGTTGGTATGAATATTTTGAGTATGAACTTTGAGTTTGATAAGTGAACAAGTAATTTAGGATCTTTATTGGAAGTGAATGAGGTAACAAGGGATAAATAGCTCATTATAAACTGATTGAAAATTATCAAAACTGGACATAAACATTTTTTTGTATTTTATTTTATTTATTGGGGAAAACAACATGGTCATTACTTTTATTCGCGATGTTACAAAATTATACACATACATAAAATTATGTTAAAAATTAAGATCTTGTTGATTACTTTAATCTCACATTGATGTTTCAGGTGACACAGCGTCCTCAGGCTCTGAAAAAGGCTTACGCACATGGCTGAAGAGATCTAATCTCGTGGACTCAAGGACTTCAGTCACAGATGTGAAGTTTGGGCCAAAGCACCTGGGTCTCCTACTAGTCACTTGTTCGGCAGATGGTATTATAAGGTAAGGGGGCGTCCATAAATTACGTGAGGTGTTTTTTTTAATTTTCTGCCCCTCCCTCCCCCCCTGGTGAGATGTCGTGAGATTTTATTCAACCCCCTCCCCCATCTCCCAATCTCACGTGAGATTTTTCAAAATGTGAGTTTCTTACGTAAACGTGTTGGATTGTTATTGTAAAAAGAAAAAAACAAATTTGCTTCGTGCTTTTATTTACGACTAGTTATGACAATGTGATGAACAAAGCAGGTTGGAACCTGTCCGTGTGTCGCTGCCACTCAGCTCGTACGCTCTCGTTCATCGAGTCGCGCGTTCGGCTGACAGTGGCGCGAAAACAAAGGACGGGCTACACTGTACCGTGAATTCAGATTGAATTGAGCTATTTGGTATAAAACAAATATGGTGGTTTGACAGTAAGTAAATGTATAACGTCGAAGTATGAATGAAATTATTTTCTATTGAACGAATTAGTGAATGATCTTTATCGTATTACGATTACGCTTAAGATTAAATCTTATGCATGTACAATCTGGATTAAATGGACCAAAATACATAGTATAATTTTTTTTTTGTTTCAATCAGAGAAAAAATTGCGTGATATTTGCCGAGACCCCCCCTTTCTCCAACGTAAGATTAGATGAGATTTGACTCGACCCCCTCCCCCCCTTAAACACCTCACGTAATTTATGGACGCCCCCTAATAGCTTCACAATTTAATTTTGCACCCAGTTCTAAAAGTAACAGTCTGGAGTGTTTAATAAAAAAATGGTGGTGAGGTGTCATTACAAGAGATATATTCAAGAGTTGACCAGCAATAAACGAATAATTAATTACTATCATTTGATACCTACATGGTATATGATGATTGCGACCGAAAATGAAGCCGGGTGCTAGTTTTAGTAACTGCAGATACACACACACAATTTTTAATAAACATTCTTCTTTTCCTATAGTAGGATTTGGGTGGTAAAAAACTATGGTAAGCAAGGGTTAAAATTATTATTTTATCAGAAACTATCGAATTTCCACTCAAATACGATATTTAAAACATCACAAAAAAAATGTGTCGTTTTGCAAAACTTTTGTTTGTATTCGGTCACTTACACTATCGGCTTCGTTTTCGGCAGCAATCTTAATAGACACTGTATTATGTAGAATTTATATTTCAATGTGTTTCGATTGCGGGAATTTTCATTACACACGCCTTCACCATCCATGCAGCTAATTTATTTATTTTTAATGCGTTTTAGTTTTTTTATTACTGTATTAAATTACAGAATATATGAAGCCCCCGATATGATGAACTTGGCACAGTGGACTCTTCAGCATGAGATACCGACTAAGGTGTCCATTAGTTGTTTATCATGGAACCCTTCTCTATCTAGGTAAGTGGTTTTTTTTACTAACAGCTTCATATTTATTTCTGGTTCTCTTCTATGACATATAACTACAATGTAAATGCCTATGTATGTAATGTTATGTAATTCCTGATAAAGTATTCATTGACTAGATGACTAGGCGGAGTTGGTTAGATGGCCATTATGTAAGTGTGGGTATGATCCCCAGAATGAGACAAATATTAGTGTAATGCATAGTAATTTGTTTCTGGGTGTTTGTGAGACCCAAAAGTCTCTTGTAGTTTCTAATATCCATGATTGAAGACTCGATCTTAGTGTTAACTGGGATCAGGGGCCCTACTATATTCATCCGAAACGAAGTTCGAAACTTCGGACGATCGAAGTTTTTTATACGATACGAATGTATCTACTCTGTAAAAGTTCGAATTTGTATAACGTACATTGTAACTATAAGTCTATGGTTACGACCATAAATCAATAACGACTATAAGTATATGTAGATACATTCGTACCGTATATAAACTTCGATCATCCGAAGTTTCGAACTTCTTTTCCGATGAATATCGTAGCGCCCCAGGACTATGTATGTAACTGTTGGGTGTATTTATTTATTACAGAGTAGGAAATCCCCCGATGCTTGCTGTGGGCAGTGACGAACCCAACACGACCAATGCAGTTGCCAGTGTACCCAGCGACAAAGGAAATGCTTGCAATGGCAAAGTCTTCATTTATGAGTGAGATTTTTATAACTTTTAAGACAAATCAATACTAGTGTTTTTAGGATCTAAAGAATACCGGGTATATCAAGAGTGCTACCGGAAACGAAGCCGAGTGGTAGTTTAAGTGACTACAAACACAATGTAACTAAAAATTTCGCAAAGAAAGGCGACAATTATTTTTTATTACTTTTTAAATATCGTCGAGTTTGGGTGGTAAATCCATAATTTTTGCTAAAAGAATAATTTAAAGCCTTGCCTACTATAGCGTGTTTAAAAATAAAAGGGTGTTCATAACATAACAAGGGTCTATATATTTACCACCCTAATACGACGATAGAAAAAAAAATAAGTCGCAATTTTTTTGCACATAATTTAATTGCATTGTGTCTGAAGTCACTAAAACTACCACCCTGCTTCGTTTTCGGTAGCAGTCTTGATATACCCTGTATAGGGCAAAGGCATAAATACAGAGCATGCTAAAGCTTCAAAAATTAAGGCGGTGACGTTAAATTGATATAGCAATAATTCCTATTACTAGTAATGTGATGTGTTATAACAGATACAGCGAGACGTCCCGCCGCTGGACGCGCACGGAGTGCCTCGCCGCGGTGACGGAGCCGGTCAACGACATCGCCTTCGCGCCCAACCTGGGACGCTCCTTCCACATGCTGGCCGTCGCCACCAAGGACGTGCGCATCATCAAACTAGAACCAGTCGCGTCAGTATACCTCATGTTTCATACTCCACCCAAAACTTCAATTCATATTTGATAGCGTATATATAGAATTAAATTTACACTGCGGGTTCGAAACTTGTACTGATTTCTTTTATGTGAATTATGAGTATTTGTTTCTGTTTACAAGATCAAAGTTCACAATCCAACCGTAGGGAAATTGTTACAGCAGAGCATAATATATTGATAAACTTTCTCTGTGAGTTTATAATGACCCAACAGATTTTATTGGCATGTTATGTTCAATATATTCTTCTATGTTTATGTTTATGTTGATGTTGATGTTGATATTGATGCTGATATTTATGCTGATGGTTATGTTGATATTTATGCTTATGTTTATGCTGATGTTGATGCTAATGTTTATGCTTATGTTTATGCTGATATTTAAGCTGATATTTATGCTGATATTTATGTTGATGCTGATGCTGATGCTGATGCTGATGCTGATGTCGTGCAGCGAGTCGAGCGGCAGCGGCGCGACGCGTCTGAAGGCGGAGGTGATGGCTGCCTTCGACGAGCACTACTCGTGCGTGTGGCGCGTGTCGTGGAACGTGACGGGATCGCTGCTCGCCTCCTCGGGAGACGACAGCTGCGTGAGACTATGGAAGAGTTAGTATACATCACTACTGCACATATCACCTTATGTAGTACTCGTATATAGGCAAATTATCGGCAACTACAATCGCGAGTGCCATTGAGATACATACGACCTTATACTCCAACGTCAGTTAAAAATTAGGTTGCACCTAATTACCCATGTCCCACTTAATCAGTACATTTAAGCGGGATTTCGGGCGTGCGTCGGGATTGATCTCCTAGTTGGTGTAGATTCTGAGTATGCGCAAAGTTTTTTGTCTTTATATTTACTTCAACACCTGAATGGTTTAAATTCCAGTGCAATACCTGAACCAGTGGAAGTGCGTGGCGGTGTTCAAGAATGAGTGCGTATCGGGAGACTCACCGCCGCTGGCGCGCGGACACACCACATACATGCGCATGGCCGCCATGGCCAACCCCGCGCACATGCCCTTCCACTGACACCGACACGCAGGTAACTACACTACACTACACCCACAGATACCCACCACGAGTAACTACACTACAACACCACCTACATGCGCATGGCCGCCATGGCCAACCCCGCGCACATGCCCTTCCACTGACACCGACACGCAGGTAACTACACTACACTACACCCACAGATACCCACCACGAGTAACTACACTACAACACCACCTACATGCGCATGGCCGCCATGGCCAACCCCGCGCACATGCCCTTCCACTGACACCGACACGCAGGTAACTACACTACACTACACCCACAGATACCCACCACGAGTAACTACACTACAACACCACCTACATGCGCATGGCCGCCATGGCCAACCCCGCGCACATGCCCTTCCACTGACACCGACACGCAGGTAACTACACTACACTACACCCACAGATACCCACCACGAGTAACTACACTACAACACCACCTACATGCGCATGGCCGCCATGGCCAACCCCGCGCACATGCCCTTCCACTGACACCGACACGCAGGTAACTACACTACACTACACCCACAGATACCCACCACGAGTAACTACACTACAACACCACCTACATGCGCATGGCCGCCATGGCCAACCCCGCGCACATGCCCTTCCACTGACACCGACACGCAGGTAACTACACTACACTACACCCACAGATACCCACCACGAGTAACTACACTACAACACCACCTACATGCGCATGGCCGCCATGGCCAACCCCGCGCACATGCCCTTCCACTGACACCGACACGCAGGTAACTACACTACACTACACCCACAGATACCCACCACGAGTAACTACACTACAACACCACCTACATGCGCATGGCCGCCATGGCCAACCCCGCGCACATGCCCTTCCACTGACACCGACACGCAGGTAACTACACTACACTACACCCACAGATACCCACCACGAGTAACTACACTACAACACCACCTACATGCGCATGGCCGCCATGGCCAACCCCGCGCACATGCCCTTCCACTGACACCAACACGCAGGTAACTACACTACACTACACCCACAGATACCCACCACGAGTAACTACACTACAACACCACCTACATGCGCATGGCCGCCATGGCCAACCCCGCGCACATGCCCTTCCACTGACACCGACACGCAGGTAACTACACTACACTACACTACACCCACAGATACCCACCACGAGTAACTACACTACAACACCACCTACATGCGCATGGCCGCCATGGCCAACCCCGCGCACATGCCCTTCCACTGACACCGACACGCAGGTAACTACACTACACTACACTACACCCACAGATACCCACCACGAGTAACTACACTACAACACCACCTACATGCGCATGGCCACCATGGCCAACCCCGCGCACATGCCCTTCCACTGACACCGACACGCAGGTAACTACACTACACTACACCCACAGATACCCACCACGAGTAACTACACTACAACACCACCTACATGCGCATGGCCGCCATGGCCAACCCCGCGCACATGCCCTTCCACTGACACCGACACGCAGGTAACTACACTACACTACACCCACAGATACCCACCACGGGTAAGTACATTATAATACCCACGAAGCAAATGTCTACACTACAAATACACCACTCATCACAACAAAGACATATATGTACATGCACATTGGCAATATGCAATACCATCGGGACAAGTAACTACAAAACACCCACACATATTATCGTAGGCAGGCACCACAAATGCAACTACACTACAATCAGGTTATTACTCTGTAACAACACCCACCATGCATCAGCCATCGTAAGGCAACACTACGCAGATTTTACACACTATAACACCCACATGTTGCCACTCAGTCACTTACAAGATTACAATCAACGCTACACAACATAAAAGATAAATGAATTCACGCCTTTTTCCCAGAAGGGGTAGGCAGGGGTGTAACCAGGACACCCACGTATTAGCTTATATTTTTCGTCCCACAATATGATAGCGTTCGAGCCTATCACCATATCACTGCCCGACCCGGGATTCGAACCCGAGAACTCAGCTTTGCAATCATACTGTACTACAAGTGCGTCACCTCAAAATGCACCGCACGACAAAATGGACTCTAATTTTCTGAGTAAATAAAGATTTGTGATTATTTTTATAAAAACATCAAAATACAAGTTGTTACTCTATCACCCGCATGTGGGTGAATTTACCATATTGAACTTTAGCAGAAATGTGAGATTTCTCAAATGCAAAACATATTAAGTGGTAAATCGCCATCCATAGTGCACCATGCATGTGGCGAAATTTGGACTCACAAATAAAAAATATCTATAATAACTTTTTTTTATAAACAACAAATATTTATAATCGTTATCTATCATTATCTATAGTTTTAAGATGTGATGTGTCCAATGTAATAAATTGTGAGGAGACAAAAAAAATATATAAGTACTTATTGTTTCGATAACGGCGGTTTTGGCGACAGAAGATCGTAGAGTACCTTTATATGATATTGAAGGGAAAACAAACAAGCATTGCATAAGTACGATGTACGCGGTATTCATGACTGCATCACAAAATGTTAATGATCGTCTTCGATCAAATATACACTAGATTATAATTAATAGCCTAGAAAACTTCAGAAAAGCAGCTTACGAGAGAATCACAAAAATATAGAGTATCAGGAGTAAAATAATAAATTTTGGTTTATTGTTTTTACAATAAGATCAAAAATTATTTTAAATTTTAATGCAATTTGTAAATTGCAATTGTGTTCCTATATTGATGACCTAGGTTTATACTTTAAAGAAACGTCCTTTCTTTCTCTGCTGCCCTGGTAATTTGTGTTCGCATATTGTTGACCTAGGTTTGTACTTTAAAGAAACCTCCTATTTTTCTCTGCTGCCCTGGTACTTTGTGTTCGCATATTGTTGACCTAGGTTTATACTTTAAAGAAACCTCCTATTTTTCTCTGCTGCCCTGGTACTTTGTGTTCGCATATTGTTGACCTAGGTTTATACTTTAAAGAAACCTCCTATTTTTCTCTGCTGCCCTGGTACTTTGTGTTCGCATATTGTTGACCTAGGTTTATACTTTAAAGAAACGTCCTTTCTTTCTCTGCTGCACTGGTACTTTGTGTTCGCATATTGTTGACCTAGGTTTATACTTTAAAGAAACGTCCTTTCTTTCTCTGCTGCACTGGTACTTTGTGTTCGCATATTGTTGACCTAGGTTTATACTTTAAAGAAACGTCCTTTCTTTCTCTGCTGCACTGGTACTTTGTGTTCGCATATTGTTGACCTAGGTTTATACTTTAAAGAAACCTCCTATTTTTCTCTGCTGCCCTGGTACTTTGTGTTCGCATATTGTTGACCTAGGTTTATACTTTAAAGAAACCTCCTATTTTTCTCTGCTGCCCTGGTACTTTGTGTTCGCATATTGTTGACCTAGGTTTATACTTTAAAGAAACCTCCTATTTTTCTCTGCTGCCCTGGTACTTTGTGTTCGCATATTGTTGACCTAGGTTTATACTTTAAAGAAACCTCCTATTTTTCTCTGCTGCCCTGGTACTTTGTGTTCGCATATTGTTGACCTAGGTTTATACTTTAAAGAAACGTCCTTTCTTTCTCTGCTGCACTGGTACTTTGTGTTCGCATATTGTTGACCTAGGTTTATACTTTAAAGAAACGTCCTTTCTTTCTCTGCTGCACTGGTACTTTGTGTTCGCATATTGTTGACCTAGGTTTATACTTTAAAGAAACGTCCTTTCTTTCTCTGCTGCACTGGTACTTTGTGTTCGCATATTGTTGACCTAGGTTTATACTTTAAAGAAACGTCCTTTCTTTCTCTGCTGCACTGGTACTTTGTGTTCGCATATTGTTGACCTAGGTTTATACTTTAAAGAAACCTCCTATTTTTCTCTGCTGCCCTGGTACTTTGTGTTCGCATATTGTTGACCTAGGTTTATACTTTAAAGAAACCTCCTATTTTTCTCTGCTGCCCTGGTACTTTGTGTTCGCATATTGTTGACCTAGGTTTATACTTTAAAGAAACCTCCTATTTTTCTCTGCTGCCCTGGTACTTTGTGTTCGCATATTGTTGACCTAGGTTTATACTTTAAAGAAACCTCCTATTTTTCTCTGCTGCCCTGGTACTTTGTGTTCGCATATTGTTGACCTAGGTTTATACTTTAAAGAAACGTCCTTTCTTTCTCTGCTGCACTGGTACTTTGTGTTCGCATATTGTTGACCTAGGTTTATACTTTAAAGAAACGTCCTTTCTTTCTCTGCTGCACTGGTACTTTGTGTTCGCATATTGTTGACCTAGGTTTATACTTTAAAGAAACGTCCTTTCTTTCTCTGCTGCCCTGGTACTTTGTGTTCGCATATTGTTGACCTAGGTTTATACTTTAAAGAAACGTCCTTTCTTTCTCTGCTGCCCTGGTACTTTGTGTTCGCATATTGTTGACCTAGGTTTATACTTTAAAGAAACGTCCTTTCTTTCTCTGCTGCACTGGTACTTTGTGTTCGCATATTGTTGACCTAGGTTTATACTTTAAAGAAACCTCCTATTTTTCTCTGCTGCCCTGGTACTTTGTGTTCGCATATTGTTGACCTAGGTTTATACTTTAAAGAAACGTCCTTTCTTTCTCTGCTGCACTGGTACTTTGTGTTCGCATATTGTTGACCTAGGTTTATACTTTAAAGAAACGTCCTTTCTTTCTCTGCTGCACTGGTACTTTGTGTTCGCATATTGTTGACCTAGGTTTATACTTTAAAGAAACCTCCTATTTTTCTCTGCTGCCCTGGTACTTTGTGTTCGCATATTGTTGACCTAGGTTTATACTTTAAAGAAACGTCCTTTCTTTCTTTGCTGCACTGGTACTTTGTGTTCGCATATTGTTGACCTAGGTTTATACTTTAAAGAAACCTATTTTTCTCTGCTGCACTGGTACTTTGTGTTCGCATATTGTTGACCTAGGTTTATACTTTAAAGAAACCTCCTATTTTTCTCTGTTGCCCTGGTACTTTGTGTTCGCATATTGTTGACCTAGGTTTATACTTTAAAGAAACCACCTTTTTCTGTTGCCCTAATACTTTGTGTTCGCATGTTGATGACCTAGGTTTATACTTTAAAGAAACCTCCTGCCTTTCTCTGTTGCCCTGGTACTTTTGTGTTCGCATATTGATGACCTAGGTTTATACTTTAAAAGAAACCACCTTACTTTCTCTGTCGCCCTGGTACTTTTTGTGTTCGTATATTGATGGAAATTTCACTTTCTGGAGTGTGATTAGTAACTTGTAAAATATTATTGTGCTAAGCTAAAACGATTTGGAGATTTAAATAAGTTTGTTTTATTTGCTCCAATTTCTAAATTCCTATTTTGGTAGAATTATAAACTAAGTATACTTCGTAGATTATGTACATAATCTCTTTGTCTTAGCAGAACGGAATATTGAAAAGAAAAAAAATATATTTTTATAACCTTTCTGTAATACTATTAAGAAATAAACGTATTCAGACGTTTTCCATGCGTTACATTATATCAATGAAATACAGCATTAGCACAAGCCATCACTCTATTATTTAGCAATTAAAACGATAAAATTACTACAAATTAACAATAAACAACATCCAAAACTGGTTCACTCGACGCCTCTACCGGCGGAGTGCATGTTCACTTAACATTACATCTCTAAATGCAATAAGAATTTTACATATTTTTTAAAGAATTAATGCCCAACTAAAGGCGGCGTACGGGCAAACTCAAATGTATCATAGAAAAAAATATCGTTAATAAAATGGCGTTTATAACTAAGAGAAGATGCGCTTTTCAACCCCTCACCGAGACAGTTTTGTGACCCATAAGTATTTTTGTGTCTGGTTGAGACCAAGTGTCTCATAGTTTGTGATACCACGAGTCACGATCTTATCAGATCTTATCAGGAAACATAGTACGCACAGAAACGAAAATGCCAGTGCCATGTAATATGATTGTAAAAGACAATTATTTAAGACATCATGGATGATTGGGAAATCGATTAAGCCCTGGTAATTTTGGACGCGTCACTATGGCGACCGCAAGTTTCCAATTTGAAGCATAGGATTAGAAACCATTATAGTATTAATATGCTCTTTCATAATAGCAATAAGCCCTATGTATATTGCATTGGCCTCAATATCTTCAACCAATTTTGTGCGTGTAAATTTCCTATGTAACTTATTTTAATGGTCAACATATTCAAGCGTATATTATTAGGACATTTAATGTATACTAAATTGTACATCGCAAATGTAAACAAGGCTCGCGGTGAGAGGAAAATAGCGCGATTTTTGCGTACGTTTGTGAAATCATTGGAGCGAGAGGCGAAATGGTGTGTCTGATAGAGTAACAGGGACAGCAATAGGAGTAGAAATAACCACCTTCGTAAAATCAGTGGAGTGAGAGGCAAGATAGTGTGGCTGTAGGAGGGACAAAGATAAAAATAGAAAGAACAGCGTTCTTTTTTTTCGCGCCATCCCGCCTAGTATGTCAAAGATAATAGAGTTGCCAGTACACCGCCATACGTAATGTCTTATTTCATAGGCGCAGTACGTCGTAACCTCTGCAAGTGCGTGGACTCCTTGTTGATGGTTCTAGTTGCGTACCAGCCGACCTGCAACGACATTAAGGTTCAATTCCACAAACTAATTTTGCCCACAACTTTTATTTATTTATTTATTTATTTATTCTTTACTTTTCTTTTCTTTACTTTAAAAGGATAAACACTTAAATATATTACAAATGAAAAAAAAAGTACAGATGGCGGTCTTATCGCTCTAGGAGATTCCTTACAGACAACCTTTGGATGGATAGAAAAAAAAATGTGATCTTTGACAATTTTATACGTAATTTTGTGATTTAAAATAACCAAACAGACTATTAACAACAAGAAATTAAAATAACAAGTATCTAAACATTTTCCTTAGGTATATATCGGGTTGCCATATTAATATTAAATTCGATCTTAGCGCCCTCATTAAAAACAGACTTTTTTATTTCAGGGTACAAGTGTTGATTTGTCATAAAAGCTATTTAATTTCCTACACAAACCAATAAACGAATCAATAGATAAACATTAAAATACTCGACCGGAAGTCGATCTCAAGTCCCTTCGGTTCTCATCCCATATACCGTTAATAATTAAGTTTACTCACTGGCATTGCTCGTTCGCTTTTACACTGACTGTTAGTCGACGAGTTGGGGCTCACGATGTTGCTATAAAAAATACAAATTCATTAAAACCCATACGAATAATGTTTTTGGTGTAAAAAATAAATTATAATACATATGCCAAAATGATAATTGATGTAATTAGTTATTTTCAAATATTGTATGGAAGAAATGTAATTATTCTAAATAAGCAAATTCATCAACATGCACAAATACAATATATTAAATGATAATAATGATATACATCAATATAGATAAAGTATTAATAAAATAAAATCTTACCCCAACGACGCTCTCTTGATACTCGTAGCTTTACTCTGCAACAAAATTCTTGGTGGGGCGGCGACTCCACTTGCCCGCCAACTGGAAACATAATATCTTACTAATAGTAAGCAGTAGTAGTAAATAGCGAGCAAAAAAAAAAAAAATAACGAATTATCGCACGCTAAAACGGCTTAACCGATTTTGATGAAATTTTACACACAGATATAATGGAGACGGAAATTAGAAATAGGCTTCCATTCAAAGCTAGTAATGTAAAATAAATTAATAAAGACGAGCATTGGTGTACTAGAAACGGTATCCATACGCAATAAAGCACCTGTATTCTTAAGTTAATCAATATGTGAGTTTAACAGCATTCCTCTCGCTAATAAATTAGACTTAATATGGTCGAAGAATAATAATTAACATCTGACCGCGACAAAGGAAGGAGGCCTTTGCCCAGCAGTGAAGAATTCGAAGATTACCTTGGCAATCCATCGCCGGCTTTTCTGTAGAACTCGGTCCTCTTGTCTCCTACCCTGACGGGGCAGGAGTTGAGCCGCTGCCGCTCATCCTCCAAGCTCACTTTCCTCACGTATGGATTCCTGGTTCCCCTGGCCTCCAGCTCTGCGTTGTGCTCGTCGATGATGGGCAGTCTTGGACCAAGGCAGTCCCCGTTCTCGTAGACCCTGAACACTGGCGGCTTCGGGCCGTAGCCGCTGCTGGGTCTTGTGAACCTGAAACTAATTATTATTAGGATTAATATTAGACAGTAGACACTCACTGGTGGTTATGATCCTCCTTTGCGAATTACATATATTATGTAGGTCTTAGTCTACCCCACTGATCTACTGAGGGTTGGCAGTCCACTCACACATTCTATAGTTACCTCACGATCTTTACTCTCACAACGACATGCTTGACTTAATTGCTAACGTATGAAAGTTACATTGAATGTCTGTAAAATATATACCTTGGACTGTTAGTCTTAGTTTCCGTCTGGACAGTTTTCGTGGCCGTCTCCTGTGGTTTGGGTTTGGCTTGAGGTTCGGGGGACTTGCTGGGTTTCTTCTGTACCACGAGTTTGGTGTCTTCCTCATACTTGGGCTTGTACTCCGGCGGGGAGGGAGGTCTGGTGTCTAGGTTGTTGGGTCCAGACCAGAGCAGCTCGTGGGCTGGAACCGCTTGCATCTGGTGTATGTGAGCTTTGATGTTGTAGATGCCGGCCACCGCGCCGAAAGGGTCCGCCTTTATCTGAGCCACCACGTCCATTATACTCATGCCGCATAGCTCCGATATTTGCTTGTACATCTAAAATGTAGACGGTCAAGTTTTTTACTTATAAAGCTATTATGGCCTTCCTATTGAGGCTGCCTAAGACCGGGTGAAATGGAAGAGGCTCAGCCGGAAGACGGACTCTGGCCTCGATTGGGATAAAGTAGAATTAATGAAATTAAACCGTCTGATCATTATGAGTGACACTGTCACTCTTTCTTGCTTCCCGGCTGTATGTCCTGGTTATAGATGAGTCGGTATAATAGCTTACCTATAGATACTAATGGCATATGTATAGCTTGTAGACTTATCCATCCAAACTGCACTATAAATGCTAAAAATTCCAAGATTGTATCCGCTGTCATAGTCATTTACTAACCATGCCTGCCTGCTTTCAACGACTTTACTGAAAGTCGTTTTCTAAGTTACAAGGCCCGAGTTCAACTGTTATTGGACGCATTAATTTACTTAATTTTACTTTTCGTTAATCTGTGGAAAATGGTGCGGGTTCTATGTTTATGTATTTCAATTTATACATACATACATGCATACATAAACTCACGCCTTTTTCCCAGAAGGAGTAGGCAGAGGTGACAAGACACCCACATTTCGCCTTGCATATTCCGTCCCACGATGATGGGGCGAATTTCAATTTATGTTTTAAACAAAATGAAAATAAATACATAAGAGAATATGTTTGGAACCTCTCGATTGATCTTGACGTCGATGCTGGCCAGTGGATGCGTCTTCATGCGCATGCCAGTCTTCTTGACCCAGCGGTGTCGCGCCGCTTCGTCGATCTTCATGCGTTGCTCCACGTTGGGCTCCAGCAACTGCTGGATGAACGCCTTGCACTCTACACACATTCAAAATATTACAAATATTAAACTGATGAAAAAAATCAAATATTTTCTATTAATTGGACCCTAGTCAGGAATTTTTGCCCGATATGGCGACCTGTCTATTAAATCAGAGTAAATACAGTTGGACATATCGAGACTTCATATTTTATGTCTCGGGATGGGGCGGTTAAATGCCAAGCTGTATCTGTATCTGTATCAGCCCATATACGTCCCACTGCAGGGCACGGGCCTACTCTACAATCAAGAATACGATTGAGAGTGGTTAGGCCATATAGTCCACCACGCTGGCCTAGTGCGGGTTGGCGGACTTACATACCATAGAAATTCTTATGAATCGCGATGGTATGCAGGTTTCCTCACGGTGTTTTCCTTCACCGTTTTAGTGCGTGGTGATTGATTATCAATACACACATGACTCCGAAAAGTCAGAGGTGTGCCCTGGGATTCGAACCCGCGACCACCGTGAACATGTTGGCAGTCGCGTCTAGTCCGTTTACCAACAGGCCACCACGCACTATAAATGCCAAGCATTTCTTTGTAATTAAAGAATTTGTTTGGGTTTTGCTTCTGTTCATGAGACGATTGTTGATGGTAAACTATAGGGCTGCCTACCGTTTACATCAGGCGAACGTCATGTTCGTCATTCATTGCAATAAAAAAATTGAAGATACTTAATGGGATGGACTATACAAGGCGAAACATGGTAGTTCTGGTACTCCTACTTACCACTACGGGGAAAAGGGGTAACGACGGCCTTATCCAAAGACAGTCTTAAAATTTATTTTATGTATTGAATGTTTTTTTCGAACATCTTTGGTTTCCCTTAGAGCAAAAATAACTGATATAGATTTTGAAAAACTATGTATAAGACCATGGGTAATTAGACGTATTTTAAATACAATCTAATAATATTTTCTTCTGTATTTTTACATTATAGATTTAGTCTAAGATCCCGCCATACATCGACCTTCACCGAGATGTTTATTTGATGAAACCTATTTTATATGCAATTTAATATGTCAATAAATATATTGTATATGGGTTGCCTTGCAAATTTCAGTCCAGAATACGATTAATTAATTATTAAAAAAAAAAATTTTTTTTACACATTTCACCTGTTTGATTATTAAACAAATTCTATACCAATCGAAAGTATGAAACCCATAGAATATGTAAACGTTAGGTTGCCTATTTTTTCCGGTCACAACCCTCAGGTTGCCAGGTATAAACAGGTAAATCGCTACTAGCATTTTGCGCCGGTCTGATTATTGAATGGAAATTAAATGAAAATAAAGATCATTTTATTGTGAACACGGTGGTATAGGGTTGCCTGCGAAAAATCAGTCCCGAATTGCGGTTGTCGAATTTAGAAAAGTGAAATATTGCTCCGAGTGACACAGCATAGCAGCTGTTCGAAGTCCGCTCATAAAGAAAGAGGGTGCGCATGCTATTTATTCTTGAGAATGAAAAGGACAGCGATAGACTCGTATATGCTGTGTTCTGTGTTACCTGGCAACCTGAGGGTTGTGACCGGAAAAAAATAGGCAACCTAACGTTTACATATTCTATGGGTTTCATACTTTCGATTGGTATAGAATTTGTTTAATAATCAAACAGGTGAAATGTGTAAAAAATATATTTTTTTTAATAATTAATTAATCGTATTCTGGACTGAAATTTGCAAGGCAACCCATATACAATATATTTATTGACATATTAAATTGCATATAAAATAGGTTTCATCAAATAAACATCTCGGTGAAGGTCGATGTATGGCGGGATCCTATACTAATTGTTTTCGATCGATACACCATCGATGCGCCACCGATAAAATTACATATTTTTTTAAAACCGGGTATCTTAGAGTATTTATAAATAAAACTGTATACCCTATTATTTCAGAAAAAAAATGTATTTACCACCCAAATATGGCCATAGGAAAAAAATAACAAAAAAATTGTCGCTTTTTTTGCAACTTTTTCCGTTGCATTGTGTCTGAAGTCGCTTAAAGTATCACCCGGCTTCGTTTTTGGCAGCAGTCTTGATATACCCTGTATACACGTATTGTGCAAGGTGACAAGCCTTTATATGTGTGTACAACATTAATTACATAAATTCATACTTTATTTTTTTGTTTTGTCCACAGGTACCAGGATACCAGCCGAGCCACGGAAGTTGTGTGTTCAGAAAACAAGACTTGCGTTCATTACTTGACGTGCGTTAATACTGAGTGCTTATAAAACATACCATTATTGTGAATATATGTAGTTATTAAAATAGATGAAAAATATGATTTTCATGCGTTATCAAGCAGTTGGCGTCTGTGGGATATAAAGAGTGATAAATGTTTACACGATATTTTTGGGGAAGTGATAGGTTCTTTGTATAGGGGAAGGGGAAAGGGGGATATTAAAGCTATCAGTAAATTATAGAGATAAAATTAAACGTGTGGAAATATTCGTCACTTGAAATTGTCGTGTGGAAAAATAAAGTTTACTAACCCCCTTTCCCCTTAGGATCAAAGGAAGGTAGAGCCTGATTTTGTCATTCTATATAGTCGCTATGAATTGATCAATGCAAGAACGGGCATTCCATTCAACGCAGATGTCATGTCTCGATTATTTTTATAAAGAATTTTTCTTAATTCAACTAATTTGTTACTTTAGAATTGTATTAATTAATTCTGAAACAAATATTATTGTTGGTTTCAAAATTTGTGTGTATTTTGATAACTAGTTTGTCAATATCAAAAATTTAATGTATTAATATGTCAACTTTTTAAAATATCAGATTGGAAATAAGCGATCCGCCCACATATTCAGGGCATTGTGGCCTGTGGTTGATTGTCAATGTTTCAAGGTTCTTAACTCATTGTTAAATTATAAGTTTTTATAAAATACGACTGTAAATGTAGTGTAAGCAGCTATCGAACCCTGAACTCTGGGTTCGTCTGTTCATTGATCGTCAAGTTCGTCGTGTTTTGTAAACTTTTCAAATAAAAACATAATTTGTAAATAAACCAGTGTAGTTTTATTACAAACTTGACATGATGAGTCTTTCTATGTGCGAGGCCGCCTGGGTAGGAACCACCGCAATGCCAATTCTCCCGCCAATCAGCAGTGTAAATGCACTGTTATGTTCCGATTTGAAAGATATTGTAGCCAGAGTAACCATTGGATATAATGAGACGTTATAGCGCGCCATCTTGCCGCTCCCGCGGGCCCGGTATCGCTCCCGTCCGCACCACGGGCTCCCGCACCATGCCGTGCCTGCGAGTTGCGCCCGCGCTCACACTCCGTCGCCCTTCGTGAGTGTCGAGTCGGTTGTTGTCCGGGATAGACGCGTGCGCGGGCGTGGCCCGTGTGCTCTTCCGCGGTTGTCGATGAAGTAGTGTGTACTTAGTTTCCGACAATGTAGTTTATTCGCGAAGATGGTCTTTTAATCCATTTAGTTCCTATCCCGTGACCGGCACTCCTCAACAAAAATAGGTATTACGTATCCCGATAACGTAGCATTTCATGTCTCAGGATGGCGAGCGCAGTGGACAGCTAGGGTGCTTGAGAATAAGTAATTGTTGTAAGCAGCCCACGCTTTTTAACAATAAAATGAATTTATTTCACTCTATTTTCTAATCTTATACTCATTATCAATTATTTTTTCTTTTTTAGTTGGGTCTTTTATCAAATCGTGTACTTTTAATTTTTTAAACTAATTTTATTATTAAATTGTTTTTACTAAAAATATCCATCTACGCCTATCTTATCAAAGGAAGATGCGCGTAAATTACCCACTCATAATTAAAAATAAAAACTGAAGTTTCTGGAAAAAGTAATGTCATATACTTTTTAAATTATTGTATTGCCATCGGTCCTCGAAAAAAAACTACAAAGTTTGAATAAAATCTGACCATGTAAAGTGGGTCAAAATGGCGCCGAAAGGTGTCGGTTACAAACAAACATACATACAAACATACAAACAAATATATCAGTGAAGATATTATAAAGCCATTGAAGTATTATACTAGAGCGGACATCGGGAACAAAATCTCTGCGTATGGTGCGTGTACACGTGAAGCGAGAGGGATGATATTGTACTTCGTAGGCGTGACAGAGCCAGAAATAGAATGTATCCTTCATTTTGTTTGCAGTGTCCCTTCTAGTATATTATCGCAATGTATAAAGCGTTTTAAAATAATACGTACCGTTGGAGACGCACGCGAGCGCGGCGCGTTGTTTCCTTGCAAAGCCGCGCGTGATGGCGGCGCGCAGCTGCGGCCGCGACCTGCCCTCCCCGCCCTCCGCACCCCCCGCACCGGCGCCTGTGAACGGCAGCCCGCCGGTCACCATGCCGTACACGATCACGCCGCTGAAACCACACATTTGGCGGGACCATTGAGGTATTACACTAGAGCGGACATCGGGAACAAAATCGCTGCGTATGATGCGTGCACACGGGCACACAGTGAAGTGAGAGGGAAGATAATGTTACTTCGTAGGCGTGACAGAGACAGAAATAGAATGTACCCTTCATTTTGTTACAAAAATTTTGTTTGCAGTGTCCCTATTTTATCTCAATGGGCGAGTCACTACACATTATCAGTCTTCTTCTAATTTATCAGCCCATATACGTCCCACTGCAGGGCACGGGCCTCCTCTACAATCGAGAGTGCGATTGAGAGTGGTTAAGCCATATAGTCTACCACGCTGGCGTAGTGCGGGTTGGTGGACTTACACACCATAGAATTTTTTATGAATCACTACGGTATGCAGGTTTCCTCAGGATCTTTTCCTTCACCGTTTAGTGTGTGGTGATTGACTATCAATACACATACATACATTATTAGTAATGGGCATTATTGCTATTTCAAATTAACATCACCACCTTGTTATTTTCGAAGCTATAGCGTGCTCTATATTTCTGCTATTGGTAATCGAATTAAAATCAAAATATCGTAAAAAATACCTCACTCTGTCAGAGAGAAGATCTTACACGAGATCGCATAAAATTATTAGCCGATCCATTTTGTGAATCACAATCGCTAATGGCAAAATTTAGCTTGTTTGTATAACTTGTGAAATGTTATTATCGACTCCACTTGCTATTTGTGATTGGTATTGCTATTTATTCAAATATTATACATTATAGTGGCGAAAGCTAACATTTTCATGTGATCTCGTGTAATCTATGAAGGAGAGTTTATTCCGATACGTAAACGGGTTCGGAAAAAAAAATATTCGGTTTCATAGCCGGCATATAACCAGCTGGCCCATGGAGGCTGTCTATTAATAAAAATGGTGGTGCCGGGCCACCCTTTTGTAGTCCACAGGTTGTCCAATATGCACGAATTATTTTAAATAAAATATACAGGGTGATATTGACACATTGTACTTAATTTAACCCACATGTTTCTCTTTACCCCAGGGGACATCGTACATAATTTGAAAAAAATATAAGTAGATTTTTTGTCAAAAATCGTTATTTTGGATTTCACGATTTTTGGACATCCCATGTAGATACGAGTTAGTATAGGATCCCGCCATACATCGACCTTCACCGAGATGTTTATTTGATGAAACCTATTTTATATGCAATTTAATATGTCAATAAATATATTGTATATGGGTTGCCTTGCAAATTTCAGTCCAGAATACGATTAATTAATTATTAAAAAAAAAATATTTTTTACACATTTCACCTGTTTGATTATTAAACAAATTCTATACCAATCGAAAGTATGAAACCCATAGAATATGTAAACGTTAGGTTGCCTATTTTTTTCCGGTCACAACCCTCAGGTTGCCAGGTAACACAGAACACAGCATATACGAATCTATCGCTGTCCTTTTCATTCTCAAGAATAAATAGCATGCGCACCCTCTTTCTTTATGAGCGGACTTCGAACAGCTGCTATGCTGTGTCACTCGGAGCAATATTTCACTTTTCTAAATTCGACAACCGCAATTCGGGACTGATTTTTCGCAGGCAACCCTATACCACCGTGTTCATAATAAAATGATCTTTATTTTCATTTAATTTCCATTCAATAATCAGACCGGCGCAAAATGGTAGTAGCGATTTACCTGTTTATACCTGGCAACCTGAGGGTTGTGACCGGAAAAAAATAGGCAACCTAACGTTAACATATTCTATGGGTTTCATACTTTCGATTGGTATAGAATTTGTTTAATAATCAAACAGGTGAAATGTGTAAAAAAATATTTTTTTCTTTTAATAATTAATTAATCGTATTCTGGACTGAAATTTGCAAGGCAACCCATATACAATATATTTATTGACATATTAAATTGCATATAAAATAGGTTTCATCAAATAAACATCTCGGTGAAGGTCGATGTATGGCGGGATCTTAGACTAAGTATTTTACCGCTTAGCTAAACATCAGTGCAGTTCGGGAACTTACCTGAGTCGTAAAGCCTTGAAAACTAAAATTGCGATTTTTAACAAAACTATCAGGCAGATTTTGATCAAACTTGTTACAATGTTACCTATGGGAGTTAGGATCATGTGGTTTAAATTAAATACAATATGTCAATATCACGCTGTATAATAGTTAAGGGTTATTGAATTCCACTCCAACTCGTTTTCGATCGATAATAACTGCATAGGCACTAAGTACAATATAAGGTCCTGCGACATACTTTACTACGAAACTTGATGGGCCGGCAAGATATGTCAAAACGGCCAAAATTTATAGGTACATTTTTTTTTATTGCAATGAATGGCGAGACGAGCATGCCGTTCGCCTGATGGTAAGCGATACGACCGCTCATGAACAGTAGCAAAACCAAACAACACCTTGAATTACAAAGCAATGCTTGGTATTCCACTGCGCTCACCATCCTGAGACATAAGATATAAAGTCTCAATATGTCCAGTAGTTACTCTGGCTACAATGTCCTTCAATCCGAAACACAACAGTGCATTTAAACTGCTGTTTGGCGGGAGAAATAGACATTGCGGTGGTACCCACCCAGACGGCTTCTCACATATGAGACACCTACCACCAGTATGAGGCATAATATAATATGTACATATTGTGTGTAATGTAGAATTTGATCTGGTCGCTCACATGCTCCAGAGGTCCACTTCGGGTCCGTAGCGTCTGCCGTCGACGAAGAGTTCGGGCGCGGCGTATTCCAGCGAGCCACACGGCGTCCGCAGCGCTCCCCCTGCGCTCCACAGGTTCGACAAACCGAAATCTACAAACAATACATATAAATAAATAACACCCAACAGTCACATACACAGTCCTGACTCCACACTAACATCGACTCTTGAGTCATAGGTATCAGGAACTACGAGAGACTTTTCGGTCTCACAAACATCCAGACCCGAAATAAATATGAACTATTGGTTCTAATAGAAAAATATGTTTTAGTATTGGGTTGTTCATTTGTCGAGGAAGGCTATATGTACATTTATTTCCCATTGGGTTGGATGTCACTATTCATTATAGCAATCGTTCATCTTACCCGAGTTAAAAGGGGAATGCCCATTTTTGGTGGAGTCTTGGACTAGGAACGGACAGTTACCATGGGGTTCTTTGGGGTTTATTTCAGAATAAGGGTCGGAACTACTAACAAACACATTAAAAATGGTGCCGTTTTCTTTAAAAGGAAATAAATAATAAGAGACACATAACATTCATTCATTCAACAGTCTATTATAACATTCAATTGACAGATATTATGAAAATATAATGTTATTGTCTATCATATATATGATTTAATTGATTCATTTTTTCTGTTGACATTGTCCGCTAAGAATGAGCATTCGCCTTTGTAAATCATCTGCGTAGAGGTGGTATGAGGAGCGAAGTTGAGTAGATAAGGAAAGGAAATATATAATAGGATAGGACTTGCTGTGGTAATTGTTCAAATCAATGCATCTTAGTCATAGAGGGTATTGGTCACTTCTTCTTTTTCACTTTATCACCCGGAAGGAAACACGAGAAAAATTAGTAAAACATAAAAAAAAAAAATAGTTTATTTCTCACCACTAGTTACAAATATACAATAATATTAATGTAAGAGAGCACAGAAAAGTATTTTAATTGTACATTACACTAGACAATTATTCCTGTATACGTGGCTGTAAAGTCTTTCTTAATACCTTAAAACACAGGTCCTCTGAGATTATAGTGGCTCCGCTTTGTGGCAACAGGTCTAGGACCATTGGTCCTTATGTTGAGGCCTATCCAAGCGGTCCGTAATTACGATACCCTTCATTAGGGCTTAGTCCGATCAGTATGTAACTATGCGAACGCGAATAGTGACGTTATTTTTATTACGGTCAAGAGACCTAGGATGTCTACGTATGAAAAAGCTCCTGAAGTTGACTGACATCAATAACAATTGCATATTTTCCCTCCTACACGGATGTCTCGAAGAGATAAGACCGTACAGGAGATGAAGAAGGTGCCCATTCTTAGTATCGGTAAAATATCGTTGATCGCGATATCGATACTGCTTAATATTCATTATGGCATTTGTTATAGTTTGTCCTTAAATCGTATTCCTGTTTGATTCCGGGCGAGGTCCCTATTTGACACTCAGATGTCAGAATTGTAAAGTATCGAAACATTTCGTAACTCACCAACTATTTTGATAAACTGCTTTGTGGCGTCCAACATGATGTTCTCCATTTTCAAATCTCTGTTCAAATTGACAAAAATATTAAAAGAATAGTATATAAATAAGTAATTATGCGTATTGTGTAGTGATAGTGCATATGCGATACGTCTGTCCTCATTGGTATATTTTGGGATATAGGTAGATGTCTATAATATGAGTGTTCTAGATGACAAGAGCTCGACTGAGAAATGTCTTACGATGCCACGGCATAAATTTAAAACATTGGAATTTATGTCGTATTCCGACCAGATAGTTTGAATAACCTATGGTAAAAACCTTTGCCATGCCGTCCCGGTCTAGCCCTTAGTTGTTAAAAAGTACAATTTATGTACTATTTGGTGCTACTTAAAGGTAAGGTAAAAGTGACTTTATTGGTGAGTATTAAAGTTAATTTATCGTGTACCTGTGCACGACGCCGCGCGCGTGCATGTGCCGCACGGCGGAGACGAGTTGCGCCGCGAGGGGGCGCGCGCGAGGCTCGGGCAGCCCCCGCGCAGCGCCGCGAGCGCCCAGCACCAGCGCGCACAGGTCCCCGCCGCCCGCCGCCTCCATCACCACGTACAGCCGCGGCCCGTGCTGACACACATATGCACGGCAAGTGTCAACACGTCTAAAGGCTAAACCCCGCGGCATATCCTGCGTCCTGCGTCGACACGTGAGAGCAAATGCGCAGTTTGGTACTGCGCCATAGGTTCACTGCACTCGCACGCGGCTCGTGACGGCCAATGCGAGTGTGAGCATGTGCGGCGGGGTTTAAGCCATGGCCGTCGCTTGTAACAATGGCGGATCCAGCCTTCGAAAAAGGTTGTAGGCATGGCAACCCGAAAATCAAAGAAGTGAGAGTCTATGAATGATCTTGCTCATGATCGTTATACGCAATTAAGATTTAACTTTGCGATTTTATTATAGTAATGATATAATAGCATTTGATATAATATCATCAGTCTATCGATCTCTTAAAAGAGTGGAAGTATGACGAAATAAGTCCGTTAGGGTTGTGGGCATGCCCAATGCCCATCGCGCTCACTATGGTGGATCCGCGATTGGCCTGTAATGTACATAAACGAACCTAAAAAACATAAATTATTAAGGTAAAGTAGTGCAAGTAGGTAGATAGATAAATATACATCTCAAGTCAAAATTGACTGATTAACGAACTGGCATACGCCCAGAGCCTAAACAGCTGAAGATACAGACATATTTTTGAATGGATGATTTCGAGGTGTAGGTAGATATCTACTAGATGAGCAATAACAAAGTGTTTTGGATCATTCGAATTATAAATATATATACATGGTGCTATAGGATGTAAGCTTTTTGTGTGACAAAATTCATCGGTGTAAGACCGAGGGTGTACACGGGCTAGTTACATATTATTATAGACTACTGCTTCATCTTGAGTCCAAGGCTGGCTACGCTCATGGCTAAAGCGCAGTGCCACATCTGTCCCACCTTCCAGTTGAAGATCAAAATCACATAAATAAGTAGTACTTTTAAGTCCTAGAATGAATTTAAGTTAAATGTTCTGTATGTAGGCTCAGTCCAAATGTTAACTTTAAATTCACTGTCATAGGATGGCGAGCGAGAGAGTAGTTGAATGCTAAGCATTGCTTTGTTATTCATGGTGTTGTTTAATGTTTTGTTTTACTACTGTCTATGAGCGGTCGTATCGCTTACCATCAAACGAATGGCATGATCACCTCACCATTCATTGCAATAAAAAGAAATTCCCGCGTAAACTAAGGGCCAGCGCAGACCAGAATATTGGAAATTCGAATCGCATCAAAAGGCATTTTCCTATCCCGCGACATCAATTTAAAAAAAAAGAATTTGATATCGTATTCTCACCAGATAAGTTTGAATATCTTTTGATAAAAAAATATATCTCTTGCCATTCCGTCCCGGTCTGCGCTGGCCTTTAAAGGTTCAGTTCAAACTTCAAACCAGCTTAGTAAATTTGACCAATCTGATGTCAAAAGTTGCTATGAAACAATGCCGAATTCACACATTCCCCCAGTGGCGAATAGACACTTAGTTGTTTAAGTTTAAATAATTAAACTGTAAAAATAATTTTACCTGTAATGTGCACAAAGGTTAAAGGGCTAGGCTATCTTTTCGGCCTTATTCAGACAGTTTAAAAACTATTTTATAGCTATCGATTTTTTTCTCTTACGAATGAGGTTTGAATTCAGTTTGATCGAAGATGACAAAACGTTGTGAAGTGAAAAATAATAGTTAACCTAATTAGCGATACAATCCGTGACAAATAGTTTTATTTCAATGGTTTTTGAATTATCTCATATTTTACAAGGTACAAACCATCATAGTCTCGTAGAGAGCGGCTATGCAGGGGTGGCGCAGTCGAGCCATCACGCGCGGCTCGCGATGCAAGTTCCGTCTAGCGTATTCCTCCTTTATACATGTCAGGTCGATTATCTTTATTGCCACCTGCAATACATAATATATTATGTAAAGTACACTGTGATCCTAGTCCTTTGTATAATAATCTAGTCAGTCATAAGACGAGGCTCTACAAAATTAGCAAATCTTTTAAGGGTTACTGTACATACCATCTGTATACATTTCTATAATAAAGTTCTCACTCACATAAAAGCCTTAACTATAAAATATAAATTTAAACCTATTATTAAACGACAGTTGTGTAATAAAGCATACTATAAAATTTCAGAATACCTAGATGATAGTAAGACTTGGGAATGAAACATAACACTCAGCCTAACAGTATCAGTTATCAATTAATTATTATTATAAATTATTTATGAACTGCTCTGAATTCCAAATCCTGTATAATCACTGTATTGTAAACTAATTTTGAAAAAAGCAACGCTAGAGTTTCTTGCGCGTTCTTCTCTGGCGAAAACAGCCTTGTGAATAGGGTGGTAGTGGAAACAAAGTCTGTATCAGCCCATATACGTCCCACTGCAGGGCACGGGCCTACTCCACTATCGAGAACACGATTGAGAGTGGTTAGCCATATAGTCCACCACGCTGGCCTAGTGCGGGTTGGCGGACTTACATACCATAGTTTTTTTTTATAACTCGCTATGGTATGCAGGAAACAAAGTGACTGAATCTAAATATTGTATGACATTTTATGGATTCAATAAATATTTTCATTTGATTTGGTTTTTGCATTGACATAAATAAATGGACGGGACGGAAAGCGCGTAGTGTTCCGACGCAAGTGGTGCGCGCGCTCCAGTACATCTGTAGTGGAGCGTTACTGAAATTAGTCATAGCTTGAAAGAATTTTGAAAATGTTAGCTTGTATTATGACAAAAAGGTTAATAAAAATAAAAACAATTCTTATTACAGTTTAGACGAAATCTATTAAATTAATTTAAAATTTACTTTAACGTAATTTTCTTGGTCATATTTTTGTAATTCCAAATGTGCTGAAGAGCTTACCCTTAGTTTTCCGATCAATGGGTTGGACATTTAATAATACGTCATATTAAATATGCAACAGCCACACATTGTAACTCCATGGAAGGATACAAATCACAGTTTTGTTTCATGAGTTTAAAAAACTATGAGACAGGTTTCATTACACTCTGACCAGAAATAAATATGTCTAGACTCTAGACCAAACATTTGTCTCGGTGCTGAGATCAAACCCGCGACGACTCGCAGCTGGGAGGTAACTCAATAAAAATAATATGAACGTCAAATGTTCAAGCGCCATACGTAAAACTTCAATAATAGCCTAGATACTCCACAAAATGTTGGATTCCTCTAACATACGATGCATCCATGGACCAAGTTCAGAGAAAATGATAAGTATAATAGAGAATAGTATAGACTTTTTGAAGTGGAAATCTTGTGTTACTCCGGACGTCGAACACCCGAAGTTCGTATGCGTTTTTATAGAGTAACCCCCCCTGATCCGCAATCATCTATGCCTCAGAGGCAATGTATTGTAAATCATTGCAAAATTTTAAATAGTACTTATGAAACCCGGTAACAGTCATGTTATTTAATAAATAGGTCTAGTCTTTATAATAATAGATTTTATCGTGTATTTGGTTCAATCTTTACATTTTTTAACTTCCCGTCACGTTTCGATTACGTTACAACTTTCGTGATTACGGGGTGGACAAAACAATGTAAAAATCGTTTTATTTCAATATGTAATAAATAATAATATACTATCTAGGTCTAACCTTTTCTAGCTTTCTTTGTGCCTGTATTTTAAACCATGACATTGGGAATCTAGCCAATTATTCCACATCGATTAACATCGGATCAATTGGTAGTGATCTTTAATGGTAGGTATTAAAATTAGATTATTATACAGATTTATATTTATTATTTCACACCATTAAATTACATCTAGCTTTGAAATGATTGAGGATAACAACTATAATCTTGTATGCTTCATTCACCAATTCGTTTGAGGGTAGAGGTATACTATTGCAAGTTTTTAACTCACCACATAAATAAAATAGACAAGGTAAACTTATGAATTGACTGTTGAAAATCAAAACAAATACATGATTTTTGTAGTACTTTCGAAATATTGGTTTGGAGTAGCATTTTAGTGAATTTACCTTTTTGCCGATGATCCTGTGCGTTGCCTCCTCGACCCTGGCAAAGTGTCCTTTGCCAAGCACCCTGCCATTCATCAGATAGTTGCCCACACTGTAAACCTGACTCTTATTTCTCACGTTCGCTTTCATAGTGCACCATTAATTCCATAACTTGTTGATTTCAAAAATAAAATGCTATCAATATCAACGATATATTTAAAACGTTTACTCGCAGGTTTGTCGTGTTTACGTATGTACGTCATTATGTTTGGGCCGTTTTTGTTTGTGCTTCGAAATTGGAACGACTGATGTGACATTTGATTGGGTCTATTTATAAAAGATCGACAACGCAACGTCCCGGTGCGCCACTAAATAGTTTTTCATCAAAATGTCATTTTAATTCATAATTAAAATAGTAACGACATGCTGCATGCAGGGGTAGGCATAGATATGCATTTCAAGTGCGCTTTATAATAATTGACTTGGGTAAACGCGATGAATGAGGCAATATCAGGTCTAGAATTTTTTTAAGGCAATGAAACACGGTTAACTTTTCATAATATATTTTTTATAAAAGGTGTAAACTTAAACACTTAATACAATATATGAAAATATCTATTAGAATATATTTATCAAAAAATTGTAGCAAGTATATTGTATATTATCCTTACAAATACGTATATAAATGCTTGGCATTGAATGTTTTATTGGTAACATTTTATGTTTGAACTACTGAAGCGTTGTTATTGAATTTCGATTGATAAAACTTGATATTTGTAGAAAAACGTCATAACTTGGTACAAACATTACCTATACGATATGCTCTCGTACCGTTTTATGTTGACGTGATAAACTTACATAATGCTTAACAATTCAATCATGTAATTAGTTTAAACAATAAACATATTTACTTTATCATTCATAACTATCAATGTTTTGTGGTATATTTATTGGATACAAAATTTTTGAAATATCGCATATTTAAATAAGTCACTAATTTAACTTTACACCCTGAAATAGTAGTACAATAGTGGATCCTAAAGTTATACAAGATCACGATCATATAATATCCCATCAGGCTTCAACAACAACAAAAATAATTTAATTAGCAAATATAGTCCCAAAATTGCTGTAGATCATTTTGTTTTTATAGAGCTTATAATTAGATGTCAAAATATCATTCTTATCCGCTAAACAAATTGGCACGCCGACTTTTCTTAATTCCATTACCATCGGGTAGTATTTCTTGAAACTGCGGCTAAGCACGACACGATTACCGTGAACTATCGAAGCAATGGCGTCGACAAATAATTCTGTATCCTCAAATCTATGGACATACACTAAACCCAAAGGCTCTTCTATACCAATCCACATGTGGTTCTTGTTGACATCAACAAAACCAAGTTTTTGGCTTCTCAGTAAGGCCAGTAGTCTCACACCTGTCTCATAAAAGTCATCATGATATTCTAATAGTTTTGTAATAACCCCAGTTATCACATCTTGCCGCTTTTTCACGTCTAGCTTTGACCACTCGTTCGCTAGATGATCTAGATCTTTCTCGTATTCTGCATCTACATTCTGTCGAAGAGTATAGATGCAGTCGGATATCTGGGGCGGTCCATTCCACACTCCGTAGCTGTTGATCCAAATCAACGAGGAAGGAAGAGATACTGCGATCTCGTTCGCCTGGGCCGCGTCACTGGCCCACAACGAAACGAATTTGTCCGTAAACTTAGACATCATTGCTTGAAGTTCTTTAGAAGTCCTGTAAGCTTCAACAGGGATGGCATGTAGTTCAGAAGGCAAGTCACCGCCACCCACGTAATCCAGCATAAACATCTTCCCACCACTCACTTGAATGTCAGTGCATAACTTTTTCAAATTCTGATCATATTGGTTAGTATGGGCGCTGTTGTTGATACTGCACTTCCATTGCAGAGCTTTTTGGAAATCTTCGTATACGTTTTCCTGGACTAGAATTCTTGATAATTTCCAACAAGCCTGCGAATAATCAATCATAGATTGATTAGGATAACAACAACCTTTGTGCTGTCGGGGTGATTATTCACATCAGAATTTGAGAGTGCAACGTTAAGGAATGAGTGAGGGAGTAAGACAATGAGTTAGTGGTGAATCTGGATATTTATAACAGATTACATGGAAAGAGTAATTTCTATCATCTCAAGCAGGGGCGGATTTCTTAACAAAGTACATAATGTGTCAATTTCTTGAGGTAAGTTTAACTTGGTCGCATACAAACCACTCGCATCTTTGGAACGCTTTTGCTTAATATTTACTGAATTAGTAGCATAGTAGGTCGGCAATATTGTATCTAATAGCAGCAACAACCATTGCGACCGACGGCATTGCGCTTACCAACAGGTGCAATTGACTTTGGCGTCATATATACAAAAAATATAATTATATTGTAGTGATCGAAAATTCGTGGGGTGAATGATGCGTACGTTACGGGCACCTTAGTATCCCTTCAATCGCAAATGTGTCTCATCTCTATAAGCATAATTAACTCTTAGTATTATGGGGATGACTCAGAAGACCTCAAATTGTCTTTTGGAGTATATCTTTGTAGTAGTCTATCTCGGCGGGTGAACTGACTCAAAAATTATCTTTGGGCCTCTTAAAATGTATGATATTTCTGCCTTCTTTCTGTATAAAATGGTGAAGGATGACTGCATTATATTCTATGGACAGCATCACATTTCACAAACAAGCGCAAAAAAGGTTTTTCAACGAGGTAGAATTATGACTTTAAAATAAACATGGAGACTGTCCCGCCCTCACACCCACCACTGTGACTCCTGTGAGCCAGGATCAACAGTGGCACGCAATGTAATGACACCGAGCATTGAAGCTCGGCGAGTCTACAGGAATGTCTAACTTGTCTTTAACCGACCATGAAATTTATCATAAAGTAAATAATAAGAGGACTTTGAGCCTGGTATATAAACAATAAAATATAAAAAAACTTACTTTAGTGGAAGATTCGATGAACGCATGCACCGCCGAGTCCACATCTGCTGTATCGGTCACGATGCCATTGCAACCTACGCGGATTATTAAATATCATTTAATATAAAATAATTTAATTAAAAATTAAAAGACCGACTTCAATGTGCACTACAAAGTAATAAATAATATATATTTCATTGTGCTAATACACATTGATTAATTTTCTTATTGACTAGACTAGCCAACAAATCTTAAATACGTAATATTTTGAAGGCGGGTCGCCAAGTGACGAACGAGAACAAATTTAAGTTATGTAACACAGTTGAATATTACCTACTTGTAGATGTATCGTTGGCGCTCAGTTAGGTCCATATGTAAACTAGAAACAAATTAATTTAACATATTGATCCTACGTGTACATTTGTTGAAATTTTAATAGAATTAATATGTGTCATATGTGTGGTCTAATTTTAATGTATTGCATACGACCAAACATACAGTGGTCAAGGGTTTCAACTCCAGGGTACACCATTGACTTATTGGAGTCACTTGCATATTTATATACAATTACTTTAACAGTGATAGGAATCATAGTGTGGAAAGTATAAGAAAGGGAAGGGTTGTTAAGTTTGTATGTTGCCCTCGATTGTAGATAAGTCCGATGCTCAATAATGTTGATTAAGAGCTGATATGTTAAGGACGGGCGATTTTTCTATTAGTTATCAGGACAGGGACTGGAATTTGCACCCGATATGACTATAGACTCTCGCCCCCAATCACACCGAGGGACAAAACACGCAAGGCGTAACATGGGTGTCCTGGTTGATACCAGGAGAATCTCTGCATACCCCTTCTGGGAAAATGGCGTGAGTTTATATAGATTAAGACAAATTATTATTGCGTGTAAAATTGCGTGTTTTTCGCTAGGATGTTTTACATAATTTAAATTTAAGTGTAGGTCGTCGTGTTCGTCACTTGGCGACCCGCCTTCAAAATATTACGTATTTAAGATTTGTTGGCTAGTCTAGTCAATAAGAAAATTAATCAATGTGTACTAGCACAATGAAATATATATTATTTATTACTTTGTAGTGCACATTGAAGTCGGTCTTTTAATTTTTAATTAAATTATTTTATTTATTACTTTTTAGTTTTCATAAGCATTGTAATGATGCCAAAGGTAATCATATAATGAAAACTGGAATCAATGTATATAAAAAATGAACCATTGTGATCCTTTATAATTTCAAAAACGAAAATTAATATTTTATGATTTTTAAGGAAGCTACACTGTTCGTTTTTATTTTTTATTTCGTTTTTATGATAAAGAAAATACTAAAATCGGCTCAACCTGCTGGAGATATTGAGTAAGAAAGAAAGAAAGAAAACACATTTATTTGTCACTTATTAGAGTACACTTATGCGTGGTAATCATTCGTTACCCCCTCACCTCTACACCTTCTTCACTTCCTATTTTTAATAAAACATATATACTTAACCTAATGGAGGAAAAATCATTGCGTTTCTGCAAAGTTTTGTGGAGGTCTGCTCTCCAGATATGTACCTATTCATCAGATTGTCACCATATTTTATGTGACCAACATTATGTATAATTCGTGCCGAAGAAAAGTTATTTAAAATCATTTTTTATCGTCGCAGATATTTAGTATTTATATTTGTATATATCCCCCCCTTCCCACGCCCCTTTCTACTTTCCCCTTTCCATCCCCCCCTTGTAGTAATAAACTTAAACTGAACCTAATGTAAAAAGAATTATTACTGTACTGTTCAATTTTGAGGAGTTCTGCCCTTCAGGTCTAAAGATATTCATCAGGTCTTCACAATACTTTTTTTGGTCTAACTTATCATACAATACTCTTTGACAAAAAAGTTATTTTTAAGTCTGTTAAGAACTGCCGGAGATATTGAGTATTAACAATTGTACCTATTTTCTACCCCCCTCACCCCCACCCTTTACCTATTTTCACCCACCCTTTGTAATAATATACTTATACTTAATCTTACGCAAAAAGAATTAATGCTGGATCGTTTAATTTTGAGGAGTTCTGGTCAGCAGATCCTAAGATATTCATCAGGTCTTCACCAATTTTATATGGGACCAACCCTGTATATCATGCTTTCCGACAAAAAAGAAATTTTCAAAATCGGTTCACAATTGCCGGCGTAACCGCGTAACAAACATACAAAAAAAAAAATTCAGTCGAATTGATTACCTCCTCTTTTGAAGTCGGTCAAAAATACATATATAAACTATTATTTAATCGTCATAATAATAACAACAATAAAACCACGCTGTTGTTAGTCATGACTCAGCATGAATGGGCAGGCTTGTCCTCTCGGCAGGAAAACGTCTTGTAACGCCAGTTTAGGTGCCGCGTTTCATTCGGTGGGTGATTGCCGGATGCCCAATAGCCCTTACATCTTCCCATTCATTCTCCTTCCCGTTCCTCTCCCGATTGGATAGGTCGTCAACTCATCCATGATCTAATGTTGATGTTCATGGGCGGCAGTGATCTCTTACCGTCAGCGGACCTGTTTCATCGTTTGCCGAAACTATTTTATAAAAAAAGACTACAATGAGATGAATTCCATAAAGTCCTAAGAATATATTTATGTTTCTTATGTTTACACCAAAATTCAATTTCAATTTTCCAATTTCGAGTCGAAATGGCAAGAGCTCGCTGAAGACAGGGTCAAGTGGAGTGACAAAGGGGAGGCCTTTGCCCAGCATTGGGATACAGTTTAGGCCAGGATTTCTTAAACTTTTTTCAGTCACGGACCCCTAACTAAATTTAAAATAGTTCACGGACCCTGACAATTTTTTTTAGAATGAACTACAAACCTTGTATTATATAGGTACTATTTTTTATTGAACATGGGCTTTTATTGGTAGTTTACAATAGGATAGGGTCCATGCCTTACATTAATTAATAAAATTTCTACATCTTTGGTACTTTGCGAACTGCCTTCAATATGTTACGCATATATATTTTGATTTGTTGGATAGTCAAGTCAATAAACAAATTAATTAACATGTACAATGAAATAAATATTACTTTTTGCTTTTCAGTGGAAATGTATAATTATAATTGTTTACTTTAAAGTGGTTATGAAGTTCTTTTGTATTTTCTTTCTTTTTAATATTTATAGGCATTTAAATGAAAAGTATCTGATAAATATATTAAAAGTTTACTGAGCTGAGCTGTTCAGTTTCTTATTTAAATGGGTTCGTAAAAATAAACTCACTTCTTCATCGATTACACGAGATCGTATTAAAATATTAGCCGATCGGTTTTGTGAATCACAACCCCAAATCGCTTAGCTAAGTGCAAAAGTTAGCAAAGTTTAGCTTATTTATATATCTTGTGAAATGTTATTATTGACTTCACTTGCTATTTACAATTCCTATTGTTATTTATTCCACTACTAGTACAGGGTATATTTAGACTGCGACCGAAACGAAGCCAGATGGTAGTTTTAGTGACTTCAGATATTATGTAACTAAAGATTATGCCTAACTTTCTTCTCTACGGACGTGTTTGGGTGATATACATATTTTAAAATAATAATCTAAGCCTTTTTATTTTCAAACACGCTATGGAACGCAAGGGTTTAATATATTATTTTAGCATAAACTATGGATCAAACAACAAAAAAATATGCCACTATTATTTGCGAAATTTTAGTGGCATTGTGTCTGTATTCGCTATAACTACCACCCGGTTTCGTTTTCGGTCGCAGTATGGATATAGAAAATACCCTATATATTTATAAAGTACTCACCTTCAATTTTCAGAGTTGGGTAGTCCGCAATCGTATACAAATTCAAGGACACCCGATTTTGAAGTCTAAAACAAATACATGTGTATTTATTTATTACGTTTTCAAACAACTGTATAACCTAATTCTTCCACTAATAAATAATAAATTTAATTATTAAACATAAATGCATGAATTAATTAGACACAAACATGCATGTCAATAATGAATAAACAAGGATTAATGAATTAACTGAATAAGTTTAATCAGCCATTATATCTACACATTTTTACTTAATTTTTTTCTTTCTAAGAGGCCCATGCTCGTAGGATGATTAAACGAGTAAGTACATAATCTGTAATTGTTCACTTCGCAATATAGAAATGATACATACATACATAAACTCACGCCTATATCCCAGAAGGGGTAGGCAGAGGTGCCAGGACACCCACATTTCGCCTTGTAAGTTCCGTCCCACAATGTGATAGGTGGCGAGCCTATCGCCATAGAATGAATAATAGAATAAATTATTAATTCTAATATGAATAATAGAAATGATTACATGTTGAAAACAATACATACCCGACTTGTATACATAGTTCAGTAAACAATGTAGAGATGGCAGCAGTGTCTGGATGAGCCTTTATGATGACATTGCTCTTAAAACATAGGGTGTCTATCACTCTCGAAAAATTCAAAAACGAATGTACAGCCAAGGCTATTTTACCGTTGAAAAGGAGACAACGATTGTTCACTGCAAAAAGTATTTATTAAGGCACATCAGAAATGGCAACCGGGTAGTTTCTTATGTGGCACGGAATTCTAACTGCACTGCAACTGATGGTATGCGAAATACCGTCCAGATATAGTATCGAATGGCATCAGACGACGGAACCATTCCAGGAGACACAATTAAGCCTGCGGAGATGGTTCTTCACTCTACGACACAAGGATTATAGGAAGGGAAATTGTGTGATTGCAAACAATCCACAGTACGACGGTGCGGCAATAAAAGTATAGGCCAATTTTGTGGTTATTATGCTAGGTATGTCGAGACGTTTTGGACCATCAAGCTGTAGCTTAGCATGCCAGAATGCGTGGTTCTGTCTTAACCGAACTGGTTTTCCTTTATTTGTAAGGATCAAAGGGACCAAATTTAGACAAATGAACTTAAGAAACGGTTTAACGGATATCGAAGAAATTTGGTGTGGAGGTAGCCGACACCCTGGATTAACACTTAGGCTACTTTTTATCCCGAAATATGCAGTGTTCCCGTAGGATGAGGAAGGAATTCCGATATATTTGTTACTTTTTTATAGTCAAAGAAATGTGATGGAACTGGACCATATGCTTTAAGTGAGAATGAAACAGGACGGGCGGAATAATAACAGGTTTCAGGTGTTTCTCCTTTTGAGGGGAGAAATGAGGGTGAAATAATGTTTAGGGTAGTATCTATCGATTTTTAAGTATGTAGCACATATGGGAAAGTACAGTTAATCATGCAGACGAAATTGCAAGCAAAAGGTTGTAACTAAATAAATATATATCACATACTATGTACATATCTAGACTTTCATATTCATAAAATTGTCAATAGTTAAAATTTCATAATAATATGTAAGTAGGTGCCAAGATTCACAATGCAATTTACTGGTGGAAGGTCTCTCATATGTGAGAGGCCATCTGGGTAGGTACCATCGCAATGTCTATTTCTCCCGTGAAACAGCAATGTAAATGCACTGTTGTGTTTCGGATTGAAGGACATTGTAGCCAGAGTAACTACTGGACATATTGAGACTTAACATTATGTCTCAGGATGGCGAGCACAGTGGGATTTTGCTACTGTTTATGAGCAGCCGTATCGCTTACCACCAGGCGAAGGGCTTGCTCGTCTCGTCATTCATAGCAATAAAAAAAAAAGAATTAGTGTGGTAGTAACGAAACTGGAATAGTTGCTCAAAATGTCATTAATGATGAGAGTACTATTCAGCAACATATTTTAGTTGCATTATGTGACTTAATAGCTGGTCCAACCCTGATGCATATTGTTTTGTAAATTATTCAAACCCTAACAAACTTTTATGTTTGTATATATTACAGTCAATTTGTAATGTTAATTTTTTAATGATTCTTTGCCAGTTGAAAATAATGTAGATAATACTTTATAACATTCATAAACACTACTAACACTATTTAAATTAATTAACAATTGAATATGTTATATGTAACACAGTAAATATTTTCTTCAAAATAATAACCAACTAGAATTGGTAACTAGAAAAAAACAGTTTTTTATGAGGGTGCACAGTTCTATAATAAGCTACCGAAAACTGTTACAAACTGTCAGTGTAAATGGTTTTAAAAATAGGCTAAAGCCACAAATTCTTTCTAAAAAGCCGGAGACTAAATTAAGTTTAACATTTATTTTATTTTTTTCTTTGTATCTCATTTTAAGGGAAGTATGTATTTCTTATGAGAATAAAGTTCTTTAACCCTAAACTTATAAAGTTGGATATCATGAGATTAGTAGGGAGTTCAGCAGTTTTTTTTAATAAACAACTGAGTCTGCCTTTAAAATTGAGATAGACCCACTGCTTGCTTGACGGTTCCTCAACTTATAATATAACAGTATCATGTTTAATGACTTTAATGGGTTACTGAAGATTTAGAAAGCCAGAAAGTCACAGCCATAATTATTTTTTCTGACAGATTTAATATTATAGATTATTTTGGACCCACAGGTGTAGATAAAAAGCCCTACAAGAATCAAAATACTGGACAAGCGATGTGAAAAAAGCAAAGAATTATTTTACCTTCACCAATATTTCCAATGGTGTACTTGTCAAAAATTGAGCTCCAAAACATACACTTGTTAATAACAATTTGCAGAAGATTTTTGCACTCATCTAGCGGCATTTTGTGTATTAAATGTTCAAGTTGACAGAACAGGTCACTATTTTCCTCAATTTTTTTAGCCAATTGCCATAAGGAATTTGCATGCTTATGCAAATCTTTAGAATTATCAATCCAAGATCCATTATAATTGCATGAATTATATATCTTGTTGTTCCATGAATCCATTGTATAATTATTTGAATCTTGTACATCTCCGGAGCAAAATGTGTATTTATTCTTCTTGAAATACTCCTGAAATTTACAGTTTGTTATTTTAATAAACACATTTTTTTTCAATATAATTAAGAACTAAATTTAAAGCCTACTTCACATACAAATAAGAATGAAAAGCATTGTCTAAAACAGGCCGATCCTGCATCTGAGACATAATGATTAGTGTATAATTATTAGAAGGAGGTGACGGCAGATCATTACCTCAGCTTATTACCTCTTTGATAAACTAACTTATACATATAAAGAGATCCCAATACGGCAGATATTTTTTGGAAATTGCCAAAATTGTAAAGCTTTTTTTATTGCAATGATTAGTGAGTGAGTATGCTATTTGCCTGATGGTAAGTGATACAACAGCTCAGGTGTAGTAGCAAAACCAAACAACACCATGAATTACAAAGCAATGCTTGGTATTCTACTGTGCTCACCATCCTGAGACATAAGGTGTTAGTTTCAATATGTCCAGTTGTTACACTGACTACATTGTAGTTCAAACCGGACCATAACAGTGCATTTACACTGCTGTTTGGCGGGAGAAATAGACATTACAGTAGTACCTACACAGGCGTCTCAGATATGAATTATGATCGACCTACCACCAGTAAAGTAAGTCTAGTAAAGTTAGTAGGTATAATGTATTAAATCTAGGGTTAATAACTTTTGAAGAACAATCTGTGATGCCACTGTATTCTAGGCGTGTCGGCGACGCAGATTTAAACATAAAACAAAACATTACCAACCTGCGCGAGTTTAGTATCAACTTCCATTGTGTCAAATTTCAGCACATCTAACTGAGACATTGTAAAATATCTTTACCATTAATGTATATTAATATCAGTGTTACACCCAAGAGGCAAAATTGTTTTAAAACTACGAAATACGATAACAATACGGATAACAATCACTTGTTTACTGATAAGAAGTTTAAATGTCAATGTCAAATAAGTTTATAATTTAATCTTATTATGGAAACTTGTCTTTTGAGTTTATTGTATCCATGATTGTATCATTAATGAAACTTGTTGTAGTTTATTATTATAAATGTGTGTTGATATTTTAAAAGAAAAATAAGTAATATTCTTTGTGATTACCATAAATGTACATTATATACCCTACTTGTCTGCCAATCCGCACTACACTACACAGTGGGACGTTTATGGGCTGAAATCTGGATTGTACATTTTTTGTTACAACGGTGTCTCATGTCTGACTGCCTTGGCGGCGCAGTTCTCGGGTTCGAATCTCGAGTTGGACAAAGCTATATTGGATTTTTCTATTGATTATAAGCCTGGATTCAGAGAGTTGTACCCAATACTAATAATAGGCTCGCCCCCATCATATTGTGAGACAGAAAATAAATGGCGAAGCGTGGGTGTCCTCGTAGCACCTCTGCCTACCCCTTCTGGGAAATAGTGTGAGTTTATGTATGTTACATACATACAATTACAATGGTCTATTCTAGTGGTATGTTCTTTGATCATGTAAGTACATTAATATATCGGAGAACCTGTGTGAAACATCTTTTCCTTTTCATGATAGTTTCTTAGATTTAAAATCAGAGATTTAGAAAAAATATTGCGTTTGGTAATTTTTTTTAATTTTTGACTTCTCGACATTTTCAATTATCCGCGAAGATTATCCGTGATAATATCTGTAAATAATAGTTTGGCTCAATGTATTATTCTTTTGTTATTATTTTTAAAGTTTTCTTTCTAGTCTTCAATAAAACTGGTTTGTACCGTGCTACAAAAACCAGTAAAATGTTCTCTGTAGACAAACTCTTTGAGCTTTTCAAGGCGATCGGTGTAATGACGCGCATATTCATATAAACGGACATATATATCATATAGATATGTGTTATTATGTACATAACATACATAAACTCACGCATATATCCCAGAAGGGGTAGGCAGAGGTGCCAGGACACCCACATTTCGCCTTGTATGTTCCGTCCCACGATGTGATAGGTGGCGAGCTTATCGCCATATCGGTGTTATTATGTACACATATATGCATATTTTATACTTTTTATTTTGTTTCTAAATGTGTACAAATGTGTACGGACGCAATTCGCTTGAAGTTTAAAAACTTGAAAATGTTGGTTTTGCGGCGAGGCAAGGCGTTGGGGTCGTCGTGTCTAATTTCCCACGAGGCGTCTCACGGGGCGGGTCGCAAACTGCGGCGATAAACAAACACAACAGCCTACAAATTATATATACTTGTATATATACAGCCAAATCGCGACATGGTGATGCAAATGTGCACAACACAATTCCTATCCCTTTAGTACTATAAATGCGAAAGTTTGTATGTACATCTGGGGGCACGGCCGTGCCCCCTCCAAGTCGAGATAAAAAGCGGCACGAAAGAAGTTAGAGTTCTCGAAGCAATTCAGACCATTTTCTAGCCCCTATAACTTCGTTGTGGTTAAAGCAAAAACCTGAATTTTCAGTTACAAGTCGATCTATTTATTTAAAACGTAAAGGATTTTTAATATTGATATGATAATAACTTACGTAATAACTTTATACAAAAGGTCCCTGAAGCAAGGACTAAATAAATTAACCGACTTGGTATTACATGGATCTCACAACTTTTTGCGGTAGAAAATCTGAGCTGCGAGACTTGGTATTTTTTTATAGGATGTTTTTGATGGGATGTATGTATTTCCGTTTTCATGTTAAATTTAAAATGGCTGAATCGATTTTGATGATATTTAACGAACATTAATTTCTGGGTGGTGACAAGCAGAAAATCTCTTAGTTTTTGATATCCACGACATAGATTAGATGTATCTTTTTATGCGGTCATAACTCTGTAAATATCGAGTGTGTTTATTTATTTACGTCACACAAAAGTGAGACTCTTTGAAATTCGGATTTACTTCGTTACGGTTCCGTGCAACTATGCTACTACAATGGAGCTACGTGTGTAGACAGCCAAATAAAAATTGCTCAAATTCTTTCCAAGTAAAAAAAATGTCTGCGATAGCTGGCCGTGCGGCCAACTTAATAAATAAGTCTTGGGGTTTTAATTAAAAACCAAGAAAGCGTGTAAATGCAGACTTGCAAAAATGTTCGAGCCGCATAATTGTACGCCAACGTCGTGTCGCGTCGCGTGGAGGCCTAGGCGCTGCGCCCCGGTACTGTCTGCTTTTTGATATATTCTTTCACGCCTGTATCACTGATGGGGTAGGCATATCCATTTTTTAAGTTGTGAACGTTATAGTTGATGGTTACATCCCTAGTGTTATAGGAGGTGATCTCATAATATCTCTTTTAATAGGAATTTTGCAACAGTTTGAATATCTACCGATCGATAGTAGTCGCAGAATTACATGAAAATTATATCGTTCGGAGATAGATGAGTATGCTTTATAGCATAACATTTTACTGTATCAGCCCATAAACGTCCAACTGCAGGGCACGGGTCTCCTCCACAATCCAGAATACGATTGAGAGTGGTTAGGCCATATTATAGTCCAGCACACTGGCTTAGTGCGGTTTGGCGGACTTTGCATTCAATAGAAATCTATGTCCTTACCATGTTTTCCTCCACCTTTATAGTGCGTGGTGATTGACTATTAATACACACATGACTCGGAAAGTCAGAGGTGTACTCTGGGATTCTAACCCGCGACCAACATGAACATGTTGGCAACCGCGTTTGGTCCGTTTACCAACAGGCCACCGCGCGCTCTTGATAATATATAATTATCAAGAGATAAATAAAAAAAGCATATTTTCAATTTAGACGCGCGGTAACTTCGTACCGGGCATGCAGTCGAGCATTTAAAGGCCTAATTGATTACCCGCGCCGCTGACTCGAGCTACGGGGAAAAAAAATCTAACTCTTCAGCCGAACTAATTAACGCTCGATTACAAATTGAGCAGCCGGGAATGGCTTTCATCAATTTTCTTGTTTCAATAATTTACGAGTCGGTTTAAAGTTAAGAATTTACCCGTAGATTCATTCTTTATTAGATGGTTATAAAAATACTTAAGCTACGTAGCATGTCACATGTACGCAGTCTGTTCAAATGTAGATGAATTTCAATTTTTCTCAAAAACTATTTATTTTTCATCAATTTCTATTTTGTTTCTTTCAAAACAGCCCCCCTCAGATGTATACATGTTCTTTTTCAATGTTTTTCTGCAGCAGAAAATCGCTGAGCACGCAAACACATCGAACTTCTACGTCTCTCACAAGCAAACTAAATATTATGCTTTATAGCTGAAACTGTGAAGTTATTTATGTTCGAGACGAATGTATCAGAATATCAAAATAAAAATAAAATATAATAATTAAATATACGTGGCCCCTAAATTTGAAATTTTACCATATTTTTTGAACATATGTCGCGTCGTATGTGAACTTTAGGCTTCAATAATCAGGTTTGTTAAAGAACAAAATATAGTCAAGATGCTAATTTTTTAAGAGTCCAATAGTTACTCTGGCTACAAAGTCGCTCAGACAAGAACGCAACAGTGCATTTACTATGCAGTTTGGCGGGCGAAATAGATATTGCGGTGGTTCCTACCCAGGTGGCCTTCTACGTAATATGAGAGACCTACTTCCAGACATTCTACAGTACAGAAGTGGCTAGGTTCTCGGCTTCAAAAAAAGTAATAAGGGAAGGAAAATACGCTTCACCAAATCATTGTGTATAAGCATAAAAACAGTTCTTAACATTCAATGTACTCTCTTGAATTTACTTGTGGGTTAAAAGCCTTATACCACTTCTAAAAATTGACTTTCCTCGCGTTTATGAGCTACGCCTACTGAAAAGGGTCGGTCTATGAAGGGCTTTTAGTGGCAAGCCGCCCTTTGATTATTATGACTAAGGTTACTTACCCGGCAATTTTTTAAGACCATTTCTGGATACTGATGAAAGTGGAGGAATATTTGGAGCTGAACAGAAATGTGAATTGATGGGGCTGCCTAAATACTGTAAACAAATATGAAATGTGTATACCGCGTAACAAGTGTCTCAGCGCGGGGATAGAACCAGTGAGCTAGCATTTCACGACTTCTTAACAAATTGCGCCAGAGAGGCTGTCACAAATAATAGCAGCTATTATTTAACTGCCTCTTTCTCCTGAAACCGTAAATAAGCCGTTATTCATATATGTAAGTATATGTATTGATAGTCAATCACCACGCACTAAAACGGTGAAGGAAAACATCGTGAGGAAACCTGCATACCATAGCGATTTATAAAAAAGTCTATGGTATGTAAGTCCGCCAACCCGCACTAGGCCAGCTTGGTGGACTATATGGCCTAACCACTCTCAATCGTACTGTCGATTGTAGAGTAGGCCCGTGCCTTGCAGTGGGACCTATATGAGTTGATACAGATATCTAGAAAATACGTACATAAATAAAATAAAACTAATAAATACACCCAACAGTTTAGTAGTCCTGACCCACATTAAGATTGAGTTCTGTGTCGTGGGTATCACGAACTACGATAGACTTTTCAGTCTCACAATCACCTAGACTTGAAACAAATAATTCACACAATAACAGTGGTGAATTAATATTTACATGTTAAAACGTTAGTACTTTTCTGTTTAAAAGGTCTGTGAAAACAACTTGCCGCAATTCGCAAAGGTTGGAACTAAAGCCACAAATTACCTATAAATAATTCAAACTCTTTGATTTATAGATTGCGATGCTAAAGGTTAAAATAAATTATACTGGCTTCCAATTATATCTCGTATAAAACACTAAAATATTCGTACAACACAGTTTCTTGGAAAGACAAATCGGCAGTAAACAATTGAATTGAATTCTATTTGATTTTAATGGCGATAGGATAATCGCTTTCGCCCGAATTGCGATCACTATACACAATAGTGGAAAATACGTTATAGTGTGTCAGGCGATGTACTGCAGGATACGGGCCTCCTCTACAATCGAGAACACGATTCAGAGGCGTTAGGCCGTATAGCCACACTTGCTTAGTGCGGGTTGGCGGACTTTACACACCAAACAAATTCCTACAAATCATTATAGTATGCAGATTACCTCACGATGTTTTCCTTTATAGTGTGTGGTGAATGACTATCAATGCACACATTAATCCGAAAAGTCAGAGGTGTGCGGGGTTCAGCCTCAATCGTATTCTTGATTGTAGAGGAGGCCCGTGCCCTGCAGTGGGACGTATATGGGCTGATACAGTGCGGTTTGAATCTTTGACCACAGTGAGCATGTTGGCAGGCCTCCACGGTCTATGAAAAGATACGAATACATCTGACCAAGAACACTCTCAGAACGTGTAATACGGTTAATGAGCTGTCGTTTTTATTACGGCTCCGGTTTCCTTAATACGTGATGTGTTTACGCGCGCAGTTGCTGCCGCCAAACAATTTTATGACAATATTTATGACATTTTGTACATTACAGCGTAGGGCGGCGCTAAACACATATTCACAGTACGGCAACTTTTATTCAGAATGCAATTTCACTTTATTTACGCGTCTCGACAGACTTGACGTGGGTCGACAGACGTGGGTTATTGTAAAGTGTTCTTAACCACGATACGGTTGATAATGTCTGGGCAGATAGAAACATACCAATGATATTTATAAGACTTATTTGTTTTTAAGAAATCGAGTAGATGAGCATTTTTAAAGGCCATCTTAGGAGTCTACAAATTGTCTTTCGTTAGGTTCTTGCAGACGTTATATTTTCTCCCCACCACCCACCGCTGCAACTCTTGTTAGCTCAGATCTATAGTGGTAACATTGAATAGACAAGGAGTTTGTACAATCGGCGAGTTTCAAGCTTACATATACTAGTTTATTTAGGTTATGAACAAATTACGCATAAACCTAACAAGTAGGTGTTCTGACTTCTGTATATGTATATATTTTTATTACAATAAATGGGAAGCGAGCAAGCCGTTCGCCTAATGGTAAGCAATACGACCGCTCATGAACAGTAGCAAAACCAACGCCGGCTGTGAAACGTGAGGCCGCGAGTTCGATACCCGCACCGAGATAAATATTTGTGTGACAGGTATTTCAATCAGGCTAAGTATTTGTGTGACTGAAAAGTCTCTTGTAGTTCCTGATACCCACGACACAAGACTCGATCTTAGTGTGGGGTCAGGAGTGTATGCGATTTTTCGGCTTTTTGGCCTAGATTCCTTACTGTTTACTTGTTACACGGTGCGACGGGCCTGATTCGAGTGTTACCCCCGCTCAGCTATAAATTATAATCGAAAAGAGCCGAGCTCTCGAGTCGCCAAAACGTGGAAATTATTGCGCCACCCCCTCTACCCCCTAACTTCAGCCCCCGCCCCGCTGTCAGTGCTACCACCCGCTATATTTTATTTATACCTTTTACGAGTGTTACCATAAAAAAAGTTTTAGTGGCCACTGTAAAAGCAGGCTTTGGGTTTTCGGACCTTGGATGCTGATACCCTGGGAACTAGGAGTGTTTAGCTAGAATTGAGGCTACATGTCGTCAAGGAAGATATGTGGGTCAATGGCCTTACTATTGAGGATGCCGAAGATCGGGCGAAATCGAGAAGAATTTTCCGTAAAGCGGACTCTGGCATTGGATGGCAGGTTGTTTTGACCCACTATATATTTTTATATTGTATATTTTTCATATATTATTACATAATAATATTGACATCACAAATCATTCGTGGTATTTGAAGTCCCACCAGTAGTATCCGTCCGCCAATCCCCACTAAGCCAGCGTGGTGGACTATATTGACAGCCTCGGTGGCGCTGTCAGTTAAACGCCGCCTGTGAAACGAAAGGCCGTGGGTTCGATCACCGCACCGAGGGAAATGTTTGTGCGGCCCACAAATATTACTGTCGGGTGTTTTTGAGACTAAAAAGTTTTTCGTATTTCCTAGTATCCACGACACAAGATTTAATCTAAGTGTTAGGTCAGGACTATGTATGACTGTTGGGTGTTATTTATTTATTTATATGGCCTAACCCCTCTCAATCGTACTTTTGAGAGAGGAGGCCGGTGCTCTCTAGTGGAACGTATATGGGATACAGATACAGATATATATCACACAAGATTTCTAACTGTAATGTAAAAAGGTGTAGTTTAATTTAATTATATATTTTATTTTATAATATACGTTGTTGTAGTTATTATAGTTGTACTTTTTTATTTTATATTTGTGAAAAATCCCACCAGTTCGAATTGGGTATATACGTGTAATGACTGTGTGTGTGTGAAATAAATAAATAATAAAATTTTGCCTGTTAGTATGCTACAAAGTACAGGCCTATCGCATCACCATATATATTGAAACGACTGGAATAGTAAGGTGTGAAGTGCATTCCGGTGTCGAACGGTCCGCGGCCGGTAAACAACATTTATAACCAAATGCGGCTGGTTTACAATGTAGCCGAATGTACCTGAGATGAGTGTCTGCGCAATATCCGCTCCCAGCTCATATCCGCTGCGAGCTCAGCATCTTCAGCGAGGGGTGTAGTTCAAAACATTTCCACGGATTTTATACCATTTTTTTTATTGCAATGAATGACGAGACACAAGATGTTAAGTCTCAATATGTCCAGTAGTTACTCTGGCTACAATATCCTTCAATCCGAAACACAACAGGGCATTTACAAATTACACTGCTGTTTGGCGGGCGGAATTGACATTGCGCTGGTACCTACCCAGGCGATCTCTCACGTGTGAGAGACCTACAATCAGTACTACTTAATAGAATATTACTAGCTATTATAATAGTTTGCCGTTATTTTAAGAGGATATAAATATAAAGTGCCTGGTGGCTTGTTGGTAAACGGACTAGTAGACGCGGCTGCCAACATGTTCACAGTGGTCGCGGGTTCGAATCCCAGGACACACCTCTGATTTTTGGGAGTTATGTGTGTATTGATAGTTAATCACCACGCACTAAATTGGTGAAAGAAAACATCGTGAGTAAAACCTACATACAATAGCGATTTATAAGAATTTCTATGGTATATAAGTCCACCGCACTAGGGCATATAGTCCACGGCCTAACCACTCTCAATCGTACTTTCGATTATAGAGGAAGCCTGGGATATGTGATAAGGCTTGGATCATGGATGAGTAGCCGGCCTATCAAATCGAGAGGGAAGCGGGAAAGAAAAAAAATGGGAGGAGGGAAGAGAAATTGCATAGCAAAGCTGTCGCTTCACGTCACTTTTCTGCGAGACCGTGGTACGAGTAGACGAGCCTGCCCATTCATGCTTAGTTTGGTTCTACCACTTTTAAACGAACAGCAGCGTGGCTCTACCACTTTTAAACGAACAGCAGCGTGGCTCTACCACTTTTAAACGAACAGCAGCGTGGCTCTACCACTTTTAAACTGACAACAGCGTGGCTCTACCACAAACGTCTTACCGTAAACGAAGCCGGTTCGTACGTTTAGTGACTCCAGACACAATAGTGTACACCCTTTTGTTAATAAAGACGCTATTTTACGTAAGGGTTTAAATTGTATTTTAGCAAAAACCCGAAAAAACGGATTCATCCCCCAAAAACGATAATATTTAAATAGTGAGAAATAATGTCTTGTTGTTTTGCGAAATTTTTGGTTGCGTTATGACTGTAGTCACTAAAACCACCCGGCTTCGTTTGGGTAGCAGTTTTGATATACCCTGTTTATATCGCTGTCGCTTATGCCTAGTGCCAGCTGTGGAGGCAGGTAGTCGCGAAGGCAGGTAGGAGCGAGTGTCGATATTAAGACGAGGCAGGCGTTGTGAGCAGTTCCGTCGCACCGCGTCGCCGCGTCGACGTGGGCGTCAAATTTGCCATGAGCCCTGTCACTCTTCCCCATCATCTTACACTAATGTAACTACTCAGGATGAAATGAATATCAAATGAAAATCTTTTATTAAAAATACAGACATACAGACACTTAATTATTAATAATAATGTAATACAAAATAATGAGATCCATAAAACTAGTGTGTTACCAGTGGTACCCAAACTAGACATGGCCTGTATCTTGGGCTACCAAACAAAGATTTAGGAATGTTTGAGTACAAGATAGTTAAATACACGAGAAAAAAATGAATTAACGCTAGATTTATTTAAAAAAATCAGAATATATACATATGTGTACAGGGACTTAATAATCATAATTAAAATCTATTTCCTTATACATATACAGGTCGATATTGACATACCGTGTTTAATTTAAACCATATATTCCTAACCACCCTAGTTAATATTGTACCAAGTTTGAACAAAAACTGCTTGTTAATTTTACCAAAAATGGCGACTTTAGATTGGCTGTTGATCAACCCCTATAGATACCGAGTCTTTTACCGATAAGGTAAGTTCTCGAAATGAACTGAAGGGCAGATAAGCGGTAAAAAAAATCATATCTATAGGAGATGCCCAAAAATCATGAAAACTAAAAATTAAGTACCATGTGTCAACATCGCCCATCATCAATAACATGTATATTTTATGGTCGCAATAAATGGAAAGACGAGCATTCCGTTAACCTGATGCTATGTGATACGACAGCTCATGGACAGTAGCAAATTCAAATAACACCTTGAATTACAAAAATCATGCTTATTGCAGATAACGCCAATATTATTTCAGTCAAACCTTTCAATACAACGTATCGAATTCAGCATCAAATAAACACTGCTACGGGCACATGCCGTCGGCGCAATAATTCCAAACAATATTCTCAAACGTCAACTGCCAACTTTATTGTAACTCAAAATTGTTTCTCGTTTTTCCCAACTAACATCGTTTGAGTTCTGGGAGTATCAAAGGCGGTCCAGTTGCACGCAGTTTCACGCCAATTGATCCGACGTTAAAAAGCGTACTTCGACAACGTTGGCAAAAAACGATGGCCCCCGGGTGTTTCAGGCGGAGGCCCAATAAAATGGTGGGTCGGGCCACACGCCCACCGCGACCGCACCCGCCAACAAAGCCTTTTTACGGCAAATTAATTGTTTTTCACATCAAATAGGGTAGTTAGCTTGGATATTTTACATCTTTGCGTACTGAAATATTACAGTTTGTGTATGATTGATTTAAGTGTGTTTATTATAATTATTGCGTAATAATTATAAGTATATCAAACCGTCGAAGTATAAATGAATACAAGTATGGTATACAGGTTTCCTCGCGATGTCTTCCTTCACCGTTATAGTGCGTGGTGAGTGACGTAACACTACACACACGGCTCCCCAAAAAGTCAGAGGAGTACCTTGTGATTCAAATACGCGACCACCGTGATTTGTAAGGATTTATATGGTATGTAAAGTCTGCCAACCTACACTAGGCCAGCGTGGTGGACTATATGGCCTAACCACTCTCAATAGTAGGCGGTGGAACGTATATGGGCCTATACAGAGAGACAGATAGATTATTAAAATGAATAAATTATACAGGATGGCAGGCACCGGCCGGGATATCGCTAGGTACAATAGAAGTGGCTGTTATGCAGTTACAAATAAAAGTAATTTAAACTGGATTCTATTGCAGTTTTGGTTAATTTTTAACTTTCAGACGTTTTGAAGTCTTTACAGCCTCTGTGGTTATGGAGAGGTCCTCTTTAAATTCCGATAAAATGCGAATAATTAAATAAATTGGACTATCTCCGGTGAGAGAGCTTGCTTTGAAACGAGACGCTACGGGTTCGACACCCACATCGAGACAAATGTTTGCATGGGCCCGAAATATTCATGTTAGGTCTGAATGTAAGACCAACGTGTTTCCTAGATTCTGATAAGTGATACCCCGTTACGAAGCAGTCTAGACTCAGACTATTATAAGTCTGGACTGTGCGACTTCTAAACATTACATTCGCGGAAGTATCGAGGAACAACATTTAGGTTGACCATTACGAGAATTTGTTTTTATTAGGAGTAATGTCGATGGCGGCATTAACCGCTGATCCACGACCGATCGTATAACAAAGGAGGCAACGAGCCGAGTTGCGGTTACCATAAAAAGTATTATGTTACAGCTGCCGATATGAAAACTAATGTAGTGTGAGGTAGGGAACTCATTTGTTGTCCTGCGCACCCAACTTACCGCTAATGCGGCTTGGACGGTACAGGCGCGCGCACTTGTATTTTTATAGGTTCTATAAAAATTGCCCTTAATTTATTAAAGGGTTTTATTTAGTTTGCCCTGTTTGTTTGTTTTTTTCTTTAGTTCAAACATAGTATTATCATTATTGAAGTTTGACCTGACATACTAAATTGATCTTGTTACATACTTTTGGTATTGAATTTTGATGACAATACAATAAATTATTACATTCTGGTACATTGTAAATACAAGATGGCCGTCGTTACAAGATGGCAGATTACATAGATTTTCATAACTACCTCAATATGAGTATCGAATGACAGGGCTTTACTAGTAGAATAATAGCGTACTATGAGTAACAAAATTAGAAAACTAAAACATGAAATAAAATCATGAAAATTTTCAACGGTATTGAAAAAGTAAAAGCTAAAAAATAATTCGGGAGCTAGCAGTCATAACCCCTTTCTCTTTCCTCATCACGGCATTGATCACACTAAAAAACATTTTAGTTTAGCTAAGTCCTGTTACAAGTTATCCATCCATCCATCCATCAGCCAAAGGAAGTCCACTGCTGAACATAGGCCTCCCCCAATGATTTCCACAGAGACCTGTTGGAGGCAGCCTGCATCCAGCGACGTCCCGCGACCTTTACCAGGTCGTCGGACCATCTTGTGGGTGGACGTCCTACGCTGCGCTTTCCGACACGCGACACCTTAACTTCCCGTCCGTGACTGCAGTATCCACTCCCTCAGGCCATACTCTCCTTTCCTATAACATCCTCTACCCACAAATCCTATTTCCTTTCCCCGGTTAATGGCGGGCAGCAGCGTCATTAACGCCAGTCCCCTACTGCGCTCGCCAACCCGCCTGCCAAGCGTGGCGAGTATTGGCAAATACCCCCTTAATTACAAGTTAGCATGTTGCAAATTATATGTAGCTTTATATTAACCATACAGTTTATAAGAAGCGATATCAGTTTCCTCAAGTGCGTGACAACATATTTGGTGGTCGTGGGTCCGAATCCCAGGGCACACCTAAGACTTTTCGGAGTCATGTGTGCACTAAAACAGTGAAGGATAACATAATGAGTAAACCTGTATACCGTAGCGATTCATAAGAATTTCTATGGTATGTTAGTCCAGCAACCGGCATTAGGCCAGTGTGGTGGAATATATGTCCTAACCACTCTCAATCGTACTCTCGATTGTAGAGGAGGCCCGTGCCTTGCAGTGGGACGTATATGGACTGATAAAGAAGAAGATATCAGTTTCCAGCTCGACATTACATGATTTTCCGCAGCGCAAACATCAATCGCTCGCCTTAAACGGCTAATTTCCTGGCAGATATGAGTTTTTATTGACACAAATATACGTACAAAAAGTTCAACAGTAAACTATATTGATAATATAAAAAAGTTTTTTAATCAATCCGAATTAGTTTCTGTTTTCTTGATGTTACGAGGTCAGATAAATTGTATTGTTTCTCGATATTGGAGGGGAAATGTGATGCTTATTTTATTAACCGACTTCAAAAAAAGGAGGAGGTTCTCAATTCGACTGTATGTTGCTTTTTTTTTTTTTTTTTTATGTTTGTTACCTCGTTTCTCTGTACTGTGTGAACCGATTTCGATCATTCTTTCTTTGATTGAAAGCTGATGCTTGTCGTTTGGTCCCATAAAAATATGGTGAAGATCTGATGAATATCTTCGGACATGGAGAGGGGAACTCCTTAAAATTAAGGAGAATTGCAATGGTTCTTTTTGCATTACGTTCATCAGAAAAGTTAAGATACAGTAAGAGAGGGAAAAGGGGGTGGGGGTGAGGGGGGGTGGGTGATAAAATTAAAATACACGTAAATTCTAATATCTTCGGCAGCTTTTAAGCGATTATAGTGATTTCTTTTTCATTGGAAAAAACGTATTGACAGGTTGATCCCAGGAATACGACATGAAGATATGATGATTATGTTCGGACCTGGAGAATAGAACTCTTCAAAATTTAGTAGGATTCCAATGGTTCTTTTTGCATTAAGTTCATTATAAAAGTTAAGCTACATTAAGGGAGGGAAAAAGGGGTATGGGTGAGGCGGGGGGGGGGGGGGTGATAAAATTAAAATACACGTAAATACTAATATCTTCAGCAGCTTTTAACCGATTTTAGTGATTTCTTTTTCATTGGAAAGAACGTATTAACAGGTTGATCCCAGGAACACAACATTAAGATCTTATTATCATGTTCGGACCTGGAGAGTAGAACTCCTCAAAATTTAATAGGATTTCAACGGTTCTTTTTGCATTGAGTTCAGTATAAAAGCTAGGCTACAGTAGTTGAGGGACAAATAATAAACATGTGAATATTTCAATATCTTTGGCAGCTTTTAGCCGATTTTAGCGATTTTATTGTCATCGGAAAGAACATATTCCTTGTGGAGACCAAATCTTTTACATTTAAATGCCTATCAACACTAAAAAGATAAAAATAACTAAAATTTTTAATAAAAAAATAAAAACCGACTTCAAAACAAAAATCCACTAAAAACCAAAAATAAATAAAATAATAACTACCACTCCAAAGCAAAAAAATAATATTTATTTCATGGAGCTCGTGCATGTTGATTAATTTGCTTAATGACTTGACTAGCCAACAAATCAAAATATATGCGTAACATATTGAAGGCGGGTCGCCCAGTACCAAACATATAGATATTTAAATTAATATAAGGCATAGGTCCTATATGTTTGGTACTGGGCGGCCCGCCTTCAATATGTTACGCATATATTTTGATTTGTTGGCTAGTCAAGTCATTAAGCAAATTAATCAACATGCACGAGCTCCATGAAATAAATATTATTTTTTTGCTTTGGAGTGGTAGTTATTATTTTATTTATTTTTGGTTTTTAGTGGATTTTTGTTTTGAAGTCGGTTTTTATTTTTTTTGTTATTAAAGTTTACATACCTATATTATGATTAATTGATTTACGTTAGTTACAAGATACTGGAACTTTTATTTACCGAAAATAATCAAGGGTTGAATAAATGAAGATTGTACATATATTATTGATATTGATATTTATGCCATTTCTGACACTAAAAAAAAACTAGTTGCCCGTCCCAGCTTCGCCTGGGTGCAAAAGTTTTTAGATTTGACTCCTCACCAGATACATGTTGTTTTTCTTACAAGCTGGGCAATACAGTATGTGTACAATATACATATCGATGGTGAAGTAACAATACCTCCTAACTGTAATTTTTCGGGAAATAAACATTTTTATCGTTTTAATTATAAAGGTTTATTTATTACTATGCCGATGTTTTAGTAAAATCTCCTAAGAGTATTTTTACTATTCATTTACATTATTACTTCCTGATTAATAAATATATTAACTACTTTTTAATTTATCAAAAATTAAACGTTTTATTTAAGTTTGTGTAAAATGACTTTGTCAGTTATGAGTTATTAACACTTCGCCATAAATATAAGCCTTCCTCTTAAATCACTCTATCTATTAAAAAAGCCGCATCAATATCTGTTCAGTAATTTTAACAATCTGGGCATACATAGGGCAGACAGACGGGAAGAGACTTTGTTTTATACTATTTAGTGATAATGATATTATGGTCCCTGTTTTAGCATTATTACGATTTAAATTGTTTTATTAGAGTTATAAAAAAGGTAAATATATGATCAAAAAGCTTAATTTATAATTAAATTTTTGTACTTTTTTTACTTGACTCCCTCCAAAAATCTGTTAGTATGTTAATTCCGCCGGTACACTGATAGGTGAAGATTTAATCAGCTAGCAGGCGTGGTGGGATTACACCCGGATATTGGCTGAAGTGTCTGGCTATTCAACCCGCGGGATTTATTACCGGTAGCCCGGAATGCTGCTCTTTACCAATGTGGGTATCACTACACGCTGAGCGACGCTCTATAGCTATGTATTTCTATCTGATATTTTTCCATGCTATTTTATTTATTTATTTTTACTTTTTTAGGAAAGCTTACACACTACTACTTAATAATAATAATTAATAATAACACCCGTCATAAATATGTGTCATAAGTGTGTTACTTTGTCATAACAAACTTCAAAATATACAATATCTACATAATGTGTAGCGATGTTTAAATGCTAATATAAGTTATATTAATTTAAGGAATGAACTACTTTTTTACACAGATAGGGATATTAAATAAATCATAGAAAAGAAAATAAAATAAAACAAAAGTATAAATTAATATAATATGTTTAAATTAATTTGAGCCACATTAGGGATACTTTTTGACTGTGCTTCATGCTATGGAGTTATGGTCTTCTGAACTCTATTTACGTTCAAGTACTAATTATTTGGCTCTTATTATTAAGTTCTAATTTAAAGGCAAGTACACGTACATTCAAAAGTACGCCACAGAGCTCTCTCACACTTTATGCATCCAGTTGATGCCGGTCCTCTTATGCAAGTTGTCAGTGGCGTAACAATAGGGTGGCAGAGTGCGCAAAATGCCACGGGCCCCCGGTCTTAGGGGGCCCCCGGCCCGACAGGGCCCTGGTCTGACAGGGTCTCAGGCCCGACAGGGCCCCGGTTTGATAGGGCCTCGGGCTCAAGTCCGACAGGGCGTAAGCAGAGAATAATGTAACATTAATAACGAAATTAATTAATAAGAATAAATAATTGGCTATATTTTAAACATGACAAACATTTCACCATAATATTTGATTTAAATGTTTTGTTTTTGTTTCAATGTAATATAATGGAAAATATTAAATTCCGATATGTAACAGACCGGTGTAATTTAAAAAATATAAAACTCGAAGTGAAACGATTTGTGATTTAGAAAACTGTTAGCCCAATGGCCCCTTCGCGTCGTATGAGACAGTGACAAGAAATAATAAAATAAACAAACGCAGAAGACGTTTCAACAGATGCTGCACGACCTGGCTTCAGCTTCACAGCAAATAGATCACAAAATTGACTTTGACAAAACTAAAGTAATGACCAACAACCACCTTGATCCAACCTGTCGCTTTATGTGGCCACCAGCTCGAATTTGTTTTCAAATATGCCAACCTGGGACAGACCTTTTAACAAGGTAGAAATAACTGAGGAACAGACTATGAGGAGGTGGCTGTATATGGGCTGGGCAGCATTTGGTAAACTACGTCGAGTCTTCTCGTCGCCTTTACCACAAAGCTTGAAAACGAAAGTTTTCAACCAGTGCGTCCTACCTGCCATAACCTACGGTGCTGAGACTTGAACACTCGCAGTACGACTGGTCCACCAGGGCAAGGTTGCTCGGCGAGCTATGGAGCGGGCTATGCTCGTGTATCTTTGAAGGATAAGATCTGTAATGAGGTTATCCGTCCGAGAACCTAAGTTATAGACAACAAACAGAATTAGCAAGCTGAAGTGGCAGTGCGCTGGCCACATCTGTCAAAGAATCGATAGCCGTTGGGATAAACGTATTTTTGAGAGGAAACCGCGTTTTGGGTAACGTAGAATAGGACGCCCTCCAGCTACTCAGCCGCTGCCCGATGCTGACAAGCTGACGACACCGTGAAATGGCGAAATTTAGAGGAAGCCAATGTTTAGCAGTGGACAAAAAAAGGATAAAGATGAATAAATTTCGGTCTCCCGATATGCGGAAAGCCAGTGGTCCGGATGGAATACCGGCGGTGGTTTTAAGAGCTTGTGTAGCGGAGTTACCTCCTACACTGACTCGGCTCTTATGAGCGCCCTACTGGACAGCAGTTGTGCCTGAATCTTGCAGGGAGACCAAGGTGCAACCGATCCCCAAAAAGTGTGATCGGTCAGACCCTCACAATTATAGTCCTATCGTTATCACCTCAGTGATTTTTAAGGTCATGGAGTGGATCATAAAAGCTCAGTTGATCCGTTACCTGGAGGATCACTCGTTGATCAGTGACAGACCATACGGATTCCGTGAAAACCGATCAACGGGTGATATTCTAGCGTTTGTTCTGCATCGCTAAGGTGAGGCGGTTTGACCGGCGTGGCGAGGCTCTTGTAGTGAAAAATATGAAATCATATCATTAAAACAAGTTCTGTAATGTACCGTATCAGCTCATAATAGTCACGCGCTGACCTAGTGCGGGCTGGAGGAATTAATACCATACCACATACCATACAAACTCTTACAAATCGCTTTGGTATGTAGGTTTCCTCACGATGTTTTCCTTCACCATCATAGCGCGTGATTGAAAACACACAATACACGCATGATTTCGAAAATTCAGAGGTGTGCCCTGGGATTCGATCCCGAGACGACCATGAACATGTCGGCAGCCGCGTCAGGTCCGTTTACAAATAACGGCCACCTTAAAAAAATATGAAATAAAACGAAATTACAATGTTCTTTTTACATACACGAAGGGCCCCTTTTGATGAAATTTGCCACGGGCCCCCGATGGGGTAGTTACGCCACTGCAAGTTGTCCCGCCATTTGGCCAAAGGATGTCCCACGCTACATTTGCCAAGACGTGGTCTCCACTCCAGATATTGACTACACAACAATACTCACTTTTGATTGATTTGTTGATAAAAAAACACTAAATTCTAATATCGTTAAAGTTTCAGTGGAACACCGGTTTTACGGATCGCAAAAACCGTATAGAGTTGTGAGTTATTTGAAATTATTGGATACGGTTCGCTTTAATCAGAAGTGGCCTTTTGTCGGGCGACACAGAGCATCCTACCCTCATTTGTCATGCCTCCGTGAGGTTTAGAGGTCATTTTAATAACGTTATGTATGCTTCAGTGAATTGTAGTTTTGAACCAAGAATTCGACTGATTACAGATGGAATACCAGCCGTTTTATATGGCGGTGATTATAAATGTAAAGTATCAAAGTAATGAATAAAATTTCAAATTGAACCTGTGGTAAATCTCTCATATGTGAGAGTTTGCCTTTGTAGGTACTGCCGCAATATCTATTTCTCCCGCCGCAGCAGTGTAAATGAACTGTTGTATTTCGGTTTGAGGGACATTGTAGCCAGGGTAACTACTTGACACATTGAGACTTAACATCTTATGTTTCAGGATGGCGAACGCAGTGGAATGCCAGGCATTGCTCGGTATTCCATGGTGTTGTTTGTTTGATTTTCCTACTATACATGGCTATACTGTAATAAAATAAAATAATATTGCTTTGTGAATCGCTAGACAGATTTTCTGTTAACTTTGCATTTTTGAGTCGACCGTGTTGAAGTTTCGAAGTAAAACAGCGAAGTTTCGAATATTGGGAGTAAACGTAGACCGTAGTGTAGGTTTATAATAATATTGGACTTTCGTGGCTTGCATGAGTTCAGCGCAGTGTGAAAGCAAAATGTTCTTGCATATATTCAAGCGCACATAAATATAGGTATATGAAATTTATTAAAATTGTCATTGCTATTTTTATATACATATGTATATAGACTGCCTCGGTGGCGTAGTTGTACCACGATACGGTTACAAAGCTGAGGTCTCGGGTTCGAATTCAGGGTTGGGCAAAGTGAAATTGGATTTTTCTATTCAGTATCAGCCCAGAGTCAGGAATTTGTGCCCGATATGGCGATAGGCTCGCCACCTATCACATTGTGGGACGGAACATACAAGGCGAAATGCCTACCCCTTCTGGGAACAAGGCGTGAGTTTGTGTATGTATGTATGTATGTATGTGAACTGGCCTGTTTCTATAATCTATCCATCTTTATGTTAATTCTACGACCGAAAAGTCTCTCGTAGTTCCTGATACCCACGACAGAAGACTCGATATTATTATGGGATCAAGACTATGTGACTGTTGATTGTTATTATTTATAAAAGAGACATACATAGCACCAATACTAACTTATTTAAACAATGGAGTTATTGAGATACCATCGCTGTTCATCAAAGTGCAAATGCATAAAGATAAAACAGTATTATCGGATAGCGTTGGAGAATTCACGTCTGGCGAGGCCCGGAATATACTTAGCATCGACCATCCGACACAGTCCGGCGTTGAGGCAACTTTGACGGGACGTTGCACCGCAAGCGACTTTTAGATGTGGCAAGTACGGATATATACTGCTTAGTGGTTTTTCTAAGTTCTAAGACTTAAATGAATTCGTAAATAAGTATATTAAACATACGAAATGAAATTTTTACAGACTTACTGGTAGTGTTGAATTAAATAGCAATAGCAGTCACAACAAGCATGTGAAGTCGAGAATAACATTTCACAAGTTATATTAATAAGTGAAACTTTGTGATTAGCAATTGTGATTCACAAAGCCGATCGGCTAATATTTAATCCCATTAAAAACATCCTGTAAAAAAATTCCAAGTTTCGCAGCTCAGGTTTTCTACCGCAAAAAGTTGTGAGATGCATGTAATACCAAGTCGATTAATTTATTTAGTCCTTGCTTAAGGGACCTTCTGTATAAAGTTATTACGTAAGTTATTACCATATCAACCTTAAAAATTCTTTACGATTTAAATAAATGGATCGACTTGGCCATCGCATGAAAACATAATGTATCGTACAATTTATACATAATGCTGCTGGCCAAGTCGATCTATTTATTTAAATCGTAAAGAATTTTTAAGATTGATATGGTAATAACTTACGTAATAACTTTATACAGAAGGTCCCTTAAGCAAGGACTAAATAAATTAATCGACTTGGTATTACATGCATCTCACAACTTTTTGCGGTAGAAAACCTGAGCTGCGAGACTTGGATTTTTTTTACAGGATGTTTTTAATGGGATCTCACGTCTTTTTGTAGAGTCCTACTTTTTTCCTTTTCGGTACTTCTTACTTCTAGAATATCACTAACGATTTTTCTTAAAGCCTCTGTCTTATGGATTTTTCTTATTTTTGTAGGCATCAATTTATCACAATTATAGCGGATTTGATTATATTATTAATGTTCTTTCTTTCATTGTAAATGATATTTTCGAGCTATTTAGTCTATTTATTTGCAAGGGCATGTGACATGCTGAATACACCATTTCCTTCTCTATATCCCCTCCTGTTATGCCTCATATATATAGATATATACTACAACTATTATTCCATTATATACGGGTACAATGATTCATTAACTGCAAATGTAACTTTGTAATCCTATACATTTATATGGGATTACAAAGTTATCCGCACCGCCGCTCATGCCCGTCAAGGTTAAAATAGTAATACAAATTGCCCTTAGTGCGACCGAAATGGCCATATTTAACGGATTTCTAATGCATCCAAACGCGCCACGTCATGTCAACTACTAGTTGACAGTTGGTCTATCTAGAAAACTAGACACAAATTATGAAATGTTTGAATTTTCCCTTACTTTAGACACTAAACACTAATTATATTCTAAATTTGAAGGTTCTATGTCTGCTATGTCCTAACATATCGATAGGTGGAAAACAACTAGAGCGAGTACGACAATACAAGTATCTCGGTGCTTGGGTAAATGAAGCATGGGATTCCAACCAGGAAATTAAGACCCGTATAGAACTTGCCCGAGCCTCTTTCAACAAAATGAGAAAAGTGCTGTGTTGTCGTCAACTGAACATAAAGCTCAGAGTAAGGATACTTCTCTGCTACATCTGGCCTGTCGTCATGTATGGCTGCGAAGCATGGACCTTGAAAGACGATACTACAAGGCGCCTAGAGGCATTCGAAATGTGGTGTTACCGTCGCATGTTGCGCATCAGTTGGATGCAGAAAGTAAAGAACGATACCGTGCTCCAGCGTGTCAGTATGCCCCGGAAAATGATGCAAACCATCAAAAAACGCAAGACAGAATATCTCGGCCACGTGCTTAGGCACGATAGATATAAGTTGCTCCAATTAATTATTATGGGCAAGGTGGAAGGCAAGAGACGCGCTGGACGAAGGAAAAAATCGTGGCTTCGAAACATCCGGGAGTGGACCGGTATCAGCACCGTTGAACAACTATTCCATCTGGCTAAGGACAGGGAAAAATACAAGAAGCTGACGGCCAACCTTCAGCACTGAAGAGGCACTCGAAGAAGAAGAAGAAGAATGTCTGCTAGAAGTGCCTTAGACTTTTGATGATCGGTCAGTCAGTCAGTGAGTGACAAAATTAAGAAAGTTTGACTAGTTACAATTCTTAAACTACTGGTTCAAATTGAATGAAATTTTAAATATACCGTGTTTACACAATGCCTGCTTAGTAACTGAAAATTCAGGCTTCATGCTTTAGCCACAACGAAGTTATAGGGGGTTGAAAATGGTCTGAATTGCTTCGAGAAAAGGATGTTACGGCCTATAGCTCGACATGGACGGGGGCTCGGCCGCGCCCCCAGATTTATAAAGGAATGAGCACTCCTTCGGTACTTCTTTCTTTCCTTCTTTTTTACGAATCTTAAATAATTTATACTCGTAGAAGAAAGTAAACAGTCAATTTGTTGTGTATAATTTTAGATGTAGAAAATGGTTCTAATAGATGATTAGTTTTTTTTGTTTATAAATTCTGTGGGAGTAATTAGCAATAGCAGAAATATAAAGCATGCTAAGGCTTCAAAAATAAAAAGGTGGTGATGTTAATTTGAAATGGCAAAAATCCCAATTACTACTACAAGTAGGGTAGACTGGGTAACTGGTAAACGGTTACGCGAGGTGCGATGGGTGCAAGGGGAATACGCAGTGGACGACAGGTCCGAACACTAATACAGTGCCGCGATGCTTCCCGCGCTTTGTTGTTGTGTCCAGGACGTCATATTGTTTTTAAATACCCAAAAGTAAGTATTTTTCTTCTGACATTAACGCCTATATTATCTGTTCTCTTTAAATGAATGTGTTAAGTGTGTGTTTTTGAATAATATGATGCTTGTAGAATAAGGCATACTGATTATTTTTAATGTATTATCATTTTTGTCGTAACTAAAAAGTATATTTTATCAAAAGTGGGGATGGGGACGGTTGAAACATTTTTTGTGGGTACGGTTGAAACAGAAAATATATATTAATTTTTATCATTTGTAGATGCCGAGAGTTCGGGTGAGGAAGACTTCTAGAGGGAAAATTGACATATCGAGCTATAGTCATGCATATGAGGAAGTAAAAGCTGGAGATCCACTGCGAAAAGCAGTGGAAAAGCATGGATACATTCGAGAGCGAGATACGATCGGTAAAGTCGACACAGATATGGGGTATAAAGCACATAAGAAGAAATACTACGCCGGAATTTTCATCAGAAGAGGAAGAATGCTACTGTATTGCGTGCATAGAACCATATTCAGAGAGCAGATCAGGAGAAAAATGGTTACAGTGTACTTCCTGCAAACAGTGGGCCTATGAAGAATGCACAGAAGGTGGTGTGACCTATGTTTGCCACAATTGCGATTCTACATCCGAGTAATATACAAGCTAAATGTTATTTTTTGAATGTTTGTTCGATTTAAGAAATGTCTTATTTTGTTTATTTCCAAAGTTTAGTTGTTTTTACAGAAGTTTTTGTTAAGTTTATTGTAATATTACCCATGTTTTTTTTTATTTTTTATTATTTACTACTCCTTAAAGACTGATGATGAATTTTAGAAGTATTAAAATCTTGAAGACTGGTTAATGTTGTCATGTGATGCCATAATTATTTATAAAATTAGTTTTTTATGATAAATAAAACATGTTTCATTTGTATTATTTGCAAGTGTTTCAACTGACCCCACAGGCTGTTTGAACCGCCCCTGGCATGGGGACGATTGAAACAAATTATTGATTTTTTTAAATTTCATATATTTCTGAAAATAGTTATCCGAACACTATAATGAAACTGTCATATCGTACCTAAAACTTCAAATTTTAATTTTACGCATCGTTATCGTCAGTTGGTTCGTAAACAACAAAATTATAAACGATAAAAGCTAAATTGTTTTAACCGTACCCAGTCTACCCCTAATCATGTTAGAAGCATTCGATGAAGTTTTCAGTAGAAGATTGACAGTGCAATAAAACATTATTTTTTATTTATTTTGTTAACCACTTACATTTTCGAACCTTTTGTTGTTATTATTTCTGCTTAATGATCCAATATTTACATTTACAGCATGTATGTGAGATTGCGCCTAAGCACGCCTAAGCCTTTCGTGCACTTGACAACATCAAGACTCTAACTAAGAAACAAATGGTATAAGACACAAATACAATTTTCTTCGTAAAATATGTTGATACCGCATCCGATGTAAGTTAGTCGTCGCTATCCGTCGGTGTGTGCGAATATTTTCACTCAGTTTGCTTTGACGAGCTGCCAGAGCGCCACGGATGGTTTCCGTCTAGACATGACAGTGTACATAAAATTCAATTATATCCAAATACTTGTACTTTAAAAGTAAGTTGATCCATCAATAAAATACATGAGTCATTGCACTTGATTTTGTCTGCATATGTAGATAATTGTGTATAGCTATTTGATAATTCAACGGTATAAAGTGATTAGGCACACATAAATGCTATTGCAATTTCTGGTGACTGTCTAATTTTGATCTTTTGCCATCGGATCTGTTTGCTAGCTTGCTGATAATTTAAAACGAGACATACATATTGTACTTGTAATTACTAGGAGTAATTACAGAAATAAGTTAATAAATGTTCAGAAAACTAAGATTCCTCTAGCGTTGTCGCATTTAGTACGACCCAGTGGGATATTTTCTCATTTGGTCATATTCCACAAGACTCCTAAAACTATTAATAACAAAACTCTCCAAGAGTCAGGCGTACGGATATTTTACCTTGATATGACAGAGCGATTTCGATATTCCTGATGGAAAGTGCCGTGTAATCTACCTATGACATGCTTTAAATCGGATATTAAACCGTCAAACAGCAGTGTAGATGCACTGTTGTGTTCCGGTTTGAAAGATATTGTAGACGGAGTAACTACTGGACATATTGAGACTAACATCTTATGTCTCAGGATGGCGAGTGCAGTGGAATGTCAAGCATTGTTTTGTAGTTCATGTTATTTGGTTTGCTACTGTCCATGAGTGGTTGAAAGGTGAGTAGAAGAGAGAGGCGAATGGAATGCTCCTCTCAGCATTCACTGCAATATAAAAGGTTGCACCCAAAACACAATACATTTACTATATCAGCTTTGACGGGAGAAATAGATATTGCGGTGGTACCAACCCAGGCGGCTTTTCACGTACGAGAGACCTCCCAAAATTATAAATTGTTAAAATTGACAATAAATAAATAAATAATAGGTTTATCAACTGTCTGAATAAGGTCGTGAAGGTTTGTGTAAGTTCCGACTATTATTAAATCTAATAATTATGAAAATTATCTACTAAAAGGCCGCTTCCATAATCCCTAGCTCTCTACACAATGTAAGCTATCGTAAGTAAGCGAGTTAAGTCAAACTTAACTTGGGTTCAGCTTAAGGGCCGCATTGTTACCGGTTTATTGGCTTTCAGTTAACTACTCTCCGTAGCGACGTGTTGATATTACTCCGAGATGTTAGCTTTACCACTTATATATTTATTTTTATATTTTTCTTTTCCTATTTCTATTTCTATGTCTATACTAATATATAAAGATGGAGATGTTTTGTAACTCTAATCTCAGGAATTACAGTTTCGAATTGAAAAATTACTTTTGTATTGGATAGGTAATTTATCACGGAATACTACAGGCTATCATCACACCATGCCCTATAGGAGGGAAGCAGTAGTGAAAAATCTAGCAAATATGAAGGTATTTTATTCGTTTTCGAGGTCCGATTGGTCGATATTCTAAATTGATAGTCGGAGTTGATGATTTTGGCCGCCATTTTGAAAATTGTATCTACATAAGGGAGGAGCCGGGCCGGACCGCTAGTATTTAATTAAATAGTTAAAAAAACCCGAAGTTTTGAATTTAAATTTCCATTCTGTCGTGCCACTGTTGAGCGCGCACTGTGTCCGCAGATACGGGGTGCGCCATAAAATATTTTACGACAACAATAAACTGAAGGTTGTCGCGCTACGCCAACTTTGGCAACGTACTTATAAGATGTTGCCGTTAAATGGCCGAGAAATTAGATAAATACGTTCCTCTTGGCTAATGAAGTTTCGTAATAAACTCGACAGAAAAAAATTCACTGCAAAAAATGCGAAACGGTGTATTGGCCGTTCTGAAGTAATTGAGTTGGACAAAAAATGTTTTATGGTGAACTTTTTCTGGGTTAAAGCAATATAATTGTAAGGGTTTTTTTATATACTACATACTACTATATTACGTAAACACACGACTTTTCCGCGAAGGGGTAAGCAGAGGAGGTGTTGCCAGGACACCTACTTTCGTCTTGTGTGTTCTGTCCCACAATGGGATAGGTGGCGACCCTATCACCATATCTGGCTCAAGATCCTAACTCCTATCCTAACTACGGGCTGACAATGAATAGAAAAATCCAATATCACTTCGCTCGGGATTCGAATCCGAGATCTCAACTTTGTAATCAGTTGTATTACGATAGTCTGACACCGAGGCAGTTTTTAAATATTAATAAGATTAATAGCAGCATATAATCTTAAAGTATCTTTAATTCTATACTAGTATAATAAAGCTGAAGAGTTTGTTTGTTTATTTGAACGCGCTAATCTCAGGAACCGCCGCGCTGGTCTGATTTGAAAAATTATTTCAGTGTTGTATAGTATATTTATCGAGGAATGCTATAGGCTATATACATAAAATCACGCTGTGGCCTATAGGAGGGATGCAGTAGTGTAATTTCTAGCAAATACGTGGAAATTTATTCGTATTTTGTGGTCTGATTGGTCGATAATCTAAATTCATAGTTGGAATTAAACATTTTGACCGCCGTTTTGAAACTTGTATCTGCACCCGGGCGGAGTCGGGCCCAACCGCTAGTTTATAATATAGAGAGAGCGCTGGTAAAAAAAAGTAGATAAAAATGCTGGTGCCGGGATACTCAACACTTTTTTCTGACTTCTGATAATGGACATACTTCACCAACAAGCAAAAATTACTTACATAAGAAAAAAATTAATAGAAAGTTTAGGTTTATGAATTTAATTCCACTCAAAATCGTTTTAAAAGTATAATAGCTAAATATGAGTAGGTATACTTTTGGTTATCCCAGGAATATATTGCAATTGTGGGTAAAAAACAAAGTTCACTATTAGAGGAATGCTACCAACATCATGAACAAAAATGTCTACGTTTTTGAAGAAGCAGATGTAAGAGTAATACTGCGCTCTCTTTTATAAATGCTCTAAGCACATGTGTACATGTTACGCATACGTATGACCGTAGAATTGCACATCTATCTATTTAGTAAATGCTTACTAAATGCTCCATTTAAAATTACGACGTTGTAATACCACGTGTATGGACTTTGTGCCTTTTTAGACGCCGATTCAGCAGAAGTGCAAACAGCGCCCGCTCTTTGGTTTCTTTTTCGAGGTGCAAACTAACAGTTACACATTGAGACATAAATAAATGATTACAAGAGATTTTTGAAAATACAAATGCGCAAATCATATCGTTGGCCACGATTTATATAATTTACTTGCTAAGCAACGAGTGAGTCAAGAATACATTACAAAAAAAAAAGAAAGAATAGGCTACTTTTGCAATTATACTTTATTAAATTGATTTCTAAGCCAATTTGCATCTTTTGCCAGAAGTATACTCAATGTAAAGGTAAAGGTCGCGGGACGTCGCTGGACACAGGCTGCCTCCAACAGGTCTCTGTGGAAATCATTGGGGGAGGCCTATGTTCAGCAGTGGACTTCCTTTGGCTGATGGATGGATGGATGGATGGATACTCAATGTATAGTAAATAAGCATAATAAAATACAAGAAACGTGAATATTTACGCAGTGGGAGACTCGGCCGCGGAACTGCGCACTCCGACAAATTTGACATGATTTTCCGAGCGACAAATTCTTCTGATCCCTTTGGAATTGCTCGAATTTATTTTGCCGGCAAATTGTGTTATTTAGGTGTTTCGAATATCTTTGCTCGTAACGCGGAATACAATTAGGAATTCATTGATTGTATCTTTAACAAGTTGGCTTAATTTAATTTGTTAAATTGTAGTAGGGAAACGATTTCAAACCTGGAGCATAAATTATAGCCTGGTATATAATACTTTTTTTATGTAAGTCGATGAATGGCGAGACGATCATGCCATTTGCTTGATGGTAAGTGATAGGAACGCTCATGGACAGTAGCAATGCTTCCACTGCACTCGTCATCATAACTCTTTATTATTATAACACCATCGACAGCCTCCGTGGCGCAGTTGGTTAGACGCCGCCTGTGAAACGAGAGGCCGCGGGTTCGATCCCCGCACCGAGAGAAATGTTTGTGCGGCCCACAAATATTTCTTCCGGGTCTGGGTGTTTGTGAGACCGAAAAGTCTCTCGTAGTTCCTGATACCCACGACACAAGACTCGGTCTTAGTGTGGGGTCAGGACTATGTATGTGACTGTTGGGTGTTATTATTATTATTATTACCATGTACAAAGGATAAACAAAAAAATAAAAAAAAACACAAAAAAGAAATATATAGGTAGTTATAGTGACACATAGCGTTGGTGATATAACTGGCGGTCTTATCGCTTTAAGCGATCTCTTCCAGGCAACCGGTTGGTAAAGGAAAGATCCAATGGTTATGGACGTCATCCTAAGACATAAGATCGTAAGTCTCAATTTGCCCAGTAGTTACTCTGGCTGTAGTGGCCTTTAAACCGAAACACAATTGTGCGTTTATACTACTGTTTGGCGCGAGAAATAGACATACTGAAACTATAGTGTACTACAAAGTTTAATCCTCGTTTTTTCCGGCTTCTTCATTGTTAATTTCCGGTTCATTTAAGTCTCGTGTAAAGAAGTACAGGTCATAGCAGTCACAATATAACAAGGTCTTCTGAATCGTTAATTAATACTACCACCCTTCCGATTTTATAGATCTGGAAAAGAAACTGTTTAAGAGACTCTCTCAGCAACGGAATTTTTTTTTTGACTTGACAATGTCATGAAGGGTCTGGTTCCTTTTTTGTTGCTTTGGTATGACAAGCGAACAAACAGGTCATCTATAAGTGATCACTGCCGCCCATGAACATTCGCAATGCTTGGATCATAGATGTATTGCCATTTAATTAGTAGGCGACTGGGAAGGAAAAAGTATGAGAAGAAGAAATAGTCCTTGCTATTGGGCATCCAGCAATCTCACGCATCGAATGAAATGTAACAGAAAAACTGTTGCTTTAAAACGATTTACTGTGAGGCAGTGGTACCGCCCCGGACAGGCCTGTCCATTCACGAGTCATGAATGACAACAGCATTCCTACTATTTTCAAAAGAAAATCCTCGCAAAAAACCGACGTAATGTAACGGTTTTGCTGCGAGATTTTCTGGGGCTATTTCATTTTAAATAACAATACGGAAACACATCGACAATTGGAAAATATACAGCATGAAAAGCATTAAAAAACAATTCCAATCTTAACGTCAAACATCGTTAGCAAATAACCGTTATAACGTTTAAGCTATTGACGCAATTAAGCTGTTATTTATAGCTTAAACAGAGATATAAACATGTAAATGAACGCTCAGTGGGATGCCGTCGGATTGTCGCGTCCGGCCCTGACAGATTTATTGGTGCGCCGCCCGGGTGCCTGTAGCCAACTGTAGGGGAAGTGTCTAGTTGCGATTAAAAGTCGCGAGTATGACTGGCGGGATTTGTTGTGGCTGTCCGGGTGAATATGTTAATGTGTTTCGGGGACTATTTAGATTTAATGTAAATAAATTATAAATATATACACTGATAGATAACCACGTTATGTCGGTGGATTCTTTATTTATTGTTATTTTGTCTTACTATAAGGAACTGGACCGCATACTATATTAACGTGGTAAAAGCTCAACATGACTTTTTATGCATGCTAATGCAATATCAAAGAAATATTTTAGACAAATCAAATTATATTGTTGCGTTGCAGGACCTGGGAAACGAACCCAGAATTGCAAAATTCGCATAAACATTGTTGTTAACTATAGGGCAGAAATAAAACTACGCGTTAAAATAATTGCAAACAGAACGCGAGCGCACCCACAACAACATGGCCACCGGCCGAGAAGGAAGCGGACGGGGCGGGGCGCTCCAATGCGGTGTTGCCAGTTTTATTATATTTTTTCGCAGTTTACATATCAAACTCATAACTAAACAGTATATAAAAAATACATATTATATGAATGCGTAGTGCGTCGCTCACAATTGTCATTATATCATTATACAGAAACAATATACTTACATGACATACATATACGTTTGCATTTCCGAAGGTGCAATCAGAGACGGTACTACAATGACGGCATCAAATTTTCGCTTAGCTTATTTACGTCGCAAGATTGAAGAAACAAGAATATAATTAATTGGAAGAGTGTCATACGCACGGAACATAAAATCGCTATAGGCCGACATATAATCGCATGAGTACGGGAGACCTTAGTAGCCATGTAGTGGTCGTTTGGCAAAATCAGCCATTTTACAGTAGGTATGTTCTCACCGCAATATACGTCAGGAATCTTCCTGCAACGCTTGTGTACGCTGTAGGGTAGATAGAGAAACGAAAATAGTAAGCAGAAAAACATCTACATATTAAAATATATTTAAAAAGTTTAAACCCTCAATTAAAGAATCTGAATAGCCTTTCTGGTGCAGAGGGTTGGACGGCGATTCTGAAATTAGCCGTGGGATCGATATCCGTACAGAGATTTTTATTTGTGTATTCGATATTTGTTTCGGGTCTGGCAAGACCGACAAGTCTCTTGTAGTTTCTGATACCCCAAACATAAAATAAATAAATACACCCAACAATCACATAGGTAGTCCTACCCTAAGGTCTTTTACCTTTATTACCTGATTATTTAAAATATAATAATTAGATGCAAAATTGTACACCTCGTGATTAATCACAAAGTCGCTACACTCAAAACTAATATTGATTGTAGTTCTTCGCATCGCCTTGCATTACAGGCTATCAATAATTTTTTTATTACAATTCCTTATTGTCACTGAAAGACGCATTACATTGCTTTTCCTATAACCTTATAAAGATTGATCTTTCACCCTTCTTTACGAAATGATAAATGTTTTATGTTTGACCTCTTTATATCAATCCTCAAAGAAACATACAAAAAGTATTCAAGTACCAATCGTCCAGCTTGCAAACATTTAACCATACGTAAAAAATATATCGCAAAATTAAATAAAAGTAAATAAATATGTCGGAGAAGAAAGCACGTCACGAAATAATAGTGGGAGTTGTGTAAAGGCCCCTTCAGACGGAGGAAGCTGTTGACAGCGGCGCCGACATGACAGTCTGAAGGGGCCTTTTGTATCGGTACATATTGAAACCGGGATACATTCGGGCGCATCCAGTGGGAGATTTAAAATCACGTATATTTTTACTGAATATTTTATATAACGTTCGGCGTAGTAGGAGGATCTTTAGGTTTTATGAATAAGAGTAATATTAAATTTTAATTCAAATGAAGACTTCAAAAATTATAAACATCTTGGAATTTGGTTTAGGGTGTGTTCAGAAAGACTAATACACAAAAACGTTCGTTCGTTGTAAATTAATAATAATGGAAGAATGAGAAAATAATAAATTAGACATCGATAGACTATTTAGATTATAATCACGTTATCAGCGAATACCAAGACTAATTTTTTATAGGGGCGACAGACATTTTGCGAGGACCTCTGCTGCTGCAGCTTATCTAATTTTTTACTTTTTTTCTCACTTCAATTGTAAGATTTTCTGGTCTGCAACACAAAATGCCGTCTACGCCAATCACATTAGTGCCATAATGATCGATCTAAACCGAGTGTTGAAGGAAAACATCGTGAGGAAACCTGCATACCATGGCGATTTATAAAATTTCTATGGTATGTAAGTCCGCCAACCCGCACTAGGTCAGCGTGGTGGACTATATGGCCTAACCACTCTCAATCGTACTCTCGATTGTAGGGAGGCCCGTGCCCTGCACTGGGACGTATATGGGCTGATACAGAAACCGAGTGTATAAGCAATGAATTAAACCATTCATGTATAACTTAACTAGAGACTACACCTAACCTCAACAACTTAAAGAGAATACCCAAGTAAATCAAATCAAATCAAATCAAAAACTTTTATTGTGGACATAGGTTTACACAAGGTGTTACAATTGTGTTTTGTATGGACCACTATGGCCCGCCAAATTGGCATACAATAATATGAAACACAAAAACTGGTTAACTGGTTAACATAAAGAAACATCAATAAACGAAATCAATCAAATCTATATAACAAATATTAAGATTCTAAACATTTAAGAAAATAACTTATAATCTACGCGTAATTAGTATAATAAATCTATTAAAGTAATAATTATTTAAAAAACAAATAACCATCTTTTTTTTTTTCTTAAAAGCATATTATTACTTAGTGCTCGTAGTAGTGGTAAATGAGTCTTGTAAATAATCTTGTATTGTGTAGTAACATTTATCTGCAAGAAGTGTATTTAGGTGTTTTTTAAAGCGTTTGATGTCGAGGGTTTTAATGCTGTCGGGTAGCTTATTAAATATTTTTATGGCTGTACAGTATATACTATTAAGCTTAAATGTAGTCTTGGATGTTTCAGTACTAAGAAGATTATCTCCTCTTAAATTACGGTTTCGTTTTTGGATGTTAGTTATAAATAAGTTTGGATTAGTTTTAACAAATAAAGCTACTTCATAAATATAAATAGACGCGACAGTTAAAAGTTTAAGTGACTTAAAGTGCGGGACACAGCTATCTCTAGATGTGATACCACATATAGCGCGTATGCACCTCTTTTGTGCTTTAAATATTGACTGGTATTCAGTGGAATTGCCCCAAAAGATTATGCCGAATCGAAGGTTAGAGGCGACATAACCGTGATAGGCGACAAGGACAGCGTTTTGGTTTACTATTTTTGTAAGTTCATAAAGTACATATGAATATTTGTGTAGCTTCTGACATATTATTTCTGTGTGGTTTTTCCATGTTAGCTTATAATCAATATGCACTCCTAGAAATTTGGTGGTGTTTGTTTCATCTATTTTACTAGTTTTATATTTGACATTAATATGACTTTTTTTAGCCCTTTGAGAAAAATGCATGATTTTAGTTTTTTCTAAATTAACCTTAAGTTGATTGTTTTCTAGCCATCTTATGATCTGATCTAAAGCGTCATTTATTTCTGATTCATATGTTGTAATATTGTTGCATTTAATTGTTATTGTACTGTCATCTGCAAAAAGGCATAATGGATAAGTTACATTTAATGGTAAATCGTTAATGTAAATTAAAAACAATAAGGGGCCAAGTACGCTACCTTGTGGTACGCCACACGCTATTTGCCGTGTATCAGAGGAGTATGAGTTTTCTATTTTGGTTTTAGTACATATTTTTATTATTTCGGTATGTTGAGTTCTATTGCTTAAGTATGACGATATAAGTTGTAAAGCGTTACCTCGTATACCATATGTTTCTAATTTATGGAGAAGAATCTGGTGGTTAACAAAATCAAACGCTTTAGTCATGTCCATAAAAATCGAGCATACCGGTATTCTATTGTCAACATGATTTACAATAATTTTTAAAAAGTCAAAAATGGCATTGTTAATATTTTTATCTTTCCTAAATCCTTTTTGTTCTTCACTTAATATATTAAATTTATCGAAAAAATTATAAAGGGCATTATAAATAACTTTCTCAAAGATTTTAGAAAATATGGATATAAGAGCAATAGGTCTATAATTCTTTAGCGTTACTTTGTCTTCTTTTTTGTGTAGAGGTTTAATGATTGTGTGTTTTAATTTGTCTGGGAATGTGCCATTATTGATGCAAAGGTTAATAATGAAGCTGATATGTGGAGCTATTATTGCTGAGACACTTTTAATTATTTTTGTTGAGACACCGTCTGGGCCAGTGCTCTTCTTATTTTTTAAGCTATTGATAATTTTTATGAGGTCATGTGCATTTACAGGTGATATAAATATTGAGGAGACATTTTTATTTATTAAATTATTATAGATCAATTTCGAAGTTGTATTTGAATATGTTTGTTCTATGAAAAAATCATTAAAAGCTGTAGCGATTTCGGTAGGGTTTGTGATAGTTTCATTTCCAATAACTATCTTTGATATGGATTGCTTAGGTAAATTATATTTATTCCTGTTTATAATATTCCAAGTGGTTTTTGCTTTATTTTCTGAAGATATAATTGCATGATTATTTTGTGCCTTTTGAGTAAGTTTAACTATTTTTTTTAGTCTTTGTGAATAGTTTTTTAATAAGTTTTTGGTAGTTTCAGTTTCGTTACGCCTGTAATTCCATAAAAGGTCTCGTTTTCGTTTTGCACATTTTTTGATTCCAGAAGTTATCCATTTTGAACTTTTCTTAAAAGGTATTGTTTGTGTTATGAACGGGAAGCAAAGGTCATAAAATAGTAGAAATAGATCAATAAATTCGTTATAAGCTTCATTAGGATCACAAGCTTTGTACATATCGGCAAAGGAAAGACTATGAATACATGATTTAAATTTATTTATATTTTCGATGTTGTAGTCACGTCTTCTTACTCGCCAATAATTATATTTAAAAGTTTGTTTAACGGGATATGTTAAGATTTGTGCAGTGTGATCAGATAAGTTAAGATCTAGGACATCACACGTACTGTTACGAATTTTACTATGTGCAAAATTATCCAAACACGTTTGACTTATTAATCGTGTTGGACTCTTAAGTTGTAATTTCAAATTAAAGTTTAATAGAAAATGCTCAAATTCTACTGTCATTTTATTTTTATTCAAAGTGTTTATATTGAAATCGCCACAAATTATGATATTCTTTTTGGTTAAATTTAATATGTTAGTCAATATGTAGTGTAACTTTTCATAGAAGATATCAAACATTACTGAGCCAGTATGAGGAACCCGGTAAACACAAAGAATTATTAATTTATGTATAGTTAGTTCAACAGCACAACATTCTATGACACCCTTGACAGACGCTTTTTTGATATCTGGTATCTCTGTGTATTGATGACTGTTGTTTTTTATCATAATGCAAGATCCTCCCCTGCTCTTATCCCTTGTAAAGCATGTGGCTAGGTGATAGTTGTTTATGTGTAAAATACTTTCATGTCCCTGTTTGATGTTATGTTCAGTTATACAAATAATATCAACTTCTTTTTGTTTTGAGGACAATTCATCAAGGTGTAATTGTAGAATATCTGATTTTGTAATTAAACCTGAAATATTTTGATGTAGCAATGTAATAGTATTATAAACGAAATAACTGTTCCTGATGACTATCGTTAGTGTTTACTGTTTCTGTAATTTTATGCAATATTTCAGGATCGGTATCGTGTTCACTACATTGGTTTGTGTTATAATTATCTAAATCGAGCACTAACAATTTAATATTTTTAAAAATATTTCTCATACCGCGATTATTTATTTTGCCATGAATTTCTGAGAACATTGAACAGTTGTAATTGAGATTTTTATTAGAATCGATAATATATGCATATTCATGTTTTAAATTGTCTAAATATAGAAGGTTGTTAAAATATTCTATTCTTTTGTTGAATAAATTACAGTAATTTCTGCATTTATAAGTGGGAAATCTAGACGTATTCAATTAACAGCTGTTTGAAGTGTAAAATCTTTTAGTTCTCTAACTAATGTTAATAATTCATATTCCTCTAGTGCCTTGACTAGTTTAACACTCCTCAGCCTCTCAAAAGGAATGGTTAATACAGAAGCTGAATCTCGACTTTAATAACATTAATTTTTAATATTTGGTAGTGCGAAGTGCTACTAATTTAGATATGTAAAGGCTTAGGGCGTCTAGCCGGTTTAAAGTAACAACCTTTATTTTCTATTTTATATAAGTCTGCCAGGAGTATAGGATTCGTATATGTTCGGATATCTACCATAATGCATGATGATGAATTGATTTGGGTTCGTATTTTGAATTCAAACTGTACTGGGCTTGCTTGCTGGAATAATACTTAGATTCCTCTATATCAAGAAGGAGGTAACAATTGACGCATATCATAGAGTATAGTAATACACTGGGTAACGCATATGGACTGACTTATTACAGTTAGGTAAGGGTTATAAGATATCGCTAGCTGTAGGTAGTTTTTAAAGGTTGACTTTGGTATTCGTTGGAGTTGAAGTTGTCAAGCTGGGGATTATTTGCAGCTAACGATTATGAGAATGAATATTTTTTGTGTCATTATTGTATAGACAAAATGTTCATTGAGATTTTTAGAATAAATACCGGGATTATCTTAGATAAATAAAAGAGGCTGAAATCGCATGCAATTTATGCACCAAATAAGCGTATTTCGTTCTATAGCAGACGCTAAGGAAAGGTCTAAACCGCAGATTTAACAGACTTTTCCGAAGGGGGGTCAATCCCCCCGAATTTGTCCTAAATTCGTTCTACTGTCGAATTGGCCCGCTCCTTGCACAGGCCAATGCGCGAATACATTGCGTTCGGCCGCTACTGATGAAACTTTGTGTACTGATTTATTATATCTGAAGTATACGAATGATTTTGAATACACATCTGTTTATTGTGACATGCTGTTGGCCTTCTGAAATTATATTTATAATATTGAAACCGTTTGGATTTACGTGACCAAGCTTATTTAGTTTATTTAGTTTTGTAAAATTGTAACTCTCGCAGGTAGGTACTATTTCAATTCACAGCAACTGGATATATCGTAGAGATTTTGTCATCAATAGGTACATATTTTGAAATTCTCAGTATGTTCCACACACAAACATTTCAGTCGATATTATCCTCAACGCATCATCGCACGTCCGCCGCAGACTCGGAACAAAATAAAAATCTCACGCCAACACACAAATATTTGGCCAAAGCATCAAAGAACGTTTAGATGTATCAGGACAAACACGCTCATCGCAGACTCGGCAAATATTGGAGATTTCATGTCGGACCAAAGAGTATTGAATACGATTTATGCAGAGCGGTCAAAGGATATCGAGTTGTTATATTTTGCAAAAATGAATTGAAAATGGAAAGTTTGTGGTAACTATGAATAATTGGTTTCCATTTTTCTTTAACTATTTCTAAATATTAAATAACAAAAACAAAAAAAAAAAACAGTTAAAAACAGTGTTTTGCTCTCTAAGACTCAAATACTAGACGTTGGGAAGAAAGCAGCTAGTCTGAAGGGGAACTGGGCAGGTCACATATGCCGCATGTCCAACGAACTGTAGGCAAAAACAACAACACTATGGAAACCATCAAAGACGCTGAAACGTCGCGGTAGGCCCAGAAAAAGATGGTGAGACGAGCTGGATAGGTGGGACAGAGATTGGCAAGATCGAGCCCTGGACCGGGACGAATGGAAGGAGGGTAGAGAAGCCTTTGCCCTGCAGTGGGACAGCGTAGGCTGATGTATGTATGTATGTAAATATTAAATATAGCAGATTTAATATCATACGATACGGCATAGTATATGGTTAATTATATGTTGCAATGATTTCTAAATGCATTTATTTCACTTATAATAAAATTTTGAAAATGTATCTATTTCGTGTCTGGGTGTTTGTGAGACCGAAAAGTCTCTCGTAGTTCCTGATTGCCAAGACACCAGGCTTAATTTTTGTATGCAATCAGGACTATGTATTTGATTGATAGGTTTATTATTTATTTAGTTTACGTTAAATACTTATGCTACTAAAGCAAAAAAAAAAGTAAAAGTCTGAAAAATATGTATTCACTACTTAACATCTTGTCGTTAAATATGTTAATACATAACACCTGAATTAAGGAAGTGTAAAAAAATTTGAATATCGAAGAATGCTGGTAGGCATAAATAAAACAATTAAACGTCGTATCTACATTGCACATTCTATGAAAGTTTATCTTCTGGATGTAAGGTGTTTTTCCACTCGTTAAGTACTCGGTGATTTTTGATGTTGATACACATCTTGTGTGCAATGTATCTTATCTTTATACAATCCTATGTTTTATATACCAGAAAATTGCTTGGTGAAGGAAAACATATGTATATTATTTATTTATTCTTTATAGCACACAAAAAACATAATAGTATATAGAGATATTATGACTATAAGGTAGTAGGTACAAAATATTGCGGTCTTCTCGCAGTAAGGCCATCTCTACGAGACAACCATAGGATGGATTTATGAGAAGGAGAAAGAAAGGGCAGTGTATAATAAATACCAAAAGCTCAAAGTATTTTTAGTTCTATAAATGGCGAGACGAGCATGCCGTTCGCCTGATGGTAAGCGATACGACCACTCATGAACAGTAGCAAAACCAAGCAATATCTTAAATTACAAAGCATTGCTTGGCATTGCACTGCGCTCGCCATCCTGAGACATAAGATGTTAAGTCTCAATATGTTCATTACTTACTCTGGCTACAATGTCCTTCATTCTGGAACAACAGTGCATTTACAATGCTGTTCAGCGGTCGAAATAAACATATACCTACCTAGGCGGCTTCTCACATATAAGAGACCTACCACCAGTAAATTTAACACTATATAGGGTATATCAAGACTGCTACCGAAAACGAAGCTGGGTGGTAGTTTAAGCGTATTTCTCTGATTTACTCTAAGGTATAAAACAGTTTAAATTATTAATTTAGCTAAAATTATGGATTTACCACTATAAATGACGATTTAAAAAAATAATTAAATATTAATGTCGCGTTTCTTTGCGAAATTTTTAGTTGCATAGTGACTAAAACTACCACCCGGCTTCGTTTTCGGTAGCAGTCTTTATATACCCGGTACAATGTACTAATTGTGGTAGGCAGATACTATAGAGTACCAAGTGCTACGGTCCATACACACATCTTTCGCTTCATCAACTGTCCTTAATCTGTACATACACGCTCGTCAATGTTGCTCGTCAGTGTGCAGGTATACTGCGTATAGTAATTTTGCTATATTATTTTAGGCAAGTTCATTCATTCCTTTGTTCTGTATTCTGTAATCCCGTGAAGGTAAGGCTCAGAGAGAGGTGAATGAACCGGCCACGTGCAAGTTACAACTGCGCAGTTTGGACACCCCTGTCAGTAGGTTACTGCGTACGTCGAATGGGGTGAGGTGAACGTACATGTTTTGGGCAGTTTTGATAATATTTTATTTACGCAGTATCTTTTTCTCATCGTTCGATCAAATATATATTAGATACAGGGTCCGGAAAAAAAATCACACGAGAAAAGTGGCCGAAGTTACTTATATTTATACATTTTATTTCAAACTACGAGATGTAGTAAAAAGTCTTAAATTATAATCAACTTCAGGTAACAATAAACCTTATCCCTTTAAATTAAGATTTATTATGTTTTTGGACCATACTAAAATCAAATAAGACCCCACGATTATTTGTGCTCTTATTTCTCTTACCGTTTTTTAGACCGTTACTTATAATCTATTGTATATTTCATCAAAGCTCTCATCTCTGTAAATTGGCCTGATATTAAATTTAATGACAGGAAATTAAGTAAAAACAGAAAATGTTTGATAGAAACATACAACAAATAAATAACAGAATAAAGTATTGTTTTTTCATTTCATCATCGATAATAATTATAGATTAGGAGAGCGGCTAATAAAGTTTCATAAGACAACAATGCAGAAACATTAGCTTAAACTCAGTGAATTTTCATAATAATATTAAAATCATTATAATTCTAAATTACTTGACAAATGACACTCATTCGAATGCATTCAGCAACTTTAATCTTGGATGTTCGAGTTGTGTCTAAAAAGTTCAATTGGGACGGAGACCGCTCACGCTTTGCTCGGTACGTGAGTAATCAAATCCGTCTACCTTTCTTAGTTGCAGGAGATATAATAAAAATTTCCAACGTGTTTTATGACTTTAACCTGGCAAGATAAAGTAACTAACCAACCTGCATTAGGACAATGTGGTGAACTATATGGCCTAACACCTCTCACTCGTACTTTCGATTGTAGAGGAGGCCTGTACCCTGCAGTGGGACGTACGTATGTAAATATGCTGATTCTGCACTTACAGTACAGATAACGTCCCGTACGTTAGATACAAAGAAAGAAAAAATGAAAATTTGCTAGATTTTATGACAAATATCGGGGCAGTTAAAACTAAAAAGCTAAATTATGCTAGCAGATTTTTCATTCCTTGTTCACAACTGTTTATGGTAGCAATAACGATATAATTAAAATATACTGGAAAAACTATTCAAACTTAGAATATTTTGTTTTAAATGGTTTTTTGCTTCACAGGGTCGACGACAAGAGTTTTCTCCCCAAATAGGGTTGTCGTATTTGGGTGACCCATATTTATCCCGCGGGGAGGCCACACTGCACATTGCAATCAAATGGAAGGTTTTTGCTTTGACTAACAATCCTGCGGAACCCTAAATGACGCGATTATGTGGTACTGTGTTGTGCTAATTTGAGTCAATTTTATCCATGGATGTTTAGAATTGACTAACTTTAGTGCTCGTTTTGAGTTATTTATTAAATTAAATGCTATTACGTATTTAATACGACTGTAAAATAAAAAGCCTCAGCTAATAGCCCAGAGACTGAAAAGCCTCTCGTAGTTTCTGATACCCACGACACAAGACACGATCTTAGTGTGGGGTCAGGACTATGTGCATATGTCGCTGTTGGGTGTTATTTTATTTTATTTACCTGGATAGGGTCAAATGTTTGAAATGAAATGAAAACCATTAAATCCATAAAATTCAACGTCTTTCAAGTCACTTATACTTTCTCATGTTCGTTTTAAATATAATTTCAACATAAAATGAATATTACCTAAAGCTTGAATTTAGTATTTTTACTAGTATTTTTTATATATAATAATTAATTTTTCAATCTAAATTTTCTAAGTGCCTCGGTGGTGTGGTTGTGCTAAGGTACTGTTAGAAAGCTAAGGGTTCGGGTTTGAATTCCGGGTCCTGGCACCTTCTGGGAAAAAGGCGTGAGTTTAAGTATGTATGTAAGTGTTTTCCAACTTTGGAGTGTTATTTCGATAAATAAAAAACTTTTTTGCGAATTTTCTTGGTAACTTAATAAATAATCTTTTATTACTAAGAAATATATTTATATACAGTCCAATTCTAAGTTTTCTAACCAACATACATAACAGCATAAAACTTAACAACATCGGCACAAACTATTACTTTTAAACAATACAAATAAAAATTCACAGCGGATTCCGTCGAGAACATTTAAAACAGTTAAAAATACACTGGCGACATAATGGCCCGGTACTGATCAGCTAAAAGCTAATAATTTCAACGAATTGCCAAATTAACTGGAACTAGTGCCAAGTCGCTGTGTGGTACTTAGCTTTGGTTAAGGGGCAGGAACGTAGGATGTAGGATATGGGATGACTACACGAATTTTTCACTCTCAATCGTACTATCAATTGTAGAAGCCCGTGCCCGGCAGTTATACAGTACAGTAAGATGTTCTATAAAAAATAAATATAAATAAAATTATAGTCGAGTGGAAACACAGAATTAAACTAAACGATCGCTACAAGTTCGAAAAATATTATCCAAAATTACTTATTATTTATTAATGTATATTTTTCTCATTAACCTAAACACACCATGATTAGTCGATCAGAAAGTTTTATAAATTAATAAAAAAAGCAACATACAGTCGAATTGAGAACCTCCACATTTTTTTGAAGTCGGTTAAAGAAAAAACGAAGTCTCGTTGCGCGTTAAAGACAAGTTAGACATTCCCCGAGACTCGCCGAGCTTCAATGCTCGGTGTCATTACATTGCGTGCCACTGTCGATCCTGCGACACAGGAGTTACAGTGGTGGGTGTGAGGGCGGGACAGCCTCCTTGAAAAAACATATGGCGCAGACCTGTGATCAGGGGAGTTACTCTATACTCTGACACGATGACCAATGTTCAAATTTCCTATGTAAAACTGTACGAATATGCCTAAATACATTAAAAAATATTCGAGTCCTCTATCGTGCGTCGTAAATAGACAAAGTTGAATGATAAGTTTCATAGAGAATAGTATTGGTTTTTAGAAGTGGAAACATACATACATACATAAACGCCTATATCCCAGAAAGTGTAGGCAGAGGTGCCAGGATACCCACATTTCACCTTGTATGTTCCCTCCCACAACGTGATACACACTTAGCCCAACCCGGGATTCGAACCCAAGACCTCAGCATTGTAACCGTACGGTCAACTACGCCACCGAGGCAGTCTAAAACATTAATCTTATATGTTCCTCCTCATGATATCCTTACGAATATTCTTATAATAATGATAAACTAATACACAAGCTTCCCCTTAACTAAGTTATAAGCAATAACAATAACAGTTTTGGTACAATAGTGTATTAAGTGGCGACTCCCGCCGAACTTTTCAGTTAAGGGCATGGGATCTCAGTGCTTTTGTTTCACTAAGCTGCTTGAATATGTGAACTAGTTTCTAGACTCGACTTTGGCTATTAAGTGGCGCAGTGTAAGCGGCTTAATCTCTGGAGAACTTCAGATATTTACTTTGCGGTATAATGACCTTATTTATTTTGATTTTGTTAGAAGAGGTGTTTTCGGAGGAGCTTAATATATTTTCTTTTTATTTATTTATGTAATTGAAATAAAACTATTATTTACGGATTTTACCGCGGATTTGGTTTAATTTTTACATTTTTGACTTCCCGACGTTTCGATCACATTACAGTTTTCGTGGTCACGGAGCGGACAATCAAAATTAAATCAAATCGGCGATAAAATCCGTAGAAAAATAATAGTTTTATTTCTATGTGTAAAATTCGCATAAATCTAAGAAAACATTATTTATGTAAATTTCAAAAGTATCCTGAATCGACGAGAATGCATCAAGAGGTTGATGAAAGTAGACGAAGCCAACATGTCAGGATCGAGAAAATCAATCTATAGGCGTTCTATAATGTTTGTCTATCCTTATGGTATGGTATGGTATGAGTATATGATGGTATATTTTGTTCTCCTTCCCGTGAACCACGAAAGTTGAAGTCTTCCAAACGTAAGAAGTTATAAAATACAAATTCAAAAACTAAACCTGTGATAAAATCAGTTGCACGATTAAAACTTATAATTAGTCATTTTAGCGACTACCACACTAAACCACGCTTGTATTGTGGGCAGTCAAGTCGAGTTGCTAAATCTCAGCATATGCGAATCACATTAATTAATTAAATGATAAGCAAATAAAAATATATACGAGTATGAAAATAAAATTATAACAATAATAATCTCATTTAGTAATAACTAGCGGCCCGTTCCAGCTTCGCCCGGGTACAAATATATTTCTGTACAATAATATGTACGTATTATATATATAAACCTTCTTCTTGAATCACTCTATCTATTAAAAAAACCGCATCAAAATCCGTTGCGTAGTTTTAAAGATTTAAGCATACAAAGGGACATAGGGACAGAGAAAACGACTTTGTTTTATACTATGTAGTGATAACCATGCTGCCATAGAATCAATGAGACAAGATTTTAAGCCAATTTAAGACAAGATTTTAATTAACCATTACAAAGAAACAGGGAATGCAAATGGTATTTTCATGTGCAGATAATCTGATAATAGCTTGCTTTCCAGACGAGAGCCTTATAGTGAATAAATGAGCAGCCAGTAATCCTCTTACACCTGCAAATGGCAAATACGAACAATATGGCTTGATGGTTTGTGTGTTTCATTAGAATTATTCTGTTTAAAATATTATGAATTTATGCTTCTCTTTCTGCTTTCAGTTACTCTTTGGTAAATGTACAGATGATTTTATTATTGAAAATGAAGATTTAAAGTACTGTTACTGCGATGGTGATATGAGCATGCCATTCACATTATGATAAGCGATACGACCACTCATGGAAAATTAAAACCAAACAACACAGTGAATTAAGCTAAGCTAAGCAATTCTTGACATTCCGTTGACAGCCTCCGTGGCGCAGTTGGTTAGACGCCGCCTGTGAAACGAGAGGCCGCGGGTTCGATCCCCGCACCGAGAGAAATGTTTGTGCGGCCCACAAATATTTCTTTCGTATCTGGGTGTTTGTGAGACCGAAAAGTCTCTCGTAGTTTCTTATACCCACGACACATGACTCGAACTTAGTATGGGGTCAGGACTATGTATGTGACTGTTGGGTGTTATTTATTTATTTATTCCACTGCTCTCCCCCCATCCTGAGACATAAGAAGTTGAGTTTCGATATGTTCTGTAGTTACTCTGGCTACAATGTCCTTCACACCGGAACATAACAGTGCATTTACACTGCTGTTTGGTGGGAGAAATTTCGGTAGTGTACCCCGTACAAGTAGTTATACCGTTCTTCTTCATAGTTGTGGTCATGTTTAGGTTTACCCCCTTGTATGGTTATGATTGGATTTATGGTCATGTATACGGTATACCGTTATATTATTATAATTCCATAACTTAGTAACTGTATGTTTACTGAAGGAATATATGCCATGCTATACGCTAAATATAAATTTTGTACGCCATAAAATGCAAAATATGTAGATATTTTTTTAAATTGCAGATTACGTATTATATTGTCACGCATGTTTTACGAAATAAATATCTTTATCTTTATTGAACTTACACAACATATTTAAAGTGTTTAATAGAAACATTTATTTCTGATATATATATTGACGTTGGGCTGAAGATCGAGCCCAGTGGCGTGTCATAGGAGAGGCCTATGTCCAGCAGTGGACGCGAATAGGCTGGTGATGATGATGATGATATTTTTATTGATTTATATTCTTTATTATACACTAAATATATTAACAATTAAACACTATATTACATAGCAATAAAAAAGGCCGTCGTATCGCTCGAGGCAATCTCTTACAGAATACTTTGGGATGGACACCATGAGATTAACACAATATTAAGGAAGATATCCGCAAAAAATCATTCCACAAATAATACAGATTATTTTGTCTCCGATCTACCATAACTATATTTCATATATTTTGGATTACACCTCGGTATATTCTCGTCAGCAGTCTTTTGTCTAATATCGCCGCTAGGTGTCACTGCATTTGCGCCTGTCTAGGGACGGCGCATCCGATCACCCGCGTGCCTGTCCAAACTTTACACCCTTCATACCTACCCCTAAACTTCCCACCTAGTGTAAACCTTCATTTCACTATCCATTGATGGTTTTGTTCTCGAGCGAATGGGAAAAGTTAGTCACTAAGAGCAATGTAAAGTGACTTTGTGTAAGCATCGAGAGTGGGATAAATGTCGTGGTACAGCCAACTTGGCAGGTTTTGCAATAAATTTCCTAAGTTCACATGCCGTTAATATAATATGCCACTCATGTTAACACGCCCGCTGTAACCAAATATTGGTGTTTGCAACTTCAACGTCCATAGTTGGCGCTTGGAAAATGCAAAATTATGATATGATTTCGAAGCAAGCTTAACTATGTTTGGGCCAAGTCTCTAATTATTCAGCTAATGTTAACATGGCGCTAATAAAGTCTAGCTTTCAATGACGGATTATTTTTCTCTTCCATATAGTATTTATTTTATTTATAATATGTCCCTAGAGTTTTTTGAACGGGATTATGTTTAGAACCACGCACATTTGAAAGCAGAAGTCATGCTAGTATGTAATAATAAAAAGAGCCACAAAAATAAGAAAAATGAATATATTTTTTCCGATTTATTAAAATCTGGTGTTACCAAATTAGGCAAAGAAAAGCTTAAAAAAAAACATCAAAGCGCACATTATGTCATTTATTTTTTTATATGCGACCTTTCTTGCATCATAAACTGGTCCGACCTTAATTAAGGTTTAAAAAGCACCACTCAAATCCATGTATTTTGATGAAAAACGTGCAGACATTGAAAAAAATACAAGTTCCAGTAAGCTCTGTGGAACAGAAGAAAAATATCGCTTTGTTGCCGCTGCCACTGGTACTCAGACGGGAACTGTTTACTAATTAATGTTGCCCGCATGTTAACTTGTATGGTGGCTATGATATGGGACGATGTGGGGATATAATTTATGTGAAACAAACCATCTTTTGACATGTTGTTGGATCTTGTTGCTATATTTTTAATGGTCCATCCACATAGCTGTTATTTTTCTATCTGTTTTTGTTTCTACTTGTTACTTGTTGAATATTTCTTATTACTTTTATTTAGTAACAGAAAATAGCAAAATGTTACAAATATTAGTATAAAATATGAAAATGTTTTCTATTGTGACAACATTAAATAAAATTTTTTTCTCTGTTGTTTTTGAGGAACATTTATTAATTAATCGCGTATGTATAAAGGTGTGTCCAAACATTGAGCGGCAAGAGCGCGGCAGCAACACGCGGCGTTTGCAGGACACATTTCTGCCGCGCTCAAGTTAGAACGAAGCCGACTAATGTTTGCGCGGCAGTATTGCGCGTTCGTATGCGGCTGTCGTCTAATCATAGCGCGGCGTGCCGCGCGCGGCAGCCGCGCTCGATTGCCGCTCAATGTTTGGACGCACCTTTACATACACCGTAATACATGCGCGACGGGAATCGACGAATTTCGATTTTCATGCCACGTTAAATAATTAATTAATGCTGCTGTCTCGTCAAAAAGATTACATTTCATTTAAGCTATGTTCCTTGTGTATATTTCTGAAAAATTGTAACTCGCAAGTCTCGTAAAAACGTGATTTATGGCGACCCTACAGATTTCCCGCTCCGCCGTCGCTCGTTGAGTTTTTATTTTTATTTATAATTACTTGATGTGTTTCGGATTGGAATGAAATCTGTCGCCGTGGCCGCACCGCTGTGGCCCCATTAGGCGTCAGCCACTCATTGGCTTAACGTTTCTCTCTCACTTATGTATTTTTTCTGCGCTCCTAAGGGTTGCGATTTAAATGTGTCAGGTTTTGTGTTCTGATATTATTTTCAGGATTTTTCTTATTGATTTAATTAAAATTGATGGCTCTATAACACCTATAGTTTTGTTTCTCTTTTAAACCCCTGTATCAGCCCGTATATAAGTCTGCAGGGCAGGGGCCTACTCTACAATCGAGAATACGATTGAGAGTGGTTAAGCAATATAGTCCACCACGCCGCGCTGGCCTAGTGTAGGTTGGCGAAATTTTCCATAGCATAGAAATTCATACAAATCGTTATGGTATGCAGGTTTCCTCACGATGTTTTCCTTTAGCACTTTAGTGCATGGTGATTGACTATAAATACACACATGACTGCGAAAAGTCAGTAGTGTTCGCTGGGATTTGAAATCGCTACCACCGTGGACATATTAGCAGTCGTTTCTGGTTCGTTATCAAAAGGCAGCTACGCACTTAACTTTAAGCTTAGTTTATATTTATAGTTGATCTCTCTCTGGTATCCAGGTAAAGACTGGTAGGTTGCTATAGAGGTGATAACTAGAGCTGAGTTACACTTAATTCCTGTATAACCTGGCTTCAGAAGGGAAACGGTCATATAATTGGTAGCGTAGAAATTTCCAAGAAGACAAAATATGCAGTGTTAGGTGAGTTGGTAGTGTAGAGGGTGACTGGCTTTATATTTTTGCTATGTGTTTCAAGTACATTTTGTAATCCGCGGCCGTGAAACGAGAAGCCGCGGGTTCGATACCCGTACCGACACAAAAGTTTGTGTGAAGCACACGCATTTGTTTCGGGGCTGGGAGTTTGTGAGACTGAAAAGTCTCTCGTAGTTCCTAATATCCACGACACAAGACTCGATCTTAGTGTGGGGTCAGGACTATGTATGTGACTGTTGGGTGTATTTATTTATTAATAAATAATAACTTTGATGTATTGTTCTGCTAGTTATATGTTTCTTTTTGATTCATTGCTCCAAGGCCTTATTGAAAAACCATTTCAAAGTTCACATTTAAAATACGTCATTACGATCGTGAAGTGGAAAATAATTGGCAAAATTAACTCCAAAAAGACCTTAATAGCACGATATCGGCATTTTATCTTTTTGAGACGTGTACACTTAAAAAAGCGGTAAAAGCGAAGAGAATAATTAAGCGATAATCCCGTGGCGAGCGAATGATGCGCGTAACTCGATCCGATAGAACCGGGGACTGAAATTTCATAATTTCAGTTTTCATATAACGTTGTTGTGGGTTGTGCACACTTATGCGTGACGCGCTTTTTAAATCACTTCAGCTGAAGAGAGAAATAATGACTTCAACTCAAGAGTGAAATAAAAATAATATTTTAATAAATATAAAATACTTATTACTTACTTATTACTTATATTAAAATATTCGTTTTATTTCTCTCTTTTTATTAGGTAAAATTTTGAACACGGATTGATTCTTTTAAATTGTGTTTTGTAATAGTTTTTATAGGTTTTCATTTCCATATTTTTATGTGGTCCTGATGAACCTAAGCGAGTACAAATTCTGACCTTCTCTTCCTATATAAATAATTTGGTGAAGATTTATCGACAAAGTTTTTTTGGTTTAATAAAATTAAGTAATATATATAATTTAAATGAAATGTTTATCGGTTTCGCAACTTTATAATATAATCTGCTTCTGTTTAAAATGGTACACAAAACAGCCGTTACAGTCACAAATCATAGACGATAATAAACAATAATTATAATTTAGTAAGTACATAGGTACATTCCAGCGTGGTGGACTATATGGCCTAACCACTCTCAATCGTATTCTCGATTGTAGAGTAGGCCCGTGCCTTGCAGTGGGACGTATATGGGCTGATACAGACAGAAGTACATATATCACTCACCGGAATCTCGATCCGAAAGCTGGTTGATCGACGCAATGCCGACAAACACAGTGGTCGTTGTAGCACTCAAAAGTACTTGCCTATGTCACTTGCACTATATTGTCTTCAAAACTATTTAAATTACTCACAAACTTTAGCGTAACGACAGAGCACGCGTCTTGCTTCTGCAAGCATTCACGACAAACTGAACAACTGAGTCCAGCAAGGTGACACAAGAAAACTACGATAAGTACCCTACACTGGTTTTTTTTTTAATGTAAAATAAAAGATCAATAAAATTGTAGTAAAAATAAAAACAGACTTGAGAAATACAAGTACAAAGTCACAAATAATATTTATACAAGAAAACCACGATAACTACCACACACTGTTTTTTTTAATCAAAAATACAAGAAAATTTAATTGTAATAAAAGTAAAAACAGACTTTAGAAAAATCAGTAAAAATAACAAATATTTACGCAAGAAAACTACAATGGCTGACAAATACCTAGTTTTTTCTAAAATAATAATCTACTCCCTTTTACCTAGTCAGGTCATAAATTCTGTGACCTCCGTGATTTTGAATACAGGCCTTCAATCTGCGCGGCCAGTTGTCTATCGCAGCACGAACGAGGTCCATGTCAATATCGGCGGCTGCCTTAATCAAGGATGTCTTGAGTGACTCCAAATTGGGATGAGGCTTTGAGCACGCCTTTTCCTCCAAGTGTTGCCATATCTTGTAATCTAACGGATTCAAATCTGGACTGGAGGAGGGCCAGTCTTCGTGCCGGATGAAGTCGATTTCACGCGCCGCCAGTCAGTCTTGTGTGCTCTTCGCTCTATGAGCTGGCGCCGAATCTTGTTGGAATACCCAGTGCCTGTTATTGAACATGGTATGAGAAACAGGTTCCACAAGGTTCGTCAGGATTGTATTTTGATACACAACTGCATTCGTTTTTACACCTTTCTCACAAAAATGTACCTCTGTTAAGCCCCAATAAGAAATTCCCAACCATACCATGAGCGAGGATGGAAAATGACCTCGTTGGACACGCGAAATACGGTTGCTCGCTTCTTCACTACTGTGTGCGTACACCTTATCATTTTGTTAGTTGTAGCTCTCTTCTAGGGTAAAAAAATTTCATCTGAAAAAAGAATATCCCGATATTTTTTTCCCGCGTGCCGCTTCAGCAAAGCGCGGCATCTCTTCACACTCAGGTCCATTAGACGAGCATTCAAACGATGTCCTGTTTTTCTTCGATATGCCCGAAGCCCTAAGTCTTCATTTAACACCCTTTTCACCGTGGTTCTGCTTAACCCCATCTGAAGGGCCAACAGTTTCTGCTTACTTCTTATTTCTTTGAATACGCGCCTTCACAGCTTTTATCACTGCTGGAGTCCTATCAGACCGAGGGCGACCACTTCTTGACCTGTCATCTACACTAGAGTCTTCATTGTATCGTTTGATGGTACGATAAACGATTTTTGAGTATGTCAAAAATTTGAATTGGTGCGTAACCGCAACGATGCAACGCAATAACTGCAACACGGTCTTCTTTAAGCGTCCACTCCATATTTAAAAAACCGACTTCAAAACAAAAAACCGCTAAAAACCAAAAAATAACTTAGTAATAAGTACCACTGCAAAGCAAAAAAATAATATTTATTTCATGGAACTTGCGCTTGTTGATTAATTTGCTTAATGACTTGACTAGCCAACAAATCAAAATATATGCATAACCTATTGAAGGCGGGTCGCCAAGTACCAAACATGTAGGAACTATGCCTTATATTAATTTAAATATCTATATGTTTGGTACTGGGCGATTTGGTCTCCACAAGGAATATGTTCTTTCCGATGATAATGAAATCGCTAAAATCGGCTAAAAGCTGCCGAAGAAATTGGAGTATTCACATGTTTATTATTTTTTCTCTCTCCCCCCCCCTCCCTTTGCCCCTACCCCCTTTTCCCACCACCACTGTAGCTTAACTTTTATACTGAACCCAATGCAAAAAGAACCATTGGAATCCTACTAAAGTTTGAAGAGTTCTACACTCCAGGTCCGAAAATGATCATCAGATCTCCATGTTGTGTTCCTGAGATCAACCTGTCAATACATTCTTTCCAATCAAAAAGAAATCACTAAAATCGGTTAAAAGCTGCCGAAGATATTAGAATTTACGTGTATTTTAATTGTATCACCTACCCCCCCTCACCCCCACCCCTTTTTTCCTCTCTCACTGTAAATTAACTTTTATAATGAACCTAATGCAAAAAGAACCATTGGAATCCTACTTAATTTTAAGGAGTTCCCCTCTCCAGGTCCGAAGATATTGCTCAGATTTTCACCATATTTTTATGGGACCAAATGACAAGCATCAGCTTTCAATCAAAAAAAGAATGGTCGAAATCGGTTCACACAGTACAGAGAAACGAGGTAACAAACATAAAAAAAAAAAAAAAGCAACATACAGTCGAATTGAGAACCTCCTCCTTTTTTTGAAGTCGGTTAAAAATGAGTAAGATTCTAAAAGTTATACATTTTTATTTTCATGAACAATTCGAAATTCGAATTCAATAAACTTTTTTGTGGCCAGCATTCTAAAAGAAAAGTTTTTACTGTGTTACAATACTTATGACCTGACTGTGTATTTTATAAGACGCTATGGTACGCAAGGGCTTAAATTTATAATAAAAATTGTCGCGTTTCTTTGCGAAATTTTTAGTTGCATTGTAATTGTAGTCACTATAACTACAACCCGGCTTGGTTTAAGCAGTCTTGATATATCCTGTATAATGATCAATGACGCAGTGTGCAGGGCGCATTACATAGGCGTCGACGGCCGCGGGCTCTCATTATAATTTCAGCTTTTCCGTTTAACCGCCATTTTGCGGCGCACGCGAATACCCCACTCTATTAACAATATATTAAATTACATTATTATTGTGTGTGCTAATGAAGAGTAAGATGTTAGGGAGGTTTAAGCACGAATCTAAATAATGTGACAGCGGTGGAAGATCTTTCATTATTATTCGCAGAAAATGGTTTAAAAATGGTAGAGCCACGCTGTTAACAGATTTTTTTATTGCAATGATTTTAACATTTTAATGGATTCAATAAATTATTTTCATGAAATGTCTGTTATTTGGCGGAAGAAATAAACATTGCGATGGTATCTACCCAGGCTGCCTTTCATAGGATAGACATACCACCAGGTGTACGGATATATGCATTGATTTATTGTGTGTACTGTGGCAACGTCCTCCATGGAGTAGTTAGTTGTACGCCGGCTGTGAATCGAGAGGCCACGGGTTTAATCCCTGCACCAGAGCAAATATTTGTGTAAAACACAGGTATTTGATTCGGGTCTGGGTGTTATTGACACCGAAAAGTCTTTCGTAGCTTTAGATACCCACAAGACAAAATTATCGATAATTATCTTAGTGTGGGGACAGGACTACGTGACTGTTGGGTGTATTTTTATATCAAGGGCCAGTTCCAGTTTATTTGAGAGCCGCTGCAACACCGGGTCGATATCGTCACAAATCATAAGCCGACGGAAATGCTGTAGACAGGACTCGTGTATATTTAATTCGGCTCGTGTTTAGCTGCGTTGTGGAGCAAATGAAACAGTCGATACTTCACTAGCTCGCTGTTTTGTTATGTACTTATTGCATTAAGTTGCAGTCCACGTTTCGTTTCTATTGACTTGACATTAGTTCTTTTTAATATTTTGTTATTGCGATGTATGGCAAGATGAGTATGCCGTTCGCATGATTGACACCTTGAATTACGAAGCAAAATTCCACGACTTTCGCCATCAGCATAAGATATTAAGTCCATTGTGTCTTGTAAAAAATGTCTTACAAACCGGAACACAACAGTGCATTTATATTGCTGTTTGGCAGGAGAAATAGACATTGTGGTAGTACCTACTCCTGCGGTTTCTCACATACGTATGAGACCTACCACCAGTAGCTAATTGTAATTAATTTATTTGTAAGTTCTACTAGGATATTTATTAGTAATATAACAAAAAGGAATTATACCCTTAATGGGCGTAAATGTAGCTCTGTCTTAAATCTAAATGGAGGTTCTACGAGAGTTCATATTTCCTGTCTAATATTATTTTTTACGATTTCAGACTCCTTTCCTCACTACGATGATGCAGTAGCATCATCGACCGATCTAGTAGACTAGAGCCACCACGTACTTAACGTTATTTGTGTATTCATAATTTTCTATAATTGTTTGTGTTGTGACATATATGCAAAAATATAGTAACGGAATGGTTTAATTCAGAAAGTTTTAATGCAGATACCTTACCTCTTTATGATACACGGGGTGCACAAAATTATGGACACATGTAAGCAAAGAATTTTCGACGTCTTTGAATCGTCGCCAAACAGTAGGAAACCAATTTGGCTTATTCTCTCGCTACCAAGATTAGGATCCGAATCGCGTGTATGCCAAATATTTACGATTCATTGGGAAATATCTCGTTGCTTGTACGAGAGTGCCCCTAATTTGAAACCAATTGGGACAGGATTAATGTTTTATTTTTGAATTGGGAATTAAGTGAAGAATTTGTGCCAAACTAACACACATACTTGGATACTTACTTCTTGATATTGAAAAGGATATTGCCACGCTAGGTACGGATTGCAATTTTGGACAAATAATAGAAAAAATTATAAAGCATCTCAAACTAAAATGACTTTGGAGTTTTTTTGTCATGTGGATATTACATACATACATACATACATAAGGACACGCCTTTTAGAAGAGGTAGGCAGTGGCGCTACCAGGGCACCCATATTTCACCTTGTATGTTCCATCTTATGGTGTGACAAGGCACGAGCTTATCGCCATATCGGGCACTTTTTGACTCCCGGGTGATAATGAATAGAAAAAACCACTTTGCCCAACCCGTGATTCGAACCCGAGACTTCGCCTTTGTAACCGTATCGTATTACAACTACGTCACCGATGTAGTAGTAGTAGGCAATGAGAATTGGGATGAAGAACTAAGATACCTATTTATGCAGGCACGTCATAGCATCTTAACTGAGTCTTTTCGTTCAATTTATACTGCTCGACTATGGGCTGAGTGTTAATTATTTTTAAAAGTACATCTCGTTTCTTAGATTTACGAGAATGTTATACATTCAAAAAAAATATTTATTTACGGATTTTATCGTGAATGTGGTTTCTTTTTATCATTTTTTAATTTTCCTACGACCTAAAACACCGACTATCAGATCTCAAGACACATTGAGCTCCTTCTGCGTAGATCAGATCACTAATACCAACTAACTTTTAATTAAATGATGACTAATATCTCAGTTCCGTGACCACGAAAGCTGTAAGATAATTGAAACGTCGGAAGTTAAACAATGTAAAAATTAAATCAAATCGGTAAAAAATAGTTTTATTTCAATATACATCCACATGTTCTTCATATCAGTTTAATAGTGATGCGTTCACAAATCCCTGCGTTTTATTTGTTCTTTTTTCAATGACCACCCTAAGGAGGTACTATGCACCCTCCACCCCAGATCTCTAATCGAAACCAACGAATATCGTTTATCTGACAAAATACCTGCCAACTGCGAGTCGGATATACATTCCATAATTTCCCTGGAGTATGAAGTGGAAACGTATCGCATATATGCCTACAACATAACCCTATTTACATAAGACATAGAGTTGGAAATCGCGTGGCTGAAACATACGCCAATTTTGCATCTGTCTTCCAAGTTATAAGATCGTATCCGAATATTACTTGTAATGTGATAACCACGAAATATTGACGATTTTCGTGTATTGAGTACATTTATCGAATATTGTGTCTTAATATGATAAGCTCTGTATAGCTTTTCGAATCAGAGACATCTCTTGAGCTTAATAAGAAAGTTTTAGATGTTTAATGTTACTTATTAAAGGTGGCGCCACTTAAAATGGTTTAGTTCAGGGGTCGGCAACCTGCGGCTTGCGAGTCACATGCGGCTCTTATTTCCAAAAGCCAATACTAATTTAAGATATGTATATATAAAATAAAAAATTCGTTGGGCATCGATCAACGGGTATTAGGCACCATTTTTGTCTCTCAGCTACTTTTACTCTCTTTTTAACGCACCCCTACTCCGTCACATGCGTTGTCGGAAAAAAAGTGGCTCTTTAAAAACTTACAATGAAAATTGAAATTTTTAGCTTATCCGACTCAAAAGGTTGCCGACCCCTGATACAGTTTCCGATTCCGTTCATTAATAGCGATATTTTTCCTTTTTTTTTTAATGAAACATCGAAACTTTTTATTTTCATCCAGAACCTTTGAAAATCATAAGTCCTTGCATTAATGTCAATTATTATCCTCAAACTAGATTGCCAATTCATTTTGCAGGATTTCTAAGCCCTCATTAGCCCTTGTTTGCCGATAAACTAAACTCCTTTCATATCTTTCTGAATGGAGTTTTTAATCTGTGTAAATTTGCGCCTTGCACGGGCCAAGTCGCGTTGCGCGCTTGTCATTACGGGCGGGCTTTTGAACTGCTGTGAATCGTCGCTAATTGTGCCGGGCTGTAATACAAGCCGATGAAAGGGCATGGACTCCGTACTAACGTTGGCGGTTGGCTGTATGTTAAGCCCAATGCTGGATATATATGTACATCCAACGTTGGAGCCAACACAATTTGGCCTAAATTCGTAAGAGTTATAGTGTTTTAAGTGTGCTGATGATTAATATATGCAATTTATAAACTCATAAATAAGAGAAAAAACTGTGGAACAAAATTCGATAATTGGCGGCTCAAGTGTTAGCTTTTTTGGAGCAACATCAACAATGATATCGATTGTTACACATTTTAGACAACATTATTTAATATCCTAACTACTACTCATCTTGCCATGAAATGAAATAAAAAACCAACTAGTAATTCACTTTTATAAACTCGGAAGAAAATATCATTCCAGTGCTATTTTCTAGAACCCAACGTTGAACGAATATGTACACGGCTTACATGTACAGTCAGCAACATAAGTCGGTACACAGTCACGAGAATTGGAATTGTCGTATCATCCAAAATAATAATTATTTTCAATATCGTATGGTAGTTCCCGGCAAAGATGACTTTACTTGGTTATATTTTACGACTACAGAGTAGTACGTACAAATTTTAATTCATAAAAAGGTTATCAAAAATGTGAAGTGTTCAGCGACTTATGTTGCTGACTGTACGGTACTTTCAAACCGGTATACCAGCAATTTTATATCATTTCGCCCGCCATTCTATAATTAAAACGCTTTGATATTCAAACACTTAATAATTTGCTAATTGATACGGTTACACGATAATGGAATATTCAATGAATGTTTGATATGATTTGCAAAATAATTAGGTTTTATTGGAATACTCATTGTTTTATAATTGGTAATGGAATAATAGATCCTACAGCCGAAATATTAAATATATTTCTATTGTGACATACAAGTATAAATTGAATAATAAATTATTGAAATCTTACAATCATTCTTCGTTCCCATTTAATCAATGAGGTATAGTATTTATGTGTCTACGTAAACATAATTTAAATTAGTAGAACAGTAATCTGGTTTTAATATAAATATTATTAAAATTATTTTATTGGTAGGTCTCTCATATGTGAGAGGTAGTCTGGGTAGGTACCACCATCAATGTCTATTTCTCCAAACAGCATGCATTGTTTTGTGTGAAGGATATTGTAGCCAGAGTAACGACTGGACATATTGAAACTTACCATCTTATGTTTTAGTATGGCGAGCGTAGTGGAATGCTAAGCATTGCTCTGTAATTCATGGTGTTGTCTGGTTTTGCTACTGTTTATGAGTGGTCGTATCGCTTACCATAAGGCGAATAGCGCGCTTGTCTTGCTAACATTCTCAATGTTCCAAATTTTTGGATTTAAAATTATATTGTTGTATTTTTTTAAAATTATAGTGTATTAATACCTCAAACAAAAAATCCTCATTTATCCCAAACCTGCCTAAGAATACTTCTAGTAAATCCAAGGACCAGATTATCCAGTTGTAAAGTATAAAAACGTAGCCTGGGTTGATAAATGGTGTTCTCGTTGGGAGCAATACTTTAGCTCCATTCATGAGGTACCAGGTCTTGTCGCTGTCGATTCGCGCCGCGGGTCCTATTTGCTATTAGAAAATCGAAACGTGGAAACCTTTGAGTAAATCTGTACTGAATTATGTTGAATTGTGGTATTAAGACTCGTATTTTGTGTGGGTTGCTGTGGGTAGGTACATTATTTTATTGCACTGAATGGCGAGACGAGCATTCCGTTCGCCTGATGGTTAGCGATATTACTGCTCATGAACTATAGCAAAACATCTTAAACTACAAAGCAATTCTTGGCATTCCATTTCGCTTGCCATCCTGAGACATAAGATGTTAAGTCTCAATATGTCCAATAGTTCCTTTGGCTACAATGTCCTTTAGTCTAAAATACGAAAGTGCATTCACACTGTTGTTTTGCGGGAGGAATACATTGCGGTGGTACCTACCCAGGCAGCCTCTCATATTTTATTTATTTTATTTTATAAGGCATACTATTCATTGCAATAAAAAAGCCTTTGTGTATTTTGGATTGTACAATGATACTTTAGAACACGCCTTGTTGCATAGCTTCTAGACATTGCAAACAAATATTTAATTCTCAAAGTACTGTACATTAAAGCTAACAACATTAGCTCGTTCTAATCACCTATTCTTTCAGATCTCAAAATGAAAACTGAATCCACATTAGCTCTAAGCACTAATAAATATTAACACTGGAAATCAGTCTGCAACGCCGAATGTGTTGCTACCAAGGATTCTAGCTTGCACGGCTCGCCATAAAGAATGCATTAACGGTGGTAGGGTTGCCACACAACCATCTCTATTATTCCAACAATTATTTTTTAATGGCACGACATACAAATGAAAACATACGCCTTTTCCAGAAGGGGTAGGCAGAGTTGCTACCAGGACACTGACGTGTTTCGTCCAAGGATGAGATAAGGGAAGCCAGATATGATCCTGTTGTCATATCTGGCTTAAATTCCTGACTCATGAAACGTCGACACTGAATTGTTTTCTGGTCCTCAAATTTAAATTTACTCAGCGTGTTATGTAGCGGGCTAAACTTGTAGTTTCTTTGGATATAGTAGCCGAAATTAACTCATCCGTCTGAGGACTAATGTTACCGATATTGCTCGCAGGCTTAGTAAGCTGAAGTTACGAACGCCTAGGTGTAAGAGATGTGTCTTGGGTTGGTATCGTCAATTTTCTGGTCTGTCCCTACCGGCAGGGTTATCTGTCACTACTTAGTATAATATTCGTAAAACAATATTAAATTTAAATACTAGCTACACTAGTTTTCATAGTTGCAACCCTAAGCTCTGCGCGGCTATGGAAGCAACCCCACTCGGCGAAACTACAAAAAGCGAAATAAGCGTTAATCTTCCACGTACCTTAAGAGGTAATAAATGACATTAAATTTTGTTTGTTTGTTGATTTATGAAGCGAATAAGTTTTTATTTAAATACTTGCTTGTTTTGCAACTCGGTTTTGTTGACTTGAGAACTGTACGTTTGTTATGAGATGGCAAAAATACTCTTCGGAGTTCGGATTAATGTCTTCGTAATTTGTTATGTCGGAAGTGGCATTTGTTATTTTTTGAATTGAGACATTTTGTACATCTTGACAGTTCACTGGAACTTGTACAAATTGTAATCGTTAGCTCTACCTAGTAATAAGAAATATAAAAACTGGTCATGTTACGATCTGTTCTTAGATTTAGTTTTTTCCCCTTTTGCAATGGCAAAGGACATTATCATACAGCCTAAGATGCAAATTTGCCAGAACTAAAAAAAACTGTCAATTCCACTTAAAACCGTTTTTCTCCTGGACATACAAGACATTAAAATGAACCTGTTTTCCCAAAAGACAGCATTTAATTCGCAGGTAGTGTATGTACACGTGTAATTAATTTAAACATTGTGTTCCCAAATAAGTGGGGGGAGCGTGAAGCCGCATTAGTGCAGTGGCAACAATGAACTTTGTGAATGGAGGTAAAGAAACAATGCATGCCCGGGACGGTGGACTTGGCCTTTAAACACTCGGGTTCTGTATAATAATTTAACACGGACACTCGCTTTGATATTGCAGCAAATTTTCATATTACTGAGTTGACAAAGAATTACACTTTTGTTGTAACCAATATTTACCTATTAAGTTAAAACGCACCCAACCCCGCTGTCCAGTATTTAAATACCACAGTCAGATAAGGCCAACGAGGACTTAGATAAAATGTAGCTCTCACATCTCTGCTTGCCCGATAACAAACAGCCCAGGAAACATTACCCCATCGACAAGTTACCATACTAAATTAAGTAGTAAAACAAAATGAAGTCACAAAGAAACATATAAACAGGACTTTGTTAAGGTCTAAATTTGGATGCGAGGTGCACTTGAGTGTAAGCGGCTACACGGGCCGCTGTACCGTGTGACTTCGGACTCCCTGTCACCAAGTTCAAGCATTCGTCATTCTACAGCGTCACGGATGTTCCGAATACAGTCTAGCAATTTCTTCTAGTCGACAGAATGGCAAATGTTGAAGATTGGTTTTTAAGCGGCATGAAACAGAACTTTGTTAGAATCCAAAACAAATTGCAATGTAGAAAAATATTGCTATTTCATGCTGACCTTACGTAATCTTACGTAATTATTAGTGAGAGGAGTAGTGCAAGCTATATAAACGAATTTCGATTAACTATTAACACACGAGAAATCAAAAACTCGTTGCACGAAAACTGCTGTTTGTCCTGGATATCAATACACCACAATTAGTCCAGTAGACTTCAAGACACTGTGAGCTTCTTTTGCGTAGATTGAATCGCAAATACAGACTAACTATTTAAATTAACTTTTTAAATTAATAATGGTAAAATAAGGGTAGTTGAATTGTAACAGTCACAGAGCGGCCGTCTAATACCTCAGTCCGCCCCGTGACCACGAACGCTGTAAAGGGATCGAAACGTCGAGAAGTCAAAAATGTAAAAATTAAACCAAATCCGCGATAAAATCCGTAAATAATAGTTTTATTTCAATGAGTAACATTCGCGTAAATCTAAGAAATCATTAGACTAGCTATTTGAAATATCGCTCACATTTACTACTTTTTAATTGTAATGAGTGGCGAGACGAGCATACCGGCCACCTGATGGTAAGCTTACGCCCGCTTCTGAAGAATATCAAAATCAAACAACACTTTGAATTACAATGCTGGGCTTTCCACTGCGCTCGCCATCCTGAGACATAAGATGTTAAGTTTCAATATGACTAGTAGTTACTCTGGCTAGAATGGTCTTCAAACCGAAAAATAACAGTGCATTTACACTGCTGTTTACAGGGAGAAAGAGAAATTGCGGTGTGGCTTCCCAAGTGGCTTTTCAATACAAGAACGTACCAGTAAACAACTACAACTGAAAGTCATAAAAATAAAATCCCAAAGAACCATTACCGACAGAACCCTAAAGTAATATAAAACAGTGGCACACGGCGCAAACACAACTTTAATTAATTACCTACGGAACCCAACGGCGTGTTTACATACGGACAAAAAGACCCACCCACTTTGTTTTATGTACGGACAAAATAAGAAGTTCTCGTTAGGAAGCATTCAAATTAACACGCGCTTCTTAACAACTTTTTATGTTTTGAGTTGTGTTAGTAATGACATATTATTGCTTATGAGAGTGTATGTAGACATTTATAACGACGTAAAACGATGGAGCGGAGCAGGCTTGTGAAACTCGAGGTGCGAGTTCGACTTCAGCACCAAGAGAGACAAGACAAGAGACAAATATTTCTGTGATCTGAATCTGCATCAGCCCATATACGTTTCACTGCAGGGCACAGGCCTAATCTACAATCGAGAGTACGTTTGAGAGTGGTTAGGCCATATAGTCCACCACGCTGGCCTAGTGCGGGTTGGTGGACTTATATACCATAGAAATTTTATAAATCGCCATGGTACGCAGGTTTCCTCACGATGTTTTCCTTCACCGCTTTAGTGCGTGGTGATTGACTATAAATACACACATGACTCTGAAAAGTCAGAGGTGTGCCCTGGGATTCGAACCCGCGACCACCGTGAACATGTTGGCAGCCGCGTCTAGTCCGTTTACCAACAGGCCACCACGCACTTCTGTGATCTACAAGTACATATATTGAGTCTGGGTGCACGTGAGACCGCAGTCCTTTTTGGTTATTGCAATGAATGGCGAGACGTGCACGCCATACGTCTCGTGGTAAGCGATAAGAATGCTCATGGACAGTAGCAAATCCAAACAGGGCCACCAGGTATAAAGCCATGCTTCAATCCACTGCGCTCGTCATCTTGAGACATTAAGTCTGAAACTGAAATAGTCAGTCGGAATAAGTTCGTCAATAGTGAATTTCCGTTTAAATCCTATCCAAAGGTCATTACTTTATTCTCTCGTCCATTATGCCGCTTACATTTAATAATTATTAATGAATAATAAAATAAAAGCAATTAACTTGAATAAATGTACTACAATGAATTACTACCGTTAAAATATCTCTTAAAAGTGTTCCAGCGGTTATGAACGATGTTGTGTTCACTCACAGTGTAATATTAACAACAGCTTTTCCATTCGACACACACGATCACGTAGTTTGTACAATAAAAACGCTAACAAATAAATAATTGCAATTTTAAAAATTCTAATAACTCTTAGTAAAAATATTTATATCAGCTAAATGCATCATGTCGTGATGTCGGATGCACGTGCATCGTAAAAAAATATCATGATTAATTTCCAAATGTCCCAAAATAATGACTTCAAATTCCCGTATAACTTCAAAAATCATAGAAAATATGACGAACATGGTGTTTTTTTTTAACATGATTAAAAAAACATTTTCGAGTGATGGAATAGAATAAATGAGAACGTCTCAAATATTGCATTAAAAGCTTCATCCTACGCTCGGAACCACTTACTATAATTACTTTGAAATCTTCCTAAAGCAAGTAATAAAATTAAACATTAATATTTTTATTAAACTAAATATACCATGGATCTGAATAAGTGCAATGAGGGCAAGATTTTAAATTTAAATTGGAAGTTGATTTACTCAAATGCTGAATTTCAAGTCAATTTTAATAAAGATATTCGTTACATTAACAAAATTTTACTGAACTTGTTTTTTTTGCCCGGTTGCGCAATGGTTGTGTTGTTGTGCTTGTACGGTACGACTATAAAGCTGAGGTTTCGGGTTCGAATCCTGGGTCGGGGAAATTCAGGAATCTGAATTGAGTAATTCTGGAGTCAGGAATTTGTGCCCGATAATTCAATAGGCTCCCTCTGTAATATCATGAGTTTTAACACACATAGCTAAACGTGGGTATCCTTAGTATCGACTCCTACATATCCCATTTTTATTTCAAAGAATGGCGAGATATGCTATTCCTCTGATGGTTAGCGATACGGCAACGCAGGGACAGAAGCAAATTCAGTGAACATCATGAATTATAAAGCAATGTATGGGCTCAGGGCTATGTGTAAGAATGTTGGGTGTATTCATAAAATTTACTGGCCAATATCATCACAATAATGTTGCCCACTCGTCGTGGCAGTGTGTCGCGCGCAGTGACATTCTAGACGTAAAGCGATTAATGGAAATATTATCTAGCGTGAAACATCAACGCGGCGCACGCGAGGGCACAATCAGCTCGCCAACATGCTGGCTAACGATGCGCGACTAACTTTGCGGCTGTGTGTTAATTGCTTACTGCATTATTAAGTCTTTATTTAAAATCGAATATCGGTAATTGAATGAAGACTGCTTGTAAATTGACGATATTAAAATAAAGTTAACCCAATAGATATCTGAACTGGTATTGGAATATGTCTGCCCGGAAAACTCAACTCAGAATGATTTCAAACAACAAAAATTCGATGATTTGATTTTAACAAACAAAAGCACTTTCCAAAAGTTACCACTGGATCAATATACCATCACTCACCACCGATCTGGGGAACAAACCTAAACCTTTCCAATTCACCGCTAGAACACGATACCACTAAATCAATATATCATCATCATCATATCAGCCACTGGAAGTCCACTGCTGAACATAGGCCTCCCCCAAGGATCTCCACAGTGACCTGTTGGAAGCGGCCTGCATCCTGCGACTTCCTGCAACCTTAGCCGTCGTCAGTCCACTAATCAATATATCGGCTATTTAAAATAAGTTCCCATCAACACAACACCTCAAAAACAAAGGTAATCTAATACGTTTTATACAAAAGCCGGCGCTTTTCGCGCAATACCCGGTGAAAGCAATAAATCGGCGCGGGCACCGCTGACCGTGCGGCTATAAATTCGAAGCTCGCTTGTCAATTATCATTTCCTGGGAGAGACCGTGGCTGAACGAGATACGATGGCCGAGTGTGGATACTCCAGCTGTTTATTTATTTATTATTTATAAATTCTTTATTGAACACCACATACAGTAATAAGATAAAAAGAAAAAATATGACAACACGTTAAATAAAGGTGACAATTGGCGGTTGACAAAAAAGAAAAAAAAAAAAAAAAAAAGAAAAGGAAAAGGTTGAAAAGGTGACAGCTGTTTTGTCATAAATAACGTTTTTTTTATTGCAATGAATGGCGAGACGAGCAACCCGTTCGGCTGATGGTAAGCGATACGACAGCTCATGAACAGTAGTAACATTCCACTGCGCTTGCCATCTGAGACATAAGATGTTAAGTCTCAATATGACTAGTAGTTACTCTGGTTACAATTTCCTTCAATCCGAAACACAACAGTGCATTTACACTGCTGTTTCACGGGAGAAATAGACATTGCGGTGGTACCTACCCAGATAATCTCTCGCATATGAGATACCTACCACCAGTATAAAAATGTAAGTAAAGAAGTCTTGAGGCAAATTATTCCAACCATTTAAATTTTAAATAAAATGAAATCTTTTATTTTAAATCCGTCTTCTTCTACCAATATACTTTAAACTTTAAATACCAAAAGATATTTAATAAAGTAAAATCCACAAAGAGAAAACAATAAAATATTGGTACGGACACTTCACTGTATCTGATTCGAAATCGAAAATATTCATAATAATATACCTCCAGGAGGTCCACACTAAGTGACCGTAGACTTGTCTGATACATTTAGACGCAGGGTGAGGGGGGATTGGCTTGACGCTGTATTGATGACATTTCCATTGAGCTGCAGCATTCAATTTCGCCTTCATATTTTGTATATAGTATAGATTTTAGTTTTATATAAATATTGCAAGTAAAGATGCACAATCTTTTGCAGTATGGCAGTCTATTTGTATGACTTTGTACTTATTATCAGTTATAAAAATAATAGGAAAGATATTATTTATATAACTGATAATAAAAAAATTAGAATAAATCCATCTGATATTTCTTTATCAAACGCTCTATCAAATCGGAAGAAGCGTGGGAAAGAAAAAAGGATTGGAAAAGGAAAGGATATTGGGCATCGGGCAATCTCAGTTATCACTCATATTTAATACTGGCGTTACGAAATGTAATGCAGTAAGGGCCTTATGTTTAAACTCGATATATATATAAAAAAATACAAAGTAAGGAGTACGAAATATATTTATTAAAAAGGTAAAATAAATCAAATATTCTCAATTGAAATCATCTTTAAAAGTCTTTTGAACAGTCAAGTGCTAAAGGTTTTGAGAGTAATTTTCGCGGCGAATAGGAAAACGGTTCGTGATAGGAGTAGTGATTTATTCTGCCGTTTTATCTGTATGTATAAAAACATTTATGCTCAACGGTGAACTGAAATTAACAGAAAACGTGCAGAAACTAGTTTTTCATTTTACAAGCTTAAAAGGAAAACATTAAAAGTAAAACGGCGAGAGTAGCGAAAGCGCAATGCGTTCGTGTATCGAACTTTTTTAACGTTGCAAAAAAACATATAATTACTTATTTTTATCATTCCCTCTTTGAATTTATTCCCTTTGAGCTCGGACATATTTTTGTTTTTAATAAATATTTATTCTTGCGATGTAAAAATGAATTTTATATCGCTTCGACCGGCCGATGACCGCGGGTCATGGTTGGTTTAAACTGTTCTTTACTGCTTTGATGAGTGTATTATAGTTATTGGTTGGAGCGGTGTTTATGTGGCAAACCCACACTAGAGCTGCATTGTGGACTATATGGTATGACCCCTCTGAATTATACTCTCGATCCAGTGGGACGTAGGCTGATATAAATACAGATACAATATTTACTTGGGATTATATAAAGGACTCATTGTGCTTGTTAGTCACAAACCCACATCTCCGATTTTTTGTAATCATAATATGTGTGTGTAGTTTAGTCAATTACCATGCATTTTAACGGTGACTGAAAACATTCGAGGGAAAGTGAAGAGATAATATTCCTGTCAACGGCATACCAACCACAACCTCGCGTCGCCCTCTTCGGCGCAATTGGAACCGTCCGGGGAACCCGAAGCAAGAGCGCTCCAGCTTCTAGCGGGTCTGTTCCTACACACTGCCGCTTAATTTGTGGCTCGTACCCAGTTGATCTTAAACCATGAGAGTTACTCTATACTCTGACATGAAGTTCGAATATTCCCGACGTCTTTTAAGAATTAATACTACTTCCAACGAAACCTATAATTTACATGGAACTGAGTCTAAGAAAGAAGAAGCACATTTAGTAAAATATTAAGCATATTTGTACAGTTTTACGTGCGATGTTCTAGCTTTCGTCGTTGTGTAGGAGTATAAAGTAAACCCCTTGCCCTTGTAGCAATCCTTGCACCTAACTTTTCACCCCAATGCACCAAAACCGCCCATAAAATTCAAGATCCCATCATACACCATAACCGAAATCTGTAGCTAAATTTCGCAAAACCTCAAGCTGAGATCTCTGAAGCATCGCTTTAATTACGGCCGGTAATTGACCCATAAATAGTGAGGCGACGACCTTCCCACCATACCGTTAGCAAATAATTACCGAGGATTATATACGCACTGGATTTACGTCCCTGCGGCCTTTACGTGTCTATTGGCTTAAGAACAGCCCTGAATATTTGTGAAAGGACATATTTGGTACACGATAGTGAGGCAGTTAAGCCCTTTTGGGTATGCAACACTAATTTCTTGAATGTTGTTGACTGAAGGCTGTCTATTTGGAAAAGTACCTGTTTGGCATTATAGAGTAAGATCCCAGCCCCCCCAGACGTTACTTATTTTCTCATAAAAAATATAAATGGGATAAAGTAGTGTTAGTACGTACTTTGAGTGTGTGCATATCTGCTAGCTTGTGTCGACGGCCAATTCATAGATACCAGGTGCTAAAGGTAGATAAATACAGTACTGATTTTTCTTAAATTCTCAGTGGTGATTTTTACATATGTTTTAGATAATTTTGTTAAAAATTAATAATAATTATTGCCAGACACTTTCCATCGGCGCTTATCCTTAACAGACGCTTTAAAGCTTCAAAAAAAATAACATATTTTTACTTATAATCTCACTCTTGATTTTTATATATGATACTTAGGGAACTATTTGAACACCCCTGGTCAGCAGCCAGACCAATTGGAGGGGTCAAACATCCCCCCAGACACACATAAAGTGTTGCTATGTGTATGAGCGTGAGGTCATTATTTGTACGCTTGAGTATGAGAGAGATATCTATTTATCGATATCTTTCTTACTTAAAAATGCAGACTACCAGATAGCATTTATGAAACTCGGCGATATTCAGTGACTTAGAACTAGAGCAAAATGTGTTTAACACTATACAAAAATTTGTTTGTGAACTGTACAACGTGGCCGGAATAATTGACGTAGATGCTGCCCGACTCCAACTCTTCATCAACACTTATATGGTTTGTGACGTAAATGAAGAGTTCAATCGCAAAAATGTGAAAAACTTTGATGCAAGTAACTTACCACCATGCAAAAGTGAGCTTTTACAGCAGTTTGGACGAGCTAATTACATCACTAGTCTCTGGAAGAAAATTAGTATTTTTAGTCCTGACAATAATGGGTGCACGTTGGAAGACAATAAATATATATCTTAAAATTACACAAAGCTATACATGTCTTTCTTCTTTCGGATTATTTGTAGTTTGAACATTTTGCAATTCAGCGTGATCTTTACTGTCATCATCGTCTAAGTTTGATAAGTCATCATCAACCCAATGTTAGCATTGACTATCTTCATTATCATCCTTATTACTTTCATTTTCTGTTACAAAAATAACATAATTAAGAATCAAAGAGTTACACGGCTATATCAATTATTCAAAGTTAAAGTATAATACCTGATGCTTCTTGAAGCGATTCACTGACAAAGCTCGGCAATTGGTCCCCATCGAACCAGTTAAAATGATATTTATTGTCTTCCAACGTCCCATTATTGTCAGAACTAAAAATACTAATTTTCTTCATATATTACTGGTGGTAGGTCTCTCATATGTGAGAGGCTGCCTGGGTGGGTACCACCGCAATGTTTATTTCTCTCGTCAAACAGCAGTTTAAATGCACTGTTGTGTTTCGGATTGAAGGATATTGTAGCCAGAGGAACTACTGGACATATTGAGACTTTACATCTTATGTCTCAGGATGGCGAGCGCAGTGGAATGCCAAGCAATGCTTTGTAATTCAAGGTGTTGTTTGGTTCTACTACTGTTCATGAGCGGTCGTATCGCTTACCATCAGGCGAACGGCATTCTCGTCTCGCCATTCAAAGCAATAAAAAAAAAATGGGCATTCTTCCAGAGACTAGTGATGTAATTAGCTCGTCCAAACTGCTGTAAAAACTCACTTTTGCATGGTGGTAAGTTACTTGCATCAAAGTTTTTCACATTTTTGCGATTGAACTCTTCATTCGCTCATACACATAGCGACACTTTATGTGTGTCTGGGGGGATGTTTGACCCCTCCAATTGGTCTGGCTGCTGACCAGGGGTGTTCAAATAGTTCCCTAAGTATCATATATAAAAATCAAGAGTGAGATTATAAGTAAAAATATGTTATTTTTTTTGAAGCTTTAAAGCGTCTGTTAAGGATAAGCGCCGATGGAAAGTGTCTGGCAATAATTATTATTAATTTTTAACAAAATTATCTAAAACATATGTAAAAATCAGCACTGAGAATTTAAGAAAAATCAATACTGTATTTATCTACCTTTAGCACCTGGTACCTATGAATTGGCCGTCGACACAAGCTAGCAGGTATGCACACATTCAAAGTACGTACTAACACTACTTTATCCCATTTATATTTTTTATGAGAAAATAAGTAACGTCTGGGGGCCCTGGGATCTTGGACCATTAGTGAGTTTCGTAGTTAAGCCGTTTTGGGTATTGAAAACTAATTTCTTCGATCATGAAAGCTTCATATTTTATTGGCGTGTGACGAATTTTTAAACTACAAATAGAATTAATAGAATATATATTTAAAGCATTGAGATATTATGTTTTCATACTTATGTTTTCGACAGCCTCCGTGGCGCAGCCGGTTAGACGCCGCCTGCGAATCCAGAGACCGTGGGCTCGATCCCCGCACCGAGATCAATGTTTATGCGGCCCCCAAATATTTCTTTCGAGTTTAGGTGTTTGTGAGACCGTGTATGACAGACAGTGTCACGTGTATAATCTATCACCACGCACTAAAGCCGTGATGGAAAACATAGTTAGGAAACTTGCGATTTGTCGGCCAATCAGCACTAGGCCAGCTTGGTGGACTATAGGACTAACCACTCTCAATCATACTCTCGATTTGAGGAGGCCGGTGCCCTGCAGTGGGACGTATATGGACTTATATAGAACAGATATACGTACTGTATGGCTTTACCCCTATTAAATAAATCATACAACTTCCAAAAAACACAGGTAGCGTTAATTTGTTATTTCCCAGGTTTCATCTGGATGCATATTTGCGGATATTATTTCGATACGCCCGCGCGCATATCATAAATGTTAAACATAAAGCGTGTACCATTAATTAACGCCGGATTGAAGGTAAACAATGGTAGGAAACACCGTTGCACCGGCCCGCTGCGCTTGTTTGCATCTATAAACACTTTGATAAACCACGCCCTTACTACTGGAGTTTTACCTGACTTTTTTTATACTGGCCTGGTCTTAGAATCGAATAATGATAATCATTATTTATTTGCACAGATCACTCCCAATAGATACCTAATGCAAGGCAGCGGTTGCGCCCAACACATTTAAGATATCAGATAGATATAAACCGATGCCAAATGTCGCGTCATCAGTGTCGTCCAAGTAGTGGACCCGCACGTGTCGTCGCACGTTAGCGAAAATTACATTTTGGGAACATAATATTACACTTAATAATGATTTGTTCAATAAAATGGTGTGCAAAAAACTCAAAACAATAAAGTATCTAAAAAAACGCAATAAGTTTTCATCGATAACTAATATTCTTTAAATTAATTTGGTCCCGAGCGAGCTCAATTTATACTGGTTAAACTATCAATGTCAAACAGTCGAGTTCGGATGTAGAATCAGCCGTCTCTTTTTCGCATAGCAATAACCGTAATAAGCCATCTTTTTTTGGCGAAATCACGCGTTCTTCAAGTGTTTGACGCATGTTTATAATATAATTCCCAGAAATATCGATATTGTAAAACAATAATGTAAATTAATTTTATTAAATGACAATGTCACAAAATATATATTGATTTAAATAAAAATTGCAAATTACCATAATTACGTTATTTTATGTAATTTGAAATAGTTAAATTTGTTACCAAGGTACTTTTACAATATTTTTTTATTTATCTTTGGCGTAATTAAATTTCCTTTTTTCCCTCTAGTTGTATACGTTTTCAAATATAATGGGAGGGTATTTATCATAAGTTTTAGTATACTAAGTTTATTGAGAATCAGTAGCACAAGCTATTGCACTAATTTTAACATACGTTGTATATATCGCCGCTTCCAACAGGTCATTGTGGAGATCCTTAGGGGAGGCCTATGTTCAGCAGTGGACTTCCTGTGGCTGATATGATGATGATGATGATGATGTATATATCGTCTCAAAAACATTCATAGTTCGTCAAGTGGGTTTCATCGTCACTTGTCGGTATTACATTTACTACAGCCGCCGTCAGAATTCAAGAAACGGAATAAGTTATTGTAGCCCTTTAGGGCGTGAGGTTTAGTTATTTACTATTTCATATTTTTATATGATCTTTTATATCAATACTTAATTTGGGTATTTCGCCATTATGGTATACAAAAATATACAGTGAATGATAGAAATAAAACCGTTACATACTAAAGTATAAATCTTAATCCTATTTTATTCGTAGTTGGCGGTTGCCGGTTGGTATAATTTATTAGATCAGGCCGGTGAAATAATATTATCAAACATTTAACAAGTTGGTAATTAAGTTATAGAAGCGATCATAACACATGAACTTACTGGCAAATCGAACTATCGTTACATTTTTTATTTATCGACTTATGCCTCATCTCTCCAGTGAAGTTCACGTGACAACGTGCTGCAACCCGCCCACCCCCCGCGCCGTTCCCTTCGTTGGCGTTTTCGGTTCAAAACAAAACTATCGTAATGCGGTATCTATTGGAAGTGATCTGTGTTTATTTGCAAACATGTGGTTAGATAAAAGTGTAAGCATGTTTTTCGGAGTCTGTCTGTCAAAATTGACGTGCATATATTTTGAGTAATTGTTTTTCGAATGTTAATGAATTAATTAATGAAGATGCAGAATATCAGGTGAGGTGGGGGACTTTACGGGAAAATGGACCCTGGCATTGGCTGGGATGACGCCAGGTCCAAAAAAATAAGTGTTATAAATGAGAACTTGTAGTAAGAACCACTTACATGTTTGCTCCCACTTTCCGTAGTGTTGCGTTATTTAACTATTTATGTTTATTTTACATCGCAGGAAATATTGTAATTAAAATTTCCTCCAAATGAGTTTTGATTCCATTGGATTTTTTGGTTACAAGGAGGTTGTGTTTACACCTATGTATATACTACATTTATTTTTATTAGAGCTACCTTGATCTGACTATTTTATAAAGTTGATGAAATAGGGATATACTATGTTCTACAAACAACAGTCATACTGCCTTTACGATTTAAAATGCTAATGACAATTATTCAAACCAAACAATTTAGATTTTTAATTTCCAAATAAAACAAAAGTAGTAGTCCCAATGGAAGGGATGAAGCGCGCAGGACGAAGAAAAAAAAAACTTAGGTGCGAAGCATGGTTAATAACATGGAAGAATACAAGAAGCTGATGGTCAAATTTCAAAATTGAAGACGCACTCAGAGAAGAAAAAGCTATCATCCAACTGAGAATCAAACAAGACCTATGTCTTATAGACTATGCGTGCTGCTTCTATCTAACCAATCTAAATAAATTAGGTTCTATTCTAATCTAAATTAATTAAATGTCTTTATGCTAAATACTGGTTTTCATTTACAGAATATATTACGATGACCAGGACTTAAGCGTGTTTCAAAATTATGGAGGTCTCTAACAAGGCTTAGAAGGTCTGACGAGTGACTCTATAAATATTGTCTCCATTCACCAACGTTCAAAATTGGATAGCCTGTGTAGCTCAGCGGAGAACAAGTCGCCTTTAGAACGACGGATACGATTCCTGGTAGTTTATTTTTTATTCTATTTAAACAAAAAGCAGTACGGTCCACATAGAATAATCAAGGATGAGAGAGCCATTTAGCAGAATACATAGTCATATCCATAACTAAACTACTAACCCCTCTCAATCGTACTTTCAGGTGTAGAGGTGGCCTTGCGCTGCAGTTGAACGATAATGGGCTGATAGATACTGGTACTCTGAAAGCCAATTAAAGTGGCAATAAACTGGCCCCAATGTCGCAGAACAGATAACCGCTGAAGTAAGCGTGTTCTGGAGTGGAGACCGCGTCTTGGTAAACGTAGCGTGGGACGCCTTCTGTCCAGATGTCGGGACGACTTGCACAAGAGGGCCGGCAGCGACTGTATGCTTAAAGCAGCAGACCGCACTCTGTGGTGTACCTTAGGAGAGATCTATGACCAGCAGAGAACTGCCACGGGCTAAATTATGCCGGCATTTGTGAATACACATACTGAACCTTCAACGCGACATGTAACACTATAACAAATCCACATACATACTCTCACGCCTTTTTCTCAGAAGGGGTAGGCAGAGGTGCCAGGACACCCATATTTCGCCTTGTATGTTCCGTCATGATAGGTGGCAAGCCTATCGCCATATCGGGCTCAAATTCCAGACTCTGGGCTGGATAATGAATAGAAAAATCCAATATCACTTTGCCCAACCCGGGATTCGAACCCGACACCTCAGCTTTATAACCGTACCCTAGTACAACTACGCCACCGAGGAAGTCCACATTTGTATTATAATCGGTATCAAGACAGACATCCCACCAGTGAATGCCCCAAGCATATAAAATTTAAATAACACTTAAAATAATATTTAAATCAATCCGCTGCGATATTTCAACGCGTGCACGGTAGGGGGAGAACGGGGTTGAAGGGGTAGGGGGTGGAAAGTTAGGCAAGAGTGAGTAAAACCGCTAGGCCGTTACAACTTGTCGGTTTGACATCGGTGGTTACTTATTGCTGTATTATTCTCTAAGGGAGAACATTATATTTTGCCAGTGAAACGCTAGAGTAAGTGTGGTGGATATGGCATTTTTTTTTACAATATAGTATAAAGAGAATATTCATCTATGACCACATACTGGTTTACACACAAAAAGCAAGTCATACCTGTTTTTAACCGCCTTCAAAAAAATAAGGAGGTTCTCAATTCGTTGGAATCTTTTTTTTTAGAATATAGTCTAGCATTACCCCTTTGAAAGCCTAGATACAGATCAGGAACTTCTATTTTCTTTTACAACTAGGTAATGAATTGGATGTAGGTACAGCATGTATGTGAAAAAAAAATCTAGAGAAATCGGTTGTAATTGTGTGAGTATAGCATTTTAATTGCAGTAAAGTTTTATTAAGCAAAACCAAATTGATTAATATAGCCAACATATTTTTTAAACTAATAGAGACTCTTATTAACAGCCGTCTCCAAACATTCGCAAATCCCGTATCTCCCTCAAAATATACTGAATATGTAGATATAATGTGGTTTGGAATAAAAATGGGTATGGTGTGAACATCGGCTAAATCATGGAGCTGATTTATTGCGGTCAGCGCGCCGTGCCTCCCCGCTCTCCCCACATGATATATTTCACGATAAAAAAACTCATAAACGACGACTGGACCACTCTGTAGATTGTGCCTTGTGTGCTTAACAATTGTATTCATGATAGTGGGTATACGGACTAGTCAAATATTTTTCTATTTACATGTTACATATTTTCTTGTACTTTTTTATTTATTTATTTTTGATACGCGTGAGATCTGATCCATGATTTGACCAAGCAAGGTATGGGGTACCGTTGATATTCTAATATGATTTACAATCCGTTAATTTTTGTGATTCACATTATCATCATTATCACAGTGTGAATAATGACAGACTAATTTATTATTTTATTACATTCTTTACAGTTTTAAGTGGTTTAAAGAATCTGTCAAAAAAGACTACTATTTAATTACCGGATCACTAAATCACGCAAATTATACAGTGTGTATATTTTTTTTTATATTGTGTTTATTCAAAAAAAAAACCGCTGATCAATCACATAAACGTAAATTAGTTAAATAATTTTAACATTATATAAATCGTAGGTACATTAAGTTTTGCTTTTCATAATGGTTTTTCTAAAGGTTTTTAAAAAATAGATTTGAATTTATTCACTTGACTATATTATTTTATTTTATTTTATTTTAATAAAACATCCTGCTGACAGACATCCACCACTATTTTCAGCCATTTTAAAGTAATGAGTTGTTAAACAGCTGGTTAGTGATATTTAAATAATATTTCGTTTTATTTTCTCACAAAAAAAATCACGATGTTTTCCTTCACCGTTATAATGCGTGGTGTTTGATATTATCAATACATACATGACTCTGAAAAGTTAGAGGTGTGCCCTGAGATTTGAATTGGCATATGTTTTATCTTTCACAGCATCCTACTTTCTGTTCTCCACTTACCATCAGGAGTAATGTAGACATTTGCAAATTACTAAAAAAAGGTAAAGCAGATAAGATTCTATACTACTTTTCGAACTAAGGATTAAAATAAGATCATTTACTAACTTTCTACATGGTCCTTCGAGTCTTAACGAAACGTCGCGAGTAATATCGGTGGTTGTTTCGTGAATCTATCAGCACTGTGGAATTATCAGACTGTTAGCAGTTTTTAAATACACGTGTTGAACTATAAGCAACGGAAGTGTTTAGTGTCGGTACGGATAATCAATAAAAGTGTTGGAGCAAATCATTAGCAGCAGCCTTAACTACGCGGATTAGCAGCAGGATCCCAGCATCAAGGCGGCAGCGCAAGCAGCAGTTCAAGTAAAGGCAGTCTCAAGGCTTTCAAGTAAGATCGTTCCCTTTTTTTTAAACAAAAAGTAGCAGCAATGGAGGATCTTTATAATCAGCAACTTGAGATTAGCGAGGCTATCAGAAAACTAGCGGTGAATATAAAAAAAGACAGCGTGGATAGGAAATCTGATGATTATTTCAAGCGTCGGTTAGAACTATTGGAGAACTATTGGTCAGATTATCAGAGTAATCATATGAATATTTGTGATTTTGGAGTAAAAAGTCAAGAGCATATATATTTTCAGAACGGTGAGCATGAAAAAGCTAGCAAACTGTATACATCAACAAAACAGTTACTTAACGAACAGTGGCAAGAATTAAGGCGTAAAGCTCCCGCAGGGAAGCGTACGGAATTAGGGCAGGACGATTCACAAAATTTATTTCAGGGTGACGAGGATAAACAGCAAATGGGGTCCAAATCCAGCCGATTCCGTGGGACTGAATCAAAGGGTTCAACGAGCAGATTAGATGACATGCTGCGAAAACAAGCAGGTAATTTTAAAGCATTTAAAAGAACAGTTGCAGGGATTGATTTGGGATCTATTGACGAAAAATGGGAGTTGGAGGACGTCTTAAAATCATTGCGACAGCGTTGGATCCAAATTGATTCCCTTCATTGGGAAATCGACGGAGAATTGGCGGGAGACGAGTATGAAGAGTACGAAGAAAAATTTACAGAGCATGAGCATACGTATACAACTTTAAAGAGGTTGATCAATAAAAAAATGTGGTCGGTGGCGCATCGGGAATCATCCGCGCCTCAAATGGACATTCCGATATTTACCGGCAATTATCAGCAATGGGTATCTTTTAAGGATCTTTTTAACGAGATAATACATAGCAATCCTTCTTTGTCAAATGGACAAAAGATGCAGTTTTTAAAAGGAAAACTGAAAGGAGAAGCAGAACGTTTAGTTCAGCATTTAACGATAAGCTCAGATAATTATAATACTGCTTGGGACATTCTTAATCAGCGTTATGATAATAAGCGACTTATTTTTTCGAATATCATAAATACATTATTTGGCACACCTACAATGCAGCATAAGTCTTTAGTACAAATTAAACGTCTGCATGATTCTATTAAACAAAGTATGAATGCAGTAAAAAATCTAGGCGTAGACATAAGATCTTGGGATCCAATTATAGTGCATTTACTATCGCAAAAATTAGATAGTGACACATACGATGATTACGTGGATTCGTTAAAAAATTCTCGGGAATTACCCGTACTTCAAGAATTCTTGGACTTCTTGGAAAAGAAATTTATGAACTTGGAGGTTTCGGCAGGACGCAGAAAACAAGATCAAGTTGCGTCAAAATTAAGCAGTCAGCATAGTTCTTATAGTCTGCAAAATTCGGGTTTAAAATCGAACCCGCACCGTTTCACTACAAATTTTACGAGTGGATTCAAATCAAGCATTCAACAAACAACAGCCAATAAACTATGTCAATTGTGCAATCAAGAGCATAGTATATATCGTTGCAAGAAATTTCTAGAATTGCCAAATGAAGTAAAATTGAAAACAGTTGCTAGGTTGAAATTGTGCATAAATTGCTTATTCGACCACAAGGGCAACGAATGCATTTCATCGAAACGATGTCACAGATGTGCCGAAAATCATAACACACTTTTACATGACGCCTGCAAAAGTACGAGCACGCATTCGTCGAATGTAAAGATGTCGGCCGTTAGCCCAAAAGCAGGTCATTCAGATGCACGTGTCATCGGAAGCACGCATGTTGCCCGGGAAGAAACAGAATCGAGTGAAGTACTCCTGGCAACAGCCCTAATAAAGGTAGCAGCAATAGACGGCTCATATCACGTACTGCGAGCCCTTATAGACCCAGGTTCACAAGTTTCCCTTGTCAAAGAAAAAGTTGTTAAAAAACTGGGTCTACAAAAATCAAAATGTAGCGGGATTATTTATGGCATCGGTGAAATGGAAAATAATTGCAGAGGTACTTTGCAATTAAAATGTTCATCAACCACAAACGAATTTGCGTTTAATACTGACGTATTTGTTATGAATAACCTCCTTAAAAATTTGCCTGGCAAGTCCTTTGACCCGACAAATTGGTCACACTTAAACAATTTAAAATTAGCAGATCCTACATTTCACGTTAGCAGGCCTGTAGATTTGTTACTTGATGCGCGAGTATACAGTCTTATATTATTAGGCGGATTACTCAAAGGTGAATCGATTATACAACCAATAGCACAGCAGACTCAGCTTGGTTGGATAGTATACGGCGGCGGTGAAATAGGATCACTTCAATGTAACATTGTTTTGAACAAGTTTCCGGATTTACAAAGATTTTGGGAAATCGAGGACATTGGAGAAGAGTCAGCACTGTCAGAAGAAGATCAGCAATGTATTGATTATTATTATTCCACAACAAAACGATGTAGCAATGGCCAGTATGAAGTAAGGATACCACTAAAACCCGAGATTGAAGACAAGTTAGGATCATCGCGGGAAATAGCCATGGCCCAATTTCAGAGCTTGGAAAGGAAATTTTTAAAGCAACCTATTTTAGCAAATCAGTATAAAGCATTTATGAATGAATACATAGCCTTAGGTCATATGGTATTGGCTAAGAACGATAGCAACAATAAAACGGTATCATGTTACTTTCCGCATCATGCGGTACATCGCGCCGAGTCAGCTACTACGAAGTTACGTGTCGTATTCAATGCGTCAGCAAGGACGTCTAGCGGCTACAGTTTCAATGATTTAATGTTTAGAGGACCCAATTTACAACAAGATCTGCAAGCACTTATTTTGAAATGGCGTAAATATCAATATGCCTATACGTCAGACATAGAAAAAATGTATAGGCAGATTAAGGTAAATAATGCCGACCAGCACTATCAAAAAATCATATGGAGGGAGTCATCAGAGGAACCCATAAGAACTTATCAATTGGCAACAATTACTTATGGGACCAAGTCAGCACCATATCTAGCAATGATGACATTAAAACAATTAGCATCAGATGAACGGCATAATTACCCAGAAGCTGCAAAGGTACTCGAGGAAGCGTTTTATATGGATGACCTTGTCCATGGCGCTCACAGCATTAAATCAGGAACACGACTGATCGAAGATTTAACGAAGTTATTAAAGGCAGGGGGTTTTACACTGAGAAAGTGGTCCGCAAACCATTCAGAACTACTTTCAAATATACACAAACAAGAGCTAAACAGTGAACATATTTTTAGTCAAAAAACAGGCGACACTTCAAAGACTTTGGGATTACGTTGGAACTCAGTGAAAGACATATTTTCCTTCAATTTCGAGTTTACAGCACCAACGCCAAAGAAACTTACAAAACGAAGCCTTTTAGCAGAAATATCAAAAGTTTTCGATCCTTTAGGATGGCTATCCCCGGTAACTACAAAAATCAAATTGATTTTCCAAGAGGTGTGGACAAAAAAAATTCAGTGGGATGACGAAATACCGGAAAAGGTAGAAAGGGAATGGAACAAAGTTAAAGCAAGCATGACGCATATAAAAGATTGTAGTATACCGCGGTGGATTGGTTATCGACCCGGTGACATAATAGAGCTACACGGTTATTGCGACGCGTCCACGAAAGCATACGCAGCAGTTATATATGCGCGAATTATAAATAAGAACAAGTCGAATGTTATTTTGCTTGTTGCTAAGGCCCGTTTAGTGCCGATCTCAAAAAGCGTCTCTTTGCCTAGATTAGAATTAAGCGGAGCCCATTTATTGGCGAAATTAATGCAGAAAATTATAAGTTGTCTCAGCGAGCATAACTTACAATTATACGGCTGGACCGATTCAATGGTTACTTTGGGTTGGCTTCAAGGTGAACCCCACCGGTGGAAGCCTTTTGTCGCGAATAGGACGAGAAGCATCACAGAAGTTATGAAACCAAGCTGTTGGAGATATGTGAAGTCAGAGGAGAACCCAGCAGATGCAGCGAGCAGAGGGCTTTTAGCATGTCAATTAAAGAATAATGACCTCTGGTGGAATGGCCCGCGATCATTGGCGGTGTTTGATAGCAGCAAGACGGAGCAAAGCAACTTGACTTACTCGACCGCCTTAGAAGCAAAGCAAACGTTAGCAATCAGTCAAGCAAGCATTGAACAGCATCTTCGTGACGAATGCATTATCACGAAGTTATTGGAAAAGCATAGCTGCTTCATTAAAATAGCGAAGATATTAGCATGGGTATTGAGGGCAGCAAAATTAATTAGCTTTACAAAGAATAAACAAGGACGGCACATATATCGTACGGCATCTGACAAACCACCATTACTTGGATACCTTACCTTAAGAGAACTTAAGACGGCAAAATTATTAATTATCAAATATGTTCAAAGAACACATTTTGCCGAAGACATGAAACATTTAAGGAAACATGGCAACCTGAGCAAAAAAAGCAATCCGGCTCGAAGGACCATGTAGAAAGTTAATAACTGATGTAAGATATGATTAAGGATAATATAGAAGTATTTATTAAATTAACATAAAAGTATAAGGTAAAGGGGCGAGGGAGCACGCGCGGTGATTGCTGCTTACGTACTAATGCTAAAACTCGGTCAATCAACGCAAGGCAATAACCTTGATTTGCTGGGTAAGATATTATCATGTGCGGGTCACCGTACAATAGCTGTAGTTGTTGTATGCGGTAGAACATTATCCGTAAGGTAATTCGTCATGTTTTTATCTGTGAAATGTGAACTGTCGTCTAACAGTACCGGTACGATCTATCATATGTGACTTTTTAAAATATTGAACAACTCTGTTGATGCGCTTGTTGGCAATTTGGTTTATGTGCTTTACCTTGCGGAAAATGTGTACTCTTTTGTTAGGTTTATTGGCAATATCTTATTCCTATTTCGTAGAGACGTTCTTTATAAAATCTATCGACTAAATAAAAACTATGGTACGAAATACGAATCACAGGGCACACCTCTGACTTTCCGAAGTCATGTGTGTATTGATAGACAATCATCACGCACTAAACCGGTGAAGGAAAACATATTGAGGAAACCTGCATACCGTAGCGATTTACAATAACTTCTATGGTATATTAATTCAGCCAACACGCATTAGGCCAGCGTGGTGGAGTATATATAACGTGACCATTTATTTTTTGTGCCAGAGCGGGACATCAGTGGAATTAAATAACAATAATAATAAGTTTTTAGTATTTTACAAGTTTTTATCATAGAAGACTGAATAACAAAAAATAATAATCAAAATCGTATTTTTGTATTTGTCGGCTGAACAAATTGTTTCAAACCATCAAGTTTAGTTTTTAGAGGTGTGAAACTCAGTACATGACTTATTTATATTTATATTCGTAATCGAAATAAATTTCATTACTGCGACACTCACCTGTGTCTTATAACTTGTCCATATTTTGATAATGTGAGAAAAAAACTCTTTCGATAGGTGCATTACTTTCAGGCGGATACATAACGTACTCAATAATAATTGTGGAAAAGTTTATTAAGTCAAGATGTTTTTACGAAATTGTTGGTATAATACGACCTCACGGTTTTCATTAGTAGTTCGGTTAAGCATTTCGAGCGAGAAATACATTTTAAATTATTATTTGGTCTGTTTGTAAGAGCGGGACAATATCGGCCTTGCTGGGGACACCGGGACAGACTTCCTGAAAGCGGGATTGTCCCGCCCAAAGCGGGACGTATGGTCACGTTAAGTATATAGCCTAACAACTCTCACATGACATCCAAAAAGTTGAGTTAATATGACTATATATCTCTATGTATCAGCCCATATACGTCCCACTGCTGGGCACGGGCCTCCTCTACAATCGAGAGTACGATTGAGAGTGGTTAGAGCCCATGATGCACTAGTGGCAGATTAATTTTATATAGAGAAAATAAATATAATTTTTACATAGAGATATTTAAATCATCTGTGCTGTGTAATTGACAAAGTGTATGAACAACTTTTTGTCCATATTGCAGTATAATTCCCTACCTTTGCAAACTAATTTTCTGAAATAATGCATATGATATTCAAAAACATTTCGTATGACAATATGCGGCGTAATCCAGACCTGTCCAGAGCGTCGACGTCGTGAAGTTAGTGGTCTTAAGGAGGATCCAGGGGCCTTCCCATTTTAACATACGTCGGCTTATGTCCCCTCTAATGTTTGCATACGTTCTAAATGTTATTTTGGCTGGTAAAATAATAGTTAGGACGATTTTTTTACTATTTTTTATTTAAGCTAAAATAATATAAGGTTTGATATATTTTTTTGTTTTGTTTCAAAATGCTGGACGACTGCCTGGGTGTTGTAGTTGTACTACGATGCGGTTACAAAGCTAAGGTCTCAGTTTCGAGTCCCGGGTCGGGCGATATTGGATTTTTCTAATCATTATCAGTCCGGAGTCAGGAATTTGCGCCCGATATGGTGATATGCTCGCTCTCTATCACTCGCCGGACGAAATACACAAACCGAAACGTTGGCGTCCTGGTAGCACTACTGCCTAGGTCTTCTGGGAAATAGGTGTGACTTTATGTATGTACGCATTCCCATGCATACATACATAGACTTTTGCCTTTTTCTCAGAAAGGGGTAGAGGTGCCAGGACATCCACATTTCGCTATATATGTTCCTACACATGATGTGATAGGGGGCGAGCCTATCGCCATCATCATCATCATCAGCCTATACTGTTGTCCAATGCTAGACGTAGGCCTCCTCCAAATTGCGCCATTTTACCCTGTCTTCGGCTTGTCGTATCCAGCATTGGCCAGCGACCTTTCGCAAATTGTCACTCCAATTAGCTGGAGGGCGTCCTACAATACGCTTGCCAAGACGCGGTCTCCACTCAAGAAGGCGTTTAACCGAGCGGTTGTCGGTTGTTCGACAGATCAGGCACAAATTCCTGACTAATGAATAGAAAAATCTAATATCACTTTGTCCGACCTAGTATTCGAACCCAAAACATCAGCTGTGCCATCATACCGTAGTATATGCGCCACCGAGGTAGTGACTTATTATATGTAAAAATATTTTCCACCATGCATTAGGTATTTCTCTTGGGTTCAAATTCTACTGAGTTCAATAATAAAATGTGCAGTCAATTAAAACACCTTTACTTTACTTTTACTTTGTTTGTTTTGTTTCTCTGTTGTTTAAAACAAAACACAAACCAAACATTCCACAAATCCGTGCAGGTACGAGTATACTTAACTTGAACCCTCAAACTAAATAAAAGACGAGGCACGCTAACTCGATGACAAACGAGTGGCACACGGAGCCAACCGCGGCGCGCGCAATCCATCATTGTAGCGAAACACCGCCCTTCATGCAGATACACTACCGTCTGCTCGATTAATCAACGAGTAACAATGCATATGGTCGGCTATTCGCCATGCGATTGCTGTTTAACACTATTTTTGTTATAATAAGTGTAACCAATACTCCACATAGTCGTGACAACACACTAAGATCGAGGCTTGTGTTGTGGGTGTAAAGACCTACGAGAGACATTTTGGTCACATAAACAACTAGACTCAAAACAAAAGTATTGTGGCCCATGAAGCAGTAGGTTGGACGCCGGCTGTGAAACGAGAGGCCACGGGTTCGATCTCATCATCATCATCATCATCATATCAGCCACAGGAAGTCCATTGCTGAACATAGGCCTCCCCCAAGGATCTCCACAATGAGCTGTTGGAAGCGGCCTGCATCCAGCGACTTCCTGCAACCTTAGTCAGATCGTCCGTCCACCTTGTAGGCAGACGTCCGACATTTCGCTTGCCTTGCCTTGTACAGGCAAGCGATCTCAGCACCGAGACAAATATTTGTGTGAACCACAGCTATTTGCTTCGGGTCCGGGTGTTTGTGAGACCGAAATGTCTCTCGTAGTTTCTGATACCCACTACACAAGAGTCGACCTTAGTGTGGGGTAAGGACTATGTATGTGACTGTTGAGTGTATTTATTATGAATGTATTTATTTATATACCCAACACGTCACATAGTTCGGACAACACACTAAGAGCGAGTCTTGTATCGTTGGTATCAGGAACTACGAGAGACATTTCGGTCTCAAAAACACTCAGACCTGAGACAAATATTTGTTGGCCTCGCTTACATTTGTCTTTGTGCGGTAATCTAACCCGCAGCCTCTCGTTTCACAGCCGTTACAAGTTATAAATTATTATATTTACAAGCAAACGCACACATAACATCCAAAAAGTTATGGATGTATTTATTTATATACCCAACACGTCACATAGTCCTGACAACACACTAAGAGCGAGTGTTGTGTCGTTGGTATCAGGAACTACGAGAGACATTTCGGTCACATTCAGGCTCGAAACAAATGCTTGTGGTTCACACAAAATATTGTTTCGATGCGGAGATCGAACCCGCGACCTTTCTTTTCACAGCCAGCGTCTAACCAGCTGCGCCACGGAGGCTGTCATTATTCACTTTATGAAAAGGTATCTATATACAAAATTTCACATGCAAAGATTTTCGTAAATCCATTGAGAATTAAACACGTTAGAAACGTTTTAAATTCTGTAGTGGTAGTAAAAGAAAAGGAACTAAGGCATGGGGAAATCTAATATCACTTTTCCCGACCTAGGATTCGAACCCAACAACGTTGTAACCGTACCTTAGAACAACTACACGAGGCGGCCACACACTGAAGCACAAAATAAATAGAGATAAAAAAAGAATACCACAGCCAAACTGCCAGCTATACAATCTTTTTTTTTTCATGGAATGAAAACTCTTTTGTGTTACATTAGGGCCAAAACCATAAAAGCGGAAGTCTTTAGATTTTTCTGATAAAGACTAGTATATTTTAAAGACAAAAGCATAGTGACTGGCGCGCCTTAATGCCTGCACACCAAATTCGATTAAGGTGGTGTTACCACGTGTTTTTGCTAACTTATGAATGAACAGTTGCTCTGGGGGTTAGTCTATGAACGATACGAACATCGAATGTTCGGACGCAGTACGTAAAACTTCACTAATGAGCTAGATACTCCACAAAATGTTGGAATCATTTATAAATTAATTCAGTAACTAACTAGCTCAGTGATTTAAATAAATAACAATCTATTTTAATATTACCTTAATTGTACATTTTAATTTTAATTTTAAATAATTTGATACATTTTATTTTTCGAGCACACATTCATCATCACATCCTCATCCACACTAAAGGCGTGTTATCGTATCAAATCGCGAGACCCTTCCTCGCTGGTCGTCACCTCACACAACACCGAACAGTGAAACAATTTACCATAAATATAAAACACAGGAATAAAGAAAAACATAAACTAATTTCGGAGAAAATGACAAGTATAGTAGAGAATGGTATTGATTTTTAGAAGTGGAAAAGTTATTTATCTTACTCGTTGAATATTCGAATAGTCGAAGTTCGTATCGTTTTATACAGTAACCCCTCTGCATCGTAAACATGATTAAAAAATTACATCAGTGTTAGAATGTTTTGCATGTTATCCGATTAGTGTTAGATGAGTTGTTTAGTAGACTTTCAGTACAGCTAGGCGGATTTCACACACTGTATAAATCCGCTTACAAAGTGGACAAACGACCTGGCTAAAGTTGCAGGAAGTCACTGGATGCAGGCCGCCTCCGACAGGCCGATGTGGAGATCCTTGGGGGAGGCCTATCAGCTTCTTGTGGCTGAGATGACGTATTTGGAAATTTATTTAGGAGTCCGCACGATGTATTTCTCCACGGATAAACTTTTCGTTGACCTCTGGCCTAACCTTTTTCAATCGATTTTTCGATTTTAGTAGAGGTCCTGCGAAGGGTCGCGTTATGAGCTGCATTATACTAGGCTTAAAGCCAAACAAAATCTTCATTGTGGTGGGGTTTCGTGCTCAGTAGTTCGATTATGGATGTAGTATTTATTGAAAAAATCTTTGTTTTATTACAGAGAAGGTTCCTGCATAGTAATGTGCGATTATGGGCTGGTACAGTATATTTATAAATACAAGCGGCGCGACCCGGCATCACCCAGGTATATTGAGCCTATATTCATCAGGGAGTAAGTAATAGTAGTAGTAAATATTCTAATGTTGAAAGAATTCTTCAAATCGGTTGTACATTTACAAAGTTTATTCAATACAAACAATTAAATATTTCCTCCTATAGCCTTCACTTGTTGCTTTACTGTTAAATCATAGGTTATCGACTTAAATCGGTAAATCAGGACTTAGACCCATGGTTGAAAGACATCATAATCGCATGCTGAAATGATAATCCCTCTCCCGCAGTCGGTTAAGCTACCGACAAGAGGTCAGGTCTCCATGTGTAGTCGTGAGCATGCTTGACGCTCCTTCACTACTCTTAACTGTTGCGCATCATCTTAACGTACTTTTTTCTGCATTTCCACGTGTTTTTCACAAAGATGAAAGTATAGTGCAGTTTTTTTGTTGCAATGAATGAAACGAGCATGCTGTTCGTCTGATGGTAAGCTATACGGCCGCTTATGAACAGTAGCAAAATGAACATCTTGAATTACAAAGCAATGCTTGATATAATAATGCACTCGCCATCCTGAGACATAAGAAGTTAAGTCAAATACGTCCAGTAGTTACTCTAGCTACAATGTACTTTAATCCGAAACACAACATTGCATTTATACTGCTGTTTGGCGGGAGAAACAGAAATTGCGGTGGTGCCTACCCAGGCCTCTCACATATGAGAGACCTACCGCCAGTGAAGTTGTAGCCGTAATTATCAATTTAAGTACAATAAAGTCATAAGTAAACATGATTATTATCGGTGACCACTCAGCTTAATGTTATTTCACATTTAGAGGATGCATGGAGGGGAGGAGGGGGCCGCCAGCTCATTACCAGAAAAGCGGCGGCAGTGGGAGATCAAAAGGGTGTTTTTACAGAGTTTATTTGTATGGCGGCCGGCATCGACGCCACGGGCTGTGGGTTTTGTTTCCAAGCGTCTGTACACATGTGCTACGGGTTAGATCGACTGCACATTATCTAAATTTCAAATCATTTCATAATTTCAAAAGTAAGGGATGATATGTCACCATTCATGAAGTATTCTGGTAAATATTTGCAGGGAACGAACTGCCAGGGCCCTTTATTGAGCGATGTTATGCAACTTTTATACGGTCATTTTATTCTCAAATAAAAAACCCTCAGGTCTCTTACAGTGGTATTGTCGCTATTAATATGAGTATATTGTGATATTTAATATTAACTTCGTATAGCTGTACTGGTTTTATATCAATTATGGAGCCAAATAAGCTATTTTTAAATCTAATTACTTGCTTATCAATTTCTTCTTCATCGTATTAAATAAGGTCATATTTTAAGCAAGAAATAATTTTGAGGTACCTAGGTACGTACTCAATTATTTGTTTTCATAATTTTGAAACCAAAAATCCCAAAGCACAGAACCACCAGAAACACCAACGCGTTCTAAAAGGTCCCTTAAGTTTGAAGAAAAAAAAGAAAATCTCCCAACCCGCATTGCAAGGGTTAAATGAGGAATTTATTCACGAGGTGCGAGACGGGTTAGCTCGGGATATCTCTTTACACAGCGCTGCACGGAAATCTTGAATGTTAAGGAGCCATTTTTTGTTCTGTTTTAGTTTCGAGGGATGCCAACGACCTTCTCATATTTTTTATAAGACTTGAAAAAAGTATGCTTGGAGTGAGCTGTAAGATGAGGTTCAACGATCTAGTAAGGGAGAAATCTTGGGCTGGATTTTAGGTTTAAGATTGCAACTTGTATCTTCATCAGCCAATGTCTACTTTTGAATATGAGTACCTAAAGAGCCTACCTGGTTTCTAAAAGTTTCTTTAGCCCAAATTAGACTTTAAGAAAAACATTATCATCACCGTCGCTAGGCAACAGATCTTCTATAAAGATATCCATAGTTATTGCATCTGACGCCTAGTTTTAACGTCTTAAATAATTAATCATTCTCTTTCTTCTTCTTTTATTTCTCTCTTACATATCTCTCTAAGGCCAAATGTTCATCTACCATCCCCTGATACTCGAAAGCTCATTAATACATTCCGTTTTTTATCAATTTACCGATCCAATAATTTTCAAATTGAACTCAATCATTTATATTATTAAGAAGTTCTTTTAGAACAGCACAGATCGTTTAAAAATATTTGAGCATGAATAAACACCACTCACATTTCACTCATCAACTAGATACTTTAAAACACTAAAAATATCGACATTTACGTTCGTTACCATCCCACTGGTTCACAATGCCTAAGTGGGGTCGCCCCCACTGCTGGGCACGCTGGGACCTTTCCAATCAACTGAAAGCTAATCCGACGTACAAATTCCGCCAGCTTGTATCCAATAAGGTTAAATGGATGCAACCAAAAGGTATCGCATTGACATATTAAACGAAAGTTAATCTCGACTCACCCTTGTTGGCGTCGAAAAGATTTCCCACGGGAACACCGCACGTAGCCCTTGCTGGTGGTGCGAGATGTGAAGGAACAGCGGGGTACATAGTCTGGAAGAGAAACCATATTCTTATGAAGTCTTTCTATTAACTGGCGGTCGCTCGTATGTGAGAGGCCTATTTCCAAACAGCAGTGTAAACGCACAGTTGTGTTCCAGTTTGAAGCACATTGTAGTCAGAGTAACTACTAGAGATATTGAGACTTAGCAAGTTATGTCCCAGGAAGGCGAGCGCAGTGCAATGCCAAGCATTAGCCATTGCTACTGTCAATGAGCGGTAAACGATATCGTTTAACATCAGACGTATGACATGATAGTCTCGCAATTCAGAGTAATAAAAATAATAAAGGTATACAACATCAAAAGCAAAGGAAAACTCCTATAAAATAAGTTTTTTTAGGTAAAAGAAGCAAATGAGTATTTCTTAACGGTAGTGTTTTAGTACAGGCACTACGGCTACAAGGATTGTGATGGCTGACTAGAGATAGTTTGGGTGCTGTTGATTATACTATAATGTCCATTCTGCTTCCGGACATGAAGCAAGGCTTAGTATTGGTTATTGTTTCATATGGTACCAACTTTTTAAAGTAACCTGTACAATAACTATTTCTTGATTCTCAGATAAGTTGAAAACTTGATATAAACCAGGTAAACCAAGTATCGCAGTCTGTTTTTCGTTGGTAACAATGGCGGGCTTTTACTGTCCAGGAAATAAGTATAATGTTCATGCCACTAGTGAATTTGAACAAAATTTCTTTGAGATGTCTAGTAATACTCTCTCTTCTATTCTTTTTCCACTTGGTATCTTAATGTATGGTAACATGCCTAAATTGCGGCAGATATACTTATGGTTTACACTATGAATTTGATTTCCGCTCTCGATCCTGCCTTGGCCCACTCTCTCAGCATAGGCCGGAGTAATATTTTAAGCGCGGCTGAATCATCGCCGCGCGTTTTTTTACGGCACATGTCACAAGCTTTTATTTCGCCTCCAGTCTGACGTAGGACATATAACGATGTGTTCACATGTCTAGACTAATGTCTGGAACATTTATTTACTAAAATATTAGTGCTCCTCAAAAGAAATACATTTTGTACGTGGATACGTTTTTTTCATTTGCTGTTTGAAGATTGGATTTGAGACGGAAAAGGTGAGTTTTCATAAGTTTTGATGGTGAAATTGAACTGCGGTTTGATTCGCAATATTTTAGAAGATGTGTATATATTTTAGTTAAGATCTTTCTTTACATTGTATGCGTTTTTATTTGGGAGACTTTTGGTTGAGACACCGCTGTTATAGTTGATACCACATGATCAATTTTTTCAACATGTTCACGGTGGTCGCGGGTTCGAATCCCAGGGCACACCTCTGACTTTTCGGAGTCATGTGTGTATTGATAGTCAATCACCACGCACTAAAACGGTGAAGGAAAACATCGTGAAGAAACCTGCATACCATAGCGATTTATAAAAATTTATATGGTATGTAAGTCCGCCAACCCGCACTAGGCCAGCGTGGTGGACTATATGGCCTAACCACTCTCAATCGTACTCTCGATTGTAGAGGAGGCCCGTGCCCTGCAGTGGGACGTATATGGGCTGATACAGATACAGAGATCAATTTTTCGATTTTCTGGACACTTGAATATAAGATTATAAAAGTGCCTATTTGTTGTCTACGTATACCAAGTTAGACAACTGTATAGCTAATTTAAAGAGTTTTATGATACCTTATTTTAAAATAAGACATACATAAATTTACGCCTCTTTCCTAGTAGGCAGAGGTGCCAAGATATCCACATTACGACTTGTATATTCCGTATCCACGATGATTAACGGCGAGTCTATTGCCATATCGGGTACAAATTCCTGACTGCGAACTGATAATTATTAGAAAAATTCAACATCGCTTTGCTCGACCTGGGATTCGAACCTTTAACCTCAGCTTTCTAATCGTACCGCTGTACAACTACGCCACCGAGGCAATCATTTTATAATGGTTATATTTCAAGAAAATATATTAATTATATAATATCTGTAAATAGTTCAAGAAAAAATGTTCGAATAGAAAAGTTTACGAAAAATAGATAGCCTTATCAACATAGTACATGTACTTAAGAAAACAGCATACGGCTTAAGGTCATGGGAATAAATTATTTACATAAACATAACTTAAAATTAAATATTTTCCAAAGAGACTACCAATTGTTTTCACAATTCAACCGCTGGGTTTCACGCGAGTACTCGTCGAGTCACATTCGAGTGCGAGCCAGATTAACGTTCATTATAATATATTGATCAACTCAGCGAGTGACAGTACGGCATTAGATTAATCCTATGGGCTTATTCATTGTGCCGTGTAATGAGATTCTCTTGTTTCAATTAAATATTGCTTATGGCCCGTTTATTAATACACGGGACAATTCCAGCTGACTTTTTGACGTTTACTGTCAACTTATTACTGACCTTTTTCATATTGTAAATTGGTTTTGAAAAGAACAACGCCAGAGTTTCTTGCCTGTTCTTCACAAGTTAAAAAGTACTTGAATTTAAATAATGTATAACAATTTATAGTTTGAATAAATTATTTTAATGTCAATATTTTCATATTTTTGGGTAGATTCCAAAATATATTTTTTTATTGGTATGAATGGTGAGACAAGCGTGCCATTCGCCTAATGGTAAGCGATACCACAGCTCATGAACAGTAGCAAAACTAAACAGCACCTTGAATAACAAAGCGATGTTTGACATAACACTGCTCTCGCCATCTTGAGACATAAGATGTTAAGTCTCAATACGTCCATTAATTACTCTGGCTACAATAACCTTCAAACCGAACCACAACAGTGAATTTACACTGCTGTTTGGTGGAAGAAATAGATATGGCGGTTGTACCTACCCTGGCGGTCACTCACATACGAAAGACCTACAAAGCCAATCTGCTTAAACTTACACGTTTTTGATAACTTATTCTTGTTTTTTGGATATCTAAATCATGGATGGCATTTATTTAAATAAAATTGTTTGTTAGGGATGAGATATGCCTGATATCGCCTGCCCCCTGTCAAATCATGGCACGGAAATACGACTGAATTATGGGACCATTTGTATCTCTATCTACCCCTTTTGGGACACTGACATGAGTTATATAGCAAACAATTTGGAGTATGTTTTTATAGCTAAAAGATAAGTAAATTAGTAATATAAACCTTTGGATTATTCACGAAAACAGTGAGAGAAAATTTAATTTCACTAATGGGTATGTAAGCAGTATAGACTGCTTTTTTACCGAAAGTAGTACACCAACGTGGACAATAATTTATTTTTAAGTATTTATGATTTTATTTGATTAATCTCATGGACTACATGGCCTAACCACTATCAGTCGTATTCTCGATTGTAGAGTAGGCCCGTGCCCTGCAGTGGGACGTATATGTGCTGATATAGAATCTCATGGTGGGTTATAGAGACTTTAGACATACTTAGGTAAGTACCAATATCTAGGTACCAATATCTAGGTAGATATTGGTTGTGATTTTGATAGAAAAATACATTTATTATACACCCAGAACGTTCAATAGCAATTGATGCAGCCATAAATACCTTTCGTTATTTAAAAATGTTTAATTAATGGACAAAATAACTCGGGCCAGACGTTCGCATTAAGTTCAGCAGAATAGGCCATTCACGCCGAACTTCCACTGAAAATTATATTAATGTACATAAAAACAAAATAAACAAAAGTATTTTTCTAAAAGGTATAAAATCTGCTAACGTTCTCGACAAAATAGAAAATCAGAGTTGAAGTGTTCCCGCCTCGAACGATAATAGGCTCGTTGAAGTGTCCCCAATTAGCGAACACTTGGTAACCAGCCGGGTACGAACGGAGCTGTTTTATTTTTGCTCGGGCTTTCGCTTTTATAATCAATTATTTGCGTTTTGTTTACTTGTAATTATCGTCTGTTGCTGTGACGTAAATAAATATTTTAGTAATGTGTTTGGAATTTGCGACTGGCCTTATATCTTGGGATGGAAGCGGGCGAAATAAAGAAGGCTTGGTGAAGCTAAATATTTTATGTAGCTGAGTTTATATTACATTGAGGGCATAAAATTAGCTATACATTGTAATTACATCAACTATGTCATGTGTAAACGTAGGTTTACCTGTTTATTTCATTAAATGACAGTAATTTAGTTTTTGATTAAATAAATCTCATGCTACCCAGTTTTTCAGAGTAAACTGATCTATCTCAACAAGTTACAAAAAATAATTACAGAATAAGTTACAGACTGCCGGATGCCTAATACGTGTTTCATCTTCCCATTCTTTTTTGTTTCCGCTCCCTTACCTATTTGGTGGGTTGGCAAACATCTTTGATCCAAGGATTTCTAGATCATAATAGGTGGCAGTGATCACTTATTATTAGATGACTTGTTTGCTCGTTTCCAGGATCTTTTGTATAAAAAAGTTATGTAAACTTACTGAATTTTTCCCATCATAGCAAGGTGGGAGATGAAATATTGAGTTTTTATTAGACAGAACCTGCAGAAGCCCGATAGATATACCAATTTTATACATATATACGAGGTGTAAAAATCCTGATTTATTTACCTGTAAATAATGCTTATTCACGTATAACAAATATAATGCATCAAAGCGGCGTCGATATTATTTGTGCGCTCAGGCGAAATTGCTATATTGAAATTTTATAGTCTTGAAAGAAATTCTTTGTAAAATGTTTTATAGCTTTTCAGTTTTAAAAGGTTCAAAGGATCGAATTTTATTTTGTTTAATAATATTGTACGTAGTTTTGTTATTTATATCGACGGCAAGAATGTTCATTTTTCAGATAGCGATTTATCTGAATTCTCAGTGACCAAAGACATAGACCTTAGAATTCTAGGAGAACCATAGGTGAAATATCAACCTTTTAGTATCTAAGAGACAGTAATAGAATAGCGAGTAAGGGCTTTTGCTTGAGGTGGCAATCATCAGTATATGGAGTAAAGAAATAGGGTAGAGAACGTGTTGCTGCAGATACCAAGCATTACAGTTATGAGACTTTCGTGTCATAGTCGGAAACCGATTGTACCGTTTTGTCAGCTCCTTCATTTAATTATACTTTTTATTATGTACATAGAATATAGTTACACTAGACAAAAATACAATAACATATTAAAGAATAAACAGAAAATAAAAAGTCAAATGGCGGTCTTATTGCTCTAGACAATCGTTTACAGACAGCAATGGGAGGTATATAAAAGAATGAGTAAGAAGCGGTAGTCTAAAATTATATAATTTCTACATTAAGTGAACCGCAAAACACTTGGGATAATATTATGTAATTTTTATTGCACTTAATAAAAATATACATATATATTCAGATATTCTTTAAAGGTAGGCCCATGTTTCTACTTCGACATAAAGGTGCTATCAATAAGTCACAATGAGTAAAACCATCTCAATTTAACCGAAAACAAATCTCGCGCGGCAATAAATTTTATTCATTAAACATTTTAATTTGCAGTAATTCATCGTTGCGTTTACTGCCTATCGCACAAGTCAGAAGCGCGAGCGATTCAATATTTATTAAGATTTATTTATGAGTTATTTTTGTATTTACTTATTTCTAAGAAAATCCTTTTCAATAGGAGCTATTATTTTAGATTAAAGTAGTTAATATCTTTGGTATATGTACATGTATGTTGTTTGTAATAGTAGATGTATTAATAGGATTTAACATAAAATTATATGGAGAAAGGAAAGATGTTCTGTTAGTTCGCTAGAAATTGTGTTGATGGATTAACAATACTCATAAAACATAGTCATAGATAGTCTTGACTCAAATTAAAGCTATCAATTTTTGTTGTTGTGGGTATCAGAAATTTAAACCTTTATCAGTCTCAAAAATACCAAGTAAATTGAATATGACGTATAGAAACAATTAAAGGGGAGAGCCTCAGGCCTCTGTCAGGTGCCGACGCGACACACACCATATTTATACTATAAATGGCGTACAAATATTTTTCATGGCTAGGCATTTCTGTAAGTATACAGTTGTACAGGAGACCCGTGCTCTGCTGTGGGACGTATGGAGACTGTCCCGCCCTCACACCCACCCCTGTAAGCCAGGATCAACAGTCGCACGCAATATAGTGACACCCAGCATTGAAACTCGGCGAGTCGCCGGGAATGTCTAACTTGTCTTTAACCCCACAACGAAATTAATCAGAAAGTTACATTAATAGGAGGAGTTCGAAATACATTATTGTCCACTTTCCTCCGTGCAAAGCGAGTAACCTCGCAAAAAAACTTTAACAGCCGGGGAGGCGAGCTGTAGGTAAAGCACCACGGATCAAATCACAATTATTACATTGGAATGGGACCTATTATGTGAACTGTTATACATATTTGATTCCAGTAATAGGTATGCCAAAAACGCCGGGAGGAACTTCCGTGCTTTCCGGTCATGGCTGATATACATACAGACGTACGGTGAAACTTACTGTGTTCAATAGTCATCAATATTTGATCGATCAGCTTATAACTTGGGCCGGCATCATCGACGCTTTCAGTAACATCATCGGAATATTAATTTTTGCCCCGGGAAACTGTCCGCGATGAATTTTATTATCACTAAGTTCCCGGCTGAATCCAAATTGGACCATTAGTTCCAAATTGATAACACACTGAAACGCTAGGGGGAGGGGTAGGGGGGAGGCTCAGGGGGTGATCATTTTTGTACCTCCACTTTTCGGTGATTTATACCAAGTACGTTTTCATTAAAAACGGGAACTTTAATGCGTGTATAATAGGTTCGTTTCCGATCAAATGATTTTTGATTGGTTTGCGAATTTTGTTTTGTTTTTACAAACGAATAATTTGATAGTGAAGAGGATAGTCCGATATTAATTTTTATTTTGAAGTTATTAAGCCTTCCACCGAAAGTTCCAAAGCCATTTTATGGGTGCAGAAAAAATCACGAAGAAACCGCATATCTTTAAGTTTACTTGCCGTTTATTTATTTATTTATTATTGCTTTATATACAACGTATATAGGTCTTAATGCCTGAGGCATTCTCTCTTAGTCAACCTATGGGTGGTGCAGAGAAATTAAACTAGGTGCATCAATAAATAATAATAAAATAAAAATTAAGTAGCTAGTAACGGGGTTGATCACGGGCAGGCAGAAGGACTAAAAAACATTTTTTTCTGGCTTTTGTTCTCCAGGAATATTGTTTGTGTCTTTGTTGAGTCAAACATGTTTTCATCTGTGGAGTGGTTTAACTGACAAAGAAGGATGCTCCGCTATTTGATACGATTGCAGTCTCCAATATAATACGCCATTTTCTAATCTTAAACTCATTATCAATTATTTTTTGCTTCTTAGTTGGATCGTTTATAAAAGCGTATCTTTTTAGTTTTTTAAACTATTATTTTTTGCTCAAAATTTGCTTAGACAAAGGCCTCGGCCATTTTAAAGTTAATGCGGTGTTAAATAGCTGATTAGTGGTTTTTGACGTCCATAAATAACGTTTTTGAGTGATCTCATATTAAATTTGAAAACTGCTTTAAGTCCTTATGAGTATAGGGGTATGTCTGTAGTTTACACTTCTGCTGGACCATCCCTACAACTTAACAGACAAACACAACACATAATATACAAAGCCATGTAATCCGAACCATTCCAGAACATTCCCGTTAGTTAATAGTTCATAATTTAACCGAATGGTCCGGCGATAATTGATATGTCTGCCCGTACCGTTACATAGCCATTGTATTGATTATCTGTTTGCAGTTAATTTCTAACTAACTTAGATAACGTTTTGATATGTGGTAATTGGATTGAGATCTTGATAGTTAAGAAGGTATAATTTAGTTACATTACTCACATGTGAAAGGCTGCCTGGGTGGGTACCACCGCAATGTCTATTTCTCCCGTTAAACAGCAGTTTAAATGCACTGCTGTGTTTCGGATGGAAGGACATTGTAGCCAGAGTAACTACCGGTCATATTGAGACTTAACATCCTATGTCTCAAGATGGCGAGCGCAGTGGAATTTTGCTATTGTTTATAAGCGGTCGCATCGCTTACCATCAGGCGAACGGCATGCTCGTCTCGCCATTCACTGCATAAAAAGAAAATAGGACTAATATTATATAGACTGCCTCGGTCGCATAGTTGTGTTACGTTTACAAAGCTAACGTCACGGGTTTGAATCCCGAGTCGGGCAAAGTGATATTGGATTTTTAAATTAATTATAATCCCGGAGTAAAGAATTTGTGCCCGATATGGCGAAAGGCTCGCCACCTATTACATTGTTGGATGGACCTGTCACCTCTGCCTACCCTTTCTGGCAAAAAGGCGTGAGTTTATATATATTTGTAATAGTATGCACGGTGACATTGATAAATAGTATTTAATTGATACCAAGTGTTTTATAGGGGTGGTTACCCTAGGTTATATTTAACCAAGTTTAACAAATATTGACTGATAGTTTTGTCAAAAATCGCGAGTTTCAAGAAATTTCAAGGCTCTTATTCATTATTCAACTCGTAGTTGTTTGAAAGAGGTAAAACATTCAATAACTAAAATTAGTTAAAAAAAAATCTATGAATAAAGCCAATAATCTTACAAAATATTATCAAATGTACCAAAATACTTAGACTATTATGTATCAGCTTTTACACATAAACTAACCCATTATCATACACTACAAAGTTAGGAGAATCTAACAAACAATTTAATTAGGTCAAAGGAACTTCCCGGGATCGAATCTGGAACCTCGGACGTGTTCGGTATGGTTCTTGCGTCCACGGAACAGGACGACTCAATTGTGTAATTAAGTTATACTCTGTACACAGACCTTGTCTCCACAATACACGATGTAAAGAAGTGGTTATTCTGCAAGCGGTATTGCTTAAATAATTTTGTACGTTGGTATTTTTTAAATATTGATACTAAATGATGTTTATTGATCCCCAGGAGTCAATGATAAGTCGCAAAAGGATCTATGATTATAGGTCGACTTTCAGTAGCTTGCGTTTTTTTGTTTATTTTTACTCAGCCTCACATTTTACATATTAGGCAAAAGAAAGTATGTCCAAATACATACATAGATTTACCATGTTACGCCGCAACGCAGTTGATATTCACACGGGCTTCTAAAGTATGTATAAGTTATCCAGTTGATATTTATTATCCCACTACAATCCTCCTACACGATCGATAATTCAATTAAGAGAGTATGGCCATTGTCCAGTACCCTATACAAAAGACTAGTTGTAATTCAGGGTACAGGACTAAAATAAATACAAAAAATCCCAGAAAGGGTAACTGATTACCCTACACCTCTGAAGGTGCCAGGACATCCAGATTTCACCTTGTATTTTCCGTCCCACGATGTGACGACGAGGGCGATAAGCTAGCCTTATCACCATATCGGGCATAAATTTCTGACTCCGGGTTGATAATGAATATAAAAAATCACTTTGTCCGACCCGATTCGAATCCTTGACCTCAGCTTATTAACCGCACTGTAGTAAAACGCCACAAAGATAGTCCAAGTTTAATAAATAGCTATACTTATTACAAAAATATATAAAAAATAACATTCAACAGTCATATACATAGTTCTGACCCCACACTTTGATCCAGTCTTGTGTCGTGGGTATCTGGAATTACGAGAGATTTTTTGGTCTCATAAACACCCAGACCTAAAATAAATATTTGCATGCCACACATACATTTCTTTCGGTTCTGGGATCGAACAATTAATTGATTGAACTAAAGGCATTTAGTTTCACAGGCGGCGTTTAACTGATTTCGCTACGCAGGCTGTAACATAGGATAAAATACTAACATAAAACCCCCGCTTTTCGCTAACATTCTCACCGCTCCCCTAGGCATTTGCAATGCTTGTTAATGTTAATAGAGAATTTGAATTCAACCGGCGATCGCTTTCCAGCTTACTGACTATCCATTTGGTGCATTACTGTATTTAATGCATATCTAATAATATAATTATATCGATGTTATGTGTAATTAGTCGTGCGTTTGGTCGGAATCGATACACGGCGCTTATTATTAAAATTAATTCGCGTTGCAAATTATTTGTTGTGATATTGCACGCGTTTGGATTCAATTTTGTATTTTACGCGTGGTTTTGATTGAAAATACTGTGAATTGTTAAAATATTTTAAAAACATATTATTATTAATGATATATTACATTTATTTATATATACTTTATTGTAACACCATAAAAAAGGAACAATAACAGATTAAATACTTAAAACTAAAGACATGGTAACAATTGGCGGCCATATCGCTAGCTGCGATCTCTTCCAGGCAACCTTTGGATGGACTAGATTAATATAATAAAGAACTAATAGGGGAGCACAGAGGACGAGATAAAAGAAAATTATAGTAGATGTACATTGAATGGATTGAGACTTGACTCTTGTGTAGAAAATATGATCTCCTGTTTTTAAGGCGACAGTAATCGTCATTTGTATTATAAAACTTCGCACGTGCCATATATTTGCAAACTTAAGTCCTTACGATTTATCTCTATTTAAAACGAATCATATTAGTACTACATTTATATGTAGTTACAAAATTAACAGCTACTAAATTCAATATCCCCAACTACAAGTTCAACAATGAGTTTTTTAATAAACTCAGAGCGTATCTATCGCAAAAACCGTGCCCGTGAGAATTGCTCAACGCAACGCCTATTTCTCTATGTATCAAAGTTTGTAGCGAACTAACGAGCCAAGTTCTTCAAGACCGACTCTGTGGGGTTTAACAAAGAAAAGTTTTGGCGAAACGAAACTGTCAGCGGCAGGTATCGAGGAGTTTCAGACCACGCGGTACGCAGTTTTAGGTTCTAACAAATAAATAGCTTGAAGAGACATCTTAGCAGGTCGGCATGATTGATGAGACCACAGTCTGATGCCATTCGATAGTCTATCTGTACGGCATTTGCACTTACCACCAGGTGCAATGAAGTCGCTGTGCTGTACCATAATAAAAAAAATACTAAGACTGCCTTGGCGGCGCGGCGCAGCTGAGATCTCGAGTTCGAATCCCGGGTCGCAAAGTTGTATTGGATTTTTCTGTTCATTATCAGTCTGTAGTAAAGAATTTGTACCTTGAGGAGGCTTACGCTCTATCACATCGTGGGACGGAACATACAGGCGAAAAAAACTTTCTGGAAAATAAGGCGTGACCTTTAAGTATCTATGTATGTATGAATTAACGAATAGGATTTTTCAGAGATGTCATTAACATAATGATGATGACATCGCAACATGATTTCCAATTTCAATATTCAAATTATTATTTATACACATATCCGAAATATTTACACAAGAGAGATGGTTTATACTCGTAAGTTGGAATGGGATGCGTTCGAGAGAGATGTATGTTGATCAAATACAAAGTTACAGTCAAGAGCATATCGGGACGTCAGAAGCACCTTTATCGGCGGAAATTCATGAAACTATGTATGAATGTGAAAGACACCAAACGGATGTGTCAGAATCAAGAATCGAGAGCAATGAATCTCGATAGCTCCAATTTTCAATCCTTATTGCCTTGACTAAAACATTTATTTTGTAGAACTCGCTAATAGTTTGCTAATTTTCTATTTTAAATAATCCGCCATCTTTTGCCGGCGGCTATCTTGGATTTAAAATGACGCAGAACGTATTAAATTAATAGTATTGTCATCAAAATAAAATATCAGATTAATCTGTCAACAGGGAAAGGATCAAACGTCAATTACTACATTTGATCAAAGCAGTAAACCAACAAACAGGGCAAGCTATATAAAACCGTATTATTAGCAAACTTTACCATGTCTCTTCAGCTATAACAAACTACAAATCTCCAATCAAAATATACAAAAATTCATCTACATTTTTGCGCATTTTACCACCGATTAAATCAGAAGAATCCTAAATTCCCGTACCGCGTTATCCAAGAAGATGGCTGGCCCGATAGTTGGGAAACTCTCCCGATTTGTTTAGAGTTTTTCCAAGGTGCAAGCTTCCAAGTAAATTGTTTTGCAACTAATATAAATTTTGTTTCGGTGCCGCCTCCGTGCGGCCTGTAACTATGACTCTGATAGTACACAAACACCTTGTAGTTTTATTCAATTTGCTTGGATTAATAGCTGATGAGGGACAGATAATGATTTTCGGAATAGTGCTGATAAATCAGCTCTCAATTTTTTCGTTGCCATGGCGATACGACCTGGCCATGTGCATAAAGGTGAGTCAAACGACCTTACTAGTACCGTAGTGATCACTTACCATCAGGTGAACTGCTGAGATGAGTTTTTGCCTATAAGCCTGTCTGAAAGGATAGGATAGGAATAATAATGTTCTAATGGATCTAATGGAATACGGCATCTAAGCTACTATTGCAGAACGGTTTCCCGTACAGTATAAGGGAGAGCTCTAATAAACTTTGTTCAAAGTTTTCATGTCTGCCACAATTTTCCTAGTCAATTTCAAATTCTCCAATTCCCAAGATACAGGCAGTGCCTAATTTGAAAACCTTGCAATATTCTCCTGACATAAAAATATTATTTTCAAATAAAGATTTATCTTATATTTGATTTTTCAATTGGTACACTTCTAATTTTATAAAATTTTACTGTAGAACTTTAGTAGAAATCTTTGAAATGCCAACCAAAAGTCCGAATTAAATGTAACATTTCAAATTGCTACCAAACCAAAACCATTGTCCCGTTAAACCATACCATTCTCAATAATCCTTCAGCTTAGTAAAAAGGCAAGAAAAATCCGATACAAAAAATCTAAAGTACAAATCCGTTTGAAAGGTATTTTTTCGTGCATATGCGAGTTATTCTCCATTCCAATTGGCATTCGGGAGAGCGTCTCGCGAACAACGCCTGAGTTTTTGCTCCTTTTCTACACTTACCGTCAGATTTCGACCACTGGATGCTACTAAGGAAACTCACGTGGAATTTTCGTAAATTTGTTATGAATAATTCGTGAGTTGGGCGGGCTAGTGGTGTAGCAATTGCACTGTGGAATATATCCTAAAATTGATAGCTGTTGAGGAAATTAATTTACCAATGAAATATTCTTGTGATTTTATCTGGACTGCATCTTAGTTACCATTAAATGTATTTTGGTTAATTGGTGAGGATAGAGTAAAAATATAGATTTGATAAATAACTGAATAGGTCAAATAACAGTCACATACATAGTCCTGACCCCACATTAAGATCAATTAAGTCTTTTTTATTAGAAACTACGAGAAACTTTCGGTCTCACAAAAACTTACTTGTGTACCTCGCAAATATTTGTCTCGGAGCGGTGATCGAACCCACAGCTTCTTATTTCGTAGCCGGTGTCTAAACAAGTGCTCCACAGAAGCTGTCAAATAAGTTTGAAGATCTGTAGACATTCTTATAATTGTCCCTAATAATCCGATTTTTTAAACCAGACACTTAATGGATTTGATTACCTACATCGATTAAGCAGATAACGAAATTAATATCTAAACTAATTATGTAAATAATAATATATCTAAATTAGGTCATAAATCACACATATACAACGTCGTCCTCAAAGCAAATTCTCTATTTCCTATCTATCTTTAATAAGAGGTTAAAATAGCTACTATGTCGGTTCAATTCTACGCTTTATTAAACAAAGATAGACATTTCAACACTTCTCATTAAAAAATCGAAACACTGAAAGTTTATGTTTTGTAATGGCGCGTTCACACAATCGTCGATGTTCGCCGATGATAGGCGATGACACGTTTGCGCATCATTGCCACAAATTTTGCGCACCTCGTTACGTATTCGAGCGAGTTGTCAATAGATAAGTCGTCAAAAATGGACGTCGATCGACGTCGATGCATTAGCGGTTGCCACGACATATATTTAAAAAGCGCGTATAGACACGATTTTTATGAATATATATATAAAAACCAAATAATACCGAGTAAACAGATAAGTAGAAGATGGTGGATGTTAAGAATTTACCGCAACATAACTAGGTATTTGTAATCGTAAAAACAGCGTTTTTTCTAGGGATATATTTTACACTACATAAGAAAACAATATGTTCTTATTTTCGCCCTTGAGTTGTTGTTGTTTTGAATCATCATTAACATTTCTGATTCCTTCCCGTTACATCCCGTCTTATCATGTTTCATTCGATGCCATACCTCAATCCTGTCCTATTTTATTCGCCTCATACTTTCTAGCATACCATCCACTTACATGCAAATAGAGCGTCGTAGATAGCCAGAACAACCCTTAAAGTAACTTATTATTTGGATTACGATTAATATCATGGTTATAAACACAAAATAGAAAATAATACATTATTCAAATAATTATTGAAACGATTATATTGAATAACAAGAAGATAGACTTATATAAATTACGACGGATATATTTTTTGAAATTCATTAGGATAAATATTTTGCCTTATAAACGTAATAGATAACGTAACTTTACCCGTTTACACAGCTCGCACAAGGCAATTGGTTCAGTGGTTTAGGCGTAAAAGTTTAACAGGCACTAGACTGTCAAACAAACAGAAGTGTTAGAGCCACGCTGTTGTCAGTTATTGCTCAGCATGAATGATCAACGTGAAGTAACAGCTTTTCCATTGCATTCGGTAAGTGAGATTGCTGGATGCCCAATGCTCCTTTCTTCTTCCCATCCTTTCTCCTTTCCACTCCTCTGCCATTTCATGGACACGCAATACATCTTTGATCCGAACGTTATGGATGTTCATGGGCGGTAGTGATTACTTACCATCAGGTGATTTGTTTTCTCATTTTCCATTAATAAAAACAGACAGACGACAGACAAAGAGTTTCGTTTGAATTTATAATATTAAGTAGACATAATAAGATGAACAGAATCAGAGCAGCACGAGCAGAGACATAGAATTAATTGGATTGATAGAATTGGCTGGTCGTAAAATTATAAACCAAATAACTCTGGTGGATGAACCCTTATTCATTACATGGCTCTGAATTATAACAAGTACCACTAATACCTGGTTCAAATCAATGGGTGAATTGGCTATGGTAGAATGCTGGTTTTGAGATGAGATGTCATAAATATAATGAAAATAATAAATAACACCCAACAGTCACGTACATAGTCCTGACCCCACACTAAGATCGAGTCTTGTGTCGTGGGTCTTTTCAGTCTCACAATACCCAGACCCGAAAGGAGTATTTGTGGGTAGAACAAACATTTCTAGCGGGGCGGGGATCGAACCCGCGACCTCTCAGTTCACAGCCGACGTCTAACCAACTTCGCCACGTAGGCTGGCATATGATTCAACGACATTTATTTTTCATTTTGGAAGTCAATCATTTAACTAATCGCAAAGCCCGCAATGCATTGTGTTTTTTAAAGCAGGTACTCATAAAACTCGTAGTAGAATTTCATAAAAAAACGAAGTTATTAATAACAGACATATTAATTGGATTAAAAACTTGAATTGGTAATGGACGATGAAGGTTTTTGGTCGTATATATCCACAGACGTCCACAGATGTCAATTGTGTCATCTTTGTCAAAAATATAAAAATATACGAAAATTATGATTATTTTATTTAGTATGGGGTGTAATTAAATAATAATGTACAAACAGTTTATTTAGAATTATTTCAATTAGTAATTGTGCTTTTTACGTACACTATATTGCATGTAGTGAGAATTGAACAATGGTGTGGAATTTTATAATAAGAAAATGAAACCGAAGAAGTTGCAGCAGGCAACTAGGTGCAGATACAGCTGAAACGCACGCGTGCCCTGTCCTATAATTCGACTTATTTATTTTAAAGTATTTTTTGTATATTCTTGTTTGAAATAAACATTTTCTGTACATCTATAATTTTATTTATTTTCTTTTAGTATATATTGTAGAAATATCAACCCGCAATAGCAAGCTAAAGTGGAAGTAGGCGGACCTTATCACAATAAATGAACAAATATTTTGAGAAGACCGGGTTTCTGTAAACGCAATGCACGTCATCGGCATAAGCGGAGTGATATTCATACAGATATAAATCATAATATTCAAATATATAGTTTAAATCATGTACAAACACTTATAAACTATGATACTTATTTCTGAATAGATTTCGTATTGTGATCAAACTGAACCAATTATTATACGGAAGTAACTGATAGCTCCGGAAAATGCTAGCTGTTGTTACTGAAACTTGTATTTCGATATTTTTTTAATGAAAAATTAAATTTCTATAGCAATACACTGTCACAAACCCGCGGGGCATGTGGCTAGAAATCCATAACTAGCGGATCGTCGACGATGACAGGCAAACATGGGTATTCTCACTTTACTCTCACTCTGATTACCGACAGTTGGCGAAAAACCCCGAACACGAATGTTGTAAAATTTTACCAGGGTTATAAGTTTTGGAACAAATCCCTAAATTGTGGGTGTATATCTTAATAATTTAATTGGTTCATTTTATGATAACGAGTTAAATTATCAGAGTCATTACACTGTAATGTGAGTTATTTAGTATTATAATAATATAAGATTAACAATAAAAATGCATTACAAAAAAAAACACTACACGAGTCAACATTATAAATAATTTGTTACTTATTTTAACATAAGCATAATTTTATTTACTATACTTCGCGGAACCGCTACATTCTCCAGGTTTGGGAATGAAAAATATTTCGTTAGCAACACTGCTTGATGTACACGAATATCGGCAATGAAAGGCAATAAGCCGTACACATTACCGTCATCGCCTATAGTTGCCGATGTTGGGCGATTATGTGAACGGGGCATAAGGGTTATCAAAAAAATGTGCATACATTTAATTTGAATTTAGAACATTAACATTAGAATTTGGAAACCTCTTGCCCAGCTATTTATAAATACATTCACCATATCTATTCCTCTCTATCTTTGTTCACTGAAACATAAAATGCATCTAAATATATATTGAAACTTCTAGTTATGGATAGATAGATTATAGAGAGCGGCTATAAGTCACTGAACAATGACACGATGCGTCGAAGTCTCACCTAATTATAATTTAATCCCATCTCGAATTGACAATTAATATTGTATTCAATACATACTGGCCGAGGACACAAATCAATGTATAACGGGTTAATCCTGATCTAATCTGGATAATTGACTGGGGTGGTTACGAGTAGGCATTGTCACTATACTACGGTAAACTAATGTTGCAGTGAGGTAGTGAATGTTGTGACTGTAGGTTGGCTTAGGTAATTATTTATTTTTATTTGGGAAACAGAACTATTACAATTAATCATAAATATATAAATATAAAATCAATCTCAATTTACATATAATATTTGAATAAATATGTCTTACTTGGTTAATAATTAATTTATAATCAATATATGTGGTTTTTTATTTTATTATTTCAATATTTGTAAAACTTATACAATGTACATTGTAATTTTTTTAAATTTTATATTGGCAGTACAACCCTATTCTATTTTGTACTCTGTGAATCGCGTTTATGATTAAATAATAAATATATTATATTATTGTTCTCAATTTCTAGTTGTGGTTATCTTATTTAGTTGTATAATCGTTTGTTATTCTAACCAATAAAAAAACATAATCCATCAAAGTTTCCACCAAAATTTAATACGTATTGGAAAAAAGTTACAGGAAATATTACATGTAAGTATGTAATGTTGTAGTTACAATTTATTGATGTCTCTTTTTATTAAATACATGGCCTACTTTACGTTTTTAATTAAATTAATTTAATGTGGACAAGAGCAACTGCAACTACTGCACTAGTAGAAGTACAGCTGGTATCAGAAACCAAGAGAGTTGTTGAACAGACTAGACGCCTTAAAAACCTGAAACAAGCATTTGTCTCAGTGCGGGGGTCGAATCCTTGTACTTTTGCGTTCCAAATTTTCTTATCAGGTGCGCTGAAATACTTGTTTCACTTATTTATTTTTATTAATCTTAATATCAAGAACTATTATTTTACTAAAAATATAATACGATAAAATATAAAGTATACTATTTACGGAAAATTCATCAATACCCATTAAGAAATAATTGATCACGTTTCACAGACTCCAAATAATTTTAAAATACGCTAACAAAAATGTACGAATCAAATTATTAATCACGTTAATGGCACATCCACAAAGGTGCTTGTAAATATTTCACAATAATCTACGCGGGAGAGCTTTTATAGAAATCCATTCGGAACAATGGTAGACTGCCAAAAACCCGCTGTCCGGCGTGGGGATTTTTTTAAATCACTGATTCTCTTTGTAGTTTTACAGAGTTTTCAATGGATTTAGCCCGCTCGCGACTCTTGACGGTAAGTGGTCGGGAAAGCCGGCAATACAGAATTCTTTGTTGTCCGTTATCTCTTTACATACGCGGCAATGTATCGCGCTCTGAGCCTTTGTTCGATGTACATTGCGTGTTGCGAGTCTTTTTTAGTTTTTCAATTTAAGAGTGAGTTTTTTGTGAGTTTGTTTGAAATTAAGTAGAGTAATTCGAATTGATATGAATTTGACTCAAAGATGCTTGTGAATCATTTGGTTATGTTTGCAGTCGTATAATAATATGGTATAACGGATATAACCTTATAACAAAATTGAAGAATATTAAGATTTCTTTCCGCTTTATATGAATATACTTTGTACGAGTAATATAGTATTAGCAGCCCAACCGGGCTAAATTGCTAGAATCAATCTAAATAGCTCTAAAGTGTAATATGCTCTGGAAATCTAATTTCACCTTTACTATTCATATTGCATATAAGCATTGATACGTCTCACAAATAAGGACGTTGAAAATTGCGTAGGTGAAGTCATTAATATTTAATTAAAATATGAAATGAATCCATAAAATGACATACATTATTTATATTCAGTCAGTTTTTTCCACTAACACCCGGTTCACAAGGCTGTTTTCGCCAGAGAAGAACGGGCAAGAAACTCTAGCGTTGCTCTTTTGAAATTAAGTTTACAATACAGTGATTATACAGGATTTGCAATTCAGAGCAGTTTATAAATAATTTATAATAATAATTAATTGATAATTATACTATATGGCTGAGTGTTATGTTTCATTGTTATGTACCTATTTATACTAATATACAAAGCCAAAGAGTTTGTTCGTTACCTCTAATCTCAGGAACTACTGGTTTGAATTGAACAATTTATTACTAGTATGGGACGTTACCCTCAGTCTGCTTGGTCTTAAGCATAGTCATAATTTCCAATGACGGAAACCACTTCAGAACTAACAATAAATATAAATAATAATTTCTGAATCAAAATGCTGAGCTACCTATTCAAAGCCGATAGTAACCGACGATATCATTTTCCAAGTTTACTATTTACAGATATCATCATCATCATCAGTCCATCCGCGTCCACTGCTGGACATAGACCTATGGCACGCCACTAGGCTCAATTTTCAGCTCATCGTCTCCAACCGCTACCAGCCATCTTTGGAATATCGTTACTCCACCTAATTTGAGGGTGTCCTACACTACGCTTGCCGAGGCGCGGTCTTCACTTGAGAACAAGTCTACCCCAACGCTTGTCGGTTCTCCGGCAAATGTGACCAGCCCATTACCACTTCAACTTGCTGATCCATTGGGCTATGTCGATCACCTTGGTTCTCTGTCGGATAACCTCATTTCTGATTATATCCTAGACACTGAGCATAGCTCCATAGCTAGTTGAGCGACTATGAATTGGTGAACGAGTTCCACTGTCATTGTACACGTCTCGGCACCGTATGTCATTACTGGTAAGACGCACTCATTGAAAACTTTCGTCTTCAGGGTATAGCAAAAGCATAATTGTAAATCCTCAAAGTATAATTACATACAAAATATGATTAATACACCGCGCAAACTGCCAATTTAAATTTCAAAGCTCTAATTTAAAAATAAAAATATATCTCATCTAATTATCTAAATAGGTAGCGTACAAGCGCAGTAGAACGGGTGTAGGTACGGTTCCGAGACCGCGGTCGCTGAGTGGTCCAGCACTCAGCGCGCGCTACACGATCCGCCGCTAAGCTCATTTCGCTCGCTTTGCTTTTATAAAACTGGGTAAATTCCTACACAAAATACACGGATGCGGGAATATTAGGATGCGCTTGGAAGAATTTTATTCGTATACCTAACATTAGGCATCGTATTCGGAAGTGTAGCAAGTCGAGATTGCAATGGATGGAAACGGTATTACGCAGAATTAATGTTTGTTCAGTTGAAAAAAAATCTTGAGTGAATGCTACTTTTTATTATTGCAATGATGATTTGGGCATGACAGTCGCCTGATGGTAAGTGATACGACCGCTCACGAACAGTAGTAAACCCAAAGAACAATTTGAATGACAAAGTTATGCTTGGCATTCCACTGCGCTCGCCATTCTGAGACAAAATATGTTATGTCTCTATATATCCAGTAGTTACTCTGGCTATAATGTCCTTCAATCCGAAACACAACAGTGGATTTATATTGTTGTTTAGCCACTACATAAAAAACAAAGAAAAACAGAAAATGTGTCTAATGACAATCAGCAAATCAAAATTTATCAAGATACCATTTGTACATCCAGACTCTATGCACATAGCCGAATTGCGCTGGCTATCGAATTATATTCATTACGTGCGTTAAACTGATCTAAAGCCATGTAGCTGTGCAAGCAGGGATATCGTGATGATATAAATACATAAACATGTCACATATATTATTGGAATGGTATCAATAGGAAGGTAAGGTATCAGTCCAATATAATTTACTGGTGGGCATGGGCCTCCTCTACAATCAAGATTACGACTGAGAGTGGTTAGGCCATGTAGTCCACCACGCTAGATTAGTGCGAGTTGGTCGTTTTTAAAAATTGTTATAAATGACTAATCACTTTTTTAAAAACAATAACACATTTAAATAAAAATACCGCATCCACAAGAATCGTAAATTTGCCTCCGACATCCCAGTGCAGCCCGCAAGCTGAATGAAATTTCAGTAATTTGGTAAAGCGAATGCAAGGTAGAGCCCCAAGTGAGATTTTCTTACAATCCTCGCTTTGTTTTGAACTCTATTCGGAGCTAAACCTTCAGTATTATTTCGGTGGCCCTTAAAATCGACTGTTTGCTGTTCTATTGTGTTATGATTGAACGGGAAATGTTTGTGCTTATGTTTACAGAGGGTTTAAGAGTGATGGTGGAATAATTGAACTATGAGGAATGTTGGTGCAAATTTTAGGTCTGATTGAAGACTGAGTATTTAGGTTTTGGGTTTGTCTTGGTATTAAACTCTTAGAGTTGTATTTGATGCTTGAGTTATTATTTATTGTCAAAGAGAATTTGTTTAACATTGGACTCATTGTAGCTGAATAGAGAGAGATAGAAACGAGAATGAGATTGATAGAATTGCTTCGAAAAATTACTATTGTAGTCAATTATGACTGATAAAATTTTGAAGTTTAATTATGTGAAATTTATATGCTACGATTATTTGTTTCCAGGTTGTATAATATACTGAGTGGTTTTTCATATTTGTCAAATCTCACATAAACGTTGGCACACGAATGAAAACGAAGCGAAATGGTAGTTATAATAACTAGAGATACGGAGCACCTAAAAATATCGAAAAATAATGCGTCGATATTAAAAATAAATACATATCATCTATTTTGGATAGCATATACATCGTTTTGTTAAAATAATAATTTAAACTATTACGTACCATAGCGTCTTTAAAAAAAAATAAACGCTATATATTTACCACCCTAATACAAAGAAACAAATAAAGCAACTTAAACTAACACCTGAATTCTTTTTTAGTCGTAGTTTGGATATAGCCAGTATAATATTTCTGTACGTAACCAAAGTAAATAAAGTTTCGATATGTGACCAATAAGAGCCAACAAGACGACATAATGATTCCATCTAACTTTTCCAGCGAAATTATCACACAACTCGACATGTAAGTTGCGTAATTGGCGATTCGTAAGGTCAAAGGTCAGAGTCGGCAATCAGTCTCGCATTTTCGTGGAAAATATCGTTTGACAATTTCCCGCGGGGTCGTGCGGTTGGATTACAGGTTTAGTGGATTTTCAGTTTCTGTCTGAGGTTTTAAATTTATTTTTAATGGTTTTGTATTTATTATTTTAGTATTGTTTTATGAGAGGGTTTGATTAAACGTGTTTGGGGGTGACACCAAAATACCGTTTGGGCATCTTCTGAAGTATTGGAATGGGAGGTTAACAGCTTTTTTCCTGATAAAAAAGGTAGTGATAACTAGGAATTATTTGTTATTGTATATCATGGATAAAGCTTTGTACGCTTGTAATTGGAATGTGCACATGCATATACTGTTTAATCTAAAAAAGGCGATTTAATGTTTAATGTTCTTTGTGTATCATTTTAAATAAATAAATACGAAAGAAATTTAATACCTAAGACCAGTACAATGCATTACCATACAATACTCAGTAAATATAATTTCTGATGAATGCTACATCTTTTTATATACACGATCAATATACCAACCAAAAAATAAGGAAAGGTTAAATATCTATAGCCAATACTATACCAATGTTCGCATTTAAGTATAGGCAGGGCATCAAAAATATACCTACAACAATACATAAAAGTATAAATTCCAAACCCGTCCGTGATGAATTCTCAGCATGAAATCCACTCCATACAAACCCTTATTAAACAAATCGTTGAAATAACAGCGTAGCGTACAACCCTCCAGTGCATTTCCTTCAAAGTTAAATTAGAGACAAGGATGCCAGGACCTTGCATAGTGCACGAGGTCGTTTCGACCCGGTGGCTACTACACGCCGCCCACCCAGTCGTAATAGAGAGTATTTAGGGTTAGAAAGGACACTTTGATTTAGGTATTTTTAATCTGTGTTTAAGTTTGAACAATAGTGTATGTTATATTATCTATACTAATATATAAAGTTGAAGAGTCTGTTTGTTACGTCTAATCACAGGAACTACTGGTACCAATTGAAAAAACATTTTTTGTTGGATAAGTTTATTGAGGGATGGATGCTATGGGCTATCATCAAATTATGACCTATAGGAGGGAAACAGTAGTGAAAAATATAGCAAATACGAGGTAAATTTATTCGTTTTTCGTCGTCCGATTGGTTTCAAATTCGATATCCTTTGATCCGATATTCTAAATTGAAAGTCGGTATTGAACATTTGGCCGCCGTTTTGAAAAGTATAACTGCACCCGGGCAGAGCTGGGCCGGACATCTATCTACTATGAGATATAATTTTTTATATCATAGATTAACTTTGTTTTTTTTTTTACAATTTTCTAAGTTTAGAATATTCATAGGGACATGTATTCTACTGCTGAATAAATAGATTCCTCAAAAAAAATAGAACTGTTGGAAGTGCCTCCATTTTTTTAAACAATCCATGAAAATTAAAAGAAATCGATGTGTTCTCATTATTCGATATGTAAGTAGACCACAAGTTTGCAAGGGATTTAGGCAAAAGCGTTTAAACATAACCTATCCAAAGGTGTTTATAATCATAATTACCACTCCCAATTTCTGTGTCCATAGATTACTTGCTGTCATGAGACATTCTAGACACACGAGTCATCTGATTCATCTCTTTTACAACACTTAACATCCTCTAAGAGTACACAACTATTTAGCTACAATAAGACTCCACAATTTCCCTTCTGTCTTCTACTCTATGCCCCTACCATGAAGCGACTGAGCGTTGCTACATTACTTAGCTGTAAACTAGAACCTTGGTCCTTGCGAGGCCAAGGCTGCTTCCGTGTATGTTCAATGCGTGCTGTGGAATAAATGGATTTTATAAAAGCATTTTTGTTTGCAATTAAGGCTATATTAGCGTAGCATTCACATTTTATTAAAACATTCTTGATATTGTTGTTCAGTTAATTTCCGTTGAATAGTATAAAGGAGTGTCGTGATAAGCCAATGAGTTCGGTTGGAAGGACATTGTAGCCTGAGTAACTACATAACAAATTGAGACTGCCACCTTATGTCTCAGGATGGCGTGCGCAGATGATTATCAAGCATTGCTTTATAATTCAAGGTGACGTTTGGTTTTGCTACTGTCCATGAGCTGTCGTATCGCTTATCATAAGGCGATCGGCATGCTCGACTTTCCAGTCATTGCCACATTCAAACCCTGGGCCAGTTGAAAGCCGCGTCTGTTCACCAAAAGTGGCCTTTTGCACAAAATAAACGTATACATGCTACAAAACCGTAGTGGCATCTTCTAGTCCACCTGCCTTATTCACGCCGCGTTCAAAACTAACCAAAATAGTAACACCATTGTCATTTAACCGTAGAAATTTCACTACTATCCATAATATCGTTTGTGCTAAGAAAACTAAATATAAAGGGTCGCAGGCATTCATTCAAGCCTCCACTTAGGTAAAAGTTATTGAAATTTTATTCACGGCTAAAAATGTGCAAACCTACATAGTCAGCGAAAAATCCTAACGTACCAAAATATAAAATGATTGTCATCCCCAATAGAGGGTGCGACCCTTGCTCTGTTGAACAAAAACACCTTTTTTGTCTATTTCACAAGAACTTCATCTCGTGTGCCCAAAGGTTTTAACTTCAAGTACAAATTAAAAATGGTTTGGGTGGTTATTATCGGTTATTTGGTGACATTTATGGGTTATGAGAATTTTTGCAAGGTTTTTTACACTGTAAAATACATACTTTATATAATGCCTGTGTCGTATAGAGGTGAGCAGAGACTATTTATCACTGCTGAACCTTATTCTTGGCCCATATAAGCTTGAAATATAATTATGATTAAATAATTAAATAATAAATAATACAATCATCAACAAACTAAAACCTTTAAACATATTTTTTTTCGAACACTTAATAAAAGTTAGATCAAAAGCTTACTCCGAGATAAAATCCGTAAATAATAGTTTTATTTCAAGACTTAATATAATTTAGATAAAGCATTTAATTTTAAAAATAAACTTTAGAAGGTTAAAGATTATCATTAGCTTCTTTTTGTCTATTGCGCTGTTTCTATTTACTGTTCCTTTCAATCTATCCAAAGGCTGTCTGGAGGAGATCGCCGACAGCGATAAGGCCGCCACTTGTACTATCCACAGTTAGTTTTCAAGCTTCGTACTCGTTTTTTTAAACTTTTTTAATGTACACTGCGCAATAGTGTATATGTATAAGAATAATAAGATATTTAAGTCTGGAAATTTAAATGAGTTTGTAATAATGAATTTAAATTTCTGAGTAGGACATAAAATAAAACCATAATTAATAGAAATACTTTCGAAAATATACTGAAGTATAAACTATACAACAATTTAATAAAATATTTAATTCAAGCAAATAAGTAAAAGTGAAAAATCGCAATATTAATAATAGTATAACGGAGAAGGAAAACATCATGAGAAAACCTTCATACCATAGCGAATTTGTAAAAATGTATCCATATAAATAGGTGATATAGGTACATACCGTTATGTACCTAAATTATATGGCCTAACCAATCACAATCGTACTCTCGATTACAAAGGAGGCCCGTGCCCTGCAGTGGGACGTATATGGGCTGATACAGTACCATACACTACAATAGTAATAAAACACTTTGTTAAGAGACATAATCTCGAACACATATCGAAGTTTCGAGAATAGCAGTGACATTCCTCCCTCGTATTACTTACACCTTTCGCTAATGAGCGAGATATTTTTTCGATTTTCAGCCAAAACAAAAGGAGGATATTTTCGGCAGATCAGGTACAACCCCCAACCCTCCAAAGGGGTGCATTCTCCGATGCACTGAGAAGCGATTACGTGACGCGGGGTTTCATTAAAAGTGTAAAATATTTTAATGGGATATAAGGGTTGTTGAATATTTTTCGGCATAATGACATCGGGATTGTGCCTACATAGGCTGAGAAGTGAGTGGAGTAAAGACTTGAATTGGGTGGGACTTAAAAACTTAATATGTTTTGTACGATAGGAATTATAATTATTTTTCTTACTGAACTTCGATGATAAAACCTAACCTTGGGCCCTACTATATTCATCTGAAACGAAGTTCGAAACTTCGGATGATCTAAATCTATACGATACGAATGTACCTACATATACTTATGGTCGTTATTGACTTATGGTCGTAACCATAGACTTATGGTTACGATGCACGTTATAAAAATTCGATCTTTTACAGAGTAGATACATTCGTATCGTATAAAAAACTTCGATCGTCCGAAGTTTCAAACTTCGTTTCGGATGAATATAGTACAGTAATATAGTATTTACAAAGATAGTTAAGGTGATCCCTGAGAAATTCACGGAGTTAAACTGGATGGATATAAATTTCTTAAAAATACCTTTGTAGCCCCATGTTACAAAAAGCAATGTTCAGGCTCTGTTGAGTTCTGGTTCGAACGACATTGTTGCCAGATTAACTACTGGACATATTAGGACTTATCGTATGTCATAAGATGGCGAGCGCAGTGGAGTACCAAATTCTTGGTGTATTTTGTTTTGGTATTGTCCATGAGCGGTCGTATCGCTTACCATCAGACTAATGACATGCTAGTCTCACCATTCACTCCAATAAACAAAATGTTCGTCAGTTTATCAAAACCATAAAATAAAATCCCAACAGTCTACCTAATGAGCTCACTATTCACAAAGCACTTCAGGAATATACAAATAGAAAAGTGGTTTCTACACAGTGTTAGGTGGGATTGTACTCGGCAATTAAGCAGATTGCATTTATATGGGTTTCGCATAAATCAGGGATCCGCTGCGTTCCGTGTCGGGATGCGAATTCCCCGAGGATCGGGCCACGGGTACAGCGGGTTGGCGGAATAGTTTTTGAATTAAATTGGAGCATAAAGTTTTTTTAAATTTCCTTTTGTACGGGACGCGCCGTATGATAGCATTAGTATGTAAAAACTGCAGTATTGCATACGGTGCGTCGTGTTACAATTCCGCTAAGTTAAGGTAAGCCAGTGTTAATTTGAATATAGCATCAGTAACACTCTTCGGGAAGTTTAATTTTATCAGCCTCGAAATTAGTATATTACCATTGTAGGAGATCATATCAACCCTTACACCTTTGAAGGCAGATGAGCTAGCGGCCTGCCTGTTGGTGAGCGGCTACCGCTGCTCATGGACCTCTACAGTGCCAGGGGGCCAGAATAACAAAGCCACTGCCTACCTAGAAGGGTATAAAGTTCGAACTGGGTTCTGTGTACCGTACCTTGGGATAAGTCTATGTCTGTTGGACTGCAACGGGCTGATGATAATTATAGTTTAGTTCAGAGCATAGTGTCAAGGCAGGGCGCAATTTGGAGCACAGAAATGGTTGGGCGCCAGTGGTTATTTAATTTCTGCTTCATTTTGGATGTGTTTAGAGGGTCCATAGATAACGGAAGGTGCCACCGCATCATGTCTAGACTGGTTTAAAAATGCTTACTCAAGACAGACTAGTTTACTCAGGTCTCCGTTTGAGATACAACCAGCATTGTACAAAAACTCTCATTTGAGAGTTTTCTATACCGGAGTAAGCTCTTTTAACAGCTTGCATTTTTTTTAACGATACCCTAAATATTTCCTTTCACTAATCTCAAATAAAGTTACATACACCAATACGTATACCTATATACTATAGTATAATTTTTACTAATTGTATTGCGGATTTGGTTTAATTTTTACGTTTTATTTCAATGTAACATTCGTGTCAATCTAAGAAACCATGAAGGCTCAAGAGTTATATTAAAAATTAAATTAGGCACTTTAATATAAGCGGATAACCCCGCCGTCTCTATAACCCGAAGACGTAGTCAGCTATATGTCTTCGCGTGATTTACTTTAACGTAATTAACGCATTTCGTTGTAGACATTTCGGTGTTCCCCGGGGACTTTGCCTGTCACGGGCCGTCTGCGAAACCGATTTGCGATTTCTTATTTTATTACTAACGGTTTGAAAACACCGCATGAGACGTTAAATTCTCCTGTGGTTTTATAAAGACGTCTAAGAGTGATATTGCTTTGAGAAAATTGTCAGGCCTTTTTATATGGTTTTTCTTGCATATTATTTTATGATCATGCACAACCTCTCATATTGACAACCAGTCTATTGATTCTGTAGTTAACTACAACTGGCTTATCTTTAAATATATGAAGGTACCTCAACGTATTTTTTAGGTTCTTCAAATTAGGTACACACTTGCAAATCTCAAGCAACGTAACAAAGAAGTAACACCTTCCAGCTACTTAATTCACATAACATTTAACATGACTACAATCCGTTTCATATCATTTATTAATTCCTTACACACGCAATTCAGAGAACTGGCATATTCGCTGGGTGCGAAGTATAAGGTGGGGGAACCACGAAACGATCGCAGCGCGCGTCATGGCCAAAAAAGGAACTATCGGTGGCGGACGCTGTCACTTTTTACTAGCGAGATTTACGTTTTTAGTAAATAAAGATGAGTCACGAAGCTTGCTGCGTAGTTAATTGCAAAAACAATGGCAGAAATAGTGATAAAAAATTCTACAAATTTCCACAGGCAAGTTGGAAACGAGAACAACGAACAACGGACGAGCCGCAATGTGTTTACACCTGCAGCTCTGATTGTACACACAATCACATTTGGCACTCGTAATATGACGGCTAGAATCAATCTGTAAAAAAATAATTATTTCGTTAACATCTACTAATGGTGTAATATATTACGTACTACATCAAAAATTGCAAAAACAGTAAACAACTGCTAACATTCAACGATGTTTTGTATGGCGTTGATGTCACTGAAGTTTGTCGAATAACATGTGCTTCAATGGTGTGGATCATAGCATCTTCATATTTAATTTCTTTCACATCTTGCACGTGTTGAGCTAAAACTAATTGTTTTCCTTTCAATGTTGTTTGTGGTTGGAAAATGATGTCGTGTGTGATTGGTCGGAATCCAGTTTTTATGATTAATTTGGCCATGTTTAACTGAAAATACATAAAAGGATGGATTATTGAGAGCACAAGCACTCATAAATAATCGTCTGCTATTTATATGAAATGCATTATTCGATGAAATTTGCTTATTTCTTTACTTATTTCTCATGACGACAGCCATGAAAAATCCGTAATGTACTAAGCGAAATCTATTGATTGTGCCATTTTAGACGAAAAATAAAAAAGACTTACCTTATATAGATTTTTTTTACTTTTTATTTTATTTTATTAAATCTTTGGGAAACAGACAGAAAGTAACAAATATGAATAATACAGGAGAATAAAACTAAATCCAGTGATGTGAAGTTTAGAATATTTATTGGAATAAATGTAAATTACAATATTTAATTAAAATTGTTCGTTTGTAAATAACTCGTCGTAATGACAGCCGGGCATTTGACATTTCGGAGACCACCGTAGTTGCAACCGCTAGTTGGCGCTGTCGTCGCGCACCCGGCGAATAAAGTCATACCATACGTACGTTAGTGTACGTACACTGATGAAATCTAATCACACCGACCCATTGTATTGTTTGATTCATTCCACAACGGGCGAGTAAATCAAGAGGAGATTGTGGCGGTACGGGCTGGGCGTAGATACGGCAGATTACGCCGCTTCTATCGCCATTATACTTCGGTAATGTGTGACCGAGGTGCGCCGAAATATGGCAAATATATGCAGGGTACTGTCGAGAAGAGAGGTGTCTTGTTTAGTCATTTTTGGACGATAGTGTAATAGTTTGATTGTTATGTAGGTAGAGTGATTCTTTAAAAGGTATGTTAAGACATAATTTGGATTTTAAGGTGTTTGAATTTAATCTATTAATTTTCCCAAAAAAAATATTCGATCTTAGAAAAAGATCACGCACATCTGCAAAATTCTTGCATTAATTAACTCTCCAACTCCAAATTTTTTTTTATTTAAATGACAATTTAACTTTGCAACTAAAATTAACTTAGGAAATTCTACCGTCGCGTTCAAAAACGAGACGTCAAATTAACCATCCCAATCCTTTTTAAATTAAGTTATCCTAATAAAATAAGTTGTGTTATGAGAGGAAAATTCCCTTTTGTGTGCTACTGTATCGGCTACTGACATGGTAATATGGGAAGGAATAAAAATGCAGAGGACGCCGGCTGGCCGAACTAGGTAAATCATACGCTATAATTTATGAAGGCCACCTTATATGTTATCTCAGTGTTTGCCCACTTGACATGCTCTTGTGTAAAAGTACTTATTAGATACAAAAAACTACCTGTAAACAAATTAAAAAGTAAAATTGGTGACTGTTTCCAAAGTGTGAATTACGAAGATACTGAAGCACTTTTAGATAACATATAGAGTTATAGAGTTAGTTACTTAAAGTTGTAGTTAACTTATAGTTAAGTTATTAAAGTTGTTTTTGTTCATCCTTTCAAGCACATTTTTTACTTTCTTAATATTTTCGTTCACAGTTATGGCAAAATACAATTATTTAATTAAGCATACATACCAAGTAATTCTAGGTCAGTCTACACAGTTCAACAACAATACATAGCACATACTCTCAACATGAATAGTCTGAAAACAGTATGACGTTTCAGTAACAAGGGACGGACATAGAATTAAGCTAATCTTCTAGATCTACCTCTGTTACTCCATTTCGGAATTATGTAATATAATTATGAACACTATTTCTCTATCGTGACTTTACATTATCTTGTATATTATATAGAGTTGAGGACTTTGGTAATGTAGACGTGGGGTGTGATTTTAACGCACATAATCGTCTTGCTATCTTTCTTTCCTTCCCACTCTTCTCCCGATTTGATGATTTTGATTTTATGGTCCGGCAGCATACCCACAATCCAAGCGTTGTGAATGCTCATGGGCGGCAGTGATCACCACCAGGTGACCTGTTTGCTCGTTTGCCGGACCTATGTAATAAAATTATAAAAGGATAAGATTTGGATCTAGAAAGGTAAGATTGAAGAGAGTGAAGAAGAAGAAAAAAAAACTTCAAGAGACACATGGAAAAGTAATAAACCGATACATTTTACGATTGACATTCACAACCACGAAATTACAACACTGCTGATCAACGCTATGGCATAAAATAAGTGTGACATCAGGAAAGACTTGAAAAAGCAACACACTATTTAGTAATAGGCTAGTGTCATTCATTTTTATTATCATTTATATTGAAAGTTTACGTTATGCATAATCATAATCAGAAAAAAATATTAAAATCCGTATAGTAATAAGCAAGTTAGAAATATATGAAAGCTTAAGGTAGGAGTAATAGAAAAGGATGCAGCATCCAGCACGCATAATGTGACGTTATCTTCTGCTGCATGCGAAAGAGAAAAGGAGTATCCCCACCGCACTATTAAAAATATGAATATCTCAGTCATTTTCCAAGCAATGTTCTTGCTGGTTTTCAATTTTATGTTTTTTATAAGCGATACTTTTTAGAAACTATTTACATAATGCTCAAAATCCAAGGTTGGACTCAACCCTATTACCAACATTTGGTTGTAACACCTCGATACAATTACAATATTTCCTCTCGCACCATTTCAAATTAACTCCATACGTGACTTAGAAATTCCTGTTAAATTATTCATATAAATAATCCTTTAACACGAGTTACGCCGTACGTGCCGGTCTCTCGCCGTGGTTAATTATTATTTTAATTAGACACTACACTTTCTAACACTAACTTATCGAACTGGCGTTTGTAAGGGATTAATGGTTATAGTTTTGGGTGTATTCTTAGAGGATAATTATATAATTTAGTCCTGTCTGCGGTAATAAGACGGGCTTTTTCCTCTTCTTTACTGGGGAAAGATATCATAGCTTAATTGAATGTCTACAAGGAATTTAATGGCATAAGTAGAGTACACCAGCTTGGAGGATGGAAGGTAGCGTGGCATATCATATCGTTTTTATTATATTTTGTTGATTTGTCTAGATTTAGAATGATGATTTAATTAGGTTTAAGAATTTAAAATCAAATCAAAATCATGATATTTCTGATTCAAATTCGTCTTTCACGAAATCTTTTGAATCATGAATTTAATGAATGTAATAATTGGAGTATGTCGATTAAATTAAATTAAAATAAATAAAAAAGTGGCGTCTATGGGACATGGACGTAATGTAAGGTTGTAGGTACCCAGTAGGGAGTCTTATACGAGGTCAAATTAGTAATAGAACAAGAGTCTGTGGCCGCCAGACTATAAATTACTGGATGTCCTAAACTTGATTTGGTTATAGATAAGTAGTTTGATAAAAACTCAAAATCTATACCAAGACTTTTAATATAAAGCTGATGCCTATTAGCTTTATATAGCCTATTATTCTTAAGTACATTTCAAATTGTTTTGTGCCAATTCTAAAGACGACTCACGAAAGAGTGCTAAAATCCCTAAAGACCCATTTAGACCGGGACAGTTTCTCGCCTTGAACATACAATTATAATAAGTAAAGCATTTGCGAAAATGCGATAACTTTATAGTGATTATCGCATGCGATATTATTATACGATTCTCGTGAAATCAGGCGTGAAACTATATCCGGATTAAAAAGAGCCATCATAGTAGAAAAAAAAGAACTGCCTAGAGATTTCACTAATGACAGTAACACAGATTCGGACAGATGTCGACGCTGATTTTTAAAATACTGGTTCCATATAGTATAAATACAATTGATAATAAATGAATTTGGTACAACAATCCCTTTAGGGTTCCTCACAAATAAAAGACAATGAATAAAATAAATACACCTAACAGTCACAAAAAGTCTTGACAGTTGACACCACCATTTCACACCACACTAAGATCTCGTCTTGTGCCGTGGGTATCAGGAACGAGAGAATTTTCGGTCCCAAACATCCAAAACCAAGATAAATTCTTGTGCGCCACACATACATTTGTCACAGTGCGGAGATCGAACCCGCGACCTTTCAATTCACAGTTGACATCTAACCAACTACGCCACGGAGGCTGTCAATCACGCCCGACAACATTTGCACACAAAACCATATAATTAAAGAATAACACCAATTAATTAAGCTAAAACAGCCACGTGTACGAACGAGTGTCGGATGTCTGAGTCGAGTCTCCGAACGGCAGCCGAGTGTTTGGAAAAGAAACACCGAACCGTTTTAAAGTATCACACCAGATGCGATTAAATTGGAAAACATTCACTCAATTTCCTGGCCGAGGGGATGCCGGTGTAAGCATTGTGGAGCGTCGGCAAAAAAGTCGACAATTTTCAGGACTATTCTTTGTGTAAATAAATATACATTCGTATAAAGATACATTCGTATCATATAAAAAACTTCAATCGTCCGAAGTTTCAAACTTCGTTTCGGATGAATATAGTAGGGCCCTAGGTTCGTATATGGTTCACAGTGGTCGAGAAAAAGCTGAATGCATTAATAATTTAAAAATATTATGACCATTAGGTGGGTCATAATATTTCTCGTAAAATTATACACTGGTATCAACTGTTACATTCTTACTTTTTGTAACTCAATCTTGAAATGCTACCTTTGGAAACCTTTCGAGACATTTTAACTAGCCGCAGACTAATTTTCTCCTATACTATTCGAGCAACGGCGTCATTGCACCTAAAGCTAAGCTCAGTCTCTACGGCCGATTATTATCACATTCAGCATGCATATTTATTTTTGATATAATTTTGCCAATTTTACCATTCTCAGATGAAATGTAATGAAAATAATTTATTTAATCCATTAAGATGTTCTACGTACATCATTTAGATTCAGTCATTTGTTTTATCAACTAACCGCTTCGGAAAGCGGTTTTCACTAGAGAATGGGCAAGAAACTAATGTTGCTCTTTCAAAACCAGTTTTAAATTTAGCATTTTTTTACTTCTTTAATGTATTTTGCGGACTGTACCCCGGGCGCACGTCGCGCTCCGTCGCCGGGTGCAGTCAGACAAACCGCGGTGAGTGGCCGATAGTGAGACTTATGTATTTGCTGACTCCACCCTATCCGCAATCTAAGGACTCCACGTTTTTACCTTTTTAAATTACTCAGCGCGAGTTTCCGCTGACTACGTGATTTATTTCATTTATATCAAGTTTCGTTGCTCGAGCCGATTGTGTTGCAAGTTCTTGTTTGTGGTTTGGTTGCGAGTTACGGATTTTGTTTGATTTACTTTATTGTACGGATGTATAGAATCAATATTCTATAGTCACAATTGACTTACTTGCTCTTATCACAACTTGAATTGTTATCATATACGTCCCAATGCACTGCAGGGCCTCAATTAATTATAATGATCAATACACACACTGCATAAGTTAAGAGGTGTGCCCTGGGATTTGAAGCTGCGATCAACATGAACATATCCGTTACCAACAGGCCACCACACACGTAATATATAGAGCATAATAATAATATTATTTATCATAAATACTGCTAACCATAAGGGTTCAGCATAGCGGATGATTAGTCAAATTAATTTAAATCTATTTCAATGCAAAATTGTTTATTAAAGAGATTTAGAGCATCAAATTCATTTTATATTCGAAAAGCGTATTCCAATGTCGCCTAATCAAAATGAACGAGCAAATTATTTTCAATTATAATTGCTCGTATTATTTGAAAAGGCGCCTATTTTCTGTTATGGTAAAATGGTTTTTATTGTCCGTATACAGTTTGCTATGATTTATTATGAAAATATTTTAATTTTTCCTTGTAAGTTTAATAAATACCCTTTATGTATTTTATAGATTATTTTTATACTGGTACAAAAAGAGAATATCTACAATTTAATAATATGATGTTAAACGCGGCCCAGGCAGAGTGTTTGGCTTTGTGATTATCTTTTGTCACTTGGCACAGGTTTCTTTTATGGCAGCTTAATATTGATGTAGATAATATGTAATCAGGATGATCCAAAACGCGAAACATAATTAGGTATGTCATTTATAGGTCCATAACTTATGTATGCCTCTGTTTATCCTATTTTTAAATCCATCCTATGGTTGTCTGTAAGACATTGCCTTTCAGCGATAAGACCGCCAATTGTACTTTTTATGTATGTGATTTCTGTTTGTATTTGTTTTCCTTTTGTGCAATAAAGTGTAAATAAATAAATAAATATACAGTCGTCACAATATCTACCAGTAAGATACCGAAATAATCCATAGATTTGGGCGTTTCAATTTTCAATAATTAATTCTAAGTTAGGTGCGCTGTAGACTATGAAAATATGACGTAATGCGGTTCTATTTTCAAATATTAGTTCTAAGAATTTCCGCTTGGTGCGCTGCATTGACATTTCAGTTGATAGATCATAACAGTGACGTCATAAGCTGGTCGGGTTGGTTAGTGTTCGGTGCTCTTCCCCGCAGAAGGTTATTTAATATTTCCTCCAATAAGTACATAGTTGGGTAACACTACGGCGGCAGCTCTCGCACAATGTTCACTGAACCCTTTCCACTCAGTTTCATAGACTAAAAATACGAGTATATCCGTTGTAGAGGCGACGCTGCTGTATAAATACTGTTTTACCAGCATTATTATTGTTTATAAATCTATGTTACTACTCTTTGTGTGTTTGCTAATTTTATTAATTTTGCCTTTATTTGCATCTAGAAATCCGTCAGTGATCAATTAATGATAAACGGGTTATCAAAACGGTAATATAGACACTATTCGCCTTGGTATTTTTTCCCAGATGGTAGAGTGGTATTATTCTTATTGATGCTCTGACATGAGGACTTCAGTAGAAAGAATGCATTTCCAATTATTTATTTTTATGTAACAATAATTGTATTACTATGATTAGCGTCAAATATGAGTAAATAGCTAATATACGATCGTAAAATGAACATCCAAATATTTCTTTATAGTCTACAAAATTTTCACCAATTCCCTAGCAGTCTCTTAGAGACAACCCCCTAGTCATGCAACTGTTTTAATCTATATCGCATCTACAAACTATCGGAATAGTCTATGGCCCCTACAACGTAGACATAAGCGGATTACCATACTCGTCTACCACGAACTAAGCTTGGAGCTAATGCAAAATTATTTAATATAAATATTGAATAAATAGCTATTTAATAATAATGGGGGTTTAACGTATCGTTTTATTGGAAGTGGGCTTATTCATTTATTGGACAATTATATTGAATGGTTTGTATGTATTGTTTGTTTGTTTTTTCTGGTGGTTATGTGAATAGGGATGTGAAATGAGATATCATAGGTTGGGTTTCTTAAATGACAATTATAATGTTATGTTTGTTTATTATTCCGAAGTCGATTATTATGGAATTCAAATTTTTGATTCCTTTAGAGTATTTCATAGTACAAATATTTTATTGCTATGGAAATTCTACATGTGGAAGCTGAATTTTAATATTGTTCACCATTTTAATGATCTGTCGAAATAAATGAACCAAGTGATTTTAGGATTATCTGGTGAAATAAATACTAAAAATGTTACGCGAAACTCAAATACATACATGTACGGGGTCTATCAAGACTGTTACCGAAAACGTAGCTGGTTGATATACCCGGTATTACTGAAATTAAAGATTGGTTTTTATATTTCGTCCAGAGTGAAGAATACTAACTGTACAGACAAGTATCCCGCCGCCATAGACTCAGCAAATCTTTTACCGGATATTATCTAATCTAATTCCGATTCGGGAGATTTCCTCCCTCTCCCCTCTCCTCTTTCCCCTCCCTAAATCTCCCCAAGTCAACGATCAAACCATTCACCTCCAACATTTTTCTCTGAATTGCGTCACCGCATAAATACGTCAAAAACGATTTTGAAGTAAATTATTTAGCGCGGCCATTTTTAGAGCCGTATGTGTTCATGTTCACGACGTCTGCAGTGACGGGGACAGGCAGAGAATGATTAATACCGCCATTACATGTAACACGTACATACTTTAGCCGGGCTGTCAGTTTTACGTTTTGTTTTTTTGTATGCATTGTTTTTGGCACGTTTTTGTCGGATTTTTTTGTTGGAGATCTGTGGCGGTTTTGGATTGATATGTTTTGGGATAATCGATTGAGGTTCTTGAATGTTGTTGGGTTCAATTGTAAGGGTATTTTCGGTTCGGGAAAATTAAGCACTTCTTTATTAGATACTTGTAAAATGTATTGTTTATTGCGTTGAATGGCGAGACAAGCAAGCGGTAAATGCGTATGGATATTTTTGTTCTATATTTTAATTTTCTTTGTTACGAAAATATCTAGGTATACTAAACAGATATAATTCTCAAATACCCGTGACGGTATAAAAAACAGCACCTACCTAGGTTTCCTATTCTGTGTAAGTTTGTAAATAAAATTACGCTCTTACAGTACATTAACTTAAACACTGTAAACAGTGAAATTAATAGCATAATCTTTCATCAAATTAATCGCACTCAAGCACCAACACATAAACTAAATTAAAATAAAAGCACCCATACAGAACCACTAACAATTAACATAAAAACCAATAAATTAACTGGCGAAGTTTTTCAGAACAGAAATACTGAAACATACGATGGTTGTGCTGAGGTTATGAATGGTCTTGTGTCACGGCACTTTATCAAACTCAGGTTAAAAGAAATAATGAAACGTTCGCTTTGATCTCATCGCGAGCGTGGATTTGTTTTTCGTGTGTTTGTTAGGTTTTAGAATGAGGTGTTTGGCAGTGCGAATTTTATGATAGCGTAGTGTGATGAACATAATATTAAGTGAACATAACCATTCTTAAATAATTAATCATAAAATGACCTTTGTTGGAATCCAGAAGATATAAGTATACAGGTATAACATAATATTATACAGGTACAAAAAATATAGCAGTAAAAAAAAAACATTTTATTACATGCGCTTAATATCAACATGAAAATATTCACATGGAAACCACTAAATGTCTTTGATAAAATTGGACATTACATTACAGTTTCGATCTGTATCGAAATAATTGTCCAATATCCTTCGTAAATCTAGTAATGAAAATGTTTATTGAACCCATAAATTATACATTATTTAGATTAAGAACTTATTTCTTTTTTCACTACCTTCGGGTTCACTAGGTTCTTCCGCTAGAGAAGAACGGGCAAGAAACTATAGCGTTGCTCTTTTCAAAATAAGATACAATACAGTGATTATACAGGTGTCGTATATTAGTTAGAATTCAGAGTAGTTAATTTAATACCTAGTAACTATTGGATATCTCATGTCTAGTATAATATAAACTGTAAAAATAGTATAAACTGTAAAACCTACATTTATCAGTAAATATCCTGTGGCTCATATTGTTAAAAAAACTTCAATTTAGCTAACGCCGCGGGCAGACAGACTCCACGTAACACAATAAAGTCATCAGTACGGGCCGCTGGGTATGAATTATCTACCAAATAACACATTAATAAATACAAAAGTAATTCTGTATGTTTGTTACTTATTTATGAGTAAACTACAAAACCGATCAGAACAAAATTTACGTGAGGATAGTTCTAGGAACCGTGGGATTACAAAGACTACTACCTATGTTAAATTATTAAATTCAATCCATGACGATAAATGTGTGTTAATGAATAATCGAACCAATCTGAATTTATGAGATGTTTTATGTCTTTATCAAATTTATAATAGTCACATCAGCAGCAACACATCAATAGCATTTCAAATATTTAAGACAAAGTAAACAAAATCTGATATGTATGCCAATTTTATGAATGGGTTCTAGAAATGAGAGAGAAATAAAGATTGATAGAGCCATTAGCTCTTTAACCCTTGTTTGACCCGGTCCTTTAGAGAAATCTTTGTGATTTAGATGTATTAGATGTATATTTTAATAAATTATATACGTACATAAACTCACGCCTATAAACTTTTTGCCCAGAATGGGTAAGTAGAGGTGCTAATTATAGGACACCCACTATTCGTCTTATGTATTCCGTCCCATGATGTGATAGTGAGACTATAGCTATATCGTGTACAAATTCCTGACTCCGGCTGAAAATGGATAGAAAAATCCAATATCGCTCTTCCCGACACGGGATTCGAACCCGAGACCTCAGCTTTGCAATGCGTAGTATAACTGCGCCAATTAGCAGGTGTATCATTACAACACACGGAACACGATACCACTAAATCAATATATCATCATCATCATCTCAGCCACAGGAAGTCCACTGCTGACCATAGGCCTCCCCCAAGGATCTGCACATTGACCTGTTAGAAGCGGCCTGAATCCAGCGACTTCCTGCAACTTTAGCCAAAAAATCCTCCCCAAAATGATGGCATAAAAGAGAAGTCAGGTCAAACAGCTAGTTATTGATAATTCAAATATTCACTGAACCAATTATGATCAAATAAAAAAATGTAAACAGGAAAATTGTTGGGGATACAATAATTTCTGCGAACTTCGGTTCAATTTCACGGTTAGTTAAATTGTTTAACTGATGGAAACATTGAAATTCGTTTGTTTGGTTTTTGCTATATGTTTGTGTTATTTAAATTAGTATATTTTTGTAAGCAAATTGTTGTATACGAGAATAAGTTAACAGTACCTACCTACCTATATTATTTTTTATGGCAATTTTGGTGAAATTAACGTTATATCGTGCTTACGTCTGGAACATTTTGTTTTATTTCAGGTTCGATCCCCCACATTGAGACTATAATTTTTTTTCGACCTCATATCAGAAAAAGCCATTATCACTCCCCGACCCGGGACTCAAACCCTCAAACCTCAAGGCCTCAGCGTTGTAATAGCTATCTAGGCAGTAACTAATATACTGATTTAGTAAATATGTTACTCTCTGTATGCCGGTCTCTAGTTTTCCAGACTGTCTATTTATGAACTGGGTTACTGCCATACATTATAATCACGACTTCAATAGGTTAAAAATTTTCAGTGATAATAGGCATTTGTTTTAGACTAATAGCCTCACTGTTAGTCTCAGATTCTTTGTCTAAAGTCCAGGCTAGGTCGACAGCCTGGCCTAGTGAGTAATTAGGACTCATGCCTTTGTTCCGAGGACGTGAGTCATGCGCGAGGCATGAGGCACCTGATCTAACTGGACATCGATCACTCGGTGTACTGGTGTCAGCATAATGAGTGTATGACAGATAATTAATTTTGTTTTAGTTTCAAGTTATGTATATTTTTTTATTGCTATGAATGGAGACGAGCATGCCGTTCGTCCGTTTCCTGATAGGAAGCGATACGACCGCTCATGAACAGTAGCAAAACCAAACAACACCCTAAATTACAAAGCAATGCTTACATCCACTGCGCTCGCCATCCTGAGACATAAGATGTTAAGCCTCAATATGTCCAGTAGTTAGTTTCGCTACAATGTCCTTCAATCCGAAACACAACAGTCCATTAACACTACTGCTTGGCGTAAGAAATAGACATTGCGGTGGTACATACCCCAGCGGCCTCTCACATATGAGAGATCTACCACCAGTAGTTACAGTTACAGTTCATATTAATGTATGTTTATTAATATAGTCATTTTAAACCTAGGAGGCGCCCAATATTACACGGGGGACACCCTGTAGCTGTAATTGATGATGACTTTGATTTTGCCTATGTATGTGCGTGGTGGCCTGTTGCTAAACGGACCAGATGTGGCTGCCGAGATGTTCACGTTGGTCGCTGGTTCGAATCCCAGGGCACAGCTCTGATTTTTCGGAGTCATGAGTAGTGTGATAGTTTACTTTCTGGACCCGTGAAATCCTTAAAAGAGAAAAAATAACTCAGCCCCGATACCCAATACGCCTTTCATTTTCCCATTCTGTGTCCCGGTTCCCTCCCGATTTGTTCGTTCAGCCATAATCGACAACACTTGAACCATCCATGATTAAAAGGGGTGATCTCTTACCATAAGCTGTTTGCTCGTTTCACGAACCTACTTTCTCTTTGACAAAAAAATCTATAATAATTTAGCGTAGTGGACTACGACCTAACGCTTTCCAATCAAACTCGATTATAAAGAAGTCCTGGTCTATATGAATGAATCTAAATGGGCATGTTTGAACCTAATATATTTTAAATAAATGAATATTCCCACGGTACATGTTACAAGACATTATCAGGAAGCCCTCAGTTCAAACATGGTGCATTGCACCACGCATGTTTTCCATCGTCAATATTTGCACAATTGTTAACGGGTGCAATGTTTCTGAAACAAAGAATGCATTTTATACAGGAAAATTTGTTAGCTCAGTTGATTGTTAACTGCGTATTCACGATGTTTTACAGTCAACTGGAATGGAGAAAGGGGAATGTAACGGAAATTAAATAAATATAACAGTCATATACATAGTCCTGACCCCACACTAAGATCGAGTCTTGTGTAGTGGGTATCAGAAACTATGAAAGACTCGATACTCGATACTATGAGACTTTCGGTTTCATATACATCCAGATTCCAAACAAATACATGTAGATCTAACAAACATTTGTTTCAGTGCGGTGTTAGGCGTTTCGTTTCACAGCCAGCGCCTATCCAACTACGCCATGGAGGCTATGTTTCACTGCAATACCTACCTAAACTATCCATCTGATTTTGGTATTTAAGGTATTAACCGATTCATTATAATGAATTTAGTGTAATAAGACAACAACTCTATTGTATCAGCCCATTGCACTGCAGGGCACGGGCCTGCTCTATAACCGAGTGTATGATTGAGCAGGGTTAGGCCATATATACCCTGGCCTACTGTGGGTTACAACCGTACAATCTTATTATTACACTCTTCAATTTATTTTATTGATGTATTTATTGAAATCTTCATTGTACACATAAAAATAACCTGAATCATAAAAGAAAAAAGAAACAGTACAAACGGCAGTCGCTTAAAGCAATGTTCTACAGACAACCATGGGATGGATTTAAAGTAGGAGAATGATACATTTCACTCATGTTAAACTCCAATTTAGCTAAGGTTGTCGTTTTAATTCAACGCATTCGAGAATTTTAAGGAATCCTGGGCATTTGTGTATACACTTTGTAATTCAAAACAACTCAAAACTTGACGGGTCAAATACACAAATATAATCGTCACATAAGTTTCGTTGTACAAAGAGAAGAGCGAAGGACATCTGCGCCGGTGCTCCTTGGTTTAAAATAGACCAGGATAATTCTGCGGACTTAGTCATGATGTGACTCAGTGTTTGTAAGCTGTTTGTGTAGCCGTCAAATACGGGTATTTTTATATAACTTTAGATTTATCGTAGTAGAAATTATTGATGTTTTCAGTAGAGGTTTAAAATCATCAGTTTACGAAGTCTTTTTGTAAACAAAGGATGTTTTCCTGCTTGATTTACTGTTTGTTTATGACATATAGGTTGCAAGGAAGTACGTGGTGGCCTGATAGTTAACGGATCAGAGATGCTCACGGTAGTGGTTCAAATCCCAGGGCACAACTCTGACTTTTCGGAGTCATATGTGCATTGATAGCTAGTCTATCACCACGCACTTCAACAGTAGTCACAGTAATATCTTGAATGGATTTTTGTTTTATTTCGATGGGTACATACGACAAAGATACCATTCATCTAATGGTAAACGATATGGCCGCTCATGGTAGTAAATAAAATAAATTAATAACACCCAACAGTCACATACATAGTCTTGACCCCACATTAAGATCGAGTCTTATGTCGTGGGTATCAGGAACTACAAGAGACTTATCGGTCTCACAAACACCCAGACCCGAAAGAAATATTTGTGGGCCGCTAAATATTTCTCCCAGCATGGCCTCTTGTTTCACATACGGTGTCTACCCGCCTGCGCTACGGAGGCTGTTAAAAACACCATGTATTACAAAGCAATGCCTGGTATTGATTATTATGGCGATGAGACACAAGATGTTAAGTCTCAATATGTGCAGTAAATACTCTGGCTACAATGTCCATCAAACCAAAAAAAAGCAGAGCAATAACACTGTTATTTGGCGCGCGAAATAGACATTATCTATTTTATTCCCACTCTTAAGAAAATTATAAACCTTTTTTTAGGAAACAGATTTTTGATATTTCAATTGAATACAGAGCAATAACAATATGACTCATCGTCAGTTTTACGATGCGGTTTCCTCGCACATAAATTCAAACCATATCGTCCAAAATAAACAATCACCGAAAATAATTTAACACAATGACTAACATAGACACGAGTCTCAAAAACCTTGCCTCATCCATAATACTTGACACGTGTCGTGACTCATACGGTAGTAAAAATTCCATGATTGAGATGCGTTCAGTCGTTTTGTTGATGGTATTAAAAAATATAGTGTGACTCACATGTAATTATTACGCATTTAAAATAATAATGTGTTTAGGCATGTATCTTTGAAATTAAATATTTTCATTGTGGAACATAAGTTACATTAGGATGTTACAATATTGCATCTTCTTATTAATCAAAAGGAGTTTTGGTCCGAAGATAAAGAAGAAATTCTTGCAAAGTATGCAGAATCCCTCTCGTTTTTCTTCACTGTTATGTAAGCGATAAGTCTATCTATCCATCTATATCAGCCCATAATTATACGTTCAACTGCAGGGCACGAGCCACCTCTACAACCGAGTGTACGATTGAGAGTGAGCGATAATTAATTAACTATAAATATACAGGTAACTTTGATAGTTCTTTATCTGAAGCTGTAGGTGCCCATATACGCCCCACTGCAGAGCATGGCCCTGCTTTATAATAGAGAGTACGATTAAGAGGGGTTAGGCTGTTTGTTCCACCAAGCTGGCCTAGTGTGGACTAGAGACCGTATTCAACTGTTCTGTGGACTAGAGTGTAGAGGGGATAATTCATTCATTCATTCATAAACTCACGCCTTTTTCCTAGAAGGGGTAAGCAGAGGTGCCAGGAAACCCACATTTCGCCTTATATGATCCGTCCCACGATGTGATAGGTGGCGAGCCTATCGCCATATCGGGCATAAATTCCTGACTCTGGGCTGATAATTAATAGAAAAATCTAATATCACATTGCCCAACCCGGGATTCGAACCCGAAAACTCAGCTTTGTAACCGTACAGTAGTACAACTACGCCACCGAGGTAGTCCGAGGGGATCATTCAAAGTGATTAAAATGAATGTTCACAAAACAGACAGCTTCAGAAGTGAGGTCCTAAAATTATAACCAAAAATTTACAGCATACAAAAACATATTGCAATAAAAATTCTACGCTTAAATTCCGCAGCGCGATGTAAAGCGAAAAATTACTCTCGCAAAGTTTGTCGTTCACTAAACGTTTCAATGATTTTATTTAGCAAGTTAAACACTCGAGTGCCAAAGTATATCTTGGCAATGGCGAAACATGGAATATGCTGTCAACTTTGCCCATCGGGAAACTTTTCGACCGTTTGTATGGAGGGCGAAAAAAATACACTCGCAGTACTTTCAATATTGCCCGTGGAAAGGCGAGAATTGGCACTTCGGTGGTTGTTGGTGTACTTTTTGCCGCAATGAGTGTTACGATTGTTCGATGTACATTGGCTGTTTTATTATTATAGTATAGTTTTGATAGATGTGGGTGAAATTATTACCTATTTATTGTTTTGATTTATTTTAAGTTCTATGAAGAAACTGTGTATGCCAATTTTCAGGCTATGCTTAATAATTAAATGGTCAACTGATTTTGTAACAGTCCGAACTCCTCCTTCTAGTCATTGGGCCAAATGAACCAGTTTTGGCATATACTGATGATTGAAATAAATATGAAATATAAAAAAACCTCGTATTCAGACATGACAATTAAAAACATTGTATTATCCTTCATTTAGTTAAGATATAACTCATTACAAATATAGCTTACTTCGAAAAGTCTAACTTTTATCACCGATAGGAAGTTTAGATATGCTTTGGTATTGAACTCAAGATATCTGTCCTTAACATATCCGTTATAGGAACTGCTAAATAACCCGATATATAGGTATCTTAGTTAAAATGTAAAAAAGAAAATACAAAAATTACCCAGCAATGTACGACATATTCAGAAAAGTTCCGCAATAACAGGGGTGAACGCAGCAACTTTTAATGTACACCGGCCAACTAAACAGTTCTCGAGTGACCGCCGCCGGCTTGGCAACCCTGCCAAGCTGCCCACTTTTTGGCCGCCACTTTAATTTTACGGTGCTAGAAAATTTTCCTACTCGATTTTAAACCTTATATGTAAGGTAATAGGGTTTAAAATGCACTTATGTAATGAAGACGGTAATTTTTGTTCTAGAATTATACACAGAATTAGACAATGTGCATAGTTAAGGTGCTCTGGAGGATCGCTCGCGTATAGTTTTTTTATTATTTTAAATTCATTTAATTAAAAAGGCGTTTTTGAATAGTTTTAATTTGGAGTTAGGAACTTTATCTTTTGATAAAGGCAATGTTTGATAACAATACTGCAATTTGGTAAGATTGTTGTTTAGGGCACTTGTCTTTTTTTATTGACTTGACTGCCTCGGTGGTACGTTCTACGATACGACTACAAAGTTGAGGTCTCGGGTTCAAATCCCGGTGACGTAAAGTGATATTGGATTTTTCTATTCATTATCAGTCGTTCGGCGCAGGCTCGCTTCCTATCACATCGTGGGACGGAACATATTAAAAGGCGAAACGTGTGTGTCCTGATACGGAAAATGTTACGTTAAAACGTAAGTTTATGTTTTTATGTTATTTTCAGATAAGCGAACGTTTGGAGACGATCAGAAATATCGTTTAACTAGTGATAAGACTTTTGCCTCTCTATAAATAGGAACAGGAAACGCTCAGAACTTATAATTGTTAAGCATTGCATGGGTATGCTTTGCACTCAGCTGTCTAGAATATCTATTGCTTAGCGGCTGATGTGTTACTGACTTCCTTACCAAAAAACATTGTAGCATCTCATAGCACCCCAAGTCTTTTTTTTCAAATGGGTAAAGTCCTCATTGGATACCCGACTATCTGAATAGACCGGGCATGCCGTACTTTTACCGGCTAAAAATCCATGCACTTAGGAGGAACTTTGAGACCTCAATACAATGCGGCATATTTTACTGTCAGGCCAGTTTTTATCAACACAATTAAGTTGCCTTAGTTTTGTTAAACTCATAACTCAGAGTCTAGTTAAAATTATGAACCCATAGCCATTTTCCTTTGGACTACCTAAATTTCTTCTGAACACCTTCTATATATCAACTTTAGTTCCTCCTCGTAATCTGTACTAACCTCAGAACTCCCTTTACATGTGGCGATGTGATCCTTTGGTAAACTATACTGAAACCTAGCTGATATTTTTAATTTCACTGGCATGAAATTATGGCAATGCACCGGACGGTAACAGTTAAAATTAAAAAAGGTGTTCCAGTGAATGTTAACCAGTGAATGAGAGTGGACAGCCTCTCTGGAGGAATTGGCTGAATGTCGGCTGTGAAACTTAAGGCTGCGGGGTCGATTCCTGCACCGATATAAATATTTGCGTTAGAACTATTTGTTTTGAGTGTGGGTGCCTGTTTCCGGCATCAACATACTATGATCAGGGTTACTCTTTGAAGAACCCATAACCGCTTCTCTTCCCTTAGGATATCTACAGTGGATATAGCACCGTCTTGCAACCTAAGGTCCAGTCCTAAGGTTGTCCGTCCAACTTTTAAGCTGATAATAGAGGTTGAAGGCTGCTCTCGCCGATAAACTAATTGGTCTCGAATTCATAAGACGCGTCATCTTTTTAATTTTTTTACGCCTATGCCACTTTTGTGAGAAGCAGGAATAAAATAATGAATGTGTTTGCAATGCTAGGCATGCTAATAATTGTTTCTTCATTGTACCTGACGTGCTTTATAAATTATAAACAGAAACATACAAAATGGAGTTGGATATCCATAGTTTCTCCCTAAAAGACCGTCCGATATTTCTATGACCAAATCGTATGGTCTAAATCGCATTCACATGAAACTAGCTAGCTTCCACCGAGGACATCAATCTGTGCTACCCGCAATGAATGGACAGACTCTGCGCTTCGCAAACTATTTTTTATACCCCTCCACGGGAATTTAGACCTTATATCAACCGTATAAGGGTGGTGTGATCAGCAAAATTAAAGCAGTTTGGGCGGATCGCGGTTTGAGATTGATTGTAGACTCTTTATAGTGGATAATGAAAAGAATTGAAACATATAGAAATCCTCGGTCCCTGTTCAATGAAGGGTTTTGCGATGTTTTACTTGTGCATTGTGCTTCGGTTTTATTTTATTAGCTTACGGAGTTTCGTGGGACTATTTGGCTATTGTATTGTATGGATGATTTTTATGTATTGCTCTATATTTGTGCCTCTGATTAATGGTATTTGTTTTATACTCTTTGGTATTAGAGATAATGAAAGCAGAATGTTTTGTAGATGACTATTAATTTTATAAATGCGAGTTTAGAGTTGCTACAATTTTAGTAACTACTTATTTATATATTTGATAATGCTTTAAATACAAAGTATACAACACATAATCTAAATAATCATGCTAAATAAAAATATGGAGAAAAGAAAATATCAAAAGAATTAGTCAATATGTTTTCAAATATTGGCAATGCACCCTAGTTTTTGTTCAATTTGTAGGTGTGAATGGTCTACTATTATACGGAAGACTTCAAAGTTTAAGAGATAATGAAATCCGTATAAAAGAAAACTTTGGTTCTTTTTTCTCCCGGCTGTTATTTTTAACCTACGTTGGTTTAGTCCAATACAGCTTTTTATTTATGTTTTAGAATGAATTTATCACATAATTTTCAAACCAGTCCGATATCAACCGTACCGCGTACGTATATGCCTTTTTCGACTCATGTGGTTTAATAGAATCCGATCTTAAACTGATGATCGTGACGATCTTTCAGGACAAAACCCAATAATTCATAATAAACATAAAACATAATTAATACACATTACTTCAAAGTCTAAAGTCCAAACTATGTCAGTGTTGGGTAACAATATCAATTTTATATTTATTTACAAACTACATTTACTGATAAATGCTACCTTTGAATGTAAACAAGTTAAAGTGGAGTGACGTTTATTGAATTGGACAACCTGTTACTGGATAAGACGAATCGCACAAATCAGCCGGCTGACACTCGTCAGCAGAATCAATGGGCAACATCCAAAGGGATCGCAGTCAAGGTACAGCGGTAGATCAACTCTGTGCTGGGATATTTTTAGTTAAAATTTATATGTGAGGTTTTTGAGAAGGGTAGTAAAGTTGTTTTATTTACAAAAAAAAAAACCTCTTTATTAAGTAATTTCATAGCTTTTTATAGGGCGGGAGTGGGTTGGATTTTTCCATTTTTGTTTCATTTGATTAGTCGTTATAATCAAAAATATTTTAACCCTGATAACGTCACTTTCAAAAGTGATTAAGATAAAATATTTTTACTGCGCTGTTGAGGTATTCTTCGCATGATACAGTTAGATAGTTAGTTAGTTGTCAGGTAGAAGAAGAAGAAGAAAGTTAAGTCTAACCTTGCCCGTATTTTTCCTAATGTTAATTTTGTTTTCATAAAAAAGTAATTGTCTTTAGACTCTTGCTATGTTGCTTGATAATAGAGTGTATGTTGGCTTATTGGCTATTCCGTTGGCTATTACCGTATAAAGCAAAGTATACTATACACAAATACTAATATCACCAAGCAAACAAATATTCCTTATTTGACCTACCGCAACAAGTTACTCTGCACTATAAATCTCAATTTATTATTCAAGTCACGCGCCTGCCGCTAGGTCGATATGACAGGAGAAGTCTCCAAAAATTCAATTGATTTCCATCGAGCAAACGACTGGCTCACTCGGCCATTTTTTCGCTGACTCCTGTAGCCAAAGGGTGTTTTGGGGGAACGAATGTAAATAACAAATTATATTTGACAATTCCCAAGGTACAGTCGGTGACGAATCCTACGAAACAGGCGAATTCGATAATTAAGGAATATAGAAAAGAAATTGTAAATATTTTCCGTATCAAATAGGAAAAATATTACGTGATTTCATGAAAGTTTTTTTATATACAACAAAGTGAGTAAAGTGCACTTGATAGTAAATACAAATTAAATCAAATATAGACAATCCAGCACCAAGAGATGGTACTCTCTCTCTCTCTCTCTCTCTCCTTGGCCGACACAAATATGCCTCGTAATACATTAAACAGCAGTGTAAATGCAATGTTGAGTTTCGGAGTGAAGGAAATTGTAACCAGAGTAGTTACTGAACATATTGAGAGTTAACATCTTATATCTCAGAATAGCGAGCACAGTGGAATGTCAAGCGTCGCTCTGTAATTCAAGGTGTTGTTTAGTTTTGTTAGTATTCATGAATGTTTGTATCGCTTAAAATCGCTTTGAAATCTTATATCTTACTCTGGACTTCGAACATCCGAATATTCGAAGTTCGTATCGTTTTTAAAGAGTACTGACTAACCCCTCAGTACTTGTAATCATTACAAGAATATATACCATCATTTAATTCTACAGTTAAACCAAACAATGCTGACAATTGCGCAGATTCAAGCATCCTCGGCAACACCTTGTTTAAGAATTAATTCTAAACACGTCCGACTGGCGCGGAGTCACAAGTTGTGCTCCGTGACTTATCTGTCCCATTCGATTCTTCCGACGCGTTGATATTCAAATGATTTTACAAGGGGAGTTCTGGCTTCCGAAACGAGATTTAATTGGCTGCTAGAAATCAGTGGGTAGAGATCTGTTTGTATTGCTAGGTTTGGTTATGTTGAGTGGTCGGGATGGAAAAATTCTTGATAGGACTGGTGTGAGGATAGTTGTAAAATTGTTGGTTACATATTTCTGGTAAGGTATGTTATGTATTAACATTCCCGAAAGAGTTGATTTCAGGCTTTCAGATGGTTGTAGAATTATTAGTCAAATCATAAAACATCAGGGCTGAGAAGTTATCTTGCGTCGCTTGCATTGAGGTTTAAAATAAGCTGTATCATGTGTCAGCCCTTCTACAATTGTAAGTACGATTGGGATGGGTTAGGCCGTATTATAGTCCACCACGCCGCGCTGGCGTATTGCTGGTTGGCGGATTTTACATACAATAGATATTTTTCAAATCGCTATGGTATGCAGGTTTCTTCATGATATTTTCCTTCACCGTTGTAGTGCGAGGTGATTGACTATCAATACACCCATGATTTCAAAAAGTCAGAGATTGGAATCCGTGACTAAACTATGCCCGCACATGTACATATTTGAGGGATAAGAATTTGTGTAGAATATGGACTGGTAGAAGTTTAGTTAAGCTTTTTTGTTTACTTTCGTTTCCTGTGTTAATATGTAAATATGTCGTGCATTATGCATAGGGTTTGAAATGTTAGTCGATTGACGCCTAAATAAATATTAAGAGCAAATGTGTTTTAATACTATTTTGCTATTCTATGCTCTGCCTGCACGTCCTTTCGCTGATAAGCATTTAAAGCTATGATTGGTAGTAGCATTTTTGACTCAGGATATCTAAAGATTCACGTAATGAAAAATAAGTGGTTTTGGTTGTTTTTGAAATTAAACAACATTTATCTCATTCAGTCAACGAAAAATAGCTGTATTTATTGTCATGGGCTAAATGATAGCTGTTAATACAGTTTAGTTTGTATAAGTATAGCCTCACAAAGTTAAATACTCTCTCTGCTCATATTCTAGGCGCTTAAGCGTCAATGTATATCACATTTTTTATATAATTACCATTATAAAAAGAGTTATATGCGTGCGTAGGGCAGTGTGACACGGTACCGGCCCTTCGACGCTACATCTCGCCCTACTAATATTCTACACACGGCCATTTAAATTGTTTGATGTACATTGAGAATTTTGTTTTGAAACGGAAATAATTTCCTTAGTTACTACTGTCAATGATAAGGATTTTAAGTTAATAAATATTAAAAGTAGTGTTGTATTGAGAAATTCAATTTAAATTGATAAAAGTAACGCGAATAAATAATTGTTGGTGCATGTTAATATATGTTTTGTTTATACGATTTATGTTTTATTTGTTTTAAATTGCTGGCTTTTTACATTGGCATATTTATGTTTATAAAGTATAGGTACCATGATAAGAACGAAGTATGATTATGTAAAATCTTACACATTAGATATTAGGTGGTTAGCAAAATGGTATATATTCGAGAAGGTCTGCTTTAGTCGTGGAGAATAAGCGCAGGTACATCAGTCTAAAATAAGAGCTTAATAGCATTAAATTTTCAATACTTGTTAACGAAAAAAAAAAAAAACAAATTGTTAAACTTTTGTCTTAAAGAGCGTTGAATTGAGTATAAAAAAATCCTCATGATATTTTTCAGAATAAAAAATATAATATCCGTACCAATATAACATTATATCCTACAGTCGAACTCTGTGTAGTTTTGTAGGACTTATAAAGATAACTAGTAACTTCCAAACATCGTATTATTATAATCAAATAAAACCTACGCAAAAAGCGACATAAAACCACAGCGCAATGTAACCAAAACACTATTAACGATCAAGAGAAACTGTGGTCCGGTGAAAGGGCCTGCAGACGAGATAATGGTGGCCGGCGCCACGGCGGCAACGGTACCTCCTGATTGGCTAATTTATAGCTACACCTCTATTACTCAGTACCGGGTTTTTATTAATAGCTTATTGTTTTTGTACGCGGCTTGGTGATTAAGACAACTCTATGGTGTAGTGTGATACGAATCTATTGAAGTGTTTGGATTGAACTGTTATCATCAGGTATCTGCTTAGAAACCAGGCATCGAATTCATTACATTCGACCATCATTTTTTTTTTTATTAATAGCCTCCGTGGCGGTATGTATGTTTCCTCACGATGTTTTTCTTCACCGTTGTTAGTGCGTGGTGATTGACTATGAATACAAACAAGACTTGGAAAAGTCAGAGGTGTGCTCCTGGATTTGAACCTGCGACCACCGCAAGTATGTTGGTAAAAAGCAATACTATTATCTATTCGGTATACTTATCATTTGCTCTGAACTTAGTCTATGGTTGCGACGTACGATAGAGGAATCCAACATTTTGTGGAGTATCTCAGCACATTAGTGAAGTTTTACGTACGGCGTCGAAACATTCGAAGTTCATATAATTTTTTAGAGGAAACCTCCAGGAGTGCCTGGGTAGGAATCCACGCATAACATTAACAACGCATTACACGTGCTTATTTAGAAACAGCTGATACAGCTTAGTATTGCTCAGGTAATGAACAAAGTGGCAATCCCGTCATAGAATACTATGCAGGTGTGCTGTATCTCGGATAAAGCAGGTGTGTTTGCGGTTTCAAATAGACTTATTTGTGCCGCTTGATAAGTGATATGATCGCTCGACAAGCCACTGTGATGTTACTGGGTGTATTGTAAATGCTTTGTCTTATTGACAGACTGCCCAAATACTGGAAAGCCAATTAACTTTTAACTCCTGTTAACTAGCTCTAATGACCTGTTAAATTGATTCCAGTTAAATATAACTTCGATTAAACCACTTAAGAATTAAATATTTAATGGGGCATTATTCATCCGATTCGTATTCTCGAAAGCAACTTAAGAGTTTGACAGCTGTCAAACAGTCAAATTTTTAAGAATTTCTAGTTTTAAGCAGCCGTCGTCTTAAGGCCGCCTGCGACCACTCTTAAATTTTTAAATTCTACATAAAATTTACTAAAATGACTCTCGCGTCGGTTTCATCGCTGTCTGATGACGATATAGCTTCATCAAGGCGAGTCAATCAAGAAAAAAATCAATGCTTTTGACAAATACAAAGAAGAAAACAAGGAAGAAAACATTCAAACAAAGTGAGGTTCCGCCTGAAGAAAGAAACTGTTCTGCATCTGTGTTCCTTGCTGGAGACAAAATAGAACCCACTACAAATAGAAGTCGATTGATAAAAACTTGCGACCAACTGTTACTTGCTTTATGATATTCTACGACAGGCAGTTACCAGAAGATTATTGGAGATGTATTTCATGTGGAACAGCCGACTGTACATCACAAAGTTGCAGCAGAGTCGGTTAAACTACAAAATCGTGGCATGAAAATTCCCAACTATCAACAACAATGCCATATTGCGAATGATTTCTATGCGATCACAGGAGTGATTGAAGTTATAAATTTCATACATATAAGGATCAAATCAAATCTCCAGGTAATTTCTACTTATAATCATGTATACATAACTATTAAGCTTTTACATGTACACAAATATATGTTTTCTTATCCTATTTTAACTAAATATGCTTCTAAAATGCCTAGCGTATTTTATATTGTGTAGTAATCATTTAGAGTATCCCTTTTTACTGTACATAATATATTATTAATCATAGAATAGAGTAATATATTATGCACAGTATAAAGGCACACTCTAAATGATTTCTACACAATAATTTATATATATATATGCTTGTTGGAATCCAAACATTTAGCAGGTAATTGGCTCTTCCCCAGCCCACTGTACCCCATATAACCAAGCTCTCTAAATAGTTGTAGGGCTAAATATATAATATAATATAATTAATCATACAATGATTTGTACTGATTGTAGCTATTCAGTATATACTGGAACAATGTTCAACTACAATAGTAGTTTCCTATAAAGAATTCAATTTTATGAATATATTTTTTCAATTTACATAAAATTATTTGTAGTTTGAAATAAGAATATTTGCTAGAGCTCTAATTTTTATTATCTTGTTTTTAGGAGGACCACAAGCAGAAACATTTAGAAACAGAAAAGGCCATTTTTCTATAAATGTGCAAGCAGTCTGCGACCCTAACTTGAGGATAAGAAACATTATAGGCCGATGGCCAGGCGCGGTGCATGATAGTAAAAATTTCAATAATTCTCCTTTATGTGCATTTCTGGAAAGGGGAGACTGAAGAAGCTTACAATCAAGACCATACTAAAACAAGAAACCCAGTGGAGAGGGTCTTTGGTTTTACAACAAAGATCTTCTTGTCTGCAAGTTGGGCTATAAGTTTTTGAAAATTAGCTTACTATTATAGAGGCATGTGCTGTGTTACATAATATAGCATGTTCCCAGAATGATCATATATTGGAGATTGATCTTTCTGAATCATTTCCACCAGCTCCACATAGTATAACCAATGAAAATGTTGCAACAAGGAATAATATAATAAAATACATATTTTAAACCATACAGTGCATTTTATTGAATTACCATGGAATGAATACAAATAAAAATGAGTTATGTTTTATTGTAGTATATTTATTTTAATAACATCATTAGTACATATTATGTTTTTTTAATTATCTACATTTCTTTAGATCTGTCTTACATTTATATCTATATTCCTTTATAAACACAAAATAATAACAATTATTTTAACATTAATTTAAAACTAAATTAATAAATGTACTATTAAAAATGTACAATAGAAATATAATATGACATTTTTTAACAATGAAAATAGGTGAAATAAACAATTTATTTTATGTATTACATATTAATTAAAATTCATAACATTCTTCAACTTTGATTTAAAACACTGTTTTCTGATGCAAATATTTCTTCCTTCACACAATTTGTCTCATTCTTTTTTGTATATTTTTATATTACATACTCATTTCAAAAGGGTGTGTATTGTCCAAATGATTTGTTGTATGCATGATTTCTATAGCGTTACCTGCAAAAGTGTTTAAGTTAAAGTATGTCATAATTTTATATATCTCTTTTTATTTTTTATATATATATTTGTTGAGCTTACTTATTTAGTCTATAGCTGATATACATGGCACTATATATATGAGCCATATTTCTTGGACGGTCTTATTATATAGGTACACATTGAATATTTATGTACTCCACTCCAGCTCTTGAAACAAAGGATTATTTATAGTTATACACATTGTACCATACTTTATTTTCCATATTTATTACATAATACTACTATATGAGGAGGAGATAATATATAGGAGGCATAATATGAGAGAAGCCTATAGGTACCCAGCAGTGGGATCCTACAGCCTGTAGATGATGATGATGATTTAAAATGTGTGAATAATCGATTCATATTATATATTAAATAGTTAATTATCATATAAATTCGTTAAAACTTAGAGGAATACGTGTATACTTACCTGTTTATAATATCCAGCACAGCTTCTTTCTCATATCGTATTTATTTACATAGTCTTCTCCATTTGGTACTCAGGTGGTTCTGCAGCCGTTGTTTGGTATTTTATATACCTATTTATTGAAAAGATATTCCAAAAACTAACTTAAAACTTTCAAACCGAGTGCAATTACAACATGACAATAAATAAAATAAACAAACATCATAATATTTTTAATAAACTCGCTTCGGATATAGGGATTAGGGACATAAGTTTTTTCACCCACATGATTTTATTAACAGATTTTTAAAATAATAACATGGCAATATATAATATAGCTTTAAACATAATCGTAACAAAAGTAAAAACGTTACAATGATTCGTCATATTAAATATAAAGGGTTAAATTTCCAATTTTGAGAAATCATGTATGAAGAATATTGCGTCAAATGGAACGTTTATATTTATACAATAAAAATTGTAACTGAAAACAAACTTTTCGTTAATCTGTGGAAATTTAGCTGGATGTTTGCTGAGTAGACCGATTTATGAGCTAAATGGCTATCCAGTATTTCGTTTCGAAATTTAACGAAACCTCAAAATAACGTCATATCAAATGAGTCCGGTGGCTGAGTAGCAATCCAGTATTTGGGGGATAATCTTCGAATACTTAAAGGCTTGTTCATAGACAGTTTTAGGTAGAACTGGGAAAATAACAATTGAGGGGCGAATGGAAATATTTTTACGAATAATGAAATGATTATTACAAATCAAATATTTCAGTGAAAACACTATGAATTTTCTTTTTCAGTTCCTTTTTCGCGGGAGAAATAGACATTACGGTGAACTGCGGACCAGGTGGCCTCTCACATATGAGGGACCTATCGCCAGGTAATAACATATATAGCTTTCATGAAATTGGTAAAAATACATTTCAATTCCTCAAAATCAAGGCACAAAGAATAGAAGACAAGTCGAGTAATAAATTTAATCAGCGATATATAAGAGCGCGGACATGCATAATGATCGTGTGGATGTCCTAATTTACTCAGCAGTTGTTTGACAATACAATGAGGTGTAAATACTTCATCGGCTCCTAACGAGATCGGGAGTAAGCGTTCTGCTGAAATGTTAAGAGTAATGGTCATCGTATCGAGTTGCGATGTGTGTATGTTTGATCGACTTTTCATTACAAAATTTACTTTTTGGTGATAAGCAAACCATCACTATCACTGGAAACTCTTAATGAATCTACATGTCTACTTTTTATAGATTAGCTATTAAAGGGAATTTCTTATTTTTGGGCTTCATTTAGACGAACGATTTTGAAGTGTAATCATGGTATTTTTTCGAATAGAAAAGATACCCCAACTACTGCGTCGATGAGTGACTCACGGAAAGTGTAGTCTAGAGCATCATGACATATTTCCTATGACTGTTTAATATAACTCATACAAAGTTCAAATTTGATTAATCCCAGCAATATTTAGAGCAGTAAAAAAACTAATGAGAAGTGAAAGTATTGTACATATCACAGCGGGCCGGATCGGGACCCCCCGCCCGGGGGTCATTACCACTTCCTCCGCCGTCGGCCGTGTCCGGCCCACGTCCTTTCCCACTATAGTTGTACGGCTTTAACTGATCGCCAATTGATTTTTTGCAATACGGTAAATGCGGTTTTGATGACACCGTTATTTGCATTTTTTTGGAAGAGATAGTAACCAAAATAATTATTTTGAACATAATGCTGACTAAGAAATCCGCTCTGTTATTACGAAAGCTGTAATCGATAAGATGGGAATTGTGATGGGAATTTAAAAAAAATGAAAACAAAACCAAATTCGCGTAAAAATCCCTAAAAATAGTTCTATTTCTATAAGGAATACTATCATAAAATGATATGGTGGCCTGTTGGTAAACGGACTAGACGCGGCTGCCAACATGTTCACGGTGGTCGCGGGTTCAAATCCCAGGGCACACCTCTGACTTTTCGGAGTCATGTGTGTATTGACAGTCAATCACCACGCACTAAAACTGTGAAGGAAAACATCGTGAGGAAACCTGCATACCATAGCGATTTATAAGAATTTCTATGGTTTGTAAGTCCGCCAACCCGCACTAGGCCAGCGTGGTGGACTATATGGCCTAACCACTCTCAATCGTACTTTCGATTGTAGGTTAGGCCTGTGCCCTGCAGTGGGACGTATATGGGCTGATACAATACAGTACAATTGCTTAAAATTGTTTTTTCCATGAGGGAGTTTGTTATAGCATATTTTTTATCGATCCGAAGTGGTGGCAGGCAAAAGGCTATCTAAGGCTGTGTAAGGCTCGTAAAGAATATTCTGTTATTCAGATACAAAAGGTAAAACATAAGTCACAGAACAAGATAATATTTGCTGTAATTTATGCTAGTAGTTTCCACAACACTTGGATTTGAACCCGCGACCCTCCAAACGGACTCGCATTAAATTTCATTGTTGCCAACTTTACGGCTTTGCTCTTTTGTCCCGTCAAAAACCCATTTAAGGAATACACGACATAAAATTATGTCACAAATTACTGCGCCTTTGGGGCTTATTGTATATTCTAAAATGAAGGTTCCATATTAAATATAGGTAAATAGTTTGTGGTGGCCTGTCGGTAACGGACGATAGGCGGTTGCCAACATGTTCACGGTGGTCCCGGGTTCAAATCTTAGGCACACCTTTTCTGAGTCATGTATATTTGATAGTCAATCACCACGCACTATAATTGTGAAGGAAAACAACGAAAGGAAACCTGAAGCTAACCGATTTGTAAGAAGTTGTAAGTAAGTAAATTCCGTCAACCCGCACTAGGCCAGCGTGGTGGACTATATGGCTTAACTTCTCTCAATCGTACTCTCGATTTCAGATGTTATTGATTTTAAATGATTTTTGTTTGGGCTGATACACAAATAATATGAAGTGTGTATACTATAAAGTGTGGAAGACTAGTTTGTCTCTTGTTAAATGTTGGATATATAATTATGTTTGTGTATAATTTAACCATATTTTTATACCGTGACAACAACAGACCTAATTTTATAAGTTAATTCGCGCCTTTTTCCCAAAAATAGGTAGGCAGAGGTGTCAAAATACACCTACGTTTTGCCTTGTGTGTTCCGTCCAATAATATAACAGGCGGGACTATCGACCTATCGAGCATAAATTACTGACTCCGGGCTGATAATGAATTGAAAAATCCAATATCACTTTTCCCGAGCTGGGAGTTAAACCCGAGACCTCAGCTTTGTAATCGTACTTTAGTACAACTGAGCCTGTCAACACTTATATCCGTAATGTCATTTAATATACATTTAGATGGCAAACGTGACCCGTAAACATATCAGGAAATTAATAATTACGTACTAATGGCGTTTTTATGGTAAACAACCCCCGCTTTGGGGTGGTGATGAATGAAATTGGATAGGTAAGTAATTTTGCTGACATACATACTTAAATTATTAAAATGAGGAATGAAAACATAAAATGACCTGTTTGAAAATAATGTTTTGTCCTTTAACATGAATGTATGGATAGGGCAGAAAGCGCGTTAAATGTTCCGACGTAAGTGGTGCGCTGTAGAGTGCGCACAACTACATATTGAAAAAAATAATAATGAAAAAATGTTTATTTCGTTACACAAAATACAAAATATAAAGGAAGGTTGGGACCTTCTAGTAAGCATTAGATATGCTTGTAGCAGAAAATCCCGCTCTCTCACAGCAATATCAAAATAACAATAGTTGTGATGTACAAAATAAACAACACTAGATAAGTAACTAAATCTAATAACTATGGCTATTAATAACAAAGAAAATTATATATTATGTATGTACATCTCTATAGGAGTGTTACTGAAAATGGTCGTCGCTTGCAATGATGTTGGAAGTGCTTGCTATTATTATAAAAGTTTCATAACATTTTTAATCAACGTTTAGACGAAATCTATTAAATTGAGTTATTTTTCATATTTATATTAGAGCGATTTTCACGGTGATCTTTTTGAAACTCCAAATTTACTGAAGGGCATATCCTTAGTTTTTAAATCAATGGTTTTTACTTAATTTTATTGGCTGCCTGGCTGACTTGAACCTTTTCAGAAATAGACATTTAGTCTACGAAATTAGCCCAATATTATTCGTAAACTTCTTAATTGGAACCATTCGAATTAATGTATGGTGGGTTCCTAAAATATATCTTCCTTCACGTTAAAGCAAGCCTCGGTGGCGTATTAGTACAGTATGATTGCAAAGCTGTCGGACGCCCGCCCACAAGGTGGACGGACGATCTGACTAAGGTCGCAGGAAGTCGCTGGATGCAGGCCGCTTCCAACAGGTCATTGTGGAGATCATTGGGGGAGGCCTATGTTCAGCAGTGGACTTCCTGTGGCTGATATGATGATGATGATGATGATGATGATTGCAAAGCTGAGGTCTTGGGTTCGAATCCCGGATCGGCAAAGTAATATTGGGTTTTCTTATCAATATCAGTCTGATGTCAAGAATTTGTGCCCGGTATGGACTCACCCCCATCCCTTCGTGGGATGAAAAACATATGGTGAAACCTGAGAGTCCTGGTTACTACCAGAAGAATCTCTGCCTACCCCTCCTGGGAAAAACGCGAGAGTTTTGCGTTAAAAGAACAACACAATATTAGCTAAAAGAGTCACTTCATAAAGCTCAAATAAAATATAACTGTATGATATTTGTAAATAAACCCATAAAAATCAATTTAAACAACAGTACACTGCATAATCCCGGATTAGAACCGCACACCCGTAACAGAGCGAGCGGTTCATCGTGTTTGGCAGTGCACATGACATGCTCGGGGCGTCAATATCAAAATTCAAAGGCTTTTCAACGCAACACAACTGTAAAATTACTTACCTATTGAATCGTTCGATCGGGGCCGAGAGCTCCACGTGGGCTTCGCTTCAGCATGTTATGGTATTTTTATGATATCTGACAAATAATGGATAATATGCTATATCATGTACGACAGCTTTGAGGTCATAGACGCGTTACCGGCTTTTGACAATAAGTGAAGACTGCTTCGGTGGCGTAGCCCTAGGTACATATGGTTACAAAGCTGAGATCTCAGGTTCGATTCCCAGGTGAGGCAAAGTGATATTAATTTTTTTTAGTGGGATGGAACATACAAGGCGAAATGTGGGTGTTCTGGCAGCTCTGCCTATTCCGTCTGAGAAATAGGCGTGAGTTTATGTATGTATGTATGTTCGTATGTAAATATGAGGTTAAAACACAGCCAGTGGGGAAGGCAAGGATTGTAACACATAAGTATTACTTTATTTCATTTTCTTGCGGCATGACCACCCTGAAGTATACTTGACTAACATAACTTACCAAATATTTGTTTGCATAAACATTGGAGTCAGTGCGGGGATCGATACCCCAACCTCTATTTGTACAGAAATAAGCCCACTGACACGCACACAGAAAAACATGCGTGCATGTATTTTATATGTTTTATACTACGGTGTCCCAAAATGGCAAATGCTTGTACTAATTTTATAATTTTGTTTTATTTAATTAGCTGTAAAATTCCTAGTCTTTGATTATAACTACTTTAAATTACTCTAAAAATGTTACAAAGCTAAAGACCTGTCGCTATACCCACTTAAACTAGGCCCTACACTCTACAGTATAGAGATGGCAGCTGGTGCTTATACTAATAAGCACTGGCAGTATCTCATTACACTTGTTACTTAGCCTAAGCACACACGATTAAGCCAATTTCTGATTGTTAATTTAGGGTAAGGAAGGAATTTAATAATGTTTTATTATTATTATTTACTATACAACCCCCTTGCGTAAAGGTAAATAATTGTAAATGGTTTGACAGAAATTGTGTAACTATCCATAGAATTATGTACCAAAAAAACCATACATAATGTTGCTTATAAATCTGCCAGCTCCTGTCCAACTCAGCGTGATGAGGCAATATTACCACAGCGAGCCGCGTCAGCCGACTGCGTTATTCAAATTTCCATTAAATAACTTTGGATTAGTGATCTTTCAGGGCGACTTTATTATGTGGTCGAGAGCGGGGGGCGTTGCGTTAAACTAGGGGCTACGGGGGGCGTGAGGGGCGTTGCGGGGGGCGAGGGGCGAGGCCTCTTCACTCGACCTGTTAAGTGATGAATGGATGTATGAAGGGAATTTCACGGATCTTAATTTCTAATAAGTAATTTTCTCGACACAAGCCTCCTTATCGTGTTACACCAGTTGGTTTTTATTCCGGCCAGGTGGTTTTATAAGAATTTTTAAATTTAGTAACGTGCGAATTTTATTTTTATATGGTGTACATGGATTTTTTTATTCCATTAAGGAGTTGTAACTGGTTTGTAACAAGTGATGTTTTTAAACTTTCTTTTGTGGGCAGGTATTATGAGTTGGGTAAAGTGCTTGCCTGATGGTAAATTTCACGCCCATCTCTATTAAAAACAAGAGCAGAGAACAAGTATTATGACAGTGGCAATGTCTGTGTACCTTTTTTATAGAACTAAAGAAATAATTCACCTAACACGCATGAATAGTGCTGTGCCAAGTAAGATACCAAGTCTTATAACGTAGCTATCAAAAAGTACGATAGGTTTTTAGTCTCCTATCACCTAGAGCGACAAGACCTCCATGTGTCCTTTGTAATTTGTAATATTCCTTAGTTACTTTTTCTGTTTTATATGTAGTAAAGAACATAAATAAAAAAATAATAATTGTGAGTCTTATAAAATTTCCTATCATTTCAGGAACCCCGCTGTATTTTGATTTCCAGCAGTCTTCTACTCCAAAAGCGGTTCCGAAATGGTTACACAAAACCTTAAAGGAAATCTCACTCGGCATTTACCGAGGTGTTTGACCTCAACCAGAACCATTCTCCGAACATCTAACACAAACTTCCAATCAATTGTCGCTCCCCCCTCTTTTCTAATCCCCCCACTTTACAAATTAACGAGATGTTTAATGAAATTAGTATATATGAGTGCCCTTTATGCTTTAATTAATGGTTCTAACCCTGTCCAACTACAATAACCCGGTTAAATTGAATTGAACATGATAACTTGTACTGCGTGAGCGGTCGTTGATTTTAGAACTTTATGTATTGCGACAATTTGCTACAGTCAAACTTGGGTGTATGGTGAGGCTCGAGATTAATTCAGTATGAAAATGGAGGTAGTTTCAAATTAAGCTAAAATTCGATTAAATTTGGTGAATGTGGTTTGAAAATTTGCAAAAATTCAAAATGTTTTGCTGTAGACTACTTTTTATGTTTTCTATCCCACATATACGAATTATGAAAAACCAATAACAGACCGACATAGTTATGCTTAGAAGCGGGAGATTTTATAGTTAGTTGAGACTATCTGAGCAGCATTGTACTTATTACTGTCAAGTTAGATATTTAAAAATGTTCAAAATTTTAAGAAAGCTATGTTACAGAAAAATAAAGTCTAGGTAAATTCTACAAATAAAACACTATAGAAACATATTTTTAAGATATATTTAGAGGAAATGTTGAAGCTAAAACAATTCAATTGTTCAATGGTCTTTTAGAGAGCGATGTAGAAAAATATTTTTAAATAACGCATCTCACATAATGTATATGTATAACATCACCAAGTCTTACAAAATCATAATATCGCAACACCATCGTTTCAATATCGCAATATGTTCATCTAGTTTGCATAAGACGCGAGTCTCAAAGGATGCCGAGTTACCCAACTGCCGATAACATTTTAACGGATTTCCTTACTATTGATGCCAGTACATTCTCAAGTTCTCGACGGCACCGGTAACTACGGAACGGTATGCCAACATTTCTATGTAATAAATTTTATTTTTGATCGACAAAGCTTTTGGATGATTTATAAAACGAAAATATTCTTTTGAATCCATGCAATGCAAATGTTCAACATCCTTTAGAAGCAGTAATTTTTTTATCTACCAACCGCTTCCGAAAGTGGTTTTCACTAGAAAAGAACAAGAAAAAAACTCTAGTGATGCTCTTTTTAAAACCATTTTACAATATATGTGTTACTCGCACCAAGGCGTTGTGGCGTTGGCGTAATTGTGTGACAACTTAAATCTAAAAACACTTCTGTGGACAAATACTGCTAGTAGACAAATGCCAACATTGTTTAAAAAAATGATAGCAATAATAACAAAGAAAAGAAAAATTACTGATAATATACTGAGAGAGTTTTTTTTATTTAATTTATTTATTTAATTTATTTTCATGGAAGACTAACAGCTTTAAAATGATAATGTAACAGTTGTGTAGCAATTTGAAAGCCAATTACAAGTCTTCACGTATAGATACTGATTACAAAATTAATAAACTATTATATTACGACTGTTCACACGAGCAGCAACAGTATAACAACTATACAGGGCTGGGTACAAATTTGTGAAATATTATATAGAAGTAGAAAAAGAAAAAATAATAATACTAAAAATAATAATAATACTAATTAAAGAGTCTTCTGAAAAAATTTAAGGCTCAAACATCTCCTTGCTGAATGCACTGTGGTAGAAAACAGATCAAAGTTGTGTTGCTTACAGATGCTATTGAAATTATTGCTCGTTCGTATAATAAAACTATTTTGTCTATAGTTAGTTGACGCATGAGGTACATATATGGGTGGATTAAATCGATATAATTTAGAAGGGACTTTGAAGTTTATTTTGGATAAGAGATCAGGGGAGTCAATATCGCTATTGATTATTTTTAAAAATACTAAGATATCTGCTATATTTCTGCGATTTGCAAGTGGTAGTAAATGAAATTTTTGACATAACTTTAGATAATTTTTCGAATCGTATGGAATTCTTTGATGGTAGCAAAGGTACTTAATGAAGCGTTTTTGAACATTTTCAATGCGATCTATATACTTAAAATATTGCGGATTCCATATTGGACATGCATATTCTAGATGACTTCTTACATACGTACAATAAAGTATTTTTAGAGTTTTAGCTTCAGAAAAACATTTTGAGATCCGCATTATGAAACCAAGTGATTTACAAGCTTTTTTAACAATACTATCAATATGTTTATCATAAAGTAATTTACTGTCCTGGATTACACCTAAGTCCCTTATATCGTTACATCTTGGCAGGGATTGACCCCTCAATGTATAGTTCGTGGCCAAAGTCGCACGCTTTCTTGTGAATGTCATGACAGAGCACTTTAAAGGATTAAGTTCGAGTTTATTACGAAGACAGTAATCTTCTAGGTGATTTAAATCAGCCTGAAGTGCAGATATATCATCGAAAGAAGATATAGAGGAAAATATTTTCATGTCATCGGCAAAACATAATAGTTTAGAAGATTTCAGGCAGGTGCCGATGTCGTTTATATAGACTACAAATAATAGCGGACCTAATAGCGAACCCTGTGGAACACCGCTGGGCACAGGGGCCCAACTAGAAATGTAATTATTGATTGCTACCGCTTGTGATCTATTTTGGATATAGGAGGAAAACCACCTTAGCAGATCTCCTCTTATACCAATGTCGAGAAGTTTTTGTAGGAGAATCACATGGTCGATTCTATCAAATGCCTTACTGTAGTCTGTATAAACAACATCGACCTGCTTGCCAAGGTCCAAGGCTTCAGTGACGTAATCGTTAAACAGGACAAGGTTAGTGACAGTTGAACGTCCTCTTAGAAAGCCGTGTTGAAATGGGCTAAGAGATAAAGCTATTGCAGAATACACCTGATCATAAACTATTCTTTCGAATAATTTAGCAATGACACACAGCTTTGAAATGGGCCTATAGTTTTTTATTTCAGTTTTTGGACCTTTCTTATGAACGGGTGTTATATATGCAGATTTCCAAACACGTGGAACTACTCCCGTTGTTAGGGACATTTTAAAAAGGAGTGAAATTGGCCATGATATAGATGATGAACATCGAACAAGGACATTCGCTGAGATGTTATCAGGCCCTGTTCCCTTAGAAGTATCAAGCTTACGAAGAAGATTGGCTATTTCACTAACTTTAATTTCGATACGACAGATATCCGAAGCACATGGTGTTGATATGTAGTTTGATGTTTGGTTAGAAATACAAGTATTAGACGAGTTAAGAAACGTTGAGTGAAAATACTTCGAAAATGCCTCACATATAGTATCGCCTGTAGTAAACAGTTGGTTATTGAAAAATAGACTACTGGGTATTGCATTACAGTTATGCCTGTTTTTTACAAAGGACCAAAAGGCTTTGGGTTTCGAAGTAATTAAAGTCTCAGTGAGATTAATATAATTTAAGTAACTGGTAGCTTCAATAGTTTTGGCTCGGTCACGTAATAATTTGAATGTTAGTTCGTCAGATTTGTTACCATATTTTCTGAACCGTTTCAAATATTTAAATTTTTCTTTAATAATTTTTACAAGCGATGTATTATACCAAACAGGATATCTGTTATTTTTATACTTTTTTTGTGGTATGTGTTTATTTTGTAAATTTATTATAGTTTCATTAAATATGTCCACTGAGTCATCGACAGACTTTAACGAAAATTTAGATGTCCAGTCAGTTGTTGAAATATCGGTGTTCAGGGATTCATAGTCGCCTTTATTGAAAATGTATCTAACTCTTGCCGCACTGTCTAATATTGGAGGAGTGTGTAAGTCCAAATCAATGAATAAGGCTGGGTGGTAGGGGTCAATAGGCACTAGGGGATCGACACATTCATGGACTCGAGTTGATATATTTGTAATGACTAAGTCCAGGATCTTACCCTGATGATTAGTTACTCCGTTATATTGTTTTAGATCTAGCAATGATATATAGTTTCTTGCTCAATTTCGTCTTTACAGCTACTTCAAGTTTTCAGAAAAGTTAAGTAACATTAATACACAACTCAAAAGATCTAGTAAAATCTCCTTGCATAAATATTATTTTAGGATTTCAAACAAAGCCACATTCAATTCGCAAGTCGCCTTACTAATCTTCACAATACTGCGAAGCTAGCCCTTTGATTGTAAGTGGAATAGTTGTGAGTTGTAAACTGATCTGCTAATACATAAGTATCTCAATTTGTGGGTAAATTGCCTCCTTTGACTGCCTACCAGTGTGGCACGGTTGGGCCATACCAGTCTATTAGCTTAACTAGACCTTACACTCTTGGGATATCCAATTTGTACTATCTGGTAAGTTAGATGCTTATTTCAGTATGAATTTTCCATTATGGGTACTGTTTCATATGAATTCGGGACTAGAACTTGTAAGATATAAGTTCAAGGAGATAGGTATTACATCTCGGGATGGAAATAGACACCTAGAATTAAGTTTGGCATTAAAATCATCCCTGGCTACCCCTTTAAGGATATGGCTGTGAGTTTACATAATAATATCAAAAGGCGAAAGACAATCATCTGGTCAGTAGCGCATTCATAATAAATTGTACCTACTTTATTGAATTTAACAGAAGAAAAAAAAAAGGTGTATTAATATATTGGCAGGTGTCTCATAAGATGTGAAAGGCCGATACATAGATACTACTGCAATGACTATTTCTCCCCCCAAACAGCAGTGTAAATGCACTGTTGTGTTCCGGTTTTAACAACATTGTAGCTAGTGTAACTACAAGACATTAAGAGGCTCAACATCGTATGTCTCAAGATGGCGAGCGCAATGAAATGCCAAGCATCGCTTTGTAATTCATAGTATTGTTTGATTTTACTATCCATGAGCGTTCGTACCGCTTACCATCAAGCGAATGGCATACTCGTTTCGCCATTCATTGCTATATAAAAAAAAGAACCGCATTTGTGTAACTCAACACAAAACCCATCCGACAAAAATCAAGACATTAACACAAATAAAATTTCAATATCCTCAAAGGAATATTTCCCGGTTTACATGCCGCCAGTGGCAATAAACCATAGAATACTTGTTATATTTATCTGGCCCGCAGTTAGTAGCGATTATCGGGACAGTTAGGGCAGATTTATCTTGACAATAAAAGTAAACAGCGCTACTACGAACCGCGACCCATTAGTACCAGGGATTCTCTGTTGGGTGTCGTTTGAGTTAAAGGAGGTAGCGATACGCTATGGTTGTGGAAACGCTTGTCGCTCTGGCCTACACTCATTTTGGTGCCTAAGATTTTATACCTGATTTTGGATGTGTTTTGTGAGCTGATACGAGAAAACTAGTCACATTTTCCATATCAACTCTTGTTCATAAGAAAGAAGAAAAAAACAAATAAAAAAAAACATGTTAATTTATTTGGAAATTATACATCCAGAAAAATTTTTTGAGTGATTTTCTTGAATGAGATTGTCCTGGACAATCACGCATAATTCCCCAGCAATAATCAGCCATCATATGAATATTCCATCTGCCTTGGTACCTGTGTTCCATTGTTTTTATATCCTGGTGGAAACGTTCACCTTGTTCTTCGCTAAAATCTCCTAAATTATGTTCAAAATGATTCATGTGACTGCTTAGGTAGTGCACCTTCAATGTTCAATGCAAATCTTACAAACAATGTGAGGTGCCCACACTTTATCTTGATTGCCAATTTCAGTACCAAAGTATAGAGAATACAAGCGAATTACCGTGTCATTTATTGGTTTCCGTTGATCTTTTATTATATACTCACCGCATATATAACAAAACATATCAGGATTGTTAATGCAACATCTCGAATTACTTGCCATAATAAATTTATACGATTAATGCCATAAAACTTGTTATAACATGGACTATTTTTGAATAAAACCGTAAAAATAATAATTGTAGGTAAAGTAGAGCTGTCAGCTGACTTTATTGTAGGCCAGTGTTATGAATTAATCGGTAAACTGTATGGTTTTTTTAATAAGTTGTTCATAATGAACGAATATCGAAGATTTAAATAAGATCAATATTGCCAATAAGAAGCATAATTTCTAAATACCCTATCCACATCGGATCAGTGGGTTTTTAATACATCGCGAACGTATGTACATATTGATTTAGTACAGACACAATTTTATTGAATTCAATATACAAATGTAATTTATGTTTCCTTTTGTAATGAACTCTATTAAAAAATATTTATATTAAGAGTCAAATAAAATATATTTCATAGCGCTATTGATTGCTTTGAAAGATTATGTTCTGTGTGGCCTCGCGAATGAAATTGGTTTGCGTGCTTTAATTTAATTTTTACATAAGTAACATTAGCTAATTAAATTTCGAAACATCATAATATATCAATAAATTATCCGCTTTTTCTCGTAATTTAAGCCATAGGCAGTATTAGTTGATGGGAGGGTCAGAGTTTGGGCGAAAATGTATCGCACTGCCCCCGGCGGCCGACCGTTTTGAATTTTGATTATCAGAGCCAAATACTGCCTAAACTATGTACTTAATGCGAAATTCTAGCGGTCGGAATACGTAAGACTGGATGGAAGCGTATGAGCTGTGTTGTGGCAATGTCTTTGGGCAAGATATTTTGTCCATGTAATATTAAATCGAAATTCATAATTTTTATTTGTATTATTTTATAGTCCAATAAAGGTGTTTGTTGTTCTGGCTTGATAAAATTGTTAAGTGGTTGGTAGGAATGGACAAGAAATAAATTGTCAATGTGATGATAGTCCAGGGTTCTAATCCTGAGGCAAATATCACTGAGATGTCGAAATCAAGGATTTATTATCAGGTAATTTACACGATTTTTTCGTTTTTCTTGCCTAGTGCAGGTTGCGGTATTTACCTGCTATATATAAATTCTTAAAAATTCGCTGTGGTATGTAAAGTTTCCTCACGATATTTTCCTTCACCGTCAAAGTGCGTGGTGATTGATTATCAATACTCATAAAATTTCAAAACGTCAGCGGTGTTCCCTGGTAATAGAAAGGGCGACCGTATTTATATTTAATTCGAGTCAAAAGTAAGCTAAAATTAGGATTTTTTTTTTACCAGTATTTATTACAATTAATTTGCCAAATAAATACAAATAAGACATGGCTTCATTATCATTGACATTTCCTTTAAGCACAAAACACTTTTCAATTTTTATAGCATCAAGTTCTTAGCGAAATCCCATAAAAGCATCACAAAAGCGAGGGTAACACAATAGGTTCGCGTAACATAGTAAACCAGATCGGCAATGTAAAGGGCCGACAATGCGCCACGATAAATGAAAATGGCAAGGAATTCAGCGCCGCCGGCGACAAAAGGCGAATCGTAAAACAAGCGGATTAGAGGACGCGCCCAGGCAGCGGCGGGCCATGACGTCAGATATTCAATAAAAAAATGTATGTATTTAGGTATATTAGTATATCATATTGAAATAATATATAACAGAAAGCAGAATGGATTCAATAAAATAATTTTCATTTCATTTCATTTCATTTCAATCAAAAACAAAAAAAACACTAAAAACCAAATAATAACAAAATAATAAGTACCACTGCAAAGCAAAAAAATTATATTTATTTCATGGAACTTGTGCTTGTTGATTAATTTGCTTAATGACTTGACTAGCCAAAATGGATGCATAACATATTGAAGGCGGGCCGCCAAGTACCAAACATGTAGGACCTATGCCTTATATTAATTTAAATATCTATATGTTTGGTACTGGGCGACCCGCCATCAATATGTTATGCATATATTTTGATTTGTTGGCTAGTCAAGTCATTAAGCAAATTAATCAACAAGCACAAGTTCCATGAAATAAATATAATTTTTTTGCTTTGCAGTGATACTTATTATATTGTTATTTTTTGGTTTTTAGTGTTTTTTTTTTGTTTTGAAGTCGGTTTTTATTTTTTTATTAAAAATTTTAGTTATTTTTATCTTTTTAGTGTTGATAGGAATTTAAATTAAGAAGATTTGGTCCCCACAAGGAATATGTTCTTTCCGATGATAATGAAATCGCTAAAATCGGCTAAAAGCTGCCGAAGAAATTGGAGTATTCACATGTTTATTATTTTTCTCTCCCCCCTTCCTTTGCCCCTGCCCCCTTTTCCCTCCGCCACTGTAGCTTAGCTTTTATACTGAACCCAATGCAAAAAGAAACATTGGAGTCCTACTAAATTTTGAAGAGTTCTACACTCCAGGTCCGAACATGATCATCAGATCTTCACGTTGTGTTCCTGGGATCAACCTGTCAATACATTATTTCTAATGAAAAAGAAATCACTAAAATCGGTTAAAAGCTGCCGAAGATATTAGAATTTACGTGTATTTTAATTTTATCACCTACCCCCCTCACCCCCACCCCTTTTTCCGTCTCTCACTGTAACTTAACTTTTATAATGAACCTAATGCAAAAAGAACCATTGGAATCCTACTTAGTTTTAAGGAGTTCCCCTCTCCAGGTCCGAAGATATTCATCAGATTTTCACCATATTTTTATGGGACCAAACGACAAGCACCAGCTTTCAATCAAAGAAAGAATGGTCGAAATCGGTTCACACAGTACAGAGAAACGAGGTAACAAACATAAAAAAAGGCAACATACAGTCGAATTGAGAACCTCCTCCTTTTTTTGAAGTCGGTTAAAAAGGAGACAACAACAAAGAAAAAAAGGGCAAGTGCGAGTGTGACTAGGGTTCCGTACCATAATCTATAAAAGAAACCCTAAAATGACTTGTTCCCGTTTATTAAGATGGAGTTAAAAATAACGTTTATATGGGAGCCCCCTTTAATATTTGCTTTATTTTTATTTAATTATTTATTTTGAAAGGTTATAAATAACTAAATATTCTGTGAAGCTTTAAGCGTTTACCAAAAACTACGAAAAAAATACACGTTTATTGTATGGGGACTCCCTTTTATATTTACATTTACATTTTTATTTTTAGTATTTGTTATTATTGTGAAAATTTGAGCTTTCTAGCTATCACAGTTTATGAGAGACTTAGTAGGAGGCTTAGTAATAGGGTCCCATTTTTACTTTATAGGTACGGAATGTAAATATCATCTTATTTATTTCCAGATTATAGTGAAATAATTAATTGTATATTGTTTAGATTATTTTTTATTTCGACTTTGTTTGTTAATATTATAAATAATTTTGTTTGTTATTAAACTAAACAACAGAAATATCCGCTAACTTTATAGCCTCGCACCTAATTCCCTAAAACTCGCTGCTAGCGCCACCGGTCGCGGTGGTCATTTACGGAACTATAAAACGTACATAGCCGTAATAAAAACGAGCCATGAAAGTCCTGAGGGAGCATGCTAATGACGTGTAACGTGTCGGGACTGTATGTCATCTTACTGTAGAGTTTATGAAAACATTGGAATGGAAAATATTTTATAGTTTTCGGACGCTCGTAAAAGGTTGGTTGTGTTTGAATTTTGTTTTGCGGGGATGAGAGTGTTATGTAGCAAGAAGTTAGGTTTTGTAAGCGGAAAGACCCAGCTTCGATCTTCGTGTTGATCATTGTTTTGTACTAACAAACATTTGATTCGGTTATAGGTGTAGAGGGCTAAAGAACTGAGATCCGGAATGCTACATTGTTACTAAAGTCATATTTGTTATTGTGCAATGTGAATTGGTTTTTAAATAAATAATAAATACTGTATTTGTCTATTTTGTGAAATAAAGGATTAAATAAATAAATACATTCAACAGTCCCATAAATAGTCCTGACCCCACACTGAGATCGAGTCTTGTGTCGTGGTTATCAGGATCTTTAAGACATCTCGGTTACGCAAATACCCAAACTACATATCGATACATGTGGATCGCAGTCACACAAACATTGAAAATAACATTTAAAAATATCCTTAAAAATATATAAATATGTCAATTTAAAATCTATTCTTTATTAAATGAAAACACTTAAATGGTAGAAAGTATAAAAAGAAATATTAAGTAATTTAATTTTCTTTTATACGAATCCCGGTAAAAAGCTGGATATTTTTTTATTTTACTCAGTACTATTAAGTTTTATTACTAGTGTATAATTAAGTTGTTAGCAGTTTGCCAGAGAAAATAGTTTTCAGCTTGAGTTTATACTAAGCTCAATAGATTGTCTGGTCTAGAGGTGGCTAGTTTTGGATTGGAAGACTCTTGGTTCAATTCTCTGGTCGGAAAAATAATTTCGTGTGTTTTTGATCTTTCAAAAATATGTTTTGTCAAGTGGAAGGCTAGAATTTAAGTTATACCCAAAATGTCGCTAGTGTTAAGACCATCGTTCGTAATAGCTCACCAGACATTAATCTATTTCTCCCTCCAAACAGCAGGGTAAATGCACTGTTGTATTTTAGATTGAAAAACATTGTAACCAGAGTAACTACTGGAGGTATTACGTAAATTCAATTTATTTTATTGCATCGAATGCTTCCGTTCGCCTGATGGTAATATACGATACCACAGCTCATGAACAGTAGCAAAACAAAACAACACCATGAATTACAAAGCAATGCTTGGCATTCTACTGTGCTCGCCATCCTTACCATCAGGCGAACCTGGCTTACCATCAGGCGAACTACACAAGCGAACAGGCATGCTCGTCTTGCCATCAACTGCAATTTTATAAAAAACTTCTTGTTTAATAAATAAATAGAAAAGAAAAGCTGACACCGCAAAGCAGCCTACCGCGCTGCCCTAAACGCAACGTACGTGAAAAATATTTGATAGGCCGAAGTTTTTACGAGTTAAGGCGGGATAATTACGCGGTATATTGTTTTCGCTCCTGTTTGCCGTGTTTTATTACTTTGCCGGCCGTCACGAGTTTTGAGTACTTATAGACTTGGACAGAGGGGATTTATATTATGTATGCATGGTATAACTAGAGTGCGACCGAAAACGAAGTCACTGGTGGTAGGTCTCTTATATGTGAGAGGCTGCCTGGGTGGGTACCACCGCAATGTCTATTTCCCCCGTCAAACAGCAATTCAAATGTACAGTTGTGTTTCGGATTGAAGGACATTGTGTCTAGAGTAACTACTGGACATATTGAGACTTAACATCTTATATCTGTGGATGGCGAGCGCAGTGGAATACCAAGCATAGCTACTGTCCATGGCAGGCTCGTCTCGCCATTTACAACAATGAAAAAATTGGGACGAAAAAATGAACGTGTGATAAGAGAGTGAACTTTTTCATGTATGTAATTCATTTACGATGTAATTTGTTCCTTTTTAAGCCGTTAAATAATTGATTTTATATAATAAATACATTAAACACGTAGTATAGTAATTAAACGTGTACAATCAGGCGCTTTAATGGCTCGGTTTGTACCATAACCATATCGTATTTAATTACCAACTCAAATTCGATGAAAAGCGGCGTTGTGTCGCGGTAATCGACCGTCTATCGATATTAAAACGTATTATTCACGTTTATATCGATATTGCTTCATTATATTGAAATGGGATGTCGTATGTTAGACTTTGCGAGGAAATGTGCGGGGAAAATAATAATAATAATAAAATAACATAAACTTAATACACCCAACAATCAAATGCATAGTCTTGACCACAGAACAGTTGAATATGGTTAGAAAGGCATTAGCCGTCAAATTGTATCAAAACCAACGTCGTATTTTCGAAACACAAAACTTCCACTAATCCAATATAGTTAAGCTTGCAATTTTCTGACTCTTTTGAGTGTTTGCTCAAACCCAAAACATTTGTCTGCGGGGATTGAACCCGCGGCTTCTCGTTTCAGAGCCAGCGTCTGACCAACTGCGCCACGGAAGCTGTATAAAATAATACATACATATATTATGTTGAATGAAATAGATAGTTGTTTAAAAGCTCTAAATTTATTATTTGCGATTTGTTTAAAATTGTGCTTTGTAAATATTGCGGAAGTATAGAATAACAGTAGAAAAAGAATGAAGCAGAGAAATTATTTATTATATTTATGGTTTGGCTATAGCATTTATCAATTTTAATGTCATTTTGTTTTGAAAAAACTGGAAACACAGCCTTTTTTATCCTTTATCGAAACAATATTGTTTTAAAATCACCACGCAACATAATTAAAATGTTTCATTAATACCGAAGCAATATTAATTGATATTTTATGTACATTTGCGCCTTGTAAGACGAACACATTATGTGCTTGTTAACGACTAAAATCGGGACTAAATATTAAACTAGGACAGACGCCACGTTTTAAAGTTATAATTTTTTTGCTTGTAATCTGTATTAGTTCGATAGCAGGGCACGGGCCGCCTCTAGAATTAAGAGTACTATTGAGAAGAGTGAGGACTGAGGCCATATAGTCCACTACTCTGGCCAAGTGCGGGTATGTATGTATGAATGTATGTATGTATGTAAGTATGTATGAATGTATGTATGTATGTATGTACGTATGTCTGATAGCGATTTCTATAGCAACTGGGCAAAACATTCCTACCGACAAATATCGATTTGGAGGTGGCCACTGATGGTTATCTCTTACTCCCTACAATACCTGCATTAATAAAATGATAGGTGTCTTAACCACAACAATTGTTTAAATACAGGCGCGAAGGAACTGGAAGCTAAGGTCATCACCTGTCTTGGATCTTTGCCAAGGCTTAATAATTACAGTATAAAGGATGTTTACATACTTTCTGAGAGCTCTGCGCGTGCGTCGCCTCGGGTCCGATGCTTGGTCGAAATATTAATGAAAAATAATAATGGTTAATACTGAGCGAGAATTGAGAAAGATAAAGATAAGGGACGGTTTGAAATAAGCTGCTTTATGGAGATATTGCTGATATACAAATATATGTCTTATTTTAGTTTAAACGCATAGGAATCGAATCAACTTTGTCATGTTTTATGTTTTATTCTTCATATTATAATAAGTAATTGAATAGTGTAATTGACGTTTAATATTTGTACTATTCAAATAAACAAAAAATAAATAATTTATTTTAATGAGACTAAGCAAAATAGTTTTGTAGAAAATATTCCAACAACACAAACTAAAAAACTAAATCTAAAGACTATTTATTGCAAATATCCCTGTTTATTTTTGACCCCATTATTTTTCACGTCGATTTTTTATGTGATAAACTACAGGCAAAGCACGAAAGCTGTAAAATAATTGATACGACGGAAAGTTTAAAAATGTAACAAAACCAAATCCGCAATAAAATCCGCAAATAAATAGTTTATTTCAAACTACAGGATTTAATAAAAGTTTCAATACATAATATAGTTTTACATCACATAGTATATACATATATTGGTATTAAATAGCAAAATAAGTTAAAGTAAGTCAATATCGCATAAGGTTTACCTGTAAGATATTGAACTAGCGAAAAAAATGAGCGGTAACCTTAAGTGTGTACTTGTACGGTGTATCTACGAGTATATTGTATAGCCGGTGTCTGCCGCGGTGAGTGACCCGCGCATAACATTAAGTCGTGTCTCAACCGCCGCGACAACAGGATAATAATAAGGAATCACGTGGTTCAGTCCTCTTCAGTCAGTTTAGAGACTGATGGATGCTATAGGTGGGTTTTCTTGGAGATAGCCTCACCCCACACCCACAACCTGCAACTCCTGTAAGCCAGGATCAACAGCATTGAAGCTCGACGAGCTAAGGGAGATCGTGGGTTCGATTCTAAGGCACATAATGGTTACGTGTTTAAAGCAGATTTATAACTCGAAGGTTGCTACCAGGCTTTGTGATACTATTTTGAAGCTCCACTCCAGAACACGCTTACTCTAGCGGTTATCTTCTGCAACATATATAGCCAGCCCATTGCCACTTCAACCTACTAACCTCCAGATTATCTGACAGTAAAATATTAGCTGGCTGAACCCGAAGTGCAACACTACACTTATACAGCCAGTGTGATCATTATGGATATTTTTCCGACATTTTTATTCAATATATTCTATAATAAAAACTACCAATAACATATTATTAAAACTAATCAACGCGAGAATTAATTTCGAGCGTTCAGAGTTTTCGGTCCCTGAACCTTTCATTTCATATGACACACTCTATTTCAGCCAGCCTTCAACATAACTCCAAGGATATTTTTCAACACCAAAGCAAGAGACAGCCAAGGTTACACACTTTTTATAAATTTCATAATCTGAGTTTGAACCTGCGTTCATTCGTTTCAGCCACAGGAAGTTCGCTGCTGAACATAGGCCTCCCCCAATGATCTCCACATCGACCTGCTGAAAGCGGCTTGCATCCAGCGACTTCCTGCTACCTTAACCAGGTCGTCCACCTTATAGGCGGGCATCTACTCCAGAACCTTTCGATTCCAACAGCTAGACTATTAGTCGCGCTAAAAATAAACTTAAAATACTGTAATAGAATGTATAGTTAAAAGCAAAATGGCAGCGTTCTCGTGCTGAGCCTGTCGGCGTGCACGGCTGAGTGGCCGAGACGGCTCGTTTCCGATGTGTCCCGGGTTCGTATCGCGACAAATATGTTCGGATAATTGTCCGGTCCGACGTGTTTATTTAGTGGAAGCCTTTTTACGGGGTAGGGTTGGCGCTTATCGCTACCCTTTTATTTTGTAGGAAGAATTTGTTATTTCGTATTTTACATATATAATTAATGTCACGCTGTCTTTCCAGAACGGGTTGGCAGTGGTGCTACCAAGACACCCTCGTTTCTCCTTATATGTTTCGTCCGATGTATCCAGCTATCGCCACATCGCTCGGAGAGGAATTCCTGACTCGGGCCTGATAATATGATTGAAAAATTCTAAACCAATTTATGAGACCTGGGATTTGAATCATGCCTTAGTACAATTACGTCACCGAGGAAGGCAAGTCAGTCCTAGACCCAAGATGATTAGTCTCAATATGTCCAGTAGTTAAACTGGCTACGTCATTTTTTTAAAATTTATTTATTATTCATTTATTTAAAACTTTATTGTAAACTATATAGGTACATAAAAGTAAAAGAATTACATGATACAAAAAAAAATGCACAAGTGGTGGTCTTATAGCTTGAAACAGCCTCTGCCAGACAACCATGGGATGGATAAACGTGAACGAACTTAAGTTGGGGCAGCTTCAGGTGTACGAATAAGTTAATATTATTATTTTATTTTTATAAATATAAACATACATACATATTTTTTTTATTGCCATTATAGGCTGACGAGCCGGCGGCCATCCTAATGGTAAGCGGCTACCGATGCTCATGGACCTCTGCAGTGCCAGGGGGCCAACACAACAACAAGTCGCTGCCTATATACCGGGTATATCAAGACTGCTACCGAAAACGAAGCCGGGTGGTAGTTTTAGTGACTACAAACACAATGTAACTGAAAATTTCGCAAAGAAACGCGACAATTTTTTTTAAAATTTTTATATATCGTCGAGTTTGAGTGGTAAATGCATAGTTTCTGCTCAAATTATAATTTAAAGCCTTGCGTACCATAGTGCCTTTAAAAATAATTATATATACACTATTATTTTAGAAAAAAAAACTATGTATTTACCACCCTAATACGACGAAAGAAAAAAATCAACAAAAAAAAAAAATTCCGTCACAATTTTTCCACAAAATTGAGTTGCATTGTGTCTGAAGTCACTAAAACTATCACCCAGCTTCGTTTTCGGTAGCACTCTTGATATACCCTGTATAGCATATACATTCTTATAAAGACTTTTATGGCGTACAAGTTTCCTCACGATGTTTTCCTTCTTATAGTTAAATAGTAAATATAGAGGCAACCCTACCCGGCCTTTACTTTTAATCCCCCTTATTTTCTGTTGCTACAAGTGTTAGATATTTGTCACTCGAATAACATCTCTATCGGAGCGGAAACTCGAGATTGCGGCAACTTGCACGGATCCGATATTGTACTTTAATAGTTTTTAACCGACTACAAGGAAGGAGGTTATTTATTCACTTAGTATTGGTTTAATTGCACAATATTAGTATATGTCAACTTATGTACGATTCTAAATGAGTTTGCTAAAATTCATGATGTTATAGAACTCATACGTTGTACTAACGTCTGAATCATAAGTTTGATCGATTCTTGTCTTTTGTCCCGAATCCTTCTGCTTCAGGGTGAAAGGAAGGAGTTATGTACAATAACTTCCACCATAACTGCGTCGATTGGCAACAGATAATGGTTTGTTACCTATCGATTTTTTCTCGATAGTATCCTATTTACCATCAGATGCGGTAGACGGGCCGAGCTAATTTAAAAAAAAATGCCTGTTTTTTCGTTTATGTTTGGAAGCACCTCCAAAAATGATAATTATCGAACCCCTGACTTCAGGATTTACAATCTACCCCCGCGTTAGACTTACAAGTATTTTAATAAAACAGAAATGATTTTATAATGTTTGTCTGGTGTCAGCGCGGTGCCGTATTGGCTCGATTTCACTTCTGGCCTTGAGTGCTGCGTCGGGATATTTGCATTTACATCCACTACAGACAAATATTAACTCTAAAGAACTGGAAATATGTGTTACTTTACAATGGAATAAATATGCCAACGACTTCTCGTTTAGTTTACGATAAGACATTCAACTTTATGTGACAGTGATGTGTATTCTGAGGGATTATTATATTTCGTATTGCGTTTTTTAATTGTCAAGGATTTTTTAACTTTAATAGTTATTGCAGTGATTATTAAAGGTATTATAAATGCCAACTTTGTCTATTTTTTAGGATAGTTCAAACAGTATATAATTTTCATATTATTGTACATTTGCCATTGAGTTAAATATATGAAATATTTTAAGCAAAGACTATTTATAGGGGAATACTATCTAAGTCTATTGGCACACCATTAGGGATTGTGCTGTGAGGTTTTAATAGGGATATCTAACTGGAATAGGCTTATCAGTTTATAAACCTACTGTCTTTTATGTTTTTAGACACGCGTATTTGTATTCGCATGGCGATAGGCTCACCCTCTGTCACAATTAAAAATAAATACTTTTCCCAATACTAGTGACATTTCTGCATACCTTTGAGGCGATATACAGGCGTAATAATGCAGGCATAATGTATGTATGCCACCTTGATATGTTTTGTTGAGATCGAGGATAAAAACTGCGAGTCCGGTATCCTCCATTGGAGTCCTTTTATTATATATAATTTAGAGGGAGGGCGCTCACACTTTAGCGGTTTCAAAATGTAAATATTTTCCTATTCGTAATGTTGGTAGCACATCTATATTAGCGAAAATGTATCTAATTATCTTACACTAAACTTCTATAAATTATGTTTTTGAGCGAAAGTAAATTTAGTTATCCTTCTTAAACGAGATTGACTGGAATTCAATAGCCCTAAAAATATACATAAGTTTCTTACAAAATAACTCGTGCATGTTGGACAGCCTGTCAAATATCAAACAATAGGAGGGCAGAAAAAGGTGGCCCGGCATCACCATTTTTTATTTACGTTTTTGAAGTACCAGCAATCCCTCTATATTATATATATACTTTAAGCATATACCATGAGTTTTATGTGCCAGAAATTCGCCATACCCCGGTCATCTTATACTTAAGATCTAAGAAGACTTACCCTACGAAGAGTATAAAAACTGCCATCAAAGTGAAGGAGCGGTATTGAGTGACGTCAAGTAGTCTAGACTACCGTAGAATACTTGAAATGATCTGCTTTACAGAGGTCACTGTCGCTCACAAAACGATTTGAAATTACAGCTTTTCAGTTGGACTTCGGTTGGTTTTCCTATTGTAGTTTACTAGCTTATTTTTGTATTAGATTAGGAAAAACTAGCATAATTTATTTCCTATTTTTGTCAAAATTGAAATTAGAATATTAATGGTTTTTAAAACATTTGTTTGACATTACATTGCATGTGGTGACAATTTAAAATCACTGCCATTTATAATCACCCAAAAAACAATTTGTCTTAAAAAAACAGTGGTTGTAGTCTGTAATTTTTGTAGGTGTGTTGAGGAGTTTTACGGATATAAAAAAATGTCACGTAAAGATTGTAGTGTGATAAGTAATTTCGCTGAATCTCCCCAAAGCCTTCACGTTTTAAGCCAAAAGAACCAAAGAACATGATGATAGATTGGCAAGTCAGAAATATTTGCCAAAAGTGACAAATAACAAAGGGACCATTTTAATTTACAAAGGGAAAACTTAACAGCTTTTCTTTTATTATTGGTAAATGTAGGTACAGAATATTAACAAAGGGTAATTATGAGTAAGACATTATGATATATTAGATAGATGATTCACACGCAACAAAGGGTATGCCGTGAAAACCTGTAATGCGCAGTTTTCAAAGTAGGTCGCCGATTAACTGTTAATTAGTGCTCCGAGAGTTCCGTAATTTTTATTTGTTTCCTTGTTCAATTAGTTTGCGTTTTATTATTTAAAATATTAGTTTTGTTTTTTTTTAATTGTGAATAGTTAAGCAAGAGTGAGATGGGCAAAGGTCAATGCAAAATTAATATGACTGTTTATTATTATTTAATCCAATATAACCTAGCCCGACCCGGGGGACAAATTATCTACAACGAGATAATTATTTTACAGCCACAATCCTATGTAAAGGTGGTATCAAAGATAATAGAAAATATAGCATGAATATAATACAAATTAATGAGAAAAAGTAAATTTATTTATTTAGTTAAGTAAGAACAGGAAACATCCTAAAAAAATATTATAAAAAAGTTTAGAATTCTGTGCACTGCTCTGTTAAAGTTAAAAAAATACAACTTTTGCGACAATATAAATTAAGAGTCATCATTATAGCTTGCAATTATTAGTTTTATGACAAATAAAATTCCGTTCAATTATAGGTTTCTGTGAATGTGGCGAATTGTGGTGTTGTGGGGTTGATCTCAGCATTCGCGGTGATTGTTTGCTTATTTCAGTAGGAACACTAGAAGTTTGAGTTACTTCATTAATAATATCGACTTTTGCTGTTTCTCGTAAAATAATACAGGCCGTGGATTCATTATTTGATGTGCGATTTCTACTAGTCTTCTTTTTTGAAGATCGTGGTGTATTCATACTGGTCTTATCTGGTGTCAAGCAGATGTTTTTATAGATTTTTGAAGTATTTAAAGATTTTTGTAGGTCAGATTTTAATCGTGAATTCTCGCTGTTAAGGTCTTCTATTTCTTGATGAGCGCTTATCAGTTGCAATTTTAGTAATTTTATTTGCTCGTGTAATTCATGGACATTAGTGTTCTCAGGATTCCTATACAGGCTGTCAGGAATGCTTAATGTTGTTGTGTCAACATCGTGTCTTCATCGTCGCTTATCACTACAGATAAATCGTTCAAAGATCCACTTTTATACTTTTTCCTATATGTGATGTTACTATCAGGTGCATCCATTTTTAAATCGACTTTTGTATTCAATTCGTCAATGTTCTAATGTTAGGTGGGCGTGTATATAATTGTTTATTTTTCAATCACTACGAATTAATATTGATAAATATTTTTTATGAAATAAAACTCACAAAAAGTCCTTCCACGAGACGGTCTGGTTTTGAACCATGAGCATTCACGTTGACGTGTTGATAGTGCGTGCTATGACTGTAGGCCACGGTGACGACTGTTTTCTAAGTCGAAATTAGTTATCAGAACTGTATACGACGACAAATTTGAATTTAAACAAAACGGTTGATTTTATTAATTGGAAGGTAACGTTTCACAGTTTTTGACTTTTATTTTTTGTTTCGTTAGTTTAGACACTTTATTTTATTTAACTTAATCACTTTGCACACTGTTAGGTTCTAGTTTATTTTGTTTATCACTTTTATTTAATTCTTCTTGTCACTTTCAATGTTTCAGTTAGTTTAAGTTATATTGTGATGTATCCAAAATAACTGTTTAAATCACTGTGATAACGTTAACACTGATGAATCAGACAATTACCAATACTTTTGTAATACATACAACACTAATAAAAGATTATCAACATTTTTTAGATTATTTTAAATACGGTGCTTCTTTTTTTGAGTGTTAGCTAGGTGGCGCCATCTAGCGGTTTTTTTAGATTTGGAAATTGGATATGTATTCCTAAAAATACAGCTTGTCCATGTGACACAATCTTTTCATTATTCTTTGTGTGATAACATGTTAGGCTGTAGCTATATTAAAGGCACAATACTTGAGAACAAAATTAATTGAAATACGTTTAGTCACAATTCAATCAATTAATTCGCACTTACGATAAGAGGAATATATTAAATTATAATATTAAATGAGAGTTCACTAATTATTTCACTAAACAGTATGTAAATCAGGTAACAAAGAACAATATAACATCGAGTAAACGCAATGCGATCCGAGCACTTTCAATTACATTTAACTCGCCATTTGCGTCGACAATTGAAAAAAACCTCGCAAATTATTGCGGATCCCCAATTTGTCTGTCTGTCCGTCTGCTAACATAACGTCGTAATTGGCCGACATAATTATACAAACTGAGTCACACTTTCATAGTTCTTTGTTTCGATGTCGCCTCAAATTTATTGACATTTCTGCCGCGGAAGCTTTAACAAAGGACTTGAAATGAAAATTCCTTAAAATATTACATTTAATCATTTCGGTGCCAAGACGGAAGGTGTTTTATTTGTATATTTGACGAGATATTGTTTTTGAGTTGTTTTAAGGACATATTCCAGGAATTGGCGGAGAATTATCTGTGGTGATTTTTGGATTAAATATTGTCTCGTGATTTCAAATATCCATTACTTGAGATACATAACATTAACAATATGGGGTCATTAACACCATTGATAGAGTCCAAAGTTTGTTTTAACATAAGTGTGTGTAAAATATATGTAACTCTCGTGAACTAAACGACGAAACGACACAAGTGTTGATCTAAGTGTGGGGTGGGGACTATGTATGTCAATGTTGGGTGTATTTCTGGTTATTTATTAATTAAAATTATTCGATCTCATGAACATATAGGTATAAGAAAGGTAAAAGACTTCTGATAATAATATGCTTATATATATATCCGACGTATGTCACCATTGCCGAATAATTTAATATCGAAATAGAATCTGCACTGACCTTGATGGTAAGTTTATTGATGGCCAGATAAAATATCAACTGGCGATATTTGCAGGTTTCTCCAATTATTTATTGCGGCATCATCGTCAATATACATATGATACGAATATTTAACCAGCAATATGTGGATCCATATCAGCCCATTTCCGTCCCACTGCAGGGCACGGGCCTCCTCTGCAATCGAGAGTACGATTGAGACTTGCTAAGCCATATAGTCCACCACGCTGGCCTAGTGCGGGTTGGCGGAGTTTACACATACATACACATACACATACATAAACTCACGCCTTGTTCCCAGAAGGGGTAGGCAGAGGTGCCAGGGCACCCACATTTCGCCTTGTATGTTCCGTCCCACAATGTGATAGGTGGCGAGCCTATCGCCATATCGGGCACAAATTCCTGACTCTGGGCTGATACTGAATAGAAAAATCCAATATCACTTTGCCCAACCCGGGATTCGAACCCGAGACCTCAGCTTTGTAACCGTACCGTAGTACAACTACGCCACCGAGGCAGTAGAAATTCATACAAATTGCCATGGTATGCAGGTTTCCTCACGATGTTTTCCTTTACCGTTATAATGTATAATGTGTTGTTTGTGGATATCCTTTGTATATTACAGCATCCTTGGTGCTATTGCTGACACTGCCGGTTAAACCAGTAACTACAGGTTTGACCCCTATACCGCAATAATTCTTTTGAAGATCAAGAAATATTGGTTCCGAGTCTGGGTTTCGTGAGACCGAAAAGTCTCTTAATAATTTCGGATCGAACAAACAAGACTTTTCAGAATAGGTAGTTAGGATTATGTGCATGACTTAGATATATGTTTTTTCTTATTGTACAGTTCTGGCAAATGAGCAAACATGTCACCTGATGGTAAGCAATCACTCCCGCCCATGAAAATTCACAACGCTGGACCAACGATGAGTTTCTGGCTCATCAAATCGGGAGGAAAAGGGAGAAGGAAAAAGGATGGGAATAGGTCTTTATATTAGGAGGGCGTCCGTAAATCTGACTCACCGAACAAAAAATTCTTCGTACCGATTGCCATTCTTCAAAATTTGTGTCCAGAGACAACAGATTTTTCCAAAAGCAAATGACCAGTAATGTGAGCCACAACAGAGCGTGGAGATGGCATGGAGATCCAGTACATCGGATAAAACTGCAGCGAGACCAAGTCTCAGAACTTGGGAATTCATTTGTTTGCCGGCAAGTTTCGGCTGGTACCTACAGGATACACACAGACTGTTAGTTCGGTCAACAATACTTAATCTGTTGAAATAAACTATTATTTACGGATTTTATCGCGGACTTGGTTTAATTTTTACATGTTTTAATACTTAATCTGGTTTATTTTTAGAGGTAAGTCAACAAGTGATGTGTAATATGAATATTTTTTACTTCAAGGCTATCCTTTTCACTAAAAGTTATTTACGTTTCGAGGAGGAAAAGTCAAAAGTACAAAAATACTTCTCATTCATAATTTTCTATAAAATGATGCCTGTAGGTCTACTCTGAATTTGGAATCCCTATTTGAAAATAATACACAAGAAGGCACAATGTGCGGCATACAAACTACCACTTGATCAAGACGGCTTTACTGTTGCCTTATAAAAGTATTAAAGTTACTATATAAGTTAATTAAGTGCTAGTTTTAATTTTTCCAAATGTAAAATTACGATATGATGGGGCCAACATAGACTTTTTTTTAAAGCCCCTAATAAATTCAATCATTTTATGTCTCAGGATGGCGAGCGCAGTGGAATGTTGCTACTGTTTATGAGCGGTCATATCGCTTACAATCAGGCGAACGGCTTACTAGTCTCGCCATTCATTACAATAATAAAAAAAAATTAGAAATTAATTATTTGTGCCATAGGAGAGGCCTATGTCCAGCAGTGGACGCGAATAGGCTGATGATGATGATGATGATGATGAATTAAATTCAATTAAAAAAAGTTCCGAGAGCCAACACACCATGCTGTCCAACCCTACAGTCAGTAAGTTCTGCAGACGAGGTGTGAGTGACCCGGCGCGCCGCAGCCTATTCTGCACTAGCCGTTCACCCCGCGCCGGCCAGACGACCTGTTACACACCTCACTACACGCCGGTGCCTGATTATACACTGGCTGCTGATTTGATTTAGTCCTGATGGGCTATGTACATGAATGATTTAAAAAATGATGGCAGTGACCCCTGAGGTTTTAATTTTAAAATTTTGTGCCTGAAGTTAAAAAATTGTTTCGAAATGATGCTTTATGACTTTTTATTGCGTTTTGACTTTAACCCTTTCAGACCTGAATTATTATTTTTTCTAGTATAAAGGTAATAATTTTTTTTTAGGTTAATTAAACTTTAGCTAATAGGGGAAAAATATTTGAAAAAATCATTCTAGTTTACTTTTCGAGAAAAAGTGATTTTTCTTTATGTGCTCAAATGCGCACATCCGTATTTGACAATAAAATGTCTGTTATATAGATTATTTGAAATTTTTGAATAAAACTATTTAATATTTATATTATTTATTAAAAACATAATAAAAATAACATAATAAAATGTTTTTCTCAATAAAACAAATTATCTTCTACAATTTGAATAGGAACCATGTAATTATAATCAGTCTATATAATAGTAATTTCAATCAGTCTGTGTATATATAATCTAGCACACTTATGTGTGGAAAGCTAGGAAACAATTTTTATCTTTGGTGAGGCACAAGTGCACCTTACATTTCAAGCATTTTATACGAGATTTCCCTTTACAGCCGAACATTTTACAGCGGGTTCCGGGTCCATCATCATGTGCAGGAAAATGACCCACACCATCATGAGCTATTTCCGTAGCAGGTCGAATTTCTCCAGGTTTTCTCGGAATCACCTGCGGCGTAGGACTACTGACACTTGGACGTCCCCTTTTAGCTGTTGTAATTTTATTCCGTAATACTAAAGCTTCAGCTAGTTGGCGGCGAAAACGAAGCATAGTCAGCTGTCTGTTTTTCGGAATTCCAAGTAAATCATTATGATTTTGATAATCACGAAAAGCTTGAGTTAGTGCTAGGTCGGATGCGTGGAAAATCATGCGAAGGGGGCATTTTATAGATTTTATAAATGTCCTGTAATAACTCATCATTTGGTCAAGCAAGTCGACCCCTCCCATTGCCTGATTGTATTTTCGAACTATCTCCGGCCTTTCCACTTCAATATAGCGCTTTTCCTTCTTGCACCATCTCTTTACGATATCCTTTTCTCCAATACCGACAAAGTTTGACGCTAAGTGATCTGGTTTGTTATCTAACCACTTCACTAAAACAATATCACCATCTAAGCTGCTCACTTCTTGTGCAAAACCCCTCCGTTTTTTATTTATTTCTCTATCAGATAGTAAAGATGGTTTTGCAAATCTGTTTACACGAGCGGTACAGGCAGCCATAATATGTTTCTGTTTCAAATTCACGAGGAATATACTTGAAATAATAATCGATTGGTGCTAGTACAACAGGATCGATTGTCTCTGGTGGAAACCAATCACAATATATTGTATTTTGTAGCTCTGTATGTCTCCACCTAATTCCTTGTTTAGGTGTAAGATTTTCAAACATACCTCCAGGAGACGCTAGTACCGGTCCTGAGACAGCACCCGAATGATCAATTGGAACTTCTAACTCAGCTTCAGATTCAAGAATAACGTCTTCATCTTCGGAGTCATCCTGGTAGGAGTCCTGTTGATGCTGGTGCACTACATCTGCACCAATTCGAATACGTCTTGGTTCTCGTGCTGTATCATAATTACCTTCATCTTCATCGTCAGAAGATAACAACAGGTCTGATAAATTGTCGTCTTCTAAAGCAGCCAAATTTTCTGGTGAAAACGTTTCTACTATTTCGATGTACCCAGTATGTGTATGTATAAATAATCTGTAAAAAATGACAATATATACACAAAAAAATATTTACATACAATAGGTAATGTATTTTGACCTACCATATAAGTATTGCAATATTTCGTAAATTTATCAGTTGATCCGATTGTGCACATTTGTGGACATAAATAAAAATCATGTTTTCCAATGTAAAAAAACCACAAATGAGACAAATAATACATTTCACATCATGACAAAACCATATTTTATACAAACACCATTTTTTCATAACATATAATAAGATAAAACATATAATTTCGAAATAAAATTTACAGCTTACCTGAACGTGTTCAAACTTTGCTCCGTACTGGTCGAAACTTGTCAAAATAATGTAAATGCGTGGCCAAAGATGGTGTTACCTGTATCGTTTCAACAACGTATTTATGTGTACAAACAAGTACAACCGTCCAAAACCGTAAATTTAAAATATTTAGTATTAATTTATTTTTTTAAACTTTATGTCCTCAATTGTGGACGTCAGGTCTGAAAGGGTTAATTTAATAGTTTGAAGATAGGCTGTGAGAAGTCAAGATTGTCAATTGTGCTAAGTATGTTTTAGTTTTAAGAAAAGTACATAATTCTTCTTTGGTATGACCTTATCTGATACTTGAATGGTCGGTGCATCACGACCTTTGAGTCGACCTAAAGTCTTATGATATCCAGTCATTAATCTGGCTACATAGTTCTTCAAACTGCAACGCAACAGTGCGTTCACACTGCTATTTGGCGGGAGATATAGACATTGCGGTGGTCGGTAGCTAGGCCGCCTCTCACATATTAGAGACCTACCACGAGTAAAGAAATAAATTTAGAATTGTTTGGATTTTATTTGTACAACTGAAGTACCAAGAATTATCAAAAAGGAACACATATTCAGTATAGAAACTATCAGGAAATATCACTACGCGAATAAAATACGACAGAAAATGTGTAACTTCAGTTCAATTCACTACACAAGTAATTCCAATGTCAAGCAGACCGCCATACTTAGGCAGTAGCCTTGCCAAATATTCCACAAAATTTCAGCGAGATTCCACAAGAAAATTCAGTCAGAAACGCAGTAGTTACAAGTAATATGGTCTCTTAAGCACACAACTTATTAAGTAAGTTTCAAGTTGGGGATATAAAGTGGAGATCTCTCGGAAAACTGTCGCTCATATGTGCCATTCGCAGAAATGTAAAACTTAAGTTTACTACGAGTTAAATGTGAAATTAATAAAACTTGCCATTTGTGAAACTGTAGATTTGTAAGTCTTAAACCGGTGTATAGTTGCTATGTTTTTATTTGCTGATATTATATTTTAGTGGTGAATTTAAGTCTCAATAATGAAATCAACTACGCTTATTCTTATATAATGATTACGTGTGATTTGGTTCATTCTGCTTTGATGTCATAAGTATACAATTGTGTATAATAACATTTCGCGTGTAAATATTGGCAGAAGTTGTAAAAAGTACACAGACTGCCATACGTGCAGAAAAATAATAGTTATCACTATGGATTGAAAAATAAAGTTTCTGTACCAATCTATAACATAATTTGACTGACAAAATTTACGCTATCGCGAGAAAAATTGCAGATAACTGTTATAGTTAATACGTTTTAACACACCCAAGAGTCCTGACATCACAGTCACATATATAGTCCTGATCCCGCACTAAGATCGAACCTTGTGTCGTGTATCAGAAACCACAAGAGACTTTTTGGTTTCAGAAGCACCCAGACCTGAAACAAATACTTATTGTGTATCACAAAAATATTTGTCTCGGAAAGAGGATTGAACCTGCGTCCTCTCGTTTCATAGCCGGCGTCTAACCAGCTGAGTTATCGATTAATAATTGATAGTATAATATATTTTGATCGGACATAATACTCTAAAACAGATAATGACCACAATACCGTCCAGACAGAATCGATTAGTAACATTCACTGATCTGCCATTAAAAAAATGCAAACAAATATAAAATGATTTAAAATACATTAATAATCCATTGAATACTACGATGGAAGCCCTTGCGTCTGGTCATTGGCTCGAGCGCGTGGGCGCGGGTTCAGTGCCTGGCGCGGCACATTGTTGACAGTCTGACCGCAATACACAATGGAACCTGCTGGATAGTCACAAATACTGCCCGCAAATATAAGATAAATGTAATTGTAAATATTGGTTTGAGATATTTCTAGTTTAAGGTATTGAGACTAGATAGTAAGCATTTATAAAAATAAAGTTTTTATGCGGCCTAATTCAAAGACAGTTTTAAAATCTATTTTAGTTACAAATGATTTGTGCCTTTCGAATTTTGAATTGAGAAGAAAAGAAGAAAATCATTTGATAACTAAAAAAGGATTTAAATTTGTCTGTGAATAATGCTACGATTCATAAGGTTTTAGGTTCAATAACCTGTTTAATCAATCGGTTTATAATGTAATACTTTACTTTTCTTTACTTATGCAGAAGTAAAGTTTGTTCAAAATTTATTTCGCCAACGACATTCTTATATTAAGGTGGTAATTGATTGGTGTAGGTATATAATTAAACGATTGGAACTGCCTTAGAAAAAGAAGAAGATCGTATGAGACTGAACGATAGTTCAGTTAGTTTAGATATATGCTTTCCGTTAGGAAAGCATAAATATTACTATTAAGCCTTGAAAACATTGATGTCTCATACTGAAATGATGGACAGGAAATGGCTGCCTTAGTAGCCTGTTTACACCGAAGCGGACGTAGCGTGATGATGAGTGTAAACACAATTATATAGGGGCACATAAAGCACAATAATAACATCATATTAACGCTATAAACCGTAATGGTAGAGAGAGTAATATATACTGATGTAGAATGGATGGAAGCGGTATGTTATATGTCTTCATTATCTCACGACATAGTTAAAGATTTTTTTAATGTTCCGGTCCTGCAAACGAGCAAGCAGTTCACTGATGGTAAGTGATCACTGCCGCCCATGAACATTCATAACGTTTGAATCATGAATTGTCGGCCCATCAAGTTTTTGCGACAAGGAACAAGAATCGGAAGAGGTAAGGGGTTTTGGAGACTCGGCAATCTCACTCACTGACCGAAATGTAATAGCGAAGTTGTCGCATCCTGACGATTTCCTGTAAGGCAATAAAGATAAGCATACCTATTCATGCTGAGTCATGACTGGCAACAGTTTGCCTTTACTAGTACCAAAGAGGTGCAGGGTAATTATGTGCGGTATTCCAATAGGCTTCTTCCAACTCCTAATTTAACTTTTTGATTGATTTCGTTCCGGGTTAAATACAAGTGAGACATTCCCGGAGACTGGCCGAGTTTCAATGCTCGGTGTCATTACAATGTGTTCTACTGTTGATACTAGCTTACAGGAGTTATAGTGGTGGGTGTGAGGGATACTGGGACAGTCTCCATTCCAAGGCTTCGGTGGATTTCCGCGAGATACCTATGCCCAGCTATTATTAGTTGAATCCCTAGAAGATGCTGGATGCGACAAGCCGAAGACAGGGTGAAATGGCGCAATTTGGAAGAGGCCTGCGTCCAGCAGTGGACAACGATATAGGCTGATGATGATGATGAAAGTCATTTTTGGTGCCAAATGAGGAAAACAAGCAAGTAACTCAACCGATGTTGAATGATCACCTTCGTTCATGGATACTCAAGCGTCCAGGGGAATTACACGTTCGCCTACTCGTTGAGAAGGGTAGACATGTTTCTTAACATGGTATGGAAAATATGCCCGAGTTCTTTTAATACCGTATTGTATTGTATTGTTTTGTATTGTATCAGCTCATATACGTCCCACTGCAGGGCACAGGCCTACTCTACAATCAAAAATACGATTGACAGTGGTTAGGCCATAATAGTCCACATAGTGCCTAGTGCGGGTTGGTGAACTTTTACATACCATAGAAATTCGTACAAATCGCGATATTTTCCTTCGCCGTTTTAGTGCGTGGTGATTGACTATCAATACACACATGACTGCGAAAAGTCAGCGATGTGCCCTGGGATTTAAACCGGCGACTACCATGAGCATGTTGGCAGTCGCGCGTAGTCCTTTACCAACAGGCCACCACGCACCTACTTCCTACTTCTTTTCCTACTGGACGCCTTTATTCCATACATAAGTCTTCGCATATTTTTGCTGCTGCAATTCTTCACTACAAATTCAGCTGTTTGGATACATTATTCACGTTAAATCCTCGCTGCAACCGCTTCCATATGTCCGTACATCCAAAGAGTTTAATTTTACGAGTGAAATAAACATCGGGCGCGTTTCCTGTTTTAACAAGAACGCATCAAGGTTACGGTGACGCACTGCGCTCGCACTTGACGCATCTCGACCGTTTATTTAGTTTAGCTCTTGCTTCCTAGAAGAAAAGTCTTTCTTTGTTTGGAAATATTATGTGCCCTTCTAAATGGATGATTTTCAAATTGATCGACCTGATCGTGATTCTTAGCGGCCAAAATTGTGGAGGTACGGGAAGAATAGGCCAAGATCTGCTTACCGGATGCCTCTTGTTTGTGCTCAATATAAACTGGTCCCTCGTACCGTAAAATTACGGATCAAAACTGAGATGTTTCCGAAGGTTAAGTCTGTATGTGTAAGGCTACCTTTTATCCTTAATTCTATCTATATCCCTTTGCGCTCTGTTTTCCCCTTGCAACAAATGTTTATCTATACTAATATTATAAAGCTGCAAAGTTTGTTTATTTGTTTGTTTGTTTGAACGCGCTAATCTCTGGAACTACTGATCCGATTTGAATTATTCGTTCAGTGTTGGGTAGTCTATTTATTGAGGAAGGCTATAGGCTATATATCATCACGCTATGACCTATAGGAGGAAAGCAGTAGTGATATATCTAGCAAATACGAGGAAATTTTGTTCGTTTTTCGTGGTCCGATTGGTCGATATTCTAAACTGATAGTCAGAATTAAACATTTTGACCGCCATTTTAAAACGTGTATGCACCCGGGCGGAGCCGGGCCCGACCGCTAGTTGGATATATAATTATCATTGATACGCGAGTAGTCAGATCACTAGAAGTATCTTAGATGATTTGTGGCTTTTGAAAATACTGGTAGAGAACAAGATATGAATAACATGATGGTAAGAGAGAGAGAGAGAGAGAGAGAGAGAGAGAAAGTTGAGACAACATCTATATTACTAAACAAAGGTTTTGTAATGGCAAAAGCTCTTTATGTCGATTTTCGGTTCTTCTTGATTTAACAGATATACCGGGTATCTCAAGACTGCTACCGAAAACGAAGCCGGGTGGTAGTTTTAGTGACTACAAACACAATGCAACTAAAAATTTCGCAAAGAAACGCGACAATTATTTTTTATGATTTTTTAAATATCGTCATTTTTGGGTGGTAAATCCATAGTTTTTGCTTAAATAATAATTTAAACTCTTTTATACCTTAGATTATTTATAAATAAAAGGGTATACACTATTATTTTAGGAAAAAATGTATCTAACACCCAAATATGGTCATAGGGAAAAAAATAACAAAAAAAAAATTGTCGCTTTTTTTTGCAACTTTTTCTGTTGCATTGTGTCTGAAGTCGATTAAACTACCACCCGGCTTCGTTTTCGGTAGCAGTCTTGATATACCCTGTAGGTATTCCACCTACGGCCGCCATATATCGTATAGATAAATGTCCCAGTGCCCCAGTGCTAGTATAGATAGTATTTTTGGAATTGTACCATACAATCTTTTGTTTTCATAATAATATTATAGTTTTCGGCTTAGTATCTTAAATACTACTGCATGGTCTATTAAGGATTTACTAAACCATTCATGGACATACACTAAAATCCCATCTCTATAACAATTCTATGACAGCCTCCGTGGTTTGTTAGACGCCGCCTGTGAAATGAGAGGCCGAGGGTTCGATCCCCGCAGCGAGAGAAATTTTTGTGCGGCTCACAAATATTTCTTCCGGGTCTCGGTGTTTGTGAGACCGAAAAGTCTCTCGTAGTTCGTGATACCCACGACACAAGACCCGATCTTAGTGTGGGGTCAGGACTATGTACGTGACTGTTGGGTGTTATTTATTTATTATTATTATTTATTTACACTATTAAATCTAAAACAAAAAGGAATTTTCCTAACAAAAGTAAAATAACAGTGGAGGATTTTGTCGAGCGCATTAAAAGTGCGCGTGGGCATCTCGCTGCACTTCCGCATGCGTCGCGCCGCGCTTTATTGTGCGTGCGTGCGTGTGTGTGTGTTTGCGTGTCTGTGCAAATATGTGTGTATGTATGTGTATGAATAATTAATCGTGTTGACTTCACTGCTCTTTCACCTTGGCGTAACGTCACAGATTAGTCATAGCAGATGGGACACTGACTGCGGAAGTATAGATTTGTGTTATGACGTCATTTACGTATGGTAATGATGCGTCATCGTTTGTTGATGGTTAGTACTTATGTCGTCATTAATGATGTCATCGGTGGTAATTTGTTATTTCTTGCTAATGATCCGGAAAATAGGTGATGACTCTACGAATAATGATGGTTATTGGAATACGTAGAAAATCTTACAAATAATACCATAATTTCTGAGAAGTGCGTCCTGTTTATGAAATAGGCGTGCTTACGATCAGACGAATGGCAATTATGTAAATGTCGCCATATTGGCTAAAATATCTATAATAATATATATAGTCTTCTTACACTTATTATCATCCTCTATTTTCTTGTTGGTTGTCTGATCTGGGAATCAAACCTTTTGTATTAATTACAGCCCCTATTTATCACACTCACGAAGTGTATGTGCGTATTAAATGTTGCAGTTTTTTATATATAAAAAGACCTTGGAAGAAATGTCTTATCTGTTATGTTTTTTATTCTATGAGAATAATCAGTGGAACAAGAATTGCGAGTAAATCTAGTTAGTGTGTGAACTAGTGTTTATTAACCTTTATTTAGCACGTGGTTGTGAGCTCCAAACATAGTATACGATGGATTTTACCTTCTAAGGATATTCCTATAGACATAAAAACATATATACATACATAAAGTCACGTATTATTATGATTATGATCAAAACAACTAAAATATACATGTATAACTAACTAACTAAAAAACTGTGACTTAAAATTACATTATTTGGAAAAAAAGAAATACTGAAATAAAAAAAAAATTCAAAAATACAATAAACCAGACTGCGTCAGAATTTCCCGTGATAATTTATTGAAGACCTGAAAGTTGGAATTGAACCCACTGACACTCTTAAATGAATTCCTACAGTTTCACAAAGGTCACACAACATCGCAGTATCATACAAAATAAAAACATTGCGAAACCAGACATCGCAGTCTAGTAACCTATAAACGAGTTGCACTGTATGTAAACAAATGTCCCGCGTTTATGATTTGGGGGCCGTTGACCTCGTTTGTTATTTGAATTATATTTTTTAACCCTGAAAATAATAGTTTTTTTTCAGCGGGGTTGATGAGACTCCGAGCCATGGAGCGGGCTATGCTCGGTGTTTCCCTTCAAGATCGAATCAGAAATGAGGAGATCCGTAGGAGAACCAAGGTTAGCGGTATAGCTCATACGACTGGCAAGTTGAAGTGGCAGTGGACCGGGCACATAGCTCGTAGAACCGATGGCCGTTGGGGCCAAAAGGTTCTTGAGTGGAGGTCACGTACAGGCAAGCGAAATGTCGGACGCCCGCCTACAAGGTGGACGGACGATCTGATTAAGGTTGCAGGAAGTCGCTGGATGCAGGACGCTTCCAACAGGTTATTGTGGAGATCCTTGGGGGAGGCCTATGTTCAGCAGTAAACTTCCTGTGGCTGATATTACCTGACGAGACGAGCATAGTATGACATATTTCAGATCTCATGTAGAGCCAAATTTCTCAAGGCCTAATTTCACAATGTCTCTACTTTAGTCAAAATATGTGCAGTGAAATCATATAAGCTTGTTTGGTTTTTTGTGAATGCATAATCAATAATTCACTTTCGGTTTCAACAACCCCGCCTTTGGTGTAACTTTTGTGTAATTTTAAATCACAATTCAGTACGATTATATTTTTAGTTCGAAGTTGGGGAATATTTTAAAAATAAAACTTGTGTTTTAAATTCTTATTTTAGACCAGTTGCAACGTTATTGTATTCGGTATTAATGAGCGAAAGGAGTTTGTAGAAAGTTTTTTCATATTTATTCATTCAAAGAAAAACATCATGAGGAAATCTGAATACTATATCGATTTGGATGAATTTCTATCGTATGTAAAGTCCGAGAGCCCATCGTGGACTATATGGTATAACCACTCTCAATCGTAGTCTCGATTGAACAGGAGGCCCGTGCCCTGCAGTGGGACCCATATGGGCTAATACAGATATCTGGGCGGACACAAATGATCTATATTACACTTATAGCTACTTTAGTCCATCTTAAGGTTGTTTGGAAGACATCGCCGTTTGGCGATAAGACCGCCAATTGTTACACTGATTTTTATGTTCAGTTCCTAGTTATTTTTTAATATTTTATATGGCGTACCATTGAGTATAATTAAATAAATAAGTCTAGAACCAAAAATAGTAGTAGAACTCATTTAAAAATTGAAGCGGACAAAACTGGTTACTTGAGGCTATTTAAATTAAAGGATTTTTATTGAGGTTTTCACAGGAAAAATTATCATGAATAAAATTGAACTTTTAAACTTATTAAACATAAAGCAACATAACTTAGCAAAGATTTCAGGCAGCCGTACAAAATTAAAAAAGGAAGATTTTTGGAGGTCACGTGTATCGTGTGGACGGCACTTATTTATTTTGCATCTTTTAGTATCGCGTTAATGTCACAGTTTATATGAAATCAGTAGCACAGAGACGTAATAAGTATTATTTAGAACCTCACAATTGAACTAGTGAAAAGTGAGGCATATATGGACACCTTCAATAACTAAGAATTTAATGACAGCTCTGGGAATAAGAAAAAGAAGAATAGGTACTATTGAACATGTTTTTATTACCGTCAGTTACTTCAAATAATTGCAAATGAAACATAAGTGCACGCGCGTGCTAGTACTACTATTAGGTTTAGTAAAACAATAGTTAGGTATAAACAAGCTAAAATGATGGAGTACGACGAAAATCCAAGAACATAAAAATTCTACTGTTAATTAATGTCGCAGTAGTTGCAAATTGCATGAAATTTTCGTGTTATCAGACTTATCTTACTGTTGACGTTTGCACTGTATTTAAAAGCAAATTATGGGTGAAAGTGAGATGTGAACGAAAGATATTTTGATACGAGGCGTTGTAAAGGACGCCCGTACATATTTTTGTTAGTCATTTACAAGAAAGTTCGTGATTTTATTTCTTGATAATTAGCTTTGTTTTTATGCTCGGTACAAGTTTAGCTTTTATGTTAGGACTTTTTACATGGCGTATGGTGCTTTGTATTTTTTTATAATTGCTCTATTAGTGTATAAATATATTTTGATGCAAATTGCATGCTTAACGCTCATTACATGAACAGTAAGTCTGGTACTGGTAGGTTTCTCATATGTGAGAGGCCGCCTGGGTAGGTACCATCGTAATTAGTATTTCTCCCACAAAACAGCAGTGTAAATGCACTGTTGTATTCCAGTTTGAAGGACATTGTAGCCATAGTAACTACTGCACATATTGTGCCTCTTATGCATCAGGATGGCGAGCGCAGTGGATACTTGTATGCTGTATGAAGCATTCATCGTCTTCATCCACTAGAAGCCAATGCTGAGCCCAGGTTTCCTCCAAAAAATTCTACTGTGAGTTGGTTAAAATTGGATTGAATTTATTGCCTTTTTACAATCTTTGTTAGGTCGTCCATCTACCTTGTGGGTGGAGGTCGGACGCTGCTCTTGTGTTGAATTCAAATTAAGGATTTAATTATCTTAATTATGGCAGACAGGGAACAGTAAAATGAGACAGTTTAAATTTTATGACTGAGTAATAAAATTTAAAACTTGTTAGATATTTTTATATTTGAAAACTGTTAGTTTAAAATGTTAAAAGCTATGATTTGTGTTTTGTTCTCAACATACAGGATATATCAAAACTGCTACCGAAAACGAAGCTGGATGGTAGCTTTAGTGACTTCAGACACAATGCAACTAAATTTTGTGCAAAAAATTGTGACGATTTTTTTTTGTTTTTTTTTGTATCGTCGTATTAGGATGGTAAATACATAGTTTATTCTTAAATAATAGTGTATACCCTTTTATTTTTAAAGACGCTATGGTACGCAAGACTTTAAATTATCATTTTTGCAAAAACTACGGATTTACTCGACGATATTTAAAAAAAAAATAAAAAAAAAATTGTCGCGTTTCTTAGCGTAATTTTTAGTTGCATTGTGTTTGTAGTCACTAAAACTACCACCCGGCTTCGTTTCAGTAGCACTCTTGATATACCCGGTGTAAGAACTATTCATTCAATATCAATGATATATTTAAAGTGATAGGCTCGCCCCTATCAGATCGTGGGACGGAATATACAAGGCGAAATGTGGGTGTTCTGGCACACTCTGCCTACCCCTTCTGGGAAAAAGGCGTGAGTTTTTAAATGTATTTAATATATTTTGTGATTTTTATCGCTAGCCTTTTATCGTATTTAGGACGAAAAAAAGTTAGACCAACTGTAATTGGTTCCATTGCCACATGTGTTTGTCTTTACGGGACATAGGGTTGTGCAAAAAAAATATTTTTTTATGTAATAAACTATTATAAACTCGAAAGAAAACTTCCTAATATGACGGAATACGAAGAATAGGACCCTAAAACCCAGCAATCAAACCAACAACATAAGATATAAGTACATAACATATAACATTATATATTCGCAACTCCTGTTTGATGTTACCACGGCGGTTATACTATGAATTATTTATGTTACCGGCACATACGGGCCGTCTCAATGATATTATGTTTTATTTATCGGGCCCTTTTATTTATTTCGTCGAAGAATGTTTTATACATTAGTTTAGTATGAATAATGTTGATTGACAGCGTTAGTTTATGTTACAAAAAACACGCGAAAATTTTGATGGATATATTTTTTATGTAGTTATTTCGGCTCGTAAAAGGTCTCGTTTTCCTGCTTATTTGTTTTGTTAAATATGGCTTATATTCTGAGACATTCTTGAATATCCTATAATATTCAAGAATGTCTCATATAATCAAGAATGTATAATATATAATCTTTGCTTCAGCGGGGAGTTTGCGACGGTTACGCAACTTTTTACCGATTACTACCAAAATTGCGCTGGCGCAATCTCTTCTTCTGTCAGTTCTCGATTATGCCGATTCCAGCTATCTCGATCTCAGAGAAGACCAACTAGACAAGCTTGAGCGACTTCAAAATGTTTGTATAAGGTTCATATTTGGCCTGCGCAAATATGATCATGTCTCCGCTTTTCGTGTTAAGCTCAAGTGGTTACCAATTCGACTTCGCCGGAATGCTCACATACTTTCTTTGCTCTATAATATTTTGTTTGACCCATCCTCTCCTCGTTACCTTAAAGAACGCTTTGAGTTCCTTAGTGTATCGCATTCGGTGTCCCTGAGGTCGTCGGAGAATTTAAAGCTTCGTACTCCGAAGCATACTACTAACTTTCTGGACAAATCTTTTACGGTGCAAGCTGTTAGACTATGGAATGCCCTTCCCTTTCAAATAAGAAGTGCACAAACTTTAGGTTCCTTTAAAAAATTGACAAAAAATCATTATCTGTCATTGTGTAGTTAATATACTATCGTTGTGTATATATGTATTATATACAAATTTATATATCTATATATTGATATCTATCTATTATTATGGTATTATGTGTTTATGATAAATGTACGTATTATGTATACATATATATAATGTTTATTGTATGTTTATGGAATGTGTTACATTTATTTATTACACAACTTTTGAATAGTCTTTCGTCGTATGCTTTTGCTGCACACTGAATAATCTACATATAACTCCTGTCCATCCAAAGGTTGCCTGGAAGAAATCGCTACTAGTGATAAGGCCGCCCATTGTACATAACCGTTATAGTGTGTGATCTTAAAACTGTATGTTGTCATTGTGTACAATAAAGCATATTATTATTATTATTATTATTATCCTCTTTTATCGGGCTGAACCATGAATTGAATCGATTTTAAGCGGCAGACTAACGCCTTGTTCCGTTGAGACCTGATATATATAATATAGGTTTTATATTTTCGAAGCAGGAAGTTATGTTTTTAATTTAACCTACATACCGTCTCAAATAGCGGTCCTGTTTTTTGCTGAAATCACACTTTTGCCCCTAATAAAGTGACTCAACACCGTACGAAATAAAAAAAACATACAAAAAAATATCGCGAAAGTTACACTTTTTTTTTTTAGAAATGTTACAATTGAAGTGTCACTGATCCAATACCTGAGCCCGCCCCGTAACAATGAAAGGTGTTAAGTATTCGAAACATTCCGAAATAAAAGTAAAATTAAGTCCGTTAGTCCGTCCAGCGATAAAATCCGAACAAAATAGTTTCATTTCAATATCATAGAGCTTATTTTTACTCAATACTTTGACCTGTACCATGATTATTTCAGGATCTTGTATGTGTTAATATTATAAGTAACCAGACCCCAAAATATCTGAGCCTTACAAATATACATTTCGTAACCTTTAGCACTGATCAAACCCGAAATCTTTGCAAAAAACAACTCCTTACCATCTGCGCCGAACGGTTTCTTGTTGATTTTTTGTTTTTTTCCCAACACTCAACCCGACACACAATGTGGGCCGACAGATAATACGAATACGTATGAATAATTCCTCAGATAACAGCGGAGAGCGGGACGAATCTCTGATTTCACAAGTGGGTAGCTTCAAACGTGCTTGTTGCCGTGAAAGTGCATTGTCATATGCTGAATATACTGCGGTGCAACGGGGTAACATGGGTGGATATTGGGCAGGAAAACGCCGCGTTTATTTTGGCCTAGAACATTCTATAAGGTCTTTATGGAAATCCTTGGAGAACGCGTATGTGTAGCCGTGGACTTCTGTGGTTGAAGATGAAGATTGAAAATGGACAGTCATTTCTACTTATTATTTACTTAAACCAAAACCATGTATAAAAACGGGAGTTTAAGACTATGGAATGCCGTTTACTCTTGAGAATAGTCTTATAAGCAAAGATAGAAAGGTTGGCAAAATACTATTAGTATTCTAATACTGTTATTACTTACATATTAAAATTATTACCGAAAACACTAATCGAAACTCAAAATTTGAAATAACTTTAGAAGTAAGATGTTTGCGAATATGCTTTATTTATGTCATGGCATTAGTCATTTAAAACTGTTTTTAAAAATAAAGTGCTTATTTTTCACACATTTATAAAACATCCCTCATTACAGAATGGAAATCAACACCTAATAAATCTTAATTTCCGTCGCGGACACGCTCGCAATACATTCCCGTGTGTTTTCAGCAGTAATTAGGCACGCTTGTTTCTTACTTTGTCACTTTGTTCGAGGAAAAATTCATTTATAACAAAGGGAACTATGTCAAAGTATGCGGATTATGAAGGGCGCAATGAACCCTTCATGGAGATAGGGATGTGTAGGCATATTATCGATGGAACTAATTAAATTATTAAGGCGTAGAATTATTTTTTTTTACTTATTGCAATGAATGGCGAGACGAGCATGCCGTTCACCTGATGGTAAGCGATACGACCGCTTATAAACTATAGCAGAATCAAACAACGCCTTGAATTAAAAAGCAATACTTGAAATTCCACTGCGCTCGCCATCTTGAGACATAAGATGTTAAGTCTCAATATGTCCAGTAGTTACTCTAGCTACAATGTCCTTAAATCTAAAACACAACAGTGCATTTACACTGCTTTTTGACGGGCGAAATAGACATCGCGGTGGTACCTACCCAGGCGGTCCCTTACATATGAGAGGCTTAATACCAGTATAGTGTGGTAGTATCGATATACAGGGTATATCAAGACTGCTACCGAAAACGAAGCTAGGTGCTAGTTTAAGTGACTTCAGACACAATGCAATAGAAAATTTTGCATAAAAAAAATGCGACAATTTTATTTTTTCTTATTTTTTTCCTATGGCCATATTTGGGTGTTAAATATTTTTTTCCTAAAATAATAGTATATACCCTTTTATTTATAAATACTCTAAGGTATAAAAGCGTTTAAATTATTATTTTAGCAAAAACTATGGATTTACCACCAAAAAATAACGAAATTAAAAAAATCATTAAAAAGAATTGTCGCGTTTCTTTGCGAAATTTTTAGTTGAATTGTGTTTGTAGTCAGTAAAACTACCATACGGCTTCGTTTTCGGTAGCAGTCTTGATATACCCAGTATATAATTTTGAGATAAGACATCGTCCATGGTATGTTAGATAGTTGTGCAACGAGAATACTCAGGTCCCAACGTACTAAGACATATGTTTGTGTAATTAGTATTTATTTCGAGTCTGGGTTTTTGTGAGACAGAAAAGTCCGTCGTACTTTCTGATACTCTCACTAAAAGATGTGATATCTTACTGATCAGGACAATGTGTATAACAGTTTGATGTTTTATGATTACTTGAATCGTCGAGTGCCACCGCTCTGGCAAGAGCTAACAGGACAATCGCGTTTCGCCTTGTATATTCTTTCCCATGAAATGATAGGGAGTGAGCCTATCTCCATATCTAGCACAAATATTTGACTCCGGATTGATAGTGAATAGAAAAATTCAATATCACTGCCCGGAATTCGAACCCGAGACTTTAGCGGTATAGTGATATCGTAATAAAACTACGCTATCGAAGCACTAAATATCATAATTATTCTTACTAATCCCTGTGGTGTGCGAATAGATATTAGAGTAATTAAAATTTTACTGAAATATCAATTCTGGATACCATATTCATCTATTTAAAGCTTCATTAACTGAACGTATACAGGCGAATTTAATGCCTGAGGCATTCTCTGACGGTCTACCTTAGGATAGTGAAGAAATGTAGCACAGCAGGTACAAAAATATATATAGTATGGTGGAAAAAAGAAATACTATTCAATTTCGTTCGTCATCACTGAGTCAGTTGCATTAGCATAAACTACTGGCTGTACTGTTCAATCAGCCAGGTCGTTAACGCAAGGTCCCACCGCTTCCGCGTACATTTGCATATCTTCACGACCTTCAGAGAGAGGTAGGTAGGAAACTAGGTACTGTGTAAACCTCACTTGGGTGCATGCAAAGAAATTAAGATAATTAGCGTTGAATAGTATTTAAAGATTAAAAATTTAAAAAAGTGCGTGGTGGCCTGTTGGTAAACGGACTAGACGCGACTGCCAACATGTTCACAAATATATTCTAGTTTTTACACTTAATTGCTCTTGTACGTAAGATTGTATTCCGCGGTAATTGAATGTATTAGATTGCTCTAATCGTTTGCTTTGCTGTCGCATTTCGTTCGGTTAGTTTGCCAGATTCTCAATAGTCCTTTCCTCCCGTCCTTTTTCCTTCCCGCTCTCCTTCCGAATATTTGTGGATATTCATGGGCTCCAGTGATATATTTCCATCAGGTTTAACTATTTGCCGGGTCTACGCAATAAATACATTATATTAATTGCGCGCTAAACCGTTAGATTCGGAGTCATGTGTGTATTGATAGTCAATCACCACGCACTAAAACGGTGAAGGAAAACATCGTGAGGAAACCTGCATACCATAGCGATTTATAAAAAATTCTATAATATGTAAGTCCGCCAACCCGCACTAGGCCAGCGTGGTAGACTATATGGCCTAACCACTCTCAAACGTACTCTCGATTGTAAAGGAGGCCCGTGCCCTGCAGTGGGACGTATATGGGCTGATACAGAACAGTATTTAAAGAGGAAACTAGTTGCAAGGAATTTTTATGATAGGTAAGTTTTTAATTTTATTGACATCCTCCGTAGCAAAGTTGGTTAGACGCCGGCTGTGAAACGAGAGGCCGCGGGTTCAATCCCCGCACCGAAACAAATATTAGAGCATGAGCGAAACAAATATTAGGGGGTTAACGTCACTCGCGCCCGTAGGCTTTGACTCTAGATTCCCTACACGTGACCCCTGGGTAGTGCCAAATGAGTGACATAGTGGTGGTAGGACTTATGTGTCCGCCCGGGTAGCTACCACCGTCCACGAGGCGGAAAGACCGCCATAGTGATCTCTGTAAGGGGATCGCGTTCCGGGATCAGCCAGTGGTTTTCCGGTTTCTTCGAGGGTCTTGAGTCCGGGCATGAGGTTGTACCGTGTGGGTATTTTCGGTCCTCTGTCGAAGGGAGGAAAGTTGATCCGCCGGCCAGGGAGACCCGTAGAAACGGTTGTCCGCTGGCCGCCCGCGGTATAGTACAGGGGCCCAATCGGGGCTAACCACCTCGAGAGGCTGCCTCACCATGCCGCGCATAATCTTGGGTGGGTCCGTCGTGCCGGTTGGTGACCGGAAGTGGGGTCCCGGCGGCCCATCCCGGGAGGGTACGGGGGCCCTTCCGTCCGGCGGATCAATTCGCTTCCTGCCGACCCTTTCGTGCCGGTGCCCATTCGGCCTTCTTAGTGCCCGAACTTAAGCTCCTCGTTGCCTCTTCACCAATCCCATCCTTAATCTACCATGACAGTGCAACCAAACAGAGCAGGTCCTTCAGCGGTGCTTAACCCCACCACCGCGTTCACTATGGAGTTCACTAACATCCGTGGACTCCATACGAACCTCAATGCCGTCCACCACCATCTCGAGACGGCCCGGCCTGCTTTGCTCTTCCTAACGGAGACGCAGATTCGTTGTCCGACCGATAATTCTTACCTGTTGTATCCCGGTTATTCGCTTGAAGTAAACTTCAAGCCTAAAGCCGGGGTATGCTTGTATGTTCGGTCGGACATCTGCTGTCGCCGTTTGCACTGCATGGAGGACCCCTCCTTCTCCGCTCTGTGGGTGCACGTGGATCTAGGTTCCTTGAGCCGCATCTACGTGTGCCTTTACAGGTCTCACAACGGGGACGATGAGACGACTCGGCTGTTCAGGTATCTTAGCCAGGCGGCTGATGACGCGCAGGCGCAGTTCCCGTCGGCCGAAATGGTGGTCTTGGGGGATTTCAATGCTCATCACGAACTGTGGCTGGGCTCCTCCAAGACTGACCATGCTGGCAGAGCTGCCCATGCATTCGCTCTGACTCATGACTTGACACAACTGGTGAACCAGCCCACCAGGATCCCGGATGTGGCGAGTCATGCGCCTTCTCTGCTGGACCTTCTGCTGGCGAGTCACCCAGCCGGGTATCGTGTGACCGTTAGTGCGCCTCTGGGCACTTCCGATCACTGCCTGGTTGGGTCGTCAGTACCGATCGCATCACCTCCACGTCCCGTGCAGGTGAGGCGAAGAGTCTGGCATTACTCGTCAGCTGATTGGGATGGTATGCGGGAATATTTCGCATCCATCTCTTGGAGGCAGCGCTGCTTTGAGGGTAAAGATCCCTCAGCGAGTGCCAACGCTATTGCTGACGAGATCAGACTTGGAATGGAATATTACATTCCTTCCTCTGAGATCGCCAGTAAGGGCCGTGGACGCTCCTGGTTCAATCGTGCATGCGCCGATGCTGTCGGTGTCAAACAGGCGGCGTATCGCGCTTGGATCAGGGGTCGCGCCATGAAGGATCCGAATATCAGTTCCCTCAAAGAAGCCTATAACCGTGCCTCCAAGGCCTGCAAGAAGGCCTACGTTAGGGCGGATGCCCAGCGCGTTAGCAGGATTGGGCGTGCGTTGGCCGATCACCCAACTAGCAGTCGTGCTTATTGGAGGTTGGCCAGGGCCGTCCAATCTAACTTCTGCCGTCCAGCGTTGCCGCCGCTGAGGTACCCAGAAGGGTCGCTGGCCCACAAGCCGCAAGAGAAGGCTGCCTTGCTGGCAAATCTCTTTGCGGCTAATTCCCGCCTCGAAGACCGTGGTTCCCAGTCGCTGCCTACACTGCCTGATTGCGGTTTCTCAATGGCAGATATTCGCATCAGGCAGTGTGATGTGCGGCGTGAGTTACGGTCTCTCGATGTGCGGAAAGCCAGTGGTCCGGATGGAATACCGGCGGTGGTTTTGAGGGCTTGTGCAGCCGAGTTGTCTCCAGCACTGACTCGCCTCTACCGAGCGTCCTACCGCACAGGTGTTGTGCCGGAATCTTGGAGGGAGGCCAATGTGCAACCGATCCCCAAAAAGGGTGATCGATCGGACCCTACCAATTACCGCCCTATCGCTATCACCTCAGTGATGTGTAAGGTCATGGAGCGGATCATAAACGCTCAATTGATCCGCTACCTGGAGGATCACTCGTTGATCAGTGACCGACAATACGGTTTCCGTCATAATCGATCGACGGGTGATCTTCTAGCGTTTGTCCTGCATCGCTGGGGTGAGGCGATTGACCGGCGTGGCGAGGCTCTTGCTGTGAGCCTCGACATTGCCAAGGCGTTTGATAGGGTCTGGCACCGTGGTCTTCTGTCCAAGCTTCCGGCATACGGTCTGCCCGGCAACCTGTGTTCGTGGATTTCCGGCTTTCTGCATGGGCGTAGAATACGTGTAGTCGTTGACGGACACGCTTCGGCGCTCATGTCGGTAAATGCCGGAGTTCCTCAGGGCTCGGTGCTGTCGCCCACCTTGTTTATTCTGCATATCAATGACATGTTGTCGCTTGGCAACATTCATTGCTATGCAGATGACAGCACGGTTCATGGGCGATACCACTGCGGACCTCCAGGTTGCCGTGTCGAAACTGTGATGGGACGCGAAGATCTTGTCATTGAGCTCAACCGGACCTTGGATCTCATTTCTACATGGGGTTCCAGGAATATGGTTGAGTTCAATGCCAAGAAAACCCAGGTGTGTGCGTTCACGTGCAAAAAATCCCCGTTCTCTCCCCTCCCCATTCTTCAGGGTACTCCCCTCTCAGTGCGGAATGACCTGAGTATCCTTGGTGTGGATATCCGCTGTGATCTCAATCCAAGGAATCACATCGAGGGCGTAATATCTGCCACATCACGCAGGGTTGGAGTCCTGAACAGGGTGCGTCGGTTTTTCACGCCCGGTCAGCTTTGTCGCTTATATAAAGCGCAGGTCCGGCCGGGTATGGAGTACTGCTCGCACCTCTGGGATGGATCCGCCCAATACCTGCTCGATGCCTTGGATGGATTGCAGCGGCGGGCCATCCGCATTGTGAATGATGCAGACGTTACGAGCAACTTGGAGTCGCTACAACTCCGGAGAGATGTCGCCTCTCTAAGCGTGTTCTACCGCCTGTATCACGGTGAGTGCTCTGAAGAATTGTTCAACTTGCTCCCCTCCTCTCCATTCCTAACCAGAACCACGCGTGCTGGCTTGCGAAGCCATAGCTTGACGGTCCACACCATCCCGGCGCGAACCAAACGGTTCTCAAATTCGTTTTTGTGCCGCACCGTCAAGCTGTGGAATTGTTTGCCGGCGTACGTGTTCCCTCCTTCCTACAATCCTGGGTCCTTCCGCCGCGGTGTGAAGAGGCACCTTAGCAGGCCGGCATAATTGTCTCCATTGGCATGGGACTGCCGTCCGATGCCAATGGATACTCTGCCTGGGCGGCATTGACACTTTCCATCAGGTGCAATGCCGCCACTATGCCAGGCCAGTATAGAAAAAAAAAAAAAAAAAAAAAAAAAAAAAAAATATATGGACCACAGGTATTTGTTTCGGGTCTAGGTGTTTCTGAGACTGAAGTCTCTCGTAGTTCCTGATAACCACGACACAAGACTCGATCTTAGTGTGGGGTCAGGGCTAAGTATGTGACTGACTAAGTATTTATTTAATAGTTCCAGCAAACAAGCAAAAAGATCACCTGATGGCATATCATCACTGCTGCCCATGAACACCCATTACCTTGGATCATAGATGTGTAGCCTAGTCATCAAATCGGAAAAGGATGGAAACAGGAAAAGAGTATTGGATATCCGGATATCTCACTCAGCGAATGAAAAGTGACAGCAAGACAGAAACTCAATAAGATATATTTCTAGCGGAAATCCTGCCAAAAAATATTACCTTACCTGAGATTCGAACTCAGGAAATCACCATTTCTGTATCAACCCATTTACGTCCCACTGCAGGGCACGGGCCTACTCTACAATCGAGAATACGATTGAGAGTGGTTAAATCACCATTTACTACCAATAAACCAATGCAACAAAATATATTCTTGATATACTATGATATTTAATAACATAAATATACTACGATATAAAAAATACACAAGTTTATGAAGCTGTAAAAATAAATCTACCTGATTATCTCAACACTTCAAAAACATGCCAATACGTGGTAATGCAGGAAACCGCTTATTTAGCACATCGCTTATGCATTCGAGCTAAAATTACACCTTGCCAACCGTAAAATCTTTATAAAAAACTTTAAAGTATGCAAAAATATGATTTACGCGTTATTACATACAACAGAACGAGACGTCGACCCTAAGAGGCTGGCCAGGGACGGATTTAGTTCTCACGGGTGGAGGCGATTGGCCCTGTTTACTAAAAATATTAACACCTACTTTGTACAATCTCTGCTTCACCTAAAGGTTGACTGGTAGAGAATGCCTTAATCATTAAGGCCGCCTTTACACAACATCATGTATAAAAAGCTTAATAAAAATAAAATAAAATATTCATGGCAATCCTTTCACTGTAATAGGAGTGGTCGAAACATATTTACAGTGTAGTAGAGCCACTGTTTTAATTAAGCTAGCTGGCATAGATTTATCAAATGCTGGAAGACCACATTAGACAGTCGGCAATCGATACTCAATCAGCCGACAATAACCTTAAAATTTCCAAGCCAGGACTAAAAAATGCTGGGCATAGATATCTCAAGGAACTCCACCGAAGTCTATTGGAATCCTGCAGCTTTTTGGTTGTGATAGCGGCACGCTTTTGTCAATCATGACTAAGCCGTTATGGATGAGCGGCATTCAAGGGCGGCAGTAATCACTTACCATCAGGAGACCTGGTGGCTCAATTGCTGGAACTATTATAAAAAAGTAGGGGCTAAATGGGCCTAGGCAGACTCATTTCTTAATCCGGCCCTTCACCTGGGTCGAAATAACCAAGTGCATCGACCTTTGCACGCAAAAATGAATTTTCATCGTATGACAATATCAAAAGGATTCCTGAAAACTGCTACTCATTTTTACCTTTCAAGAGCGGGCCAATTAGGGAAAAGCTCATTAACTTAGCAAATGTAGGGTGAGGCAAGGGGGAAATGCACTGCGATTTTTTAGGAACGTTTTGTCAAACAAATCGCTTTGAAGCGCTTCATGTTTTGAATTAAACGCTGGTATTAATCGTGGTGCTGATGGGTAGTCGCTGAAAGCGGTTTAGGATGTTTTTTTATTACTTTAAATGACGAGACGAGCGTACCATTCGCCTGATGGTAAGCGATATTATCTCTCACGAAAAGCAGAAAAATCAAGCAACACCATGAATTACAAATGGTTGGCACTCCACTGCACTCGCCATCCTGAAACATAACATGTTACGTCTCATTATGTCCAGTAGTTATTTTGGCTACAATGTCCTTTAAACCGGAACACAACAAATTGGTTAAAACTCTGAATTGGGGAGTTGCAGCTTTGATCTTCGCACAATGACAAATATTTTTGTGATCCATGATTGTTTTCAAATCTCTTGGTTTCCGATACTCGCATCATTAGAATTTTACCGTTCTGTGTGGTCGAAATTCTGTATGCATGAGTTTCGGATGTATAAATTTATTATTATTATACCACTTAGATATGACGCCACTAACTCTTGGCAGAAGATAATCAACTTCAAATTTCCATTACACTCCATTAAATCTTCAAAACAATATTTCGTCGAATTCTCGTATTTCAATGTTTTTACGACTATCCATATTTGTCGCGTGGTGACAAAATTCGAAAAAATTACGAACTTTTGTGTTTTTTTTTATGACACAATTCATTGAACAGACAATAAGAATATAAAGGGAGTCACATCAAAGAAATATTTTCGTAGTAATTAGGGCGAAGATCTCATTATGAGAGTAATGACATTGGGGCTTGAGTGACGCCACGTCTCTTCGCGTTCGGTTAAAATTTTGACGTTTCTCTTGATATTTTTAATATTAAAGATATATTCACGCTTGTGTCATAATAGCGCAGATGGCGATTTAAATGTTTCTTTTAATGCAATGAAGGGCGAGACTAGCGTGCTGTACTCCTTATGGTAAATGATACGACCGATCATAAAAAATAGCAAAACCAAACAACTTGAATTAAAAAGCATTCCACTGTGCTCGCCATCCTGAGACATAAGATGCTAAGTCTCAATATATCGAGTTGTTTTTGTCCGTCGCGGTGGTACCTATCTAAACAGGCTATCACATATGAGAGACCTACCACCAGGAAAACTGGATATTTTTCCAGTATCAACATTTTGTTGAAGGGAAAAAGTGTGAAGCTGCTTATTCGGTACATTGAGAGAGGCCCAAAGGAATATGCTGGTGTTACCAATCTCGTAGTCTGACACGCTTACCAACATTATAATAATAATAATAATTAATTTATTAAAAATCAATCATACTTTTATATAAACAGCTGGTTCCTAAACTAGGACGAATATGTGGCCAGGCTGATTCTACACGGTATAACTTGGAATGCCAGACCTTGATCACGTATCTTGATAAGTTGATTTCCTTATTACTTGGTAACTGAAGGTGTAGTTGGTGCTTGTTGTGGTTCCAGGGGGTCTCTGAATATTCTAGTAGAATTGTATTTTCGTTATCTTTAATTTATTACTGAACATACCATATAAAACTCAAAGGCGGACTCCAAGCTGATTTTGGGCGGTACCGAATACATAATATGAAAACCTGAACCCCTGAATATTGGCTAGAGAATGATCGAAATAAACCGAAAAAAAACAAGTGTCAAACTTAAATATAACTTGATAAACCGCCTTTTGTTCTTTTTTAGTATTTATTTCTGAATATTATGTTGTACCGAGTACTGTAAAGAATAAATAAATAAAATATAAATATAAATAATATAAATAACACCCAACAGTCACATACATAGTCCTGACCCCACACTAAGATCGAGTCTTGTGTCGTGGGTATCAGGAACTACGAGAGACTTTTCGGTCTCACAAACACCCAGACCCGAAAGAAATATTTGTGGGCTGCACAAACATTTCTCTCGGTGCGGGGATCGAACCCGCGGCCTCTCGTTTCACAGGCGGCGTCTAACCGCCAGCGCCACGGAGGCTGTCGTCAAAATATGTTATAAAAGCTATTAAATATCTCTTTCTCGATTATTTTTGTATAATATTAGGTACATACTTATCAATTAAGTTTCGGCTGAATAGTAATTAGCCGAATATATAAAAGGCACATCACTAAACGTGTCTTGAACACCGACACCCCATGCATTGCAGTGATTAATTGCATTTTCTTAAAACTTTTCCATTGAAGGAAAATTATATGACGAATATAATATACTTTTCTTTTGAAATCTTTGATAAATGTAGTATTTAATTAATGTTATGTGGTAGCTCAACTTCTTTTACTATAATGCAAGAACTTTGTGTGAAAAGATATTTTATAATTTATACATATATTCACATATGTGTTCGGGGTGGAAAGATACTGTACTATAGAAAATCCCACGATCTAGACGTTTTTTATACATTTCTTTAACGGCATTTAACTCTATGGTTACAAGGTAGGTTACAAGTACTTACCCAACTCATGACTTGGATATTTAAGAGAGACAGGTTTAACTTAGACCTTTAGTACAAAACTAAAGAAAAAGCTATGGAGAAAAATATTAAATTCCCACGACAATTACATCCGGATCTTCCTCAAACAAAACGCAAATAATAGACGATTAACAACAATTTCGCAAAGCAATAAACAGCTCGTATATTCAATTAGTGAAATTCAAAAATTGATTTACAGCCGCGTGCGGTGGGCGCGGCCAAATAAAATCGCACGACCGCCCTCTGAAATCGGCAGCATGCCAGAAATCACTACGCAAAAAATACGACCATTTGTAATATAAATGGGTAAAAATAATAAGCTACACTCATATATCACTTCTCTATGGGAGGGTTTGATTTTTCGTATGCTTTTAGCTGGGGATACGGTTTTCCCGAGCTGATTTGTTGTGCGAAATAAACGCCATGAACGCAATAAGCGCGGGTATTAATTTCGGGCGTTTTAAATGCTATTTTGTGTTTGCGATCTTTTTGATACACGGTTTTACGTTTAGACTGTGCGGGATGGAAATGATTTTGTTTTTTATTTTTATATGGAAATTAGTTCGAATAAAATACACTCGTACCACAGAGTCATAGAGAAGATTTTTATGAAATGGACCATAGACAAGCCTGTAGTCATAGACAACTGTGTCTATACCCGTACTGATAGAGAATATAATTTTTAAAATAGCTTATTATAATATACAACAGTTTTGAATTATATATGAGTGATAAACAAACAAACGTTGTATTGTAAATAAATAATATTGAAAATGAATAGTTTTATAATGTTGAACTGAGTATATTATTGTGATTATGTTTCATATTAACTAACTACACACTAACCTGTTGGGTTATAGTCCAAACCCAATTTCTTCAGACGGTGGTCGTTGCTCAGCAGAAAAGCCGCTTTACCTAGAAAAAAAGAAGGGTATTAATTTATAACACATCTAAGAGTCGTTTAAGATGTTAAATTTTTCGCTAAGATATATAGTGACGTACTTTTCATAAAATAATAGTATTTTTGGTCTTAAAAATACGTTCGAAAAGATTAATTGTCCTACTGAGACATAATATGTTAAAATTTCCACACGATGTATTCCTTCACCTTTAGTCAGGTATGATAAATGAACCAAATTGTATATTTCAATAATCATAACAATCTCAATTACTTTGTGTTCACGACAGACATTCAAATATGAAATCACGTCACGAAATTCCATACCGCGAAATGTTGATCTGATATTGAGCTTTGACAGAACGTAACATGTAATTAAGGAATGTCTTTGTTGATTACGCTAGCTTAATTTAATCTTGGTTAGGAATGGATATTATCATAGAGATTATTAACATACCTTCAACCTTCATGGCTATGTTATGTATTTAAATAAATACATTTGAGATTATTATTACTATTATGGTGAAGGAAAACATCGTGAGAAAACCTGCAAACCATCGCGATTGCGATCGCGGTAAAAAAATGTATTGTGTGTAAAGTCCGCCAAGCCGCACTAAGCCAGCGCGGTGGACTATATGGTTTAAACCCTCTCAATCTTATATCTTAGGATGGCGAGCGCAGTGCAATGGCAAGCATCGCTTTATAATTCGTGGTGTTGTTTCGTTTTGCCAGGCCCATGAGCGGTCTTAGCTCTTAACATCATAAAATGACATGATCGTCTTACCATTGACTGAAATTTTCTGACTTCTGACTGAAAAATCGTACCCTTGATTGTAGAAGAAACCTATGCCCTGCAGTTAGATGTATATAGGCTGATGTCGATACCAAAACCGCTGATCGTAAGCTATAACTTCCATATGAACCCAAAACGCGAAAGCGATGGTTTAGGTAGTGCATTTTTGACTATCATGTGCATTGGTCGCTATTCCGGGGAATACGAATCCTACAACCATCCCACACCTTCATTATTGGATTTCCTGCAATCTAAAATAGAACTTATTTAATTGTGTTTGCAATCGTTCCAATTTTAAAATCTCGAAACGTAACTAAATAAAGCCACACACACGAGTACACTCGAAAACAAAAGCGGCGTGTTTAGTCGAATTAAAATACTGCGCGCATCGCTGATTGATTTCCGTGCCCGCTTTGTGGTCGCCGCTTTGGATTTTGTCCGCGAGTTTTTGTGGTGCGCGAATGTACCGCTTTTGTGTGGTATAGTGGGCTGATTTGGTGATTTTTTTGGGTAGATATTCGTTGAAAACATTTGAAAGCTAATATTGTTAACAGGGGGCTACTCTATACTTCGACACGAAGTTCGAATGTTCGGACGATGAACGTCGACGTATAAGATAAAAGTTTTCTACATCTAAAACTAAATACTATTCTCCATAAAACTTAACATTCACTTCGAACTTAGTCCAAAATCACAACGTAGGACTTTTTTATACTGGTCCGGCATAATAACTGCACCTGATGGCAAACGTAAATGCCGCCCAGGCAAAGTATCGAATGACATCAGACGGCAGTCCCATGCCACTCCATGAGCGGTCGTATCACCTACCATCAGGCGCATAGTATGCCCGCTTCGGCATTAATTTCAATAAATAAACACCATTGTATGAGAATCACGTGTATTGATAGTCAATCACCACGCACTAAAACGGTGAAGGAAAACATCGTGAGGAAACCTGCATACCATAGCGATTTTTAAAAATTTCAATGGTAAGTCCGCCAACATGCACTAGGCCAGCGTGGTGGACTATATGGCCTAACCACTCTCAATCGTACTTTCGATTGTAGAGTAGGCCCGTGCCCTGCAGTGGGACGTATATGGGCTGATACAGATACAGATACAGATACAGAAACTCCATATCTTAGAAATGTTATCAAGATTTTCTATTGTATCTGAAGTCCGCCAACGTATTCATTAAATTTAATATTTACATTATCCCACCACGATTCAAAAACCTAAAGTTACATTAAAATGAAGCGTAAAATAACTCACATGGTATTCAGTATTGATCAACGGCACAGACAACCGTGTGTCGGGCGCAGAAAGCTAGTTATTAACTGCAATTTATTTACAACGGCTCAAAGGACTGCACGTTTGTGTATTAAAACGTTTTTCACCTTTACAAATTTAATATTATTCCAACTGGATATTGTTTTATATGATAGTCTGGACGAGCAAACGACTTATTTGGTGAATGGTCCTTGAAAATGGATGGTAATGAGGCGAAGGTGGTTTTGGATATTTTGTTTTGACTTTAATACTATTTTTTAACATCGTTGTGTTTAATATGAAATGAATTTATATTGTGTTTCTCATTTAAGTGAATTCATGTATTCTTTGGAGTAATAAATACCTAACTGAGATGTGGAGTGTAGACAGCCATTTCCAGCTGGCAAGATGCATTTTTTTTTCAATTTTTTGTCATTGCTCTGAATGGCGAGACTAGCTTGCCATTTGCCTGATGATAACCAACACCATCGCTCATGAACAGTAGCAAACAAAACGCCATGAATTACAAAGCAATGCACGGTATTCCACCTCACCATCATGATTTATCCAACATAGGTCTATAAATTAGAAACACAGTTCTCAAATTGTAGTTACAACAATGTTCACACCAGTCGAAGCCGGAATGAGCCGGCAGCGTCGGGTGTAATTTTTCAATTTCCCGACTTGCCGCCGCATATCAATTGTTAATCACACAATGGAGAAAATTGCACCCGATGCATACTTAAATATCTTCGGCTTTTATCGTCTATTTGTATTTGTTTTTGAGATATCGATTCTTTAATCTATACTGGTAATACAGTAGTGTATCATCTTTAAGCATACTTAACTTTAACCTGTCAACATCATCATCATCATATCAGCCACAGGAAGTCCACTGCTGAACATAGGCTTCCCCCAAGGATCTCCACAATGACCTGTTGGAAGCGGCCTACATCCAGCGACTTTCTGCAACCTTAGTCAGATCGTCCGTCCACCTTGTAGGCGGGCGTCCAACATTTCGCTTTAAGCTGTACTCTCCTGTTATTGAAGATTCACGCAGAAGGATACATATGTACATATTTGGTGATAGACTTTTAATTTTAATTTGAGAATGCTGACTTTGGAAAGCGACACAGCTCCACGGGCCGCTTAGTCGGATCTTACTATGACTAACGTAGTCGCAGTATGGGCGGATACAAATAATAAATACACCCAATAATCACATACATAGTCCTGACCCCACACTCAGATCGAGTCTTGTGTCGTGAGTATCAGTAAAACTACGCTATCGAGGCAGTCTAAAAGCTACAGAATACCACATTAATTCCTTCGGGTCTGGATGTTTGTAAGACCGAAAAGTCTCTCATAGTTCCTGATACCCAGGACACAAAACTCGATCTTAGTGTAAGGTCAGGACTATGTATGTGACTGTTGAGTGTTATATATATATATATATAACGGCGCGCGCTTATTTTGATCGATTATTATTGTTTGAAAATAAATTAGAATGTTGGTAGTTAAAAATAATGTTCAAAATTGAAGGTTGATTTATTTTTTGAGAGCGGGTACCACCCGAATGGAGTTGTAAGTGTCATGTCGGGCGAGTCATCATTCTTGGACGGTGATTCGCACGTGACGTTCGCTTGCAAACCCATTTGCTCTTAATCGCGATTTATTATTGTAATCTTAGAATATTTGTAGTGATTGTTATTTGGAACGAGTAGTACAATAATCAAACTATATTGTGAGACTTTTATTTTGGTGAATACCTGTGCCTATACGCCCACACGATTCAAAGATGTCCGACCAACCTACAAATATGCCGAGACAGCCTAGCGATGCTTCGACATCAGAAGTGGGATCACCAGAAACGGCGCAGGATCACCCCGCAGGTCAGAATGTTGTTATTCCTCAAAACAATAGTGACCATCAAATGTGGAAGTTGTTATTTGAGATGCAACAACGTCAAATGATGGAAATGATTCGTACATTGAACCAATCCAATACGAAAGACCCTAAATTGGTTCTTCCCGAATTTAACCCTGAATCACAAGATAGCGATGCTCGAGCTTGGTGTGCCACTGTTGACCTATGCATGCAGGAAAAAGAACTATCTAGTAGCAACTTAATAATAGCTCTGAGTAAAGCGCTTAAAGGCACAGCAGCGTCGTGGCTGGCTCAGAATAGTTTTGCTGGTATAACCTGGCCTCAAATGAAGGATTCTTTTCTTGCCCGGTTTGATTATGTTGAAACACCTGCTGCCACATTATGCAGGTTGTTTAACGAGAATCCCAAAGATGGAGAATGTTTGGCATCATACGCTAATCGATTTTTAAGCACACTCATGAATCGATGGCGCTCTCTATCTAACGAACAAATAGCAATTGCTGTAACGTTAGCACATGCATCAAAAATTGAACCGCGACTACAAAGGCTGGTGTTCACCACAGAAATCGATTCGCGGGTGAAATTGCAACAAGAACTTATGGCTTATACTTACCGTAAGAGAGGGCCTTCGACGCAGGATAAACTACCTGTCAACAGTGATGCTAAACGACCTCGATTGGATCAATTACGTCGGTGTTACTTATGCAATAAACCAGGTCACTTGGCAATTGATTGCTATGCCAAGAACGTTACATCTCAAGCGTCTACGTCGAAAACTCCAGCAGAGGTTCCGAGGAAACCGTCCCCGCTTACGTGTTTCTCCTGCGGCGAGCAAGGCCACGTGTCCACGCGCTGTTCGAGGAAACAAAAGTCAACAAAGGAAGCGGTTGCGGAGCGTCGAGTGGATGTCTGCACCATTAAGCCAGCTTCGAACCAACTTGTCACTGATAACGGTGAGACGTATTTATTCTGTTTTGACTCCGGTGCTGAATGCTCTCTAATTAGAGAAGGTATAGCTGAAAAATTCCCTGGTAGGCGACAACATGCAATAGTAACTCTGCTAGGTATAGGTCGATCTAGTTTGCAGTGCAACACTCAAATATTGGCCACTGTTAATATACAAGGGTTAACATTACAGTTACTATTCCACGTTGTTCCTGATGACTGCATCTCTCATGCCATTATGGTAGGTAGGGATTTACTGACGTTAGGGTTTTCCATTGAAATAAGTGAGAATCAACTTATCCTTAAGAAAACTAAGATAATCGCGGTTTGTGACGTAGGCTCTAAAGTAAAAGATTTTCAAAGCATTGATACCGATGTACCTAGTAACTTTCGGGGACAACTACTTACTTTACTCGAAGAGAATGTCGAGTATTTCGTGGAAGGGACTCCAACAGGTAGGGTTAGCACAGGACAATTAGAAATCAGATTAGCTGATCCCAATCGTACCGTACAGAGGCGACCATATAGGCTTAGTACAGAGGAAAGAGAAGTAGTGCGGGATAAAATCAAAGATCTCTTGAACGCTGGTATAATTCAGGAAAGTTGTTCCCCATTCGCGAGTCCCATTTTATTGGTTAAAAAGAAAGACGGATCCGATCGACTCTGCGTAGATTATCGAGAACTTAATAATAATACAGTGCCCGACCGTTACCCACTTCCTCTTATATCCGATCAAATACAGCGGCTTGTAGGAGCCAATTTTTTCACTTCACTTGACATGGCCAGTGGGTACCATCAAATACCAATTCATAAAGACTCTGTAGAGCGCACTGCCTTTGTAACACCAGATGGGCAGTTTGAATATCTGGCAATGCCTTTTGGTCTTCGGAATGCCCCTTCGGTCTACCAGCGCGCTATAAATAAGGCGCTTGGATCCTTGACTGAGACCTTTGCAGTAGCATATCTAGATGACGTAATTATCCCGTCTCGTACAGCCGAAGAAGGTCTAGATCGATTGCGTCAAGTATTGGCAGCCCTAACTGAAGCTGGTTTCTCACTAAATTTGAAGAAATGCTCTTTCTTGAAAACCAAAGTCGAATATTTAGGTTATTATGTATCTGCTGGTGAAATACGTCCTAACCCACGAAAAATTAAAGCATTGACAGAACTCACACCACCTCAGACAGTTACGCAGTTAAGACAATTTATTGGGCTGGCTTCATATTTTAGACAATTTATTCCCGGATTTTCTCAAAAGACTGCTCCACTTTATAGGCTAACATCAGGTAAAGGAAAAATTACGTGGACGCCGGTTTTGGATAAAATTAGGAAAGAAATTATTGCGACCCTCACTGATAAGCCAGTGTTAACTATTTTTGACCCTGATCAGCCGATTGAATTGCATACCGACGCCAGCGCTGAAGGTTACGGTGCAATATTAATGCAACCCATCGATGGTAAATTACGTGTTATCGAATACTATAGCCGCCGAACCTCCAGCGCTGAGTCGCGCTACCACTCCTATGAGCTGGAGACGCTAGCCGTAGTGAATGCCATAAAACACTTCCGTCACTATCTGCACGGACGTAAGTTTGTAGTAGTCACTGACTGCAATGCTGTCAAGGCTTCTAAATCAAAAGCAGACCTCACACCACGAGTCCATCGTTGGTGGTGCTTCTTACAAACTTTTGAGTTTGATATCCAGTATCGCCAGGGTAAAAACATGAGTCACGTTGATTTCTTATCTCGTAACCCATTACCGGTAACGACAAAGCCAACTATAAAAGTGGAACAGAAGCGCGTTTATTTGACAGAGATTTCAGACTCGTGGCTACAAGTAGAACAACAAAAAGACGAAGAGATAAAATCCCTGATTTCAAAACTTAGTACAAATGAGCTTAATAACGAAATTGCTAAGACTTATGAAGTAAGGCGAGGCGTTTTGTATCGCAAAATTGAGCGTAATAATAGGAGTCTTTGGTTGCCAATGGTACCAAAAGCGTTTCAGTGGGCTATTATAAACCATGTTCATGAAAGTATTATGCACTTGGGATGGGAGAAGACATTAGAAAAGGCTTTTTGTCACTACTGGTTTCCAAATATGAACAAATATGTCAGAAAGTTTGTAGACAATTGTATTACATGTAGAGTATCCAAGTCGCAATCTGGAAAAGTTCAAGCTGAACTATATCCTATTCCAAAAGTAACCACTCCCTGGCATACTATTCACATGGATGCCACCGGAAAGTTAAGTGGCAAAAGGGACACCAAAGAGTACGTTTTTGTAACAATAGACGCATTTACTAAATATGTACTCTTGCATCATTCACTAAATATTGACGCTAAAAGTGCCATTAGAGCTTTGCAGGCAGGTCTTTCCTTGTTCGGTGCCCCCACACGCGTTATAGCAGACCAAGGTAGATGTTTTGCCGGAAAAGAATTCAAAGAATTTTGTACGAGCCATAACGTTAATCTACACCTTGTAGCAACTGGCAGTAGTCGCGCGAACGGCCAAGTTGAACGTGTGATGTCAACTTTAAAAAACATGCTTACTGCAGTAGAAACCGAAAAAAATAAGTCGTGGCAGGCAGCGTTGCCTGAAATACAACTAGCCATCAATTGCACTTTTAATCGCACCACTAAAGCTAGTCCCCTCGAACTTCTGATAGGAAGAGTAGCTAGACCTTTACAATTAATGACTTTAGAAATGGGAGAAATTGACATAGACTTAAACTCGATTAGGGAGCAAGCAGCGCAGGCTATAGAGACAAATTCCTCTATAGAAAAAGCTAGGTTCGATAGAAGCAAAGCCAAAGTAAAGAACTTTGAACTTGGTGACTATGTTTTAATAGAAAATCACGAACGTAATAAAACTAAGTTGGAACCCAAATTCAAAGGTCCGTTTCAAGTGGTCGAGCTGTTTGATGGTGACAGATACCTGTTAAAGGCATTGAACTCTAATCGAAAATACAAGTACGCGCACGATCGCTTGAGACGCATGCCCGAATGTTATGTTCCATTAGAGTTGAATACTGCTTTGGAAGGGACCGAAAGTGACACAGCATCAGGATGTCATAACGGCGGTGGTGAGTACAAAAATATAGTGGATCTGTTTGTTTCTGGTAATTCGCACTTTGAAGTCTATTGCAATAATACTTGTTATTTTTATTATAAAGTTATTAAATTGACCTCGGTGGCATTAGTTGGCTTTGATGGAATAAGGGGCCTCGGTGGCATTAGTTGGCCTTGGTGGCATTAGTTGGCCTTGGTGGCATAAATTAGCCTTGGTGGCATTAGTTGGCCTTGGTGGCATAAATTAGCCTTGGTGGCATTAGTTGGCCTTGGTGGCATAAATTGGCCTTGGTGGCATAAATTGGCCTTGGTGGCTCAAATTAGTCTAGGTGACATTGGTTTCGGTGACGATATCGAGGATGATGTTGATGGGGAAGATGATCTTGAGTCACATTTTTTATTAGTGGGCAAGTCAAATTAGAGGCAACGCTAATGGTTCAGTTTATTCAAGGTATGGTGTTGAGGCGGTCAGAATGACCGAGCGTGTCCGTGTGTACATTGGTTGTTTCATTGTTCGCAGATGAGCTGGAGAACAGTGACAGTACACACGAGGACGTGTGATGATGCAGGACGGCCGTAACGGCGCGCGCTTATTTTGATCGATTATTATTGTTTGAAAATAAATTAGAATGTTGGTAGTTAAAAATAATGTTCAAAATTGAAGGTTGATTTATTTTTTGAGAGCGGGTACCACCCGAATGGAGTTGTAAGTGTCATGTCGGGCGAGTCATCATTCTTGGACGGTGATTCGCACGTGACGTTCGCTTGCAAACCCATTTGCTCTTAATCGCGATTTATTATTGTAATCTTAGAATATTTGTAGTGATTGTTATTTGGAACGAGTAGTACAATAATCAAACTATATTGTGAGACTTTTATTTTGGTGAATACCTGTGCCTATACGCCCACACGATTCAAAGATGTCCGACCAACCTACAAATATGCCGAGACAGCCTAGCGATGCTTCGACATATATATATATTTATTTTACTATCTACCATTACAAAAACACCTAAAACAGCTCCCAAGACACCGTTGTCATCGAAACGCACACATTTGTTGGTAAACTAGTTGGAAATCCAATTGTCGGTAATTTTACCACGATGCATTCGCGTGACGGTATCGGCCGACTCTAAATAATAAATTAGCGCATGCATAAAACTGGTGCCCACCCTATTTCTATGCAAACACGAGCACAGTGCATTTCGTTAAAAAACCCTTGTACTACGAACATTTATAGTAGCTTCGCGCGACTTTTCCGAGGTATTTCGGTAGTGATGGGACTGTGGAAGAATTGTGCGATCTGATCTTAGTACATCTTGAATGAATCTTTTGGTTCTTCGTAATCGTTCGATTTTCTGTTAATGCTATCGGCAAACGAGCAAGCTGGCTACGTGTAGTAAGTGATCACTACCACCCATGAATATTCACAACTTTTGGGTCATAGATGAGTTGCCGGTTCATAATTCGATGGAGGGAGGAGGAGGGGATTCGGAAATCTCACTCGATCTTTGATGATTGATTTTCTGTGAGACGAGCCTGCCCATTTATGCTGAGTTATGACTGACAACAGTGTGCCCTACCACTTTTAAACTCCTAATAGTTACGAGGAATACAATATAAAAGTTTAAGAATAATAGGTGTTGTGGTGGCTTTAATGATAAAGAATGATGCTACTCAGTATACTCAGGGAACCGCATATCCATTAATCTTTCCAATTTTAGTTTTTTTTATAAAATTGTCCCGACAATTTAATGACGTGAAAACAGCTCTCAATGGTGAATACTCTGTTGATAGTATTCTTACTTGTGATTTCTCAATTAACATTACAAGCTTAAGCAAAGTACGAGGAGCAGAAAAGAGAGGACTGTAAGCTTTATTGAGATTTTCGTTTGCCTCCTATTTAAAAAAATAATGACCGTCCGAACAAAAGGCTCGAGCAAGTATTTACGTCTATTAAATTATTAAGGTTTATAAGAAAGAAAGCAAAAAATAAAAATAACTAATCACGGATTTTCAATGTTTTTAAATTAACAATTAAAATATTGTGAAGAAACCCGAATTGGAATTTGGAATGAAATGAAATGTATTTATTGGTCACGAAGGCAATTAAAGAGCTCGTATGACAAGTCAATACACATAGAACTTAATCTCTATATACAATATATTTTCTATACTTAGTGTTATTTATTTTAATTTTTTGTTTTTTTTATTTATTTATTTTTAAATTAATTATATTTTTATTTATAATTAGTTTTATTTATTTAGTTTTTATTCTTATTTTATTTAAAGTATTAGTTATTACTTTATGATAATTTATTTTTCAAAGAAATACATTATAATTTATGTTAGTCAAGTTAAATTAAATTTATTAGTGAACCATGAGTATTATTACAACAGTGCGTAGCGGTGTATTGTTACCTTAATTAACAAGATTTCTACCATTTGTTAATTCCGCCTACCCGCGCTAGGCCAGCTTTCATAGTATAAGGAGGAAAGAGATCTGATTGAATATAAAAAGTACCGTATCAAATAAGTTCCTGAAAGGCACATCACTGAAGCGTCTCAGGCGAGTAAAGTAATAAATACGTTCAACGACCTACCTCAACAATTTAACCATAGTGAGCGAATGTAAAAGAACGAATGAATGAGTTAGCTTCGTTGGCGTTTGGTGCTCATTTTTTTAATGTACCTTTTATATTTGCATTGTTCGTTGTAAATTGTCATTCATATTTTTTTATTAGTCGTTGCACGCGATTTTTTCGCTGGCTTTTCAGCTGTTTATGTTGGTGTTAAGAATCTTATGGCTTTGTTTTGTTGGATTAAGTGGATCAAGGTGTTTTGGGAAGGTTCTTTGGATAATGGTGTTATGATGTTTCTAGTTTGTTAGCGATAAATGAACATAAGCTTTACATTTGTGACTACCACAGGGTTATGCAAAAGTTTAACCTGAAAAATTCCATGCTTGATTTGATTATTGTGATATATTTTCCATTATCACCCGATAGAAAGTAATCATTGACACAATAAAACAAAAATCGGCCTGTAACGAAAAGGAATGTCCGATGCTTGGTGGGATGTGAGGGAATAAATACATACACTCGACAGCCACATACATAGTTCTGACAAGTCCTTAGATCGAGTCTTGTGTTGTGGGTATCAGAAACTACGAGAGACTTTCCGGTCTCACCAACACTCAGACCCGAAACAAATATTTGTGGGCCGCACAAACATTTCTCTTGGTGCGGTGGTCGAACCCGCGGCGTCACGTTTCACATTCGGCGTCTAACCAACTTCGCCACAGTCATTGTCAATAGTTCAATAGTTATTACCGCGTCTCTGGCAATCTCAGTTTCTAAAATGCGATATCGAAGCGAATTTTCAGTCTGCAATGCTTGCTCAGTGGATGAGCGCCCTTAACCCACCTTTTTATAAGCATTCCTCGTCGCTTTAGTATTTAAACATTACACCGTTGCCATCCTTCCCTTCAGAAATGGAAACTTTAATGCGCATTAACACGAATACAAGCTACGTTAATTAAATTAAAAAAAAAAACAAGTCGAGATTTTCTTTTTAAAACGCTTAATAGAATGAGGGCCGGCGCCATTTTGTTGAAATGGTCTGACAACTTGCGGCCGGGGGTGAATAGGGACGGGGAGGGGGTGGACAATAGAACTTAATGCCGGCAATTAAAGTTAATGCCCAGGAAATTAGGTTCATATCATGGACTGGCCCCGTTTTGTTTACGCGATTTTAAGGTGGTGATTTTATGGGTAACGCTTCAGTGTGAATGTTGGGGTTTAGTGCCGCTTTTGTATGTAAATCGCAAAATCTTCTTTTTCATTTGTTTTTCAATGATCCGGAATAGCAAGCGACTATCTGATAATAATTCACTGTTGCTGATAAAAATTCAACTCTTCACGATTATACAATGGAATATGGCAGAATATAAACTGGTTTACTAATGAGTAAGAATGGTAAGAATTTCTATGATATGTATAGTCTACCAACTCGCATTAGGCCAGCGTGGTGGACTTTATGGCCTAACCACTCTCAATCGTTTTAGAGGATGTGCCTTGCCATGTAGTGGGAGGTATATTGGCTGATACATACTAATGGGTAAGGTACTAATGGGCAAGGACAAATGGGCAAGGGGGTAAAGGTTGTAAGGGTCAGTTTACGTAGCGGAAAGTGCAGCGTAAGACGTCCACCCACAAGGTAGTCAGACACCTGGTAAGGGTCGCGAGATGTCGCTGGATGCAGACTGTCTCCAACAGATCACTGTGGAAATCATTGGGAGAGGCCTATGTTCAGTAGTGGACTTCCTTTGGCTGATGGATGGACTGAGGGTGTATGCAATCTAAATATCAGGCAGATCAGCTTTTGTTTTAGGTGAAATGAAAAGCTGCGGATACAAGTACCGATTAAGAGCCACTAGCCAAAAGACTTTTTTCTTTATTGCAATGAATGGCGAGACGAGCATGCCGTTCGCCTGATCGTAAGCGATACGAACGCTCATGAACGTTAGCAAAAAGAAAGCAATGCTCAGACAACACAAGGTATTAAGTCCCAACATGTCCAGTAGTTACCCTGGTTAGTTAGTTAGTTGTTCGTTGCGGTTAGTTTTGTAAAATATTTTAAGATTAAGAAGATAATCTTGACTACTAATTGTTGGACAAATGTAACCCCTGTTGCGGTCGTTTCAACACCGTAGAGTAGAAAAATGTTTGTGTTCTAATTTTGATATATATATATGTTATGGGCCAAGTGATTAATCCGGCATTATTCATAGTGCCCGGGCAATATGAATAATGCCCAATAAGAGCGGGCAATGTGATTATAACCAATCAATTTATCACATTGCCCGGGCACTATGAAAAATGCTAAGTGCCTAATGGGCAGAGTGACATAAAGCGAATCAAAATCAAAACAATGAGTCGAAGTGGTAGAATTTAGAATAAGGCAGCACGATGGGGTGGGTTGGGAGGAGTGGAGGGGAAGGGGGAGTGTCGCACCTGCCCTGGTATCACTCCCATGAAAAGGTAACGCACTATTCTTGAGAAATACGCTACGGCTCGCACGAATGCCTATCCTTCGTTACAGCGGGCGGGGGCTGCTCTCCCTCCGCACCTCCGGCTTTTTATATACATTCTAGGGTCAGTATCCAAAAGACTACGTGAAGTCGGGGTGTTCCAAGTCGGTTTTGGGGCACAGTCGACCTAACTGATCCATAAAGTGGGTACACTAATTTTCTTCTGAAGATAATGTTTAGGTCGTTAAAACATAACTAAACATAAGCAGATCAATTCAACCTTTCTAATTTATGGGTCTATCGGATATGCGACAATGCGGCAGCACACCACGTAAAAAATCACCTATAAATCCCATTGCCCGATCATCATGTAGCCATATTCATAATGCCCGGGCAATGTGATAAATAGGTGAGTTTAGATTGTAATTAATCACTTGGCCCGATATGGCTCGGCAATATTCATACTGCCCGGGCATTATGAATACTGCTCGCATTAATCACTTGGCCCATAACATATACATATTATAATATTTAGTTTCTAGCCTTGTACTTCGATTTCACACTTAGCAGACAAAATTTTTTCAATTCAATCTTTGTCTAAGAAGTATTTTAACATTATTACAATACTAATAAATTATGTTACATAAAAAAATATCGCGATCAGAAAAACATGAATATGTTTCTATAACAAGACAGACGACAGAAAAAGTATCCATTTTATGATTTTAAAGTCTCAAAATACACCCAAAGATGTCAAGGTTCATGCTCGTACATGTTACTTCTATATAAGACAACATAGTTATACTATGTGGGTATTTGTAAATTTCAACAAAAAGCTGCGAATCAATTATCGTGCTTCTCTCGCAGCGCCCTTGACTCGTATGCTAATGTAAGCTAACAGACGAATGCACTGAACTATCACTTATAATCACTTTACGAACGTGTTAACTGAGATGCATGCCAAAGAACCTTATTTCTGCAAAATATTTATTTTATACGGCGACATCTAATGGCAGACGTTTGAACTACCTTTAGTTGATCAATATCAATAGTAAAGATAATTGTATTTGTTTTATTTTTAAATAAATACTTCCGAAAATTAAGATTTATTATGTGCTTTGGATGCATAAACGTATTAAATGGATAAATACAAAACCCGGAACCAATACCTTGCAAAAATATAAATATTTGTCCTGGCGTGGACTGTAAATTTTAGAACAGGAAATCATATATATTATCTCTGTGCCAATTGGTTGTCGACTTTTTTGTATATAGACTTGATGATAAATTTTAATGAGTTTTCTTTATAAATATCGCCACCTGTAACTCTTCGACCAGAATTCTTAACTAGCCTGCTATAATAATATAATATGTATTCATGTATATTAACTGCCTCGGTGGCGCAGTTGTACTACGGTGTGATTGTAAAGCTGAGGTCTTGGGTTCGAATCCCGGTTCGGGCAAAGTGATATTGGATTTTTCTATTCATTAGCTCGAAGTTGGAAATTTGTGACCCATATGACGATAAACTCGCCCCATATCACATCGGGGGACGGAAAATACAAAGCGAAACGTGGATGTCTTGGTTGCACCTCTGTTTATCCCTTCGGGGAAAAAGGCGTGAGTTTATGTATGGCAGTCTCACACAGTAAATATAAAGACAGTTTGAAGTCTTGATCAACGTAGTAACGCACAAGCTTAAGAGTTGAATGATGATAATCAAAATGCCTGAACAAATGAAATTTTTAAAAACTATATTACGGATAATTACATTGAAACCACTATGGTATGCAAAAGTGATAGGTCCATGCTGTTGTCAGCCATGACTCAGTATGCATGAGCAGGCTCGTCCGGGGCGGTACCACTGCCACGTAGAAGCGACAGCTACGCTTTTCGTTCTCTTCCACTCCTTTTTTCTTCTCCAGATTTTATGGACCAAGTGTACAAAAAAAATATAGAAAAAATACCGAACCCGGTACCCGAATCGCAGCACGCTTGAAACCAAATGTAAATTTCAGATAAAATGAGAAACTATAACACAGCTCGAGACAATTATTCCAGCCACTTCAAAATCGGATAAACAAGGCGAACTCCAAACACATGAGATATTTGCACGGTCATTTAAGAAGTTCTACGCATCACAAAAGCCGTTCCCGAAATATGTTGGATTAAATCGCTCCCCGCTAATCTCACCGCTGTTCTCGTGACGAATGGAGCCACAATAAGGCGAGTGTCCTTACTCCAGTCAGGGCCGGGCGGCTCGGAGTGTTGCTCCCGAGACGTGGTCCAATTTATAAGCGACAGAGGTTTACTAAGTGAATAACTATAATTGGGCCCATTTACGTCCTTCTGTAGGATAAAATACCTTTACTATCAAAAAGAGAAGGCATCGGCAGACTTCGCATATATAAATATGTTTTATTAAATCGCTACCCGGTAATCTGGTCGCTGTTTTCGTGACGAATTGAGCCACAAATAAGGCGAGTGTCCTTACTCCAGTCAGGGCCGGGCGGCGCGGAGTGTTGCTCCCAAGACTTGGCTTAATTTATAAGCGAGAGCGGTGTTTGGTAAACAAATGTTTTGGATAAAAAAAACATCGCTATTGAAAAAAATACTGATTTAATTTTTTTCTATTGTGGTATACAAATATTAGGTAGATGTATGAAATAAATAAGCATAAGCATAAGCATGGCACACAAAAATAGACTAATAAACGAAGACTACCAGTGTAGCTGAGGAGGTTTCCTGCATTGGTCGATCTTTAAAATATAACGTTCTGAAGCGCTGATAGATTTCATGAACCATTCTAGAGATCTTGTAAAAGGCTAAGTGTATGGAGATTTTCTTTTATTTGGCGGAATCAAATGTGATTAAAGTGATGATAATTTTTAAAATCTTAAGTTTGTGATTTGTGCCACATGCACAAACAATAACTTTATCAAATAATTGGAGGCAAGCCGTGTTTACTTGCATCTTGCAAATGATGGGAACATTTAGATATTTTTGCATAATAATGTTTTACACATGTGTTCATTTGATGGTGCATAATCCATATGCATGTGATAAACATGCTCTTATGTTTTTTTCGTGCATGTATTAAATTAAGTCAATGGGTAGATAATATACATATATACATAACATTACGCCTTTTACCAGAAGGGGTAGGCTGAAGACCAGGAAATCCAAGTTTCGCACACACAATGTGATAGGGGGCGAGTATATCGCCATATCAGGCACTGATTCCTGTCCGAGCTGATAATGAATAGAAAAATAGAATATCATTTTGCCCGATCCGGGATTCAAACTCGAGAACCCAGCTTTGTAATTATAACGTAACAGAAATACCTCAATACTTCAACCAGGAGTCAGAGAGAGGACACAGCCACGGCTGAGTATGGGAACTACGGTTATAAGTAATTGTGGTTATAATCATAACAGCAATAATTGTTTGTTCAATATCCAGATGTGCTTAATAAGTGTTGATACTATAATTATACTTTACTTTATAAATTATGTTAGTTCTTTCAAAAGAAAAGTTAAACAAGATATACGATTTTTTTTTATTGCAGTGAATGGCGAGACGAGCGTGCCGTTCGCCTGATGGTAAGCGATGTGACCGCTCATGAACAGTAGCAAAGCCAAACAACACCTTGAATTACAAAGCAATGCTTGACACTCCACTGCGCTCGCCATTCTGAGACATAAGATGTTTAAGTCTCAATATCAATAGTAGTTACTCTGGCTTCAATGTCCTTCAACCCGAAACACAACAGTGCAATTAAACTGTTGTTTGACGGGAGAAATAGACATTGTGGTGGTACCCATCCAGGCAGCCTCTCACATATGAGAGACCTACTACCAGTAAATTTATGGATTATATCGCGGATTCTTCATATTATAACCGATGTTTCAATTGCTATAACATAAGAAACGATATACAAAAACATGTAACACTGACGTAAACAGAAGCGATATACGGAAATATTCATATTTTTTTTTACCGCTCCCGCCGTCTCCCATAACTCGCGCCGTTCGCAAAGACGTGATAATTTTGGCGAACCATCGAAGGTAAGAGTGCCGTATTTAAACGCACGTCTCATAAGTCGTGTTGGATGTTTTTTTTTCGCGTTTCCTGTGCAGCTCGCCTTGCGGTTTCACTTCCACCATTCCTGTTAATATGAATAATAATTCGGTGTTTAACAGAAACTCCTGGAGTCGTTTGATGGAGCTTTGTATGCAGATACAGATAATTTTCGGTATTGTTCTATTGGGAATATCACACTAGTAATAAATTGATGACTCAAATGTTGAGGAAATGTGGTTAGGATATTGGTCGTTTATTTAGATTGGTTGCTGGCTCTAGTTAATAGATGGCACCACTTGTATGTTTAGGATGCGAGAAATTGAATCATTGTAAGTTGATAATAGTATTTTAATCTTCGGGTCACTAAATTCTACAGCGGGGTATAGACTTCTTTAATGGATTACCTCTACCTGATAACATAGTTTAGATGGCTTCGAATCCTGAGTCGGGCAAAGTGATATTGGATTGTTCTATTCATATAAGCCTGGAGTCAGAAATTTTTGCTCGAGATGGCGATAGACTCGCCACTTGTCACATTGTGTGACGGAACATACATGGCAAAATGTGATTGTCCAGGCACCTCTGCCTACACCTTCTCGGAAAAAGAAGTCAGCATGCCAGGCCGGTGTAGAAAAATAATAATAAAAATATATAATTGCGAATGTATGTATGATTATTGTTGTTACAAATTGAAATATGTATTTAGATTACATCTAAATATATCTAAAAACCAACAACAGCCGTTGAAAACAGCATCGGCATTTAATAAAACTTATTTGAAGTTATCCAAACTCTCCCTTTATGGCATAAAGTTTGGGATGTCAAATAATTATTGCCGCCGACGTAGCCAGCTCAGCTGCCATTTTATGTGCCATCAAAGCTTTTGAGCGATAATGTGGACCACAACTGTGGCTGTCGTAAAAATAACCTTTGAATTTAGCTATCGAAGGAACGCCTTGGCGTATAAGGTGCTAGTTTTATTATTAAATGGTGTACGAGTGTTCAATTTGTGATGAGTCAAAAGTTGACGTAAAATTAGGGTGTATTTAGAAAAAATGTTTCGTTAAAGAATAAAAGGTTGAAATAAATAAACCCAACAGTCACATACATAGTCCTGGACCCACACTAAGATCGGGTCTCGTGTGATTGTTTATTATACATGATCAATAAATCAATTTCATTTCATTTCATTTGACATCTAAATATAATCGGAAAAAAATTATGAAAAATCTACAATTTACTGAATATCAAAGAAAGTTAGAATACAATAAAGTTCAACGCTCGACTTCCTTAACAGAAACAATTTCCATTGCTCCCTACATTCCTAAAAAGGACAAAAAATAATTTCCGATAAACATAAAGTATTCAATGGAAAAGGAAACTCAAACAACAAGACACCTGGCAACTGCCGTCTCAGACGCATATAAATGGCTTGTAAACATTTCGATGTTTTTTTCATACGGTTGGCCGTCTGCCAGACTATTGGGGATTACTAATAATTGACACCACATCATAATGCTTGAATAAGAAATATGTACTTTGCTTTTTGTTATTGGATATGGCAATATATTGTTGGTATCGACCGATACGTCCCACTGCAGGAAATGGGCCTCTTCTATAGTCGAAAGTACGACTGGGAGAGGTTGGATCATATAGTCCACCACGCTGGCTTAGTGGGGTTAAGCAGCTAGCAAAACGTTAGCGGTTTTTCTGTTTTCGGAGCAATGTATGTATTGAGAGTCATCAATCATCATGAACCGTAAAGATGTAGAAAAATACCGTAAGAAAACCTGCATGCCATAGAAATTTGTAAAAAATTGTATTGTAATGGTAAGGTACGTCAATTCAAATTATAGGCTAACCCCCTCTCCATAGAACTATTGATCTTAAAGGATTCGTCCCATGTTTTGCAGCGACACGGGGCTGGACTGTTGCTTCGGGAATTGTCGATATTGGAAGTCTAGGAATTACCGTCCCTCGAGTAAATTCAATAAGCCCGCCTTTCTTCTTCTATTCATTATTAGCTTGGAGTCAGGAATTAGTTCCCAGTGATAGGCTCGCCACCTACGTCCCTGACCCACGTTGTGGGAAGGAACATACAAGGCAAAATGTGGGTATCCTGGACCTCTGCTACCCCTTCTGGGTCAAAAAGGTGAGTTTATGTATGTATGAGCAAATTCAAGGGTTTAAAGTACAAAAGTAAAGGTTTAAGTAAAGTAAGTAGTAAGTTTCAAGGATTTAAAGGGTTTAAAGTAAGTAGTAGCAGTAATTAGTTTTTTTATCAGAGATTTATAGGTATAAAGTACCACGTCTATATTTTAATAATCATGTGTGTGGGAGTGCGTGCCGTGTGTGCAAAGCGACAGGTTTCCCCAGCCGTCTGCGCGACCGCAGGCTTCCCTTATCGCCCATTGTGCCACCAAGGTCTGTCGGTGTGCGGTCCGCGCGAAATTGATACCGTGGATTTGGGCATTTTAACTGTACATTTTATATTTCCCTTCCTCCCTGTCTCTCACACATTTTAGCCGTTGAAGGTTATTTTTTTTATGTCCTTGGTGGAGGCCCAAGGATACCCACATCAATCTGTTGCAAGTGGCCTGCGTCCAACTCCTTCCTGCAACCTTAACTTGATCGTCCGTCCACTTTGTATTTTCTGTTCTTAGAAAATAAGAATGTTTAAATTACCTGAAATGTGTAAGCTTGGCTATCGATTGGAGATAGCACCTTGCGACGGAAAAAGCGAAGGTGAGTTATAGTATATTTAGATGCAATTGTAATAAGTGATTCATATTTTAAATCTAGGAAGAAGACTTATTAAGTTTAAGGACAATAACTTCAAAATTACATTTTGTCAGTTAGCCAATTTTTTTTTTAATACTAATTATAATAAACTTTACACCAAAATTAATCGTCATACTTACATTCAACTTTAGTCACAGTCTGATATCTTATCCATGGCCTATGTTTTTAGAGCTACTGTGACTGAAGTGCTATGTAGGTTTTTACGTGTTTAGAAATTGTTGTTCATAACAGTAACGTTCAACCTGTATGATGGATTCATTTATACCAAAACAGCTAAAGGTACCCCAGATATTTTAAATAAGAAATTCTGAATTAAATCTCCTAGATGTTGCTAACGCACGTAACTACACAGCACTTGCCATTGCACTGTTAGTTTGAAGACTCACGGGCATCCCACGGGCAAATTGCAGCGCAGTTTTGTGGGGAAATGTATTTATTGAACTGTTTTTATTTCGTAAACTTTTATAATTAATGAATGACTAAAATAATCCCACTACAGCCTACAATACTAGGTACAACCCATATTCCATTATCCTCAGCACAATTTAAGAATTTGCCAGTCAGTGCTTCGTGCAAGAGTCTGACACGTCAGCTGGCAATACCTCTGGCAGACACGTCATGTCGTAATTGGCGCTGGGTCCACAGGTCACGGTTCACGAGGCAGATTGTTTGCTGTATTTTTTTTTCTGTAGAGTTACGCCTTTTTTGTTTTTTTAATGCAACGCTTGCATTGTTCTGTTCGGTGTTAGGTGGCGGTCACACGCGAGGTTTGAGGATTATGTAAGCTTTTTTTTGTTCGCTGTTCTTTTTCTTGTTTTATCTGTAGATTATGGATTGTCGATTCATATATGTTTTTAAGATAATCACAATAAATTCATAGGTATTTCTTTCCAATCTTAGTGTTTATGGGGCAGAAAAGTCTCTCGTAATTTATGATACCCACGACACAAGACTAAATCTTAGTGTGGGATTAGGGCTATTTATGTGACATGTTGGGTGCATTTATCATTAATTAATGAATTAAATTAACAACTGTGCATTATAATTACTTGAATCTGAAATTGAAATATATTGTTCCGTGTTAGCCCATAATCGCTCCATGCTAATCACGGGACTTCTCTACAAACAAGAGTTTGAGTGAGAAATAATAGAATTTATTTATTATTGTTTATTGGAATTTAATGCTTATTTATGACAAACAGAAACAAATATTTACTTCTTAAACTTAATTTCACGTGTAATAAAAAAATCCTCTATTGCCATGTAGGCGCCACTGGAATAAAAAACAAAAAAAGAAACATAATATGTATCTTAAAATTCCTTTCTTTGTGCCCCAATATGTACGCAAGTTTGTCCGAAGTAAAGATTTACAAAAATCCGCACGCTTCGTCGCGTGGCCGTCGTGCGTGACGGACGAATTTTACCGACGCATCTCTGATACTATTGTGGCGGTACAATCGCACACATTTGTATTCGTAAGGCTATAATTTTGGGTTTAAAGTATGGAAAATTTTATTAATAGCATCAGCGGACTTTATAACCCTTTGTTTATTGAAGTAGGTTCAAATGTTTACACAGATATTGTTCTTGGAAAGTTATTTATAGCATGCTCGTCTCACTTTTTTTTTTTTTTTTGTGTATATTCCGTTACTACCAGGCTGGCATCTGTGTGAGCCCATATGCGTCCAAGGCACGGATCTCCTCTACAATCGAGAGTACTATTGAGAGTGGTAAGACCATATTTGTGTCTTATAAATACAGAATTTATGCCCTAAATTGAGATTATCCACATAGGTTTATCACTCTTAAATATCTAAATTATTTGGTTTTGTTATCTCAATCACACAATATTGATTCAATGTTGTCTAATTAAGAACGATGGTTTTGATATTGTGAAATGGAAAATTGAAGAAGTCGCAAGGGATTACACGAACTTCCGCACTTCACCTTATACTGACCATTTTAAACCCACAATACACACTGAAATATTGAATATTCCAACAAATAAAAGACGGATATACACTATTATTAACTCGCAAACAGAGCGCCGTTATAACACAATTTATTTTACAAATGAGTAAATCCTGTTTAATTATTCAACAATATCAATATGGCATTGTGTTATAATGAAAATTGTGAGCTGAATTTTCCATCTCATTTAAAATGGCCGGCGTGTGGCTTATTGAAATAATTAACGTTACGTTACAGGTATTGTGGTTTGTTTAGTGTTTACGTGATGTAACTTTTTTATTTGCGATAATGAGTATAATAATACATAAATACATTGAACAATAACCTCAAGCCTCGCCCTTTTTGGATGTCTTTTTATATTTTAATTTGTTTTAATATTACATTCTATGTTTTTATAATATGTATTTTGTTTTTTGTGTGCATTGACTTATCATTGATATCGATGTTTGTGTGTGTAAAAATATAAAAAATATAAGATTTAACTTAAAGAGATTACAGGTAGACTGTAGGATAATGTCTTTGGCATTAAGTCCGCCTGTATACGGTTTGTGTATAAATAAATAAATAAAAAGTAATACCATACAGTCACATATATACTCCTGATCCCACACTAAGATCTAGCCTTGTGTCGTGGGTACAGTACTCCGAGAGACTTTTCGCACAAACATTTGTTTCGGTGCGGGGATCGAACCCGCGGCTTCTCGTTTATAGGCGGTGTTTAACCGACTGCGCCACGGAGGCTGTCATATATATTATGTATTTCATGTCAATAAATATAAATGATTTACTAATGATAAAGACATGCTCAAAAATCAAAAACTTTTGCACCTATATGTACACAAAAAATATTTCGGGTAGAATTGTTGTAGCATGTCTGAACACATATGCAAATGTTGATCGGTACAACGTCGCTGTTTTAATTAATTATTTTTTATTACGACCCCCTGGTAGTTCGCGAAACTTAATACAAGCCCTTTTATGATATAATACTTTAATAATATGAAGATTAATTCGTGCATTATGTAATTAAGAGCGCCAGTATACGATGCCATTGGCCTTAAAGTTTATTACTTGTTGTCAAATCAATAGCTTACATTACTTTAGGGGGCTCCAATACTTTCCAAGCTTTAAGCAAATTTATTTTGCTTTCCTGACTGCCTTGGTGGCGCAGTTGTACGGTATGATTGCAAAGCTGAGGTCTCGGGTTTGAATCTCAGTTCGGACATAGTGATACTGGATTTTTCTATTCACATCAGACCGGAGGCAAGAATTTGTGCCCGATATAGCGATAGGCTATTTCTGTGATCCAAAATAATGATGCCTATATTCTGATGGTAGCAAAGTTGTATCCGCCCGGTTAGCGCCACCTATTCGCGACATTGATGGAGGGCTAAGTGGTTCAAATTTCCAGAAAAAATAAAAAAATAGGTTTTCTTTTATGGGTTACAGCTGATGGACAGTAGCAAAACTAAACAGCACCATGAATTAAAAAGAAATTCTTGCCATTCCACGGGGCGCTATCCTGAGACATAAGTTTTAAAGTCTTAATTATGTCCAGTAGTTATTCTGGCTACAATGTCCTTCAAAGTAGAACACAACAGTACATTTACATTGCTGCTTGGTGGAAGAAATAAAATTTGCGGTGGTACCTACTCAGGCGGCCTCTCACATATGAAAGAGCACACTTGTAAAAAGTTGGAGTTTAAGTTCTTAATTTACGTTTTTTCCACGAATATAACTCTCACGACAAATGATTAGTTTGTCTTATAAGGATTGTATGAGGATGCCCTCACACAAGCCCTAAAATTGAAATGGCAGTGGGCAGGTCACATATCGAGATACACAGACGCCAGATGGACAATCAATACTACAATGTGGAAAGGGCCAATTGGCAAAAGAAGGGTAGGAAGACCGAAAAGACGATGGGCTGACAATATAACCGAATTTATAGGGAAGGACTGGCAATCTATCGCCAAGGACAGAGATGCATGGAAAAGACTGGAGGAGGTCTTCACCCGAGGATGTGTCCATATCCAATAGAAAAAACTAATTCTTACTAACAATTAGACAATAGGCAAATAAATAACAAACACTAACAAACAAATGTCAAAAATGTAATGGAAACAAAGGAAAATGGAATAAAGGCTTTTTATTTTTATTTTATTTTATTATAAGGATTGTAGTAGTCAACGATCTATGGTGACTTACCATCAGGTGGGCTGGTAACTCATCTGCCCAACGCTAGTAAAAAATCGTCTGGCTCAGTGTGATATTATTCATGTCTTGCCATTCTTAAAACAGAAGTAAACCAATTTTATGTGCTCCCGCCGATGCACCGGCTATAGAATCGCTCCTTGGAACAACTGTTCCCTAACTAAACTTACTCACTAGAGTAGAATACACGCTGGAGTTTAAATTAGTTTTAAATAGCTATTGATAGACCACTTTTAGTTAATTATTCTAATTATTAACTTCCTCTCTCTTTCTGTATTCACCTAAAGAAACTTCCAAAGATTTTTATAGCGATCTGTTGGATAAGTTTTATAAATACTCGACATCTATCTAAGCTTTGGTATGCGATGACTTCACGCAAATGTGAGATAAATGGAGTCAAAATGAGAAAACAACTGTGAACAGAGTTGGAGTCATTTGAAAATTATAAAAACTATCGCAAAAAATAAATCTGTGAATGTTTTCAAAATATTTAGATAGGGTAAAAGCCGGATAGTTGCCACACTTTTTAAAAAGCTCCTTTAAAAAATATGTATCAATACATTTTTTATTTAAACTGTATTCTCAAACATAGTTCATTCATCTTCTAACATACCCTATCAATAAAAAAATTATAAATATTATAAATTTTAAGTAAATCCAGTTTAAAATGACCTCTAAAAAAGAGGATAGTTGCCTACTATAGCGGATACTAGCCTGACGTTAAAAATGGTTGGGGGGGATACTTGCCCAATGTGAGGATAGATGCCCGTCTGTATTGTTTTCAAATAAAAATGAACTTATATTCATTTAAATAATCAGTTTTTATTATTAAATACAATCTTTTATTAAGTATAGATTAAAGTTAAAATATAATTATAAAATTATAACAATAATAGACTCCAAAATAGTAAATAAGTGTCCAAAATAAAAATGTAATGTTATTATTTATTTTGAAAATAGATGCGATTCGACCGCTCATGAACAGTAGCAAAACCAAAAACCTTGAATTACAAAGCAATGCTTGGCATTCCACTGCGCTCGCCATCCTGAGACATAAGATGTAAAGTCTCAATATGTCTAGTAGTTACTCTGGCTACAATGTCCTTCAATCCGAAACACAACAGTGCATTTACGCAGTGTTGTTTCACGGGAGAAATAGACATTGCGGTGGTCCCTACCCAGATGGCCTCTCACATATGAAAGACCTACCACCAGTGTTGTATGTTCAAATTAAAAGGAAAATGTATTTTTGTACCCACATACATTCTGTTCCCAGGAAAAATGAAAAACATAAGAAGATTAATGGATTTACAAAATATAGCCTGATTTTAAGTCGCCAATACAAATTTCTGAACACAATCAGTGAATCTTTTTTGTTTTTTATTTAGTTCTTCGAACGCAAGTGTTAAACTATCTTCTGTCCAGTTGATGTGGCGCGGCACCACGCCTGGCTTTCGTTTATACTTGCGAGGCATTTTGCTGTTGAGTATGTATTTTATTTTAACATAAACTTTAGTAAAACCAAATAAAAATCACCTAGAAAAAATAGTAAAAGCAAATGAAAAAATTACTAAGAAAAAAATCTGTCCTTGCTTGTTAAAAACGTATAGTTACAGATAGTTACCGCAGGGCAACAATCCGCAAAAGACAGTAGGGCAACTATCCGATTTGATACGGATACTTGCCCTTTTAATTTACGAAATAAATAAAATATATTTAACAATAAAACCTAATAAACAGTGCAATTTAAACTCTAATGCATTCAAAGTAATATATTTTTGACTGAAATCGCAATCAGTTATAAAAATATTTAACGGAGATTACTTACCAATATAATTCTGGCGCTCGTCAAAGTATCACCGCGGAAGATTTTTTCATACACCGACAAAATAAGTGCGCCTACTTCAACTGCTTATGCAGCACCGAGGCCTGTGCGGGGGCGGCTTTTAATTATGATCAAAAAGAAACTCTGTCAATACGTCTAACATAGAGCATTTGAAACTGAGGCATGTATCCGTCCGAGGCAACTATCCGGCTTTTACCCTAATTCATTTCCACATATTTTAAACCTGAAAAAAAAAAACTTTGTCTTTGTGAATTCCGCCATCCGGACTAAGTCAGAAAGATGAAATATAGCCTTGCCATTCTTAATTGCAGGAGAAGGAAGAATCCTACAGTGGGACGTATTTGGGCTGAGTTATTATAATATTCACAATATAGAGCTTTTAAGAAACACAGCGTTTAACAAACGCCAGTGCGACACCACAGCCGGTCACACGAGCGTTTTTATCGCTCGTATTGTGCTGTAACGGATTAATGTGAGGCAGTAACAGAGTATCGTTAGCCTTGCCTCGCGTCTCGGCTTAGCTTCCTAGTCCACACCTGATTTACTGCAGCTCTTACTACTCGCTTCTTATTCTAAGCTTTTCTACTTGTTCTATGTTCGTCTGTTTGCACGTCTATTTTTTATAGCTATTATCTGCAATTTTATTAGACGGAGAAATTGTTAAAACATAAAATTCACGTCAATATTTAAAAACTTCCCTCCTGAATAAACCACACATTCCACCTACACAACACAAATACACATACGTATACGTATAAATACAAAGACACTACACAAAAAAAACATTGCCCTACGTTTTAAAAATATGTAAATAAAGTTTAAATGTTAAATTGCAAAATAAAAATATATTTATAATTTGTTTTGTATAACCTAACTAAGTGATGTCAACTTGATAGCATCTTGCTCGTTACTGTACTGCTTAGTAACTTGGAAAACTACTAATTCTTATAAGACAGGTTTAAAAAAATAGTGAACAAATGTAAAATAAATACTAATAAATATTCATATATATATATTATTATTATACATATATATATATATTATTCAATAAATATTTGTGCCCGATATGGCGATAGGCTCGCCACCTATCACATCATGGGACGGAACATACAAGGCGAAATGTGGGTGCCCTGGCACCTCTGCCTACCCCTTCTGGGAAAAAGGCGTGAGTTTATGTATGTATGTATGTATGTAATAAATATTCAAACGTAAAATTTGATAGTGCTTAGAAAGAATGCCGATTGGTAATCTTGCCAATCAATGTAATTATGCCGGTCTACTTAAATCCTTCATTACTTTGCGGTGAAAAAACCCGGGATTATAGGAAGGAGATACTTTAAATTTTAGTATTAGATACCTCAATCAATTGAATTGGAACCCATGCTCATTAGACCACAAGTCATATTCACAGTTAGAGTCCGAACATAGAATACATAATGTTAACAGAGGGAACATAAACACAGCCGCGCCAGACTAATTAGTTAAACCAAAGACAACTTTATTCACTGTATTTCGAAACTTTGGTGTTTGGCAACTGAATGGTGCAGTTGAGGTTATGGCAGTAGTTTAACTCATTCTGAATTATTGAAATATTTCACGATTATCTTTAGCAAAATTAAATTGAAACTATTATTAAAATCAGTAATTAATATGAGTTCCTTGCAATTATTATGAGTGACGATGATTTTTTAATATAAATAACGAGGTATTATCACATATTTAGCGCTGTCTTATGGCTTCAATTTTTCTTCAGTAAATTTTAGTGAAATTTTATGCTTGTCTGTATTTATTTACTTATTTAATTCAACTTAGACATTGTATATAGGCGGACTGAATACCATAGTTTTGCCATTCTCTGCCAGTCTACCTTGAGATGGTGCTGAGATGATAGAAGTAGGGTATATATGTACAAATGCTTGTTTGACGAGAGATGTACCTATGAATATACATAAATGAATTGCACACAAAGATTTCTTTGAAAAATACTAGTTCTGTGGCTATGTTCAGGGCAGTAATATCTATTCAACCGCGCTGCACATTTGACTTACCGTCTTAATCGTAACTACGGCACATAGAAGCGGGGTTGACCGCTCACTAAGTTTGCACCAAGGTGTCTGCTCTTCGGCTGCCATTCAACGCGGAAATCACATTTCAAATGCACGCTAATTACTTAGCATACACCGCACGGGGTGGGCACAGATGAATGCTAGTACGTCTTCAGATAACTCGCAAGATTGTAAGCTTCATTTGTGTAGCGGACGTGGAGCGTGGTTTTAGTTTGAAGGAGCAGTTCGTTTTGTTTTTAAATTCAAAATAGAACGTCTTGATTTTTTCTGGCCAGTACTGATTTAAAAAAGAAGATCTTAAGCTTAAGTTTTTTATTTCGGTAAAGTATATACTATATGGTAATAATAGTGTTGTTCCGAATTATAATGAGCTAATATTAAAACGTATGCAATACTGCTTGAAGACCGTCACCAACGCTTTTTACACAAAAAATTAAAATAGGTACGATGGTTTTATTTACTCTTTACTGCACACACATCTATATTCTATTCTAATATATAAAGCTGAAGGGTTTATTTGTTTATTACCTCTAATCACAGGAACTGGTAAAAAAAATAATTGAAAAATTCTTATTGCGTTGGATAATTAATTTATATATGTATATCATCAGTCTAGGACCTACGAGGTCTATGGGTCCTACATATTACGACCTATGGGTGTGAGTGAAAATCTAGCAAATGCGAGGTAATTTTATTGATTTTTGTGGTCCGATTGGTCGACATTCTAAATTGATAGCCGGAATTAAACATTTTGGTCGCAATTTTGAAAAGTGTATCTGCATCCATGCGCAGCCGGACCGGACCTCTAGTAGATTATAAAGTAACCATTTTTTTTTTATTGCATTGAATGGCGAGACGAGCAAGCCGTTCGCCTGATGGTAAGCGATACGAACGCTCATGAACAGTAGCAACATTCCACTGCGCTCGCCATCCTGAGACATAAGATGTTAAGTCTCAATATGTCCAGTAGTTGCTCTGGCTACAATGTCCTTCAATCCGTAACACAACAGTGGATATAAGCAGTGTTGTTTCACGGGAGAAATAGACATTGCGGTGGTACCTACCCAGGTGGCCTCTCACATATGAGAGACCTACCACCAGTAAAGTGTATGATATAACAATTATTTACAAAAGTATAAATGTCGGTCTTATCGCTTTTGGCGATTTCTTACAGACAACCTTAAGAGTGAATATAAGGAAAGCAAAAGAAAATGTTGATGATGTTGCTATTATGACTCTTCTTAATACTTTATAACGTCGAGGCGATAATTTCTTCGATATAAGAATAACTTATTTCAATTTGATACTATTTTATCCTCCATCCTACTTCTCCAAAAATAATTAACATAAACAAATTCGAATTACGTTAAAATAATCACTCAAATTCAAAGAAAAGTAAATTAAAGACAATAACGAGGTCAGAACATATGTTTTGGTTATCTGGTTTCCTGTGACCTTGGGGATACAATGTCACGGGCAAGGTCGCCAAGTCTTTGTCTAAGTTAACTGCTTTACTATATCCTGCTATAAAGATAATGTTTACTACTGTCACCCGTATGTTGTAGTTTGTAATGTGGGTCGATGCTGAATGAATGGGGAAATAATTATAGAATTTTGTTTTCAATGATACGTATGTAATCGTCACGCCTGCATCCCATAGGAGTAGGCAGAAACTATAGGCTATATTTAAAGTCATGATTATTGATTTTTAACGTATAATATATATAAATGTTAATGCTTACATAACTTTCCTGTTTATATCGTAGATAAGAAAAAATAAAATTATTTTCGCGTTTTTTAAATTACCTGATTTATTTTTCCCCAGTTAGGTATGCAATGCGTAACCCAGAGTGTCCCATCCATCCTAATCTAATTACTTTTTAGATTTACGCCAATTTTACACATTGAAATTAACTATATTTACATTACAGCTTTCGTAGTCCGAGTTCGCCATGTGACCATAGAAGCTGTATAGCAATCGAAACGTCGCGTCGGGAGGTTAAAAAATTAAACCAAATCCGCGATAAAATCCGTAAATATTATTTCAATATCAAATCAAAGCGTGTAAATACAGCAGCGGACTTCCACCAGCGATTCGATTAGATCACGCCCAACCACTGGTCTGTGATATCTGATAGTGATTATTTTTATCACGACAGTGGCGCCCTCATGTAAAACATTTTCAGTTTAGTGAATACGAACGATTTTGTTAAAGATACTGCGAGTTAGGATTGGTGTAGTGGTGGCGTATGGGCTTTGAAGCGTGAGGCTTTCGGTTAAATTCCTGGGGCAGACATTTTATGTAAACGTTCCAGTACATAACTGGAATTAAAACAAGGCATTGTGATTCGATAGTATGCACTAAACCTATAGACGAAAAATAGTTTTGTGGTATTTAAATATCCCTATGGTCACCTTGACATACCTCCTTAGATTTACAAGTTTAACTGTGCAGGCATTTTGTGTACCTAAGTGTTCCAGTCTAAGTTCCAGACCATGACTGGAATTAAAACCTGGCATAGTGATTCGATAGTATTCACTAAAACTTTAGATGAAAAATAGTTTCGCGAAATTTGAATGTCTTTAAGGCCACCTTTGCCTACCTCCTTACATTTACAAGCGTAACAGTATTTACGTATTTGCATCTTATATGTATATAACAAGGTAATTGTACCAATTCTCGATTAAAAATCACAAAATATTATATATTTTTATTTGGTTATTGGTTATTTCATAGTTGCTGCATGCATGCCGCTGCCAACAAAAGTCCTAAGACGCCTAAGGGGAGACCTGTGTTCATCGTTCGGGGTATACTGTTTTAGGATATGGAAGTCTTTAAAGGCAATCAAAATCGATAATCGCGCAGAAGATCAAAAAGTAATAAGTATAGTGAACTTACCGGAGTGTCGTCCCCGGAAGTAGATGGTCGATACAGAGACTTCTGGGATACAGGGTGATAATATATTTATTAAACCCACATGTTTCTCATCACCTTAGCTGACATTGTACAAAAATTTGTAAAAATGACCGAGTTTATTTTTTGTTAACATGATTTTAGTTTCCAAGCTTTTTGGTCACCTCGCATATATGGTATTTTGACCGCAAAGCTGAAATTCAGTTCAGTTCGGGAACTTAGCTGAGCCGTAAAGACACGAACTTATACGGGTTGATCAATAAATAGCGTTTAAAACCTAAAGTGATGTGAGTGATTTTTAACTAAACTATCAGAGATTTATTTTTCAAACTTGTACAATGTTACATAGAGTGGTTAGAAACACGCAGTTCAAATTAAATATCATATGTCAATATCACTCTGTATATAACACTAACCATTTTCATTAGAACCATTTACTACACATCACTCACACTCCACATTTGCACCACACAAGTTACACCGCATTCCACTTGTATTTTATAAATCTGATTTCTCTACATTTCACTCGCTCTAAATTTTTTAATACACTATATACCAGATTGTCCACAACACACGAAATAAAACGAATATTCAACGCAAAGGCAGAGCGTGCGTCACGCCTTCGGTAGGGTACACGATACTGGCGTTTTATCGAGCGCGAAGGTACAAAACGACAAAACTACCCTCCAGTTGATAATATTTTCTATAAATAAATTATGATGTAGATACACCGTCAGTTGGTGAGTAAAATTAAATACATCTACACACATTGCCTCGTTGGTTCAGTGCTAGTTTATTTGGGTAATGAAATGAAATGAAAATAATTCATTGAATCCGTTAAGAAGTTGTACATCATTTAGATTCAGTCATTTTTTTATCTACCCGGTTCAGAAAGCGGTTTTCACTAGAGAAGAACGGGCAAGAAACTCTAGTGTTGATCTTTTCAAAACCAGTTTACGATTTGGTGATTATTACAAACTAGCGGACCTGCCAAGCTTCGCCCGGGTGCATATAGATTTCTTTACAATAATATGCACGTATTATACTTATATTACCACTCTCAATCGTACTCTCGATTGTAGAGGAGGCCCGTGCCCTGCAGTGGGACGTATATGGGCTGATACAGATTATACTTATATACCTTCTTCTTGAATCACTCTATCTATTAAAAAAACCGCATGAAAATACCACCTCCACCTAAAGAATTTATTTATTATCCACAACGAGCCCATTTCCCCTACAGCAATTTATCTAACTCCATCTCATATAAAAATAAATTAAATCTAAACGTAAGAGGAAAACAAGCATTTCGCAATCATTGCACATCGCTTCCTTATTGCGCAACTAAGATATACCCTCATTTGCTTAATGAAACCGAACATAGTATGCATAATACCTCCGTGTTTCAGTTGGTTAGATGCCGGCTGGGAACGATAGGTCACGGGTTCGATCCCAGTAGAGGTAAATATTTGTGCGCTTTCCTAGTATCTTGTGGTCTGAGTGTTTGCGATCGAGAAGTTTCTCATAGTTCCTGAAGACCTAGTATGTTCAGTAGTGAAAGTATATACTTCCCGAAACCGAGACAAATGTTTTTGCGCTCTCCAAGAAGTTTCCATTCTGGGTGTTTGTGCGACTGAAAAGTCTCTCATTCAGGAGGCCCATGTTCAGCAGCGGACGTCCGTGGCTTAAACCCCGCCGCACATGCTCACACTCGCATTGGCCGTCACGAGCCGCGTACGAGTGGCAGTATTTAAATCCTATGACGCAGTACCAAACTCCGCATTTGCTCTCACGTGTCGAGGCAGGTCGCAGGACGTGAGAGAGAGAGAATGTGTCCATATCTTTGCAAATCGGTCTAAACTCACATGTGGAAATTGTAGTGTCCATCCTATTGGAAAAGCAGACTGAAACCTCCCAAAACTCGTTTGTAGGTATAAGAAACTATTCTATTACATACTAATGTACTTCGGTTTCACCTAGTATTTTGATTAAAATAAGGGATTTGCTTGGTGCATTTTTAGGTGCATTAATTCCCTAGGGAACCTGTAAGCCCGGCTAGCTCAGTCGGCAGAGCATGAGACTCTTAATCTCAGGGTCGTGGGTTCGAGCCCCACGTTGGGCGTTGCTTTTTTGTTTTCTATTATAAATCAGGTTTAATATTTTCAAATATAAGTTAAGTAATTATTGTCAATATATTTTTAGGTCTGAAATTATTACTGTTTTGGAAGTTATGATTTTAGAATTTACGAGGGATGTTAACCATGTATCTTTTTCATACTAGTGTAGTTTTTTTAAATAAGAAAATGTTGTGTACTTTGAAGCGTTAGCACCTTTTCAAATAGCTTATGACAACATAATATCGCTAAATAAAAATTAAATTGGTCAAAACTGTGTACGCCTATATTGGGCATATAAATGTATATATATATATTTGTAATTATCTAAAAATAAGTGATTTTATGTTTTATGTTATAGTGTACTATTTTAAAATAAGTAAATAGTCAAATAATACCTTCTAAAATATGTCATACTCAACAATATATCACAAACGTAAGAATAGGTATCCTCTTAATTTGAATTAATTGTAACAGTTCACCAAGTGTAACATATAAATTACAATAAACGCCATTAAAGGAATTCGACGAGAGCCGCCGAACCATTTTGCTATCCGAGTTTTTTTTTCCCAAATAATTAAGTCGGTGTCTCATAAAAAGCCAGCAATTTATCGCGCCATTATGTTCTTAAACACCGCTTTATTTATGACAAACATTAACGGACTCATTTCTAATTAATATGGCGGATATTATTGCCTGTAGGAACATGTGTATTGGTCAAAATAAACGCGTTTATGTTTATAATATCAAACTGAACGAGTTTTTTTAAATTTTCATTCAGAACTTTGTGTACCTTATTTCAATTAATTAACCTTTTTTCGTGAATTTATCATTCAAGCTCGTGTGAGATGTTCGGAACTTTTTTTTATGAACTGGATGTCGAGCATTTCTTTCGCCTGATAGTGAGCGATATAATCGCTCACGGACAGTAGCAAAACAACAAAGCAATGCTTGGCATTCCACTGCGTTCGCCATCCTGAGACATAAGGTGTTAAGTCTCAATATGTCCAATAGTTTCTCTGGCTACAATGTCCTTCTACCCGAAACACAACAGTGTGTTTACCCTGCTGTTTGGCGGGAGAAATATACATTGTGGTGGTACCTACTTGTACTATTATTTTTATTGTTTAATAACTTGTTAAAAAATGGTGTGGCTTGTGCAAAAAAAAGGATTAAATAAATAAATACCTACCCAGACGACGCTCACATGTGAGAGACCTACCACCAGTAAAATTGAAAATAATTGTGATTGGCAAGACAATACGTTTGTCTCTTAGGCATTAGACTTGGGACAGCAAAGTAGACGGTCGTATCGCTTACCATCAGGCGAAAAAAAAAAAAAAAATCGCGCCACTCACAAAAAAACATGAGGCCTGAATATGTCTAGTTCTTCAAATCAGAAAACAAAAGTGCATTTACACTGCTTGACGGGAGAACTAGACATTTTGTAAAATTTATGATGAATAGAAAACGTAGGCTCGCAAGCATAATACATCCTACAGTTATAACTTACAAGCAATAGGCTGACAGCCTCCGTGGCGCAGTTGGTTAGACGCCGCCTGTGAAACGAGAGGCTGCGGGTTCGATCCCCGCACCGAGAGAAATGTTTGTGCGGCCCACAAATATTTCTTCCGGGTCTGGGTGTTTGTGAGACCGAAAGTCTCTCGTAGTTTCTGATACCCACGACACAAGACTCGATCTTAGTGTGGGGTCAGAACTATGTATGTGACTGTTGGGTGTTATTATTATTATTATTATAGCTTATGAACTAATGAACTCAGTACAAGTATATCAATGACTGGATTAAATCTATTTTTTTCCATAATGACTGATCACACATAATGATTTTTCTATCTCATTCACGTAGGTTAATCACAGATCCAATCCAGTTTGTCCTAGATTCGAGGTCGGTGCTGTAAAAAAGTAATTCATATGAGTTAATTTATTTATATTATATTAGTTGCATGATAACTTGAACACGCAAAAAGAGAGGTTATTAACGGTATTGTTATATGAGATATGTCGAACGGTTGTTTTAAAAATCACATTAGAAAAGATTAAGAGACTAGTGTAGATAGATTTGACTGTTTTTTTTCTTCTAAATATTCCTAGGGTTTGATAGCGTCTTTTATGTTATAACATAATGTGAATAATGAAGGTTTAACATTGAGACACCTCCGGATTTGTGCTTGTCTTACCCTCAGGAACTCACTAGATGCAGGCCACTTCCAATAGGTCAATGTAGAGATCAAGAGAGAGGAAGAGAGAGAGAGAGAGGGAGAGAGAGAGAGCGAGAGAGAGAGAGAGGGAGAAGAGAGAACCTTCATTAATTTAAAGTCGGGAAAATTAGGAGACACAGTTATTAAATTGATTGACAAAAATTGACAAAAAAAAAAAAAAAAATTGACATCTTAAATCACTTGTGTATTTCATAGTTCTTCCCAATTCGAGGAAAAGCTTCTAGATACGTTTATGATCCAGTCAATCTACATAAATATTTTTTTCAGTGGCTCTAAAATTACCAGGTAATTCCAAGTAGTCGACTATAAAAAACTAGCTGTCCGGCCCAGCTCCGCTCAGGTGCATAAACACTTTTAGGAAAAAAAATTGTCACCTATATTACTCAGCGATAATGTAGGATACTAATAGTAATATTTTTTTTTAAATCAGTCCATTCGTTTCGGAGCCTATTCAATACAAACAAACAATCAAATCTTTCCTTTTAGTAATATTAGTTTAAATAGAATTCCAGCACAAAATCTGTCAACTGTATCACATAGCAATCTTTGAAGATAATAATCATACTTTAATTGCTTATCAATCGTCGAATACCATCCATAATATTTCATACTAATTCAAATTGACAGGTTTTGACAAAAACGGCGCTGTAATCGACTGATTTGAGAATAAGAGCCATTTTTTCCCTCCATTATTAAATATTAAGCTACCTATCGCGCTGTCAATTACATTTGATAGTAAAATGACGGGATAACGTGTGTGCGAGAGAGATAGGAGATGGAATCTGCTGGCGAGTGACAGAGAGAGATTGTAAGGTTTTTGCGGCATGTCTAGATACAAGCTGACATTTGAAAGAATAGAATTGTGGACCATTCAAGTATTGATATTCACGCTAATATCTTTTGGGCGTTAGCAGATGTAGAAAAATGGTATTGGCATTTTACTACTATATTTGCATTAAGAGAGGATAGGGCAATTTTAATCGAATTGAAACATTTATTTCTATAAATTGCTTTAACGGAACCTCCGATCAAATATATACACTCATTTGCAAAAAAAACGGGCGGTTTTGATTTTAATTCTTCTTTAAAAAAATACGGTACCAAAATGATTTTAATCATTTGTACATGTTACTGGCCGGTTTTAAAAATGCCGTGGTGTTTAAAACAGTACGTTCTAAATTCAAATTTTCGTTTGATGCTCGTTTTTACAGAAAACCACTTTTTATCCTACATTTTTGGTGCGAAGTTCCAAAAGATATATCGGTTTTCATAACTTTTACTCAATTTTTATAAATTTATTTCATATTCTTAATTGTCAAAGCTTCATTTATTGCTGTTTAGCTGTCTCAATAATGTTAGAGAAAGTGGTAAAAGCTACCAAAATTATTGCGCTGCTCGAAGAGGGTTGCAGCCAATGCTTCGTGGCTCAGAGGCTAAGTGTGAGTCGCTCGACGGTTCGAAGGACCTGGCAGCGGTATCAAGACACCGGTTCCGTCGAGAGAAGGCCTGGTTCTGGAAGAAAACCATGTACCCAACCACGGGATGATCGTTTTCTTGTGAGTCGCGCATTGAGAAATCGCAAGTCTTCGTATGTGGACCTTAAGAACAACCTCGAAGAAGTAAGGAATGTGCATATTTGTCTATGGACGGTCAGGAGGAGGCTTCTCGCGGCCAATATACGCAGTCATCGCCCGGCCCGCGGCCCTAAGTTACTCCGTGAGCACAGAGTTGCCAGGCTTAGGTTTGCTCGAAATTGTGAGTCATGGACTCAAGAAGACTGGAATAGGGTATTGTTCTCCGATGAAGCCAGGATATCTCTGTTCGGTGAAGATCGACGTCGGCGAGTGCTACGAAGACGAGGACAACGCTTTGCAGAGGCTTGTTTTGAAGAAATCACACCTTATGGTGGGGGCTCTGTTATGTTTTGGGCAGGAATAAATTCAATGGATCGTACAGAGTTAGTCTTCATTGAAAACGGCTCACTGACTGGACATCGATACATAACGGAAGTTCTAATTCCTCATGCACAACCCGCATTGGCCGCTTTAGGCGAAGACTCAATTTTTATGGACGACAAAGCTCGCGCCCACCGGTCTGGCGATGTGGAAGCGTATGTACAAGAGGTCGGCATTCGTCGTTTGGATTAGCCAGCTCGAAGTCCCGACCTCAATCCTATAGAGCATGTCTGGGACGTTCTGAAACGACGCGTGAGATTAGTACAATCGGCTCCGCAGACCATCAGAGAGCTGAAGAATGTGATTACCGCGGAGTGGGAACGTATTCCGCAAGCAAGTATCCGGGATATCCTCGCTAGCATACCCAGACGAATTCAAGCTGTGATTTCAGCTAGAGGGGGTCACACTCGATACTAAACATTTATCTACTTTTACTTTATTAAAGAAAAAAAATGGTTGCCTGTAAAGTCGGTTTTACGGGCGAAGATTTTACGTGACAACGTCTTTTTCCCACAGAACAAGACGTTGAAGCAGGTGATTCTGACGTACCGCTGGTGAGGGCTATGTTAGCAGATTTACGTAGCTTGAACCTGCGTTGCCTCTCCGCAGCCGCTTTTGCAAAGGCTCTTACTTGTTCAGGAGTTCTGGTCAATGCTTGACGTAGTCTGTACTCACGTTGTCGCTGAGCATTCGTTCTGGCGGTAGAGGTGGTGTGTGGAACAACGAAAGGTACTGCAGACGTTGACGGCACGATATCCTCCGTCTCCATTGATGTACTGGAAGTTGAAGGCATTTGCTCGTCCGTTTCCATTGTTTTGAGAGTGGTGATTCCTGTTGAACATTTGAAATTGAATGGATGAATTTTTAATTTTAAAGAATCAATTTGAAAATCAAAACACTTATTCAGATCGAAGGTTCAAATTTTTGCTAAATAAATTTGAAATTAATTAAAATTTGTAATTGTAAATGATGAAGTTGAAAATTAAAACATTTACTTAAATTAGATGTTAAAATTCTTGCTCAACACAGTTTAAATCAAGTTTTCTTATATCTGCCACTTTTTCTTAATATTTGTAATTTTAAAGAATCAATTCGAAAATCAAAACATTTATTCAGATCGAAGGTTCAAATTTTTGCTAAATAAATTTGAAATTAATGAAAATTTGTAAAATAATAATTAATTAATTAATTAATTTTAAACTAATAATTTACTTAACACTATCAACATTTATCAATAGTATGACATAACCTATAAACTCAGTTTCTCAACTTTTGTGTCAATCTAACAATTAATCAATCAATCATAGTTTACGATAATGAAATATCAGTGTACAATTATTTACCTTTATTGTTGTAGTTGTTGTAAATGATAAATGACGAATCTAAGCACTCCATATTTTCACTACAGACACAGCTGACGATACTTTAACCACACGTGTGAACTTGTATTGTGACGCTTTCTTGTTTTTCCAACGCCAAGAACGTTCGAGAAAGACAAAGACAGAGACACAAGCATGCGCCGATTCAATGCGCCTAATTCTCTAGTGCTGCGCGCGCGGCAGACCGATCATAGTTGAGTGGGAGAGAGACGCAAGGCATTCGGCGGGCCTCTCTCTCGTTCGGTGACTCATCGTAACGTTACCGGGCGTTACACTTTTTCATAAGTGACTCCCAGCCGCAACCTAATTTAAGACGTTGTCACGTCAAAAACAAACAAAAATCTTTGTTAACTTTTACTTCACGAGCATAATATGCACTACTAGCGAGCATACACTACTAGTGAACTTTAGCATTAAAACCCATAAATTTTATCAAAATTTTATGATAATACTGACGAAAACGATTATTTGCTTATTAATTTACAAAATTGTGAGAGTAAAACTACCTATAATTATCAAACAAACCAATAGTAACATTTGAAATTGTTTATTGCTTAGGTGCCCGTTTTTTTTGCAAATGAGTTTACTAGATCCAGGGTCTTAACAAAATCACACGCCAAAAGTGGCCGAGGTTGCTTATACTTATAAATTCGAATTTCGAACTACGACATGTAGCAAAAACTTTTTAATTATAATTAACCTCAGGTAACAATAAACCTTATTCCTTTAAATAAAGTTTTATTATGTTTGAACCATATTAAAGTCAAGTAAGAGCACACGCTAATTTGTGCTCTTATTTCTCTTGCCGTTTTTCAGGCCGTTACTTATAATCTATTGTATATTTGATCGAAGAACGGAAAAGTGTAGGTATACCGATTTTGCGTTTTGGGTGACTTTACTCAGATGTATAAGTTGACTTAACCAATATTATTGTTATTCAAGTGATTTTTATAAATAATTTGTGCATTAAACTAAGCGGTGACTCCTGTATAATCACTTTATTGTAAACTTACTTTGAAAAGAGCAACGCTGGAGTTTCTTGCCCGTTCTTCTCTGGTGAAGCCAGCCTTGTGAAAAGTAAATAAAAAAGAGATTGAATCTAAAAATTTATAACATTTTAAACATTTAATAAAGTAATTTCAGTTCATTTCTTTTAATTTTAATAAATATAAAATCAAATGAAACTCAATTCACCGACTCTATTTTACAAGTACTTATGGGCAATTATGATAATTTACAACCAGATGAAGCTGTGTCAACTGAATAAATTGTAAGACCAGCTGTAAAATAAAAGCTACCAAAAATAATATATTTACGCCCGAATACTCGAACGCTATTCGCATAATAAGTTGCTCTTAACAGCGCACGGCCCACTTAGCCGGTACATTTAAGCGGGATTAACGTAGTTAAGCGCAACTTATTTTTAAGTTGCGTTCCAGCATTCGGGCGTTAGCCATCTACATTTTTTAGTTCGGATGTTGTGGTATCAATAAAATAAAAATATGGCAAACGAACATTGAAGAACCGTGCCTATCATACAATTTGTCATCTTCTATTTATTGACGTCAGTATTATATTTGGACCTTCAAATTGTATTCACAATCCCCCGGGCCTCAAATGTAATTTTAATGATTAATCGCTATATATTTAAACAATTGAAATTCGTCAGAAAGCGACGGAGCATCGTCTGCTGAATACCCCTTTTTAATTAAACACAAGCCCGCCAATAAACAGTTAATTTTAACATTCCCTGTAACTGTATCTTTCGTTGTATTACGTTGCGGAATAGGATTCGAGTGTCTATTGGCTATGCGATGGAGATTGCAATGGAAATCGTTTTGTAATTGTGAATTGAAAATGCTTGAGATGTCTAATAGCGTAGAAACACCTAAGTATTTTTTTTAGAAGTGCTTGGTGGCTTGGTGGTAAACCGGACGCGACGGTCATGTTAACTGTGGTCGCGGGTTCGAATCCCAGTACACACCTATAACTTTTCCGAGTCGAGTGTATTGATAGTCAATCACCACTCATTATAACAGTGAAGGCAAAAATCGTGAGAAAACCCGCATACTAAAGCGATTTGTTAGATTTTCTATGGTATGTTAAGTCCATCAACCTGCACTAGGGCGGCATGACGGACTATATGGCCTAACCACTCTCAATCGTACTGTCGATTGTAGAGTATGTCCGCGTCCTGCAGTGGAATGAGTATGGTTTCATCTACGGCTACGGATTGACTATAATAAATTAAAGTTTGTAATTAAAGTCCAGGGAAGCGAACCACAATTTTTGTCTACGTTTTTGGAGTACCATCGCTCCGTCTATATACGAACAATCTCAGTTAAAGCTATTTTTTTTCTTTCATCAATAAGATATAATTTAGATATTTTGCTATACATTTACAATAGCCAACTAAACACAACACGTAATAAAAGAATTGGGTGTAAAATGACTGAAAGTCGGGAATCCGAATAATCGAAGGTCGTTAACAATGGTACGAAAGATAAGAGATACTCTCCAGACTGGAGGCGAGCGTTGCCGAGACGGGATCGAGCACTAAAAATGGCGGGATTTAAATGAAACTCGCGCGAAATACGCGTTCGAAATTTAAAATGATGCAAGATTAATTAAACATCGGCGTGGGTTCGGGATTAAATATAAAATACGTTGGAATTTAAAATTGGAATTTAAATATAATGCTGGATTTGGTTGTGTTCTTTAAGAAATTAATTGTGATAGGTTCTAAATTCAAAATTGGAATATAATACACAGGTAAAATAAAACAGCACCGTATGAAGTTTATTTTTATGCATTTTATAAAGCTTTATTTTTATTACTTCAACAGATACTACTGAGTTTCATTAAAAGCTTGATGTTAAAACTTGTAAATATACAATTTATTGTACCCATGGTAAACATGATGGGAGGGCATTTAGAGCCAATAATGTTTCTGAAAACCTTTAGCTATACTTATTATGCTATACAAATTCTACTTCACCCAATATTATTTAATTAATTCTTGATATTTTGTCCAGTAAAGGAATCGACCTCAGAAACAATTAAGACTCTATATAGATACTTACTGTGAAACAAAAATTCGTTTCAAAATGAAATGGCAATAAAATTAGTACCATTTTGTATACAGTAAATAATTTTAATTTATTACACCCAGAAATATTTCCAGGAAGAAATTTCATTGATTAGTGAAACCGCATGACAATACAGCCATTCGTTCTCGAGATATTTGCGAACAAACATACATAAAGTTCAAAGTCATTTTTTGAAGTCGGTTGAAAAAGTGCTAATAAAAAAACCGCAATTACCATAAAAGCTTTATTTAGCGGTAAATATTAAGGGGTCGTGTGTTTTATTGTTGGTGTATTAGGTACATTTTTACGATGTTTTAACAAAGCATCATAACTATATACAGAGAGTCGTTAAATTTCGCATTTTTGAGCTCTTCCATTATCTAATACGAATGCTTTCTATAAGGGTATGGCTATTAATCCAGTCGAAACTCCTGCTAGGAGGAGGGTAGGGTCGGTTTGTAAGCGGGGAGTAATTGTTTACCAAATATTTATAAATATTATTATTTAAAAAAACAACTAGATTATCTTTAACAGGAAATGTATAAAAAAAATTAATTATTATTACCGGAAACGTGTAATTTCCGATCTAAGTTGTGATAAAAATCTGTGGACTTATACTGGGTATCTCAAGACTGCTACCGAAAACGAAGCCGGGTGGTAGTTTTAGTGGCTACAAACACAATGCAATTAAAATTTTTGCATAGAAACGCGATAATTATTTATTATGATTTTTTAAATATCGTCATTTTTGGGTGGTAAATCCATAGTTTTTGCTACAATAATAATTTAAACTCTTTTATACCTTAGAGTATTTATAAATAAAAGGGTACACACTATTATTTTACGAAAAAATGTATTTACCACCCAAATACGACCATATAAAAAAAATAACAAAAAAAAATTGTCGCATTTTTTTCCAACATTTTCTGTTGCTTTGTGTCTGAAGTCGCTTAAACTACCACCTGGCTTCATTTTCGGTAGCAGTCTTGATATACCCGGTATAAAAATGATATAGATATAAGATACATAAAAAAACACTTTATTGTTATTGCTTTACCAACCAAAACTACCAACCAAAATTTGTTAATTTTTATTATTATTATTATTTTTTCTTTTTGTTCTGATTTGTCTTAAGATAGTTATGAACATAATATATATTGTTTGTTTGACGCCCGTGACATCACATCACGGCCACACGGAAGACCAGCGCTGGTAACACTAGCACATGCTGAGTGTGGTCCGTTTTTGTAACGAGCACTATTTGTATTACTTATACTATAATATTTTGATTTTGTTACTGTTACTTGTTACAAATAAATAATTTCTTTCTTTCTTTCTTTCTTTAATATAAAAATTTGATCGCTTAGCTGAGATAGAACACATACTTATATGAGGGCTTAGTAAGGTCATCATTTGGATAACCGTTGTAAAATAATAAAAATAGTCATGTTTAAGTTATAAAAGTGATAAAATAATTTGGTGGTTCAAAGCTTCTACAACCCAAACGAGAAACATGCAAGATTTCACATAGAACTAATAAATAAAATCAGGGTATAAACCGTTCCAATTTCCGCTGTCACTCGCACCGCGCGCTTATAGCGGTCATAAAATAAATCACACGAGTTTATGGCCCAACTATTCCGCCATTAAAATATGGTGAAACGTTTAACGTTTGCAGTAAGAGGAAAAACGAAAAACTAATGGGTCACTTTATGCTGGACAAAAATTAATAAGTTTTACGAGTGACGTGCAGAACACGAATGTTGAATTAAGTTCGGGTGTGGACGGTAAAAAAAATAGTTGGAAATATATTTGTTATTTTGACTGTACCGGGCAGTTGTGTAGGAAGAAGACATGAAACGAGAGACAGTAGGTTCAATTCAGAGTTAATTAATGCTGGTCCACATTTTATTTTATTTGTGAGTTGTGGAATAAAAATATCTTACATAGTTTCTGATAACCCAGTAATTGCATCTTAATTCAGGACCAAGATTATTTGTTATGGTGCACAAATTCTTGTTCCATCTCACTCAAATTATTTCGAAACAAAATACACAAAACCAACTAGCCTAAGAACCCTAAGCTCATGATTCACGATACAAATACGGCGTAAAAAACAAAGTACATTATTACTCTAAATATCAACAACAGTAAAATTGACGCAGATAGCCATCTGGTCGCGACGCGTGTAATCTTTCAATAGGTTATCATGCGATATCGATATATTCGTGTTAATTATTTTAGTTGCAATTTGTATTACAACTGATGACCTATGCAGCTGCGCGATCGTCCTTGGTATATTGATTTATCTAAGTATTGCTTTGAACCTCGTGTACGTCATCGATTTGTTTGTCTGAGATTTGTAATTACGTCGAAAATATTGAAATTAAAGATGGGCTCAATTGTTATTCAAAATACACTTATCAGCTATTTAATTGCTTATTAAATTTAAATTGGCCATGACCCTTTTTTAAGCATATTTAAGCAGAAATTTTTTTAAAGAAAGGAAATATACGGAGTCCTCGAAACCGACGAGCGTGTATGAAGAGATTAATGACAGTTGAAGAAGCGAAAGAGATATGTATGGACCGTAGCACTTGGCGCTCAATAGTCCCTGCCTACCTAAATGGGACATCGGCGTAAGTTTATGTATGTATGTATGTAAAAATGGCGAAAGTCTGTAAGCTGGACGTTTGGGGTATAAAAAACCATTATAATGGCAAAACTTAATGAACTTTTTATCATAACATTATTTAGCTTGTTTACTTTTTGTTTGCTTTATGTTTTTTTTATAAATAATCGCCATTCTATGAGTTTGAATATGGATTTTGTGGTTATCAGGAAATTTGAAAGGCTTTTTGGTTTCATAACTCATATCAGAATGATTTCAACGATTGTGGCTAAATTACCTCGAGAAAGATTCCATTGACTCGAATAATATCGAGGCCGGCGAAGATCGGGCGAAATGGAGAAGAATTAGCTGGAAGGTGGGCCCTGGCTTCGGTTGGGATAACGCCAGAAGAAAGAGAAGAGGAAGAACTCATATCAAATTGAATAATTGTAGAGCAAATAAACCTTTCTGTCGTTGGGAGGAGAATTTGTAGTTTCATACCGTGCTGTTTGACCCAGTGAACCAACGAGGTAGTTAAACTTACGAGTGACGTGAAAATAGACAAAATTGTAATAAATTATTAAATACACCCTAAAGACACATACATTGCCCTAACCCCACACTATAATTGAGTCTTGTGTCGTGGGAATCAGACACTACTAGAGACTTTTCGGTCCCACGTACAGTCAGATCCAAAACCAATACTTATGGACCACACAAATATTTGTCTCGGTGCGGGAATCGAAGTTTCATAGCTTTTATCCAACTAACTACGCCATGAAGGCCGCCCTATTTCTCTTAATTATTCCTTTTCTTCAATTGTAACAATATGTATGACGATAAGGGTAGGAATTTATAAGAAATTAACTTTTTTGACGTATATCTTAACAGAGCCAATTTTATTTCCAACGCCAGCTGGTTTTTGTCCGTCTACTCTTGGATCGCATGACATATTAACCACGACGGACGATTAAACCGCGCGTCAAAAACCATGCAATAAACATTATACAGTTGGCAACATTAACCAGTACATCAAAATGGGGGGTTTAATTCGCCTGTTGATCCGGCAAACGGCCTCTTTACTGCCAAAGTTATACATTTGGGCGGCTGTAACACTCTTACAAGCCGTCAACGCGTATTTAATGCTTTAGTCAGATGTTTATTGTCACCTGCGTGTTTTATTATTTTAGATCTTTTGGGATGAGGTGTAGGATCATTAGAATTTACAGCTTTCTGTATCGGCCCATATATATCCTACTGCCGGGCACGGGTCTGCTCTATAATTGAGAGTAAGATTGAGTTAGACTGTATAGTCCACTACGCTGGCCTATTGTGGGTTTGCAGTCTTTTATATACTATATAAATTTTTCCGTATCGCTGTGGTATTCAGGTTTACTCACGATGTTTTGCTTCACCGCTATGTTTGCTTTACTTACTATGATTCGATATTCGTTTGATCCCAGCACCGAGAGAAATGACGTAAGGGAGTCTTGTCCCATTTTGTTCTTTCAATGGAATAGCTTAATTTCCAGCAATTGTTACCTCTTCGACCCCCTTTTTTCTTTTCTTTCTCTTTGTATTTTGAATGCCAGACTATTCACATCTGCCGTTTGTTTCGAGGATAAAAAATAATATTTTTCCATTGTGTCTTGTTGCTTTCTTTCAACAATTATTTGCTTATTTGCCGTCATGAGGAACGAAAGGCCGCTTAATGAACATACACTGTATAAAAAATCTGACAAGTTTAATTACTTCCCTAAAATTTAGTATTAAAGTAAAAAGAGCCACTTAGTTGAGTAAATGAATGAACTCACTCGTTTACCAGAAGGGCACAAGTATTTTTTTCTGGCCAAAATTTAGTGTCCAAATATAAATTATATTGCGAGCAAATCAGCTAAATATAGTTAGTAATAATTTCAATGTAAGAAAAGTACAGACGTCTGTTATCTGAGGTCCCAGGCCACCGGGTCAGAACACTAAGTGATATAAACTTGTAAATTTGTACAAAATAATAAAATTAAAACTAAACTGTTATAATTAATTAGTTTAAATAGTAATTAAAAGTGAAACTTACGATAATATGTGCGTGCCCCGCTGACTGCCGGGACGGTGTTATGCAGTAGGTAACCAATTATTGTATGAATTTATTTTATTGGTTAAATATTAAACATACCATGAAAAGATCAAGATAGAGAAAGATGGCTTTCGCAGTTTAGTCATATGGAAGTTAGAATGCAAGAAGACTGATATAAAAGACTTACAACGGCAGTTAGAAGAATATTTGCGTCCGACCGGATAGTGACAAACGAGTTCAACCTTTGTGTATTCGTTTTTGTTAAAGCCAGCACAATTGTATTGACTGGTAGGAGATACCAGATAGAAAAAAAGAAAGAAACATTTATAATATTTTATAAGCAATGGCTTGTAGCTTGAATTGATAGAGATACCAGATAACCATAACGTCTCAGTAGACATACCAGTAGATATTTGATCAGAACAGAATTGCACTTTCCATAGCGTTCATTTTAGTCGTCATCAGTCTGTTCTATGTCTCCGGATTCGCAGTCGATCTTTCAATGACAATTCTACCTTACTAAACCAGTCGTGCAGTGACTCACACCAGTACTATGACAGTTCAGTGTCATCCAGGCAGGCAGCTGTCGATCCTGCCCAAGGAATAGATTTTCTGAAGGTAAAATCATTGCCCCCGGGCGCACAGGTTGGAGGAAGGAGACACAACGTACCATTTGCGACATCTCTCAAAATACAGTAAGGGGAGATCAAGGCCCGTTGTTCTCAAAGGTGGGATAAAGTTGGATGGACCTGGATTGGTTGGATGGATGACGGAACTGCAATGTGAATGCATTGCAATAAAAAAAGACAGCATGTTCATTGGGATCAACATAATTAAAACCGTGTCAATTTCTTAGATAAAAGAGACTGAAACCGCATGCAATTCTGAAAGCACTTTTTAATTGAATTTATAGAAAAAAAATATTAAATTGAATGAGACAGTATTGCACAAAGCCATCAACGTTATCTGCAAGCGTTAGGTGCGATACAGTACTGCGCAGTTGCCGCAGATAAGCTTCTACTTAACCTATTTATTATTCATCGTGTTTTAAAAACAACAGCTCGTATTGCTGAAGGAATTTTATTGTACTCTTGGTGATCCGACATGACTCTTTTGGCTGGTTTTGAGTTATTTTTATTACAGCGGCAATTGACGGTAAATTAAAAAATAACTCATACCTAAAAAAATTAAGACATGCATTAATTTTTATCTTATAATAAGACACAAGCTCACGCCTGCAAGAATTTCAAGGGGTAGGTAGGCGTACTTCTAATGTCATCTATAGTGCATCGAGCATCTGAGTGTTTTTATACTGATCGAAAGTAATATTATAAAGAAAAATAATAATAGTTTATTTGAATTGAAGGCTCTAAAACTACTAGACTGATTAGAATACTTCTTTCACCATTGAAACCCTATATTATCCTTGATAAGTTTAAGTAGTGTAAGTGTATTGGACGGAGCTGAGTCGAGCCGCTGGTAGTTGATAAAGATAGAGCAACCACGGACGTGAAGATATCTGGCGTGATTGCTGATCAATACAGTTATGCCAGCCTCGTTGCGACAAAATATACCAACTTTGCTCGATGCAATAAAGTGCTGATATGAACCTATAATCTAACGGTTTCAGTATCAGTCCATATACGTCCCACTGCAGGGCACGGGCCTACTCCACAATCGAGAGTGCGATTGAGAGTGGTTAGGCCATATAGTCCACCACGCTGGCCTAGTGCGGGTTGGCGGACTTACATACCACAGATTTTTTTATAAATCGTTATGGTATGCAGGTTTCCTCACGATGTTTTCCTTCACCGTTTTAGTGCGTGGTGATTGATTATTATCAATACACACATGACTCCGAATCTAACGGTTTAGCGCGTAATTAATATAATGTATTTATTGCGTAGACCCGGCAAATAGTTAAACCTGATGGAAATATATCACTGGAGCCCATGAATATCCACAAATATTCGGAAGGAGAGCGGGAAGGAAAAAGGACGGGAGGAAAGGACTATTGAGAATCTGGCAAACTAACCGAACGAAATGCGACAGCAAAGCAAACGATTAGAGCAATCTAATACATTCAATTACCGCGGAATACAATCAATCTTACGTACAAGAACAATTAAGTGTAAAAACTAGAATATATTTGTAGAGAAATATAGTTAGTTGCACGGATTCCTGACAAGTTAACAAATGGCAAGAACGGGTTGTGATGTCATTGCATTCTCATAATTCTGGGATGGAAGGCAAACAAATCGGTTTAGGGTTCCGTTATACTTTATGATAATCCCATAGATAGTTCTGGTCATTGACAACCCAAGGTCACAGGAATTTTTGGATGCAAAACGTTGCGACAAATTCCCTGTGTAGTTACTTGTATGTGGCCAATATTCAGTGGTTGAATATAACCGTAAAAAAGAAGTAGAATACGAATAACTTCTGATAAGTTGTTTTGGAATTCATTGGGAAAACTTGTATTGAATAATGAACTTCTCGTGGCTTAAGAGACAGTGGAGGGAGAGAGAGAGTATATTAATCTGAATGGAATCGAAAGATCCCGGATCGGGCGAAGTGATAGTGGATTTTTCAATTCATTTTGTGTTTTAATAATTATAATTCTTACCTAAATATATTATTGATTCGTCAAGTTTCAATAATCGTAAACTCTGTAACAGACATATACTTACCTCCTAATTCCGGATTCCGGGCTGATAATGAATAAAAAAGCCAATATCACTTTGTCCGACCCGTGACTCGAGACCTCAAATTTTGCAATCGTTCCGTAGAGCAACTACGTCAAAGACGCAGTATGTTTTACAAATTAAAAATACTATCCTTCCCATTCTATCAAAATGTTTATTAGCAAGTGCTATTACGTATTCTACAGAACCGCAAACAATGTATTTTTTATGCTTAATGATCGGATTACTAATAAGGCCCGTATGACCATACAGACAGCGAGGCGATTATGAGATATGTATGTACTGTCACCGCATATGGTTATTGTAATTGTACGGCAAATATATGGGAAAATATCTGACAAGGAAGCGACTGATTCAGGTTAGAAGGTTGCGGGTAATTCTTGTAATTTATGAGAAATAATGAATGTCTGTGAAGACTGGTTTCTGAGTGGATAATTGATATTGTGTCGTATTGGGGAAGGTAGGTTTAGGAATGTAGACTACGGATTTGAAAGTCGAGACGACTTTTAGTTTAAGAAAAATAATTAGTTCGTCCTTGACGCAATCGGTTTGACGCCGCCTGTGAAAAGAGTGGCCGCGGGTTCGATCCACGCACGAGAGAAATGTTTGTGCGGCCACCAAATATTTCTTTCTGGTTTACGTGTTTATGAGACTTATTTTAAGAATCTTAAGTTGAACAATTGCTTTGATTTTCTATTTGTTCAGTGGATATAATATAATTATCGTCCTCCTGATAAAGCGTTTGCCTTTGTTATGTTGAAATATTTAAGAGTGATACTAAAATATTAATTTTGCAATAAATTTAATATAACTAATGATTCAATTTATACCAAATATGTTATTGTAGGACAGTATCGCACACAAGAGTATTATTTGTTTCCGTAAAAAAAAAAATATATAATTCTTCATTTAAAATTTTTACTGTTATGGTGTCGATGGCCACCGTTGGTTAGACGCCGGCTGTGAAACCAGATGCCATGGGTTCGATTCCCGCACCGAAGCAAATATTTTTGTGAGACTTTACAGTCTCTCGTAGTTCCTGGTACCCACGACAGAAGACTCGATCTTAGTGTGGGGTCAGGACTATGTATATGACTGTTAGGTTTTTTATTTATTTAGGTAGCTTAGGTCCTACCAACATAAATCAAGACCAAATATAAATAATAAATCTAGATAAATCGAGACCGGAGCAGTGACAGAAACCACACTCCGTAATATCAGTGCATTTTCAACCCATTTATCAATCAAATGCGTTTGTTTAACGTCTCTTGTCAACTAAATATATGCATTAGGAAAGTAGATACCAGAGTAATCCATTAGAAAGTTGTCTAAGTAAACACGATAAACTAAATGGATATGTGCCATCGTTTCAATAGCGCAGATGCTTAATAATTACTAAGGGAAGTGAAGTTTTGAATGTTAAGGATTCGAAAGCTTTGAGGTAATTATACTTATTTATTCCAGATTTGATCTTGGTACGGTAGTGTTCATAGTTTCTGAGGTAGTGAGATAAAATCTTTTATAACTGCCTCCGTGGTGCAGTCGGTTTGATGCCGTCTGTGAAACGAGAGTCCGCGGGTTCGACACACCGAGAGAAATGTTTGGGCAGCCCACAAATATTTCTTTCGGGTCTGGGTGTTTGTGAGTCCAAAATGTCTCTCGTAGTTTGTGATACCCACGACACAAGACTCGATCTTATTGTGGGGTCAGGACTATGTATGTGACTGTTGGATGTTACTTATATTTACTTATTCAATCTAAAGATGCAAGCTGCTGGTGAAGTGCGTGGTGACCTGTTGGTAAATGGATCGGCTGCCAACATGTGCACGGGATTTGCGGGTTCAAATCCCAGATCACACATCAGACTTTTCAGAATCATGTGGGTATTGACGGTCATTCATCACGTACTATAATCGTGAAGGAACATCGTGATGAATCTTACATACTATAGCGATTTGTAAGAATTTCTATGGTATGTAAAGAACCGCACTAGCCTACGTAGATGGATTATATGGCTTAATCCCACTCAATGGAACACTCGATTGTAGAGGAGGCTCGTGCAATTCAGTGGGACGTATATAAGCTAATACAATATACAAAAGCTAGGATAGAATTGGAGGTGAGTATTCTATGGCATTTTTATACTGGTAGGTATGACAATAAGACTAACAGCCGTTCTGTATAATCTATCTTTAACAAAAGATTTCATTAGATATTTCGGTGCAATTTATGTTTCAGTTAACAAAGATAAAGAGGTATAGATTTGGTGCATATATTTATAGATAGCTAGATTAGATAAATATATATGTCTATTTTTGTTTAATGAAGCGTAGAATTGTACCGACATAGTTATGGTAGCTATTTTAACCCCTTGTTAGAGAGATAGGATATAGAGAATGGGTGTAAATGGATTTCATGGTAGGTGCAGTACAATTCAAGCAGATAATTCACATGAGAGCTATCATTATCTCTTGTTAAACAATATCAAGTTCTCCCGCCAAACAGCAGTGTACATGCACTGTTGTGTTTCGGTTTAAAGGACGTTGCAGCCGGAGTAAGTAATGGACATACTGAGACTTAACATCTCAGGTTGGTGAGCGCAGTGAAATGCCAGGCATTGCTTTGTTATTCTTTTTTTTTTTTTATTATAGGGGCCAAACGAGCATGCGGTTCACCTGATGGTAAGTGAACACCGCTCCCATGGACATCTGCAACACCATAGGGCATGGAGATGGAGATTATTCATGGTATTGTTGGACTTTGCTTGTGTCCATGAGCGGTCGTATTGCTTACCATCATTCAAATGGCATGCTCATCGCCATTACAATTTTAAAAAAAGGTTACGTAAGGTATAGCTTAAGTATACCTAAGTATATAGCTTTAGTATAAGTGCGTGGTGGCCTGTTGGTAAACGGACTAGACGCGGCTGCCAACATGTTTACGGTGGTCGCGGGTTCGAATCCCAGGGAACACCTCTGACTTTTCGGAGTCATGTGTGTATTGAAAGTCAATCACCACGCACTAAAACGGTGAAGGAAAACATCGTGAGGAAACCTGCATACCATAGCGATTTATAAGAATTTCTATGGTATGTAAGTCCGCCAACCCGCACTAGGCCAGCGTGGTGGACTATATGGCCTAACCACTCTCAATCGTTCTCTCGATTGTAGAGTAGGCCCGTGCCCTACAGTGGGACGTATATGGGCTGATACATACATACATACAAGGTATAGCTTCATATTTCCAGTGTCAAAATCCAGAAGTAACCCAAAATTAAGGCACCCATTTACCTAACAGATAATGCGCGTATTTCTCACGGGTTGTACTTTAATGGGAGCGCGTCACACGACGCCATCTTAACGGCTTTGGATATAGTATCATTATTTTTTATGGCAACATTTATTGGCAGTTCCGGAGATCGCTACGGGACCGCTCTCATTGAATGATAGTCACTGGTTTTGTAATGGCTTGTACAAAAAGCTTTGGTGAAATATTCGGCAAATAAAATGCGGAAGTGGCTCGGTGGCGTAGTTTTACTATGTTATGAATGCAAAGCTGAGGTTTTGGGTTCGAATCCGAGTTCGGATTACAGCCCGGAGTCAGGAATTTGTGCTCGATGTGGCGATATGCTCACCCCCTATCACATCGTGGGATGAAACACACAAGGCGAAACGACTGTATCCTATGATCGGATAGGGGGTGATTTTGAGAAATCTTTTTCTTAACTCTTTCTATTTACTCTCCTAGCCTGACGTCGGAGGTTCTTTCACTCATGTCGATCACATCACATATGCCATGAAGACTTTCTACTCCCTAGTATCTACAAAAACCATAGTTCAGAATACAAACATTCCTAAAAAAAATCATTATTTTTACCTACCATGCCTCGCTGTCACCGGTTCTTATAAACCATAGGTCACTTAAAATTCCTCTCAAAATTTCTTTATTTAAAGTAAACAAGGCCAATTCCTCGCTCTGTTAATCCAAATTTGTAAATGCCAAGTCGTTTCCGCCGCGGCCACCAACGTCGACAGCACTCATCTTTTGTCCAACACTCTTTGTCTGTAACCATTCCCGTTTTCTTTACGATTCTGTAATCCCATTATAATATGAAGTTTTGATGTTGGAATGTTGGCTAATTTGTGCAGTATTTAAAAATGTTCTCTTTAGATTAATTGCCGAGATATCAAGGACAAAGAGTAGGTAGACGTGTGAGTTTTCTTTATGTTTGCGGATTTTGGTAATGTTTTAAGTTATGTGAGTTGTTTTTAGGTTAGATCTGGACTGGTTTCTTTGTAGACAGTAAATTGTACTTTGTGACTAATATCTGATTGTCTCGGTGACTTATTGTATTACAGTATGATTGCAACGAGGAGGCTTCGCGTTCGAATCCTGGGTCGGGAAAAGAGAAATAGGATTGTTCTATTCTTCTACGATGGGGTCTGAAAATTTTGCCCGATATGACGATAGGCTCACCCCCTATCATATCGTGGGATGGAACATGGGTGTCATTTTTACACATATTATGTCTACCCCTGCTGGAAAGAGTGCGTTATATTTATGTAGTATCGTAAATATCTGTCAACGAGTTTATGATTATTGAAACTTGAAGAATCAATAACTATTTAATGAGAATTATTATATTATTAAAACCTTTTCCGATGCGGTGTTTGTTAGGCTGGCACAGAAAAGTGATTCCACCCAATGGTGAGTGTAGTATAGTCCAGATAGCTTCCACCAACTAAATACATCTTGTCTGTCGACAAAATTATACTGAACACTTCAAAATTGTGAACGTCTACAATGGTAGGTCTCTCGTAATATGTAAGAGCCCGCCTGGGAAGATATGGGTTCGATCCCCGCACCGAGACAAAGGTTTGTGCGGTAAGAAATATTTTCAGGTCTGGGTGTTTGTGAGACCGAAAAGTCTATTGCAGTTTCTGATTCTCACAACCCAAGACTAGATCTAAGTGTGGGGTCAGGATTTTCTAATTAATTTAGTGATTTAAGAGAGTTAGCAGTTTGAGACGGTGGGCTGAAGATCGAGTCCAGTGGCGTGCCATAGGAGAGACCTATGTCCTGCAGTGGACGCGTAAAGTATGAACACCCCCACAACCTATCAGTTCTCTCCCTTTTTAAGTCCACTGCTGAATATAGGCCTCCCCGAACCTTCCAGCTATCAAATAACTTCGAAATATTGGAAATAACAGCGTGGAAAGCCACAATTAATCAGCCAAGTCCGCTACAAAAAACCGTCGATCACCCATCAAAAAGCTGAACAATACGTGGTGGAAATTTTAATTAAACCCTCACCCAGCCACGGCAGGTATTTTGTATTGAAACATTTACTTCCGCGCAGATTTTTCGCACAAAGCTAACTAATAATTATTTAACTCTGGTAACGTGGCGTGTTGGTATGAGAACAGTAGGGCAACTTTACATTTTGATTAAATCATAAGTTTTATTTTGTGCGCATTTATCTGTCATATGTGTGGATTTGGTCATATAAAGCCCTTGACCGGGATGCATAGAAGGCGGAAAGAGCAGTCTATGTCTTACAGTGGGACTTACAGGCTCGTAAGATTAGTAGTTAGTTTGGCGTTGGAATTGATTAAGAATGTTGCTGAATGATTTAATTTAGGATTTTATGATATGATGATTTTTGGCTACCTGACTAGTTGGCTACGCTTTCCATTCAAAAACCACATTCACAGATCAATGAAATTTACATTCCTTTGCAATCAATGTTTATTTTTAAAAATCTATGTTTTATTCAAACATGAATAGTGTTAATTTGTGTAAAATTTGAAAAGTTGGGCGGTTGTAAGTTTGAAGTTGCCAAAACAGCATTAGGTTGATACCTACAGATGATGTGATCATCTGTCACATTAACATCCAAAGATACAAAAACTCACGCCTTTTTCGTAGAAGGGGTTGCTACCAGAACACCCACGTTGTGTAGCCCTCTTTGTTCCCTCCGACGATGTGATAGGGAGCGAGCCTATCGCCAAATCGGGCACTATTTTCTGACTCTAGGCTGATAATGAATAGAAAAATCCAATATAACTTTATCCGACCTGCGATCCGAACCCGAGACCTCGGCTTTGCAATCATATATTATCCGTAGTACAATTGCACCACCGAGGCAGTCACATTAACATTATAGTAAAAATATAACATTCCATATAAACTCGAACTTATAGAAATTGCTCTTACCTAGTATAAAAATAAATGTTATGATATTAAAATTACAATTAATACGAGTCTTACTACCCATAATTAAACTATACGGTTGATTGCTTATATATCTTAATATTAGCAAGCAATGTGCACTTATGTGTGTACTTATTATAATATTTGGTTTTTGTATCTGTATGTGTATGTTTATTTATAAGTAAATCCATGTACGTATGTTGCTTTATTTGATTTTAGTATACATGTTATGTATCAAGCTAAATATTTTCATTATTTCCTATTTTCATCATTCAAGCTTTGTGCTAAAAGTACACTTTAGAGTACTCTATCTTTATTTTCCTTCGCTTATGTTCATCCCACGGTAGTCGGTAAGCGATTGCCTTGAGCGATACGTCTGCCATTTGTACTCTTATGTTAAATATTGGTTAATTTTAAGATTTATTTGGTGTACAAAAGAATAATTAAATTACAGAGCTGCCTTACTGAATTTAACTGTACTGTGGCCATCCCCGGGGCCACAGCTGATTGGTAATACAGCGCACAATACCGGCATTTCTGTTTGACTGTCAAACGAAGTTCAAATTTCAAATATTGAAATTGGTCAATTGATATTTCAATTATTTACTCATACCCAGCCAGCCGATTTTGCTCTGCTTTTGTTTTTGTAAAAAATAATTTTCGATGACGATGTTAAATCACTGAATTTGGGGTATAAGTTCGTATATATTGTGTATATACGAATATGAACTTATATTTTTTGTCCAGAGATATACTAGAGATATATAATAATTGTAAATAGCAGTACTTTGGTACTCTTTGGAATTATATTATTTTCGGATTTTATAACCTACAAATTAGTTTGGGGGAATTATTGACATAAATCAATAATTGTAAATTAACTAGGTTAGTCTTTGTAGATAGAATTAGCTGCATATAGGAAGATATTTGCATTTGAAATAACTATTAGTGTATTAGATAGAACAAGACTTCTGTTAACAAGTTCTTCTAAATCTATATAAAAATATACTTAATTTATAGTTTTTTTACCGTTTTCAGGAGCTGCTGTGGCGGGCACATTACATGCAAGCTTTGAAATTGCAGAGCGCACTTAATCTTTATCCTTCAAATCAGACAATGGAATTAAAATTAAACACCCCCTAACCTGAATTAAGTTAACAATCGCGAAATTAAGACATAAAGATAATGAAACACATAAAAATTAACATCATATAATTTGAGTGGTTTTTAAAAGCGAAACGTCGTAACGGCCGGATAATAAATTGTGAGTAACCAGTGGTTAGTGCAATGATTGTTATCTCGCTTCACGGGCTGTGGCGCGATAATTTCTTCGACATTAACGCATCATAGTATAACCGGTTGGTTTAATTTTTTTATAGTTTATAATTAAATATGAAATTTGATGTGTTTTTTGTTAATAACAATGAAACTTGGCTAGTAACTATAGTTCATTTTGTACAGAGTACATCTAGATTGTGACTGAAAATGAAGCCTGGTGGTAATTTAACTGACTACAGACACATGTAAGCCTGTCGCCATTTCGGACAACTATCTAACTACAGCCTGGTAATGCACAGAAAACAATTGAGCCGGCATAAAAATGCCAACCAACGATAAACAAACAATATGAGTTGGTGGATAATATCTGGACTGCACAACTCCTGCCTTCAGTTAATAGTAATAGTCACTGAGTCACATCAGTATAAAACTATATTATCTTGTCTTTACGATTACATCTAAACTGGCCGATACTTGTCGTCTGTTGATGCATTATTAATTATTGTAGTTTTTACTGTGTCCAGCGGCGTGGCGACGTGTAAAATGTTAATGACACTTTGGGACGTTTTATGAGCGTCGTACTTATAATTTGTGACTAAAATAGCAGGAGAATATCGGCGCTTTTGTTTCAGTACTAGTTCTTTGCCTACATATTTACTGGTGGAACGTCTCTCATAAATGAGAGCGGTGGTACCTACCCAGGCGGGGTAGGTACCACCGCAATGTCTATTTCTCCCGCCAAACAGCAGTTTAATAATACTGTTGTGTTTCGGATTGAAGGAAATTGTAGCCAAGAGACTTAACATCTTATGTCTCAGGATGGCGAGCGCAGTGGAATGCAAGCATTGCTTTGTAAATTATAGTGCTGTTTAGTTATGCTACTGTACATAAGCGGTCGTATCGCTTACCATCAGACGAACAACATGCTCGTCTTAGAATTCACTGCAATAAAAAATAAAAGATTTTGCTTATGATTTAAGAAGGCATGTTGGAAAAGATTTGCCCTTTAAGTTTATAATTACTTGAGCACGCAACATTAATTTAATGTATGTTGCAAAATCATTTGGGGTTTAATTTTATCATCGGAATTCCCATTGGTAAACAATCATATTATTAATTTTTGGAAATTTGTAAGTAATCGGAAATAACATTATTTGAAAACTAACGATTTTGATTTTAAATAAATAAATAAAATTAAAATCTTTGCGCTACAAATCTACTGAGATCGGCGTACACTTAGCATGACATACTCAAATACCGTGTACAAACAAACTTCACAAAGAACTGTCATGTAGTAACATTACACGGGACAGCGTGGGAAACGTTTGCTGAAACTATACTATTGTATTAGCGGCTGTAAAGATAAAAACAAAGATACTGTGTATCTAACGCCCTATTCTGATTAATTGATTTAAATATCTAAGAACTTAATTTAAAAAAAAAAATTGAAACGGCATACACCAATTACATTAACATAATTACTATTGCATTTGTAGTAAATAATGTATCATGTTTTGTTACCTTCAAAATAAATAAAAATGTTATAGTCATTGTATTTGTACCAAATTTTAAAAGTACAGTCATAATGTAGTATAAAATAAAACAACAAAATTACCTTTCTGAACAAAACACTAAATTCGGGATCGCTTTACCTAACGAACCGGACTAAGTACGTTTTGCGCATACTACAAACGGTGTAGTTAACTTGAAACTTTTTCCACCGTTCTGCATTTACAGAATAGGTTTACTAAACGATGGTTTAACTGGATGCAATGGCGTGCACTCTTGGAAATTGTCTTAAGAGCAAAGACGTTCCGTTCGGGACGACGAGTTACTATTAACTACCAGGGAGAGGAAACTATCGATAAAATTGTGTCGATGAAATATTAGATACGTCGTTGACAGTAACATAAATCCCATCAAAAACATCCTGTAAAAAAGTTCCAAGTCTCGCAGCTCAGGTTTTCTACCGCAAAAAGTTGTGAGATGCATGTAATACCAAGTCGATTAATTTATTTAGTCCTTAAGGGACCTTCTATATAAAGTTATTACGTTAGTTATTACCATATCGATATTAAAAATTCTTTACGTTTTAAATAAATGGATCGACTTGGCCATCGCATGAAAACATAATGTATCGTACAATTTATACATAATGCTGCTGGCCAAGTCGATCTATTTATTTAAAACGTAAAGATTTTTTTATATTGATATGGTAATAACTAACGTAATAACTTTATATAGAAGGTCCCTTAAGGACTAAATAAATTAATCGACTTGGTATTACATGCATCTCACAACTTTTTGCGGTAGAAAACCTGAGCTGCGAGACTTGGAACTTTTTTACAGGATGTTTTTGATGGGATCTCACGTCTTTTTGTAGAGTCCTACTTTTTTCCTTTTCGGTACTTCTTACTTCTAGAATATCACTAACGATTTTTCTTAAAGCCTCTGTCTTATGGATTTTTCTTGTTTTTGTAGGTATCAATTTATCACAAATATAGCGGATTTGATTATTAATGTTCTTTCTTTCATTGTAATTGATATTTTCGAGCTATTTAGTCTATTTATTTGCAAGTTTTTCTTCGTCATGTTTTTCTAGAAGAATGTTGTGCAGTTTCATGGGCTGAATACACCATTTCCCTCTCTTTATCCCCTCCTATTATGCCTCATATATATAGATATCTATCTACAACTATTATTCCATTATATACGGGTACATTGATTCATTAACTGCAAATGTAACTTTGTAATCCTATACATTTATATGGGGTTACAAAGTTATTCACGAAGTTAGTCTATCTAGAAAACTAGACACAAATTATGAAATGTTTGAATTTTCCCTTACTTTAGACACTAAACACTAATTATATTCTAAATTTGAAGGTTCTATGTCTGCTAGAAGTGCCTTAGACTTTTGATGATCGGTCAGTCAGTCAGTGAGTGACAAAATTAAGAAAGTTTGACTAGTTACAATTCTTAAACTACTGGTTCAAATTGAATGAAATTTTAAATATACCGTGTTTACACAATGCCTGCTTAGTAACTGAAAATTCAGACTTCATGCTTTTGCCACAACGAAGTTATAGGGGGTTGAAAATGGTCTGAATTGCTTCGAGAAAAGGATGTTACGGCCTATAGCTCGACTTGGAGGGGGCTCGGCCGCGCCCCCAGATTGCACTAATTTATTAGGTTTAATCAACGTTTATAAAAATGTAATACAAAAAGGCCCGCGTCTGGTGTTCCTAAAAATTTAGACACGTCTGCTTTTTCCAATGGTAGGAATGAAAAAATATATTATATAAGTTACATACTTCATGTTGTTACATAAGCTTTAAACAATAATTTAACAGTGGATTTGAATATTAAATCTTCACTTTGCTTAGAATTATCAGTGTGTAGTGGGAATCTGCTTCCAAGTACATTATTTCTTATAAATAAAGTATTAACGAGTAAACGAATCATTTGCTAGTAAAAGGTCACTGTCTTTTTATAGTTGCTCTGTCAGCTGCTTAAAACATAATATTTTCAAAAAATATTCTTCTTATCGATACATTCCCATCCCTAGCCACGTATCACCGAGCGTCGCTCAAAACTTAAAGCATTACCAGAACTGCAGCGCCACTGGAAACTTACCTCGTAACCTCACACCTCTATAGCACGTACACGCCCACTGCTGGGCGAGGACCTTCACGATTGAGGGAGTTTGGGTTATCGGTTATTGGGCTAGTATTTAGTCTACTACGCTGGATTTTTTTTATTGCACTAAATAGCGAAACGATCATGCCATTCAATAATAACCGACAAAACCATGTGTGGGCAGTAGCAAAACAAAACATCATGAATTACTAAGCAATACTAGGCAATCTACTGCGCTCGCCATCCTGTACATAAGATGTTAAGTCTCAATATGTGTTGTAGTTACTATCGCTACGATGCCAACCGGAATACAACAATCTTTATACTGCTGTTTGGTGGGAAAGATAAACATTGCGGTGGTATCTATCTAGGCAGCCTCTCACATATTATGGGAGACCTACCATAAATTACCACGAATAGTATCTGGATTAATGCGATGGAAGAATTTGCATAGTTTGGAAATTATTGCAAAAAATTCAAAGGTTTAAAAATGTTTCTATATAGAATATGTTTATATAAATAACTACAAATGAATGTGAATATGAATATGAATATGACAGCCTCCGTGGCGCAGTTGGTTAGACGCCGCCTGTGAAACGAGAGGCCGCGGGTTCGATCCCCGCACCGAGAGAAATGTTTGTGCGGCCCACAAATATTTCTTCCGGGTCTGGGTGTTTGTGAGACCGAAAAGTCTCTCGTAGTTCCTGATACCCACGACACAAGACTCGATCTTAATGTGGGATCAGGACTATGTATGTGACTGTTGGGTGTTATTTATTTATTTATTTATTTAATGTGGTAATTTGATATAGAAGTTGATGGCCTTACGACTAAAAATGCCGAAGATTATGTAATGAACTGAGGAAGACGTTGAGTTCAAACAATGGATACGAAAGTGTATGTTATTTCACAAAGTATATGAAACATGTGCTCAAATTAGCCCCTTTAATTTTATTCCCATTCTCTTCAAAACAGGTTGTCCCTCACGACTTCTTAGCTCTAAAATGCTTTAAAACCAATTAACTCCTGTACCTAATAATCATTATAATTACAAATAAATAGCCAATAAGGGGTTCATTGTGAAAATCATCACGTTTTATTGTCTACAATTCAGGACTATTAACGCTCCGGCGGTGCCTTTGATGTAACAATCAATCGGCGCCGTCAAAGGGCCCGCTCTCGGTAACTGTCGGTAATGGGAAATATCGGAAAATGTTCCCAATAAGGACCTCTTTCACTTTATTTAGCAGTTTCAGTGGAGTTGGGTAATGAAAGGTTTATTTTTTAGAGTAAGAATGGAGGTTCACCCGATCCTTGATGGTGGTTACCCATAATCATGGGTAGTATATTAGTCTTTGAGCAGCAAATAGGAAATATATTAAAGGAGATTATATAACATACAGTATAATATACACACAAATTACTATCTCGGTGGCGTAGTGGTGTTACGGCACGGTTACAAACCTGAGGTTTCGGGTTCCACTCCCGAGTCGAGTAAAGTGACTGATTATCAGCCCGGAGTCAGTAATTTGTGATCTATATGGAGATACACTTGCCCCTCCAACATCATGGGACGGATTATAGAAGGCGAAATGTGTGTGTCCTGGTAGCACCTTTGCCTACCCCTTCTGAAAAAGGCGTGAGTTTAAATAATAATTATGTCTGATGTATATATGAAAAAAAATAAACATCAACATGTGACAAATTTCTACGTCATAGAATTATTGTCGCTTTCAATGAATTGTTTAAATATTTTTGTTTCAAATAAAAGGAAGGATTGCATTTCCAAGAAATTTCACGCAGAAAAGTCTGCTGGTGACAATTAATTTAAAGTTATAATTTTACTTCAATTATTTAAGCAATAATTGTTTTTGACAAAGGCCGTGTTGAATTCAAAACAAATTATGACTTTAATGAAGAGTCTTTAAGCAGATTAAAAACCCGAATTTTCAAAGAATTCTCAAAATTTAAGATTTAATTTTTAGTTGAAATTTCTTAAAGATTTCTTTGATCAAGATCCTTTATTTTTTCACCTGAAAACAGGGAAATTCAATTAGTTATCCCTTATTACATTAAAGGGTGTCGTCAAGGCTACAGAGGGTTGTTGGAAAATCATCCCTTAACGAAAATAAACGTTTGTATTTATAAATCTTAATTTGTGTTTTGTTTTCAGAAAAACATGAAGGGGATCACGGTTCAAGATATTTTGTTGATGACGTCAAGTGAATAATTTGCAATAATTGAAAATAAACATTGTTATTGGAACCTATGATATAAAAGTAATGTTATATTTTTTTATACTTGTGAAGTATCATCTTTATTTACTGAATAAATTACTTGTATTCCTTTGCGACAAATTTAAATTGGTGGTAGGATATTCAAATCGGCCCGGCAGCGACCAAAGCTCACGCGACATTAGATTTGTCTTAGTCAATTTCGAGGAGGTCTATACTAGTATTACTAATATATATATATATTAGTATTATTCCAAGACGGGTTTTCCACTTTCAGGTTCGATGATGCCATTCTGGGCGGTTACAGTTTTATTTATTTATCAATAAATGATATTCCGTAATTAAGTTTGTAAGTCCGTCAACCCGCACTAAGCCAGCGTGGTGGACTATATGGCCTAGCCACACTTAATCGTACCCTCGATAGTACGGACTGACACATAATATAATAAATGATGTTAATAGAATCAGATGTCAACAAAAAATAAAGTACATTTATTTGGCAGTTTTATCGCTCAGGTAATTTCTTATAGACAACCATGGAATAGATATAAGAAAAAATTAAACAGGGACCAGTTAGAAGTGTGAAGTATAGAAGTTAAGGAGGAAAAGTACGGTAAATACAAATGTAGAATTTGAAGTGCTACACAATAGTAAATCTACTAATGCACTGTAGCTTCCTGTGAGAATATCAGGAGTTATAATAAAGGATACGAGGAGTAATAAAGGATAGAGAGAAAATAATTTAAACACCATTCAATACCGAAACGTATTTTAAACCAAAGAAAATCAGCGCATTAAACAAAGATCGGTCCAAACAAAACCTATCCGACGGTTAATGGATAAAATAAAGATTTAAAACGTAGAAACACTTAAAACGCGGGCGTATCTCCAATACGTTGCTTTTTAAAATGCACAGACTATAAAAATACGGAGAGTGAAGCAAATAAATATATAAGCGGTTGAAGGAGAATTTGCATACAAACGAGGGTGGGTAAATTGCTTCAGCGCTGGACGCGGGGAACGGTCAAGATAGAGCCGGCTGGGCTCATATTAGATCGGATTTTGGGTGATGCTGACTTGTATGTTGTAAGTGGGGTCGCTGTATGATTTTATAATTTTAATGTCTGAAAATAAGTAAACTGTATTCTAGTATGAATGTATTTACAAACTAAATTGTGAATATCAGAAATAATTAGGATAATACGTACAACACTAAAAAAATAAACGATTTTTATGTTTACGATTACGATTGTTGCACTTCGATACATCTATTCGGTACAGTCACGATATAATGCCAAAATAAATTATTTCTCTTCAGTATGTGAGCTGTATATTATGAATTCCTGGGTTCGATTCGAGAAATTCAATTTTCGTGAGTTCTTCGTTTGGCCCAGTATAGTAACATTATTATTTATTAAAGACGGTTTAGTGCAGTGGAGAACGTAGATTTTTTTTTAAAAGATGTTCCAAATGTTATTGTCAATTAAGCTAATAATTTATTATGTTTCTTTTCATGTTCTATTAAAACCGTGGCTGCCAATGAATACCGCTAATATTTTTTAGAACTGTTATAAATTGCAACGTGACACTACCTTATATCCTTTCCACTATGCAAACGCACTGTTGTATTCCAATTTGAAGAATATTGTAACTACTGGACATATTAAGACTTCAAATCTTATGTCTTAGGATGGCAAGCGCAGTGGAATGGCAAGCATTGCCCGTATCCATGAGCGGTCGTATCGCTTACCATCAAATAGCATGCTCGTCTTGATATTCATAGAAATTAAAGAAACTATTTGATGATAAAGGGTTGAATATACTACTCGTATTCGTCAAATTTTAAATCATATATGTGGATCGCATTGCAAAAAGCACGCGAAAGAGATGTATGGAAGGGTTTAGGAGAGGCCTACGCCTCAGAGGCGACTACTAACATATAATTTTATTAATAATCATACACTTTTTTATTTACTAACAATTGTTTTATTAAAAAATTAAGTTTAAAGTTAATAAAATCTAGAATAAGTATTTTTGTGAGTTAAGTAGTAAATAAAGGCTATTTTAATTTTTTATTCGTCAAATAATAATTGATTAATAATTGAATTTTCCCAACGCATGTTTTACGTGGCAAGTAATTTAACATTTACAATAACGTATTTTAATCAAAGTAATTTAACATCGATGTCTCCAATATTTGTAGATCAAATGAAAGTTTTTAGTGCTCTTCGTAGTTTATTTTGTTTGTGGAGTTGGCAAACTGTTTTTGAACTGAGTTTACCTTCGCTTGCTTTGAGATTAGTTACATTACAGATGGAATAATCTATGCGCTTGTAATTAAAATTAGATGAAATCATGAACTTACGATATATTTGAGACGAACATAGTCTACTCGTAAACTTATGTACGAAGTCTTTTAATTGAGTTTTTATCATACGCATAAATTAATGAGTACCTCGGTGGCTTAGTTGTACTACGGTTACAAAGCTGAGGTCTCGGGTTCGAATGCCGGGTCAAGCAAAGTGACATTGGATTTTACTATTCATCATCAGCCCGTAGTCAGTAATTTGTGCCCAATATGGTAATAGGCTCACCCCCTATAACATCGTGGGACGAAACATACAAGGCGAATTGTGGGTGTCCTAGTTGCCTATCTCTTCTGGGATAAATTTTGAATTTTAAAAATATGTTATAAAAATAACCTTGTTACTATCTAATAAATAAAAAAAAACTTTGTTTTTTATCGTCAAACTACCAAGTGAACTCTGCCTGAGTCAATTCCGGGCAGGTAATAGATTACAACCGCCAACAAGCAACGCGGCCACAATACAAGGCACGTCATTTTCCGCACATCATTTTTCACGTGTGAAAAATCGATGGCACTACATTTTCCCTACAAGCATAGATTAAACGAAAATATTGGTTAGATGCGAAAAATGTGCCGCGAATTTTCCATTGTCAATGTTTTGCCTGGCTTAGATCGGTTCTCCCTAGTGTATTGGGATATAAAAGCGATTTGAGTTGAGATATTTAGAATAGTCTGTCTGTAATAAATGTTGTATACTTATAATTCTTAACATGTAGCAAGTGATATGGACTTTATTATTTATTTCAATATAAATGGTTTATAAAATAATTTTAATCATGAAGAAAAAACGCTGAGTCTTTAATAAATAATCAACTGTCTCGTACATTATATTCTTGGTATGGGAATCGAATCTGCAGTCTTTTGGTTTTCAGCTGGCGTAACAGCCACTACTATATCGAGCTTTTTTCTATTAATAAATATATATTCCTTTCTTAACATAATATCTACCCACTTCTTCATGGACAAATATATACTATATATTACTATATAATTATATGCACCAAATGTCTACTCTACAAAGTTAAGGTTTTAATCTAAGTAGGACGGGACGATTACAATAGGTCGCCCTCGAAAATGTGTGGCCAGTGCAAATGGATTAAGCAATGATGGGGCATTCAGTGCCCCTACCACTGACCTCTCGCTCCAACTGCACGTTAACTATCATGCAGTTTATCGTGTACATCTGTATGACGCTATTCAGATCACTATCGATGAGCAAACGAATGCATGTGTCATTTGACATTTACAGTATGGGTGAGGTTATGTGTGCCGATGTTATAATAGCATGGTATAGATTATTGTGGTGGGAACTGAAACGTATAGGTATTATATGTAGGTTACGTCGTGAGGTCTTTATTTCGAATACTAGGTCAAAAATCAATGTCTGTGATTTCTTCGCTTGGAAAATATTATATTCGAAATTAATATTTCCTTTACAATTATTTGGTCTGATGTAAATGTAGATAGCTCTTATATTAATTCAGCCAATCCAAATGGGGAAAAAGAAGAAATTAGGAAGTACTGCCACATAATTTCGTTGGATATAACACAGAGCGTGAAGACGAAAGTATTCAAGTAAAGCGTCCTTCCTGTAATGACGTACAGTCACAGCCGAGATGTCCATCTAGCCCCACGGCTAATCCATAAGTTTAAAGTCGCTTAACGTACTATGGAAAGAGTTATGTTCGGATTCCCTCTGAAGGTCAAGAAGAGAACAGGTCAGAGAACCAAGGAGACCAACATAGCTCTAGAAGTATGTTGAAGTAGCAATGGGCTAGCCACATATGACGCAGAACGGATAACTGCTGGAGTAAGGGTGTTTCGGAGTGGAGACCGCGTCTTGGCAAACATAGCGTGGGATCTCCTCTGGCTAGATGGCGGGACGACTTGCACAAGAAGTCCGGAATTGACTGGATGCATAAAGCAGCACATCGACCTTTTTGCCATACTTTAGGAGAGGCCTATGCCAATGATGGACTGCATGAGGTGATGATCACATTGGGGAGATAGGCGTCAATTTCCGGAGTACAACTGACGTAGGTGTAGATGAGGTATTGATGATTGCTGATATGAGTAGGAACTCATGTAACTATCTTAAACGAATATTTCTTAAAGATTCATCAACAATCTATTTGGAAGCGGCGTTCATCCAAAATCCTATTTCTTCCTACGCTGTTTGCCCAATTAGCATGTGGGCGTCTAACGTTACATTTCTGTTCATAAACTTTACGAACTTTTTTATTCTGCGCATTCCCAAACTACTACTAAATTCGAAAAAGTACAATAGTTTACAGAAACAAAAGTAGGGGCCCGGGAAGAGTGGAGCTTCGACTGAATCAATTTCTATGCAAATTCTATTGGGTTTTTAGTCTAACGTGCTGTGAGTTTATGGCTTTATGGGTAACTGCGGACACTCGGGCCGGGTGGGTCGTTTTTTTAAGATTTTCGGGGCATAGATTCAAATGTGTTTCGTTTTAGCCAACTTCAGTGTGGAGTTTATCAAAGCTTTTGGTGTGGCTGAATTATGTTTTCGGTGTAAATGAACAATGTTCAGTTTGGTGCCAGATTTTTGGAATAAAAATTTGGAATTTGAGGTTCAGTGACGTAAGAGGCGCTTTGAGGCATAAGGAATTTTGATTTAGAGCAGTTAAAAATCAGACTTATTCATGCAATCATCATCCAATTTTTTTATTGTGATGTTTGTCGACGCGAGCTTATCTGGTGGTAAAAAATATGACCGCTCATGGCAAGTACCAAAACCAAGAAACCCTACGCTTTGAATATCCCTGCGTTCGTCATCCTGACACATAAGATGTTAAGCCTCATTATTTGCACTAGTAACTCTTGCTCCATTTTCTTTAAACAGAAACAAAACCACGTATTTACACTGTTGTTTGTGGGAAAAGCGGACATCACGGTATACCAACCCAGACTACCTCTTACATATGAGACCACTCACCAGCAAAAAAAAACCAAGAAACAGTTACCCCATCTCAAAAACGCGTCCATTTAAACACAATATCATTTTACAATCATGGACCGCGTAGCCGCAGTAATCATTGGGACCGCAGAACATAATACTCCTTTATTTACCTGCCACTGACAGGAACCAAAAGCTTACACCGCACTCCCGAGGGAACCTGTGTCCGGATGAATAGTCAGGGGAAGGCCTTAAAAATTGTCCGGGACACTGGTGCATTTTTGATGTAGTGTGAGTATGGAGATGAAATGTAGGTTCTTGGGTTTTGATCTAAAGGCAGGAATTTTAGTTTGATAGGATACCTAGATTCCAGTCGCCGTCTAGTTAGATAAAGTGAAAGTAATCTATTACGTCGATATTTTCGACGCTCCCTACGTAAACTATCAAAACTAGAAAGTGTGATTTTTGTTTTATTGTGCCAATTGTAAGTAGATAAAAATATTTAAAATTCTTATAAATTATTATATACAAATAATTATTCAACTTTAACTTGTGCAATCGAATAAAATTGAAAGTGCATATTATGAAAATATTTAAATTACCACATACAATGACATTGGTGTAAAGTAGCGAAGAAACAATAGTTTACGCAGGGACCACTGTTTTTCGGCCATCTTGTTTTATCCACTTCTGATATTTGGATTTAAATATATTTTTTAAATAAATATTCACGTCTTGCACCCATAAGTATAATTTTGACCCCATGTTACAGATTTTACGATCTCATAACACCCAGTACGATATCGATCGGTGTATCTTTTCACTGTCGGTGTAAAAATCCACTGCGTTTCGAAGGCTGAAATTATATCTGATATTTACTGGTGGTAGGTCTCTCATATATGAGGGGCTATCAGTACCACCACAATGTCTATTTCTTCAACCAAAAGGTAATGTAAATTAACTGTTGCGTTTCGGTTTGAAGGACATTGTAGCTAGAATAACTACTGGGCAAATTGAGACTTAACATTTTTGTCTCAAGATGGCGAGCTCAGTGAAAAACTTAGCAAACGTAATTCAAGGTATTGTTTGATTTGCTACGATTCGTAAGCAGTTGTATTGCTTATCATCAGGCGAATGGCATGGCATCTCGCCATTCATTGATGTGTATTTAAAAAAAAGTGAATCAATACACGTTTGGCTACACTGGCACTCTATCTTATATTCTTTGAAGATTTCCAGCTCCTCCTATTCATTTAACTTTCTGATTAATTTCGTTGCGGGTTAAAGACAAGTTAGACATTCCCGGAGACTCGCCGAGCTTCAAAGCTCGGTGTCATTACATTGCGTGCCACTGTTGATCCTGGCTCACAGGAGTTACAGTGCTGGGTAAGAGGGCGGGACAGTCTCCTAAAAAAATCTTTTGAAGAATCATACAATGTACCAACCCGTAAACAGGAAAATCTCGAAAATCCCATGATATAAGTACAATAAAATAAACGCCCCCAATTACATAGAGCGAGCGACTAAAGTGCAATAAACGGAGACAATCGTGGATGTGCTGAGTATGCAGAGCTCGCTTATAGAGATATGACTATTAACTAAATAAAAGGGTAGGAAGTCTTGTAGTTTTAGTGACTGTAATATGGGATTGTACTGTATCTGTACGGCTAGAAAGTGTAGTTTACAGCTAAAGGGTTATATGAAGAGCTTTAGAAGCGAATTTATATGTAGCTCGTCCTTTATATTGGCACACAAGGAAATAGTATCTTCGAGAAATTATTTACTTGCTCAAAAAGTTCAATAATGATACTGTATTAGCCCATTTACGTCCCATTACAGAGCACGGACTTTCTCTACAATCGAGAGTACGATTGAACTTGATATACTTGAAACTTGGGGCCCTACTATATTCAACGAAACGAAGTTCGAAACTTCGGATGATCGAAGTTTATATACGATACGAATGTGCCTACATATACTTATGGTCGTTATTGACTTATTGTCGTAACCATAAACTTATGGTAACGTTGTACGTTATAAAAATTCTAACTTTTACAAAGTAGATACATTCGTATCGTATATAAACTTCGATCGTCCGAAGTTTCGAACTTCGTTTCGGATTTATGTAGTAGGGCCCCTGATATACACAAAAATCAATATACAGGGTATATCAAGACTGCTTCCGAAAACGAAGCCGGGTGGTTGTTTAAGCGACTTCAGAAACAACGCCATAAAAAAATTTGCAAAAAAAAAGCGACAATTTTTTTTTGTAATTTTTTTCCTTTGACCATATTTGGGTGGTAAAACATTTTTTTCCTAAAATAATAGTGTATACCCTTTTATTTATAAATACTCTAAGGTATAAAACAGTTTAAATTATTATTTTAGCAAAAACGATGGAGTTAATGTCGCTGTTTTTTTGCGAAATTTTTAGTTGCATTGTATTTGTAGTCACTAAAACTACCACCCGGCTTCGTTTTCGGTAGCACTCTTGATATACCCGGTATAATAAAATATTGTTTCTAATTAATTACAAATTTAATTTTTGTTCATTCGGCTCGATGTGAATATGACTTGCATTAAAGTAGAGATTACGAGATGCTGAATACTTTGAATTCTTATGTAAGTTCACACCTTTGTCTTTGAAAAGGCGGATAGAGTTACTTACCACTGGTCTCATTTATAGACAATTAAGCTTCGGATAAATAAGCTTGATTCTATTACCAAGGAGGCAAGCTTATTTACCAAGCTGAAAACAAGACCAATCTTTGGCCATTACAAATACAAGATAATTTTTCAAAATGAAAATTTCACGTAAATTTATCGAACGGGAAGTCAACGTGTAGCTTATATAACCTAGTATAAGCCCAAGAAAATAATAACCTAATAAATCGACTATTTTTTTCATATTTCCAAAAGACATTCACAGTATATTACATTAGTGCAATCATAAACTCAATGAGTTTTTCCGATAAGATTTGACTCCTGTGGTCAGCATTGATATAAGGGCTGATAAACCCAAGTTTATATAAGTTTTATTATCAAAACTGTACAAAATGCGACTTTAAAATAAACGCCTCCAATTACACACTACAAAGAAGCGACAGTAGTGCAATAAAACGAGAGGCGAGCTCGAAAGTGCCTGAACCGTGCTCATATTCAAAGAGATATGTGGTTCTTCCATGGCCATTCTTATTTAAAACATCTAATAAACTACTACGCAAATCTACCAGCAATAGAGTAGCATATTGAGGAATGGCTTAAAGCAATCGGATATTTGAAAATAAAGTTCTGAGGTCTCCATACATCTATGCATATATCTAAGTTAATAAAAGTTAATTTATCAAAACTATACAAAATGCGACTTTAAAATAAACGCCTCCAATTAAACAGTACAAAGAAGCGACAGTAGTGCAATAAAACGAGAGGCGAGCTCGGAAGTGCCTGAACCGTGCTCATATTCAAAGAGATATGATGGTTCTTCCGTGTCCATTGTAATGGAGCACATTGCCACAGAAAACGTTTATTTTTATTACGCCTGGCTCTTGTATACTAGATGTTTGCTGAATTTTTGTATTGGTGTTTTTAGTTTTATTTTGTTGTTTGTCGAAAGAGGTTTGAATTATTTAAAGTATTTTTATGGATGAATTGTTATGTTGTTTCATAGTGCTGTAAAAAGCTTAGGTAGAATCGAATATGATTAGGACTCGTGACGATGATTGAGTATATTTGTATTTAGCATCAACGCTAGATTAAATGAAATGAAAAGAAAAAAGGTTAGTCTCTTTAAACGTAGACATTTTATGAGTTACATGGAAAAAAAAATTGCTAATGTTATTTTTTTTGTCTTTAGCATCAACGCTAGGTTAAATTAAATTTAAAGAAAAAGGCAAGTTGCTTTCAACGTAGACTTTTTATGAGTTATTAGAAAAACAGAAATTATCTAAAGTTATTTAAAAAAAGTATGCCTTACGTTTTAATTCAAAATTATTCAATATCATCATCACGAACTGTGAGGTAGTCTTGAGAACAGTACGTATAAAATTCCTGGATTACAACTTCATCTAGTTCTAGACACTATTGACAGCCTCCGTGGTGTAGTTGGTTAGCCGCCGGCTGTAGTGAGGACGCGGGTTCGATCTCCGCACCGAGATAAATGTTTGTGTGACCCACAGGTATTTATTTAGGATCTGTAGTAATTTCTTATACACACGAAACAAGACTCGATCATAGTGCGATCAGGAGTATGGTTGTGACTGTTACGTGTATGTATGAATTATTTATTATTAAAAGATTTATATTGTCACAAGTAGGTATATAATTATTCACACTTATTTTATTAAAAGGCGCACCTAACAAATACTTTATAGAAAATATGCCAACAAAAATGAATAAACAAAACAAAAAATATCTTGAGCTAACCAAGCGTGTGCCATTTAAATTATTTTTCAACGCTCATAAATTAAACAAATTATTCTTAATAAATTCATCTCGTCGCTATAAATTTATAAGAGAGCCGACTTAAAATCTGGGAGGTGGTACGTTATCAATTTCCGAGAAAACTTTAATACTTTTACCAACTTTATGCTAATAGCCAGATAGCTGAAACTTTGGCTTGAGTCAGGAATGGAATTGGGAGTGTTGTATGTGATACAGACCTCCTATAATTGACCCCCCATTGTGGGTATTTTAAAATTATATAGTATTGATTGGTTACTGAATAATTTCACAAGTTTTTAGGCACTATGGTAAATTATTCTTATCATCAGACATTTAATTAAATATAATAGTTGGTATTTTTTGCATTAATCTGGAAAATACGCCTTTGAGTTTAGACGAAAATATATAATTATTATAACGCTACTCTGATCTTGAATTGATTTCTTGAATTAATCTAAAAAAATATGTATTTGCTGTACATCAATATTTGCTGAAACTCGCAACTTATTCTAGAATACACTACACTTATGACAGCCTCCGTGGCGTAGACGGTTAGACGCCGCCTGTGAAACGAGAGGCCGCGGGTTCTATCCTCGTACCGAGAGAAATGTTTGTGCGGCCCAAAAATATTTCTTTCGGGTCTGGGTGTTTGTGAAACCGAAAAGTCTCTCGTAGTTCCTGATACCCACGACACAAGACTCGATCTTAATGTGGGGTCAGGACTATTTATGTGACTGTTGGGTGTTTTTTATTTATTTATTATTTACTTATTATATGCTGGGTAGACAATTTGTCGTGTTACTATAAAAAGTTCAAAGTGCAACTAACCTTTACCTTGTTTTTACTATAGGTATGTAACAATATATCCCCCATCGGAAAATTCTTATTACGCACAGTTCGTAACCCCCGGTTTAAGTAAAACAAAGTGCCTTTGACTTTACTAAGGAGTTAAGAAGTTGAATGGGAGAGAAGGAAAAAAATAGCAATATATTTGCTAATGGACCGGTTTATATCTTTAGCTGAAAGTTTAATTTGCATTTAGATGGGTACGATTGTATGGAGTTCTTGTCAAGTGTTTGTAGCGGTTGCTGTTATTTTAATTGAAAATATATTGGGTTAGGTTTTTGGGATGTTTCTCCTTTGACCTTTGAAATTTAATGATGATTGAATATGTATGTAATGGTTGCTTCAAGATACTTGTAGACTTATTTATTCCGTATATTTACGGACATGATGTATTATATAGGAAAGAACATAGGAGCGTGGTTCGACTCCGAATTCCGTCATTCAAGTTTTTCCACATAATTATTGTGTACGCAAAACTTTACGACTGCCTCGGTGGCGTAGTTGTACTACGGTACGGTTACAAAGCTGAGGTCTCGGGTTCGAATCCCGGGTTGGGCAAAGTGATATTGGATTTTTCTATTCAGTATCAGCCCAGAGTCAGGAATTTGTGCCCGATATGGCGATAGGCTCGCCACCTATCACATTGTGGGACGGAACATACAAGGCGAAATGTGGGTGCCCTGGCACCTCTGCCTAGGGATGTTGCGGATGTCGATTTTTTCACATCCGCGGATGCGGATGCGGATGCGGATTTTCAAAGGCTCACATCCGCGGATGCGGATGCGGATGCGGATGTTTAACATCTTATATAAATATAGTATATGAATGAATATTGAAATTAAACTATTATTTACGGATTTTATCGCTTACTAATATTTATCGATTTATCTATGTAATTTTTTTATATTTTTTAACTTCCCGATATTTCGATTACTTTAAAGGATTCATGATCACAGGGCGGAATTTAATTACCCGAAATTTACAATTATTAAATTAAAAAGTTAATATAAAACGTTAATCTGTTTTTGCATTTCAGTCTACGCAGAAGAAGCTAACTGTGTCTTATGTCAGGCAGTTGGTCTTTTGGGTTCCGATATAATTAAGTGTAGAATTCGATCCCATGCTTGTGTTCTCTATTGATAATTAAATGCATTACCTTCGTTTTGAGTAGCGCCAAGAGCTCGCAAAAGAACACCGTTTCATTTATTAAGTATAACGCCGGTCCGCTTTTTCTGATAACAAGGCGTTTAGGAAGAGGTTGGTAAATTAAACCCACGCTGCAAATAATTGTTCACTAGGATTACTACTTAGTGGATAAAAATCTTTGTGCTATCGGCAATAATATCTTTAATTCCTCTCGATAAACACCACATAAGAGGATTATCATCCACATAGACTCTTTTTTTATTGGGGTAAGAAAGAAATATTTTTGGAGTACAGCTTCAGTGCCACCATTTTCTGGTATTTCTCGACTCTCATTTTCACTAGAAGAATCTATTATAATCATAGTAAAAACAAACGCGTTGGATCATGTCACTATTTATTTCGCTCCCATTGGTCAATGTCACGTCCGAATAGCGTTGCCAGGTTTAGTTTTTGAAAATTCGGGACAGGAAATTCAAATAAGCGGGATTTTGAGTTCTTTAGCGGGACGCCTATTAAATAAGAGACAATTATATATTTTTTGCTTTCACAAAGTATTACTCTCCCTCTTTCTATCAGCATATACTTATTACATAGAAAAACGTCGCGTCTTTGGAGGCTCTCAAAGACAATAGCCGTTTTTGGTTATTAGTATAATAATGAAAGCGCAGCTCAATCAGACCAAGTACTATATCTCTCGAGGCTTCAATTCATAAGGCGTCATGGTTTCTTAGCATGCATACATACATAAACTCACGCCTTTATTCCAGAAGGGATAGGCAGAGGTTTCTTACCTTACACCTAATATTTCAAAAATTTACACAAAACGATTTGAATTTTTCCTCTAGCGTTTACTATGGGTGTACATCAAGTTATTCCTTAAATTCTCAGACTAAAACTATTCGATTTACTAGAGCGATCTTTATCGCCAAGATGAAAATTTATATCTTCCGACACGTCTTTGCACATGAATTTTGACAAATTATGCTCGCTATAATGCTCGAAGAGAATTATGTGAAGTTAAGATGCGTTTTTCTTTTGAATTACATCTACATATACATGTCGTAAAAAAAATCGCCAGTAATGCTCTCTAAGCCGTATGAAACTTGAAATTGTTACTAAGGAATTTTCATTGGAGCTAGCTAATATTCACTAAGACATAAGTTCACTAACAGTATTTACTTGCACATGTTTTACCATCTAAAATAAGAAAGGAATTCGTGAACAAACCGCAATAACTTATTCAAAGCCCTATATTTTTTTGGAATCAGCCTATCGAAACTACTTTAGAATCGAAATAGATACTAAGTAGGTAAATAATTGTAGGAAAACGCGAAATACAGTACGGATTATAAATAAAAGTGTGTAAGATTTCGTTTTTTATTCATTCTGAGAACGGTGGTTAAAAAGCGGGACATTTGGCGTCCCGCCGAAGGTTCAATCGGGACATGTTACCAAACCCCTGAAAAGCGGGACGTCCCGCGTAAAGCGGGACACCTGGCAACACTACTTCCGAACGGCACGCGCCATTAGCCGGCACCGCCAAATTTCTGTCTTGTCTCATTTTGTATTACATCCGCATCCGCATAAAACATCCGCATCGATTGTTGCGGATGCGGATGCGGATGCAGATGTCCAAATTTATGCGGAAGTTCCGCATTTGCGGATGCGGATGCGAATATTCGCAACATCCCTGCCTCTGCCTACCCCTTCTGGGAACAAGGCGTGAGTTTATGTATGTATGTGTATGTGTGCAAAACTTTAGTCCTATTATAAGTTTTTGTATGTTTTTTATTTCTGTCATTTGTGTGTTACGAGTAAAGATAAATTAAGAAATAAAAAGAATTGGGTGTGAAACCTGTGTTTTATATTAAATTATTTCCTAGAATGAGAGTTTGAAGATTTAAAACTTTTTTTATGTTTGTTGTCGCCACTTAAATTTTCAACGGCCTCAAAGTCTATGGTTCAATTTTAAAAGTATTATTCAGCTTTATTATAATTAATCTCCAGTTTATCTCTCCGTTTCTACAATTTATTTGCAACAGGATTTTTGTTTCATCCATATACCAACCATCGTCCACTACGACAAGTAATGACCCATGTAATTTTATTCCTGAGAATAGAGTGGAGACCTAGTTTCGATAATGCCATCATAACATAAATATTTTGTTAAGTAGATACTCAATTCAAAAGGACTGCACTGACCATCAAGCGCAGTATGGCCACCAGAAATATAAAATAAAGAATAAAGAAAAGATCGTTGATAATAAGTGACCACACACGACCCACAATACTTGAAACATAACGTTTGTCCCACAACAAACAGACCATGGAGAAGGCTCAGACGCCGCTGTCACATAACCCTTTGTCTTCAACATAATCCATTTACTGGTCGTGTAACAATCAAGTGTTATTAATTGCCTTTTGTTAAATGCTAACACATTTTGGAAAACATGAGCGAATTAGCTTTTAATTACACAACGGATGTGCTGTATGTGCATAGCGATTTTGGCGTACAGAAGGGTTAGTCGGAAAATTGCATAATATTTTAATTAAGTTTTTCTTTCCAAAAGGTATAGTGTTATAATCTTTGTATCCTGTCTTTTTTATAGGAATAGTAAGAAAACGAGCATACTTCTCACAATAATAAGTAGCTTTGGCCCAGAGTTCTAATAGGACTTGGAAAAATTGAAGTGATTAAGAAGGAGCAGTTTTATATGTAATAAGCAGTGGATAGTAATTCTCTTTCTCTCTCTCTCTCTCTCTCTCTCTCTCTCTCTCTTTAGCCAAAGGAAATCAAGTGCTCAACATAGGCCTCCCCTAAGTATTGTAGTAGATAGTTGGTGCAATAAAATTCAATTTAGTAGACAATAGTCAGTATAGTTATGACGGACTGATCTAAACTTGATATACTCAGCATAGTCCCTAAACATGACACTGAAACGTGTGACGGATGGTTTTCAAATAAATAATAAAATAAAATTTCACTGACCAAACAACGAAACGAAACGGCAAAGCAATATCCTATCCTTCTGTCTTCCACAGATGCTGTGAAACAATATTGGTTTTCAACAAAGACTTGAACGAATAAGGCCGAGTGTATGCATCTAATTTACTAGCGACATGTTGTGCATTAATGTTTTTGTATAAACGGTAATACGAACAAATTCGAGACCTCATGCTAACAGGATGTGGGTATATCGATAGATATTATCTGATCTCGGCTAATTAAAAGAGCTCGTGCTTTGTTTTAATAAGATTTGACTTATATAACGTCTGTAGTGGCCTGTTGGTAATTAAATTGATGTTTATAGTCGATATGGTGGTTGCGGGTTAGAATTCCAGATTCCACCTAGAAGTTTTCAAATAAATTTGTACGTTATTAGTTGCTTATCACGTACCTAAACGGCTAAAAGAAACATCTTGAGGAAACTGTATATGTATATACGTCTGCTTTTGGGCACGGGCCTCTTCTACAATCGAGAGTAAGATTATATATTCATATATTCCATATACATATATTCCACCACGCTGGTTGCAGGCCTATTGCGGATATTACCTCAGTATTGTCAATTTTACTGTCAATAATATAAGGTCAATAGTGGGTAAAAATTCGCTGATTTACGAGTATTACACTTTGTTTCTAAATAATGTTATTAGACACCACAAATAAAAAGTTTAAATTGGTAGAGCCACGCTTTTGACAGTCATGACTCAGCATTAATGGAGGCTCGTCCAGGGCGGTACCACTGCTTCACAAGACATCAACGTGAAGCGACAGCTTTGCTATTGCGTTTCGTTCGGGAGGGAGATTATCGGATTCCCAATAGATCTTTCACCTTCCCATTCTTTTCCTTCCTGCTCCCCTCCCAATTTGATTGGCCAGCAACATATCCATGATCAAAACATTGTGAATGTTCGTGAGCGGCAGTGATCATTTCATCCAGGTGACCGGTTTGCTCGTTTACCAGTCCTATGCAATAAAAAAAAACAACCAATTGAAATATCTAAATCAACATCTTATGTAAAAGCGACTGCGCACTGAGAAGCCGCATTTTCTCTATTGTTTCGCAATAAAACCGTACGATCCTTAATTGCTGTGATAATCATTACGAGAGGCATTGAAGCCGTCAACAAACCACCCGCGACGCATCCTTGCGTACACTTGGCCGATAAAATGATGTTGAAACATTAGTTGTTCATCAGCTATGATTTAATTATTCAGGTTTTTTTTCAATGTTTTAAATGGAGTCGGATAAGATATATCTAAGTGAGAATTTGACTAATGAAATATTTACTAGCTTTTTCTTTTTCTCATCCAAACAGTTTTAAAACTTTTGTTACATCATTGAAAAATTCTTCCTAATTATTTCAAGTTATTAAAAGTAGTTTGTGATATACTTATAATATTATATAGATTTGTGTTATTTTAATAATTAAATAAATAAATATTTGAAAGTATGTGCCCAGCAAAGGGGTAGGTTTATTCGTAATAATATATGTGTGTTTGTGGTTTTAAATCATATTAGGTGATGAAGTAGTGGCAATTGTAAAAAAATTTACATGAAAGTTTTTTTCTTCTTCTTGTTTTCGCGCCAAACAGCAGTGTATATACCCTGATGTGTTTCGGTTTGAAGGTCATTGTAGCTACAGTGACTACAGGAAATATAGAGACTTAACATCTTATGTTTCAGGATGGAGAGCGAAGTGGAATACCAAGAACTACTATTGTCCATGGGCGGTCGTCTCGCTTACCATCAGGCGAACAGCAATTAATTACAATAAAATAAAAAAACATAACTGTATTTTAATTCCGAATTAAATACGTATCCTTATTTCGCCGAAGTGCACCATCTTAGCGGCCACAAGATCGCAATACAGATAGCACATCACAAATGCATCGTAACAATATAAAAAACGATGCTTTTAGTGTATCTCGTGCTAATTGCCGACGCACTGATCGCTCAGAAATTCCGATAGCGTTTACTGTTTTAACGAATAGCTTTTCATTACTTTCAACTTTTTCTATATTTATGGATATGATATGGATAATATTATATCGAATGCACAAGATGCAATGGTTGGGCGAAGTGGTATTGTTTTTTTTATTCATCAGCCCAGAGTCAGGAATTTGTGCCCGATACGGCGATAGGCTCGCCACCTTTCACATCGTGGGACGGAACATACAAGGCGAAATTTGGGTGACCTGGCACCTCTGCCTACCCCTTCTGAGGAAAAGGCGTGAGTTTATGTATAAATATATGAGAACGCACAAGATAACAGTGACGAAGTATTCAACATGATATTATTCTTGTTTAAACATTTTTCTTTTCTCGAATTGCTAAGGAAACTATAAGGCAAGATCAAATTCCTTCAGATTTTATAGTGGATTTCTTGCGGCTCAATATAACGTAAATAGAAATAAATAAAAAAATATATTTAGTTAATTATTGGCCGACTCCGTGGCTCAGTTGGTTCTGAGAAGTTGGTTAGATGCCGGCTGTGAAATGAGTGATCCAGAGAAATTTGTTCGGGGTCTATTTGTTGTGAGACAGAAAAGTCTCTTGTTGTTTCTGATATCCACGACACAGGACTCGATCTTAGTTTGGAGTCAGTTTTATTAATTAAAAAATAAAGCGTTTCTCACAGAATATTTACAGTACTGCGTTATCAGAATAATTACATTTCACAGTGCAGGAAAAATTGTAAACAAGTTTCTTCTGATAAGTGGAAACTTACAATACAATTTCCCTGTAAATTAATTGCCTATTCATCATCATTAGTAGAGGAAAATGAAGACAATTTTGAATTAACTTGCCATTATAATTTATCTACAATTATCACTATTGTATTATTACTTGGACAGAAACACTCGCTACTGTAGGTATCAAAAGGTTTTTGACCCTTCATCGTCTTTCCTTCTTTAATACTCCTATAAACTAGAGTGCCCATTCGTAGCATCGGCAAAAAATATCATTGATTCCCATATTGATATCTACTGCTTAAAATGCTTATGCATTTTTTTATTTGGCATTCTCCTTTACATTTATTGTGGGTGGTGGACATTGGACAGCCATTACTGTACACAGTATCAGCTTATATACGTCCCACTGTAGGGCACGGGCCTCCTCCACAATCCGGAATACGATTGAGAGTGGTTAGGCCATATAGACTACCACGCTGGCCTAGTGAGGGTTGGTGGACCTCACATACCCAAGATATTCATACAAATCGTTATAATATGCAGTTTTCCTCGCGTTGTTTTTCTTCATCGTTCTAGTGCTTCGTGACTTAGCATATTCAGACTACCAATACACACATGAAACTCAGATGTGTGGCCTGGGATTCAAACCTGCGACTACCGTGAACATGTTAACCGCGTCTGGTCCGCTTTTTGTCCGTGCTCATTATTGACCCCCAATCACCGACTTTCTCAAATAATACAAATATCGGTGTTTACAAATCCCACAACATTTCAATCACTCACTTGCTAAATTACCGTTCGTTGAATAAATAATCCATTTATAATCATACAGAACCATAACTGATTTTTTCCGCACAGCTGATCTATACCATGCGGAAGGCATAAGGCCAAGTTAACTACCATATAGGGCCAACTGGACATGTACTCGCCGTTTAGACTGGTTTGGCAAGACATGTTCTATTGCAATTGGAAATGACAAGTATTATACACGTGGATCGCTTCCCCGCGTAATCTGAAGTGCAATGAAGGAAAATAAATAAACACTCTTATGTACAAAGTTTAATAGACGGAGTAGTTGATAAATATACAGACTTTGTTTTTGGATCATACGAATCTTTGTAATTATATCTGTGAAGACTGATGAAATTAATGAATTCTTAGGTTTCCGCGAATGCAACTCATTTAAATTTAGCTATTGTTGACAAGATTTTTTCGGATTCTATCGCGGATTTGGTTTATTTTTTAATTTTCCGACGTTTCGATTACTTTGCTGCGTTCTGGGATAAAATCCGCAAAAAACCTTGTAATAAAGTTAATTAGAAGAAGAAAAAATTGGTATTAATAAATTAATTACTTTTAGGTCATTTTCAGTTAGGATAATAATACTGTTTCTATACATAAATGACTCGAGATAAAAGAGTTATTCCAAATATTATATAATTTTTTTTTTTAAATGTCTTTTGTAGCTTCTAATAACCACAACACAAGACTCGATTTTAGTGTATGTGTATATTTATGATTCTCTATGTGACTGTTGGGTAAATTTATTTATTTCCTAAGTAGTCAATATGAAATAAAAAACTGACTTTAAATATTCTGAAAGAGCTCAAAAATATTTATAAAAAATTATGATTTTTAAATCAACATTACTTTGTTAGAAATATATTGAATATTACATCTGGTACTGTTTTAATCCTTGATATATTCCCAACGTCCTTTAAAATTCTGAGTATATCGCACCAAATCCACTTGCCAACTTATCACACTGCCAACCCATCACAGGTGCTTCATAAAACAATCCATCTAATTTCCGGATGAGTAATTGAAATCGCGCTTCAATATGACTGCGATTGAAAAATCACGAAATTTAAAAAGCAGTCTTGGTAATCTTCGGCGGTGGAATTCCCCGTATATAATGGGAGCGGTCTCGTTTCTTGTCGAATTAGTGTCGCCGTCTACGCCAGCGGTAGCGACAGACATTTCATACGATACGTTTCGAAAAATTCGCCTTGGAATGTAACGGTATTATTGTATTTAATAAATACGATCGCTCAACACTGGACTGTGGGTTATGGATTAGATTATGAGATGGGAATATAGATGTGGAAAAAAAATGGCAGAAGGTTGTTTTTGAGAAGAATAGAAAGAAAGAAAGAAGGGTAAAAATAATGAAATACATTGTTATAAAAACGTTGGATATTTTTGAGAACTACAGGTCTATATGTAGGTAGAAGAATAATGATAGACAGAAGAATAATGTAAAACGTTATCAAGGGCTGTTGATCTTTGATGGTCATCATGGTTTAGGGCAGAAGATATCGAGGTCGTAAGTGTTTCAAAGAAGATCCAAAAATTTAAATTAGTTGGAGATTAATTAAATGTGAACTATCTTTCAATTTTACAATAATTATCATATATTACATATAAATAGGCTAATAATCCCAAAATACTAGACAGAAACGATAAAACGCAGATAACAGCAAACAGCTAGAACAGAAAATTTGCTAACAAGTTGAAATCTGCCGAGTACGTGGCTCAAGACGAGTTTCGTTGCCCGTTGGACTAGCCTTGGGGCTTTCAACTGTCTCGCAACGAACACTCTGGAAACTTCTAGTAAGAATTAAACTAGCTACTGTCTTGTGTGTGTCTGATAAAATTCTTTATAAAAATGGCTCGGATTTGGAGGGTGGTAATTATCTCGCTTGGAGTTTGAAATTAGTTTATATTTTATTTATTGATGACTTTGCTATCGGGTTCGCTTTAATCGAATATCATTTAAGATCATAGGAATATAAGCTGTTCAATGCTTGTATTATTACCTAATATTAATCATTTACGTAAATCATGAAGAAAACATCGTTAGAAAACCTGTATAATTAAGAGTTACTCACAAAATTTTAAAGTCATCCAATCATTACCAATCTGTACTACTCCAAGGTGTTGGACTAAGTCCTAACACTGCCCAGCCCTCGTGGTAAAACGATCACGATCTGATCCAACAACCAGCAATCGATAATCGATATCAATCGAATAATCGATCAAACACGACACCAAAAGTGGCGCGATTATATAAACGCGTGATATCGCCAATTAGCGCACAAGTGAGTGTTATCGAAAAACCTAAACGTGTCGTGATAGTGCGGGTGACAAATAATGATATGAAATAACGTTTTACACTGGCTTATCGATTGAGCAGGCGTCTCGCTGTCTGCTGTCACGTATGCAGCCCGTAAAGGCGGCTGTTCACTGGTCGATTTTTTTTTTCAGTATATTGGAACAAAGTATGGAAATAGTGGGAGGTCCGTGGTAAACGGTGAACTTAGTGTAGCTGAAATGATTTTCTTTTGGTAATTTATAAAAATGTTCTTAGGAAATCTTCTGTTTTGTTAGTACGTACGAAAAATACCTTAATAAAATAATCTTTCAGCATTTTCTTCTTTCTTTAGACTGATGAAACATTTTAGAGCTACTAATATTCTGATCACTTCATAAAATATCGCATTAAAAGGTTCAGGCTACCTTAATTAAACTATTGCTTAGAGGTTTAAAAAGCAAATCTTATTCTATGAAAGTACTCAGTACCGTGACAAAACAAGGTCATGCGAAAAATATGATTTGCTTCTTTACCGGAATTTCCGAACCGAGTGGTAGAGAAACATAGTGACTGAATCTAAATGATGATACCTTTTACACATTCAATAAATTATTTTCCTTTTCATTTTCATTTTCTGGACGACAAACAAGACGTATGTAAGTACGTATGTATATACTATGCACCCATTAGTATCGTTTGTTAGTTTTTAGTTTCATTGGTGGTAGAGCCACGGCGAGGTCAGTCGTGACTCAGCATGAATGGGCCGGCTCGTCCGGGCTGGTACCACTACCTCATAGGAGATCGACGTAAAACGACTAATTTACTGTCGCGTTTCTTTTAGAGATTTCCTGATGCCCAATACCCCTTTTCTTTACCCATCCTTTTTCAATCCAAATCAAAAAATTCTGATTTGTTATTCCGCCAACACATCCATGATTCAAACGTTATTAATTATCTCGGGCGGCAGTGATAACTTACGATCAGGTGACCTGTTTGTTCGTTTAACGGACTAACATATGCAATAAAAAACCGAATACAGTATTTAAAAAAACAAAATTGTCAAATTCAAAATCCCGTGAACAGCCGCCCTTACCCACCGTTCCGAGCAACTAACCGACTAAATAATATCGCATCACGGATGGAATTAGCACGACATAATAAACTAGGAAAATGGTTTCGATCGAAAAATATTATGCAATTATAAATTATTAATTGTAGTGCGCAGTTTTAATCGTGCGACCGTTTCTCGGTTTTGATTGTTGTGCTTAGATAGCTATGATGTGTAGTGTAATGGAAAGATAGTACACTCAACTGTCATACATAGTCCTGGCTCAAATTAAAATGAATGAAGTATTGTGTCGTGGGTATCAGAAGCTATAAGAAACTTTTCGGTCTCATTAACATTTGTCTCGGTGCAGGGGTCGAACCCACGGCATATCACAGCTGGCATCTCATCAAATGCAGTAGGCTGTCACAGATATATTATGAATATCAAGATATATGTATGAATGCGCGGACACTACAGCAGTGAAAAAAACTATAGTGAGGAAATCAGCGTATACAAAATAGTTTTTCAGCCAGAGTAACTACTGGACATATTGAGACTTACATCTGATGTCTCAGGATGTTGAGCTCAGTGAAATGCCAAGTATTGCTTTGTTATTCGTGTTGTTTGGTTTTGCTACTGTCCATGAGCGGTTGTATCGCTTACCATCAAGCGAATGGCATGCTCGTCTCGCCATACATAGCAATAAAAAAAATATACTATACCTAAGACCTCGGCTTTTCGATTCATAGCCGTTTGTTCATCCATTTGATAACTAAGAATATAAATAGGACATATAAATAAAATAAATTGGAAGTACTCGTTAATCTCTGATTATCTTTTCAGAGTCACTCCAATGACAAAGAATGTAGTTCGCAATGCCCTCTACATTTTTTATTTAAAAATCTTTTTCCTAAAACCAATAGTTTCCAAGAAAAAAGCATTTCAATTATTTTAATTCATTTTTGAATTTCTCAAAATCAGCAAACAGCGCGACCTTTTTAATTTTTCTGTGACCTCTTGACATGTCCCCCTAACGATGCATTATGTTAAATAAGGGTAGGTCTTTATTCGGAGGGCAATTAATTATTCCTTACATATTGACTGAACTATATTGGATACTTGGATATATTTAGTAATATAGTCTATTTCTAATTAGTAATATCGATAGTCGTTACACAATCCAAGAACTGACATGACTTCATCGCTACAACTTATCAATGCTTAACCTCTTACTGATAGCTGCCCTGGAACAAAAGGTCGCGGGTTCGAATCGCCCAAGTGTTATTTATTCAGGTGTGGTGTTACAGTACTTCATTGTAGTCGTAAAATACTAAATTTTAAATTCAGTTGAATTCTGTTTATAATTCCGTCATACTTTATCATTTTTACTCTCGTTTGAACTTTGAAGTGTTGAATATAAGTATTTAAATTTATGTTGCATCAAGTGCGTGGTGGCCTGTTAGTAAAGACCAGGGATCCAGGGACGGCTGCCAAATATTTACGGTGGTCGCAGGTTCAAATCCCAGGGCACACCTCTGTCTTTTCGGGAGTCATGTGGGTCAAACACCACGCATTATAACGGTGAAGGAAAATAGTGAGAAAATCTGCATACCATAGCGATACGGAAGAATTACAATGTAAAAGTCCGCCAAACCGAACTAGGCCAGTGTGGTGGACGATATGGCCTAATCACTCTCAACTATTCTCTCGATTGCAGTGAAATCCCATGCCCTGCAGTGAGACGTACATGGGTTGATACAATAAAAAATACTTTTTTTATTAAATAAGTCAAGCAAACGAGGAAGCAGTTTACCACATGGTAAATAATTAACATCGTCCATGATTATCTACAACGCTTCGATCAAAGATTAGTTAACAGCCTCTCAAGATAGCAGAGGAGAGATAAAGTAAAATAAAGGCAAAGAATGCTGCTGTTATGCTACAAAAGCCTCTGCAGGACAAAGACTTGCTCTATATATGCACTTGCTTTGTTTATGTATAATTTAATTGTGGAAACTTCACTCGATCATGTACTACTAATTGTGTTGTGCTTATACGTTTTTTTTCTGTATGTTTCCAAATATATGTAAAATAAATAAATAAAAATATTTAAGGGTGTGATCACCACCACTTAAAGATATTAATAGTAGTTTGATCAACTCCATAATATTATTTTTGATATTCTTGTTGAGATATTATATCAAGCATACTGAGGTCTTTGTTATGTTTGGCCTAGTTGTAACAAAAAAGTTCTAGCCCTGGGCTTGTACTTGTAAAATCCGGCTTGCTAGTCCGACTTCCTCTTAATTTTGTTACTGTTAATTTTTTACATACATCAGTATATTTGTAAAATAAAATGTTCCTACAAGCCTTTCGATAATATTTGCGTGGTTAAAAATAAGCAGGTCGTTGCACATGCGTTGCATCAAAATGCACAAGACAATAAACTTTGACAAGTAATTAATCTTGCGCCGAGCCAATATTTACATCGTGACGTGGTGTTTCCCCGAACATGAAAAATACTGAAAATATTATTAAATTTAAGAGCTATAATGTAGTCTGATGGAAGAAATATATTCAAAATTAACATCTTAAATGATGGTGAAAATCCGTCACAATAAAACATAAAGAAAGAAAGAAAGAAAATTGATTTATTTGTCACAGACACTGTGTCTCAATAAAAGTACGTAACATACGAGTGACATTTGAAATCAACTACCTACTATAACTAAAAATGTGCAGTAATCACAACTAAACATTTAAATAAAGCAAAATCCAAACCAAAATAAAAATAGAGCAAGAAACAAAAAAGAATAGTATGAACACAAACAAATATCGTAAAATTATATGTAAAAACATACGATTATGTCACGCCTTGAGTTCATACCTTTACCGTTTTAGTGCGTGGTGATTGGTTATCAATACATACGTGACTCCGAAAAGTTAGAAGTGGGCCCTGGGATTTGAATCTGCGACCACTGTTAGCATGTTGGCAGTCAGTCAGGTCCGTTACCAGGCCACCGCGCAATTCTAATATTATTTTTTCTCCCTACATATTTGCTCACCAACGTTTGAAGTATTGTACATGGTCACAGGCTATATTATTTTCCCATTTTGTTATCCGTTTGCTTGTTTATTAGACTTTTAAAATTACTCGATTATCAGTGATAAAAATTTTGTCACTTATTAAACTGTGACACGTGTCTTCAAACGATATGGTCAGGGGTGCATTTAGAAAGATATAGTGGTGGTGTGGGTCATATTCACGATTCATTACATATAAGGATCACACGTGTATTACCTGATTTAGAAATAAATAGAATGCCTCTGTGGATCAGTAATACTAAAGTATGATTGCAAAGCTGAGATCTCAAGTTCGAATCCCGTGTTGAGCAAAGTGATATTGGATTTTTTTATTGATTATCAGCACGGAGTCTATCACATGGTGTAACGGAATACATAAGGCGAAACTAGGGAGTCCTGGCACCTCTGCCTACCCTTTCTGGGAAAGAGGCGTAATTTTATATACATATGTATGTCAAAATAAATACATTAGGGGAATAGTTAAATAACAACGGCAAATTGCATAAAGGCTTTTAAGGCAAAATGTAGCAATCATTATGTCAAACTCAATGTTAAAGAATAGCTCGTTTTTATGATGTACAAATAAAAAAACTTCAGTACTAAATTTTTTGCATAATATTACATCCTAGATTATCCTATAGTTTTTTATTATGACAAGTAGATTATAAATTTGACTGCCCTGTGACCAGTTCGTGGTCCAACTGTGGGTCACGTCCCCCTCAACTCTTCTAAATCCGTCCCAAAGTCACTGAACCTAAGAGCCTTTAAGAATTTTTATTTAATCGCCGATAAAACTATAAAAAGATGGGCCCATTGTCCTGCTGTGTTATTGAACCGATGAGAGATAAGGCATCGTGCCTTATGTCACAGCGACTTTGTTGAGTTAAGCCTGAGGTGATGAGACTCAACTTAGTCCTGTGTGGTTTGAGTCATTGGTTAGTAATTTTAGCATATGGGCAGGATATATTATTATGCGTTTGAGCAGTTGTTCCGTGAAATCTGGCTTTGTATTTGGAAGATGTGAACACGATTCCTTAATTTTTATGAATAGTACCTCATGAAATGTTTCTCATGAAGGAGTGATGTATAATACTGACCTATAGTTTGCCGAGTTTATTACTCAAGATAATTGCAATCATCATATAACGCTGAGCATAAATAGTAGTTTCGACCAATTCATACCCGTATGACATTTAAGAAACAGAAATTTTTCCACAAAAAATATACAACCAATTTTTTAAATAAAACCAACAGTATCATACATATTCCTAGTTCCACATTAAGATCAATTTCTCTTGTGTCGTGGGTATCAGAAAATACGAGAGACTTTTCGGTCTCACAAACACCGAGACTCGACACAAACTGTTGTCCTCATAATCATTTGTCTCGGTGCTGGAATCGAACCTCTCATTTCACAGATGGCATCTAACCATCTGCGTCACGTAGGCTGTGAAGTTTCCTTGTTATATGTAAGAATCTTTAACATGCATATTTAAAAACTAGCGGCCCGGCCCGGCTTCGCCTGGGTGCAAATACAGATTCCAGTCCATATTTTATTTAAAATCAATATGACAGCCGTTGTCTAAACTGCTTATCCAATTTCAATCCCATCCTGTACCTATTCTTATGTCCCATTTTATCCACCTTATATTCTATTCTATCCCATCTCTCCAGATTCAAATCATTATTTTGCTATGGAAATATTATAACACTGTTACTACTCCGACGACATTCATTGAAATCAATTAAAAGATACCACAGATGACCCGACCACGCTTCGCTATGGCTTAGTTATTATATGATGAATTTTATATTGATTTATTTAGCATAGCAAAAAAGCCCGACCCACCTTTGCCTGGATGCAGATATTTTTTTATTTTACTCCACACCAAATACATGTTATTTTTCGTATAAGCTCTTGTATACCTAAACATGAATTAGCTATCCTACTGTCCTGCTCAATTCCGTCCCATCCCGTTTGTTCAGTCACTTCCCGATACGTCCCGTCCTTTCTCTTCATTGACCATCCCGTCTTATACCGTGCATTTACATTTCGTCCTATCAAATGTGTCAGCTATCCCAGTCCTCTCTCTACTCCTACCTCCCACTCTGTTATATCCCGTTTCTCCATATCCAAATAGTGTGCCTTATAAATTTTTGACATTAAACACTTTAGCGATTTTGATTATCCATGCAATATTCCAGTCTATGTTACTCGTGGATAATGTAGCTTTCGAATGGTGAAAGAATTTTTAAAATCGGTCCAGTAGTTTTTGAGCCTATTCATTACAATTAAACAAACAAACAAACAAACAAACAAACAAAGTTTTCCTCTTTATAATATTAGTATAGATATATACAACTGTGGCCTGTATCACCATATAGTATAAAATAAAGTCGTTTTCCGCTATCTGTCCCTATGTATGCGTAGATCTTTAAAACTACTCGACAGGTTTTGATTCGGTTTTTTTAATAGATAGAGTGATTCAAGAGGAATATTTATATGTATAATACATACATATTATTGTAGATAAATCTAGTTGCAAGCGGGCGAAGCTGGGCCGAAAATATAACTATCAAACTAATTTCTGACTAAATATACTTCATAAACAAACCAGATCGTGAATTTCTGAGTATTCACAAACCAATGGAGGAAAGTAACATCCGATTGTTAATGCGTAATGATAGAACGAGTCAAACTGGTGTATTTAAGTAAACATGATCATAACAGAGACAAATTGTCGCGTTGCCTACTCGACCGGAAAAACTTGACTTCCCGCCTGAGAACGTAAACAATGGTACACTCGGATAGATCAGTATATGCTAACTAGTAAGATAAAGCATCTCTAGGAAAAGATTTTTCTGGAAATTAGAGAAGGCCTTATGTAAAACTAGAATTAGTGGATACATTCAAGCTATTGTCTAAAGTATAAATATCAAATAATATACGAAACATACAGACAGGAGCTACTGTTCAATATCCTTTAATGTTTTAAGATAGTATTTTGTATGTATTGAAAATATTATAAAATACACTTTTATATAGTATGTATGAGTAAAATAATTCTACCGACTCTATGAAAAATGACAAAAAATTAGAATTTCATGTCAATGCACTGTGCATTGACATGAAATTGTTTCTCATTCACATTTCGTTCTGCAAGGCGGTTTGGCGAAACATCATTTTTTTCTGATACATGCCATTTTTGTTACTTTTTCTGTCTAGTCTTAAAGCTAAAGTGATGATTACACACCTAAATTGCTCTATTTCTACGATCCTTCACGAATAATGATGACTTAAAAAGGGTAGCTTGCTCGTTTAGCAATCCTATAAAAATACTCTACTGTATTGTATCAGCCCGTATAAATCTCATTGGAAGGCACGAGCCGCCTCGACAACTAAGAGTACGATTCAGAGGAGTTAAGCCATAATATAGTCCGCCATCTTGGACTAGTGCGGGTTGGTGGACTATAAAATATGGTCGATAGCAGCAAACACGATTTATATTTACTGTCATTAGCAACAAGCTTTTATTGTTTTATTTCAAAATTTCGCATATACTGCGCGTTATGTGACATTATCCACAGATTGTCGTAAAAAATCATTAACAAACAATCGACGGGGATTTTTGCTTCCACCATTTAGTATTAGAAACAATTATATATGTAATGGAGGACGAGCAAAAACGAGAGCCTCTGGAAAAATACTCTAGAAAATAATAATATTTGTACGAGTGGAAATGGCAATTGTCTTTATTATTACACAATTTTCAACTTGTTGGAAATGTGATATGACAATAATTGAAGTTAGATGTTATATTCTACATTATTCGTTTATATATTTAATTTTTTTGTTCATGTGAGAATACTCGTATTTGTTCGCATAGCAATTTTAATGAAAAGAAAATCTGAAACTAAAGGGAGATTTTAACAATAGCAATATTTTAAGAGCTTAGTGGCGCAGTCTAAAATTAATTATTCGCATGTAAAAGGTATGATATCCCTATGGATAATTTTTTGTAAGGCTTAAAAGAATTGGTCTCAAAATGGAAAATTTATCCACGGTACCAAAGTAGTATCATGGTAGGGCAACATTATTCAAAAGAGAAAAATGACATTAGTCGCCACATTGGCTCAGTTGAAGTATTCCCATACATACATATATTTATGTATTGGGTGGTAGTTTTAGTGACTTCAGACACAATGCAACTAAATTTTGTGCAAAAAAATTGTGACGAATTTTTTCGATCGAATTGGTAAACGAGCAAGCTACTCTTAAGTAACCATTATTATTATCCGGCTATAGCCGGGGATCGAAAAATTAAATAAAATATGTGTTTTTGAGATTGAAAAGTCTCATTTGAGCAGGTACGGACTAGAATATGTGGGCATAGCAGGTTCGACTCTTATCACATTAGAACATAAAAAGATCGGTGCAATATGAATTGCATTAGTATAAATCTATCTACCTCTTGATATATACGTGAACTTATTTAAGTATGTAAGAAATTAGGTATCAAAATTCTTTAACACTGCTTCTAACCCCTGTATTTTTTTAGTTTATTTTAGTCCAAATTTAAAGGTCACAACCTTGACATCAGTGCCTTCTAAATTCTAATTTACCGCTTAACAAAATCCTCATAATTTCCTTGGCAACCGAAGCGTTCCTTTGCGGAGCCTTATGGGGCGTATCTAGGATCTAATAGTTTTTGCCTAGCATTAGTATGCAGTACGAGATACGACGTGACCTCACCGCTTCCTTATGCGCGCAACACGGAGCCTTCCGCGTTTTGACAAGCGGTACAAATTGCGCTTTGCGCTGTTAGTGGATTTATGTAGATGGTTTAGTTTTGATATGTAAAAAAACAGGCAACGGTTAGATGGTTTTGATATAAAATTCAAGTACCTATATATCCTCTACGATATTTTGGTGTCAACGGTAAGATACGGTTTGGACGTAATATTCAAGTATAGAACGTCTACGATCTTTTAGTGTCTGAATGCGTTGTTTATGATCATCATCATCATCATCATCACAGCCACAGGAAATCCACTGCTGAACATAGGCTCCTTCCAAGGATCTCCACATCGACTTTTTTTTTCAAGCTGTTGTCCAAATGTTAGATAGTTTTTCGCTACACATTTTTTTTATATTGGACAATTTAAAACGAGTAGATTACGAGTATATTATATGTATGTTGTTTTTATTATGAAAACATATCTCAAACAATTAAATATATTATATTAAAAAATATATTTTATGAAACTATTTCTCAAATAATGCATTAAATATATATTATTTATGTTTTATTTTAGTTCCAAATTTCACTAAACTCCAACAGAATTTTCACATACGACAGAGTTTTCAGTCTAACAACATCTCGAGCCGAAACTGTTATTAAAAATTTCCATTGGGTTCGAATCCGAGGGCTATTTTTTCACGACCACCTCTTAATCAACTACCCCATAGGGGGGATAACTATGCGTCATGATTAACATGTGTATATTATGAAATCAGTAAGTTCTGGAATCATTCATGGAACTCCCAGACTCGAAGTAAATACCCGTGCATCACACAAATATTTATCTCGGTGAGGGGATCGAACCCGAGGCGTCACGTTTCACACAAAATATTTTTATTTACAATAAAAATGTTTTGGGCTCGATGTTATAGTTGTTTTTCACGGCAGCTCTTAAGAACTACGCTAAAGGTGCAAATAATTGTGCTTGATAATTTTGTTGTGTAAATTACGAAGAAATCAGTAGGTTTTAGGCAAAATCCTTCTTTTATATTTTGGAGGTATAATCCAACGCATACGCGTCCTTCAATACACGGGTTTTCTCTTATATCAAGATTTGGTTCCACGCACTTTTAAAATGTACAAATTCATACATTATTCACACACATAGTTTTGACCCCATAGTGAGAAACCATGTTAACAGAATCTTTGGTCTCATAAAACCTATACCTGAAACAAACCATTTGTGGACTAATAGACAATCTCCGTGTCGCAGTTGGTTCAAAGCCGGCTGTGAAATTAATACGCGGGTTCAATTCCCACACCGAGACAAAACAAATTGTGAACCACAAGTATTTATTCTGGATCTGGGTGTTTATGAGACCAAAAAGTCTGTCCTAGTTCCTGATACACAATACAAGACTCGATCTTAGTGTGGAGTCAGGACTATGCATGTGACTGTTTTTGCATTTATTTGTATTCATTAATAATATGTGGTTGTCTCAAAAAGATCGAAGCCGCGATTTTACGCTTCACAGTAGAATTGCAACTACGCCACGATGGCTAACAAACAAAAAAATAAACACCTGCACTGGATTTGAACCCGCGACCTCTCGTTTGGCAATTAAACTCAACTGAGCTATTCACATAAATCTTTCCTCTTCTACGTACTCCAATCCCACTGCCACGTGGGGTCAACGCACATATTTTCGATACATATGGCATCTAAATGTATAAATTTGGCAGCATTATAACAAATTCATAATGATAGTCTTAGTGCGAATTGAGTCACAGTGAAGAAATATTACGCAGTAAAAATTTAATTGGCTTCGGACCAACTAGTGAAACGAGCCGATAAAGATATTGAAAACTTGTGTTATTATTAAAATAAGAGAATTGAGAACCTCCTCCTTTTTTTGAAGTCGGTTAAAAATAAGTGTTAGTTGGAACCTCTAATTGTGGACTAGGTTCGATTCCTAAGTCGGACATTCTGCCATAGAGTTGTTTTTTTTTTCCTTCTAGAAATCTATCAAAATATGTAGGCGATAATAGTCAAGTTTCTACCTATACTCTTGGAGTTTAAGCGTGAGCGTACTGATATAGAATCTAGAGATATCTATACATTTAAAATAAATATCATCATCTATATTTTTAATTCCGGTCACCTATTGTTTCCATACTTCTTGTCAATCCAATCAGTTAAGATTGTCTAGAACAAATCACCAGTCAAAAAATCCCTTATTACATTTCATAAATCCTTAAATTAATGTAAATCAAACCACAAATAAAACATAAATCACACGCGTGATTTAGTCAGTCAGTCAGTCAAGGAAGTGTACATAGATTTCCAAATGGCAAACAGTACGTACAGTTAAGGTATACAACAGCGCGCGGGGCGATCGCACGAGCGGGTGCCATGACCTGTCTCAATGCTACGCGCGCGTGTGTGTGTGCGATTGTGTTGTGTGTGTGATTGTGTGTGATTTGTGTGTGTGCGATGCGCGAGCGCATGCGGCCCGCTTGTTTACATCAACACAGCTGTGAGTGTTACGTGATTGCAACACTTTGATACTTTGTGATTATTTATGTTTTGTTTGTGTTATTTTGGCAAAGTTTACTGTTGTAGCTGTGAGGATTAATCTTGGGAAAATATCATGTGTGGCCTAGTTTAGTTGTGTATGCGAGTTTGGTTGAATGGAATTTCGTCTCGCAAATAAAATAGATAAATAAATAGATGTTTGCAATCAGATTTACTTAATATATATCGTTAAAAGTATTTTCTATCAGTTTTCTTTATTAACAGCCCACGGGTTGAATTCATCACATTAATATAATACATCCCATCAAAAACATCCTGTAAAAATATTCCATGGCAACTTGACCAACTTGGCCATCGCACGAAAACATAATGTATCGTACAATTTATACATAATGCTGCTGGCCGATCTATTTATTTAAAACGTAAAGAATTTTTATGATATGATATTAACTTATGTAAAAACTTTATACAGAAGGTCCCTTAAGCAAGCACTAAATAAATTAATCGACTTGGTATTACATGGGTCTCACAACATTTTGCGGTAGAAAAACTGAGCTGCAAGACTTGGATTTTTTTTACAGGATGTTTTTGATGGGATCTCACGTCTTTTTGTAGAGTCCTACTATTTTCCTTTTCGGTACTTTTTACTTCTAGAATATCAATAACGATTTTTCTTAAAGCCTCTGTCTTATGGTTTTTTTCTTATTTTTGTAGGTAGTAATTTATCATAAATATAGCTGATTTGATTATTAGTGTTCTTTCTTTCATGGTAATTGATATTTTAGAGCTATTTAGTCTATTTATTTGCAAGTTTTTCTTCGTCATATTTTTCTAGAGGAATGTTGTACAGTTTCATGGGCTGAATACACACTTTTTCATTCATTAACTGCAAATGTAACTTTGTAATCCTATACATTTATATGGGATTACAAAGATTATTCACGCAGTTGGTGTATCTAGAAAACTAGACAGAAATTAGGAAATGTTAAAATTTTCTCTTAATTTAGACACTAAACACTAATTATATTCTAAATTTGAAGGTTCTATGTCTACTAGAAGAGCCTTAGACTTTTGACGATCGGTCAGTCAGTCAGTGAGTGACAAAATTAAGAAAGTTTGACTAGTTACAATTCTTAAACTAATGGTTCAAATTAAATGAAATTTTATATATACCGTTTTTACACAATGCCTGCTTAGTAACTGAAAATTCAGGCAAAGCAAGAATGCTTTAATCACAATGAAGTTATGGAGGGTTGAAAATGGTCTGAATTGCTTCGAGAAAAGGATGGTACGACTGTGCCGCTTTTTAGCTCGACTTGGAGGGGGCACTGCCGTGCCCCCAGATATGTTTTGTTCAGGTTTGAGTTCTACTGTATGTAAAAGTTTTGTTTTTAAGTTTTTGGTGAGCTTAAATGTAAGCCTAATTATCATAACAACTTAATTGTAACAATATTGATAAATACTGTGAGCTGTGTGGCAACAGAACAGAAACAGGTATAACATGACAACTGTGGTACAGTGTGACCATACTTTTATTCATCCAAGAACTAACATGAGGTTGGAAGATAAAAATATAATATGAAGATAAAAAAAGACTTAATTACATTGTCCATGATTAAGTATGTTTTACACGATAATAGGGACTCATTTTCTATATTTCACTTATTTCTATATAATATCAAAGGCGTTCGTTTTAAATTGCAATCAGATTTTTTTTTGTGGCAGAATGAAAGCAATTACACATGTTTTTCTTTTTTAAGAGTATTTTCCAGTAATATTATACCGGGAGAGGTGCCGTTGTGTATTTGTGCGGTAGATACTAGGTTTTTTATTACAGTAAATATAGAAGGAGCTTGTAGAAGATTATTTTTATTGCAATGAATAGCGAGACGATCATGCCGTTTGCCTAATAGTAAGCGTTAGAAATGCTCATGAATAGTAGTAAAACAAAAAATAACGCAAAGCAATGCTTGGCTTCCGACTGCGCTCGCCATCCTGACACATAAGATGTTAAGTGTTAATATGTCCAGACTTGGGCTACAATATTATCCTTAAATGCGAAATACAACAGTGTAACGTAAAGCCAATTATAAAGATCCAATATTAATCCTAGTGCATCCCACAGCTAAGTATACGCATCTTCTTTCTCCTACTTTTCACGTCGTCACCCTATTGGTTGTCGTCCTATTAGTGATCAAGATTGGTAAATTTACCTTATAGATCGATACGACGCGACGCAACATATGAAAAAAAATCTATAAAAATAAGCCAAGTATCAAAACACCTCGGTCGCTGTACGCATGGCGTACGCGCACGAGTGTGCGTATGTTTACAGATAATAAAATATTCGCGTGTATTCAACTCGTGCGAACTATATTTGCTTGGTAGTGTCTTTGGCCGAACGGCGGCCCTGCGCGGCTTTTAGGAAACCTCAGGGTTAAATGAATATGCGAGTTATTAGCTGGATTATTTGTATGCAGCAGATTATATGTAGGATATTTGAATAAAGGCATTGGTACATTATAGTAGAAAATTTGTCATAGACACATTCAATTGATTCGGGTTTGGGGATTCATCTGTGCATATTTGGTATCATCTTGGAATGTATACTTGTGTCAAATATTGTATCGAGATAGAATTTACCATAAGAAGCTATGCAGTAACTGTATCGTGCTAATTAAAAATGAAATAATGAGAAACTATTACAAGCACCGTGTTCATAACACATTTATTTTGGTTCTGTGTTAGCTGAAAAATAAAGCGCTATTTCTGGCAACTAAATATTATAAACGTTTTTTTCTGACATTAGTATATATTTTTACGTTTTGCTAGTTTATACATCACATGGTTGTCTGATAGATATTAATTTAAGCAATAAGGCCTCCACGAATGCAATTTTTTTTTCAATTAATGCTGTTTACTACTATGTATGTGAGTATTAAAATAAATATTATTTCAACTGTCAATATAAATGATTGTCGAAACTAGCATGCCATTCGCTTGATGATAAGCGATACAACTGGACAGGGACAGTAGCAAAACCAAACAACACCTTGATTTACAAAGCAATGCTTCATCTTTCACTGCATTTGCACAATCCTCTACATGTGATATGACGTCTCAATATATCTAGAAGTTACTCTGAGTACAATTACTTTCAATCCGAAACACAGCGGTGCTTTAACACTGCTGGTTGGCGAGAGAAATAGACATTGCGGTAGTACATACCCAGACATCTCACATATGAGAGACCTACCACCAGTAGATTATTTTAACTGTCACGAGTCATCTTATCGTTACTCTTATCAGGTGTAACATACACTTTTCCGTAATAAATACAATAGTATTTAGCATAAAAACACAAATAATGTATTCATCGTTTGATTATTACAATACACAGTTATAAAACAAATGAGGAAGTGTTGGTTTCCTTGTAAAACTACTTGTATGACACATAATTTCTATAACAAATGCCAGACGATGGTAAAAAGATGACATATAAAATGCTATTTTAACTGCCATATGCCATGTAGAGACTTGAGCTTTGTAATACTATTATTTTTATAGATTCGGAATATATCGGTTAGTAATATTCTCTATTCTACTTCAACAACAACCATGGTCAATAAGCCAGCTGTGAAGCCGTGGGTTCGACTCTTGCTCTAAGACAAATGTGACCAAAAAGCATCTCAAGATGTGTTTTGACGCTTGAGACATATTTCTTTAATTTGTTGTTTTTAATTCCAAGCATTTGACCCATAGTAGCAACATTATCAAACGTAATAATGAAGCATGTGGTTGTTATTCAAAATAAATCGATTAGTCGGCTAATTTTTTTTTATTTTAATTGCAGTGTATGGCGAGACGAGCATGCCGTTCGCCTGATGGTAAGCGTTGCGACCGCTCATGAACAGAAGCAAAACCAAACAACACCTTGATTTACAAAGAAATGCTTGGCATTCCACTGCGCTCGCCATCCTGAGACATAAGATGTTAAGTCTCAATATGTCCAGTAGTTACTCTGGCTACAATGTCCTTCAATCCGAAACACAACAGTGCATTTAAACTACTGTTTGACGGGAGAAATAGACATTGCGGTGGTACCCACCCAGGCAGCCTCTCACATATGAGAGACCTACCACCAGTAAGTAAATATAAAAAAATCCGACATTTTAGTTTCAGTTTCCATTAAAATCCTCAGAATCCTTTGAATATTATTTCCCTTTTCTTAACATAGATACATAAACATCACGCTTTTTTTCCAGAAGGCGTAGGCAAAGGGGCAACCAGGACCCCTACGTTTTGATTTTTGTGTTCCATCTCACTATAGAAGGGGCGAGTCTATCGCCATATCGGGCACAAATTCTTGCACACGAGTTAATAGTTAATAGACTACATGAACCAATATCACTCTGATCGGCCAGGGATTCAAACCCGAGACCTCAGCTCTGTAATCATAGGACTACACCACCGATTTTCTATACCTTTCAAGCCAATTTCACCATCCTCTAAATAAAACTATATATACATATATATATTTATAGGTATATGTGTATTTTGTGTATTTGTATGTTTATTCAACATATATATGTATGTATGTATATATGTATGTTTATTTATAAACTTAAAAATATTATAAACTGTAATACTCGTACACCCAAAGCCCCAACTATCGTTCTTTTCGTTTATGCATCCCATGGTTGTCAGGCAGAGATTGCTTCAAGCAATAAGACCGCCACTTGTGCATTTATTTAATTTCATTTAGTTTTAGTCTTTGTTATGTATATGGTGTACAATAAAGTTTTAAATAAATAAATAAATAAAACTATATAATGAACGGCTAATAAAACCAACAATAATTCCGTACAACGTAGAAGATTTGTGAAACGAGAGCGTGTGGTAACGCGCAGCTGTGACTGACTCACAACTTAGATTAAAATTGCGAAATAATATAAACGAGACATTTCTGGTACGTGCCGTTTGTATAGCCTAGACTGTTGTATCGCCCACTGGTACACGTGGTTCGATAGCCGGGTGATGCTTTTTTAATACTAAATATGGGGTACATAAAGACTGCTACCAAAAACGAAGCCGGGTGGTAGTTTTAGTGAATAATTATAATAAACAACTATGCCAGGCCAGAATAAAAAAAATATTCAACTATTTTTTTTGGCAAGAAATGCTTTTTTTTGGGTTTAAATATCTTCGTTTTTGGGTGATAAATTCAAAGTTTACCCCTTATGTACTATAGCGTCTTTAAAAATAAAAGGGTGTACATTATTATTTTAGAAAAAACGATGTATTTGCTACCCAAATACGACATTAGGAAAAAAATACAAAAGGTACTACAGGTATTTGTCTTAGGTCTGGTTTTTTTAAGCCCGAAAAGTCTCTCGTAGTTCCTCGTACTCGCGACACAACACTCGATCTTAGTGTGGGGTCAGGACTATGTATGTGACTGTTGGATGTATTTATTTCCTAATCATTCACAAGTCTTTCTACACTACTGGTTCCGATTAAAAAATATTCCGATAAACTTTTTTAATGTCATTGACCTCTGTCCCATGTTAAGAGAATCCAAAATCAATCTCCGTTGATTAAAATACCCTCGACCCAACTCACTTCCGAAGATATTTCGGCTAGTCTTAAATTATGCATAACAATTTATATTTCTAGTAATAATTATAATTGTATTTGTGACTGCCTCTGTGGCGCAGTTGTACTTATATATTGTTGCAAAACTGCGGTTTCGGGTTCGAATCCCGGATCGGGTAAAGTGATAACAGATTTGTCTTTTATTATCAGTCTGAAGTCAGGAATTTGTGCCCGATATGGCGATAGGCTCGCCACCTATCACATGGTGGGACAGAACATACAAGGCGAAATGTGTGTGTCTTGGATGCACCGCAGCCTCCCCCTCCTGAGTAAAAGGCGTGATCGTGTGTTGCTTGATTGTTGTTGTAACTCTACATTAGAATCGATAAGAGAAAAAAGACAACAGAGTACATGAAACGGGCTTGTTTTAATTATTCCATAATAGTTCGTAAATGGGTTTCCTTTATTTTTCATTTAAGACAAATACAATTACATCATACAAACTCACGTGTTTTGATAATCAATCTCCACGCACTAAAACGGTGAAGGAAAACATCGTGAGGAAACCTGCATACCATAGCGATTTATAAGAATTTCTATGGTATGTTAGCCCACCAACCTGCACTAGGCCAGCGTGGTGGACTATATGGCCTCAGCACTCTCAATCGTACTCTCGAATGTAGATAAGGCTCGTGCCCTGCAGTCTGACGTTTATGGAGTGATACAGGTAAACTCACGCCTTTTTATCTGAAGGGGTATTTAATTGTACTTGTTTTAAGTGATATATAAAGGAAGTAAGTTTACGAACTATTAAAAAATAATAAAAACAAGACAGTTTAATGTACTCTATTGTCTTTTTATTCTTATCGATTCTAGTTTAGAATTACATAGAGCAACACACAACCACTGTATTTTTTATTTGAATCTAATATTAATACTAATATATTTCAAATACAATTTAAGGATGGTCTATTATCCTACAAAAGGATTTTCAAAAATAATTAGATTACATTCTGAGTCACAATTTACTCTACTAGTTAGTGTAATGCACTCTACCAATACTCGGTCTACTCTCTTTGATCTAGCCGACTTAATGTAGAGTTACGTAGTTGCACAGTGTTAGCGATAGCCTTAAAAACAAATGTTTATTGCCATCCACTATATAGAACAAGGTCTTGACTCTACATCGGCGTCTCTACATTAAGTTATTTACGCGAAATCGGTTATACAGGATCTACTGTATATAAAGTATGTTTATATGTTTCGCAATGTATTGAGAGATGGTTTAGAGATTGTTGTAATTGGAGATGATTGTACTATACAGGGTATATCAAGACTGCTACCGAAAACGAAGCTGGGTGGTAGTTTTACTGATTTCAGACACAATGCAACTAAATTTTGTGGAAACCGCGACAATTTTTTTTTGTTATTTTTTTTCACTCTCGTTTTTGAGTGGTAAATACATAGTTTTTTCTTAAATAATAGTATACAGCCATTTATTTTTAAACATGCTATAATACGCAAGGCTTTAAATTATAATTTTAGCATAAACTTTGTATTTACCACCCAAACTCGACGATATTTAAAAATTAATAAAAAAAAAACTCGCGTTTCTGTGCGAAATTTTTAGTTGCATTGTATTTGTAGTCACTTAAACTACCACTCGGCTCCGTTTTTGGTAGCAGTCTTGAAATACCCGGTATAGTAGTTGTAATTAGATCACCGGTTTGGTACTTAAATGAGACTTTTTAAGAACAGTCATTTGTGATGAGTCAGTCAGTCAGACATTCAAATGAACGAAGAAGGGTAGCCACAATGCTAGATATTATTTATTTTATAAAAGGTCTTTAGGTCCATAGGTATGATTATTTTATAATTACATATTACTAAATTGAGAAAAAAAAATCAGATTATAAGAAAATCTGTGAATAAATATTGATTAAATAAATATATTTTAAATGCCAACTACGAAATTATAAAAAAATAGTAATGCATAAATGACTTTTAAAGCTATGTGACAATTTTACTCATAATGTACTCTGATGAGATATTATTCGTAAATACAAATGTTGAAGTAAAAATATATTTACATCTCTTCCTGATTTACATTTTTTCATCAAAGATACTAAAGACCCTAATTAAAAAACACGCGACCGTAAGATCGCCACCGTCTCCTAACCACAGAGAAATTAAACCTTTGAAACCTCACGAGTTTGCTCACAGTTAAAAAAACTTTCAACTCTTTGTCCTTGTTAAGAATTTCTTTCAGTGTCTGAATTTCAAGAATGCACGTGAACACGCCAGCTTTGGGTTGAATGGTAAGGGAGATTATAACGTAAGGAGCGAGGTCCTAGAGGCGCGCAGTGGGCTCTAACACTGAACTTATGTGGATAAAAATAGATAAAAATATTTTTGAGGAGTATTTTAGTGGGATTGTAAATAATGAGGTATTAAGGATACTATAGGTGCGTAGGGAACGATGTATGGCTAGAGAAATGTGGGCAAAATCGTTTTGAATATTATATTGAGAATTTAAAAAGTGGTCAGTGTGGGTTAAATTACTCTATATTTTTAGAGACATATAACCAAGTCGTATAAAAATAATAAAGGCACATGAAATGTACAGACAATTACATAATATTTAAATATTGTGAAATTTTACGTAATATAATCTATGATATCATTTCATGGCATACGTGATATAAATATTAATGTCGAACTAAAATAACAGATAATTTCATAAAGAATGAATTTACAAGAAATTACTGGGTCATTCAACCCAACCGATAATTAAATTCACACGAGGAAACTAACAATTGGCCTAATTTTTGTACCATAGCGATGCGTCACTTAAGGAAATATTTAAAATACAGGAATGTACATCATTGTTTACAATTGTATTACAGAATTATTATATTATAGCTTGAAGTAATTTTTATATGAATACAATAAATTATTCGATATAATTATTGATTCTCAGGCACATTCCATTGTTTTGTACTGTTTACATACTTGTTATGAAAAACAACATTTACAAATAAGTTAATAGGTAATCAATAATTATCTTATGTAATAATAAATACGCCATTTAATATATACATACCTAAAGTTACGCTTTTTTTCCCAGTAGGGGTAGGCAGAGGTGCCAGGACATCCAACATTTCACCTTGTATGTTTCGTCCCACTATGTGGTAGGTGGCGATCCTATTCCCGTATCGGGAAAAAAATCCTGACTCTGGGCTGATAAAGAAAAGAAAAATCCAACATTACTTTGCCCAACCAAGAATTCGAACCCCAGACCTCAGCTTTGTAACCGTATCTTAATCCAACTACGCCACCAAGGCAACCATTTAATATATGTGTGTGAAAATTAAACTAAGAAATGATATATAGTATGTTAAATATCATCCTGAGCCACAGAAATATTACTGCCGAACATTAGCTACTGTACTGTCTATCTGCATTTATATTAACGACATTTTGTCCGTTTCAAAAAATCATCTGTTCTCCTTGTAAATGGCTTATAATACTTTGTTTTTTATTTTGTGTCTTTCATTTCCAACCATTCCGCCTTAACGGCTAACCCATAAACCATATGATTCATCACAAAATTACGCACACCCCTAAAAATGTTTTATACTCATTGTCCTAGAGTGTACATGTGTGTCGCAACAGTGTGCGAGCACAGCCGCTGTCGAGTGTCACGTAACGCTCTCTGAGTGTCTGGAGGCAGCGATGACACTCGCCGCCGCTGTTTGCTCTAATTGCAAGTATTATTGTGCGAGCCACGAGACGCAGATCCGCTGCCGGTGCAATTCCCGTATCGCTGTGAATTTGATGCCGAATTAGATGTTGTTTTGTGTTGTTGTATATATTTATTTTAGGTTGGCAAAACGATACTCTCCACAGAAAAATAAATGTTTGTGTGATCGAAAATTTGCTTCTCACTACGTTTGAATTGAAATAACTATTGTAGTTTGAAATAACTAAGGCACTGATTCTATATACCTAAAAATATAAAAGTGATTGATAAACACACACATACGATCAGAATTCTTTTGATGTATATGAGGTATATCCTTTGTATATATAGGTATATATTGAGGTATATAACTGGGTGTCGAAACGCGACAGCTCATTTCACTTTCAACCCACCATTACCTCTCCCTTGCTTTAGCACAAGAAATCAGTCCCCTGATCCACACCTGCTTACATTTGAAATTCGATTCTCATTATTTCGAGTGTCTCTCAAAAGCACATCACAACACGAAATCGAGTGTCTGCTTATAACACGGTGTCTCGTTTGCGAGCCGATGGCAGATTTATTGTTCACCTGACGTAGCCGGTGGGAAATATGTAAACATATTTAAAAATGTGTATTTTTGGTATGTTTTGCATTGAATTAAATACGTGAGAGGACTAAAGAGCGTACTGCGTGGGAATATACTAATCACTAATTTTGTTTGGAGTTTAAAATAAATAAACATTTTTCGTTTTAAATTCTAAGGATGGTGTTTTGTGGAATATCATTCGTGTATAATTTTTTGTAGTGATCAATTTAGATTCATGATCGCTATAGTAGTGTCTCGATTCTACTTCATGGGACTTAACTTTTTTTGCACTTTTTTATGAGGTCATTGAACTTTTTCCTGCCGCTTGAATAATAACAAGGTATCTTAAATTATACATATTATAATCATACCCATTTAGCAAACTTTCATCAATTACTTAAGCGATAATGTATAATCTAAACATGTAGCACTCGGTGCAAATTATGATCACTAGTGTTTTTTAATGAAATTATGGAATAGGCGATGAACAAATATATTATGAAATATTCTTTTTATGCAGTTAGAAATACTAATGTAAATCAACATGATTCTATCTCTTTTATCGACGTCGATGCAAGAACAACAACTGAAAGACATGAGATGCAATTAAGTACAAATTCCACATTTATAATTTTATAAAATTTAATAACACTGTTACCCAGTATTTAACTGATTTATTAAATTATGAAAAGGTCGATCATAGTACACTGTTTACTGTAGTTTTTCCTGCAAACGGTCTGACCGCAAACCGCAAACGAAAAATATCATATTGTTATTGCAACGACTTGATTGTAAATAAATTTAATTTACTTATAATCGGACCGATAGGGAAACAATTGTTTGTGTTTTTTCTACGTATTGAAAACATGTTTATGTAGCGTTATGCGCATTATTGTGAAGGTTACATTTGTGTACAATTGATAGATTATGTAATTAATGTATGACAGCCTCCGTGGCGCAGTTGGTTCGACGCTGGCTGTGAAACGAGAGGCCGCTGGTTCGATCCCCAGACAAATGTTTGTGAGGCCAATATGTGTCTCACGTCTGGGTGTTTGTGAGACCGAAAAGTCTCTCGTGGTTTCTGATACCCTCGACACAAGACTTAATTAACCTTAATGTAAGGTCAGGACTATTAATGTGACAGTTGGGTGTATTTATAATTTATTATTATTATTAGATAATAAGTAATAGATTGATTGAAATTTGAGCTGTATTTCATAGACCAAGAGTTTCATATTTTGAAATAAGAATAGATCCGTGTATTTCTTACGGATTTTATCGCGGATTTGCTTCGATCAAATATACACTAGATACACAGTTCCCTGTAAAAGTTCTGTTAAAAAGTAGCACCGATGCATGACATGAAAAAAAGTAAGCAAAAAGATTCCATATTCCAAATATATTATCACAAATCCCACCTTATTCCTGGAGCTTAAAGTAGCTTTTCACATAATATTGTCTAATGTTCTGCAACGTTTTAGAAGCAGCGGTCGATGCGTAACTGAAGGCAAAAGAGTGCTTGAAGCACTCTTTTTTGGTGCCATTTTCTAAGCGCTCATGTTGTATCTAGTGTATATTTGATCGAAGCGGATTTGGTTTAACTTTATTTTTTTTTCGTTTCGATTGCTTTACAGCTTTCGTGGTACAGCAGTACGCCTGGTGACATTAAGATTCATATTTTGTTCTTGTAATAGCTTTAGTAGTGGTGGTTTGTTTGTCTGTCACAAAAATATACAGGTATAATAGCGAACGATTGTGCCTGGGGCATAATATAGTCAAGCGAAGGCTCCAAGGTTAATGAATAGTGCGCTGCGACTTATTTTTGCCTTGTAAAATAGAATTCACGCTATTTCGCTGGTTGCAGGTCGATTACAAGAAATTGTTCTAGAATTCCTTTATGAAAACATTTACTTACTTATTTTATTATTTTTGCACATCAATGAATCTTAATAATTAAATAACAAATAGCAGTGTGAATGCACTGTTTTGTGTATACTACTACTGAAAATATTGAGAATTAACATCTTATGTCTCAGGATGGCGAGCGCAGTGGAATGCCAAACATTACTGTAATTTAAGGTGTTGTTTAGTTTTAATATAATGTTTATTTAGATGTTTGGTAGAAAATCAAGTTTATTGAATTGAGTGGAACTAATTCGTACTTCTTCGTATATAATCTTAGCAACCATATTATAAATTAGCTTAAATCTTAAATGGAGAAGTAAATTCCTTTAATCACATTAATGGAGCTCTCCCTTTTTCATAAACGGCCCTCGAACCCGTAACCAAGAGCAGTAATTTAATATGTCAATCGATTCAGCGTTTGCCAGTACTTTTGTAAATATCTTTTGATTAAAACCTAACACTAGTGAATTTAATTTAATTGTTATTTTATTTTAAACATTACAATTTTATGTCTCCCAATTTTATTGATAGGTCCTAAAAGGGAAGAGAGCCTGATGATCTGCACCACAGGTGGAAACCACCAGACACCAGCTTCTCACAAAATATATATTTAAAATAGTTGTAAGGCAACTTATGTACCTATGGTTTTGTGAGGACAAAATAAATAAAGATTATTATTTATTTATAATTACATCATATTATTAATGATGAGACTATCATCTCCACATTTTAATGAAAGACATTACACAACTTAAGTTTTAAAACAAAAATTGACGCCATTTCTTCGTGACGTGAGCGTTGCCGCCATCAATGGCGACTGATAACCTAGGTCAAGTAATGTTTATTTTTACGATGACGATAGCCGTAGGTCAGTTCGAGTATGTTGGTATATGGTGCGTTATCAGCTATCAATACTTTGTAGAGAGGCAATCACCGGGTTTTGTAGGTATTGGAGGTTGAATAGGTTTTAAAGGAAGATCAGTGCCCCAAGCAGGAACATTTGACTCTATAGTATAGTAATCGTAATAGTAAAATTTTGTATGGGAATTTGAACAGCGCCATTGTGAGCGTATTCGGAACTAAATTATGGCAGCGGGAAACGTTTACGACACTATAGTATGGTAATCGTATAGTCTAGCGATAGTTTTACTATACAAATGTATGAAAAGTGGTAGCACGAATAATTTTTGACGTATAGTATCGTTGTAGTAATAGTATAGTAATCGTTGTCACAATACTATTACTATACGATACTTCAAAATGATCCTGCTTGGGGTACTGGTTAGATTTGAGTGTATGAATACCTAGGTCTCAACTCTAGATGATACACTTTTGTTAATAGTTTATATAAGTTAGTTCATCATCATCATCTCAGCCACATGAAATCCACTGCTGAACATAGGCCTCCCAAAGGATCTCCAGTCTCCACATCGCCCTGTTGGAAACGGCTTGCATCCAGCGCTTTCCTGCAACCGTAGCCAGATTATCCGTCTATGTTATATGTAGGTAGGTGGGCGTTCGAAATTTCACATGCCTGTACGTGGCCTCCTCTCTAGAAACTTTCGGCCCCAACGGTTTTAAGTTAGTTATATGCATGTTATGTTCGAAGTAAGTTCTAGTTAGGTTTAAAGGGTAGTGTATGAATACCTAGGTCTCATCTCGTCTAAGATGACACACTTCTATTCTCTATGATAGTTACAGTCCTATATTGTTCGATCTGCCGATTGATTGGTGAGATCCGATACATTAGTGATTAATCTAGTTTCTGAAGTTAGAAGCTATCCATTTTGACGAAGCTTTAATAGTGAAAGGATTTATATGTGCCGAAAAACTTGCTGTCGGAAGGGAGAATGTCACAGAACGATAGAAATATTTGGTATTTAAACCTGGTTATCTTCCATCATGGAGTCCGAAAGATATTATTTCAATGATGTTGCTAATTTACCTTTGAACTTATTTACAGAGCTTGACAAATTTATAATAAGCTTGTACTAAAACATGTCGCAACGCGTCGAAGGACAAATAAAAACATGTAGAGACTTGCTTATGTTGTTGAATTTAATATAGCAATACTTTTATATCTGGGATCGGCTAAATGTATTTTAAGGTATATTTTAGTCATTCCATTTTTTGGAAACTTAATAGCAAATTAGTGGTTGGGTTATTTGATAATATCTAAAATTTCTAAAGCGAAAAGGGGCCTTTGGGTGTGATTCAGAGATATTTTTATTGCATAAGTTTGTGTTTTTTTTATTTTTATGGCTTTGAAATATACCCGTCCAATCCTATGCTTTATTTTTTGGAAAAAAGACACGATTTGCGCTATGTTTTAATTGTTGCTAAAATAAATGTATTATAGGTACCTGTATAAGTAATTAATAGTCTACTCTTCCTGTTATTATATTATTTTATTGTTATTAGTTGCAGGAAGTCGCTGGATGCAGGCCGCTTCCAACAGGTCGATGTGGAGATCCTTGTTGGAGGCCTATGTTCATCAGTGGATTTAATGGAGCCGAGATGATGATGATGATACTAAATAAAAGACAATCATTAAAAATACATAGATGTTAATACTAAATATTCTAGGCATAATAATTGTCTGTAACTAAAATTACTAATACCAAATGATATAGCATAATATTAATAGTGACTCTCAACTCGTAAACACGAGTTAAATAAGTTAACTAACGCGGCGCGTTTGATGTTCGTAAAATATTGTTTTGTTTTATTGACCGTAAACTGAGTTTGTATGGATGGCACGCACAATGTAGTGAGTGTATAGTGTAACACTAGAGTACGTCGTTGAGCTAGTAAATATGGTATAATATTAGTTGAAATGTTGATGGCGATTATTGATTTTCACGTATTAAATATACTAATTTTCTATATATATATTGTATGTATGTATGTTGGTATGTATATGTGTATATTGTGTAAGTATATTTACATGGGATATTTACTTATGTATGTATGTTTATTTATATATGTTGAATATAGACACTACTATAATATCTACAGGTATTATTCGTACACCTGATGCTGCCCCAATTTTCGTCCTTTTCTCTTATATCCATCAAATGGTTGTCTGTCAGAAATTGCCTTGTGCGATAAGACCGCCAATTGTACTTTTTTTTTCTAGTTTGTATTGTTTCCTTTTGTATTTATTTATGGTGTACAATAAAGCTTATATAAATATAAATAAATAAATAATTTTCGTATAAAATTCGATTTTAGTATTATTAAAATATTTTTTGTCTAGTAGTCAATAATGTAAACAAAGAAATTAGTTAAAACAGTCGAAAATATAAATTAAAAAAGAAAAATCTGAATTCTGAACGGAATTGAAGAGTGAAGACATCGCAGCAAAATAACTACTGCGAATAGAATTACTAAGATTTCTCAGTACATGAAAGTAACAATGTTACATAATTTTATAATTAGGCAGGGTTTTACCACTTAACATTGAAATTCCAACTTACGTCATTTCACAAGCACTCAAATAACCTTCAGGATATTATTTATTTATTATACTGCTATACGAAGCGATGTGTTTAGTGACTAACTGAACTGCATAAACGTAAATTCTGTTTTTATTTTTCCAGACATTTCATATATACAAATTTAATAAGAAAAATTATAATTACTGCGTAGTAGCTAAGTATGTAAATCTGTATCAGCCCATAAAGCCCATAGCCCATTTGCATAGCCCATTGCAGGGCACAGGCCTCTTCTACAATAGAAAGTATGCTGGGAATAGGCCATATAGTCCACTATGCTGGCCTAGTTCGGTTTGGTGGACTGTACATGCCATAGAAATTCTTACAAAACGCTATGGTATGCAGGATCCGTCACGATGTTTTTCTTCACCGTTATAGTGAATAGTATTACTGTAATATAATTAAATTATGTCGTGTTCTAACTTCTATACCACTGTATACGATTTCCAAGCGGATACGGAACCTGTCACTAGCTAAAAATATCCATCACAGCACTAATTCGTTAAGTCGAAAACGTTCCGCTTAGCATACTATTCCTTATAGCGTTGTGTTAAAGAGTTATTATCTTAAATTCTGATAGGTCGGTTTATTAGTTTGTCGGTGAACAAAGTATTTGGACTTCTTCAGAAGCGCTGGCAATAAACCCGGTTAATTGATGACTTTTTAAAAATATTGTGATAACCAAGTTTGCGGTCGTTTATAAAAGATTTCTTGTTTTACTTCATAATTCATTCTAATTGCTTTGAATTGAGTAATTTATACTTTCAGCTTTTTGAGATTAATTAGAAAGTTTAGTGTTTTGATAGGTTGTAAATAATGTTTTTGGAATATTACGTTTTATTGCCTAAAAGCTGTTAGTTTGACGATTGTCTGTAATTTTTGTAGGATATAAATCGAAATAATATAAATCGTAATTATAAGGTCGATGTCTATGTCTGATATTTTAGATTAGTTTTTTGTTTCAAAATAATGATTCTTCTTGGAGTAAATCCATACGTTTCAAGTCAAATAATGTCTACTCAGTAGTCGTAACGTATGCGTTTTTCTATGTTAAGGTACCGAAAATATCAGAATATATGCGGCGACAAACCTTTGGATACAGCAGACATACATAGACTTTCAACAATTATTAGTTAATTATACGTTTTAAATCGTTGCTGAATACTGGCCGCTTTTGCCAGATCACTACGATTATTCTTGGGTGAGATCATAGTAATATAGTAGACTTTCTGCTCTTTAAAAGAGAGATCATCAATCAATTATTCAGAGAAAAAGAGAAAGAGAGACTTAATACATTTTCAGCACATCTCAATTATTCCTTATCCTGCAATAATCGTAATTTATAAATACAAAATTAAACAGACAGGAAAACGTTACTTTAGTACAATTCCTTAGTTCAAGGCCGCTGTAATTTCCTTAGAAACATGCACTTGTAAAAGTGACAATCTTAACTGACTCACTGTGTTTCCCTATAGTTTTTCACTACCAGGAAAATTCCCAGAATCCATTTCTCGGAACGCAAAAAATGTCTGTAATTATTTAACACGTTAACCGTCGGTTGTATGCCACGGTTTGATGGTTCGTATAGATTTTATGATATTTATGCCAGCTACAAAATTTACATACCTACCTAAACGTTTACGAACGAAATAACAGACAATTTTAGAAGTCTGACAGATACTGGTTTTAAGGATTAGCAATTTGGGAAATCTAAATAATATTTTTTAAAGCTAAAGAACAATGATAAACCTCCATACATTTTTTTGTTGTAATTTTTTTTGTATGTATTGAGATGAAAAATATTTTAAAATATACATTTCGAATTTCTTAACAATTATTTCTTAAGATTTACTATTGTAGCAAGCCTAGGAAAAAAGATATTCCACTTTAAAGTTTTACAGATTTTCTATATCTTGTCAAACTCTGTGGGTAGTTAATGTTATTTTGTCCCATTTATATTGGCGTGAGGCAAAGTTACGATCCACAAATAAAAGTAAAAAAATATTTTTTACACGCAATTTAAACATCGAGTACTTATTTATTTCATTAATCTAATAGTAATATCATGTGCAATAAAATAAAAAGGAAAGAGGGGACAACTATATATTATTATTTGCACAATAGCGCTTTCGGGCGACAGAAGCAAAGTGTTATTCCTTAATTAATTAATCAGTGATTATTTTGCTGTTCTCACTTCTCTGCTCTATTTTTTTACATTAATTTTTTGATAAAGATGATGCAAGAAAGCCAGTCAAGCATATATTTTAAAAATGGCAACATTGAAACGACATAACGCCTCTCCAATAAAATTAAGGCAAATATCAATAGAGTTGTACGAAAAATGTGTTTTCGTAATTCAGGCTTAGGTTCGAAGTGAGCTAGGCACCAAAATTACTTAGAAAATTAATTATTAATATTTTTATACATGAAATTTATAGACGCTTACGAATTGCATTAACAATGATTTTACCAATGTTCTTTACACGCTTGGCCAACCTAGGTCATCCTTCATGAACACAACTTTTACGTTGAATAGAAATTCATACAAATCGATATGCTATGCAGGCTTCCTCACGATGTTTTCCTTCGCCGTTTTAGTGTGTGGTAATTAGTATGGCCTAACCACTCTCAATAGTATTCTCGATAGTAGAGTAGGCCCGTGCCCTGCAATGGGACGTATATAGGCTGATACAATACAAATGTATATTCAGTAAAATTTTGTCATTATATTTGCAACATGAGGCGCCAAATAAATTTGTGAAATCATAAAAATATTTTCAAAACACAGCCGATTCAATTAACGTGGCAATATACAATGTGCGTCACGCCGCGTCGCCCGACCTCCTGGTGCGTTCGCGAAATATTTGACAGTCCAGTTGTAAAACTTGACTTGAACACTTCATAAATGTCTGAATTTCGTCAACTGTGCCTTTGAGCGTGGGGGCGATGAAAGGGCCGTCATATCAATATTGGAGTTTATTGCTTCTGTTTAGAGCTTCCTTGTCGGTTAGTTCTTGAGGTTTAAAGGAATATTGTTAATAAAATAATAGTAAATACACGCGCAGTTTAAATAAATAAATAATAACACCCAATAGTCACATACGTAGACCTGACCCCACACTAAGATTGAGTCTTGTGTCTTGGGTATCAGGAACTACGAGAGACTTTTCGGGCTCACAAACACCTAGGCGCGGAAGAAATATTTGTGGGCCACACAAAAATTTCTGTCGGTACAAGTACTGAACCCACGGCCTCTAGATTCACAGGCGGCATCTAACCAACTGTGCAACGGTATCTATCAAAAAGTTAGAGTACATTGAGATATTAAATCAGAAACTACGAGAGAGTTTTCGGTGGTACAAAAATTAAACAGAAATCTTAATAAAATATCAACCAACACAATTATACAGGTTTGTTTATCACTAAAAGAAAGAAACAATCAAATAATTTCATACTCTTTACCACCATTTTATTGACTAACAACTAATGGTTATGGATACATACAGTTATATACAAGAATATTCTACAGAAACCACAAAAACGAAGAAGCGTATACGTACAGTTCATGACAAATAATTCCCCGAGAAATTCGTCATCAGTCGATGCGACAAAATTGGTTATTTCGGTACATCGTGGAATTGGAGTGTGTCTATCCTTGACTTTATTAGAGGTTACCACTATTATATTGTATATTACGTTTTTAAAATAGTATTGTATCATCTTTTAATCACTTATGCAATTGCGTGGTGGCCTGTTGGTAAACAGACTAGATGCGGCTGCTAACATGTTCCCAGTGGTCACGGGTCCAAATCTCAGGGCACACTTCTGACTTTTCGGAGTCATGTGTGTATTGATTATAGTCAATCACCTTACATAAGCGGTAAAGGAAAACATCGCGAGAATTACTACATACCATAGCGATTCATAAGAATTTCTATGATACGTAAACTCCTCCAACCTAAATTAGGCCAACGTGGCGTGATGGACTATATGACCTAACAACTCTCAATCGTGCTCTCGATTGTAGAGGAGGCCCGTGCCCTGCAGTGGGACGTAAATGGTCTGATACAGTTTTTATCAATACTGAACATGGGACTCCTTTATAACTTAGATATCGATTGAGAGGGGTTAGACCATAGCCCACAATGTGGCTTAGTGTTGTTTGGTGGATTTTAAATTCCATAGAAAATATTGTTACGATCTATTTGGTAGCTTACGATGTTTCCTTCATAATTGCCTATACAATCTATACTATTACTTATATAAACGATTTATGTTTTTTTTTTTGAAAGCACTAATCTTATTAGATTGGCGCGTATAAACTGATGGTTGGAATTGAAAATGTATATCAGTGTATGGCCAATAAGAACGGAGTGCACATTCATGCTGAGCATACAATAAAATAATCAAAAAATGTTTCTCCGTCGAAAAGTTTCTACACGCAAGCAAAGTCGGGTTGAGCCGCTAGTCTATAAAAACACTACACAAACACTTACTACTCGATGAGTAGTAAACAAGTGCAGTAGGGTCATCAACCCCGACACCTATATCCAGCAGATTAGTGCGAATTATCTAATAATGCACAACCCGCCCGCGCGACCACGACGCGTTCAATTAACAATCTTCCACTTGCTCTCGGTTTTCACTAGAATTTTAAATCTTTGTACGAGGAGTCATTATTTATGATGCTGAGAATCGGATACAATCTCTCTCTTTCTCTCTTTGAGTCAGTTTTTTCATTGCCAAGGGTCGTGATCAACCACGGTGATTTTTATGATTTTACATCACCTAAGTATGCTTTGTGTGGTGTGCAAGGTCTAAAGCATGTTACTAAAAGGTTTCAATAAAACAGATAGTAATTATAATTAGTAGTGGATGTAGGATTAACGCCACCCTGGGCGGGACTTCTAAGGCGTGCTGTAAGTACTATCCAAAAAGCGAAAGGTAGTAAATCAAAGATAATACATTATAGGTTACGGTAAGCCTTGGCATTCGGCGCCCTTTTGCACTGGCGCCCTAAGACCGTCGCTCAACTACGCCGTACCATAACACAGGTTCTGATTACAATAGAATCCATAGTATAAAATGTAGAAATGGTTGTCTCTGATCAGAAATTTAAATTCGTACAATGAATTGAGTTGAATTGGGAAAGCAGTAATGTTAAATGCTACTAGAAACAAAATTCAGTGAGAGATGATAGCATGTCGTCAGTGGGCAAAAACGTTTTATCACGATAAAGAATGTTACTTTTTATTCAAAATAAGTTTCCACCAAATCAAAAACGATATCTGAAAGCTTATTGTACCCCATGTACACTACTAGACCAACACAAAACAAAAGAAATATCCTTAAAACTTTTACAGAGATAGGCCTCTGAAAAAAAACTGCTGCTCATAATCATACAGCAGATAAAATGTTCTCGCAAGAAGTTTATCTCGATGTAATGGATGGGGGGAGGCGGGGAACGAGGGAGACGGGGGAGGCTAAAACAACGCGTAACATCTCATTGTAGTTGCGCTAGACTCGACGTGTGACAAATTGGAGTAGTATCATGTATTACTGCGTTGCCGACGTAGTGTTATTTGGTTGGGGGGATTTAATCTATTATATTAAAATGGTTTTTGTGGTTAGTTTGTCGAAAAAATGTGTACAATTATTGGTATATATAAATAACACCTAACAGTCACATACATAGCCCTGATCCCATACTAAGATCACACAAACATTTCTCTCGATGCGGGGTCGAAAACGCGGCCTCTGGTTTCAAAGGCGGCGTCTTACCACCTTCGCCACCGAGGCTCCATATAAAACTTGAATTACAAATCTAGCTAACAGAACACTGGTTACAAAGAAGAAGTAAGTGATTCAATACGTTGTTAATAAAAACAAAAAAATAATTTTAATGCGCACTAAAAGGGTCAACCAAATATGGAATGTAACATGACCAATAAAAGTAAATTTAATTATTTTTATGAAGCAAGTAACTGTCGGGAAATAACCTAACGGTCGCTGATGATTGAGGAATTAAAGTTTAGGTTTTTAGAAGTATTCATGGCTCTTTTTAATGGATAGGGATAACATCGTGACAAAATATATACACAGTGTCTATCGAACAATATGGCCATATTGAAAGGATGGATGAAAGGAGACTGACGAAAGAGATTTATAATGCGAGAATGGATGGTGGAGTCGGTCGAGGACATCTGAGGCGGTCCTATAAAAATAAAATAGGAGACCTTTTGAAGAAAGGAAAAATACGGAGTCCTCGAAACCGACGAGCATGTATGAAGAGATTAATGACAGTTGAAGAAGCGAAAGAGATATGTATGGACCGTAGCACTTGGCGCTCAATAGTCTCTGCCTACCCCAATGGGAAATAGGCGTGAGTTTATGTATGTATGTATGTATGTCTATCGAACCACTGTAATGTGGCGATGTGGTTGATTAATACACATATAAGGCCTATTTTATTTTATTTTGATGAACGGCGAGATGTATGTCCTTCGCCTGATGGTAAGCGATACGACCGGTCGTAAATAGTAGCAAAACTAAACACCGCCTTGAATTACAAAGCAATGCTTGGCTTCAGCTGCGCTCGCCACCCTGAGAAATAAGATGTTAAGTGTCAAATTCAATCCGAAACACAAAAGTGTATTTACACTGCTGTTCGGTGGAAAATTAAACAGTACGGTGGTACCTACCCAGGCGATCTCCCCCATATGAGATAATTACCACCAGTAATTCGCTTATAAGGTCTTGACTGCAGTTTTAATTTAGTCATTCCACCTCATTGGTGTCCTACCACGATATCTAATTCCGTCTACTCTGCCCTGAAGGATAAGACGCTCAATGTGACATATTAATTAAATTTAAATATAGTTTATTTTCAATGACTAGCTAGTCTTTGACCTAACATTGAAAACATAGAATCATATTTAATATGTTTTTTGTTGAGACGGGTCGGAGTTTTAATTGCGCCTTTGATGTTTGCGTCACTTTTCCAAGTAATTCGATGGCATTAAAAAAAACTTATTATGTTCTAATTCCCACGAAATGTGTTTTCAACATTGTTTTCAAATAAAAAATCGTAAAAGTGTTTTAACCTTTGGTTTGGACGCAGAGTAAAAAAAACTAATAAAGTAATTCCAATTTTATTTAAATGTGTAATTTTCTTGCAATTTTGATATAAATCTTAATAAAATTGCTTCTGTCACGGATTTCGTTTGAAGAAAATAATATTATATCTCAGATTTTATATTTTTTTAAACTGAAAGGACATAAGTAGTGCCTTCTGAGTACAGTATCCTTCGCAGAGTGGATCTCTTGCTAATCAATATAATTGTGTCGACCTTAAAGCCTGGATATAAACAGTCTGAAGGCAAATTATGATAATAGGTTTTCAACGTCGCTTACTATAAGGTCCTTCCTCCAAGTAAATTTTACTTACTATATTTTTTTACATTTTTTTTTGATTATTTCTATCAACCACGAACATTTTTATACACATCCACATCTACAATGTTACTAAATTTTATCTTTACGATATTTTCCAACCAATCGCAAATATAAAAATTCGACACACCACGCATACATTTGCAGCACAGTACACGGCGAGCTGTCGCGTGCAAACATTTACCCAATTATGAGAAGCATACGACGGTTACACAGTAATAAAGCAGTATTGACAGTGTTATTGTTAATATTTAATTATGTTTGTCTCATTTGACGAATTGATGCCATAGTTAATGGCTCCATACAAATGAAATGTTGAAACTGAATTAACATTCCATATTATACATCCTTATGGGATGTTTGCTAAAACGAATGTTTACTTACTCTGATGGGTTCTGCAGGGCAAATATCATATTACAATTTGTGTGGAGTTTACCACGGAATGAAATTTTCTAAAAGCTCTTAATTAACCTGAAACTGCAGAAGCTAAATACATTCATCTAAAAGTCACGTACATAGTCCTGACTAAGATCGAGTCTTGTGTCATTGGTATCAGAAACTATTAAATAGTTTTCGGTCTCACAAACACTCAGACCCGAAAACAATATTTGTGGATCAGACAACTTTACTGGTGGTAGGTCTCTCATATGTGAGAGGCCGCCTGGGTAGGTACCACTGCAATGTCTATTTCTCTCGCTAAACAGCAGCTTAAATGCACTGTTGTGTTTAAGTTAAAAGGACATTATAGCCAGAGTAACTACTGGACGTATTGAGACTGAACATCTTACGTCTCAAGATGGCGAGCGCAGTAGAATGCCAAGCATTGCTTTGTTTGGTTTTGCTACTGTTCATGAGCGGTCGTATCGCTTACCATCAGGCGAACGGCGTGCTCGTCTCACCATTCTTTGCAATAAATAAAATAAAAAAAAAAGACAAAGAATTGTCTTATTTATAATATATATACACTTTATTATAGACCACACACATTTCAGACATAAAATATACAAAGAACGCATAAATACTTACAACAAACGGCCTCTTAGCGCTGTTTAAGTGCCGCGATGGAATATCACGCAGGCTATCGAACTTATAAGATGTATATTATGTACATAATATTGAAAATGATAATTATGTACTTGTATCACTTATATTTGTCATCGTTAGGTATGTCATGTCAATGAAATATTCTTTGGAACATGTTTGGAAATATTCAATAATTTTTCATTATTCACGCCTTTTTCCCAGAAGAGGTCAGCAGAGGTGCTACTAGGCACCCACATTCCTTCATATTTATTCCGTCCCACAAAGTGATAGGGGGCGAGCCTATAGCCATATGGGTCACAAATTCCTGACTCCGGGTTGATAATGAACAGAAAAATCCGATATAATTTTGCTTGACCTGGGACTCGAACCTGAGACCTCAGCGTTGTAACCGTACCGTAATACAACTATGCCATCGAGGTAGTCAATAATTTTATATACAAAATACAAATAATTCACAGAAACATAGAAAATGGTTTGAAAAAAATAATTGAATATTGTATATCATTATATTTTTTCTTTTATAAACTGCACTGTTACTGTTTAAAATAAAGTGTTCATAATACAAATGGAAAAATCATAAAGAATTGATTACACACTTTGTATAACCTCTAACCTCATCAAAGTAATTATAGGGCCATAAAATTCGCGTTCTGATGTTTTATTTTTTATTGTACAGGTTCGACCAAAAGCAAACTGCTCATGTGATAGTGAAACAAGTTATGCTAGCAGAATATTAAAACTATTTAAAAATAAAAATAAATAAATTCTACTTTTCTACCTACTCTGTGAATGTTCGGATTTGTTTAACGTACATCTTAACCATAAGTCAATAACGACCATAAGTCTATGTAGGTAAATTCGTATCGTCATAAATGATAAACTTCGATCGTTCGAAGATTCGAACTTCGTTTCGGATTTTCAGAGTAGCGCCCCAGACGTGGTCGCCGATATATTTATGGTTGGAATCCCAGGGCATACCTCTGACTTTCCTCAGTCATGTGTGTTATGATAGTCAATCACCACGCACTGTGACGATGAAGGAAAACATAATAATAAAAAATAAATATTGCAATAATAAATATTTATTTGAACAATAATATCTGTTAGTTGAGTAATAATCTATTATTACCGTAATAACTTGTGAACAAAGACATGACCATCATCTAGATGATGCGATGATTATTAGCTTCTAATGCACGATAAATTAGCACCTGGCTTACAAGAAGTACGAAGGTCATTTTTACATGCTAGATTCATATTGATTAGAAAATTACTATTGCAACTAGGTTGACTTAAGTGCCGGGGAGAATATGTAGGTCGTGTTTAGATCAAGATTATCCAAATACAATAAATATAATAATTTCTTAACTTTAGAAACGTATATTGACAACCAATGTACCAAACCAAACCAAACCAAAACCAATGTACCTAATTGCGAGTATGAGCAGTCCGCGCATCATTTACTTTGGGAGTGTAGTCTTTGGCAGAATGAGCGTAAAACTATGCTGGATAGTATGCAGATATCATCTGGAGTCGTATACTACATGGACCTTGTAGAGACTAGGAAGAAATTCCGTGCTTTCCGGCGTTTTTGCCATACTTATTATTGGAATCAAGTCTAAAAGCTCACATAATAGGTCCCATTTAAATGTAATAATGATATGATCCGTGGTGCTTTACAGCTGGCTTCTCCGGCTGTAAAAGTCTTTTTACGAGGTTATTTACCTGTTTAGTTCATTGTTTTGTCGCCCGCTTTGCACGGAGGGAAGTGGACAATAATTTATTTCCAACTCCTCCTATTAATTTCACTTTCTGATTAATTTCGTTGCGGGTTAAAGACAAGTTAGACATTCCCGGAGACTCGCCGAGCTTCAATGCTCGGTGTCATTACATTACGTGCCACTGTTGATCCTGGCTCACAGGAGTTACAGTGGTGGGTGTGAGGGTGGGACAGTCTCCTAAAACCAATGTACCAAACCAACCAATGGTATGTATTCCAAATTGCGTGGTGGCCTGTTGGTAACGGACCAGACGAATGTCAACATGTTTACGGTGGTTGCAGGTTACAATCCCATCCCTTGTAGTGGCAACAAAATATGAAATAGATACACAAATAATCCTGATCTCACTTTAAAATACAAATCATATGTCGTGTGTATCAGAAACTACGAGAGACTTTCCGGCTTCACAACGCCCAGACCAAAACAATCATTTATTGGCCGCATAAATATTTTATTTCGGTGCAGCGATCTAGTCCATATACTCCTATTTCATAAATATTTCTTAATCTATTATAAAACGGAAGTAGTCAAATTAGGCGGTCAAATTGATAAGTAATAAAAGATTCACTATGTAAATCAGTCAAAGCTTATTCTCCCGCCAACTTCAAAGCCCCGCGTAGATTTCCGCGAAATGAAAAATGAAACAAATGTAGAATGATAAGCGACGTTCCGCGTACCGTGAATCATCGTTGATAACGGGAAATAAAGTTCGAACACGTACGCAAAGATTAACTAATGCAATTGTTTGACCGCACTTTCCTGCATTAGTTTTGCGAAAGTTTTTATGGACGTCAGACTTCCTAAAAGCTGCCTGTTTTTGTTATTAAATAACGCGAATTTTCTTGTTGTTTGTACACTTAGTTTAATTACTAAATTAAGTTTGTTTACTGTATCAGCCCATATACGTCCTACTGCAGGGCACGGGTCTCCTCCACAATCGAGAGAGATTAGGCCATGTAGTCCACCACGCTAGCCTAGTGCGGGTAGGTGGACTTTATATACCATAGAAATTCTTACAAATTTCCTTAAGTATGTAAGGTTTCCTCACGATGTTTTCCTTCACCGTGGGTGGTGATTGAATATCAATACACACATGACTCCGAAAATTCAGAGATTTGCCCTGGGATCTGAACCCGTAACCAGCGTGAACGTGTTAGCAACCGCGTCTGGTCCGTTTAGCGACACCATCACAGACTTTATAACATACCAATAATTATAATTATCAATAATGACAATTTGAGGTTCGAGGTGGCTACTGACCTACGAGATATCTATCGACGGGTTAAAGTCCGATCAATGATCATTTGGGACCCAATTCATCCACAATTTCCTAAGCATCCTGGACTGAAAGACCAATGTTCTCTTCAACAATTTTCTTCTGTGAAATTAAAGTGACTTCCTTTGACCAAGGAACCTTCAATAACAATGACTAACCAAACAAATTCATCCCAACACCGTGACATCATTCCACTGCAACGGTCCGAAAACCATTATATCAATACCGTTAAATGACATTTGTATGTAAATGCATAATTATTAACAACAGAATAAGCGTGGCATTGTGTTGTGTGTGTGCGAGTGTGTGTGTGATTGTGTGTGTTTTTGTATTTTTTGCGTCGCTTCACCGCGCAACAGAAGGTTCAAGTTCCCAGAATGGTCGGTGGAGTAATGACAGTATTTTGATGCTTTAACGGGTATTGGTGAGTGATGTTTGGGATGATCAAATGGTGATTAGCCTACATATTTCAAAGGCTTTTCATCAAATCGAAGGTGATTAAGGTGACCAAGGATACCTTTGAACGAATATTTTATGGCTGTCTTTTTGTTTTTGATTACGAAGTTGAATGCTGGAAATTCCTGGATTTGAGTAGCTTCCAATAGATTGCAGCGAAAATTCGTGGTGGAGGCCTATGATCAGCAGTGGAGTTGCTAGAGCTGAAGAGATGTGGGGAGAAAGATAGAGAATACCTCGGCGGGCAAATGAATGAGTATAATCTGATATTATAGTCTAGCTATTTGTCTTCATGCGTGGTGGTTTACACCTGTGGTCGCGAGTCTGAATGCCATTGCAACTCTGATTTTCGGAAATGTGTTTTATAGTCAATTAGCACGCAATTTGAAAATAAAGAAAAACTTCGGAGGATACCTGCATATCATGGAGTTTGTTCAGGAATTGCTCATAGGAATTCCACTAACTTGCGTTATGTTTTAAAACCCTTAATCTTTAAATTTTAGAAGGGCCTTCATTTCAGTCCTGTGACACAAATTGCAGGATTATTATTACAATATTGTAGTAGAGCTCCCTATCTGACAGCCTCTGTGGTACTGTTGGTTAGATGCTAGCTGTTAAACGAGAGACTGAGGGGTTCGATTGTCGCACCGAGACAAATGTTTGTGTGATCCGCAGGTATTTGTTACGCGACTGAGTGTAAGACTGAAAAGTCTCTTGTTGTTTCTGATACCCACAACACAGGACTCGATCTTAGTGTGTGGTCAGGACTATGTATGTGACTGTTGAGTGTATTTATTTATTTATTTAATTCTTTATTGTACACAGTAAAAAGAAATAACAGTTTAGAGACAGTATAAAATAACAAAGTACAAATGGCGGTCTTATCGCTCTAAGGCAATTTCTGCCAGACAACCATAGGATGGATATATGAGTAGGAAAAAAAGAAAGGGCAGTGTAAAATAAAGACAAATGAAATGAAAACATATAAATACATCATCATCATCATTCATTTATATTATCATTTATATTATCTATTTAATTGCAATGAATGGTGGAAAGAGCTTACCATTCGCCTGATGGTAAGCAAAATGGCCGCTCAAGGCCAGTAACAAAACCAAACAACACATTGAATTACAGACCAATCTTTGGCATTCCACTACGCTCGCTACCCTGACACGTGAGTTATTAAATCTCAACATGTCCAGTAGTTACTCAGACTTCAATGTCCTTCAAACCGAAACAGTACATTTGCACTACTATTTGGTGGGAGTAATAGACATTGCGGTGATACTTACCTAGGCGGCGTGTCACACATGAAAGACCTACCACCAAAAAAGTACCACCAGTTTTGAAAGGACATAAATTATGGACCTATCTAGGTCAAGTATATTTCTTTAAATTTCCTAACTAGACCGTGTAATGCACTAACATCTAAACTTAATAATGAGCGGGGTGCGTTGTTATTAATTAAAACGGGACAATTTCATACAATTCCGGCCATTACACGGTGCGTTTAACAATAACGTACGGGTTGGAGATATTTGGGCCGGATTAATATGACTCGCTCCGGATAGAAATTCCTTTGCAACGCGCTTGAGTATGGCGTGTAGTGAAAGATATGCTATGGACTAATATTTCGCAATCTGGGGGCGCGGCCGAGCCCCCGTCCAAGTCGAGCTATAGGCTGTAACATCCTTTTCTCGAAGCAATTCAGACCATTTTCAACCCCCTATAACTTCGTTGTGGCTAAAGCATGAAGCCTGACTTTTCTGTTACTAAGCAGGCATTGTGTAAACACGTTATATTTAAAAATTCATTCAATTTGAACCAGTAGTTTAATAATTGTAACTAGTCAAACTTTCTTAATTTTGTCACTCACTGACTGACTGACGGATCATCAAAAGTCTAAGGCACTTCTAGCAGACATAGAACTTTCAAATTTAGAATATAATTAGTGTTTAGAATCTAAAGTAAGGGAAAATTCAAACATTTCATAATTTGTGTCTAGTTTTCTAGATAGACCAACTGCGTGAATAACTTTGTAATCCCATATAAATGTATAGGATTACAAAGTTACATTTGCAGTTAATGAATCATTGTACCCGTATATAATGGAATAATAGTTGTAGATAGATATCTATATATATGAGGCATAACAGGAGGGGATATAGAGAGGGAAATGGTGTATTCAGCCCATGAAACTGTATAACATTCCTCTAGAAAAACATGACGAAGAAAACCTTGCAAATAAATAGACTAAATAGCTCGAAAATATCAATAAATTACAATGAAAGAAAGAACATTAATAATCAAATCCGCTATATTTGTGATAAATTGATACCTACAAAAATAAGAAAAATCCATAAGACAGAGGCTTTAAGAAATCTCGTTAGTGATATTATAGAAGTAAGAAGTACCGAAAAGGAAACAAGTAGGACTCTACAAAAAGACGTGAGATCCCATCAAAAACATCCTGTAAAAAAAATCCAAGTCTCGCAGCTCAGGTTTTCTACCGCAAAAAGTTGTGAGATGCATGTAATACCAAGTCGATTAATTAATTTAGTCCTCAAGGGACCTTCTATATAAAGTTATTACGTTAGTTATTACCATATCAGTCTTAAAAATTCTTTACGTTTTAAATAAATAGATCGACTTGGCCAGCAGCATTATGTATAAATTGTACGATACATTATGTTTTCATGCGATGGCCAAGTCGATCCATTTATTTAAAACGTAAAGATTGATATGGTAATAACTAACGTAATAACTTTATATAGAAGGTCCCTTAAGGACTAAATTAATTAATCGACTTGGTATTAATAACATGCATCTCACAACTTTTTGCGGTAGAAAACCTGAGCTGCGAGACTTGGAATTTTTTTACAGGATGTTTTCGATGGGATTAATCATTTATAGAAATAATGTATGAATTCATTTAAAGATATGCAATCCTTAGTTAGGTAGGTACTCTAAAATTAAATGAAGGGTTTGAAAATACTTCACCAACAGTGCAACGACGTGTGATTATTGTTGTGAATTCGATATATTTTACCTACATATCTTAGTGAGATAGAAATATACTTGACATCTTAGATTCCGTCATTGCCAAGTAGCCGTGTATAAGGATTATTCGTTCTTCAATAACTTATTGATTTTAGGAAATGCTATCACTTTATGTAGGTACAGTATGATGAATGTAATATGTTGATGGATTTCTACGAGACAGTGATACGACCCCTGTAAAATTAGTCAACAATGAAACAAGAACCTCCTAGTACAAATAAATAATTTTACATTAAATAATTGATTACTATATCTTATAGATAATAATTTGGTTAATACTACACAAAATATCTCTACTTCAGCTGGATCACACACATTCCATTGCTGAGAGCACCATGCGTGTGACAGTTGAACGTTTGCCAAAAACGTCGCGCTGGCCACTCTACGCTGACGCGCGGCGTCGCTCGCCTACTGGCTGACAGCACTGGCGCGAGTACTGGTGCATTGCCGGAAACACTCGCTTCACTACTGGACAGCTTTCACACATCTCTTTTCATAGCTGGAATTTTCTTAACATTTAAATTTTGAATACTTTTTTGTACTGATAAAGCGTCAATGTTGCGATCCATGTGAGACACTTATTTTCAGCATATTTATATATGCTGAAAAGAACCCACAAGATTCGTAAGGTTTAAGGTGGTCAGACGACCTGGTGAAGGTCGCGGGATCGCTGTATGCAGGCTGTATCAAATAGGTCACTGTGGAAATCATTGGGGGAGTCCTGTGTTCAGCAGTGGACTTCCTTTGGTTGATGAATGGATGGATGTATAGGATTATCTTTAGCTAGAGGGAGAGAGAAAGCGTCAATTTCTTAATAGAATACTGGGTTGTAATGGACTGCCGTACTCAATGGGTCATCATGGGCTGATACAGAACAGTAATTAACTAGATTATTCTTATTTCTAGTACTCTTGTTGTGAATATCGCAGACCTTTCGAAAACTTTCTTTATTTTTATAGACATACATTAAATTTTCAAAAATGTATTGTGAAGCTGCTGTCATTATATTTATATCATTAATATTTTCTTTAAGTTAATGTACCCTAGTGAATAAATTGATCTTAAAGCTCGCCTTTGGAGAATTATCTACCACAGAAATATGAGCTTAAATTACCAATAAAGTAGTTTAAATTTATTTCATAAGGATAACTATAATACAATTATTATATTTTCAATGCAATATGTTTTGTAGCCCGGGTTTTCCAGATTCCACCCAGAAAATCTAAATTACCGTTTTGTGAAAACCAAAATATAGCTAAATTATACCATAATTATTTGAAGTGCTTCGACAAACCATATTATTATTGCATAGCAATTATTTAAATTTTAACTGTATTATGTATATTTTCCTACAGTATTATAAATGTATTTACCAGCACTTCTAAGTACTTAAAAGAGGCTTAATATAAATATGTACTGTAGGCGTTTCCAAATGCAGACAGTATAAATCGTTGCGCTTATCGCCAAATTAAATTAAAGCGATATGTAAACCCTTCTCAAAAGAATCTTAATCAATCATTAATTAACAAGATGATATAAGGATCATTGGTTGACTTTTTCCGGCGGCAAATCTTTTATGCGCGAAATTGAAACTTGTCGAGAAAAAAATATTTTATAAAAGATTATTTAAGTAAGTAATTATAATTTTCATATTCTCATTGCCTTATTGGTCTCTCATATGTGAGAGGTCATTTGGGTAGGTACCACCGTAATGTCTAATTCTCCCGCCAAACAGCAGTGAAAATGCACTGTTGTGTTCGTTTGAAGGATATTGTAGCCAGAGTAACTACTGAACATAATGACTTCACATCTTATGTCTCAGGATGGTGAGCGAAATAGAATGTCAATTACTTTGTAATTCATGATGTGTTTGGTTTGTCTACTATCATCATCATCATCATCATTTCACGTCCACGTCCATTCCAGAAGTCCACTGCTGAACATAGGCCTCCCCCAAGGATCTCCACAACGACCTATAAAAAAATGCTTGCCGAATACTGATAGTAATACTAGCACCTCTGCCTATCATTTAAAGACAAGCGTGAGTGTATAGGTAAGGGCCGGGTCAGCCACCCTACGGAGAGCCGAGGTCGCTCGGAGCATTTACCTCGTACTAATAAGCGAACGTTTTTTTTCATTAGTCCGTGTTATGTCTGTGTTGTATCCTGTGTCATTGTGCACGTAGACATTTGATATGTGGGCTTGGGACCCACTGCTGGGGTTCGGTGGGATAGACTTTAATTTTTTTATAGGTTTTTTTTTCATATGTTTACAAAATACATATCAGGATAAAATTTCAAGTGATCGTGAATTAGTGTCATGACACACTTAAACATAATTACAACATCTATACTAATTATATTTATAAAGCTGAAGCTGAAGAGTTTGTTTGTTTGTGCCCCCTCATCTCATGAACTTCTGATTCAAAAGAAAAAAAAAACTTGTGTTAGATAGGTCATTTATCGAGGAATGCTATAGACTATCTATCATCACGCTATGACCCATAGGTGGGCAGCAGTAGCGAAAAATCTAGCAATTAAGAGGTAATTTTATTAGTTTCCCGCGGTCTGATCGAACAATAGGAGCTGAGCAGTATTGAAAAATGTTTTAAAAACGTGGTAATTTTATTCCTTTTGTGAGCTTGTGTTGTCAAAATAGTTGATATTTCTCTATAATCATACATGACGGGATTCTTCCTCTTAAAAAGGTCAGGACAGGACAGGAAGGGAAAAGCAGTAGAGAATGGTAGTCATGTTGAGTTTTAATATTAACCAGTTAGTAGACAAAATAATATTATGTTCCTAATGTGGAGTGGAGCCAAAAAGTATCTGCATCCGGACGGAACCGGATTGCGAGGTTAGTGATTCTATATTAAATTCTTTTCTCGAAATATCTTCTCGAACATTTAAACAAGATCTCACCAACTTCACTAGTCTAAAATATAAAAAAGGAAAACTCGTGGAAAACGCATTGCAACCTTGGTACTCAGCTCAGCATTGCGATCCAAATATAATCGCTCTTCCTTTTGATGTTCCGAGATGCGCGCCGGCCATCTTGCAAACCTTGGTTTTGTCACAGAATATTCAAATACAGTATAATATATTAACCATAAATATAGCAGATGCATTTGTTAATTTTATTGTAATATAAATCTTCGGAATTACTTGTGGGGATTCAAAGTGGAGTAATAAGAAGGTAGACAGAAATTAAAAAGAAATGGTGACAATTTTTTTCATATTTATTTAAAAAATAAATTAGAAGTTTAATTATTTATTTTGTAAAATATTTAAAAGTACAGTTTTTATATAAAATAATTATAATACCGCTACTTTAAAACACAAATATTTTACGCATTAATCAAACCAAATATTTTTTCAATTTGCACTTATTTCCTTGAATCATTGGGGCTTAACGCATTCGGGTGGGCTAACGATCTTATTATTTGAAGATAACTGTACTTTAAGGTACAAAGACGAGATCCGATTTATTTGGTAAGAATACGCGTAACTTCCGTATTAATAGGCCTCACACTAAGATTCAAGCATTATGTCGTGGGCATTAGAAATTACTATCCAATTAAAGTTTAAACTAATAGGTACCTTTTGACGTTTTATACTTTTCATGTTTGAACAACTTTGTACAGACGTAACTCACAGAATTTCAATAACATTTTCCGTAAAACCATTATTATATGATATCTTATATTTCGTTAATACCTCTGTAAGTTTTCCTTCAAAATAAATAAATAAAATAAAATTACAAAGCAATGCTTGGCATTCCACTGCGCTCGCCATCCTGTGACATAAAATGTGAAGTCTCAATATGTCAAGTGGTTACTCTCGCTACAATTTCCTTCAACCCGAAACACATCAGTGCATTTACACTACTGTTTGGCGGGAGTAATAGACATTGCGGTGGTACCTAACCAGGTGGACTCCCACATATGAGAGACCTACCACCAGTAGTTTATATTATGAAAATATACCTCAAATGAAATTTCAAATGTGTATTTTAAAAATTTGATTAGTAGTTCCAATTTTCGCCACACGCCAACAGATTTTAGACGATCTGTAAATTCAAGCGTAAAGCAACTTCAGTTAAACTGAATACAACGCAATATCCCTTCTGCGCACTCATCTCTCACCAAACATTATTTTAGAGCATTGATTGCGCCGGCAATTTTGTCGTTTCACTGTGAATATTATGATGACTCAGTTTATGTCCATCGTTCGCGTACAATGACATTAATCCGACATTTATATGCTGCGGTGTAGGTGTGGGATCGGGATTTCTTATTTAAGTCTAGATAGGGTTTGTCTTTAAGTATTTTAAGTGTTGGTGTGCCCGTATTAGGTATGAGATACCACAAATTAAATATGACTAAATTCAAAGAATAACGCTCGTATAAAATACTTTTATGAAAACATGTCTGTATAATTTAAAAATTACCATCTCTACCTGTTGTGTAATTGAAGGCAAAACATTACAAAATTGGTTATTTCATAAATTAAGGAAAACAAGAATTCTAAATGGAAACATGAATCAGTTTTTGTTTCACGTTTATGGTTATGTAACGTATTTTACTTAAAACTCACAGTTTTACAGGATAATTATTTTTAGATTTTACATTTATATGTAAAATTAGCAACACAAATGCATATTCCATACATGGAGTTTGCTAATTAACATAATTAGAATTTAGCTTTTAACTTTTCTGTTATAAAAAATACGTTGCCATTTAGAAAAGCACCTTCCTATTTTTTTATTGACCTTTTTTCATTAGATACCGATGATCAAACTAAAAATTCAAAATAAATCAACTCAATTTTTTAAATTCTTGTTTTAATTATGCATTTAAATTTTTATAGATGCTGAGACAATCGCTGAAATATTTTTACTTAAACTTGGATTAAAAAATTGACTGCGACAAATTTAACTGCGTCTATGTGCGCAGTAAGTTAGCAACTGCGCATCGCACAAGTAACCCGCAACTGAGGTAATTATCCAATTAACCTTTAGTTAAATTGACGAAGCTTATTCTTTGTTTAAGTGAGAATTACTGTGCATAGAAGCTTTGCTATGATACATCAACCGTGATGTCATAGTTCCAATTACACGAGATTTGATATACAAACTAGTGATCAAAATATAATAGAGCTCTTATATGTCCCACTGCTAGGCACAGGCCTCTGCTACTATCGTGAGGTCGATGGAAGTGGGTTAGGCCATCTGGCACGCTGTTTGATTGCGACCTAAATTAAGACAGGTTCTGTGGCGCAATTGATTAGACGCCGACTGTGAAACGCAAAATTGCAGGTTCGATCCCCGTACCAAACCAAATATTTCTGTGAACCATAAGTACCTATATTTGTTTCGGGTCGAAGTCTCTTGTAGTTTTAGACACCCACAACACAAGATTCGACCTTAATGTAGGGTCCCGACTATGTATGTGACTGTCGGGTGTATTTATTTATTTATCTTTTAGAGGACAAAAAATCCCAGTCAATATTGTGATTGCATTTTGCCGACCCTTTTAATATCAAGGCGTGATGTACGCATTGAGATCAAGTTAAAGATTCTATCTACATTAAACATAATATGAAAATACATGGAATAACCGACTCGATACTAAGCCCTATTAAAATCGATTAACTTCTATTAAATGGCGTGCATTAATTGCTGAAGGTAGAAAGTCAACTGGCTATGAATAGATATGATGGCTATCATTGGCCTAGCTTCAGCTTTGACTAAGTAAAACTATTCGTGTTTACTAGATTTCCTACCAAGCTATAAAAATAAGTTGCTTTTGATTGTTGTGCGTCAGCTGGGATTAGTCAATTTGCACTATTAAGGGTAACGATATTTAAAAATTTAGATATCTCATTTAAATAATTGTAAGCATTTTTTAAATAGAATTGTTCTGTTTTTAAATAGTGATTATTTTATAATACCTTTTTATTGAACCGTAGCGATCAAACAATTTAGTTTTTTTTTTAATTATTTATCTTAATTAACGCTGAGACGAGCATATAATTCGCCTAATATTTAGCGAGATGTTCAATCCTGTACAAAACAAAACAAAACAACCGGAACAAAACAGTGCATTTACACTGCTGTTAGGTGGAAGAAATATACATTACGCTTATACATACCCAGGCAGCTACTCACATATAATTGGTCTACCAGCAGTAAAATTACGCCTCTATGTTAAGTGCCATCCAGACCGAACAATCAGAATCAATATAATAGAAGTGAAAATCTTCATCGGCCATTCCACAAAAATATAACAAAAACATCGAACCCAAAACCCCACGATTCCCAATCACAATACAAAGCCATTGACAATGAAAGACAATGTCATGCGGGCATAACAATTATGGAAAAATCCGGAAGGCGCGAAGCATGTCATATGTTAATCAGACGTGTATGACAGAAAGCATTTCTATGTATCCTTGTGCGTTGGCATCTTGCCTAAGCGTGGTTCCGGGTTCACATCGCGATACTAATTAATGCTGTATATCTAAGTACTGTGTACTAAGGAATTTCGTGCTAATATTGGTATCTCCTTGAGTTCTGCTTCTTTGTTTTGTTTCACGAGATGTTTGGGTTTCGGTGAGAAATGTGCTGTGTTGGTTCAAGTGTTTTGTTTCAATTTTATATATAAATTAGTATTTGGGTATTAATTGCTATGTATAAAAATATTAAAAGAAAATAATCCAGCTTCTACTGGGGAAGGTGGTTCCGGGTTCACATCGCGATACTAATTAATGCTGTATATCTAAGTACTGTGTACTAAGGAATTTCGTGCTAATATTGGTATCTCCTTGAGTTCTGCTTCTTTGTTTTGTTTCACGAGATGTTTGGGTTTCGGTGAGAAATGTGCTGTGTTGGTTCAAGTGTTTTGTTTCAATTTTATATATAAGTTAGTATTTCGGTAATAATTGCTATGTATACAAATATTAAAAGAAAATAATCCAGCTCCTACTATTGAAGTTTCTGTTTAAAAATCCTGTGGAACAAAAAACATATCGATTTTAATTTATCAACTATTTTTATTTGGTCTTATTTCACATTAATTGTAAAGAGTTGCGATGGAATACTATAAAACATATATACATAGTTTATATTGACTACAATAAGTACAAAACAATCATAAAAAAAAATAACATACATACATACATAAACTCACGCCTTGTTCCCAGAAGGGGTAGGCAGAGGTGCCAGGGCACCCACATTTCGCCTTGTATGTTCCGTCCCACAATGTGATAGGGGGCGAGCCTATCGCCATATCGGGTACAAATTCCTGATTCTGGGCTGATACTGAATAGAAAAATCCAATATCACTGCCCAACCCGGGATTCGAACCCGAGACCTCAGCTTTGTAACCGTACCGTAGTACAACTACGCCACCGAGGCAGTAAAAAAACATAAATACGAGTAATTATTACGAATTATATGTGCGATATTGTAGCCGCAATCAGGCCCCAGCTCAGCAATATCAATTATCGATATATTATTTAAAAAAATGATTTTTATACTAAAAACCACTTACCTACCTGACAATCCCTTGCAAGAAATAATTCCGAAAAAAAAACTTGTACATCACTTATAAATGTCTCAGAGCGGGAATCAAACCTGTAGCCCCCGTAATGACAACACCAAGCATACTTGAATATAATTATTAAAACGCAAATGCATTACAAAGATTTCTGCTACATTAATTCAATACTGAGTCACAGAGAATAAAAAATAATTACATGACACACGATTAAATCGGCCTCCATTTTGAACAATAAAATATTCATTTTAAACCTTTACCTTGTATAGTAGTTAATGGATGCAATTACTTCTGGTTTCGATAATTCAAATGTTGAGAGGATTTAACGTCAATGATTATTAATTTATAATACGCAAAATGACAAATATCCTCTGAACATATAATAATAAATCAAATCAAATATTAATTTAAAAGTAAAACGGAAAATGAATATTAGATTCGGAAAAAAATAATCAAAGTATAATTTATATTATTCGTTATTTTTTTTATATCATATATATAAGGGTATTTTTTTTGTTCCGATGATTGTCGAGACCTGTATGCCTTTCGCTGAATAGTAAGCGATCGACCGCTTAGACAGTAGCAAAACCAAACACCATGAATTCCAAGGCAAGTTTGGCATTTCACTGCGCTCGTCATCCAGACATAACATATGTACTTAAGACTCAACATTTCCAGTAGTTAGTCTGGTTACTATCTATCTATATCAACCCATATACGTCCCACTGCAGGGCACGGGCCTACTCTACAATCGTAAATACGATTGAGAGTGGTTAGGCCATATAGTCCACCACGCTGGCCTAGTGCGGGTGGGCGGACTTACATACCATAGAAATTTTTATAAATCGCTATGGTATGCAGGTTTCCTCACGATGTTTTCCTTCACCGTTTTAGTGCATGGTGATTGACTATCAATACACACATTACTCCGAAAAGTCAGAGGTGTGCCCTGGGATTCGAACCCGCGACCACCGTGAACATGTTGGCAGTCGCGTCTAGTCCATTTACCAACAGGCCACCACGCACTACCTGTAGTCTGGTTACAATGTCATTTAAACCGAAACACAACAGTGCATTTACACTGCTGTTCGGTGGGAGAAATAGATATTGCGGTGGTACCTACCCAGTCGGCCTCACACATAGGAGAGACCTACCACCAGTAACATGTAAAATAAATTATGTTACAACTGCAACCTACAGTTCGCCGAAGTTAATTCCGTCAAAGTGGCATTGTAGCCTATCGTCATGCTATTAATAAAATCCACAATCCATCACCTCATTTTTTTCACAAATTACTTCATCTAAGACTCGAACCTAAAACTTCAAAGTGCATAGACCACGGTTTATTTGAGTCTAGACCAAAAAGGTTTATCTACTAACAAAATCATATTTTGAATACAACCGGTACCAATATTTTGAAATGAGATTAGGATTAATAGCCCCACTACCTACCCTTTCAGCGATTAGGGCGTGAACACATAAATACATTATAATTTGTAATTAAGTGATGAAACGCCGTTGTATGTAATCAATACTTCCAATGGATTTCAATTAATTAATAAGTGCATTGAACGGTGTCTCTTATTACCTGCACTGCTGTTGTTTGGCCTAAGTGATAATATCTGACGGTTAGTCGTAAGAAAATCATAAAAAATAAAGATGGCGTGTAACAGAAAAACATTACATTTTTTTACATACATTTTCTCCTATACGTCGATAAAGAAGTTTCACTTCAATAACTTAACGAACAGTCGAACTACTAGACTTGAACCTATACTAAGAAGATACTATAAGAGGTATATTGGTATAAGAAACTCTAAATGCTTTTGTGATATTTTAAATATCGAAACTCAACCTTTTGTTTCGCTTCCGCCTCACAGATTATTATGCATAAGACTTTAAATTGAGTGCCAACCAGAGTATTGTACTCTATCAGCCCATATAGGTCCCACTGTGGGGCACGAGCCTCCTTTATAATGGACGATTGAGAGAGATCAGGCCATATAGTCCACCACTCTCAGGGGCGTGCGCTCCTTGTAGGCAGAAATGCAGTGCTTTACTTGCCATTCACAGATATTTTATTATAACGTACGTACGTCTTAGATGACTTTAATCAATAGTAAATAAATAAATAAACAAAATATAATAACTTAAAAACGCCTAATATTTTATAAATAGCAACTATTTGCAAGCACACAAACATTATGATTGCTATACGACAAACAAGCGGCGCTGCAAAGTAAAATAATGTACCTAATCAACCAAGTAATGCCGCCGCGTCCCGCATGACATTTGTTTGCGTGTGTGTAGTAATTTTGGTGTCCGTGCACAGTCGCAAACGCACACACCCATGCATATCGAAAGGCGCGACTCCTGCGGCAGGCTATGAGCGTTCGGCTGTTTTCGGGAGTAATCGGTAATGTTCGTTGCCTATAATCCTAGTAAAAATAGTAGACGGAAATGTAATGAATTGCGCAAAATGCACATTATGCATTTTTGTTCGGTAAGGTTTTATTTGTTTAAAACTTTAAATAGCATTTTTTTTTGTGTTTCGCGGGGGCCATTTTGCTTTTTTCATGTGATGAGCATTGTTTATTATTTTGTTTGTGTCAGTTTAATTATAGTTTTCTTAAAATATTTTGCATTTTAGCATTTGAAAGTGTGTACATTCAATAGTTTATTACTGAGTTTCTATAATAATTGTAGTGATTTGCTTTTACTAGTACGTTTGTTGATTTTTTAAAATGTTATTTGATTGTGAGGTTTGTGTTGAAAATGTGTGTTTATTAAAAATTGAAGCTGACTCGGTGAGTAGTTATAATATTTTAGTTTATTAATAACTAGTGGCCCGGCCCAGCTTCACCCGGGTACAAATAGATTTCTGTACAATAATATGTACGTATCATACATATAAACTTTCCTCTTGTATCACTCTATCTATTTAAAAAAAACCGCATCAAAATCCGTTGCGTAGTTTTAGATTTAAGCATACAAAGGGACATAGGGACAGAAAAAGCGACTTTGTTTTATACTATGTAGTGATTTACTTATTAGAATTTCTTCGGCCGCGACGATCTATCGCTGTTTTTTCTGCGTTCCGTAGAAGATATACATGAATAGTAGCAGGCCCGGATCTAGGGGGGGGGCAAGTCGGGGTGCGTGCCCCGGGCGGCACGATCAGGGGGCGGCATATTGAATCTTGGGAGACAACTACAAAACTCATCAATAACGTAACACCACTTACACTTTTTTTTTCGCCGTGCGCGAATTAGTGATTATGCGATAGAGGCGCGTGAAAAAGAGATGAAAACTTAACACTTGGAATGTATAATAACACTGGTCAACATGAAAATTGCCCTTTACTTGAAACTGCTATACATCTTTAGTATTCGACCCCCTTAATCTAAATATAGAACTTAAAATTAATAGTTAGCTCTTATTATTAATTTATGCTATATTTAAGATAATACCGGGTAACTTGGTGGATGTCACTTTATATTATGAGATTTCAAATAATTTTGTGAGAGTATCCGCGTTAATTTTATTATTATGTTTTCGTTTCATGTGTCTTATAGTATTAGCGTTTCATTTGTTTGTTAAAACGCGAAATTTTAAAAGTTATTTCTCATTTTCGACAAATTTCTGTTGCAAAAACTACAATTTGCAAAAACTACGGTTTGTTGGGTCTGCAAATGGGCTACACCAAGTGCTGGTGCTTCTTGTGTGGGTGGGATAGTCGGGCTAGATCGTTACATTACTTTAAAAAAGATTGGACTTGAAGACAAAGTCTGTGCCCTGGAGAAAATAACGTTAAATATCCTCCCCTAGTCGATCCTTATAAAAATTTTCTCCCTCCATCGCATATGAAATTGGGATTAATGAAGACCTTGGTTAATCCTCTCAACAAAGGTTGACCAACCTTTGAAGGTTGGTCCACCTTTTTTCGCACCCACTTTGCAAGTAATTGATTACTTGCGAAGTGAATTTCGACATCTATGCGGCGCCAAAATAAAAGGGGGAGTTTTCGTCGGACCTCAAATATGAGAGATTCTTAAGGACCAAAACTTTGATCCGATTTCACAGGGCATCGAAAAAGAGGCATGGGAATCTTTTAGAGCAGTAGTAGTTCATGATTTTTTGGGCAATAGGAGATTTGAAAATTACCACGAGCTTGTGAACAATCTTCTGCAAAAGTATCAGCAAATGGGTCGCAATATGTCCCCAAAAATTCACTTTCTTCATTCTCACCTCAATTTTTTCCTCCTAACTGCGGTGATATGACTGACGAACATGGTGAACGATTTCACCAAGACTTATTGACAATGGAAAAGAAATACAACGGCCGATAGAATGCGTCAATGCTAACGGACTACTGCTAGAACTTGGTTTAAGGTTTTCGTAAAGATAATTCCAAAAGGAAAACGAAAAAAAGGGAAATTATTGAATAGTAAAGGTTAAATACTTGGGAAATATTTTAAAATACTCAGTTTCATGTAAAAAGTTTATGAAAAAGTAAAGAAAATGTCTTTTTTAAAAAAGAATCGATTTATATTCTATGAAATTTTACTCTTACGTCATATATTTCGATACCAGCCATAATTTTAAAATAAGAGCTAACTTTCAAATTTGGTTTATATTTTCGTATTCAGTGACCCCAAATTAGTAAAATAATAAAGCATTTATTTTACAGATAAACAAAAAGTTAAATTTTGTAGACCAGTGTAATTTATCCATCTCAACAATTACGTTTAGTTTCTAATATCCAATTTGTGTTTAGTAGTTAGTTTTAGTTGATTAACCATCGAACGTCTTTTATGTGGTACAGGCAGTGGCGAATTTACTAGTAAGCTGAGTAGGCTGGAGATGGCAAATTTAAAGGGGCGGCAAATCTGGGCCAATTTTTTTTGTTTTGATTTACTGTAATAATAAAAGGCAATATTTTACACACTGAAAAAATGGGGTTTGAAAATTAAGAATAGTTAAAATATTTCAGTAATATGTTCCCACGTTTCCACGTTGACAATTTAATGATAAATACTTTATTAAATATCTATACTTGGATCTTCTTCTTCTACCTGACGTTATCCCGGCCGGTGCCAGGGTCCGCCTTCCGGCAAATTCTCCTCCATTTCGCCCGATCTTCGGCATCCTCAATAGTAAGGCCATTGACCCTCATATCTTCCTTGATGACATCGAGCCAGCGCTTCTTTGGTCTACCTCGCGGTTGAGGTCCGGGAATTGAGGCTCAGGCACACATTACGGACGCACTCCTGCGGTTTCCTTAGGACGTGACCATACCATCTCAAGCGGGATTTATAGGTGAGACCCTTGAGCCTCATCGGCATCCTGCGGTCGCAGAGTATGCCCGAGATCTCCCTCCACTTAGACCAAGCAGCGCTTATACGGGCTTTGACGTCAAGGGCGATGTCACCGAACTCATGCAGTACGGACCCAAGGTACTTGAACTTGTCCGTCTTCACGGCCAGTTCGTTCCCCATCACGATGGTTTGGGGGTCCGTACTCCCGCAAGCCATGTACTCGGTCTTCGCCACATTTAACTTCAAACCACCGCTCTCAAGCGTTCCTTCCACCGGTTGACCTTGCGCTCCAAAAGTCGTCGGTCCTCCTCCACCAGTGCAATGTCATCGGCATACATCCAACAACCAGGGCGCAGGATCCTGGATGTGAGACGTAATGGCATCGAGCACAACACTGAAGAGGAATGGACTCAGCGCCGAGCCTTGGTGCACACCGACATCAATCGGGAAAGGATTCGTATCGCCAACGGCGGTCCGAACGAAGGACTCGGATCGGAGGTACATGTCTCTGATAATGTCCACATAGGCTTCCGGTATCCCTTTCATCCTCATCGCCCACCAGATTGCCTGTCGCGGCACACAGTTGAAGGCCTTCAGCAGGTCCAAGAAAGCCATGTGCAGTGGCGTCTTCTTCGCTCTGTATGCCTCGCCAAGCATCCTGAGTGCAAATATCGGGTCGGTAGTACCACTGCCAGGACGGAAGCCGTATTGACACTCAAAGATAGTACACTCTTGGCGGAGCCTGGACTCGATGACGCGTTCGAAAAGCTTCATGGTATGACTCATGACCTTAATGCCACGATAATTACCGGATTCCTGAACACAGCTTTTATCCTTGTACACGGGAGTTATCACACTCAACCGCCATGAGTCAGGCATGTTTTTGGTATTTAGGATGCTGTTAAATAACGCAGCAAGAAGCTCCACACCGTGAAGCCCCAACGACTTCCACGCCTCTATCGGAATATAGTCAGGCCCTACCGCTTTAAGGTTCTTCATGCGACGAAGACTATAGAGAACTTCTTCAGGTGCAACAGGTGCAACAAGACCTTGTTTCGGGGGCAATTCGGGGTAGGACACTCCCAAGTAAATATCTATACTGGGATATTATAAAAATATTCCAATAGTGATACTTTATAAAAAAATCTTGCTTAAATGTGAAAAAACAGCTATTAACATTGATTATAGTCTTTAGACTTCCTTGCTAAAAATACAGTTTTTTTTCAAATTGGTTATTTATTGTTTACACGCACCCCGTGGTCAAGGGGTGGCAAAATTCCTTCACGGTTTCCTTTGCCTGGCGTAAGAGGCGATTAATAGGGGTCATTGGGGTCGCTGGCACACTCTAAGATGTGCGGCAGAACTCGTGGCTTCATAGCGGACACCCACGGTTAGGGCGTCCGTTGCAGAGAAAATCTACGCCTACCTAAGTTGTGAGGAGCCATATTAGGAAGTGCGTCGGGTGGCACGGCGAGTCAACTAGGTGTTACTCGCTCATCCGTATCGCCTATTGTCGGTAATACATCCAACCTGGCTGCAAAATCTATGCGGTACGGACAATAATTGTCCCCGTGCGTCAGATTGGAAGGCTGGAGACCTCGACATGCACCTTATGATCTCCCCGTAGATATCGATTAAAAAAAAGGTATTGTATTCACTCCGTTTTTAGGAAATTGAGTTTGAATCAGACCTGGAAGTTTTGAGGCCTGACAAGGCTATCCTTATAATATCCGTCATAATATCTGTGCCGCTGTACGTATGTATAATGTATATAAATGTATGTGTATGATGTCCTACCACGAGGTCTATTTCAGTCTACTCTGCCCTATTAACCATAAGACGTTCTATGGAGTCGTTAATTCGTCGTGAGAAATTACCGAATATTCGAAGTATATGGGGCCGTACTATCTCGGAAAGACGCTACTTGATGCCGAGTTCTTGAAACGTTTGTGTGGAATTCGGACCTGATATTCCAAGAATTCCAACACCTCATCTCTAGGGAATCTACATTTTTCTTCTCTCGTAACGTCCATGTTTCAGCGGCATACAGAAATACGAGAAAGTGCTCGGACAAGCCTGATCTTCAGTAGCTTTTGTAGTAGTACGATTCCTCCATATTTTCCTGAGTTTCTCCATTGCCCCTCTAGCCATCGCCATACATCGTTTTATCTCAATGATACAACCACCATTGTTATTTTTAAACAGCCCAGGATAAATGTACAACTGAACCAGTCTTGGAGGAGCCCAGCGACAGTTTGTGATGTGTATTGAAATCCCCCGAGACCATTTCAGCCGACGGGAACTGCGTCCGCCCGTCATCAGCCACATGGCTGAGATACCTAAACAGCCGCGTCGTCTCATCTTCCCCGTTGTGAGACCTGTAAAGGCACACGTCGATGCGGCTCAGGCAACCAAGATTCACGTGCAAACACAAAGCGGAGAAGGACCCTCCATGCAGCTTAAACGGTGACAGTAGATGTCCAACCGAATATACGTACATACAAGCATACCCCGACTTTAGGCTTGAAGCTTTCTTCAAGCGAATAACCGGGGTACAGCAGGTAGGAATATTCGGCTGGACAACGAATCCGCATTTCCATCAAGAAGAGCAAAGCAGACTAGGCCGTCTCGAAATGGTGGTGGACGGCATTAAGGTCGTTTGGAGTTCGCGGATGTTGGTGAACTCCATAGTGAACGCGATGGTGGGGTTATGCACCGCTGAAAGACCTGCTTTGTTGAATTGCGCTGTCATGAAGTTGAAAGGATAGGTTTGATGAAGAGGCATCCAGAAGCCAAAGTCCGGGCATTAAGTAGGCCGAATGGGCACCGGCATGAAAGGGTCGGCATGTCGCTAAATGTCGGCCACATCCGGTCACCAACTGGCACGACGTACCCGCCCAAGATTATGTGCGACATGGTGAGGCAGCCCCTCGTGGTGGTAAGCCACGATTGGGCTCTTGTACTGTACTGTCTCTTTGGCCAGCGGGTCAACACTCCTCCCTTTGAGAGCGATCAAAAATACGTACAAAATCACTATCAGATCACTATTACGGTCTTTACGCCCCGTGGACGTTGATCGCTACCCAGACGGACACTTAAGTCCTACCGCCAAGAACTGTGTCACTCATTTGGCACTACCCAGGGGTTACGTGTAGGAAAACTAGAGTCAAAGCTTACAGACGTGTGTGACGTTAACCCTCAAAAGTGACGCTAATATAAAGCGTGTAAAAATAATTAACATGGTGGTAAAAAAAAAAAAACACGTTCTTTCCCGATGTCCTGTGTTGAGTGGGCGTCTGGTTGCTAAAAATGATGATGATGATTAAGATAAAAATATAGGCAAGGGGGGGCGGCATTTTTCAGTTTTTGCCCCGCCTCGAAAAAAACCTAGATCCGGCGCTGAATAGTAGTACATCTAAGACTTGTTCTGTTGGCATGGTTTCCGACTTAGAGATCCGTCGCGTTGCTGTGGCTATGCTAAACATCTATAAAAAAAAGTTTTTGTGCCGAGTACTCCGCCGCATACCCAGTATCATAATCCTGTGCACGCCGCTGACCACTCTAGACTAGTGCGGGATGGTGGACTTTACACACCTTACATTTTTTTACAAATCCCAATGATATGCAGGTGTCCTCAAAATGCTTTCCTTCACCGCTAAAGTGCGTGGTGTTTGACAATCAATATATTTTATAATATGACTCAGAAAAGTCAGAGGTGGAAGGTCTCTCATATGTGAGAGGCCATCTGGGTATGTACCACCGCAATGTCTATTTCTCCCGTGAACCAGCAGTGTAAATACACTGTTGTGTTTCGGATTGAAGGATATTGTAGCCAGAGTAACTACTGGACATATTGAGACTTAACATCTTATGTCTCAGGATGGCGAGCGCAGTGGAATTTTGCTACTGTTTATGGGCGGTCGTATCGCTTACCATAAGGCAAACGGCTTGATCATCTCGCCATTCATTGCAATAAAAAAAAAGAGGTGTGCACTGAGATTTAATTCTACAGGTCTATTCGATACCAATACCAAAGGCGTAATTATAAAGGATTTATATTGAACTTGCATTGGTTCATATGAATGCTTTTCAAACACCACACTGGATAATCCAAGCAAATACAATTCACGTTTTCATAAAATCCTACATATTATACAGCTAATAAAAAGGATTAAAAAATACGCTTCCATCTTTTACCTTGCACCCACACAGTCTTACAATTAAGTCGTTAGACACATCAAAAAGCGATCGTTTCTAGTAGTTTGCCATTCTTAAATATTCATGAAAGACAACTTGCATTGTTTATTTTCTTGAAACAAAGACATAATACTAATAAATATATCGAGAGAGAAGTAATCGTGGATTTGCTATCTGACGGCTAATCATAAATTGTACGAACTTCTTGATTCTGCTTGCGAGAAATTCAGGTCATTTCGACAATAATTGACCAGCGAGGTTATTAAAGGAGACTCATATTCAGCAGTGGGCTATGTTCAGTGGTGTTCCTTTTGCTGAAAATGATGATGATGTTTCTATCTGAATAGCTCTTAATATCAGCCAACTAGTATATCATTACTGTGACTGTAAGAATATGCAAAAACCACACGTAATTTAGGAGGGATAAAGCCTAGCAGTGAGGCGCATGAGTATATAATAAGAATATCATCTAAAAACACCGTCCTAATTTTTTACACAAAGCATTATACATATATTACTGACGGTAGAAAAGGATATCATGTCCAATATTAGGACGCACACCCTGAAATAAAAATAAAATATCAGCACAAATACACCAACAAAACAACGAGTAAATCGGTAACAAAAATCCGTAGCCACTGAAAAATTCACATCGAATTTCCCGCCAATTATCCGACATATCCATAAACTGCACAAAGCCAGGGAAAATGTACACTTGCTACCTCCAATTATATATGGTAATGCGGTGTTATTATCGTCGACTGGACACGCCATGGCGGACTATAGCAGCGACTCTACCAGCCCGCAATAAGGGCTTTGTGGCTCTTTGAAAAATCCACCATTAATAAATGATTTGATGCAAGCCGCTCTGTGGGCGTTTTACACAGTTTGTAACTGTGTACGGTGGTTTATTTTCGTATTGGCTTTGAAAGGACATTTTTTATGCTGGCTCTAAAAAGTGAATGAGGATTAAGTGAAGTCATGGTAAAATATAGATGCAGTTTTCTGATTTTCTCAGCTCAGTGCAATTATGCAGATCTGTCAGGTATAAAATCTTTTAGGTGCATTTATTTTTCCGAATAAATCAACTAATTTATAAATAGAATTTTGAGTGCTCTATATCGTTTTTGGAATTTTCTAAAACATTTTCGGGAAATATCAAAATGCAAAAATCATTTTTCTAATCAGACAATTCTACCAAAATAGAAAGGTTAACCTAAGGTTTCTAATTCGAAATTACATAAAATACTTCCCCACTACACTACCACTAAATCTACAAGGTGACAAAACCCATCAACTGTATTGATTAATAATTCTTCAAAGTCCTTGGTTATTTTTCATTCCATGACGTCAGTTGCAACATGTCCTTTCAATTTAAATATTAAACACTCAAGTCACGCGATCGGTACATCTCTGCGATATATGAGGACAGTCCAATCTGCTCTACATTTTCTCACCAAATTATCTCTACGGCCAAGGTTCACTTTTATAGTGCACGGCCAAATTTGTGTTTACTGCTACTCTGTATATAGAATTGGGGTAGAATGTTCGACTAGTTATGTATTTTGTGGAGTATATAGATGTGCTGTAAGGTAGAGTAGTGATGCAGTAATTGTTTTCTTTAATTGATGAAGTATATACTTTTATTTATAAATAGTTCGCTTCCTATAGTTATCCGGGAGAAGCTAAAACAAATTACTCGCAAAATAAATTAATTATGCATTAGCTTAATTTAGCCAAGCGTTACAACAGCACTATTGAATTTTTTTTTATTACTATGATTTTTTTTTCTTGAAATACGGCAGTTTTTTGAAGTAGAGAAAATCTTAGCACATTAACAAAGTATCACGTATCGAATTTACAATAAAATATTGTTGACAGCCTCCATAGCGCTGTTGGATAGACGTCTGCTGTGAAACGAGAGGCCCCGGGCCGCGGGCCCCCAAATATTTGTCTCGGGTCTGAATCTGTAGTTTTTGTAGTTTATAATACCCACGACACAAGTTTAATTTTAATTTTTTAACCATTTTATACAAATTTGTGACTTCTGAAGAAGTAGGTGAAGCCAAAATAATATTAGATTTTCCTACATCGAAACATGCAAACATTAATCCTCTTTCTATTGTTTTATTTTTTATTTTTATTTTATTTTATTTTATTTATTTTAAGGTTACATTCCATTATACACATCTATTATTATTCCACATTCACCACAATTAGGATAATTATGTTTACCGAATAAGTGTGCAAAACTGTCGAATGGAATGTGACCAATATGGAGTCAGTATATGTATGTATGTATATGATTTTTCATTGTTGTTTAAAGTAATTTCATTTTTTTGCAATTGGTACTATTTATCATTCTACAGATCAGATAAATCCACTCTAATCGCCAAAGTCCGTAAATTTGTTTATCTTCACAATAGTGCAGCCACAGTAGCATTTTTGCTGACGGCTATTACGCTAGCTGGTTACAGCTCGCCGCTGCACTCGCGCGTCAAGGAGACACGTTTATTGTCAAAGTCGCTACCACAATTAGCACGATACACAGCACGACACCACGGCGATACTGTAGTATGGTACTGCGGTTTTCGGGTCTTCGTGTCTTTTTGGTAGTATGATTTGAAGGACCGGAGTCAATGGAGATTATGCTGTTAAGGATACTAAGTATTATATAAAATAAAATAAAAGCGAGGTTAAAATGGTAGTGGTGGTAAAATTAATGCCGAAGAATTTATTAAATATATCATTTTTTATTATGGTTGCATACTTAACTCGATATATTGGATCCAGTGTATATTATGACCAGATTTTGCAAAAGATCCATAAAATAACTAAAATTGATCACCTGCCGTTATAAATACTTACAATAATTTAGTGATGGGGAGCAATAACGGCAATGGTTTTACAAATAATTGAACGATAAAGAAAATTGAAAAGTAATAGTGTCATAGTAGCATTTACTATCAGCTGTTTTAGCTCGAGTACTAAAAATGCAGTTTTCATAATGACTAATTTTACCGCAACCCATCAACATCCAAGACTTGTCAATATCATAGACCTACCAAATTGACATAATAAGAATAATCGTAGGTGTTTTAATGTGAATGAACAGAAAGGGGGAAGGAGAGAGGAGGGGGACAATAAAGCTTATTGAATCTTATATATACAATAGAATTCAAACACATAAAATCGCGTACATTATTGCCTATAATAAGAATGGCCTTATTAAGCAGGTCATGTTTACCAATAACGAAACGGATTAACATTGTAATGAAATGTATTGTTTGCACCGTCTTATTTTTATTAGGTTTCTGTGTCGACATTTATTTTGGTAATGAAGGATTAAGAATTTTGATGACATCGCCAGCTCTTGGCAGGAAAATGTGACGTAGCTTGTTTATTTTTCTGATTGTTTTGTAGCTGCTGTTTTAAGAGTAGTTGGCCATAAATGTCGCAGAATGGATAACCGCTGGAGTAAGCGTATTCTGGAGTGCAGATCTTGTCGTGGGACGCCCTCTGGCCAGATGGCGGGACGACTTGCACAAGAGGGCCGGCAGCGACTGGATGCATTAAACAGCAGACCAGGCTCTGTGCCTTACCAGGCGTACCTTGCCAGAGGCCTATCAGCAGTCAACTCCTACGAGCTGATGATAATGCTGTTTTAGTACAAGCTAATTTACCAAATCATAATTGGCATAATTTTGATACTTGTTATTAATTTGTTGCGGGATAGTGACGATTATGGCTACATTATTTTTTTCATCCTTAAATTTATTTTTCTCGTCTTCGTTGCTTCTTCTTTGTGCGTTATTTTATTCAATTGTACAGCAATCAAGCTAACAATTTGCTTAATATAAGTAGGTTATTATTGCTAATATTGAATATAATCGATGCCGTCGACACCGTCACAGCCCATATTAGACCTGCTTGGTCTCAATAGAGGGAGGTCTCGGGCATACTCTGCGATTGCGGAATGCCGATGAGGCTCAATGGTCTCATCTATAAAAGCATCGTGTGATCTGGGCTCTTGTATGGTTCTGAGAAGCCATATGTACATATATACAATTTTGCATTACAGAGCCGTCATTTCTCATTGTTTTTTTACTATTCTGGTTCAGCCAGTTCATTATACATTAGTCCAAAGTAAGACTCTATTTTAAAGGAGAATGTGCCCCTAAAACCGTATAAGAGTTTGTACATTAATAAACTCTTAAATCATTTCTAATTATAATGGGTTTATAATTAGCTCTCGTTATTTAAGATTTGTGTGGGCGTTCTCTTTCTAATTTGAGAATAAAGATAATATATTATACCGGGTTATAAAATACGTCGTATTATCAAATACTGGATCTAAAAGAAATTAGTTCACTCCTCTCCTTAGTATACCCGGTGCCTTTCTAATGCGCATGCGCCAGGGTGATTTAGACGGCAACAAAATATTCAAATATCTTGATCTAGAAGAAAATCAGATTACTACTCTTTTTAAGACACCCGGTGGTAGGTACCCATAATTCGCCTGCCTTTTTTCATGGTATTTTACATGGTATGGGATAGTTATAGATCAAGCTTTGTCAAAATATGCTGAAAGGCCAGTGACATAGGCATAACCTTTTCGGTCACCCTCGAATTACTAAAATAGGCTGTTATTTCGCCTAAATAAATTAAGATCAATATCTATATAGTTAAACGAAACATATTAGTCCTTAAAGAAAACATAAAAACACATTTTTTTGAGTATCCGTAGCAAGCCCTTTTGGAACCATTGCCAAGTATACATTTATTCGCAGTATACGTATTTACCCGATCGCTGCCAATTTTCTGTATTTTGTCATCGCACGACGTTTATGCATTTTATTTAAAAACAAAATTAAATATCTCGATAATAAAAGTATAATATCACTTATACCAACATAACACACGTAGGGGGGCAATGTTGGCAACACTGAGCGGGAAATCATTGGCTCCGTGTGTATTTCCAACGCATTTTTCCCGAAAGTTTCCGCGCGGCCTCGTAAATTTTCATTACTACTGAAAAGAGAAACAAAATGATAGTCGTCGGGTGTGAATTTGCGCGGAATCCATTTGGTTCCGTATATAATTTTAAAGTATGTTAAATACAGGGTATATCAAAACTGCTACAGAAAACGAAGCCGAGTGGTAGATTTAGTGACTTCAAATACATTTACATATTCAGGATAAGAGTAGGATACAAGTAGTATTGAAATATAGACATGGTATTAATTAGGGGTACGTATTTTTATAACAATTACAATTTTTAATTTTTTTTTATTCTTACCCGGAAGCATATCCCCACTATGCTCTATAATTCCGGTGCCGTAGAAATGTAGAATAGTATGATATTTTATTTTATTTAGCTATCCAACATAATTTTGCCGGGTTTTCCATTGATGAAGATAACCATATTGTTTTTTCCATTCCATGATGTGATAGGCGGCGAGCCTTCTAGCCTAGCATTATGATAATGAATAGAAAAATCTAACATCACTTTGCCCGACCCTGGATTCAAAACCGAGTCTCAGATTGGTAACCGAAATGTAGTACATACAGACTGACGTATAAACAGGGCTTAAAATAGTAATTATACAATTCAAATAACCTGAAGGAAAGTTTTGCATTAACCTACATTACTGAACTAGTATACTGTAAGGAAAATTGTTGATTACGTAATTATCATGAAGGAAAATTTTGTAAACGTTTTCTCTGAATAATCGTAATGATAGGTCACATTACTGCGCTGTAATGCTAATTACTATGTTATTTACTTTAATACGAGTTCCCAGTTAACTAATTCTGAAATCGGAATCGGTAAGTCTGTGAATTATGAGGAAAACTATTAATTTAATTTACATTGGAATTTTGATATCTACACTTTTAAATAATTATTATGAATGTGATTAATACTTTAAATTCTATCTTAGGCCATCAGGATTTAGTATATGCGCACTCTCTCTACATGCTGGCAGAAAGAAAAAAAAATGCAAAAGTGTAAGTATAGAGAACACTTCTTATCTGTATCTGTATCAGCCCATATACGTCCCACTGCAGGGCACGGGCCTCCTCCACAATCGAGAGCACGATTCAGAGTGGTTAGGCCTAAAGTCCACCACCCTGGCCTGATGCGGGTTGGCAGAATTACACACCATAGAAGTTCTTGTAAATCACTATGGTATGCAGGTTTCCTCACGATGTTTATCTATGAGATTGAATTAATTTTACTTCAATCTCATTCCTAATATTTTCATAATTGTTTACCATTGGAAGTCAATCGCAGAAGGATCTACAAAAAATGCAAGTGTTCTATTCATTTCAGAGAAATAAGTATTTTATATTCTTCCAAGGGATCTCTAAAAAGATTCAGGACGTTCCGAGACCATCTTATAAATATATCATTGTAATACATAATTGAGATTAAATTTTCTCACGTTGCACTGAAATATTTCGTATTTACCTAAATATAACTTTCGCAAAGTCTCATGTGACTTAAAAGCTTAAAAAATAATATTGGTAAACAGGATGGAGGCGAAAAGTTACTGTTATAAATGGCTGTTTTTAGCAATTTATTTTTGATGTAATTTGCGTATCCGTTTGATTTTTAAAAGCTTTGTAATAATGGAATTCGACCCTCCAAAACTAGGCTAGGGTGTTGGATTAACGCCTTATTGCTCTCAATTTCAATCTTGTCGTAGGTCCATTGAAAAATGGGAACGGTCTACGCTTATACATGGTATATGGATATACTACGGAAAACCAAACAAGGTGGTATTAGTGACTTTAGATACAATGTGACTAAAGCTTTTGCAAAAAACAACGATTTTTTTTGTATTTTTTTCCTATTCTTCTTTTTGGGTGATAAATACATAGATTATTGAAATGAAACTATTATTTACGGATTTTATCACGAATTTAGTTTAATTTTTTTACATTTTTGACTTCCCGACGTTTCGATTACTTTACAGCTTTCGTGGTCACGGGGCGGACCACGAAAGCTACATAGATTATCGCAAAATAATAATGTACAGCCTTTTGTTTTTAAAGACGCTACAATACGTAAGGCTCTACATTATTATTTTATCAAAAACTATGTATTTACCACCCAAACGATATATTATAAACATTGTCGCGTTATTTTGCGAAACTTTTATTTAAATTGTGTTTATAGCCACTAAAAATACCACCCAGTTTGGTTTTCGATACCAGTCTTGGTATACCCTGTATGGGTAAGTATTGGAATGGATATTGCAATAAGAACTATAAAATAACGAAATCCTGACACAAGATCATCACGATTTACTGCTACAGGGATCCTCTACTAACGACCTCCCAAGAATTACCACAAACAAGGCTTCAATTCCACCATGGGCAAATCGGTTACGTACAAATCATATCCCACATATTTACGCATTCAAGTTTACTAGTTTTGCATAAACTGAGGTGAGCACTCACCACGTATTGGCGTATAGACGTATTACACATTTGAATTTCAAAGTTCAAAGCAAAGCTTAGTTTTTATTCACCGCTCCAAGCGAGCTTACGGTGGTCGGACCGTGGGCCTACGTGACTCGACTTGTTGACAAATTCGCATAGATTACACGTCGAAGAGATGGGACGGTTTGGAGTAAAAATTGATTCATACCTATGTATATATATTATAATGCCTTTAGTAACACATAACTAGCCTTTACGACTAATATTTTTAAAAGAGGCACACAAAATATTCTTTACTTTGATAGAGGATATCAATTACTTTTTATAAGATATATTTTAGTGGCCCTATTAATTAGAACAAGTTTACAGTATACTAAATATAAGGTTGTACTTATAGATGATTTTAAGTTTGAGAACCAAAAATTATGACAAATACAGCAAACCAAAAAATACAATCTGAAATCGACCGTAAGCTTAAGCGCATAGGCTATAGTTTTAACAATACAATAAATCTAACCGTCGCTTTTAATTTCTTATACAGAAATATTATATAGTTGCCTAATTCATCTTTTATGGTGCCACTTGTAAAATTATCTATAGATATAGCAATTGATGATAAATTTATTTCTAAAGGATTTATTGCCTGGCGTAAGAAACAGGATTAGCATATTACCGAAGCTTCCGTCCGATGTAGTTATTAATGTTTGTTGTCTGTTTATCACAATGATATAATTTATTGCCGTATGTTTTAAAATAAGTGTTAATATAACTAACTACAGACTAACCTGTATTCGTCAGCAGCGGTGCAGCCTTTGATGCTGAAAAGAGACAAAAATACTATTAGCAACAATTTCATAAAAATAAGAGAAGTTTCTAAGAGGACATATCTATTTAGGTATAATTAAATCAAACATCTGTCCAATCTAAACAAATTACCATATTTATTCTTTGGCAAACGGACCGATATCGACTACAAATTGCATGAACGCCCGTGCCGGTTGTGAACCGAAATAATATTGTTTCTTCGGCAAATATTTACCCCAACCTCATTCTGTACAGACGTAGTGGCTTGTCGCTGGTCCTTGGCAGATTGGCGGGGGTTCAAATCTGATTGCGGACATTTGAGAAATACTAATTGATTTCGTCGAAAGTTTTCTATGTTGCAAAGTTGTGGGTTTGACACGTAGCTAATATTGAAGTCGCTTATAGGGAATTGTACCCGTTTTAGTAGTCTTTGTACTTGAAAATAAATGACATTATGCCAATTTTCGATACAAAATGTGAAATAAGCAAAAATAAGTCAGTTTACGTCACAAAAATTATCATCATAATGATTCCACAAAATAATCGTATGCAGTTGGGTTAAAGGTTAAATACGACCTAGATAAACATTATTTATTGTACTTTTGGAAATAATAGGGCTTGTTGACCACACTATTGTATTTTGTAGACTCTATGTACTTTAGAAATTGATGTTAAGAACGCTTTAGTAAATAGGCTTTATCACATTTTTTCCTCCACCATTATACGCAATTATTTATTATATTATATACACTTTATATACATATAAACCTTTGATAAATAAGGGATTGACTTACAGCAAGCATTTTCTTTTTCGACTGCCTCGGTGGCGTAATTATTCTAAAGTACAGTTACAAAACTGAGGTCTTAAGTTCGAATCCCGGGTCGGGCAAAGTAATATTTGATTTTTCTATTCATTACCATTCCGAAGTCAGGATATGCCCGATATGGGGATAGGCTCGCACCCTATCACATTATGGGACGGAACACAAAATGCGATACGTAAGTGTCCTGGTCCCTCTCTGCCTAACCCTTTCTGAGATAAAGACGTGAGTGTGTATCTTTTTTCCAGCCTCGAGGAGTCCTCCCTTAAAAATTTCCATTGCGTTTGATCCAAAACTCCCTGCATCCAGTTTCCACCTCCTACCATTACTATTTACATCAACATATTCTAATACAAGTCAAGTACATTGACGAAATGGCGAATTAACGAAACAGTTTTAATGTTTGCGTCTGTGTTATGATCGTAAAGGCGGTACGTGCTCGGAGTGCTAACTGGTGCGCGGGCGAAGGGACGCCACCGGCACGACGCGCCTCAGTTTTTTATATTGGCTTTGCTTTTACCGACTCGTAAAAATTTACCGATTTGGTTCTGAGGAAGTATTATTTTGTTTATGTAGAAATGATGTTTCTTAGCTCTAGATTGGTTACAAACAAAACAAAATAAATTGCTAGGTTTTTTATTGAATGGCGAGACAAACATGCCTTTCGCCTGACGGTAAGCGATAGAACTGATCATGGACAGTCGCAAAACCAAACAATTTTAAACTTTGAAAAATGTCGCGTCTTGCTGAATGTCGAAAGTTGAAACGAAAATTTTAGTTAAATATTTAATTTTGATACGCACACCATACAAATATAATAAGAAACTGAGAGGTACTGTTAAAGCCACTGTGAAGTGATTAACGTCGATTTGAGTAGTAGCATTGTCTCATAGAAAAGTAAATAAATAAATCCTCCCAACAGTAACATACGTAGTCCTGACCCCATACTACGATCAAGTTTAGTGTCGTGGGACAGACTTTCCTGTCTCAGAAAGAGCCAGACCCGAAATTATTTATCTCGGTAAAGGGAGAAACCCATGGCCCTTCGTGCCACAAGGCGGCGTTTAACCGACTGCGCCATGGAGGCTTCCGGAGGCTGGAATATTGCATGTACTGATAATTGGCATAGTGCGTGGTAGCCTGTTGGTAAAAGGACTAGACGCGGTTGCCAGCATGTTCACGGTGGTCGCGGGTTCGAATCTCAGGGCACACCTCTGACTCTTCGAAGTAATGTGTGTATTGATAGTCAATCACCACGCACTGTAACACACTGGTGGAATATACGGCCTAACCATTCCCAATCGTTCTCTTGATGGTGGAGCAGGCCTTTGCCCTGAAGTGGGACGTATATGGGCTGATACAGATATTGATTGAATAGTATTATCCCAGATAGTGGCTTGTTATGCAGCCTGTGAACAAAAGAAACGAGATGTGGCCCCAGTGATTACCATCATTAAACTTAATTTAAATATTTCGTCAGGGGAGCGCGCGATTGCGGATATAGTCGATGATAGAAGTATTAAAAATGCTTTTTATCGTTTTTTTTTTTTGTTTCATCGGGCTATTGGGGAGCGTGTGGATTATGAAATATTTGTTTATGGATTTAATTATTATGTCTGGAAATGTATTTTTTGTGGTTTACAAAATTCGAATGAGTCGAATAAATGGACGAAATGGCTCTAAGATCGTCTGTCATCTTAGCTGGGAAGAAATTGAAATCACTCATCTGTGATTTTATCGTTGAATTAGTGGTATCTTTAAGTCACCGGAATAGTTGTATCCATGGATTTCATATAGAGAAATATTATTTAGTACTGTTATGTTGTTAATTACAAAAATAATGTGAACATTTACATGCGTGATATTGCCATATCTCTATTTCTCTCAATGATAAAAACTCTCAACTAGCTCAATTAAAAATTTTAAAAAATAATTATAAATAATTACATCCAAAAGTCACACACGTAGTCCTGACCCCATTCTAAGTGACGTGAATATCAGGAACTACGAGAGGCCTTTCGGTCTCACAAACAGCCAGACCCGAAACAAATACGTGTGGTTCACACAAATATTTGTCTCGGTGCGGGGATCGAACCCGCGGCCTCTCGTTTCACAGCCGGCGTCTAACCAAATGTGCCACGGAGGCTGTCAATTTAAGAAAAAAATATTTAAATATTGAAAAAAAAAGAATAAAAGTGAAAGGTAACGTGAAAGCATTAACCGCGCGACTGTACTAGACTTGCCTAAGAACAATTTTCGTGCAATTACCACCGGCCTTCTGTCCTATACGAATTATTAACTCAATTATTATTTGTCTTTATTACATTTTTACTATTTCAATTCATGCCGACGGGGTATAGAATATTATATTTTTATTAGTATACAATTCATTTTATTTTTTCATTAGTATACAATATTGATTTGATTTATTTTGTTTTTTGTTCACCAACGAATCTTAACAAATGAAACAATTTAAATTACGTATTGCTCAAGGTAACCTCTTAGTTACTACCATGGGATGAAAATAAATCAAGAATAATAGGAAGAGGACAATATTTCAATGCCCATACATATTTATTGAATCATATGAACGGGAATACTACTAAAATATTTCAACTTGGTTCATGATGAAAGAGTTATACAAAAAGCTGAATAGTTTGTTTGAATGCGTTAATATTAGCAGAATTTAAAAAATCTTCTTGCATTAATTTGGTAACATAATACATATATGGATATTGGAGCTTCCATCAAGCGATTAAGTATTTTAGAAGTTCACCTAACTATGAGAGAGTCACACTACAATAACATTTGCTACTGTTAAAATGGGCTGCCACTACCCCGGAGATATCAATCTTTTTCAGAAAACCGGAGTAAGGAAACGTCTTTCTTATCATATTTCGTCGTGTGAGTGAGATCGCTGAAAACTCAATACTCATTTCCTCCTCCGTCCTTTTACTTTGACAGCCTCCGTGGCGCAGTTGGTTAAACACCGATTGTAAAACAAGAGGTTGCGGGTTCGAACCCTGCCCCGACATAAATGTGTGGCTCACAAATATTTGTGTTGGATCTGGGTGTTTGTGAGACCGCAAAATCTCTGATTATTCTATTTTCTGATACCCGTGAACGAAGACTTGATTAGTCTTAAGGTGGGGTTATAACTATGTATGTGATTGTTTGTATTTAGTTTCCTTTTCACTCTCGCATTTTAAGGTGAACAGTCTAAGACGTATCGACAAGAATCTCTCTCACTCACTAAATATTAGGTAAGCCGTGCGTGTTTGTTTCATAGGATCTCTCATTATTAAGCGATCCATATCTGATTCATAGGATTTGTACCAAAATATCCGTATACTAGTATAATGATTCAACCTAGTCACATAAAAATTGTTAGTAGTTAGTACGTAACGCGTGCTCGGGCGCAGATCAGTTTATTGTGGCGATAGACACGCGGCCGCGGGCGCATTTCGCAAAGGGGTCGACGACCCGACCAGTCGGTCAAGGTTTGCGTTAGTTACACAATCACATAGTAGATGTCACCACTGTACGTACTATTTATTATAGTTTTTTTTATTTACAAGAGCTATTTAGTTAGTCGGCGAATACAGCAGGCTCTGTTCCTGAAGCCCTTGCGGGAGGCATACGTTCATACACAAAGGTTGACAGCCTCCGTGGAGCAGTTGGTTAGACGCCGGTTGTGCAACGAAAGACTGCAGATTCGATCCCCGTATCTGGAGAAATATTTGTGTGATCCACAGGCATTTGTTTTGGTCGGAGTGTTTGTGAGACCGAAACATCTCTCGTAGTTTCTGACACGACACAAGACTCGATCTTAGTGTGAATTCATGACTACGTATTTGACTGTCGGGTGTTATTTATTTATTATTAAATTATAAATAGATGGATTAAATAGCCAATAATGTATTAAATATGATATGGTAGGTTTGCTGATGTTAGAATATTGTCCAGATAGAGACCAAATTATTCAAAAATTAAGAGCTCTTGATAGTGAACTGCGCAAGGACGCGTTTCGGGTTCATGTTAGAACAGTGTCGGCGATTAAATTATAATTTTAATATATTAATATAGGTGTAATAATAAGAATCTGGGTGTTCCTCTATGATCCGAAACCAAATTCGAATTTTTGAACGTTCGGTTTCCGTAGTTGTTTATAAGATTTCCACGTCTAAAAATCAATACTAGTGTCAACGATATCTACTTATCATTCACCGCAAACTTAGTCTATGGTTAAAACGTATGATAGAATAAACAAATGATAGAGATTTTCATATTTTGTGGTGTATCTAGGTCACATTAGTGGACTACGGCCTAACCCCACATTAAGCCATACGGTCCACCACGCTGGCCTAGTGTGGGTTTGGCGACTACTACCTACCATATAAATTTTTGTACATCGCTATTTGTATACAGGTTTCTTCACGATGTTTTCCTTCACCGTTATAATGGGTTGTGATTGACTATCAACACACACATGACTCTGAAAATTCAGAGATGTGTCCTGGAATTTGAACTTGCGACCGCCGTGACCATGTTGGCTACGTTTGGTCCGTATAACAGGCCATCACGCAGTACATTTTTACATTACATTTTTTAAGTTATAATGAATTTAAAAAACAGAACATTCTAGAAATAAAAATCAGTATTGTAACAATTCTTCAACTAGTAATAGTGACAATGAACAGCTCTTGAACTTGGCACGGCACCAATGAAAGAATTCAGTTGTAATGACGGACTTCCTGATAGCTACAGTTTAGTGGAAACATGCGGTTTTTATTTACTTCACGGTATGGATCGTCGAGGAAAACTTTGTATTTTAATATTTTTTGACCGGCCGTGACTTGTAGCGTTTTGTGGTAATACTATGGAGGTGTTATCAGTCAAGGGTAGACAGAGAGTAATCATATTTTGAAATTAGCTTTTCAACACTCGATTTTTACTAAGATTCTTTTCTTTTTCAGAGGTATGCTACAATGATACAGTGACAGCCTCCGTGGCGCAGTTGGTTAGACGCCGCCTGTGAAACGAGTGGCCGCGGGTTCGATCCCCGCACCGAGAGAAATGTTTGTGCGGCCCACAAATATTTCTTCCGGGTCTGGGTGTTTGTGAGGCCGAGAAGTCTCTCGTAGTTCCTGATACCCACAACACAAGACTCGATCTTAGTGTGGGGTCAGGACTATGTATGTGACTGTTGGGTGTTATTTATTTATTTATACAATTTATCTTTTACAATCCCAAGCAAAATATATTGGATACTAAATATATCCTTAAAAAATATGTATGGCCGACCTGACAATAGAGTCTTGACCTCGCATTTGTTGTGTTTATTATTTTGACCATCAAGATTTTGTATTTCAACGGCACGATCTTGTTAAGTATGTATGTAAGAAAGGCTCTACGAAGCGAAAATTTTTTACGACCATTATTTAAACATTTTTTTTCACTTACAATTAAGACGGTAGTTCGAGAAAATATCGTTAGTTAACAATTGTTTAACTTGTTGAAAAATTAACTTTAAGTAAAATTTCCAACGGGAATAAATTAATTATAGTGTTCAGAACGTGCAGCGTGGTGGCCTGTTGGTAAACGGACTAGACGCGGCTGCCAACATGTTCTCGGTGGTCGCGGGTTCGAATCCCAGGGCACACCTCTGACTTTTCGGAGTCATTGATAGTCAATCACCACGCACTAAAACGGTGAAGGAAAACATCGTGAGGAAACCTGCATAATAATAATAATAATAATAACTCTTTATTATTGCACCACAAAACATAAAATAAAAATATGAGACAGAAGAACATTTGGTGAAACAATCGGCGGCCTTATCACTAAAAGCGATCTCTTCCAGACAACCATTAAGTCAGGTAAAAATACCAGGAGACATTGGCGGTGCTTTATGTTATAAACTTGCATAAACAATACTGCATACCATAGCGATTCATAAGAATTTCTATGGTATGTAAGTCCGCCAACCCGCACTAGGCCAGCGTGGTGGACTATATGGCCTAACCACTCTCAATCGTATTCTCGATTGTAGAGTAGGCCCGTGCCCTGCAGTGGGACGTATATGGGCTGATACAGATACAGATACAGTGTTCAGAACACACTATAATTTTTCAAATTTAAAAAAAATATTCAATACCTTAAATAAATAAATTAATGTCCGGTACTCGCTTTTGACGCCACGCGCGTATCCTAAAAATGTCACGCGCAGACCTATTTTCAGCGTTAAATTAAAATTATAAATAATGGAGATAGAGTTCCGGGAGTTAAGAGTTTTTTATTAGAAATTTCCTCCTCTTTCAGAATCTTTTTTGAAATTTCTTAAATATTAATAGTTTATTAAATATTGGCAAAAAACGAATTTTTTTTTCATCTTTAATTGTTTATAACTTATGCAATTTTTTATGTGCACGCTTTACACGCTTTTGGCACATTTTTCTAGACGTCATTCCGGATCCAATGAGCTATCGCACAGAATTTTAAGAGCAGTATCTCTATTTTGTACCATTTTCAACTTGTCGACTAGACTACTAGTAGCCTTAAACATATTTACTTTACTTTTTAGGTATACTTACAGTTACAGTTTATTTCTATTTTGCGTAGTTGTAAATGTGTGTTTTATTTTAATTTTAATTTTAGAAGTGATGTTTTATTTTCTGCTTATATTTTTGGAAGTCATATTTTGTTAGATTTTATTGTTTAAAGTTATATCCTGTTTTTATTATATTTTTATTTTATTTTATAGTTATATCATAAAGTTTATGAGTGATACTTTGTATATTTTGTTTAAAATTCTAAGTTCATAAGTGTTATTTTTTATTTATTTTATTTTTTATGTTTGATGTCTAATGCAAATGTTTTGTACATGTGTAAGTGAGACTCACCACCTCCACGGTCAAACCGAAGCCCGTTTTACTGGAAATAATAATTATTTTGTTTCTAACTTTGTACTTTAATAAATAAATTAATAATAGTAATAATAAAAACGTGGATGTTTTGGAAACATCTTTGCCTAACACTTCTGGTAAAAAGGCGTGAGTTTATGCATGTACGTTTTCACCGGTTTTTGACCCGGCCGTCCTTCGTGCAATAAACAAGACGTGTTTAACATCGAAAATAACTTTATTGCTCGATATCTCGTGGCGATTGGAGCTAAAAGTGTTTCTGCGCTTTAATGATTTGTGTCTTGATGTTTTCATCATGCAGCGAAACAGATCACATTGACTTGATGAAATCAATTTATTGTAATGGGTGGAGAATGACCAATCGGTCCTGACAGGTAGCGTTTGCTTTTAGTATGGTTTAAATTAATTTTCAAATAGGTTTTTATTTTAGGATCACAAAGAATAATCATTCAGGTTCTGAGTTCGATTAAGTTACTAATCCGCTGGGGTGCTGATATGTCGTCAGATTAAAAACCGGACATTCATTTTTCATCCCTTTTCAATAGGAATAATAAATATATAATTTTGTATTCATTTATTGCAAACATTATTAATATTTATATCACATTGCCAGATAAAACATCGATTAATTCAACAGCTAGCAAAGTTCGAAAATTCATCAAAATATAACCAGTCGTTTTGGCATCCATAGGGACCATACCGAAAAAAGTAAATACAATAAAGTCACATACGTCCTGATGCCGTATGAAAACCCATTAAGTCTTGTGTCATGGGTATCAGAAACTACAATACTATATTCAAAACGTAACATTATCACTACATAGTATAAAACAAAGTCGCTTTCTCTGTCCCTATGTCCTTTTGTCCCTATGTCTCTTTGTATGCTTAAATCTTTAAAACTACGCAATGGATTGTGATGCGGCTTTTTTAAATAGATAGAGTGATTCAAGAGGAAGGTTTATATTATGTATAATAAGTACATATTATTGTACAGAAATCTATTTGTACCCGGGCGAAGCTGGGCCGGGCCGCTAGTACAATATAATAAATAAATAAATTCACCCAACAGTCACATACATAGTCCTGACCCCGCACTAAGATCGAGTCTTGTGTCGTGGGTATCAGGAACTACGAGAGACTTTACGGTCTCACAAACACCCAAACCCGAAACAAATACTTGTGAGTGTCACAAATATCACAGCCAGCGTCTAACAAACTGCGCCACGGAGGCTATCAAACAAATCCGAGCTATATTGTGTGTGTAGATATATTGAAACCAATTGCCAACCCGCACTAGGCCAGGCTGATGGGTGTAACTAACTCGAACCTAGATCTTAGGAAAATTCCAAAAGACATGATAGAATATTATTGTTATATTATACAGGGTATATCAAGACTGCTACCGAAAACGAAGCCGGGTGGTAGTTTAAACGACTTCAGACACAATGCAACAGAAAAAGTTGCAAAAAAAAGCGACAATTTTTTTTTTGTTATTTTTTTCCTATGGCCATATTTGGGTGGTAAATACATTTTTTCCTTAAATAATAGTGTATACCCTTTTATTTATAAATACTCTAAGGTATAAAAGAGTTTAAATTATTATTTTAGCTAAAACTATGGATTTACCACCCAAAAATGACGATATTTAAAAAATCATAAAAAATAATTGTCGCGTTTTTTGGCGAAATTTTTAGTTGCATTGTGTTTGTAGCCACTAAAACTACCACCCGGCTTCGTTTTCGGTAGCAGTCTTGAGATACCCAGTATAATATTTCATCTAAAAACATAATGGTGTTTCTCATTTACCAACCGGCACTAGGCTGGTGGCTACAACGAGGTGGACTGAGGATAACCTAAAGACGGCTGGTAGCGGTTGGAGACGATGGGCTGAAGATCGAGTCTAGTGGCGTGCCATAAGAGAAGCCTATGTCCAGCAGTGGACGCGAATGGGTTGATGATGATGATGATGATGATGATGACTAGGCTAGCGTGGTGGAATACGGCTTTACCACTCTTAATCGTTCGATTGTAGAAGAGGCCCGTGCTCTGCATTGGGACGTATATGGGCTGATACAGTACATTGAAAAATCGTTTGTTCGACGATTAAAAATCTCCAAAACCGATTCCGTAACAGTTGCGTCCGAATTGAATCCTCAAAGCGACCACGGAACACCCGTTAAGTGCGTTTCAAACCTCAAACTACATGCGGTAAAAACGCCTGGCGCGGCGTTCTACAGATCAGTTTATTATAAACAACGGCCGGATCCGGAGAACTCAAAATCACATGAACCAAACAATATCTTGATAAAATAAACAGTGTGTATTTACGAGCGACCGCGCGCGATTATTGCTGGTGCAGCTTGCACCCGCATCGGTATACGGAACGCTTTGAATTCGTGTTTCCGGATTTGGTTATAGTCTGTGGAGTCTAACGTCCTTGGCTGTGATTGTGAGGTTTTGGGATCGAGTATCTGAAAACGACGATGTGTAACGATACATACATATATACTTAAACTCACGCCTTTTTCCTAGAAGGGGTAGGCAGAGATGCCAGGAGCCCAGGACACCCGCATTTCCACTTGTATGTACCATCCCACGGTGTGATAGGGAGCGAGCCTATCGCCATATCGGGACAAATTCCTGAACCCGGGCTGATAATGATTAGAAAAATCCTACATCACTTTGCTCAATCCGGGATTCGAACCCGAGATCTCAGCTTTGTATACCGTAGTACAACTACGCCACTGTGGAAAAAATCGATAAAAAAATTTGCTTCCATTGAATTTTCTACTTTATAATCCTATTTATCAATGTGCCACCAGTCGCCAAAATAAGAAAATAATATTATTACAATCGTTTATTCATTGGATATTCTCGAAAATGTTAGGAAATTCCCAAGTATATCTATTTCAAGTAACCGTATAACTTCTCTGAAACTATATAAGAGACGTATGAGTATAGATAAAGTAAGTCAGTTAGAGGAAATTCGTGCAATTCTGATGAATATAATGAAGGTCGAGGTTACCTTGAACTCCTAGCTTTTTTATATATTGGAAAAGTATAACGATTGCACCTGATCGTACGTGTGGTTTATTAAATTAATTTTAATCTTAACTTATCAAATTACAGCAAATATAGCTATAATAAAGTTGTTAATACAAGTAATTTCAAAAAGGAAGTAACAATACCTTTTCAGCGTGTTTGGAAGTCATAACAAATGTCTGGATTGCTCATCCGAGGACTATATTTTAGAGGGTTCATTAATCTTTAGTTAAAAGATGTATTACTGCATATTATGAAAGAATAATAAATCACTCATATTAACAATAGCAGAAGGTCACCAAACTGAATTAATATTATCTGTCAACCAGGTTAGAATTCCCAGGAAGTCTTTCAATATCAATCTACATTTTTGAATGCCTAAGGCCATTTTGAGTCGTTGGATTTTTTATTCCTATTAAGCTTATTATCCCTAGCATCAGGTCACTAAGTCAAATCAGCTGTAAAGATCCAGTCTGCAAAGGTCGTCGCTCTGTCTAGCCAGCACCTATACATATTTGCCTAAACGCAGTCTCCACTAGAACTCGTTTACCCCAGCAGTTATCGATTCTTCCGAAGACATGAAGGTCATTGCCACTTCAACTTGTTAATCTTTGGGTAGGTGCAGTTTGGGTTCACTGGATTATGGACCGTCTTGCAATCCAAGATTAGTTTTAGTATCTGTTAGATGATCAAAATGCTGTCTTAAATTAGATGAGGTTTCGACAATATGTTTCCTAAATTTGACGTCGTCTGAAGTTGTTGGAAATTTAAAATGTTAGTGGTTTTATAGTCACTTCATAGACTTGATTTTCCTCATATTTGTTTAGGTAAATCAATTTTTATTACGTAGTTGATTTTACGCAGCAATTTGCAGATGTTCAGGTCAATAACTACCTAACGTGGCGATTGGTTATAAACTGCGTTGGACTCAATGTAATATAAATTATACAATACAAACATGATTAATTCAGCTTTGTTATTGCCAAGGAAAATCTAATTCTAAAATACTTAAACTAAATAAAGTGTGATGGTCCGTAATTCCGAGAAATATGAGTTTTCTTATATCAGTACAAAATCACTCGATTAACGCACTTAAATTGTAATTTGACGCGCAAAAAACACATTAGCATAGAAATATACACACGGACAATCTTTTATAACTCGCTATAGATAATCTTCAACATTAAACACTCATATATTTATTATGGCCATAAATCAGTCTGTGCTGTGGTGCATCACGCAGAGTGCACTGGACTATCTCGCCGGTCCACGACGAAATCGACTTTATATCTGTGGTCATAAATCCGAAATTGCTGTAAACGTGAATACGCTCATAAATCACTTTAGATTCGAGAAGATTTCCTCAGTTCTGGTAGAGCATATTCCACTTTAATCAATTGAATTAAGGCACAATTCAGTTTGGCAGTGTAATGCAATCACCAGTTTACGACCCAGATAGTTTTATGCTATATTGTGCTTTATATTGCTGGGTGTTTGGACCAGTTTGCTATACATTGGGGGATGGATTTAGTTCTTTTACGGCACGGAGAGCGATTAAATTGACCTCAGCTGGGGCATGCCTGTAAATATTTGTGAATACAGGACGCGAGCCGTGCGAACTAGTAACAGATTAAGAGGGAAACTTCTGAATTTTAAAAAGTTTTAATTCAACTAAAGCGGGTGGGATTCGTGAAAGATTTAGATGCAATCCCACCTGGAGTTGTGGACTTTGTTTTAATTAGCAAACCTTTACAACTAAGTAATGGTCTGGGATAAATAACTCGTGTTTAAGAGCTTGATATATTTGATACTTTATGTTATGATGTAAAACATTGTGTGCAGTTTTATGAAATATGCCTAGCTATTAATTAAGCGCGTGCGCTGTCACGAAGAAGATTTGGATAGAGTAAGAGGTAAATGAAGAGTGGAGATCCTTGGAGGTGGCCCATGTTCAGCAGAAGATATCTTATCGCGGAAGAGAGAGAACAGGTATACTAAGATTGGTGAACTTGAACGAAGAATTCAACATATATTCGTCTCTAACATCTAATTATTTTCATTGAAGTTGAATAGAAGCCATTTACCAAACCATTAGGCAAGCTTTGATGTTTGAACACCATTGCATTCCATGTTTGATCCTGGCATAAAATATATACCAGTGGTTAGGATAGCCAAGGAGTATATACACGGCAAAGTGACAAAGTAACTGACAAATTCATAAATTTACACAAACTGAAAATTTTTGTTAAGCTAATAATCAGTTACTACTTTTAATGGGGAATAGTAATAATGAAGGCTTAAAATGTTATATTGTATTTGTGTATTTTATGATAGTGTAGTAGGTATTCGGTTATATAGGAAGTATTGCCATAAATAGATACGTTGGCAAATGATAGTTACGAGGTGTTGGTACTTCACCGTCGATATGTAAAATAGAAGCAAGTAAAAAAAATATATTACGAAATAAAACAATAAGAAGAACGGAGTACATATGTATTAAATAAATTCAGTATTTGAATAACATCAAATAAAGTTCCACCAAACGCTCAGCTAAATGGAGAGCGTCTTATGATGTCCCAAAGCATTTTTCAAGATGTCAGAGCACATTTGCTTCATCGAAACTCAGTGAAACGTCTGATATTGATTGACAATTGCGTACCATATCCTTTGTACACTTATTCCTTATAAATAACGTTACATTAACGAAAATATTGAAATGTTTCGACATGAGGGAAAAAATCTCAATTTCCGTTTGTCTGTCGAGAAGAAATAAATTGAATATTATGAATGTGACAGAAAAATGAGTGCCCGCGCCTGAGACAATAAAGCAAATGCTGGAGTTCCGTTGCCAAATGTAAAAACCTTGAATTACTACATACAATTTTATAGAGTCGGAAAGTGTATTTTGTGTTTATAATACGTGCTGTAATTAAGCAACAGATTTTTATAAGAGTTTACTATTAGGGAACCAAAAACCACGCCTTTATTCTCAGAAGGGGTAGGCAGATGTGCCAGGACTTCCACATTTCGCCTTGTATATTCCGTCCCACGATGTGTTACGGGGTGAGCTTACTGCCACAAATTTCTGACTCCAGGCTGATAATAAATAGAAAAATCTAATATCACTTTACCCGACCCGAGATTCGAACACGACACCTCAGCTTTGTTAGCGTACCGTAGTACTAATACGCCACCAAGGCAGTTTATAATTTAATACAATTGAATATTTCAAGGGACGTAAATGGTTTTCCAGCCTTCTAAACAGTCGTAGAAGAATATAAATAATTGAAAAAAAAATGACTAAAGAAGATAAGATAGAAATTATAAAGCCTCTAATTTCACTGATCAACCGAACCATAGCATTAAAGCTAACAAGTTAACCTAGCATGAGATTGGTTCACACCATTGTTCTATAAGTCACTGATATTACAATCGAGCCGGCTTGATCGTGTTGTATCTAACGTTAGATTAGTGGATTGTCTGTTTGTTTAAACTGCATGTTCTTCATGGCATGTCATCTAATGCAAGTGGCTGTCTAGGTAGGTACCACCATAATGTCTATTTCTCCCTCAAAAGAGCATTTTAAATGAACTGTTGTGTTTCGGTTTGAAGGACATTGTAGCCAGAGTAACTACTGGACATATTGAGACTTAACATCTTATGACTCAGGATAGTATTTCATAGTGTTATTTGGTTTTTCTACTGCTATGAGCGATCGTTTCGCTTACCTTCAGGCGAACGGTAGGCTCATCTCGGCATTCAGAGCAATAAACAAAAAATCTTACAGTAAAAATCCTCGGTGTAGATTTTAGTCCAACAGTAGACTTTTATTGGTTTCAAACCAGTTGACTAAATAAAACTATGTATATAAAAATACAATCTTTTGTTCTCAAAGTCAACAATCACTATGAAATATGAGCAATTTACGCATTACCTACACGTTTATAGAGAATAGATCATTTTTACATAAAAACGTGTATCAAATCGCAATCCAAGCGTAACGCAAGTCATTAAGTATTACGATCAGTCATGCCCGCCTTAAGTGTTTTGCAAATGATCGTAATTATTTTCAAAGAAACTATAAAATTATCCTTGGTAAATAAACGGTATATCACAGGATCTATGTCTCAAGGTTATGGCGATTAAATACAGACATTCAAAAACAGTTTCTAGACCTATATTCGTAGTCGAATGTTGCGTCACTTTCGAGAGTCTAAAAAAATATTTATTAGGCAAAAGTTATATGAAAATGGTACATAATATATAAAGTTGCTAACTTCAGTACAGTCTATTGACAATGGTTGGTTATTATTATGTCATCTATATAATTTCTATTAAGCTTATGTTCGTTTAATTGAAATGATTGGACGCTAGATATCTTTCAGCTCTCTCTAAGTCCTTCCATAACCTTTTATAACAGAATCGGCGCCTTGTGTTAAAATTTGGAAAACATATAATTTCGAATTCAAAAGACAAAATTTAGTTTCATACGATTGTAAGAAGAAATATATTTTTCAGTCCATTTTATCATTTTTCAAATACATCAATATAATATCACGCAAAATAATCAGATATAGCACGTAAACACGCACGTAATAATGTAATCCGCTTACCGCCGGCTCTCATGACTCAGGCCGACACATTTCACGCCCAATAGGATTACTCTATACCAGATCCATGTAACTGGGTTTACGATTTGTTAAGCCAGATACACACGTACGGTCGCGTAGCCGACGAAGGAACGACTCCGTAAGGATTTTTTTTTTAGATTATCTTAACTATAGTTAAAGTGGTATGGTGATTCATTGTTATTGTGGACCATTGCAATGTCTGCCTTACATAAAATAGACGAAAAACTACGGATTAAGAGTTGAAAAGCGACAATCAAGTCTCGGTGTGAGATTGTCGGGGGTTCAATAATCCTTTCTCTTTTCCTAACTGTTATTACAGTATTACGAACCGGATGCATTCGGGGTTGAAATCTAGATTAGCGCAATGTAGATGCCTTGAAACTTTAGAAGTGGTGATCGTGGCAAACTGGCTCACTGAAGATTAATAAGAAAAGCGTATAATTATGCTTAGAAGCGTGCTTTTGGATAAATATATGTCCAGACGTGGACTGGTGTAATAAAAATAATAGCGGTGCTGTGGATAGGTGAGTCTAGAATTTGAAAGACTCAAAAATGTTTTTCGTAGAATCATGACAGGACACAGAAAATTAATTTAATTTCCACCAGAAAATTTTGGAGTCTCTTTAATATTCTAAGGATAGTAGACAATTTATGAGCTCTCTGATATGTTGGCGACACACGATATTATCTCATCTGAAGGAAATTTTTAAGTCAAAAAAAGTATATCTCTCAATATTACAGTAAAGAACAATCCACACATCAAAACTTTATCCATTGAAATCGTTAACGTGCCGTGGTGGTGTGAATCGAGCCCGCACGCCTATAATATCAATAAATACACGTCTATACTTGTATTATAAAACCAATAGACTGCAAGAATGATAGGAATAAATGTCTCAAAGATTTATAACGGGTAAGTTTTATGAATACCATATTTTTAGTGTTGCAACATTTTCTAACTCGATCCAAATTTAGTTGGAAATATGTTTGAACTTTTTATGACGCTTCAAATGTTGGAGTGTGGTCTCGCAGGCAGCTGTTTGTGGGTTTAATGGTTGAATTATATCCGATTTTTAGTGTATACATAAACTGTAGTATCTATTTTTAGCATAAAGTTAACTAATGTTGGTTAGTGATTACCACAGTCAATCCTTTTTTTTATTGGAATGAATAGCTAGACTGGCCTGCCGTTCGCCTGATGGTAAGCGATACGACCACTCATGAACAGAAAAAAATTAAATAACAACATGAACTACAAAGCGATGCTTGGCATTCCACTGTGTTCGCCATCCTGAGACATAAGATGGTTAGTGTCAATTTATCCAGTAGTTACCCTGTTTCCAATGTCCTTCAAACCGGACCACAACGATGTAACTACCCAGGCGGCCTCTCTGGTTAGGTAAGTTAGTAATGCGGTTAGTAAAGTTAGTCTTTGAGTTAACTATAAGAACGATAATTGACTACTATGCAGACTTGACACAATTATTTCAGCCTTATACTTGAAAAATAATAGATATACCCAGGATCAAAGGGAAAAATGATAAACTAAAATTATTACTGGATTTCCGAAATCGTATAGTAGTCACTATATGTGGTCACAATATTTTGCCACTATTCACATATCCCAGGTATGTTATTAAAACTAAAAAAAATAATCACAAATATCCTATCGAAGTATCCACAAGTCAATACTTTCCGTACGTTTGAACTCAGTTTTTTTTCAAGCGCACAAAATCACCGCTCAAGATTCGTTACCAACGCCAAAACAATGGTTGTTGATTGAATCCGTCACGCTGTTTTTTGTTCTATGTTTTATTTCGGATGATGATCTAGCACCTGTGATGCCTGGTAGTAGTTTCTGATGGTTTAAGCTTGGATTTTTGTAAGTAAATTGTGAAGTTTTTGATCTAATATATTTCTTCTACCTACCCACAAGGTGGTCAGACGACCTGGTAAAGGTCGCGGGACGTGGCTGGATGTAGGCTGCTTCCAACAGGTACTGTGGAAATCATTAGGGGAGGCCTATGTTCAGCAGTCACTCTGGCCGATGGATAGATCGATGGATGGATGGATGGATGTTTCTTATTATCTATCTTTGAACTTTTTATTATTAGTTTGTTTAAGATTGTTGTATACGATAATGCCTATTTCGCAGAATTTTCCCGTCGTCAGGTACAAGGTCGATGACTTTTATATTCTCTGATTACTGAAGTCGTTGCTCTTACAGTTAATCTAGGAGGCTTGACTGCGCTATTTAAAGTGACCTTAGTATGATGACTATTTAGAGATGGAAAGAAATAATGGTGGGGTCTAAATTAAGAGGCGTTTATGCGACAGAAGTAGATTAACGCGGTCTGCTATAGATACTTAGAGCCCAATAGTGAGTTTAGCTAGTACTCAATTAAGATAGGATAGTAAGTAGCCTCATCATGTTTTTAGAGTGAAAATGAGGACAAAAATATGTCATAATTTCTGATTGCGCCTTTTAGGTGTCTTTAAAATATTTTCTCTATTATTTTCACTATCAAAGATAGCCCATTAGGCAGTCATTCAACAAGTAAAAACCATTAGAAACAATTTTCATAGACCACAGTCACAAATTACGAAACATTTAATGTAAATTCCGATAATAACAGACCGAGGAATGACAAAAAAGTAAACGCCCGGACACTTTTTTACTCGACTATCTGACGCTCTCTAGATAATTGATTTTAGGAAAAAATTCAAGATCCGTGCCACATCAAAGCAGCGCATTTCAAAGGAAATTAGTCGAAACTAATTTGTCACCAAGTTCTGGTGGCGGTACCACAAAGCGCCCGGTGGAAGAATGATAATTTTTCCCAGAAAAATATTAAAAATGTGTGGCCATTAGCACTGGTGATGGCGGAAAATAGATAGAATCTTTTTTTTTTATAATAGTAATATATGTCATGTGTTAATTAATTTTGTCGCAACTCGGCGAAGGTGTTTAATGAACAGACGATAGGTTAAAATGTTAATTAAAATTGCATTTGAATTTATATATAATCTACAATGGTTTTGGGTATTTTAAATTTGGCAATTATTAGTCAAAAGGAAGAAAAATAATTATAAAACTGAAAGCAGTAACATGGCCGCATGACTACTAATTTATCACTTGGAGAACTCACTCACTGTTAACAACTATCATGTGAAAATTGACATCAACGGAATAAATTTACACATTCAAGAGGTAAACATACAAATAAATAAGGTGATCAGGCAATGAAAACTACAGGTTTCTAATGCGTTTGTATGTACAAACAAAATTACCATCATATTTAACTCTGATAACTAGTAAATAAATTAAATACTACTGGACATATTAAGACTTTGCATCTTATGTCTCAGGATGACGAGCGCAGTAGTCTGCCAAGCATTGCTTTGAAATTCAAGGCGTTGTTTGGTTTTGCTACTGTTCATGAGCGGTGGTATTGCTTGCCATCAAGCGAACGGCATGCTGGTCTCATCATTCATAGCAATAAAAACTTTTTTCATATTCAATTTCACCTCATGTTCTGTATCGGCCCATATACGTCCCACTGCAGGGCACGGGCCTGCTCTATAATGAAGAGTACGGTGGAGAGTGGTTAGGCCATATAGTGCGCCACGCTAGCCTAGTGCGGGTTGGCGGACTTACATACCATAGAAATAAATTTCTCCTCATATTAAACATAAAGAATTATTTCTTATTCTACTCAATATTGTCTCACAATGCTCGGACCCATATTTTAGTTTAAGTAAAATAATTCTACACCGTCATTTCGTATTATATTGTAACTCAATCAGACAATTAACAAAGACACAATTTGGCACGAAACTCAGTTTTCATTTCAAGTTATATTACAATTTCAAATTGAAATTACTTTCAAAGGATATCAATAACAATAACTTTGAGGCCTTCTCAAAAACTAATCAAAATTACTTGAAACTTCGGCCCGCTTGTTCCAAGGCCGCACATCCTAGCAATTGGCAAGCGACCTTGGGCAGTCACCGGCAGGTCAAGGTGAAAACGCGGTGGTCTCTAATAGGGCCTGTTCAAGGTCACCTCATGCCGATGCCAACCGCCGCGAATGGCAACAAATATGCCAGACCTATTGAAAACTTTGCAAATCGATGTCTGTGAAGGTTGGCATGATGCCATGCTATGGATAATACCCCCACAGTTGACGACGGTTGAGTCATTGCCGTGCTGTCAATTATTTTATTATTGACTAATGTGTGGATTTGAACGTTGGGGAGGTCAGGGATTTCGAACTGTGTAAATCGGAGTGTTATGTTAGTGGATAGTCGTGTGCCAAGATAATAGAAGCGGCTACTGGCATTATTTTGGCGGTGACACTTGTAAGTATGTAGGTAAATTGTTGTAGTGCCAACGTGTTCGCTAATATTTTAACTAAATATGAAATATTTAATATAAGGGTATTGCTACTGTCTGACATTGATTGTCATGAACACAGGATATTATATTGAGAATACTACGAATCTTAGTTTTATTAAAATATTCTCGAATATCTTTGAAGATGAATTTCAACGAAACGACGTTGAAAATGATAATAGAATTAATTTCAATGAAGCTGGGTGTCTAAATACGACTACAGATATCAAAGTGTCACTTATTTTGTAATACAATGAAATATTGAATTAAATTATAAATGAAAACTGAAATAGAAATTGTAAATAGTGCTGAATTGTATGACTGAAGTTTAAATCGTGCTAAATGCTGAAGGCCTCATGGGACCAACAAATATTTTGAGATGTCACCTGTCATACCCATATACTAAATATTTTTATGCAAGTACGAATATTAAGTATTCTAATGTAACTGAAATTGATTGTTTAATGAATAGCTTATATTAAATACTCACGAAAAAGCAAATATGACGACACATCAGATATTTCAGATATGAAAAAGGAAGATTTATCACACAGTTCAAAAACAAGTCTTACGGCTTGATCAAAAACCGCGTAATTGTCATAAAATATTACAAGTTTAAAAACATCGCAATTAACAATTCTATCTCTAGGAACCTAGATTTTAAGGGAAGTACATTATCGACAAGATCAGCTTTAGTATTTAATTGAACAAGAATTCTTCTTGTTTATTTAATGCTGTTATTGGTTTACCTTGAACAATTTTTAACTGACATCAAAAAATAGAGAAGGTTCTCAATTCAACTGAATGTTTGTTTATCTTTTAATAATTTTTGCTTACTTTTTGTTTCCTTCGTACTTGAGTAATGCTAGCTTTAAATGATTAAAGTAGTGTACATTTTATTTATAACTAGCGGTCGGGCCCGGCTCCGCCCGGGTGCATACACGTTTTAAAATGGTGGTCAAAATGTTTAATTCTGACTATCAGTTTAGAATATCGACCAATCGGACCACGAAAAACGAACATAATTTCCTCGTATTTGCTAGAAGTATCACTACTGCTTTCCTCCTATAGGTCATAGCGTAATGATATATAGTCTATAGCCTTCCTCGATAAATGGACTACCCAATACTGAAAGAATCATTCAAATCGGTTCCAGTAGTTCCAGAGATTAGCGCGTTCATACAAACAAACAAACTCTGCAGCTTTATAATATTAGTATAGATTATTTTAATTACTCTGAACTTTTCCTGAATTAACTTAATAGATGCAAACATACACAAGCCCTTGTCAACCGGGACATATCTCCAACGAGGAAGTACCAGCACTGAAAATTCTGAAATGATATAATGACGTCAACCACATTATGCCATTAATCACCGTGGACTGTTCCAGGAAGGCGGACCCTGGCGAGTGTTCAAGACCTTGGCGTCGCCGGGTGAAGGTCAGAGCGGTGCGTCGGCCGGCCGACGAACCGCTCCTAAATAAATAAATACAGATGAAGCGACGGATGAGTCGGGTAATGACGCTGGATGTGGCAAGAGTGGAGAGTATTTTACACATTAAACATACGAGAAAATAAATTGAATCTTAGAAAATAAACACCAACTGAAAGTACTAAAGCCAAGGACAAATTATGGAAAGAAGACAATTATTTATGAGGGAGCAATTTTGCTCAACAAATTACCAAATAATATTAAAATTAGTGAGAGTATGAATAGTTTTAAGAAAAAAAATAAGTTATATATTGGCACTATGAGTATCAGTGACTAACTTAGTTTGTACTTCATATTTATTATATATTTTTTTTTGTATCTCATTGTAAGTGAAATATAAATTTCTTATGAGAATGTCTTTAAACCGAAACCGATATATTTAATTTAACTCACATCATACTTCACCCCAGATGACAAGGTCAAAAAACACGTTTTCAGGTTTTTGGCTTCTCCGTAGATTCTATATGAATCAGAGGCTCCATTGCTGACGCAATATTTGTAATGTAATTATCGTCATTTATTACTGTAATTTATTGCGTAGACTTTGCCTTTTACTTTCTTGGTTTTCTTAATTATTATTAATTTTTCCTTCTTTCTTTCCTTTTTTTAAATATCAGAATCTAATATCCCAATTCTTATTTAGCTGAGTCTGTTATAGTTAGCTACTTCCAATTTAGTTCACAGAACTAATTTTACAGTCTGTTTGATACTAGATTACCGGTCTCCTGGGCTTCAAAAGGGCAGGTTTTAAATAAAATAACTGAATAATACTCCGAGTCCCTTGTCATGTGTAGTTGACAAGCGTCTGAATTCAGGCATTGTTGTGATTTGATTGGACTATTTCGAAAATAGGTTTAGTATTAAAACCAGTCTGTGACGAAACTGAGTGGACAGATTTGTTAATAGTAGAATCAAATATATTTTACAACATTATTGATGCCTATGTACCTCGGTGGCGCAGTCGTAGGTACTATGCTGAGGTGTCAGGTTCGAATCCCGGGTCTGGCAATGTTATATGGGAGTTTTTTATTCAAGTTCGAGTTTTCTACCATATTGTGTGATGTATTTGTATGTCTCCTCCCTGTTCTACCAGCTTGTCGATAGAATTAAGATAAAACTTTAAATGTCAGATTTATACTCAGACAAAAAACTGGGTTGCCCTCTAGTAACGCCTTCAGAAGTTTTACTTCAAATACATACTCTAACTCACAAGTTTTGACGGCAGCACCTAACCTAAAAATAATTACAATCAGTTACAAGACTATGTTAAACATGTATATATTTTATATCGTAGTCTTGTTTGTAATATCGATATCATTTTTATTTTAGATAGTATTACAAATATTTTGTGAGTCTGATCGCGATCAGTTGCATATTGGCTTCCCTCCAAGAGCAGAGGCGAGTCAGTGTAGCCGGCAACTTCGCTGCATTACCACTTAAAACCATAGCTGGGATAGTATCTGGACCACTGACTTTTACATCAACAGGCTGTAAATCGCACGTTTATAATACTAATTTATAATATAAAATACTAGCGGCGTAGCCTGGCTCCACCTGGGTGCAGATAAACCTTTTTGAAAATATTCTATCTATTTTCATCAGGGATAATGTAGGAATGTAACAGTGTAAGAATTTTTCAAATCGTTCCAGTAGTTTCAGAGCCTATTCAATAAAAACAATGAAATCTTTCCTCTTTATACTATTAGTTGAGAAAATAAAAACAAAAGGCCACATCTAGCAAAACGTTTGTCCTCAGTGCGCACAAAATGGCGACTCTTGCGCACAGTTTACGATCTAATTATGACGATGCGCCGTCCGGCCGCGCGCTCTCCGCGCCACCGATGATTTCGCACAGAACTGTCGAACAGCTGTCTGCTAGGACTATTTGGTGTAATTGGATAAATGTATTATTCTTGAAGTAAATTACTCGTAGTGGTTACATACATTTTCTGTTAAAGGAGACCAGTATCAAAGTGGGCTTTTCTCAAGGTTAGTGAATTGTTAGCAGAGAAATGCATCAAGTGGTTTTAGGCAAACTTATAAAAATTTGATAGCCTCTGTAGCGGAGTTAGTTAGAAGCCATCTGTAAACGTTATACCGGTTTAATTCCTGTACCAAGAAAAATATTTGTAATGCTCATAAGTATTTGTCTTGGGTCTGGGTGTTCGTGAGATCAAAAAGTCTCTCGTCCCTGATACCCAAGACACAAGATTCGATCTTAGTGTGGGGTCAGGATTATATGGCTGTTGAGTGTTAGGTTAGGTTATAACAAACTGAACTCTTTCAATGCCTTTTCAGTTGTATTAAAAATGCCTTTCATATTTCGAATTCACACAAAATCATCACACAAGACTCGATCTTAATGTGAAACCAGCACTATGTATGTGACTGTTGGTTGTAATAATATTATTCTTCTTTTCCTACCATTCCAAAATCTCAGATAAAAATTGGGTAAATATTAAAGTCGTGCCAACTTTTCTCGGTAGTGACATTCCGAATTTGGTAGACTTTAGGGGCGTGGCATTCATAAATTATAATTTTGACTGCTTAAATTATCTTACGTTTAAATTACATTGACCTTCGTCTCTACAAATTTAACATTCAAAGTAATTCAAATTTTATAGTTGGGTAGGTTTTTTAGTATAATTTACAAGATATTCATTTAACATTAGGTACTAAATATTGCTGTTTCTGAGAGTATAAAACCTACTTAATCTGATAATTAACTTCAAATTTACTACACTTACGAAATCGAAACTCGTGCAAAGAATTTGTATTCAGAAGACAGAGATTCGTCATCAATACGTTCGGACGTCATTCATTCGATCGATTTAAAACCTGGTTTGGTTATTACTCACACCTTTTGAAGATTTCTAAAACAGTGTAATTATTTTACGACAAGCAGTATGACGAAATAGCCTTGCAAAACCGTAGAGAGTAAAACATTCCTTGGTTGATTAATCTGAAACCTAGTAAATCTATAATCTGTAATTCCTTAGAACTGCCCTCTCTCTATCTTAAATTGTATTAGGATAAAAGAGATAGACATAATGTAAAGAATAAAGTAGATGAATTAAGTCATACAAACCTTGAAGCAGTAGTAATGTATTGATAACCATCCATTATAAGATGACTTCAACATAATGGACTGATGTATTAAGATCTATACCTGGTTGTGATTGGATGATGAGCCAAAGACCTCAGGAGCTAACGTCCAGCAATGAACTCATACGGCTGTTATTGACAATTGATTGATTGAAGGTAATAACGTACGGACTCAAAGCGCTAAATTCACGTACGCTATAAAATTAAAATAACACCGTTTTACGATACTGGCGATTAATTTTAGTATGTATTTAACGCTTTCTGTTGGCGTTAATGGTTTATAAAGGGACGCTTCAGGAACCCTGTTTAGACACAAAGAAAATTGCAGCCTGAGTGAGCTGCGAGCGATTTTATTATAACAATTAAATTTAGATTAACATAATGCAAGGCTGTGAGTTGTTGAAGCCAGTGTGCTTTGAAGGTCTTAATTATAAGTTTACGTACTTCCTGCAATTAGTCTTGTTTTTGAAATTTTAGGTTACCTAGATTTTTGTAAAATTAATAGATTTAAATTAAACGTTTTTGACACAAAACTTCGTGTCAAGGATTAGCTTTTAAATGCTTTGGTAGAAGTTAATGATAAAGTGCCTGAATTCAGGAAAATAAATCATTGCAGTTCGCGAGTGTCCAATATAGGAATAATGTTATCTTTTAATAATTTAACAGAATACGAACGAAAAATATTGGACCACCAACGATTTCACAAATCAGATGCAACTGGAAAAATTAGCTTTTATAAGATATCAGTATTAGGTCAGCCATACCTGTCCAACAGTATAGTTATTAAGACCCATTTAAAAAAATGTGTGAATAAGACGTCACAAACTGAAAATTGGATTAGGTAGTATATCATAATTTATGACATGATATACCGTAGAGGTATTTTACAGAAGATATCTCATCTTTGTACAATCGATGTATTCATATTTGAAGAATTACAATAATTGTAAATTAATGGATATTCTGAAGACCAATTGAAACATGTAATTTCAAGAAGATTAATGATCAAAAATTAGGTTTAAGGTAAAACCTAAACCGGGAAAATACTGTGATGAATCGAGATTAATGAAGTATTCTCAGAAAATAAATTCACGCACGCGAGATCACGCGATGATTACTCGAAATGATGTGTAATGCTTATATTTGACTGCAACTGACACGCACGATGCTAGAGCACAATACGCCTGTGTTCTAGTATTTAGAATAGGATGAGGAAAATAAACTCATTGGAAGAAGGAAGGAAGAAGGATAATAAAGTTTAAGTAAAGACATAGTGTTCGGAAAGGTTCTATCTGATTCTGATGGTAAAAAAAACTAAGATTTTTCTTTAGTAATTAAGAACTTAGAAATTTGGTAACATTGTCATCATCCTTAGTCATAGGAAGTCATTTGGATCATAAAATCCTCACAATAATTGTCTTAGTTTACGATGGATGCTGTCTGTATTTTAAGGAAGATCCCCCATGGCATGTGATTTTGAAATTCACATTTCGTCTGTAATCATTACTAGAGTGTAATAATTCGAAGATACTCTATCTACCAAACATCACTATCTTACTGTAATAACAATTCTGCCTTAATATTTTGTTCGGTCAATGATGACGACAGTAACCCGAATGTCTATAGAATTAAGCGCACCGCAAACTCATGTGCCCTTTCTCTAACACTTAGCATTACAGTGCCGTTACAAATTACTATTTTCCTCTTAAATGACGTAGTGGAGTAATGTCATCACTCCGGAAATGTTGATGACGTAGCAATTTGGAAATCGCTGATGACTCGGATGATTAACCCCGTACGTATCTGAGATTATTATACTGTCACGCACTCTAAATGTTGCGTTTTGATTTCACACACGCAATCTTCTCGAGTTAACAGAAGCGATAGAGGAAAATTTCTGAAATTGATAATATTTTGCAAAGAACAAAATAATATGTCAGATGTGTAATTTCTCAATAAATAAATAGAATCTACACCAACTTTTGATTAGGAACTGAAACTCTCGTCTCGCCTCAGAGATGGAATGTAAAAAAAAGAGCATTTATTGCCTGTTTAAGATACATATTATATAGACTCCACCAAGCTTTAGAGCAGATCCGATGGAGACAACTAGTTAACATAATCAATAGGAGTCACGATTAACAGTAAGGGGACGATTGAAGACAGAGAGAGAGACCCCAAAAGAGAAATAATAGACACAGGCTTACAGGCAGATCCCTGCCTTGGTATACAAGCTTAAAGCGTGATGATCCATAATATATTCAAGACACACAATAAAGGCTTTCTGTTATAAAGCCATCAATGCAATAAAATTTAATGAGTAACATACATAGGTCTGTAAACGCGTGTCGAGTAAGACACACGTTTGAAGTTACATCGGCGAAAATATGCGAATATATTACGTATATGCTATTGCCTTCTTTCAAAACAATAGAAGGAAGTACGTACATTCTGTATATATCCGGAATACAACATAGCTCAGCAAGTTAGTAGGTTGAAGTGGCAATGGGCTGGGCATTATCCACTATGGTATCACTCACCGAAATAAATACAACAACGCTAAATGTGAATTTACATTAGGTATTCAGATTAACATGAGCCATGCCTATTTCTTTGCCGATTTACAGATTAAATCTCACACTTTAAAAATATGTTTTTTATATCCCAGGATCTCGACTCGCAAGTGATTATAATTTTCATGTAACATTGGCGTCGTGTCGTGTCCCCCGCACTCAAGCGGTTAAGACAGTCAATTAACGACAGCATGGGCTGGATTTACAATTATTGATGCCGTAATGATTCTGATGTAATTACCCTGACGTCGACACAGCTTTGAGATTTTAGTGCGGTGTGATGTACTGCCTCGACGTTGGACTATGGGTTGATAATATAACTGTATCATCCAATATACGTCCCACTACAGGGCACGGGACTCCTCTACAACTGAGAATACGATTGAGAGTGATTAGGCCATATATAATATAAAAGGTACAGGAAATAATTTGACCTTTGTTGTTATAAATTTATCTTAAAATCGCTGGATGAATGCAAATTCCATTGTAAAATATGGAGAACCTCAGGAGAGCTTTATTTTCAGTAGTAGGGTTTCCGAACTGAAGAGATACAGACAGAAACTATAAATAAGTATATCAGAAACTACGAGAGACTATTCGGTCTCACGAATCCCCAGCCCCGAAGCCAATACCGGCGATGGCATCAAACCCGTCACCTTCCAATTCACAGGCAGCGAAATCAACTGCACCACGGACGTTAATAATTTTATAGTTTTTATATTACACCCAGTGCTGATTATACACAAACTTTAAAAGTATCCAAAATAAGCTACAGTTTCGTTTTATCATGTATAATTTTTTGTTTGGGAATTCCCTACAGAATCGGCATTTGTTGTATAATTATTTCACAAATTTCCTACGGATGTGATTTTAGTGTTATTTTAAAATTACTTTATGGACAGTTTTGTGAGATATACATAATGCATCTCTTGGTGATTGATCTAATTCATTTTGGAAATTCGATTCTTGAGACTCGTTTATAGTTAGTTCCATTAAATGCCACTGTGAAGTAAAATAAATAAAAATTAAGGGCATCTCTACCGTTCCTTAGATTGAAAATTACATTTTATTCCATACTAATCACGAATAAAATGAAATGTCGAGTAGCCAGCTGGATTGCACCTTCTTTGTCTGATTATAATTAATTAGACATTACTAAACACAAACCACCAGTATGATGCATCAGCTAATTTAAAAAAATCTCTCATAATATGATACCACAATCTGTCATTTGTCTGAACCCAGAATGAGAAAACATCACAGCTTCGTGAAAAGTCTTCGTGATCGAATCACTTCATAGACCTTTGAACTTCAGTAATTACGCATTAAAATTAATTTAAAATTTCACTTGGTTTAATTTTAATTTTATGATTGTTGATTTCATTGTGTTTTTTTTATTTTAATTTGATTCCAGTATTACTTATCAGTTATTTATTATTCAATGCATGTTGTGACGCCTGCAGGTAGTGCATTTAACATGTTACTAAATTGTAAGTGTATTAGATTTAAGAAACAATGTAATTACCATTGGATGTCCTTAAATAAATAAATAAATAAATGTTTTGATAAACTATAATTTTTATCCTCAATACACATGATTCATGGTCTACGTGACTTTTATCTCGCATAAATAGTTGAGCTGCTCTTTATCTATATTATTTTCCTGTTTAAGAGCAATTATATGTTTCCATTTTGACATTATTGTATTTTTTTTTTTGTGAACTAATCAGTGGGTTACGTTGTGTCGTTAAATTGAGAAATATTTTTATGTTTATTTTTTTATAGTTCAATACAATAAATGACCTAGACTCTAAATAAATTTCATAATCAAAACTAAAGATCTAAAAATTTGTAGGTATATACTCTCTCTCTCTTTTCACCTGCAGGAAGTCTACTGCTGAAAACAATCATAAGTGCATTATATTGAAAAAAAAAACAATACGATATAGGGCCCGCCTATTTTATCAATGATACGTATAAATTGTTGAATTTCATGTTATGCAACTTTTTGTTGAACTCTCCCGAACATGTTTGCTTCTTCACTGTTTTTTCCTATATCTTGATGAGAATGAATTCATAATTAATAAATAATTGATTCAAATAGAACTCAAGCTTAAAGGTTTTTCGATAGATTTGTATCTTAGAAAACTTTTTCTCTTTCATGCAGAGTTTCTCTAACCTTTTACATTTACAAATTATTGAGACAAATTATTGCTTGAAAATATTTCTTAGTTAATTCAAAAGTTTCTCGTCCATTAAGACTTTTTGTCACTTCTCAGGTTTACAAGTGATCCCAAAGTCAAATTATTGATGATGATTATTATATTGATATTTGAAAATCAAATTAACACTATGTTCAATCCTCACGTGATCAGTGTGTCGGACTATCGCCTAAGCTTTGTTTATCGAACTTTATTTTATTACATACATATATAACAGAATAAACTCACACCATTTTCCCAGAGGGGTAGGCAGAGGTAGCTACCAAAACACCCACATCCGACTTGTATGTTCCGTCCCACGATTGTGGGCAAGCCTATCACCATATTCACACACAATGACACAATTTTCTGACTCTGGTCTGATACTGAAAAGAAAAATCCATCATATAACTTTACCTGATCTGCAATTTGAACCCGAGACCTCAGCTTTGTAACCTACAGTAGTACAACTATGCAAGACAATGGCCGTCACCGATATAGTGCAAATTCAAATAAGTCATAAATCATTAACTAGTTTATTGTATGAATATCAATCCACCCACGCATACTACTTGACAACAACCTGAAGTGACATTTGAACTGGATGTTTTTCACTAGTACATATCGGCAGTGTGAAAGGCGACTTGAGAAGCCGAAGGTCAAACAAGTGCTTCGCTTTGTAATGAGCCTATTCAAGAATATAATGATGATGAATATTGTAGGTAGACTAAATTACGATGTTCTGAAGTAAATAAATACACTCATTTATGTGAGGCTGGATAGGTAAAACGGCAATGTCTACTCCGTCAAATAGCAGTGTAAATGCACTGTTGCGTTTCGGTAATAAGAACATTCAGATTCTTCTATAGATGTAAAGCCAAGGAAAGAAAAAGAAGAAAACAAATGTATACGGTTCTCAGTGTTGCTTTCCCATACCCATTAAAGAATCTTTGCGACCTTACGCTTTGCGCCAATATACCATTCTAACATAAAATTTACACATTGATTACATAACAAATAAATAATCTTTGTAATTAAAGTATATAATTTCCACAATCTCATGTATTGTTTTTGTATCTTTACGATCCAGTAATTATTTGTAAATAGTATAACCTGTTTCATTATTTGCAAATTCTATTACTATGGCAAACCTTCGCTTCCGCAATATAATTGTTTAGTGAGAAAACAATTATTATTGTAAACAGTTCATTAATTCTTGTAATTGTAAATCCAGTATAAAACTTGTATCTGGTGTAAAAATGTTTATAGCAATGTTATAAATATGGTCATAACGATTCTATTGCCTATTGTGAATAATTAAAAGATTTAAGTACCTCTTGATTATTGGGGTCCCAGAATCCATTACTCTTTACTTTCTTCCCCTTTTCATACCATTTTTAAACGCTGGTAGTATACTTATGGACTCCAATTACAGTGAATATATTGCATATACTCATGGCACTGCTAGCATTGCAATTCCTGTAAACCAGAATTGACAGAAGCATGTATTTCATTCCACTGAGCGTTAAAACTCAAAATTCTTGTGACTGACCCAAGCATTGTGCTTAACGCAGTTGGGAAAGCACATGACAAAATTATGAAGTAGAGATATATTTGGATTAAAACCTTTTTACAATTGAATAGACCAGTTGGAACAAATAAGAAAATATCCTCTCTCTCTTAAGCTAAAAGAAGTTCTTTGCTGAACATAAACCTCCCCCAAAGATTTTTAAGAACCTTTGTATAAAATATGCAAAAAAAATATGTTTTAAAATTTTGGATATGTATAACCAGCCTCCGCGGAGCAGTTGGTTAGGCGACGGCTGTAAAACGAGAATCCGGGGGTTTGATTCCCGCATCAAGACAAATGTCTATGTAAATTATTATAAGGATTTGTTTCGGGTCTGCGTGTTTGTGAGACCGAAATGTGTATGGTACCCGTGACACAACACTTATATTGAAAATTCAGGGAGGTTACTCCATGATCACTAACGAATTTTGAACCTTCAAACCTCGTGTGTAAAACTGTACGAATCTGCCTAGATATGTGCTTTGCAAAATATTCTTCCCATAGATCATAAATTAAGTTCGTAGTGAATGATAAGTATCATAGTATTAAATTTTAGAAGTGGAAAATTTATAATTTACTTCGGACGTCGTACGTAGGTACTTCGTTTCAGATCATAGAGAACCTCCTAAGCCCTGTGGATGCAACTCTTGAGTGTATTTATTTGTATTTCTATTCTGTTATACTTGATTATACTTAAAAACAGTTGATTTAAGGACACATTATGAATGATGACCGCACAAATCCATTCACCGAGTCTGGATGGCTAGGTGCGGCTAATGCCACGAGCTAATGCTCCTATAATTGTATTATTAGCACCAACTAACTACAGTTTGCGCTGGATACACTAAGTTTTGCAGGGATGCCAGCGTTGTGGAGATTCCAGGAAAATGTGGAAATTCTAGAATATCCACGTAATAAGGTCGCGGTGGTGCACGAAGTTATTTGAATGTAGAAAATATGACAGTTTGTAAGAATTTTGATTTTTAAAATTAAAACATGCAACGATGTGTAGCTTAATAGATATAGATATGTATTTAAAAGAATTTTCCGTTATTCTAATCTACGATATGGGCTACATCTTAATCTACCACGCTGTGATATGGTAGTGTGGTAAAATTATTGTGGGTATCTCTTTAGAATAAAGTTTCGCTCGCGATATATTGTTTTTTCGTTACAGAACGCAATAATTAAATATTCACAAAACATTTTTTATTTGCATTATTTGCATAAAGTTAGACGTATAGCTTAACGTTAAGCATGCGTTCCTTAAGCATACTGATTTCATTACTTACATGCTTAAATGTACTTATATTTAAGCACTTTTTCTAATCTATTTAATCTATTTAATAAATCGGCATGCAAAACAATTACCAAAAGAAAATAAAATGAAACAATTATTACATAAAACACAATTTAGACTATAATTAGAGTGGCAAAAACTCTACCTGGTAAATTGTTCATAGCTGGCAACCCCACTAAGATCGCATCTGCACCGCCCTTGACACGCAAACGCAAAGTACAATCTATGGAAATGAATGTAATTGTTTGCATAAACTTTGCATTTATATAATAAAATAATTGTCAAGTTTACCGTAACACTACCTAGCCTTGGTGAAAGAAGCTTTGAGGAGTAGCGACGTGACGTATTTTTATGGAGTATTACTTGTAGTTATAAAATGGATGCGAATTATTGTCGTTAGAGGTTGATGAATTCAGGTCTAAAATAATTTTTTGTATTTATAAGATGAATGCGAATAATTGTCGTAAGAAGTCGATGGATGCAAGCCGCTTGCAACAGATCGTTGTAAAAATCTTTGGGAAAGTTAGCAATATACTTTGTGGCGATATAATTTGCCTTTAATATAAGTAGTATTCATAGTTATACTAAATATACGAGTTTCGGTAGCATAAACCGAAAATATTATGTATACAGACTTCGAACCTAAACGAAGACAGGTGGTAATTTCAGAGACTACAGAAAAAATGCAATTGGCATACCGGGTATAAGGCGTAAACTGTATAATGCCAGCTTCAGAAAGCGTTATGTTATCGTTACGTTTTTATCAAACGTGAACAACACTGCGTAAATGCACTGTTGTGTTTCGGATTGAAGGACATTGTAGCCAGAGTAACTACTGGACATATTGAGACTTAACATCTTATGTCTCAGGATGGCGAGCGTAGTGGAATATTGCTACTGTTTATGAGCGGTCGTATCGCTTACCATCAGGCGAACGGCTTGCTCGTCTCGCCATTCCTTGCAATAAAAAAAAAAGAAAAACAAAATTAACAGCCTTCGTGGCGCAGTCAACTAGACGCCGCATGTGAAACAAGAAGCCGCGCGTTCGATCCCGCACCGAGAGAAATGTTTGTGCGGCCCACAAATATTTCTTTTGGGTATGGGTGTTTTTGAGACCGAAAAGTCTCTCGTAGTTTTTGATATCCACGACACAAGACTCGATCTTAGTGTGGGGTCAGGACTACGTATGTGATTGTTGGGTGTTATATTATCACAAAAATAGCAAATGAAAGAAACCCATCAGATATCTATCTTCTCTATCAGACCATATATAGCCCCACTGCAGGGCACGGGCATCCTATAGTCTCTAGTCCTCTAGTCTGCTATATAAATTAGTTTTATACAGCAAAAAGTCCAACAGTATCATTAAATACACCGATTGTAATTCGAGATCTATATCGCACGTCATCTAAGAGAAATGCACGTTGACTAATTGCTGTACAATGTTGTCGGGCGGGATCTGATAAGATGCTGACTCATTCATAAAACATTTGTAGATAAAAAATAAAATCCTTGACCTTAAACGATAAAGTTTTGTATCCATTTTTATAGATAGGCATATTTATATATATTGTGTAACAAAATTGTGACGATTTTGTGGTGAACCGTGAAGTTTTGGGTTCAAATTCCAGGTTAGAAAAACTATTTTTTTTCTCACTTCGATACATAGCGAAACAAGCGTGCCATTCACCTGATGGTAAGCGACACTACCGCTCATGGACAGTAGAAAAACCAGGTAACACTATGAATTATAAAGCAATGCTTGGCACTCGACTGCGCTCGCCATCCTGAGACATGAGATGTTACGTCTCATTATGTCCAGTATTTACTCTGGCTACAATATCCTTCAAATCGCAACACAACAGTGCATTTACACTACTGTTTGGGGGAAAAAATGGTTCTTTGCCTTTTTTTATAAATATGACATATGTAGCCTATACGAATTGCAAAGTATTGTCATTTTTATCTCGCGAGGCAATTTTCTGTATCCATAAAATTTTGTAATGGAAGTAAATTCACCAAAAATATAGGTGCTTCTAATGATCTGTGTCTACCCTCCAAGAGTATAGACTTGAACTTATAAATACATAATATTGTAGAAATATATTAATACAGTGAATAAGCAGCCTCGTCGCAGTTGAAGCAAGGTTATTTTTATCATTTTGCTGATAATGCATTTGTTGTAATAACATGGGGGTATAATATTATAAGTACAAAAGTATGTAGTGGACTGTTGGTATACGGACCAGATGCTGTCATTATGTTCACGGTGGTTACGGATTCGAATCCCTGGCCCTCTGTATTTTTGGAGTCATGTGTGTATTGCCAGTCAACGGTGAAGTAAATCGTGAAGAAACTTGAATTTGTATGGTGTTTAAAGTCCGCCAACCTACACTAGGCCAGCGTGAAAAACTAAATGGCCTAATCAAACACAAACTGTCTGTGTATTGCAATTCTCATATTGAAAAAAAAAAAAAAACTCGCTGACTTCGAACCCGCGATATCTTTTAACAGACAGTCTCTTTGACTAACTGCACTACAGAAACTGTGAAACTGTACATAATACGAGTAAATTATAACAATTAGTGACTATTGTATTCCTCTGTTAGCCCCTCATAAGTCGGGTCGTGAAGATGCATTCGAAGCAACAACGCTAACTTACGTGGGTGTAAAAAGCCACTTAAGATAATAAGTATTTATTGCTTTAGCCCACGAGATCGACTTAATAAAATACGCTCCCAAGGGTCACCGGTTCGAATCAAAACATTACAAAAAAACTTTTCCAGCTAATGCAGGAGATTGTGTGTTTGTCTGCTTGTTTGTCATCGATATTTTATAACGAAAGCGATTAATTTTAAAACTAAGGGTAAGGCCCTTCATGACATTTGGAGTTTTAAAAAGATTACCGTGAAAATCGCGCTAAATTAAATTAATTTCATAGATTTCGCCAAAACGATGTAAATTATTATCTTCATTTTTATTAAACTTTCTGTCACAACATTAACAAGCATTTTCAAAATCTTTACGAGCGACAGCAAATTTCAGTAACGCTCCACTGATGTACTGGAGCGCGCGCACCACTTACGTCGGAACACTATGCGCTTTCTATCCTATCCATATATCTATGTATGTGTATGTTGTATTGATTTAAGTTAATAGAAAAATAACATGGCTTAACATAGCACTACATAGTTACTAAATATATTTTTAGTGTCAATATTTTCACTTTTTTTCTAATATATTTTTAAAATGAATGAATCCAGTATCAAAATCTAGTCTAAAACTAAAACAGAAACCTAAATTGGCACGGTTTTCGGAGAATCCCTGCCGAGATCGTAACGGTAACCGCGCGGATGTCGATTAATGTTAAACTTTATTGCTAACACAATAAAGCTTTTTTCTATTTGTCATAAATATTATAATCGGCGTGGATTTAATTAATTCTTAGTCACCGGTAACGGGCGCTGATGACTCAGTTCCGATCGTTGACATGAGATACGATTGTAAATGTACGCACAACATTATTTTTTTTTTCTTTTTCAAGTGTTTTGTTATAAAAATAATAATAATAAAAAATGTAAAAGATAAATCAAGGCTAGTAGGAAGTAAATTAGTGAACCGTGATTTCTTAGATTTTGGAATGGATTCCAAGGTGAATGCAAATATGTCAGTATGGCTATCTGGTGGAAATTTGATTAGTCTGCAGGGTAGTCTAAGTCTGTTGCTGCTGTTAAAATAATCAAGCTTGAAGTTAAAATCGTTTTATCGAGACCAAAACTCCTTTCCCAGTCACCAAAGAAGCCCGCATTGGTTTCGTTCATCATTCGTTTTCATATCACAGCAAGTCCACTAGGCCTCCCTAATGATCTTCACATCGACCTTTTGGAAACGGCCTTCATCCAGCGACTTCCTGCAACCTTAGCCAGGTCGTCCGTCTGCCTTGTAGGTGGTTCTGCGCTTATATATACGTGTCCTCAATTCCAGAACCTTTTGGGCCTAACGGCCATCAGTTCTTCGTGCTATGTGGCCACTTGGGCTTACTAATGTAATACTTTTATAGCTAATCCACAAATATTTGACCACATACAATAGTGGATTTTGAAGTAGTTTTATACGTTTTTTTCCAAATCATTTAATAAAGACAACGTTGCGACCTTGGATTTCAGCAAGATTTTTCCAAAAAATGCAAGCGTTTTAAATTATTTTTCCAATAACTTTCCTTCAAATTTACCGTACATAATTAAGTTTTATTTACAACAAAAATACTGTAGGTGTATATTTAAATAGAAAGTTATGCGGACACACAGCATAACACATCCACTGACGATATCGATGCGTGAATTGCGTCGCAGTTCAGTAACATGTCGGAACATGTCGCGTCTGCTGTCGACGGGCTTATCCAATACGTGCGTGTTTTCCTTTTTTATTTGTAGTTTATATTAATTATGCCACTTGCCATTTATATCTTTTAAAGTCGATTCATTGAATAATAAGTGCGTGGTGGCCTATTGGTGAACGGAGCAGACATAGCTGGCAACAAATTCGCAGAGGTCCCGTTTTTAAGTTCCAGGGCACAACTCCGGCTTTTCTAAGTCATATGTGTAGTGATAGTCATTCAAGATTTCAAAAGTAACCGTGAAAATCGCGCTACGATAAACATTAATATAGGTAATTACTTATAAGATGTCATCTAAACGGTGAAAAAAATATGACTTTCTGTATAATACAAGCAAGCATTTTCAATATCGTTGCGAGCGACGAGAAATTTGAGTATCGAGTAGGTACAAATACATAACACCTACCTGCAGCAAAGCAATTTTATTTTATTATAATTTATATTTTTTTTTTGTCAGAACCCGAAAAGCATGGTAATTGGTTTTGTAGTAAGCTCTAAAACCATCACTTGCAAGTAAAAAAAAATGATACCTATGTTTTAGTGTCTTTGACACGCCAATATTAAAAGGTGGCCTTGCATCACGTCCTAAAGATGGAAATAAGTGTATTTTCTAAACACTCCATAATTTATAATAAGAGACGCCTGCTTTATTGGCCAACTGCAACTTCACAAAATATCAACAAATATAAAAATTCACAACAATTTGTAGACAAAGCTAATTAAGAAAGATCTACTAGATAATTTAGGTCCAGTTTAAAAGATCTAACTGCAGAACCTTGGATGTGCTAAAAATGAGTCAGCCTAACTCGGCTATACAAAATTATTAAGATAATAAGCGGATACGTATATTTTGGTCACGAAGCAATTGACAATGATCGGTACGGCGAGATCTTAGTGTTGGAATTAATTCGATGCAATTTATCGATAATAAATGTTAATATGTCGCTATAAAAGTCATTTGATTTTATAATGTAACTGATATAATATATATGTTTAATTCGATTTTTTATACATTCATGAAGATAAATAATATAAAAACGGCTTAATCCTATAACTAAATTAGATTCATTTAGGATTTGTTGAAATAGTATGCAAATAAAAACAGGAATTATTTTTATATTTCCATTTTCAATAAATTGCCTATCTAAGCAACACAACGTCTTTCTCTTGGATAGATTTATGAAATATAAATTGTGTCACTCCTTTTTAATAATTCCACATTTTAACTATCAGAATCACAAAATTATATGAGTCTATCGACATATCGATAGCCCGTCCCTTAACAAGCTAACCTTTACTCGACTGTACTTTGCTTTTGCAAGTTTAATCATGCTTCGCGGGCCGCTCGTGACACAACGTTTCACAACATTAATCATTATTTTATCTTACAAATTGTATTCATGTTTGCATCGAGTGTCGATACTTTCTATATCGATATCGCGTGGTGTATGCGCATCCCTTGTGACATTCATTTGTTTTGATAAATGTTTTTGAGTAGGTATATTTAAAGGGATTTAAAGTATACCATTTCTATATTAGTTGTCTGCCGTCCTACATTATTTTATTCCATACATAGGTACATACTCATGCCTTCTTCCCAGAAGGGGTAGGCAGAAGTGCTATCAGGACACCCAAATTTTGCCTTGTATGTTCTGTCCCACGATGTGATACAAGGCGAGCTTATCGCCATATCGGACTAGAAACATCTAATATCGCTTTGCCCGACTGGGGATTCGAACCCGAGACCTCAGCGTTGTAATCGTACCGTAGTACAAGTGCGCAAACGACGCAGTCTTATTTTATACTAGCGGTCCGGCCCGGATCCGCCCGGGTACAAATACACGTTTCAAAATGGCGGTCAAAATGTGCAATTCCGACTATCAATTTAGAATATCGACCAATCGGACCACGAAAAACAACAAATTTTCCTCTTTTTTTCTTTGTTGCAGTGAATGGCGAGACCAGCATGCCGTTCAGCATGAACAGTAGCAAAACCAAACAACACCTTGAATTACAAAGCAATGCTTGGCATTCCACTGCGCGCGCCATCCTAAGACATAAGATGTTAAGTCTCAATATGTCCAGTAGTTACTCTGGCTACAATGTCCTTCAATCCGAAACACAACAGTGCATTTAAACTGCTGTTTGGTGGGAGTAATAGGTATCCAGTGATAATAAAAACTAAATAAACAAAAAATAATAATTTATAAACAAATAAATAAAATTAATAAATAAATTAAAGTAAGAAATGAATATAAATAATATTAAGTAACGAAATATTTTGTATAAAGATATTAAGTTCTATGTGTATTAACTTGGCATAAGAGCTCTTTAATTGCCTACATCACCAATAAATACATTTCATTCCCACCCGACCTCTCACATATGAGAAACGTACCACCAGTATAATATATATATATATATATATATATATATATATATATATATATATATAATGTATATATTGACTAATACGTAGCTATCATTCTATAGTCTATTTTTATACCTTCATTACTAAAGAAATCAATGTGTTATTCACACTGACCTCAAAAATAAAAAAAATGACGCCATAAAAGTAGGCTTCACCAGATTTGTTATTGTCAATGGTTGCAATAAACGCCGCGGGCGTCGACCGGGCGTCGAACCCGCATATAATAGAAAAAAATATAATACACTAATGAACCTATTGTTTTCTATTTGAACTTGCCCATTCAGTATTGTATAAACACTGCATATAGGACATCCCCGATGAGGCCGCGGAATTGAAAAATGTAAGTTTATAAAGGCTGTTGAATAGTTGAGTGGAGTTCTGAATGGTAGTTGGTTCTAGTCCGAGAAATTGAATTTGAAAGAAAGAAAGAAAGAAAATTTGAATTGTTGTTCTTAATTAAACGGTGAATGTTAGTTTTAAATGCCGCTGTGGCGTAGTTGTAATAAGATACGGTTACAAAGCCGAGGTCTCGGGTTCGAATCCCGGGTTGGGCAAAGTGATATTGGATTTTTTTATTCATTATCAGCCCAGAGTCAGGAATTTGTGCCCGATATGGCGATAGGCTCGCCACCTATCACATCGTGGGACGGAACATACAAGGCGAAATGTGGGTGCCCTGGTACCTCTGCCTACTCCTTCTGGGACATAGGCGTGAGTTTATGTATGTATGTTAGTTTTACAATGTTATTCATTCTTACGTATTTTAACCGAGCCATATAGATATTTTTAATAATTTTTTACATCATAAAGAAATCTTGATAAATTCTCATCACGAGTCTTGTGTTCTAGGTATCACAGGCCCTCTCACATGTGCAACCTACCACCAATAAGTTAATATTGCGCTACGGATCTTGTATACAAAAGCATACAGCCAGGTAACTAAAGAAAAATATAAAAGTCTACTAAAATATACCTAATGCAACTAAAAATTCGAACCTACGATCATTCAGTCTGGAACTAGGCTCGCCACTCCATTATAATATTAAGAAGAGAGCATTTTCGCGTATAAATCACACAAGTTTTCTAATACATTTTTAAACTATCACCTCGAAGAACACACCACGGATATTGGTGCACTAAATCACGGCGCATGCTTCATACCTACATACATACGTATGTTGCGTCTGTCTGGACTCTGGGCCTTTATGTTGTCTGTCTAGTTTATAACTGGAAATTCATAGAAAATTATTTTGTATTTGGCTCTACATATTCATACAAAATGGGTTAATAGTTGATAATAGTGTTTGGTTTGGAAAAGGATTCAAATATTATACTGGGTATCTCAAGACTGCTACTGAAAATGAAGCCGGGTGGTAGTTTCAGTCCTTATAAATAAAAGGATATACACTATTATTTTAGGAAAAAATAAATTTACCATCCAAATACGACCATAGGAAAAAAAATGATTACTTATACTATTTTAAATTTCAATTTCAATGTTCAATGTGTAACATTCGCGTAAATCCAAGAAACCATTATCAAGTATTTAGTAAAAATATATACCGGGTATATCAAGAGTGCTACCGAAACGAAGCCGGGTGGTAGTTTTAGTGACTACAAACACAATGAACTAATAAACTTTCACTAATTATAATATTATATATTTTTCCGGTTGCAGTATATTTTATCGCACTTATAAATTAAAAAGAACATGTAACTTAGTTGTAGTCCTCTACTTAGTTAAAATTAATTATTTTCTTTTGATATCCAATTACACCTGAAAGAAGGCCAAGTTTTTTTTTTATCAAATCGATAAGACCGTGTACTGTAAATATAGGTTAAGTTTTGTTGTGTATCTTTCTCTTTTTATTTTGTAAGTGTAATAAATAAATATGATTACGTCGTCTAAAGCATATAACTCAAAAACCCGACCAACCAAGTCTGGTAGTACCTCCCGACACGCTACTGGAATGCGAGAAATGCATGGTACGAAATCCTCAGTGTCTGGAGCTTTCGAGCGTGCCGACTGCCGATGTCATACAACATGCTTTATTTCACTACACACATTCTAGTGTATTTTGTCTTTGAATCTTATTTTTTATCCTTGGTCTTGCGTAAAGCTTTGATCTTTAACCGAAAGGCGCAACGCTGCGTCATGCGATAAGATGGTACACGATCTTGTATAGAAAACGTCAACACGATCTGCATTTGAAAATCTTTCGGTGCCAAGCCACAAGCTCGACGCGAAGTATGACCTGCCTAATGGCATAGTATCGTAATAAGCTATATTAATATGATAATATAAACTTTCACCATTGGTGATAAAGCCATACGGAAATTTATACGGAAGATCGACGCAATTATACCGGCCTTCTTTACAACATATACAAACATAGAAATTGATATCTATGCCGGGGTTTACATGTTTATAGTGTAATATATCCATTATCCACAATATATACCACGAACAAATCATTAATTATGCTTAGGTGCTATCCCTATTTACAACTCGCAATGTGGATGTACTTTATTAAAATGAAACTGGGCAGGACATGTAACTCGAATGCGTCCAGACCCACACAAGGCCAGGCTGGCTACAAGCTGGATTCGGAGAAAACGCGGAAGACCGGCAGTGGAAGGACGAGCCAAAGTGACAAGAGCTCGCCGAGACAGGGTTAAGTGGAATGACAAAGGGGAGGCCTTTGCCTACTTAGTGCCGTCTTAGTGGAACACATAGTCTAGGGCTGAGTTTTCTCCATTTCACCAGGTCTTTGGCATCATAAATGGTGAGGTCATTAGCTCTCATATCTTCCTTAACGACTTCAAGCCAGCGCTTCTTCAGTCTACCCCTTGGTCGAGGCCTTGAATGTTGAGGCTCAGACACGCATTACCGACGTACTCCCCCATCGAATCATTTAGATAAAACTTATCAAATTGTACCGTTAATACGAAAAGTGTAACATTTGTATTATATTGCGAAATTACTGGGAGTCCCCAAATTATATTTAGTTAGTCATCCATTTCGTGATTTCAATTTCCCTTGGAAATATCACTTTATACAGTCTTAACCACAAACCAAGCTGATTGAATGAATATCATGCAGTTAAACAATAGATAGGAAAACCGAGTTGAACTTTGAAGATTTAATGAATATAGTACATTTGTATGCATGTTTGTATATATCAGCCCATACACGTCCCACTGCAGGGCACAGACCTCCTTTACTCGTAATATTATTGAGAGGTTTCAGGCTCTCAATAATAGATATATAGTGATAGGGAGCGAGCCTATCGCTTTATTGGGCATATATTTCTGACTCCGGGCTGATAACGAATAGAAAAATCCAATATCACTTTGCCCGACCCGGAATTCGATCCCGAGACCTCAGATTTCTAACCGCACCGTAGTACAATGATGCCACCAAGGTAGTCCACTAGTTGATGGCTCTATTACTTCAAAAATATTTTCATTCAACAAAGTCGCCCCATCCGGGTGTCGAACACGTCACAACGTATAAACAAAATCTCTTCTATTATTGTGCAATTATGTATAAATCCAAATATTTCGAGTTGCGCAGTTAATTTACCTTATCTAACCGTTATCTAATGACTCAAAGTCACTTAAAACATAAACATGTAGTAAACAGTGGAAAAACCATCGTAATATTTATATACATATATATATACAAGCGGAAAAAAGTAAAAACGACTCACCTAATCACCTGATAGACAGTCATCACTACCTACAAAAGAAAACATGAATCATAATCCATCAATAAAAGTAAGAAGTCTCTAAAGCAAGACCTAACCAATAGGTAGCTGAAGGAATCCTTGGAAGTAAGCCTATGTTCAGCAATATAGCTAAATAAGAAGAAAAAATTAAGTAACTAGTAGTCCGGCCCAGCTTGGCCTGCAGACATTTTTTTAGTCCACTCCACACTGTTTTTTTCTGGAATAAAATGTAGCCTATGCATTGATATAGGGTATTAGCTACCTTCATACAAATATAGCAATAGCATAGCAAATTTCATCGAAATCTGTCCAGCTGTTTAAGTGTGAAGTAACAAACACACAGGTGGAAAACTTCCACCTTTATGATATCATTAGGGTTCCGTTTTAATTCTCGGGCAATTCTATGAAACGAACGAAACAAGGCAACAAAATTGTTATTTGAATTTAATTTTCTGAGATAGCATCACAACCTTATCAAGTGGTTAAGCCAACCCATTCCATTCCATAACATTCCATACAAATTGACAATATATACCTTGCCGGATGGCCATTACCCCTTTCCTATCCTTTTTCCTCCTGATCTATGATCCTGGTATGTAGATGTCCATGGGCGGCAGTGTTCACTTACCATCAGGTGACCTATTTGCTCATTTGCTAGACCTATTTAAAAAAGAACACACTATCGCCCCACCTCTTTTAGATCCAATATAAACCAGTCCAATAAATATAAAGCATTTTAAAACATCACTGCAATTCATAACGTGCTTACAAATAAGATATAAAGGTTAATTAGTATCATACACATAAATAATGAAATAATAAAATCACATACCGGATGTTGAAGGCAATCAATTACATTACTAGAAACCAAGAAGCTTATACCCAAATGGAGATTGCATTCCGTGTATAAAAGTGAAGCACAAAAATTTGACCTCGAATGACGTTGCGACTGATTGCTATCCTTTTCTTTCGAGTGACAATGAATGAACAAAAAGTCATTTTCATTCATTGTCACTCGAAAGAAAAGGATAGCAATCAGTCGCAACGTCATTCGAGGTCAAATTTTTGTGCTTCACTTTTATATACGGAATGCAATCTCCATTTGGGTATAAGCTTCTTGCTAGAAACCGTTATTGGTGTAAAATGGCGTCATTTAGATGACGTATGCAGCAATAATAATCATTACGCAAGTCTGCAAATCATTGCTTACGAGTTGCTTGACATCATGAACTATTTCTTATTGGTAAGATCTAATTGATCAGGATGTTGCATCACGAGTTTATTACTTTAAAATCAAATGGGTCATTTTTAAGCATACTATTAAGTATGTCGATATCATAGAATATTTTTTCCAGAGTCAGAAAAAATTAAAAATGCGTATATTTGAGACGTTATAGACATATAAACATTATGAAATACGCGTGAATAATCAATATGCAATATTTTTATTTTTATTTCATTTCATGGCAAGACTGCCACGCCGTTCGCCTGACGGTCCTCCTATATACAAATTATATGGTTGAAAATAAAATTAAAAAACTTCTCATGATTACTGGTCACCACCGTCAATATGAACATCATCCATCCATCCATCCATCAGCCAAAGGAAGTCCACTGCTGAACATAGGCCTCCCCAATGATTTCCACAGAGACCTGTTGGAGGCAGCCTGCATCCAGCGACGTCCCGCGACCTTTACCAGGTCGTCGGACCATCTTGTGGGTGGACGTCCTACGCTGCGCTTTCCGCTACGTGAACATGAATAAATAATAATAATTCATCGTTTATATGATTTAGACAAACAATTTGCAAGTATAAATTCTAGTGGTCCTTCGATTTTATAAAGAGTGGGTGATCCAAAGTATTTCGTAGCCTGTACATTTTTTGTAGCCTGTAGGTATCTCAAAACATACTCCACCGTAAAATCGAGACGGTATCTATATTTTATGTAAAACAGTAGATAAACAAACTAATCAATTATTTATGAAGGAAGTAGCAAAAAATAAAATATCAGTTTTATATGATCTGCTATCAGTGACCTTAGAACCACCTCAAAAGGAATAAAAACACAAATGTCAAGCGAATGATGAATCACAGGAGTTAATCCACAATGTATACATCAACAGTTCCTTATCTTTAAGATTTTATAATAAACTAGCTGCACCCGCGACTTCGTCCGCGTGGAATTTGACAAAAACATTATTTTTCTAAAATAAAATAATTTTTCTAAAATAAATGTAGCCTAAGTTACTTCTTGTTTTATCAGCTAACTAACAATAAAAGTCCCGTCAAAATCGGCCCAGCCATTTCAGAGATTAGCCGGAACAAACAGACAGACAAAAAAATCTAAGGTCATTTTCGTTATAGGTATCGTGTGTATAACGATATGTACTTGGACATTTTTTTATTTTCATTTTACAAACAGACACTTCAATTATATTTATATGTATAGATAAAATCAACAGATGGCTCAGGAAAATATTTTAATGCATAATTTAAGGACCGGCTAAACTCGTAACATTATTTTTTGGCGGAAAATTTGTGCATATTGTCCACGCCCATCTAATCCGAGTAGATCGACCTTACATTCCTTAAAAATCTTCTTCTTCTTCTTCTTTATCAGCCCGTATACTTCCCACTGCAGGGCACGGCCTTCCTCTACAACCGAGAGTACGATTGAATGTTATTATGCCATATAGTCCACCACGCTGGCCTAATGCGGGTTGGTGGGCTTAAATACTACAGAAATTCTTATGAATCGCTACGGTATGCAGGTGTCTTCATGATGTTTTCCTTCACCGTTTTAGTGCGTGGTGATTGACTATCAATAGTGCCCAGGGATTCCAACCCGCGACCACCGTGAACATGTTGGCAGCCGCGTCTGGTCCGTTTTACTAACAGGCCAACACGCCCTTTTTTCTTCCAAATACTTCTAGATAAATCTGAAGAATGCAGATTTAAGGAAGATTCAATTATTATTGCAAGCGACTATTAACCATGAATACAAACAATCACCTTATGGTTGAGCTATGATGGAATAACTATAACAGATATTGAGTAATCAAGCATAGGCTGATGGCAACCGCATCATAAGCGCGAGAAACGAATTCCCAAGCTGAGTAATGGCAAAACATCCCCAATATTATCTTAAATGACGCTTACAGCAGCAGTGGATTTCCAAGAGCTGAAGATTGAAAGTGATCATCATATAGTATAACTTGTATTGTCACCTTCATCAAAGTCAGGAAACTTAGTGGGAAAGGGGTTTCTCGGATTTACGTGAGTGTTACACATAGAAATATAACTTTTTTTTACGAATTTTATGGCTGTTTTTATTTGTTGCAATGAATGGCAAAACGAGCATGCCATCTGCCTGTAAGCGATACGACAGCTCATGGATAGTAGCAAACCCAAACAACACCTTGAATTTCAAAGCAATGCTTGATATTCCACTGCGCCCGCCATCCTGATACATAAGATGTTAAGTCTCAATATGTCCAGTAGTTACTCTGGCTACAATCTCCTTCAAACCGAAATAGAACACTGCATTTACACTGCTGTTTTGCGGGAGAAATATACATTAATTTATAGATGGATTTGTTTTAATTTTTACATTTTTTAACTTCCCAACGTTCCGATTACTTCACAGCTTTTATAGTCACGTCGCGGACTGGGGTACTTGGGAAAAGATACACTAAATCACTTATCGTCGATAAAAAATATTATCTAGCAATAGATCTTTTAAATGTGATTTTGATTAATAGTGTTTATATACAAGGAAACAATTTAACAAAATATGTTGCAATAAATTTTCGAACGGAAATGCAGTTTGCAAATATTTGAATAATCATTCACGTTTGCTTAGGTTGTTCATCGGAGGAAGTGGTTGCATTATTGGGATTTTTGTACCCAAATCGTTTTATAATTCTATAGATATTTATTTAATAGTGTAGAGCGGTGATGAAAGGATGAATTGGAAATATTTTCCAAGAAGGGTCTATAGTGCTAAGGTGTCATGGGACTACGGACAAAAACAACTATGAAAAATTGACTATAAAATGAGATATGTATTTTAACAATAGATTTGATTCTGGCAGATAAATATTTGTGTTGTTTATTTGTTTCGAATAAACTTAGACCGTGCAAATAAGTCGGCCGAGTTTAAATAATTCATATCACTAGATACTTTAAAACATTATATAGTCTACATGCCACAAATGACTATGACGTGTAATTAAAAATTCAAATTACAATTACAGTGAACTTCAAAATTCCCCTAACACTAAATCCGAAAAATGAAGGATAAATTCACTTGCAAAAAACATCAAGTATCGGATCATATAACATTTAATTTAAAGTTTTTCCTTTTGTGATGAGTAATTTACAGAGAAGGCGAGCGGACAGACGGCTGGGTATCGACGTCGACGACCTTAGGTATCGACTTGAACCTAACTGACATACGTTCTGTTATTCTAAGGAAATGCTGTGTAAAGTATGCACTAGATTTATTTGAATTATGGAGTATATATAATTTCAATCTTCGTGGAATTTTGTCAAAATAAGATGTGCACGCTGCTATTTTGTGTCTTTTAAAAACACTGATTACATTTTTAGTTCTCATTTCTTAAATACTCATTAAATATTAGCTCTCATTTCAGCATGCTGAATGGACTTCTAAGTATGGATCCCTTGGAGGAATCATTGGTATACGCATACATGTGTAATTATATTCTTAGGAAATACTTGCTGGCCGCTTATTTAAATTACACATCATAGGTTTATATGGTTAAAGTCAGTATCCTGTTGGCGCTACCCCAATAGGACTAGACTTATTAATCGGAAAGCTACTCAATCCTGACGTAATATGAGATATATTCTCTTCATTCACTTTCATCGAAGTTTTATCAATTTATCCGAAATATAAAATGACTTAAATTTTGATTGCCCGCACGAAGAATTGAATCAAATAATTCACAGTAGTATTCATAGTTGCACATGGGCCATATACGCTGATCAACGAGTCTATTATTATTTTTTAAAGAAAATTAAGTTAAGTGTCTGTAAAATCTCGTCTATATACGAAGTTCGCCAACCCACAAAACGCAAGCGTGGTGGACTACGCTCTAAGCTATTTTATCAAAACTCGATTCTAGAAGAGTTCCGTGTCCAGTAGTAGGCGTATATACCCTCATATTTTACTTTACACACATACATAAACTGATACACACTTTTCCAGGAGGGATAGGCAGAGGTTCCGCGATGTGTTAGGGGCGAGAGCTTAAAGCTATATCGAGTACAAATTCCTGACTCCGGACTGATAATTAATAGGAAAATTCAACAACACATTGCCCACCCCGGATTCGAACCCAAGACCTCAGCGTTGAAATCGTACAACAATACAACTACGCCACCATGGCAGTATAATTTATTATTTTATTAGTATAACTACGAATAATTCTTATAATGCCGCTGTACACTGACTCGGCGCGCGTTTTGTGTCATCGACCTATACCTTTAGGTACTGCCTACGTGTAGTGTGCATAAAAAATTATAATCGTTTGTACCTTTTTTAAATGGCGCTGATTTATGAGTAATCCTTTTCTTACTGGCGTCGCATTGATTGGGGGTCTTCCTTCACTGGTTTTACATGTTATTTTAATTGTGTTTTTAGATTTTGTACTGAAGTAGGTTCATTTAAATGTCGTCAGAGCGTTTGCAAAATATATGTGCTTCGTGATTTTTAAATTCGGTTGGTATAGAAAAAATTGCTTTATTTATGTTACTCTCATATACATTTTAACAATGTTGATGAATTATTTTTAAATACTTAACTTGATTCACGGGAATCCTATTCGGGCATGGCCCCAAAACATTACCTAATCCTCTGTACTATATTAAAAATTCCGTCTAATCTTGAGAATAGTCGGTGATCAGATTAATTGTATCTATCCTAAAATTCTTCATAGATTTTTATCTAGGATTCGAACACAAAACGGTTCATCTTATGGCATCAAGGTATATCTAAAAACCTAGCACAAATCTAACTACTCACTTCACTAGACTATCAACTTATCTCTGAAACCTCAAGAATATTTATAGTTTACTTTGTCACGATACAATGTGTCTATCAGAAAAAAATAATCTTGCTGTTTTTTTCCAAGCTTGGAAAAAAAATCACAAATTTTCACTATATTCTACAGCATTGCCTTTAGATTTCTTAATAGATAAGAGATTAAAAAACTAAATTCTTCGGTGTCTATAAAGCATTTATGGTAACCCCATGATTTTTAATTTAATTATGTTATATATTGATGTACATGTGGATAGCATATACACATATATGCGTACATGTTGGAGTCATCTTTCAATGTGATAGATTGCGATTACATGGATAACTAATGGACAAATCGAGACTTTACATCTTATGTCTCAGGATGGCGAGCGCAGTGAAATGCCAAGCATTGCTTTGAAATTCAAGGTGTTGTTTGGTTTTGCTACTGTTCATGAGCGGTCGTATCTCTTACCATCAGGCGAAATGCTAGTCTCACCATTCATTGAAATAAAAACATGAGTTAACCTGCCTTTCATTCCCACCTGTGCTATACGAAAAATATATAATTTCTTAATCCTTGAAAAAAATAATTAAAAAACCCTTTTAAAAACTTTAAAATTCTCAATATAAAACTCTATGCATGTCTGACGACTCTGAAGTGAAATTAGAGAAACGAAGCCTAGCCCTCGGCTTGCGGCCGGCAAACTTTATTTTTTCCAATAAATAAAATCAAAGCAACGTAAACAAGGTTCGGCGAGCGGCGGTCACGGCTACCCTTAGAACATGTACTCGATATAGAATACTGGAAGTGACTGCGTTTTTTTTTGTATTTGCAGCCTTGTAATATGTTTAGCAATCGACCATCGACGTTGATTCAAAAATGCGTACAATTTGAGAATCGTAGATACGTTGTCACTCCGTAATTTTGAGATAGACTAATAGTGAAATTATTCGATACTGACAGAATTATGTTTTAGTTCTGTTATATGAATTAAATAAATATGGTATAAATCGCGAATAACACTTACCTAAAGGTTGTAAAAATCCATGATAAACAGCTAATTTTAAGTTAACCAGGTGTCTAAATAAATCAAAATTATTAGTACAACGTTTCTATTTTATAGTTTCAGCGTTCATATATAACTATTTCAATATTTTAAGGATCTATTTTGAGATAAAAATTATGGTTAATACATAAGACTATATATGCTTTATAATTATCTTAAAGTGTTTATTATTTTCAGTTTAAACCATTTTATACGAAAAGGAATATGGAAATTAATACTTTAGAAAATATCTTGCAGACGTCGAAAGCGATTTAATATTAGTAAAACATTCAAAAATACAAGTAAAAAACAATGTTTTAATGTAGCCACTTAACTTATTAAATAAATCTTATTTAAATACCAGAGCGAGACAAAACACACCACGCGCGCTCAAAAACCCCGACCCATCCAGTATACTTAGGTCCGCGGCCCAGGCGGCCACGTAGGTCCGATGTTAAAGACCTGGGGCCAAGGACACCGCGGGTTCGATGCTCGAGTGAATAACATTATGCCGAGTGCACCACGGTGATGTATTGAAAATTTTGCAATAACAAACTCGGCCGGGGAAAATATCGGACGCTTTTAAAAAATCCTTGCAAGTTATTTTTAGTAAGAGACTTTAGTGAGTTGGAATAGAATGATTTTTGAATATTGCACATCGGTTGGTTGATAGAAGCAGGTTCGAGTCCAAACCTTTCGACTTTTTGTATGTCTTTTGAGTCAATTTTTTGATAGACTCTGTAGCGTAGTAGTGAACGCTGGGTACAAAACATAATTATGCAGGTTCGATTGTTGCATTAAAACTTATTTGTTTCAGATCTGATTGTGGTGGAATTTAAGTATTTTTTAGTTGGTGATATATCAAGGTAAAATAATTATAAAAATAGTAAACTCAAAACTGTGTATATATTCTTTCAATGTATTTATTTAAAATAATGTAAATTTTTATGTGACTATTGGCCAAGTGTATTTTAATTTTATTTCTATTGGCGCGATAAAGTCTAATGTTGACTGATCATGATGTACATTTTTCTATTAGAAAATAATATATCCGAAAATTCAAGCGAAAATATTAACAGAGTTTAATTCCGTTTTATCTTTTTTTTGGCAAGCGGGCAGATGCTCGTAATCCAAATTTTTTGTGACTTGGTTTATAAATATGTATAAGTTATTATTTATTGAAACGCGATTCAAAGTTATACGACTATAAAAACATGGTGGATTAGCTTAATCTGATTTAATATGTATTTTTCTTAAATTTAATTCGCTTTTGGTAAGTGATACGACCGCTCATGGATAGTAGCAAAACCAAGCAATACCCTACCATGAATAACAAGGCCATGTTTGGCAATATGTCTAGTTGTTACACTGGCTACAACATCCTTCAAACCGAAACACAACAGTGCATTTACACAGCTGTTTGGCAGTGTTACTTACCCAGGTGACCTCTCACATATAAGAGACTTACCACAAGTTAATTTATCCTTAATAACGTCAAATCTTTTCCATGACCATGATTGCTTTATATTCAATAATAAACCATCAAAACAAAACCATAAACCTCCAACAAATTCCGCACGAAATTTTAATTTAGAAGTAAGGTTTCCAATATTAGTGCATGCGAAGCTCAGTTAGTTTGGGTCGATAGTGATTTTTGTTTGTTTTTCCACTTAAGTCCAGCGCAGGTGGACCGCTCGTGCTATATCTACAGGATGATCTGTATTAATATTTGCTCTCTATTTCTTAAATCTATTTTTAAATCAAATATACTCGGATTTCCCACGGGTCAGTGACGGTGTAATGGATATTTTACGATGGTTTTAATGATATTTGTGTTGTTTTTCTAAGAAAGTCTAGGGTGTTGTGATCCATATCATTGCAACTGAAAAAAAAAGAAATTTAAAACGTTGCGAAAGAATTGCAAAAATAAATATTAGTAGATTGAGGTTAAAACATGGTAAATGCTTCCAAACAAATCGGTTCATAGTGCATCAGTATGCCTCTGGTCCTCACAGTACAAGATGTTTCAGTCTTGAATGTTTGAACCAAATATATAATCATAACACGAAAGTCTCTGAAGGTTATGCCAAGTATGATGACATAGTCGTCATATCTCGGAAGAAAAATAAGCAAATATATTATATTTTATTTCTTAATATGATATTTCATTTTAAATGTACGATTTCTTTAATTTAGAAATGAATTTTCCCACGCAAATAATATATCTTTCAATACTACAATATAATATATGTAACTCGCTTGTACCCCTAAAAAATTAGACACAGAAATGCTAGACACACTCCACTAGACTTATTTCCATCTCAAGGGGTTGTTACAGTAGCCTATAATACTCGGCAAAATGTTTAGTTCCGGATACTAATATAATATATTTTTTTTAAAACCGAAACACTACCTTATGTGTACTGTGAAACATAACGCCAATCAATATTTAAATATAAATTATGCAAATAACTACCCACTCATTTTACAACTGCCACTCATTTTTTTCAGAAACACTACGTTTTAAACTAACAGCATAATAATAGATTCCACGTAACAAGTGGACGATTCTCAAGCATTTCTATTTAAACTGTATTATTAATACTTCTACCGTCCCCCCATATTTATGGAGTGATGATAATAGTCTTTGCATGTAAAAGATTTGATTTATAGTTTCGTGAGGTGACGACAGTCAAATTACTTTAGACGGCATTTCAAAACTACTTTAATTATACATGTTTGAATACTAAGGTGTGCCTCTCAAATTTAAAATCATTTGTTAATCAATAGTCTCTTACAAAATATTTTGTAAAAAAAGACATCGTGACAAAGCCTACGTTTTATGGAAAATTTACAAAAATGGCAGTGGTTTGGGACCGACTCTGACTGACCTAAGGCCTAATTTCTCTTCATTCTTAGTTAATTCTAAATTCTATCCAGTACTACATTAAGTATAGGTTAAAATATGCCTGTACTAATTTTGGTTGGGTTTTCTTTATTTTTATTTTCAATCCTTCATACAAATTGTGTATAGGTGCACTCAAATTGATGATAAGGAGGTATAATTATTTTAATTTTCAAAGGTTTGTAAGCTCTACGATCTCACACATATTATAAGGGTAATAACTACACGTTATTTGGATCTTATAAATTGTCATTAACAAAAATCAAACGACCAACAGTCAAATAAAACCGAAGCAAAATCTCCTAAAGCCATTACATCTAACCAACAACATTGCTAAAAACACATTCTAAATTCACCCGTTAATGAGTTAAAAATAAAATGAAACACCATGTATACAAACATTATTGGAAAACGCCAAAATCAGCTCTACAGCGCAATTAGGTACTACACTGGAATCGCATTATTGCAGTTGGTAAAAAACCATCCACCTGTGTTTTTTACTTCGGAGGACAAATAAAATTTGCCACCAATAGGAATGCGGGCGACGGTTTATCGACTGGACGTAAGGGAGGGACGGAAAATAAATTTAATTCGGATGTTTTGTGTTTTAAATCAAGTAACGTTGATGGTTGATGCCAACCCGCACTAGGTCAGCGTGGTGGACTATATGGCCTAACCACTCTCAATCGTATTCTCGATTGTAGAGTAGGCCCGTGCCCTGCAGTGGGACGTATATGGGCTGATACAGAACGTTGATGGAGTATCTAGAGGATAAATAATTTAGAATATGATGAATGAACATCCTACCACGGATAATAAATAAATAAGTACACAGTCAGGTCATAAGTATTGTCACACAGTAAAAACTTTTCTTTTAGAATGCTGGCCACAAAAAAGTTTACTGAATTCGAATTTCGAATTGTTCATGAAAATAAAAATGTATACTTTTTTGACAGAATTTATGACCTGACTAGGTACAGCTAATAATCACATACATAGTCCTGACACCACACTATGATTGAGCCTTGTGTCGTGACTCGTGGGGTTCAGAAACTACGGGAGACTTTTCGGTCTCACAAACGCCAACACCCAAATAAATATGTGTGTTTCACACAAATGTTTGATTCGATGCGGGAACCGAAATCGTGGCTTCTTGTTTCACACTCGGCTTCTAACCAACTGCGCCACAGAGGCTGTTACTGATAATACACTGGTCTACGCAAAAAATGGTAAGAGAAAATATTAATCAATACTACTATAACGATGCTCCAGCTAGCTTATGAAAAATATTGATTCTAGAAAAGATTTAAATATCTAGGTAGCGGCGATTATAAAAACCATTTTTGGAAAAATATAAAAATATTTTTCTTTCTTGCAAAATTTCTTTAATCAATCAATGCGTTCAAGTCAAAATCTTACATTGTCGTCAGCTCCGGGCAGGAGAACAATGCCAAAATAATGCGAAAATATTTGACCAAAGCTTTGGCTCTGTCCACCCACTTAAGTAATGAAGCGCAAATATACGTCAGAAGTTCTGAAAGCTCGCTCCGATAATATAGAGGAAACGCAAATATTTCAGACAGCCACATATTTAAAACTTACAAAGTAACCGAGCTTAAAGTGTTCGGAGCTTTTTCACTTGCCCAAAGTTCAATTAGCTTATACTGGAAATTTGATTGAAAAGTTCCATTGAATGGAACTTTTAAGGTGCTTAAGTCCGTGCCACCTACCGAAGTTCACCATTGAAGACTTACGGGTAGATTAAATCACATTATTTTTTGGTATAAATTTATCTTCGAAATGCATTAAAACTATTTGAAACTACGAAAGAGTTTAAAATTGAAGTCTAAAGTAGCTTCCAATAAAAGCTTAATTTTTGGCGCCTGATTTTTTTCTTTGTTTGCTTGCCCTATCCTATGCTTGTGTAGAGTCAGGACCACAGTTTTTGATAATTTAATTTATATTTTAGAACCTATCCCCTAAGAGATTCTTATTTTATGATGATGATCGAATAAGGTTTGGTAGCTTAATATTTTCTGACGTAGATAATAAAGAAAATATTAAAAACTATCAACTCACTAAACGCAGTTTTTTATTGGCACTGAACAGTGACTTCATTGTACCTGGTGCTAAGTGCAAATTCCGTCCAGATAGAGTATCGAATAGTTTCAGACGGCGGTCTCAGGTCCTTCAATACAATCATGACACCCTGCTAAGATGCTTCTTCACACTTCGGCCGAAGGACCCAGGATAATAGGAAGGAGGAAACACGTATGATGGCAAACCGTTCCACAACTTGACGATAAGGCAGCGAAAATAATTGCCAAGATGGTTTGAACCGTCCATAGAATCCGTCCAAAGAAGAAAGTAATCACTTTGAATCGTCAACCTATGACTCCGCAAGCTAGCACGCATGGTTTTGTTAAGGAAAGGAGATTAATCAAGATGAACAATTCCTCAGAGCGTGATTCAGACGGTAGAACACGTTTAGGGATGCGACGTTTAAAACCTCGGTATTACGTTTTTCATTTTTAAGCGTTTTAAAACTACACTTAAATTAATTGCCGTACCTTCTTCCACAATTACGAAGCACTCGAATGTAATAAAAAGCCCGCCCCAAAAGTTGGCATATAAAAAATAAATTTCCAACTTTCACCATACAAAAAGTAATAAAAACGATAATAGTACCCAAATGATGACTTAAAAAAATAACAAAGTTAATCTTCATAAAATGTTATCCCATATTGTTCCCGGGGGTCCTTAGCATCGGGTCTTAAAAAGTCAACGACGACCCATCTTAGAACATTGAGAAAAAGGAAAGTTTCGGCGTTTACTTCGGTCTTAGTGCCGCTAAAATTTTCAGAATATTCTAATTCGAGCGTTAGCTTTTAAGATTAATAAAAAAGTTCAATATAGATATTATAATTGCGAGTATATGATTTGTTGGAATGTAAATTTCATTGGTGGTAGGTCTCTCATAGGCCTGGGTAGGTACCACCGCAATGTTTTTTTCTCCCGCCAAACAGCAGTGCTAATGCACTGTTGTGTTTCGGTTTGAAGAACATTGTACATATTGATACTTTACATCTTACGTTTCAGGATGGCTAGCGCAGTGGACTGACAAGCATTGCTTTGTAATTCAAGGTGTTGTTTGGTTTTGCTTCTGTTTATGAGCGTTCGTATCGCTTACCATTAGTCGAACGGTATGCTTGTCTCGTCATTCATTGTAATAAAATAAAATAAAAACTGCAAAATGTTTTGTTTTATTAAAATTGATATTAGAATTTTGCTGTAAGTATGTACTAGGCATTGTGAAGGCCATAGTTAGATGCCCAAGGTACGCAATTCGTTTACTTTATCTTAAAATATAACACTATATGCGACCAATCCATAACTATAATCAAAATTGTTAGTGATTAATTTATATGAAGAGTCTACACTCCTATACACATTCATTATTATTTATCTCTAATTATACTTAGAAGCATCACTTTAAAAAAAAACATACACGAATTGTATACTTTGCCACGAAACAAACAAGATAAATAAAAAAGATATATAGATATAATTGCGTTAAATTTCCATTGATACTTAGACATAAGACAAACTAAAACATAATACCTACAATATACCACGTGACTTGCCAAGTAATAAATTCAATAAAAAATAATTAATAGATGTTGCTAGCGGCAAATATTAATTTATTGTAATTGATTTAATAAATTCGCAACACTAAACTGTGATTGTAAGTCCTTAGCCATTAATATTCATGGGTTCTACCGCTCGAATAAATATTGTGGGAACATGTTATAAATTTTAAAATATTTTTTATAGAGACTGTTATAAATACGGTAGTACATACGTATAAATACAATAGTCACGCTTGAACCTAATGAGAATAGACAGTGATTGGATCTTGACTTTGCTCGGTCCAAATATATGTATAAGTTTTTGCCATGCAGGTAAGATAAAGGAAATGATAGCCTTACATGCATAAGTTCACCTTCTTTTTTTATTGCAATGAATGGCGAGACGAGCATGCCGTTCGCCTGATGGTAAGCGTTACGACAGCTCATGAACATAACAAAACCATACAACACCTTGAATTACAAAGCAATGCTTGGAATTCCACTGCGTTCGCCATCCTGAGACATAAGATGTTGATATCAAGCATTGCTTTATTATTAATGTCCATAAGCGTTCGTATCGCTTACTATGTGACGAATGGCATGCTTGTCTGCATTGCAATTAAAATATGACCGACAAGAGTTTATCTCATTTTTGCAATATCAATAATATCATATTCCAAAAATTATTCTGCTTTGATAATTGAGTTATCTAAGTAGTTTCTGCTGGAAGAAGTCTACACAACACTTTAATTTAATTGGAGTCTAATTAGTAACAAAATATTTACAAGGCATGTCCTATAAGTATGTCATTTTAAATCTGTGTATCTGTAATAATTTTATTTATTATTTCTCATATAAGAGTCTAATGGATCAAGATAAGAGTCGATGTTGCCGGCAAAAACTTCACGGTCCGACGAGTACGTCACCAAGTTGGTTAATGACGTCATCAATCATACGTTGTGATAACGTCATTGCGAGACGTCAAACACCTTGGGACGTGTTTGTAAATCTCTTTAAGGATATTAAATGATTCATTGGTTGGTTCAGTGGTGTTTGTGGATTGCTAATATACGTAGTAGGTTCAATGCATTCGTCAATGGCATTAAATTTTTACTTTGCTGACTAATTTACACTTATGTATAATTGAATGCGCTTTTATCGATTGTCTCTCTCTTCAGCCACTGTACGTACGTGCCACCTGTACGTGGCCTCCACTCCAGAACCTTTCAGCCCCAACGGCCATCAGTTCTTCGCGCTATGTGCCCGGACCACTGCCACTTATCGATTAGTTCTGTATTATATAAACATACACGTATGCCTTTTTACTGGTGGTAGGTCTCTCATATGTGAGAAGCCTCCTAGGTAGGTACCACCGCAATGTCTATTTCTCCAGCAAAACAGCAGTGTCAATGTACTATTGTGTTTCGGAGTGAAGGACATTGTAGCCAGAGTACCTACTCGACATATTAGGACTTAACATCTTATTTCTCAGGATGGCGAGCGCAGTAGAATGCCAAGCATTGCTTTGTAATTCAAGGTGCTGTTTGTTTTTGCTACTGTTCATGAGCGGTCATATCGCTTGCCATCAGGCGAACGACATGCTCGACTGGCCATTGATGGCAATAAAAAAACTTTATTCTTCTATAATTTGGTTTCCATATTAATACGCTTCTAAATATCACACACGATAAGCAAAAATAAATTGCCTCATAATATGATAGGGAGAAATAAAATATGTGCTAATTTTCCTTAATGTTCCTTAACTGTAAATGAAAACGATATTGATTGAATTCCGATCCATATTATAACTACATTAATTTGTATAAATCAGAATAAATAAGTATAGCAAATGACGCTAATGATCGTGTCTGATAGGGGGTGAATCTAGAGTTTAATTTTGGGCACCGAATTCGGTCTTATTAAAAAAATACACTACTTTTCCTCGTGTGAAATAATATAGAACAGTGTTAGGAAAAGATTTTTAATAGTAAATAGTATATAAATTTAGTGTGCAGTTAGTTCGATATCAATAGTAAATAATTTTTATTCGCCGTCAAAAAATCTCTGTACTTTGACATTTTTTGAACTGTGTAGTCAACTATACTGTGGCTAATTATCATAGCGAGATAATCTAAAATGTATTATTTTAACTGAAGCAAAATTAAATAGCTGTATTTTTAAACCAGCATTCACACCAAAAAATCAATCATTAATTAATTAAATCCAAATTATTTATTTACCTTACAATAGTACAGAATTAATACACTCAAAGTGGTTTCAGCTTATCGGGGGTCTTAACCCCCAGTTTACTTAACTCCACCCCTTCCGGCTCACATGGCGCTCGGGAAGTCAGGGGTGGCAATTAATAAAAACAAGTCAATCAGAAATGGGTAATAAGTTGAGAAACTCGGCTATTTCACAGATACGATCGATGAAAGGGCCCCGTACAATTACAAGCAATCTACCGACAAATCAACAGGGTACCGCAGAAATAGATTTTATATCTGTGGTGTGTGGTCCGAGTGGGAGCTTAGGAGATACAGCGTGGATTTTTTATGCTGTTTGATTTCTCCATAAAACACGACATTTTCGGATTTGGAATCTTATAAGGTAGACATTATAGTCCACCACGGTGGCTTAGTGTTGGTTGGCACACTTTACATACCATGGAAATTCATACAAATCCCTATGGTCTGTAGGTTTCTACATAATGTGGCGGAACCACTCTTAATCGTACTTCCGATTATAGAGAAAGCCGGTGCCCTGCAGTGGGACCTATATGGGCTGATACAGAGGACTATGTAGAACAGTTGCTTTAGAGTGGGTTGTGAAACGAGAGCGGGTTTGTTTCTCCCTTCGAGACAAATATTTGGGTGAACTAGAAGAGTTCGTTTCGGATGTGGCTGTTGTGATACTAATATGCTTCAAATAGCCTCTGATTCTTATGTACACAACTCTTGTATGTAAGTGTTATTGTTATTTATTATTTTCCTTAAAGGCTGATAATTTATTCTATCAATTCATAACCAAAAGAATAAATAATTTTAATATATTTTATGAAAGATAACTAAAAGAATTTTTAAACGTAAACCCGCTACTGCGACCGCTCATAACAATCGCTACCCGCTCATGCCTCAACACAGTGCGTTTAGAAGGCAATAAATATTTATTGGGCCCGTCAGACTGAGGGATTAAGATGAGTCTCTACAAATATTGTTTTGGGACAAAGCACTTCCACTGCGGTCACTTTGAGCAACCGTTTTGGATAGATTTGTAGTACATTACGTAGGCTATCTTGGTTCGTGGTCATTGCGTAGTTATTTTAGCAGTAATGGAAGATTTTATCTTTGATGGTCTTATTGGTGGAGTGAAAGTATTAGCTATGGATTGTTAGGTACTAGACTCTAGACCAACTCACGAAATCAAGTACAAATAATCTACGCTATATATTATACATCTATATGTAGATCGAGAACCAATAAAAGAAGTTGAACATATAATTCAGACTTACGCAGAAAGTATAAATACGTTGCAGGCCAGATAGAAAAACATCTGCTGGCAGACTACTAACTCTTACCACTGGATACAACTATGCCGGACTTCAAGGGTGATACTAATTTATTGCCTTGTACCACAAATGTTATTCCATGATACCTATTATCACTAGGACTTATGCTGAACACAAAAAAAAACAGTAGGAGAGAGAATCTTTTGATATCAATAAAAAAATCTAAACATTTGTCCCAGAGCAGAAACCTGCATCCTTTTGAGTATCCTACTCATTATTAACTATTCAGTAGTATTATACTACAAACACTGCTAATAAGACAGAACATGATCTACAAAGGATTCGCATTACATACTGTAATTGCCTTACTCGCTTGTTACAGCTGTTGCTTAGCGCAGACATTCGATACCTACATAATATTATTGGATAATTATTTAACATGTGTGTATTGATAGTCAATCACTACTCACTTTACCGGTGAATGAAAACATCGTAAGAAAACGTTGATACCATAGCGATTTAGAAAAAAATCTATAATGATTTCTTAGATTTACGCGAATGTTACACATTAAAATTAAAATAAAACTTACGGATTTTATAATGACGCCCGGTGACCATGAAAGCTGTAAATTAATCGAAACGTCGTGATGTTAATAAATGTAAAAATCAAACCAAATCCGCGATAAAATCCGTGAATAAACGTTTTATTTCAAAGAATTTCTATGGTACGTAAAAGTCATCCAACCCGGGCTAGGTCAGCGTGGTAGACTAGACTATACGGTCTTTCATTCGTAGTCGCGATTTTAAAGGAGGCCCGTGCCCTGTAGTACGACGTATATGGACTGATACAGATACAGATTTCTTCTTAAATTAATATCAGTGTACACGAGGCTCTATACTCTTACTTCCAGTTCGATCATTTTGCGTGAACTTTCATTTTCAAAAAAGCGATTTCTTTACTTACCTAAGATCATAGGATTTTAGCACGGTAAATAGGCTAGGATGGGTTTAAGGTTAAGCTTATGTCAACTGGATTGGTCAACTGGACGTTGAATATTTGAGTGTCTTCGTAATTATTGGCTACTTTAACTGTGAAGCAATATTTATGGTGTTATAATGTAAATATTTAAGAGTTCCACTAGTCGGTTTTGTCAACTGGTTAAGTACCACTGCAATATTTATTTCTTCCGTAAAACAGCAGTGTTAATGGGCTGTTGTGTTTCTATTTGAAGGACTTTGTAGCCAGAGTAACTATGTAACTTATTATGCCTCAAGATGGGAGTACAGTGGAATGTTAAGGATTGCTTTGCAACTCATGGTGTTGTTTGGATTTGGCACTGTCCATGCATTCGTATCGCTTACCATCAGACGTATGGCGTGCTTGTCGAAACATTCATTGCAAAAATATTTCCTTAAAACAATTTTATTGAAGTTCTATGTTCTATTTATTATATTATAGTAATGGTGAGGTTATTTGAACAACTAAGGACTAAAACGTTTATAAGTTTTATGTCCAGCAGTGGGACAATTATAGACTCAAACAGATACTAACTGTTTACTACAAAATCCTAAACACAAAGATGCAACTAAATAAAATCTGCATAACAAATATAAAAAAATAAAACTCTGTTTACAATCTTCCGTCCCTTTCCGTTCCTGAGAGAAAATATTGCTATCTCACATTGTTGTGCCCTTCACACAGAGTTATCAAGTGATAACACAAAAAAAATAAACAGTGTTATCGTGCGTGCCGTCGCTTCGTCTACGAGTTCACACCTTGACAACTGTTGGTGTGATACGGACGCTATCGGTCTAGCTATCTCAATATACGGTTCAAGTTATAAGCTGACAGCGTTTCTGATTATATCAAATCGATTCTTGTTTCATTTTTAGTCGTGTAGGTAATTGAATTGATTTGGGTAATTAAACAGTTCTTATGATGAGTCAATACTTATAGTACTTCATCGCTATTTACAAAATAATAAATATTGTGGAATATATTGGTTACATTAAGATGTTACAAGTTTATTTGTTCAACTCTGACATACATACAATAATATAGTAGATAAATTATAACAGCTTTGTATGAGTTGTTAGATTCCGAAAGATCTATGAAAATCCTTGAGGTAGGTTATATTTAGAAGAGAAATGGTTGTGGCTGAAGAAAGAAAGAGAACTAGATGCAGCTAGTAAGCAACACTCTCATTAAAAGGTTTATTTTCCCATTAAAATTAAATTAAATTCAAAATAAAATTAAAAAAAAAAAAACAGAAACTCTAAAAAAGATTTCGGCTCAACAATATATAGCCTTGAAATAAGTAATCCGGATTCGAAAAACTTTTACCTCGTACTGATATCGAAATCGTAGACCCTCATTGCATTGCCTATATGATTTCGTCAAGTTCACTAGGTTAATACTATAAGTAAATTTACAGTCGAGATTAAGCTAAGCACAAACCTTTTCGGCGTGGTTATCTGAATACACATACTCTAATAATTAAGCATCTAATCAAATAAGCATATTACTATATATAACCCTACTCCTGTCTTTTCAGCACCATCTCCAGGCAGACTAGAAGCGAATGCATTACCACATAAGTCCGCCTATGCACAATGAGATTGTATATGTGGTAAATAAAAAAATATAAAATCCGTTTGCTAAGCCCTTTTGTATTATAAAAACAAATTAATCAAAATCGCTATAATAACAAGTGGAAACTCAACCCGCTACCGCCTAAGCCTTGCACCAACGCGGTAGCGCTCTCCCGGTATCGTACAACGAACTCTACCAAGGACAACGATCACTGTTTTTATATTTTAATCACACTGTGTTATTTCATTGGTATAAGCTTGATGCAGATTGTGGTTGCAACACTTGTTATCACTTGCAAATGCACGCCGAGGTTGATAATACACGCAGTAATTTTGCGTCGCATTTTACTGTGCAATAAATACACCAACAGAACTGATTGACATAAATATACTTCTCATTAGAAAAATCGATACACCGTGCAAGTTTATGTTTTGTGGGCATTATCAGAAGAATGTTAATCTAGAAATATATGTAAATTTTTGTTTTATAGGATTTTTTCTTTATTGAAGTGAATTGCGAGACGAGCATGCCGTTCGCCTGATGTTAAGCGATACAACCGCTCATGAACAGTAGCAGAACCAAACAACACTTTGAAATACACAGCAATGCTTGGCATTCCACTGCGCTCGCCATCCTGGGACATAAGAAGTTAAGTCTCAATATGTCCAGTAGTTACTCTGGCTACAATGTCCTTCCATCCGAAACACAACAATGCATTTAAACTGCTGTTTGACGAGTGAAATACACATTGCGGTGGTACCCACCCAGGCAGCCTCTCACATATGAAAGATCTACCACCAGTAAAAAGTACCACCAGTAATATGTTTTTTAAACAGATTTTTAAATCCTAATGTTGTTCTTAATTCAAATTAAATTTATAAACGTGGAGCGCTATTGAAATTAGTCGTCGCTCGCAATGACGCCACTTCAGGGCATGGGTCTCCTTGACAATTGATTTTTTTTAGAAGGATAAGTTTACCACCAGGTGCAGCACAGTGTCTTCAACAAAAACAAATGTTTTCCCTGTCAAAATTGGCATAATAAACAAATAAATAAGCCCAACATTCACATATATAGACCTGGCCTCAGACTAAGATCGCGTCTTGTGTCGTGGGTATCAGGAACTATGAAAGATTTTTCGGTCTCACAAACACCCAGGCCTGAAACTAATATTTGAGGTTCACACAAACATTTTTTGTAAAGGGATCGAACCTGCGCCTTCAGCTCTCAAAGCCGGCGTCTAACCAACTGTGCTCCAGCTGTCAATTTAATTATGAAGCCGAGTAACCTGGAACCATCCATTCATACCCTGTGCGCGCTTCCACTAAACCAGTGACAATAAACTCAATAAAACAACGCGTCATAACATGACCGATAAAGAGACATTTTTGCCAAATGATATGAGATAACCGGATAGCTTGGATAAAACGAATATCTAGAATATTTCAATGTATCCATTTTTTACATCAGCGAAGTTTCAATGCACGTGACAATGAGTGGAGTAGAATCCACATAGAATATAGAAAGGGTTCTTTCTCAACAGACGACATAACTTTGTCGGTATTAAAAAAAAAAAAACAGGGCGGTAGGCTTCTCATATGTGTGAGGCTGCCTGGGTAGGTACCAACGCAATGTATATTTCTTCCGCCATGCAGTAGTGTAAATGCACTATTGTGTTACGGTTTGAAGAATTGCAGCCTGAGTAACTACTGGACATATTGAGACTTAGCACCTTATGTCTCAAGATTCTAGGATTCGAACCCGAAACCTCAGCGTCGTAGTCGAACGGGAGGGCACATAATTAACAAATACACCCACCGGGGTTTAACATTTGACTGAAATGCTTTATTAAAAAAGATGAATATGAATTCAAGGCAAAAAGACAGATACGCTTAAACGACGCGGCAAATTTGTTTGCAGATTACACGGAATGACGTCATAAAGAAAAATTACCTACCAAGTACCCTTAGTGGCCCTTCTACCGGGATGGAAGCCTCTTGATGCTAATTCTCCTAACGTTGTTGATATTTTTATAAATAATACTTTTGGGGTTTATGACTGGGTTGAATAAAATTTTAATTGGCATTTTTATGTCGGCAGGGAGAATATCTATAAATAATATATAATCAAATGACAGGCGAGCATACACTAGTTATAGAGGTAAAGTACTGAGAAAAGTTCCTACATTTCATCGCATGGTACTTATCGTATTTAAAAAAAATACTACTAAAATTATTGCAATAAATTATTATGAAATATGACTAGAACTCAATATGAATGTTTTAAGATTAATTCCGAAACCTCTATGTGGATGCACCATACACACAACTACATAATTTACATAAGTTCATGCTTCTTCAACAACGGGCAGAGGTGCTCCAGGACACACGCATTTCGCCTTATCTCCCTCCCACGATAAACAATATTAAAACAAATGTTTTGTATCGACTTATCATGAGAACTATTTATTTGCCTACATGTCTGATATAAACCAATTTCATTTCACGATGTAGTAGGCGGTGAACCTATCGCCACACAAATTACTTATCAAAAATAAAAAAGAAAATATTCTTTCTATCGAGAATCCAATAGAAATCTGTAAAACTGCACGCCATCATTTTTTTAATTTCACAGCACTTACAAACTGCAATTTCTGAAAAATATTTATCAATACAAAATGTCCAACGAATAAATTCTTCGTACTTTTAAAAATGCTGCGATGACAATATCTTCTGTATAACACAAATTGTTGTATAATTTTTTTTAAGCTGAAGCCCGGCTATGGGAGTTAGAGCAACTTTTATTTCTCCCTTTAATTTTATTACGATACGATTCTTTACCTACTATAAATAATTAAAAGGCATGGTAGGTAAATAAACAAATACACTGACTGGATTATTTGTTGATAAAACAAAAAATATAGGTATTCGTTCTATTTACATATGTTTTTTTACTATTTATGACATCTCTTACGGCATTTGTTGTTATAACTAATCTGGTTTAGAATCTGGCGTATTATTAGGTACAACTTAAGTTAATTCAAAAGAAAAGTTGAGGTTCCAACATGGTGACAAACACGCAAATATACTCCAAGCGTGCTAAATTATTATTTCAATAAGGGAAACTTATACAAATTGATATTATAATTTCGGCAACGACACGATAAATCGTATCGCGTTCGAAAGGTACTCTCTACCCCATTCAGTGCGTTATTTAAGGCATTTTCAATTATGCCCGGGTTTTTTCTACTCGTCTATTTCGACGAGGACAACTATGCAATGTTTCAGCGGGCAGTTTTTTTCGCCCCGCGCACCCAGTCTAGGAATTAAATACTCTGTACGGTACCTTTAAGCACTAGGTAGTGAAAACTGTTATTTGAACAAAGTTATTCTCTTGAATATATTACTGGTGGTAGGTTTCTCATATGTGAAAGGCTGCTTGGGTGGGTACCACCGCAATGTCTATTTCTCCCGTCAAACAGCAGTTTAAATGCACTGTTGTATTTCGGATTGAAGGACATTGTAGCCAGAGTAACTACTGGACATATTGAGACTTAACATCTTATGTCTCAGGATGGCGAGCGCAGTGGAATGCCAAGCATTGCTTTGTAACTCAAGGTGTTGTTTGGTTCTGCTACTGTTCATGAGCGGTCGTATCACTTTCCATCAGGCGAACGGCATGCTCGTCTCGCCATTCACTGAAATAAAAAAATAAATAAAAAAAATATGAATATTATTTGATAACGGTAAAGGGAAACATCATGTGAAAACCTGTATATCATAGCGTTTGTATGAATTTCTATGGTACGTAAAGTCCGCCAACCCGCACTAGGCCAGCATGGTGGACTTATTATGGTCTAATTACTCTCAATCGTAATATCGATTTTAGAAGAGGCCCATGCCCTGCAGAGGGACGTATATGGGCTTATGCATACATGTAATAAATGTACATACATATCTGTATCTATATATGTATATACATATATACACATATATACATATCTGTATTATATACATATATGTATATATGTATGTATACATATAAGTATCATATGTATGTACATTTATAAACTCACGCCTTAGTCCCGAAAAGGGTAGGCAGTGGAGCACCTTGGTAGCATCCAAGACAGACATTATGCGTTGTACGTTCCCTCCTACGATGTGATGCGAGTTTATCGCCATATTGAGCACAAATTTTCGATTCCGATGAAAAAAAAAAAAACCTATATGACTTGGAAATCGAACCCGAGCTTTGTAATTTCACCTTAGTAAAATTACACTACCCAGGCAGTCATAAAATTGTTTGTATATTTATTTATACAACCATATTTTATGAATTGTTTTCGTCTAATTTATTTCGTGTTTAAAATATGCTTCAGTACTAAGTGACAATTCTTTACCAGCTTATGATCCTGGCTGAGATGAGTTGCATTACAAGATATGTGGTCACGATAGATTCTAGAACTTATGTATAGGTTTGCTTGTATTTGCGAAAGGGTAAAAAAATACTACTGGCCGAACTAAAACAGCGCGAATCTTTTTTTTGTTCCATGAAACGATATGAAGCTCAAAGCTATGCCGACCACGCATTCTGATCATTAGGCAAGTTCTAAGATTTTTTAAGACCAAAACATACATAAAAGAGTGTCTTAGAATAAAACCTCTTTCAACATTGGGATTGCCTCTAGAACCTGGTCTAGATCAATATGACGTATGGATGTTGGTATACGTATCATTCGAAAATATCTAATTTATAATAATTGCCCATTAAATAATTAGAAAATAGCACAACACGATAGTGAAAGCGGTGCCTTTGTACTTTTATGTCGGCGCGTCTTAATGTTATGCTCTATTGGTAAGTTATCGCTCTTTGTGGAAACAATAAATATCGCAATTAATTAATAATTAACGACATTAATGTTGTGACGCAATTCCATCGTTCTAGTTCATTCTATGAATCCATTGTGATAATTCTGTTAATAAAATGATATTATTTTTTTGTATTGAGTGCTCAAGGGAGTGAAAAGTCTTAGTTGCTTATACTCATGACACAAGACACGTATCTGAAGGCGGAGTCAAGACAATGTATGTGACTGTCGGTTGTATTTATTTTATTTATTAACTGGTGGTCGGGTCCAACTTCGTCCCGGTGTAAATAGCTTTGAGTCCAGTCCACATCAACAAAATATTATTTCGCATACTAACTATATTTTCCACACGCCGTCGACTGTATTTCCTGTCCCGTTATATTCAGTTAATATCCCGTCTCATTCAGTCCCATGACGAATGGCATGAAATCCTGTCCTCTCCTATCCCGCGCCATCCGTTTGAATTTGAGAGTGTCAAATATTTACATTGATATTCCTGACCCATCCCATGGGAACACTACATTTTTAGAGATAAAATGTAGCCGATATTTAATCCAAGGTGTCAGCTATCAATATACCTAATTTCATCAAAATAGGTTGAGCCGTTTTTGCGTGAAAGAGTTACAAACATCCATACATCCAGACATCCATCCATACTCACAAACTTTCACCTTTATAAAATTAGTAAGGAACTTACTTCCTATATCCATTATATTCCTATCCCCTCCCATTTTCAGAGGACTACAAGGCTTCTACAACCCACGTGTTATAGACGTAAATAGCCATTGGCAATTACTTGGCGAATTATATTACTACTTCTGACATTTCCATATTTGTAACTACCGCAAGCTAATGAAAATTGATTTGGGGTCTTGTCAAAATAATCCATTTTAGCCAAACCGTACTATTTTCTCGAAACTTTTTCTCTTTTGGCACAAAAATCTGACGAAGGTCCATTTGAAAAAAAGGAATAATTATACGCGACTTTCAAATATAAAATATAAAAGGTAAAATACAAGTAAAATATATTTTATGCACCATGGATACATTTGGATACGTCTTTTTCGTCGTCTTTGAACTACGCTATAGTCTAACAAAATGCATAGACCAGCTCGATTCGTAAATAGTCTGTTTGTTTTAATTACAAATAAAGTAAATTACATAATTTACTTATGTGACTGTCGCTTGTTGATAAGGAACATCTAGTTTTAAGGTAAGTGATTGCCCAGTATTAGACTGTCATGATTGATACCACTATTACCATACCTAAGGTATGATTTTCCAACCAATTCGTTATCCAATGCGAGCTAAAGCCCAATCACTCCCCACACTTTACAAAAAAAAAAAACTCTCCCCCGTTAAAGAAAACTTTTCCATCGAGATCCGTTCACAATCCATCACGACAATATCGGAGTTAGACTCCAAACATTAACGAAAAATAAAAACACTAAGGCAAATATTCAAAATTGGTAAAACCGAGCCACCACGGCAATCTGTCGGGAAGAAATTACAGGAAAATCCATGGTTAAAAAATGGTGAAGCAAAACGGTGGACTTTTAAAATAACAAAGGCGCCCTCCAATAACAAGTTTTAGCTAGTTTGAATTTTAATAAAGCCGTTTTCGACCCGCTGGGATAAGAAGTTGCCGTGAGTCGAGGAGTTACGTTAAATTGATCTCTGATAGTCTTTGAATGTTCAGCGGGATTCTCAATGGCGAAGTTCGGCTTGATGGTAATTTTCTTAATGAAGTTCCTTCACGATCGTCGCGACAGTGTGGGTAATGACATCTGTAGGTACGAAAGAGTTTATTATGTAGATTGGGAGGTCCGGTTTTGAGATAGATTCTCAGTCAGGACAATGTGTTTTGTGTGAGAATTTTGATTCCCTGCCCTCGCAGATATAAGTATTTTTATAGCCTATAAAATGTGTTTGGGATTAACGATTAAGGGTGATAATAATTTTTATATACATAAATTTGCATTTGAATAATATATCATCTTCCATAATACATCATCATCTTCAAAAAACACGAAATTAATTTTATTTGATGTAAAAAAAAAACAAACTTCTTTTTAATTATTAAACGTCACAAACATTCAAGTATCATTACTTTAATCCAACAAAACAAAACCAGAGGGAAAATAAGGTAAACAGTACAACACAATTTAAAAATTCTTTGCGCCAGTGCCCACTAGCGCCACGGAAGTAACGGCCAAACTGCTCATCTACGTTCATCAAGGTCTAAATTTAAAAATATATTATGCACCAAGCACGCTTCGTCGTCTTGGAAATTCACAATTTTCAGCACAGACTTTTCCTTCAAAATACAGCATCCTTCTGAGGTGATTTTGTTTATATTTTGTCTTGAGATTTTGGAGTTTTGAAAATCTTTCTCTTCTTTTGTATTTTTCATAAAATATACAGTGTGATTGACAGATGGTATTTAATTTAACCCATATATTTCTTATCTCCTCCTAGCACATCGTGGGATGGAACACACAAAGTGAAACGTAGGTGTCCTGGTTGCTACCCGGAGAACGTCTACCTACTCTTTCTGTAAAAAGGACGTTTATTTATTTTTGTAATTCTAGGGTCTTGTCTTCTTTTCTCATCTTGAAACGATCTAAGACTAAATACACTTCCTTTTCACTATCCGAATTAATCTAAATCATTCACATGCCGATAACATACATAAGATCAAACAAAGAACTTCACACAGAACCTTCAAAAGCCTTAAACCCGGGTGTTCACACTCAAACCTGACACGACGTTAGAAAAACAGTCTTAATAACGCCTTTAAGCCAAGGAGCAGGGTAGTAACTTAAGCCGTGGAAGTCCGCCACTAGCGCAAAACAATAACGGAAATAATAAATCCCCTTCAAAACCTTCTGACAGCCGCGAAACTATTTGCCGGTGACTGTGCGATGAGTATCAATTCGGAAGATCGAGGATATTTTCAGGCAAATTCGAGGATGTGTTTGATATATTTTTAAGTTTATAAAATATATATAGAAAGTTATTTACGTCTAGAAAAGTATTGTGTGGAATTTTACAGATATTTTCGATGGTATTTGTGAAAAATATTATTAGTTGATATTATGACTGCGTGCATTATGCAGCAGATCGGGCTCTGTCGCGTATCTTGGGAGAGGCCTATGTCCAGTAGTAGACTGCAACGGGCTGATGATAAATGAATGAATTATAAGTTGCGAAATATAAGGCTTGGGTTTCTGATTTCAAAATAGTGGAGCTAAAAACTTCTTAGTCTTTGATATCCGTGACGTAACGGTGATTTTTCTGTAGGTTAAACAAAATCAGATTGTTAGTCTGATAGTCTTATACTCTATTAAATGTTATATCAGGTTATAAAATAAACATTAAGCATTCGACATCTTTTTTCTAGCTAATCATAGTATTAAACCTAAGAATCATTTAAGGAAGTTAATTCCTTCACTATACTCGTATTTTTGTTAAGCATGGTCACCCTAGCGAAATCCCGTCAACGCCATCGTCTCAGTGCGAATCCAAACGAAAATGCGAGAAAATTTTGTTTTACATGCGAAAATGGAAAATTTTCCTTTCAACATACTAAACATAGAGTCGGAAAAGCCGACAACAATTGGCGCCGCACGTTTCTGCATGCACGGCGCGTGACAGTTTTCCAATCGTCTAGAGTGGGTTCGATTCTTGCGTGTCAACAAATCCGCTTTGAATACAAGGGGAAATTGCTAAATACTTACGCCGGAGTGCTTTTTGTTTGTTTTACAGATTGCTGTTTCTGTTGAAATTTATATTTTGGAATCTAATCAATGTTGGATGCTTGAGCACTGACACACATTTTGCTGTGTTTGTTTGCTTATTGGCTAGAGTTCTGTTAAGTATGGTAAGGAGATGGGAGGGGAAGATTCTAATAATTTAGCCCTTCTATAAAATACTAACTTAGATCTTTGCGATAGTACCTGAAAATATGTTTGATTATGATTCAGTTGAGTGAAAAAAAAAATTCTTAAACTATTTTCAGTACTTAGTAAGACCTATGATTCATCTTGACCTATTTTGTACATAATATTGTTATAAATATCATACACTTTCATATAAAGTATTTCACATGACCTTCTTTGCACATGTCGATAGTTTTCCATGGAAATATGATAAACACCATAAAATACATTTTCATGGAAAATTGTTGACGGTAACACTCCATTTATCGATAATAATGTATTTTATGTATTCAGTTTTGAAGTGTCGGAATTAATATTTAAATGAATGTATATTTAATTTTGACTACCTTCGTGACGTTGTTGCAGTAAGTACGGTACGGTTAAAAAGCTGAATCTCAGGTTCGAATCCCGGTAGAGCAATATGATATTGGATTTTTCTATTCATTATTAGTACGGAGTTAGGAATTTCTACCCGATTTGGTAGTAGGTTCGCCCCCTATAACATCGTGAGATGGAAAAAAAGGTGTAACGTGGACGTCCTGGTTGTAACTGTATCTGCTGACCCCTTCTGGGAAAAAGGCGTGAGTTTATGTATGTATACATATGTCTTTGGTTTTTACTACCTTATTAAACTAATCGTACTATAAACAGTCGCAAGTTTTCCCGAGGTAGATACCCGGGTTGGGAAAAAAGCTTGTAAATTGTTTTGATAACTGTTATGAGCTTAGGGCTACCGTGGCTCATTATTAAACAGCCCTGCATACTATTATTATGTAGAATAGATAGAGGTGCTTTTTTCTCTAATACTTTATCGTAATTGTATAATACTTTTTTTTTTGGCTTGGTAATATATTGCGCTTGCCATCCTGAGACATAACATGTTAAGTCTCAATATGTCTAGTAGTTACTCTGGCTACAATATCCTTCAAACCGGAACACAACAGTGTATTTACTCTGCTGTTTGACAGGAGAAATAGACATTGCGGTGGTACCTACACAGGCGGCCTCTTAGATAATTATGACAGACCTGCCATCACTTACTTTAAGTGAATTATGTTCGCTGTCGTACCAATGTTTTTTTTTTTATATTTGCAAACCCAACCAGAAATGGATTATTACCCTTGCATATAGTAGCAGTTTTAGTCTGAAATCTCTAGAACATTCTTCTAAATCAGCTAAGACCTAGGCAACTAAATATGAGCCTTAAAACATTAAGTCGCGCGCGGCGTATGTACACATGTTCAGAGGCCGCGTTGGGACTTAAGCCTCTTGAGCCCAGTCATCGGTGTCTTAAGCCGGCCTTAGCCTTGCCAGTCTCGCGTTCTCCTTGAAATTTCTTATGTTATCGAAGTTTGTAAGTGAAAAAAGTTGTTTAGTGAATTTTCACTTGGTGAAAATTATTTCGTATGGATATAATTTTACTTTTATTTTTAGATTTTTTTTACTGTGATAGAAAAGACTTTAACATAACATAAAGATTTACAAGATTTTTTTTATGAAAGAAGACCAATTTTCATTCCAACAGCGTAACTATAATGGCCATGCCTTCTATTGGGAAATAATATTATGAGATGGTTCTTTTATCTAAAGATTGTTATCTTGCTATAATTAAATTATACGAGTAACAACACTAACATTGTTAATTTACATCATAAGCTTATAAAATATATGTGGCCAGTTTTAACTTTTCAAATCTAAATAGAATATATTATTCTTTATTCATATTCTTGAATAAACAGGACTTAGAAGAAATGCCACGTAATTTTTAAATTAAAAACAATAAGTATGCACACTCCTTATTTCTGAGCGTTTTAAGTGTTATTGTCTTTACATATATCTATTATAATCCAGAAGTTTTCTGACAGCAAAGCTGAGCAATTTTTGGCTCGTTGTTTGCCAAACCCACAAAACTGTTTTTTTTTTATATTTTAAATAAACTACACCAAATTCAATAAAACACACGTCACAGGACGCTAAGCACAACACTGTCAATCCAACTACAAACCACTCAACCGCAAAGACACACAATTGAATCGGATTTCTTTAAATTCCATGAAGAGTTTCACAAAAAAGAAGCGGACTGATCCTTAACCGTCGGACATTCTAATATTGGCCAGAGAACGCCGGGTAGCCGGATGTGTTCCCGGTTAAATACCGCCTTAGGGCTGCAACGGATGCAGGGAATTCTTTTTGGAAGGAATTCGCCTCTTTGAAAATCTTAACTTTAATTTTAAAATGTTGAACGATTTTTAGTTTGGCTTAGACAATTTTATAAAATCTGCGAAAAAAGTTCGATAGTTCAATTTAAATTATTTTGATAATAATTGGCGCATTTTACTCGCAAAAACGTCTTAAAATACTCGTAGACTTAGGGTTAAATACTCGTAGCATCTTACGGCAAAACAAGTGAAGACAATTTCAAGGTATTATGCACAGCATTTATACGTTAAAAATATAATTAAAGTTTCTTATCTTCATAGCCTTCTTGGCGCAATTAGTTAGACTGTGAAACGTGAGGCTGTGAGTTCGATCCCCGCACCAAAACAAATATAGGCAGTTGTTCTAGGTTCTAAATATATCAACATTTTTTGAGGTCGGTGCCGACTGGACGACAAAAAACTGTTAATTCAGACAAAATTACAAATACACATCGAACTTACAATCTCCTTTTTTGAACTCGATTAAAAATAGCTCATACAATTGACAAGACTTGCCACTATAACCTTTGACTTCATCCATATTCGTACTCCACGTAAAATATATAAATTGAATATTGTAGAGCTAAATTGGCAATATATTCTAATCAATTCGTAGCCAAGTATGGCGACATTGATGGAATGTCTCCGGACTTCCTTGATGCCCTGATATTATTATCTTTATGTAGGATAGCTATCTTTTTGAAGCAATGAGCCTGATTGATGATGATGGAAGTCAGTAGCAGGCCGCTTCCAATAGATTGGTAAAGGAATTTTCGTTGGAAGCCTATATTGCCCGGCAAAATAAAGTTGTGAGATTGTTTTTATTCATCAACGTTTTATGTTTTCTATTCGCCCTTTAGTCTCACGAGAACCAAATAAACTTACTAAAGGAATAGCAAACTTCGTGATTTGGATTTGGAGGGCCGTAGTGAACCTTTCATAAAACTTCTTCAAAGCTCTTTAAAGTTGTAGATGAAATCTTTAAATAATTGTAGTAACATAAAAATATCAAACACAAGAAGTTATGACCTGAGAATTTAGTTTTCAATCGCACCAAGAATCCTTTCTTTCTTCTTTTTTTCTCTTTTCTTATTCTTCCATCTATTTTGAGAGGCTGGCAACAAATCCTTAAGTATTGTCACATACTTGACCCCAAACTAATATCGAGTCTTGTGTCGTGTATCAGAAACTACGACACTTTTTGAATCCTAAAACTCTCAGAGCCGAAACAAATACCTGTGAATCACACAAACACATATTTGTTAAGATACGGGGATTGAACTCGGGGCCTCTCATTACACATTATGCATCTAACCAACTACGCCACAGAGGCTGTGTGTTTTCTAATCTATCACAACTAAAACTTTCACTACCAGTAATCAGTGCTTTAAGAAAAGTACACTAGAGTTTCTTGCCCGTTCTTCTTTAGTGAAAACCGCTTTCCGAACCGTGTGGTAGATAAAAAATGACTAAATGTCGTAGAATATTTTATTAACTTAAATAAATTAGTTTCTTTTCATTTCATGTCACATAATGTGGGTGCAAGTAGCACTAAAACCAACACTCCACAGTTCGGAAAATTCTCTCCGTTTAAATATGCAACAGCCAGCCTAGGATTGATATATTTTTCATCCCACCAAAGATCAGTATCTACAACCCTAAAGTCCAATACAGAAGCAAGAGAAGGAACGATGTGAATTGAAGTGTTGTTTTCCAAATGTATTAGTGCATTTTATTCGCGCCGGGTCTAGACACGCCCGCTTCGATCCTACACGATAATATTTTAACTTTATCTCGGATTCTGTAACGAGAATTCCTCTGCGTGGCACAGAGTGCTGGTTGCCAGTGCACGAGAATTTTCTTTTTAAGTTTTTAAAATGCTACATACCGACATTGCTTGTATATTAATAAACAATTAAATTAGTGTTGGAGATAGATTAACTTAAAATAAAAGCCTTAGTTAGTACAGACCTTAATTTAAGAAAAACAAATTACCATAAAATTGTAATAACTTACTTAAAATAAAATACTAAGGTACATTAAGTACTATTGGTAATGACTTGACATAAGAGCTATATAAATGCCCACATGACAAAAACAAAAGAAGTGATTTATAACTAAAATATCAATGAAAATTATGGTAATTAATTAAATATTCATCTGTATCTACATCCATAAATCTGTCAGCAGTTTGATGCTAATTTCATCTACCAAAAAATAACACTCCATTTTTAATAAAAAATATATTTCGAAAATCGATTGTTAAACGCCAAACTTAGCTTGAAATCAATATTTCATAGCAATTTCTTTATAAAATCTCGCAATCAAAAATTCACATATTAAGAATTCGGAACGATTTTCAGCCAAAATTTCCAGTCTGTGGCAGCTCTGTAGGGCGATGCAAAAGCGACACCAGGCATGTTTATATGCAGGGGAAAAGTACAAAAAGTGCACCGTCCCGGCTGCCTCTTTTACATAATAATAGATTTCGGCTCTCAACAATTTATATCTAACTAGCTTCGGTGGGGCGCGCCCGTGAATCGTCGAAACAGCGCTGCATAAAGAGTCGCTTGAATTTGTATGCAACTATGTATTTGAATGAATTTCTATATTGGTTCAGCGCTTTATTGCTGAAGGTTTAATTATTTGTGGCTGTGGTTTATGGTCTCTCTTGGTATGGGGTTTCTATTGTGTTCCTACTTTACATTCTAAATTTTATTTGTGATCTATTTTCTGCGTTTTATTCTTCTGTTCAAAGAATTAGAGTATGGAGTAATATTTTGTAGAAGCAGATTTTTATACACATTGCAAAAATATCAGGATTTTTATAATGATTTCTTAGAATATTTTTTTGAATTTAATAATTATAATATCAGGGTTGTTTAATTGTAAAAGTCACAGAGCGGATGCCTAATACCTCAGTCCGCCCTGTGACCACGAAAGCTGTAGTTTTATTTTGAAATAAAACTACCAGGATTTTTGTTGTTATAAAGTGTTTGTTCTAAATATTATCACTTATCTAAACTAATATCATAAAAAGGAAATATTTGATTCTTAGTTTGCACTGAATAAAATTACTGGCTCTTAAATTACAGGATAGATTTGAAAATTTTTTCACCATTCGAATCCTATATTATCCCTGATGAACATAGGGAATGGAATATTTTCAAAAAAGTATATCTGCGTCCTTGTGGGGCCGGGCCGGACTGCTAGTGATAGATAATCTAATTTCAGGAGAATCATAATTATTGAATTAGTAAGCCTATAAAAATTGAGATCTTCGAGCAACGACTCGATGCAAAGTCCTTAATTAACAGTCCATATTTGCTGCCATAAACTAAGTAAACAGGCTTTGGATCAGTTAAACCAAATAAAATTCTAACAAGTAAACAACTAGAGAGCCAAACTGTGAAACACAATATTCGTGAAAACTCTAGCAATAAAGCGAAGTACACTCAATATCTAAAGTTTTATGTGTTTAGCAAAAAATTTAAAACGTATATAGGTGACGCTGTGGAGTGGAGCGCCCGCTCCTCATTTAAAATGCTCGTAAAATGACGACGGAAAATTGTTTTGACACCGCGTCTAATATTGCTTTCGGCTGTCTACACACTGGGAAAGAAGAGCGAAAGGAAATACATATTATAAGAAGAAAAATTGTTTGCTTGATTTTCTTTTTACACGGTTACGGCATAATGACTGCACTGCATCTGTTGGTAGGTACAAATGCCGTCCAAGCAGGGTACTGAATGGCATTAGACTGAGATTATAGGAAGGAGGGAATACGCGTGAAGGCAAACTATTTTCCAGCTTGACAGTATGACACAGAACCGAATGTACGAACCTTTTGGTTCGTTTCGAAATGGTTTGGGCCATCAAGCTATGGCTTCACATTCTTCAGCATTCACCGTGATTTAGACGGCAGAACACGCTTAGAGGCGACATCCGTCCGCAGTTGTACCGCCTCTAAGGTGCTCTCGACGTCTGCTTTATTCACAAGCAAGTACTGGGCGTATCTATCCCAACCATTCATTCTATGGGTATGAAGACGATAGTAAGATGAGACACCGTCTGGTTTATCTAGACACATATTTTTTTGGTGTAAGGGAAACGACCGCTCATGGACAGTAGTTTCATTATGTCTAATAGTTACTCTGACTACAATAGAATTAAAATCGGAACACAACTGTGCATTTACTAACTCTTTGGCGGTATATACCTTGCGGTGGAACCCAGGCAGCCTCTCACATATAAGAGACCTATCAGTATAACGAACATAAACTCTGTTAAAAGTCCTTTTAAACACAAAACACAGCTCAAAAGACCATACAAACCCAGCGTAAACAATATACGTATCAAATACCAGTGGAACGTCGGAAATTCGCAGCCGAAACACAATATGCACTCGCCCTACGATGCGTACGTCATTTCATTTGAGTTTTTTTACGAGCCAAGCCCGAAACGTGGAGTTAATCAAGCGAGAATGCCGGCTCCAAAACGATTTTTAATTAAACACAAATACTGCAGTTCTTTGCAAGTTAAGAGCTCCAGTGATGGCGAGTTTATGGGTCGATTACTTTCGGTTTATGTCGACGTTTAATAGGATGACGGTTCTGTGTCAACTCGGGTTGATGGTCGGTGGAGTATTGTTTCTGTTGGTAACGAGGTTTTGTACATACATACTTACGTGCACGCTTTTTCACAAAATGGTTATGGTCTCATGTGTGTTCCTACCCACGATATGATAGGAGTGATGCCTATTGACATATCGGGCACAAATTTCTAATTCTGGTTGATAATATATATAATAATACTCGTATATCACTTTTGTATTAGCAAAATTTTCATAGAAATGATTATATCTCTCATAACGTTTATAATATAGAAAATGGGTAAACGACTGTACAGTTAGCAACATAAGTCGCTCAACACCTCACATTTTTTGATAACCTTTTTATGAATTAAAACTTGTACGTACTGCTCTGTAGTTCTAAAATATAACCAAGGAAAGTCATCTATGCCGAGAAGTGCCATACGATATTGAAAATAATTATTATTTTGGATGATAAGACAATTCCAAATCTCGTGACTGTGTAGCAACTTATGTTGCTGACTGTACAACCAATTTGGACGTCGTGGTTTTTGACTCCTAAATCAAAATATTTACCTGACTTTCAGAAGTATTCTAAGAATCGGTTGTCTCTACTGTAAAAGATAAAATAACATGAAATCTCGTTTAATTGAAAAGCATGTCAATCTATCCATCGCACTAGGCCGGCAACTTAATAGGACTGCTTTTGTTGGTATGGACCATATGAGGCAGGTACCCGTTTATTGTCAGGTAACTATAACATAAATTCTCCGCTCTAACACTCAATACAACGTGCATGCTATCAACACTATAAAAAGCACCATATCAAAATAATCCCCACTCTTATCACCTTATCAAATTACAAACACTTCAACCCTTAAATGCTGAAGTTATCTCAATTTATCAGCGAGTGGACCGGCGAAGGGACGCTAAGGTTATTGCTTCGCAACAAGGGCGCAAGGGCGCAAGAGCTTGATTGACAGTGCTTATTTATTCATTCACATGTCCTGCAAAGGGTTGGGTCAAGTTTCGTCCTTTAACAACGGTTTTCGAAGGAAACTCGAAAAAAAAACACATTTTTTAAACTAGATTTATGTTTATCTTAAAATAGCGGACTACGCCCGGATGCAGAAACACTTTTTGAAAATATCCCATATTGATTATCACGGAAAATGTTGAATTTTATATGGTGAAAGAATTTTTCAAATTGGTTCATAGCTTCGAGACCTATTATGCAAACAAACAATTATTATTTCCTTTTTGTACCATTATAGTATAAATAATACAGATTTCTAAAATTCGACGCATTTAGAACATTGAATATAAGGTGGCACTGGTTAAATTCCCGCATGAAGAAAAATGTTTGTGTAAACCAATATATTAATATTAACATTTTCTTCATTTCTAACAGTTTGACGACCTAAAGTCGTTCTAAGTTTTACTCATTGTGGAGTCAGAATTTTGTACGTATTACGTATTGTTATATACGTTGCGTATTTTTATATTCATATTGCCGAATTAGTGGCCTTTTAATTTCAAAATCACGAAGTTGATATAAATGTCTAAAAACAGACTATAAATTAGTACACCACATTGACTTTGTATGACAAACTAAGTACAATACACCAGCAGAAGAAACGATGATAAGATCAAAATCAAAATATTCTTTATTCAAATAGTCTTTCACAAGATCTTTTGAATCGTTCTTTTCTGCTACCACCGCTTCGAAACGTGTTGTAGCTGTGAAGAAGAAGCGGCGCAAGAAACTCCCTCAGCAAAACGAACTGTCTTCTTTTTTCTTTATTTTTTTATATCGCCATTTACAAATAAAATGGTTCATGTCACAAGTTACAATAATGTCAATTAATACAATTTGATGCAAAACATGATAAATTTATTCCCAAGCAGTTTTATCTGCTATCTGAGATTCTTTAATATGCCTTTTTACACAGCTTAACTTAAACTGTTGGGAAGCTTGTTAAAGAAGCGTACACTTTGACCCATAAAAGAATTATTTATCTTGTGGAGACGAGTAACGTGTGAAAGCGAAATATTATAATCCGCACATAATATACATAGGCGAGATATTGTTATCTTTCGTCGACTGAAACAATTACACGCAGCTTGTAACACATAGGCAAAAGGCTTAATCCGAAGCGCGATAAAACGTCGATTCTAGAAAAGCTTAATTGCAATATTAGGATTGTCTGAACATTCTATTTTATATGTAATTTATATTAAGATATAATTCTAAAAAGCTTGTTTTTTAAACGCACTAATTTCTTGAAGAACTGGTTAAATTCGAAAATGTCCTTTATTGTTGGATAGCCCATTTATCGTGGAAGGATACAGGTTATATATAACATGATCTTATGTTATCAAAAATAAAAGCGGAGCACTTATAAAAAAAGCAACATACAGTCCAATTGAGAACCTCCTCCTTTTTTTTGAAGTCGGTTAAAAATATTGTGAAATCGGTTTCTATGCGAAAAGTATCTGCACCCGTATGAAACCGAGCTGGACCACTAATCCTACAATAATTAATGGCATACCCCATCTTATTTTCTCTCAAATAACTATAGTAATCAATTATGCTACAAATATTGTTCGAACCAATGGTAGCGGTATTTTTATTTGGACCCTTTAAACACAAATAACGTTACCTTTTTGGCACAATGTTTATGTGTGTGCCATTCACCAGGACGCGGGGAAGACTGCAAATATACAACTACTGCTCTTTGGAGACGAGTTAAAGTAAAAGATGGCCTATATGTTGTTATGAATTCAACACAAATTGAAACTTGTTTTTTCAACTATCAACATGAAAATACACATATATCTATTTATGTACTGTACTGTATCAGTATAGATATCCTACTGCAGGACATGCCTTCTGTACAATCGAGAGTACGATTGAGAGGGGTTAGGCCGTATTATTTATTTATTATTTATTTATAATCCACCACGTTGGCCTAGTGTCGGATTTTTCAAATCAGAGATTCTTACAAATTGCCTTGGTATTTTGATGTTTTTATCAGTACATAAAAATGTTTGTCTAGATATTGTGAAATATGAGCTTCTGTATTCAATTTACAGGTCAAGAAATTACAATTTTCTCTACGAACGGCGACAAACGTTCTTTATCACGACATAATCTATTAAGACCTCAGTTTTAACTTCAATGTAAAACGGCTAAAAATAGTTTAAATAATACTCACATATCTTAATTTAATTAAAACATAATTCAATTTAGGTCAGTTACACAGAAAGTTCGTATAACCCAATTCGATTGACCTTACAAAGCAACCCGACCTAACCTGGCCTCTGAACTCTTTATCACGATACAGACATTAAATTCAAACACTTATATTAATTAACATCATTTATTTTATAATGTAATAATATTTAAATAATTGGTACAGGAGAGAAGTATTGGGGAATGAGAGGTTGAGGGTTCGATTCCCAATGACTTTGAGCAATTTGTTTATGGTTTTAAAATAATGCTATAGGATTCATTCATTAGTTTTTGATGACATCAGTAAGATATTTCTTTTAGGAAATTTTGAGGCTAATTCATATGATAGCCTACATGTCACTGGTGGTAGGTCTCTCATATGTGAGAGGCTGCCTGGGTGGGTACCACCGCAATGTCTATTTCTCCCGTCAAACAGCAGTTTAAATGCACTGGTGTGTTTCGGATTGAAGGACATTGTAGCCAGAGTAACTACTGGACATATTGAGACTTAACATCTTGTGTCTCAGGATGGCGAGCGCAGTGGAGTGCCAAGCATTGCTTTGTAATTCAAGGTGTTGTTTGGTTTTGCTACTGTTCATGAGCGGTCGCATCGCTTACCATCAGGTGAACGGCATGCTCGTCTCGCCATTCATTGCAATTAAAAAAAAAATGTCGTAGTTTTCGCCACGGATAAAATATCAAATTGCAGTAAATATATGCGCAAAAATAATTGTTTTTGGTTTAGGTATTTGGATTAGGACAATCTTTAATGTATAGTAAGAACAAAATACTTGCAATGAGTTATGTCATAATTGTATTATTATATTAACAAGTCACCATCATCATCATCATATCAGCCACAGGAAGTCCACTGCTGAACATAGGCCTCCCTCAAGGATCTCCACAATGACCTGTTGGAAGCGGCCTGAACCAAACAATACCATGAATTACAAAGAAATGTTTGGCATTCCATTGCGCTAGCCTTCCTGGGACATAAGATGTTAATTCTTAATATTTCCAATAGTCACTCTGGCTTCAATCTGAAATATAACATGTATACTGATGTTTGGCGAAAGATTCTGATGGTACCAGCCAGGCGGACACACATAAAGAGACCTACCACTAATTACGATCTGGTGCAATGTCGTCATTTTATCTGGTTTTTCATTAAAAAAATTACACGCAGCAGTCATTCATTTTCATAGAAATGACAATCATAACAGTATGTCATGTCCTACGATAATTTTGTTGTTTTCCATTATTATTTATTTCTATACTAATGTCACTCATCACCCATTTCCCCTTAAACTGCCTAAATTCTAAAACATTCATAAAAACGGATGCCCATTATATAAATAATGACGTTATTACAACACAAAAGCCTAATAGATTTTGTACGCATTCAAAAGTAATATACATTTAGTGGCACTTTATTAAACGACTTCAATGCATATTATGTATTGATAAAATCAAATAATTGTTATATACAAAAATTACCAATATTTAGATGATACAATTGATTTTCTGATAAGCCTTTATACAGTTATGGCATTATTAGTTGTAGTAGGATATTATAACGATGAATATTACAAAGCTCGGGGGGCGACTCAATAAAACCAATACGAACTTCGAATGCTCGGACTACGTACGTAAAACTTCACTAATGTGCCTAGATACTCCACAAAATTTTGGACGATAGATCGTACGTTGCAACCATAGTACTCTATTCAGTCATTATTAGTTCAGAGAAAATGATATAATAGATAACAGTATTAATTTTTAAAAGTAGAAAGCTTATATGTTAACTCCGGACGTCGAGCATTTGAAGTTCGTATACTTTTTATAGAGTAACTCCCGTGTTGATTATGTTTCAAAAATGTCATCTTGAGTTAATTCAGATCAATTCCAATGTTGTCCACTGAAAAACAAGTTGTGTATGGAGATGTAAATCAATTCAGCCCACCGTATTTTTGGCTTTTACACTAAAATGAATAAATTAGTACACCTATTCCTGAAACCACAGATCGAGTCTTGTGTCATGTGTATCGGATCCTACGAAAGACTTTTCGGTCTCACAAACACCCAGAACAGCATAAAATACCTCTGGTTTACCCAAATATTTGTTCTGGCGCTGGGATCAAACCCACGGTCTTTCGTTCCACAACCAAGTTTCACAGTTACTCGTTTCGTTTCAAATATAAGTTGAGTAGGAGTGCTTTTTGTATGCAAGCTAAAGACAATCTTTAGCTCGGTTTGTTCGCGTTTATCCTGTACTGACATTCACTGACCTCGCCTCTTTGTAGACAAGTTACGACTTTCATAACAGTCTATGAGAATTCACCCTACGATCTACGTTTTATGGAGGCGTCTTAATGAAATGCGCAAATGGATATTACCATAGCGTAGTAGAAATGACGACCTCGACCAATTTAGCAGCACTTCGATGGCATCATTAACTGATAGGGATAAGTGGAAGGAGTTGAGGGACACCTTTTCCCAGCAGAGGGACAGAATTGGTTAATAAAAAAAGTAGATATGACAGCCTTCATGGCGTAGTTGGTTAGACGCTGGCTATGTAACGAGATGCTGAGTGTTCGATCTCTGCACCGACAAAATGATGGTGTGATGACACCGAAAAGTCTCTTATAGTTATTTTTGAAACAAATGATGCGTGATTTGATCTTAATATGGGACTCTGTATGTGAATGTTGGGTATATTGGGTGGATGATATTCATATAAAACTTATAGTCCAGTCTTAAACTCACATCTATTTACCAGAAAAAATTAAACCATCTAAACTCATAAAATAAATAAAATTAAAAGTTAACATAAACGTAATAAATCGAGTCCCGACATGCTGAGTCCACGGACTCACCTTCAGTCTGAGATAACGCGAAAATGACTCGACACGTGACGTAACGTCTCGACGTTTCAAAACAATGTCAATGCCCCGTGAGCAACGATTTGATATCACGTTGTTATACGCAAACAATAAACAGGCATACAGTTTTCTGGCAAAATTACACTTATAAGTATTATAATAATACGTATAAGTTCCTATATTTTGCGCGTTGGATCCGGTGGTAACATTAAATGCGCATCTATTTATTAATACTCATGGTCCACTAAAAATGGATTGACGTAAATAATGTATTTCATTGAATTGCATATTACTTTCTATAAATAGTTATAAATAATAAATAATACGACCAAAAATTAAGTCTAAATAAATTTAAGTTGTATAATAATAATTAATTATTTTGTAAATATAGAATAAGCGCTATGTAAGTATTTACTTATTGTAAAAGCTGTTGAATTGCCTACATGATCAATATTCCATTTTTATTTCAAACCAATTTTATCATTAATTTCATGTGTGGACTGAAATTTGTCTCGACACTCTTAGACCAAAGACTCGATCATCTGATGCCACTTATAAGAACAACTCCTACACGGGGGTTGTTGGCTTCGAAGACGAAAAAAAACTGTTAATTTTAATGGCTTGTTTTTATTCATAATTATATTAAGCTTGACACAATTCAAGCCACATCCTCTAGCTGTTCGTGCCCTACGAACCTCTCTGTACCCTCAAATAATGAATCAATGGTGAAATAACCATTGCAAATGTGGAATATTCAAATGTTAGGCTGATGATGGGCAGTAACGTCACCAGGGCAAGAAACAACCACACAGAATATTAGTAAAACCACCTCAAATTTAGCCACGGAGACTATTACACTTCTTATACCTAAATTGACAATGATGATGATCAACACTTCGGAACATTAAATAAATAACACCCAACAGTCACATACATAGTCCTGACCCCACACTAAGATTGAGTCTTGTGTCGTGGGTATCAGGAACTACGAGAGACTTTTCGGTCTCACAAACACCCAGACCCGGAAGAAATATTTGTGTGCCGCACAAACATTTCTCTCGGCGCGGGGATCGAACCCGCGGCCTCTCGTTTCACAGGCGGCGTCTAACCCACTGCGCCACGGAGGCTGTCATTGATCTTAGATTTAAGATCTTACTTACATCAGATTAAAGTCTTATTTTGGGTGGATTTAAATCTAATGCTTAACCATCAGGTCATTAAGAAGCAATGTCAATGCTCCGTGTCGCAATCGTATGAAATCGAAAACATCGATAATGTCTAGACTTGATAAGTGACCTAATATTGTCATACCGTCCGACATAATCCCGCTGTTTTTGACGCAGTTGGTATGATAAGGTTATCAGAGACTTTGAGGCGGCGCGGCGTTGGCGGCAGAATCACTGCTTCAAATGTTTGACAGTTGGGGTTTTGGCAGTGTACGTTGAACTCGATTTTGCATCGATATCCAACAGGCAATCAATTTAAATAAAGATTATGGGGGATTTTCTATTTGATGTCGAACATCTTGGGGAATTTTTGGTGGAGGTGATTTCAACAGTGTATTACACACTTTTTGGGTATGATGGGTTGTTTGGGTATGATGGAGATTACTTTAAGTAATAAATACTATTATGACATTGAACTCAAACTGTCGCATCCAGTATCGTCAAAATTAATTATACAAATTTTATTTTTTTGCTACTCGGTGCGACAAGCGATATGATTTTAAAAAGGGTAAAAATTATTGATTTTTAAATTGGATCCGCATTCTATAAAAATGTTAACTTTATTTGAAAATATAAACATCATTTGAGTCCATAATTAAGTGCAATAAATATGCAATAAAAAGATTTTTAATGAAACGCCTATCTCATGGAAACAATTCTCTGTGAATGATAATCCCATGTAATAAAAACACATGAGCCACACGCGTAAGTCAACGTCATTTCGGTGTCAAAAAGACGTCATGCTCTGCGACGTCTCTTTTAAATACGAAAACAATCGTCCTCATTTCCTCTCTAAGGGCGCACTCATTCCGAGGACCCTTTCAAAAATTAAAACCCAGCGGTGCTTACTCCGTGCCCCTACCGTGCCTGAAGTATTATGTTCGGTATACGATATTGTGAATAATTGTGGGGTGGAAGGTACTAGATACTTGGATGGTTCCGTGAAATAATGTTAAAGTCGTAAAATAACTAATACTGGTGTACTATTAATATTGGGTCTAAGTTGATGCGACATTTCAAAACTTTGAGTGGGACACTTGGGGTCATGTATATGGTGCATAGCGCTACTTCCATCTCTCAACAAATACTGGTGGTTGGTCTCTCATATGTGAGAGACCATCTGGGTAGATACCACCGTAATGTCTATTTCTCCCGCCAAACAGCAATGTGAATGTATTTTTGTGATCCAGTTTGAAAGACAATGTAGCGAGTGTAACTACTGGACATATTGAAATTTAACATCTTATGTGTCAGGATGACGAGTACAGTGGAATGCCAACCATTGCTTTGTAATTCGTGGTGCTTGGTTTGGTACTGTCCATGAGCGGTCATATTGCTATCCATCAGGGGAATGGCACGCACGTCTCGCTATACATCGAAATATATTTATTAATGGATGTGCATACAGTAAATATTAATAAACTAAATAAAATTCTTATAATACTCACCACAGCCCCGCAAACGAAACTGGAAAACCAGTTTAAATAAGCAAACTGGTGTACTGCAACACAACACAACACTTGCACTACACAAAACTGGCACTACACATCATTCCCACTATATACCACTTCCATCACACACAAATCTCACCACAAACCACTTCATACCACCAGATTATCCACAAAAGGACGTGAAAAACTAGTTTATTTGTACACACGCGCATGCGTGTACAACCGCGCGCGATACTATGGTACGGTACAGCGAGAAACAAAAGATACGATATAACTACCCTCCGATTAGTGTTTTTTTTTTTTAAATTTATGAAAGTAATGGAAATGTTGACTATTCTGCTTATGTGAAATATAAAATGAGTATATCTGTGTTTTTATTAGGATTTATATATAATAAATAGGGTAATGTTGATTTGACTGGAATCGAGAGGGAATTTATTTTTTTTAAATCCAGATTAAGTTCGACATTAATGAAATATAATAAACGCTAAGTTCCTGAAAATCGTTTATAATTAATTTAATTATGTGTTTTAAAGTTATAAAATGTTTAATGATTTCATTTCATGAAAGTGTAGTCTTAATACTTCAAAATAAGATTAAGTTACAGACTGGCCAAAGTTATCCCAATTGCCTGTACTTACGACTTGTGTAAAGAATGTATAAATAATATTAGTAGCGATATTTCAGATGCAATGGACACCTGTATTTTTAAATCAAAACATAACTTCTAATAATGGTTTTCAATGCTCGAGCATCCGTGACATTTCAATATTAGTTTTATAAATAAAGTGTAATAAAGTGTAATGTGTAAAGTGAAAATATATTAGAAATTATTGATTACATGTAATGTACCTATATTGATTTATAGGCAGGTTTAAAAAATATACTGTGCTGTATCAGCCCATACGTCCCACTGCCGGGCACGGGCCTCCTCTACAATGGGCAGTTCGATTGAGAGTGGTTAGGCCGTGTAATCCACCACGGGTTGGTGGAATATATATACCATTCTTATAAATCGCTATAGTATGCAGGCATGCTTACGATGTTTGCTTCACCGTTTTAGTTCGTTTTTCTTACTTGACTTGTTTTTTGACACACATGATTCCGAAAAGGTCAGATCGCGTCTGGTCCGTTTACCAACAAACCACAACCAATTTAAAAAATATCCTAGGCAATATGTATTGACAATAAATATCTCATGTCAGTATTAAAGTATTAAAAATGCTGGCATCAGAAAGGATCCCTAAAAGTGCACTTGCGTCAATCATGGCAGGGAAAACCGTGGGGACTCGGGTATGTTGCAATTGGCTGATAGCGTCACGCGATAACGCAGCGGGCTGTATCGCCTAATGCCTCCGCTGATTGGATATCTATTTGCTAATACATGCTGTTATTAAAGGATATTAATTTTATGTGATTTTCTTATCCGACTTTCTATTGTTAACAAACAAAAAAATAAACAAGAAAAAACCAGTTTCACATAAATAGTTTTGAATAAAGAACACAGGAATTGATTTTCTTGAAACCTAGCATGTAGATACTGGGTATCTCAAGACTGCTACCGAAAACGAAGCCGGGTGGTAGTTTTAGTGACTACAAACACAATGCAACTAAAAATTTCGCATAGAAACGCGATAATAATTTTTTATGATTTTTTAAATATCGTCATTTTTGGGTGGTAAATCCATAGTTTTTGCTAAAATAATTATTTAAACTGTTTTATACCTTAGAGTATTTATAAATAAAAAGGTATACACTATTATTTTAGGAAAAAATGTATGACAGCCTCCGTGGCGCAGGCGGTAAGACGCCGCCTGTGAAACGAGAGGCCGCGGGTTCGATTCCCGCACCGAGAGAAATGTTTGTGCGGCCCACAAATATTTCTTTCGGGTCTGGGTGTTTGACAGACCGAAAAGTCTCTCGTAGTTCCTGATACCCACGACACAAGACTCGATCTTAATGTGGGGTCAGGACTATGTATGTGACTGTTGGGTGTTATTTATTTATTTACCACCCAAATATGGCCATAAGAAAAAAAATACACAAAAAAAAAATTCGCTTTTTTTTTTGCAACTTTTTCTGTTGCATTGTGTCTGAAGTCGCTTAAAGTACCACCCGGCTTCGTTTTCGGTAGCAGTCTTGATATACCCTGTATATGTTGCAGGGAAAATGCTATTTTGTTATTGTAATGATGAAAGGCGAGAAGAGCATGTGATGGCTCATGAAAAGTAGTAAAACCAAACAAAACCCTGAATTACAAAGAAATGCTTGGCATTCCTCGGCGGCGGGAGAAATAGACATTGTGGTGGAACCTACCCACGCGGCCTCTCACATCATCATCATCATCATCATATCAGCCACAGGAAGTCCACTGCTGAACATAGGCCTCCCCCAATGATCTCCACAATGACCTGTTGGAAGCGGCCTGCATCCAGCGACTTCCTGCGACCTTAGTCAGATCGTCCTTCCACCTTGTAGGCGGGCGTCCGACACTTCGCTTGCCTGTACGTGGCCTCCACTCGAGAACCTTTCGGCCCCAACGGCCATCGGTTCTACGAGCTATGTGCCCGGCCCACTGCCACTTCAACTTGCCAATCCTATGGGCTATGTCGGTAACCTTGGTTCTCCTACCGATCTCCTCATTTCTGATTCGATCTCGTAGGGAAACACCGAGCATAGCCCGCTCCATGGCTCGTTGAGTGACTTTGAGCCTTTTAATGAGGCCCACAGTGAGAGGCCACGTCTCGGTGCCGTATGTCATCACTGGTAACACACAACTATCAAAGACTTTCGATTTTAGGCACTGAGGTATTTTGGACGAGAAGACGTCGCGAAGTTTCCCGAACGCTGCCCAACCGAGTTGGATTCGCCGATTGACCTCTCTCTCGAAGTTGGACCTGCCTAACCGGACCACTTGTCCTAAATAGACATATTCGTCTACAACTTCGAGAGTAGAGCCCCCAACTCCAATGGGGGTGGGCACAACATGGATATTCGACATGATCTTCGTTTTATCCATGTTCATTTTAAGACCCACCTGTTGGGAAACTCGATTAAGGCCTTCGAGCATAGTGCTAAGGTCTTCCAGCGATTCTGCCAAGACTACAATATCGTCGGCAAATCGAAGGTGAGTAATATACTCGCCGTTGATGTTGATGCCGAATCCTTTCCACTGCAAGAGCTTGAAGGCATTTTCCAGCGAGGCAATGAACAGTTTCGGAGATATGACATCTCCCTGTCTCACGCCTCTCACATATGAGAGATCTATTAGGTCAGACCTATGAGAACCTGTTAGGTCTCTCATAGGTCCTCATGTTTACCCATAGGGTAAGACGATGTTTCTTACTCATCTAGCATATACACAGCTTGATGCATTGTGGACACATCGAAGTTCGCCGAATTCATTCTACGAGTATGTTCCCAACAATTATTGGATGAAGCTAAAATGTATTTTCGAGTGAAATTAAAATCGACAACTTTTATCCAAATTTACAGGATATATGACGTAAAGTGGAAAATTACGAATCCTCGCCAATAAAGATCCGTGTGCAGTTCGACCACCGATAAAATTTAGGACTTATCATGTCCTAGTCATGTTAAGAGGGCATGAAAAGAAACGCGGCGTGACGAAACTTTCTCCTATCAAATCCAAATATAACAGCACAAAAACAAGTGATAATGTTATCGTGATAATGAACGTTGATAACTGATCGATGACCCCGTGCGTCCCTTATCAGAATTTCACCTTGCATATTGTTTATTACGACAATTTTTAATGTATAATGTTGCTGTTTTACAGATGGCGCTTTGATACGAAACGGAGGATTTTGCTAGAATTTCTAATTTTGTTGTTCTTAAAATTTATGGGTTTGAAATGTTTAGTATATGTTACACCGGTATGAAATGTGTACCTTGTAACGTTTAGACCGCCAGCTTACAAGGTGGACTGATGGTCTTGTTTAGGTTGCAGGAAGTCGCTGGATGCAGACCACTTCCAACATGTTAATGTGGATATTCTAGGAGGAGGCCTGTGTTAAGGAGTGGACTTCCTGCGGCTGAAGCGAGAGAGAAGGTTTAGGCCTTATTTAATAACATATCCAGATGGAAATAGGACCGCAGAAATGGTGGTGGCGCTAGTAGCACTATTACTTACTCTTTCAAGGACAATGGCTTAAGGTTATATATTTTGTATTAATATTTAGAATAGAGACATTTTCTTCAAAGTTAGTGAGGTGTGTTTTACTAAAGCCAACTAAGGTGGCTCAATGTGAATAGATGGGCTATTATAGTGCTAAATTTTTTAAGGAATATATTTGAAACAGTTTTTTTTTTTCCTGCTGGTTCATGGTCATATCCATATGTAAATAACTTCTCTGAAAATAAATTGCCTTCAGGTTGTATCATGAATATCTCAAAGGTAAAGCAATTACCGAATCCGGTATACGACCTAAAATTCCTAACCTAACATAACAACCTAATCTATTTATATCAAAAGGATTATAGTTCGTTGACCAGTTTTATCTTTATGACAAGATTACAATTATCCGATTCTGATATGCTTGTTTGGCTGTTTATAGAAGCTGATATGTTTCAGTTATCACTTTCGATGAGATATGTGAAATTTGGAGAAATTTTATTATTTTGAACGTTCATTCGTATTGATAATTCTTATGTATGATTGGTGTTTAATAATTGAAAAAAACTATTATTTACGGATTTTATCGTGGATTTGGTTTAATTTTTACATTTTTGACTTCCCGACGTTTCGATTACTTTACAGCTTTCGTAGTCACGGGGGGTGCTTAATAAGTAAGTACACCCTACAGTCACGTACCTATCCTGACCCACACTAAGATCGAGTCATCTATTGCGGGTATCAGAAACTAAATAAATAAATACACCCAACAGTGACATACATAGCCCTGACGCCACACTAATATTGAGTCTCGTGTCGTGGGTTTCGAGAACTACGAGAGACTTATCGGTCTCACAAACACCCAAAAACAAATACCTGTGGATCAAACAATTAGCTCAAAGTAGGTATCGAACCCACTGCTTCTTCCACAGGCGCCTAAGCGACTGCACCCAATTTGTACGAGGAGAGGGTCTCGCCTCAAAGATGCGATAATCGTAAGGATAAATAAAAAAACGACAATTTTACGGCAGTTTTGTCATGTGATCATGGCAGTTTCGCCGACAAACTGTCCCTATATAAATGGCGCTTTAATCACGGCACAAGGATTGGATTCAATTGTCATAACCAACTGTACCCCTGAGGCTATCAATGGTATTTATGTATTATATTATCACTTATCATCATCAGCATCAATTATTTCACAATGTTTCATAAGCGTTCCTCAAAGCTTGCCAGCGTACTAGAATAATCTGTAGGAATCCTTGTTCAAATAATAACATTCAACAACCTGAAATGAAAAATATTTCAAGCGCAGTCAAAGTCCGACTTTATACAAGTTAAAGGGATTTAATAAAAAGGGATTAAAAATAAGCTATTCAATTGCAATCTTGTTTTTTACTATAACGTAATTCTTCGTAATTCTAAACACGAGAAATAATCTTCAATTCGACAACCGATTGATGCAATGCCTTATAATTGATTTCCATCATAATTATTTGCGGCTATTCATTCAACGTCCAATACATCGCTGTAGGTGTGTATATATCATTGAAAACTCTTATGACTATAAAACCTGATAGAATAATAAGCCTCATATGGGCCAGAATAAAAAAAAATACAATCAACATTTCTCCATTCGAAAGGCCTACCAACAATACCCCGAAACTATTACAATCATAACAATTTTCGGCAATCAAAACAAATAGATTAGAAATAACATGGTTAGATGATAGGAACATTGCTCTCATACAATTATATAAGTAGATAATGTAAAAAACAATACGAGGCGACCGTGAATCATAGAACGTGGTAATTAACCCAGATACATTGCGATCGCGCATTGAGCTCCATGAAATTATAAATTATGTAGGAAGTTATGTGTGATTCAACAGAGGTTCGCGTGTTTAGTATTGAACATGGTTTCACCACGGTAGCTAAGGACTTGCTTGTGAAACTAGAGCAAAAATAATATTCATTTCAATATGCTCTTTTTCTTTTTTTTTTTGCTTATTTTGACCTTCTTGGTGCTGGCCTTCTTCAACATCCTTTCATCGCAGTCATGAGCTCATTGGATCCAATTTGACCAACAATTATAACGTTTTGCTGTTTATAATTTTTGTGTCACAAAGGTGAGAGGAGCAAGTCTTCTGCTCGATGGAATGTCTTATAATTATTAAGCACTGTATGGCGCTGCATCAGGTTTGCCACCCCGATATAAAAGGGTAAGTCGCACGATACACAATAATCACTAACTAATTTTCATGGTCGCATATTTCAGCACTAGTGATCGTGTTCCTGAAAGTGCTCCGTAGTGCTATTGTATTACAGCATTCATATTTTTCGTTTTTCAACTTCGTTTAAAGGAGTTTTGAGGCGGTCACTTGATGCAACCAATGGCTAAATTTACCGATATCTTTTCCCACTGATTACGAGATAACTGCAATAGAAAAGTGCTTAAACAGTTACTTGGCCACATAAATAAATAGAGCTGTGGTACCTGTTCAATGATTTGTATGCAAACAACAAAAGTCGAACTAGTCTATTAGACTAATGGACTAATTCGACCTAAATTATTTAGAGCCTACATTATCGTTTTAATGAAACTATACTCTGTCTCTGTATAAATCCTTAGGGGAGGTTTATGGACAGCTATAGTATTTCTGAGAGAAAATAAGAAAAAAGAAAGAGAAAAGAGTAGTTTATGTGATTCCTAGATATTCATTTTTTTTTGGTTACAATAAAGAATAAAAAGGTATTGTTATACATCTCGCATGACTTTTAATTTTTTTGTCAAGTCCATAGTCGCAGCAGCCGTATGTATGCAACCTTGTACTTTATCTGAAAGTGAGTCAGTACACAATGAACATGCTCGCTGCAGATTTCTGGCTAATGCCGAGCGCCCTTCGTCGTATCGTGTCGATTTTCAATGTTACACAGACGTATTCAATAATTACCGCGTTATTAGGCTATATAATTTGGGTCATTGTTGTTTTTTAATGCAGTTGTTTGATTTAATTTTACTTGGTAAACTTAAATTAAGCAGTTTATTAAACTAGTCATTCATATGTGATTTTAGTATTGATGGTTTTGATGTTCGAATATTTAATGAATTTTTTGCAGTTGATGTTCTATTTGGCGTGATTGGTTAAACGATGGAAAATAAACTAAAAGCCGGGTTTTAATCCCCCCACCGAGAAAAGTGCATGTCCGATCCATAATTGTTTGTTTTGATTCTGAGTGTGCTGAAAATAAATAATCTCTGTCATAGTTGCAAAAGACTACTACTTTTACTTTTACCACGTTAAGACACGAGTCACGACACAAGACTAAAACTAGAGGGGTTACTTTATAATCCGATACGAATTTCGAAAGTTCAGATCTTCGACGTCCGAAATAAAATCTAAGTTTTCCACTTCTAAAAATCTATACTATTCTCTATTATGCTTATCATTTTCTCCGAACTTAGTCTATGATTACGGCGAACGATGAGGACTCCAACATTTTGTAAAGTATCTAGGCACATTATTGAATTTTTACGTATAACATCCGAACATTCGGACTTCGTATTGTATCATTGAGTAACCCCCTAGACTAGTCTTAAAGTGGATTCGGGAGTATGGATATACCTTTTGGGGGGCAGGGGGTAAATTATTTATACCATATGGCATATGGGCCTGTTTCGTGGAGGCCTGTTGGCAAACAGACCAGCCGCGGCTGCCAGCATGTTCATGGTGGTTCCGGGTTCAAATCCCAGGGCACACCTCTGAATTTTCGGAGTCATGTTTGTATTGTTAAGTAAATCACCACGTACTTTATAGCGAAAACATTGCGAAGAAACCTGTATACCAAAGGGTTTTGTAAAAATGTATAAGGTATGAAAAGTCCACCACCCCGCACTAGACCCCTAGCCTAACCACTCTCAATCGTACTCTCGATTGTAGAGGAGGTCTGTGCCCTGCAGTGGGACGTATATGGTCTGATACAGACAGGGCCTGGTCACTTTTAATCCCTCATGAAATTGAAATGGCAAAATTTAAAAATAACATCTAAGAATGCTAAGAACGTCGATGACCATGATAAATATTGAAATATAGATTTCTAAACCGCCTGATTTAGTGCCTTTTCCTGTTTGCTTTAACGTAAAAAAATTGCAGCTATTATAATGCCTTTGCCTTAATTATGCCATAATCGTATGCAAATACTTGCTCCACTTTATTGCATAACTTAAAATGATATGCCATTTTTCATTGCAATTTATTACAAATTATAAAGTTGACTGCATTATTAATATAGATGAAGCATTATAGAATATTTTTAAGCGCGTTATTTCAATGAAACATCATGGAAAATTCTATCACGTTTTCTGGAAACTAGCCCTAAAGCTTTCGTAATAAGAATTAGGCTCATAAAATGTAGCTATGCAGTATAAGTTCTTATGTATTTTCTTATGAGTTTCTTTCTTATATATTTTAAAACATCTATCTTTATTTCTAATATGAAATCTAAAATCCTTCAATGGTCTTCAAGATGTTTCGAATGCATAATTTAAAATGTTAATTTAGAAACATTAAAAATTTTACGTTCGCGTATATCTATAACCATTACATAGTCTAGTTGGCAGCGAACTAGACTTACAAGATGTCTGAGGTTCAAACCTTATTTTATTTTAGGATAAATCATTAACATTTATTTAAAAGGATGATAAAATGGAAAGATGACATCGTATTGTATGGTATATCAGGTATGTAGGTGAATAACGATAATAAACCGCAAAGTTATGTATGCCTCCTAGAATATTTTTTGTGTGCAATTTCTGGTTTAAGCAATTTTTATTTATATAAATTTTTTTGTTCCACCAAATGAATAAAAGAGATAAATATTTTTACCTATTGTTTTCAAAATCAACGTCCTATCGACAGAATGGCCACTTTGCATGTTGATGTTATTATTAAGGACGAACTCTCGAAAACTAATTTGATGCATCGAAGAGCGACGCCCTCTGCCCGACACGTTTCCGATACGAAAGGTCGTCTGGATGTCGTCCATGTTTGTCCGTTTATCACGAGTTTCGTAATCGATTGATACCGATCACGCGTGACGTCACACCTCGGATTTGACAGTAATAATTTTTTATTATTTCATCGCGGATTATATTGTGATAAATGTCTTATTCCAATGGTTCGTGTGTTTATTTTTGAATTCCGATATTTGCTAAGGCTATTGAGTTGGTTAATAGTTTCTGGCCGATTTAGTCGGTACTTTAAAAAGATTTTTAGCCTTTTGATGAAGCACTTAAGGATAATCGAATTGGCGAGATGTGAGATCGCATTGATCTGACTTGGATCATTTTTTTTGAGCAGTAATACCCACATCGGAAAATTTTGCTCCCTTTTCTTCCCATAGATTCATCCCATATCATTGAAGGGATCTATAATTGATATAATATTTGTTTATGAATGATGACTATCAGTAACCATCAATTTGGCTCATGTAAAGATTAATATCTTCACTTTTTTATGGCTTAGATGAAAATACTACAATTTTATGGTAGATATAATGGATGTTTGTTATTCATATAAGTACGTGACGTCAGTTGACTTAAAATTATCACATCGTCATGAGCCATAAAACGATTACTGATGAGCCAAAGATTCCCTACACATATCTGATATGACAATCTACATATTTTTATCTACCTACCTCCTGTGACTTTCATCAGGTCATATATTTCATTGCTGTAAGAAACTGACTATTTACAAAAAAAAAAATTGGTGCATTTGTATCACGGTATGATTGCCAAGCTGTGGTCGAGGGTTCGAATCATTGGTCGGGCATAAAATTATCATTGCCATAGCATATAGTTTGCCATAACATGGGTTAGGCTCACCCTATCACATCGTGGGGCAGGAAATGTCAGGTAAAACTTGGATGTCCTAGTTGCATCTCTGCCTACTCCTTCTGGGCAAAAGGCGTGAGTTTATTTATGTATGTATGTATGTAAAAAGTTAAATAATACAATTAGTGTTTAATAAAACTATTTGGCTCTGTTTTGTTTTGTGTAATAAATAAAAAACAACGGTATGCGTGGTGTGTGTATCATAATAGTGTGATTATGTATTAATTCTTAAAATAAAACTAAACAAAAAAATATTCTGTGGCAATTATGTATAAGAAATTAAAAAGTAATCTTATTCATAAAAAAAACTGTTTACGAATCATCTAAAATTCTGAAACAAATTTAAGTCTTATGTCATTTTTTTCTTCCATCATATAACAATATCTTTAAGTACTATTTTTTTCTCTTTCTAATGCCCTCAAAGAATTTCTCTTCTAAGCTTTATTAAAAAGCGCCTTTAGAAAAAATACACTAAGCCGAATCTTTAAAAAAGCCTCGTTTATTTTTTCTTAACTTTCACGAGAACCTTTGGGCAAAGAAACACAATTTACTTTTTCAATTAACGAACAAGCGAAGGCTGAAAGTCATACAGCCTTGTTGTTACAAGTTTCAAAAATTTGACACTTCATTAAATATTTGAATGCATTTTTAATGTAGGCCAGAAGGGCGCTAATTAAAAAACGATATTTTCGCATGTTCGTGACATAAATATTTAAGTTGGCAATACTGTTAAACAAACTTTGTTTTTATTTGGTGGAGATGTTAAAAATGAAAACATTACCAAGGATGCTTGCATTACTTGGAGTAATATTGCTAGAAATTCTCAAGCCATGTTATAAAAATATGTTGTTGCATAATTGTAAAATAATTAGATTTTGTAGATAGGTAACACAATAGCTATTTCTTGATTATAAGAATTTGTTACAAGGTACCTTTACTATTTTAAATTAATTTAATTTTGTATCAAGTACATAATACATTTATTCATACTATTTTTACCCATGATCTGATGACAAGATTAAAAAAAAAAAAAAAAAACAATATTTCCTATTTTTCGATTTATCTTTTTTATATAAACAATAGAATCACTTCACATAGTTCAACGTTATTTACCAGTTCATTAATTCAATATCAGAGTAACAGGAGATTGGCCTCGAATGAATGCTAATGGCCGCCGAAATTAATCTGGGGGTTCGTGTCGGGGGCGGTTTTATGGGGGTGTGTATAAGATCCATGAATATACATGCGTGCAGATTGCAGCATCTCGATCTGTGGACCCGTGTGCTGTGTTACGAATAAGTTATGGGACTGGAATTTCAGGGATAAAGTTGTCTCTAGATTTTTGGTAGAGAATTTCGAAGTAGAGTTTTAGTGTAGATAATTTTGGCTTTTTAAAACTATTTTTGAAATAGAATATCTATTGCATTCATATTTATGTACAAGCAAGGAAATTTGAAGGACATATATTTTGTTCTATATATTTATTTTATTTATTTAAAACACTTTGTACACATAAATAATACAGGTGGATTTAATGCCTAAGCTAATTTAATTTTTCTACATTCTTTTATTTATATTAATATTGTTTGCTTCATACATAATATTTATTGAAAGTTAAGGTTAAGGTTTTATTCATAATTTTATGAAATAAGTAATGCCAGGGCCGAGTAAAGTGGCGTCTTATAGCTTCTGTCTTTCCTATGGGATGCATAATATATAACAATTATATGTTTAATATGTATGAGTATATAAGTAGAAATAATATACAGTAGGCTAGCAGTAGGATTATTCCTTTAGGAGTGTCTATTCAATCCTATATGCAAATTCTTAATCTTTCAGGACGAATACTATCAGCCATAAAAATATTTATCGTTCGGAAATTGATATCAAAATATCGAAAAAAGCAGCTATACCAGCCGATCTTCAGTATATAATTTAAATTGAATACAAGACTTCACCGGTTGCGGAAATAAAAAAGGAATTTATTAGCCGGATCATCTGTCGGAACTGTATATAAATGAGCAAGTAACCTTACAGATGTAATGATAATTTTGTAGAGTGCATTGACCTTGCGTAAAGAGAGTTCATTATTATGGTAGAGTTAATTAACATTTCTTTGTAATATATTTTTTTAAATTCTCAGTAATTAATTTCTGACCGCGTCAAATGGAAGGAAAGAAGGGAGACATTTGCCCAGCAGTGGGAATAAAAGGAATTATAATACAACAATAACATAACATAAAACAATATTGTAATTTTGTTGTTCATTTTATAGGTTTATTTCGTGTCACATGGTAAGAGCATCATATTTTTATTTTGGTCAAGGCATTCCTTTAAATTAATATTTTTTTTATTATCAAACCAAACATGTTTCGCAATGAGTAAGCACTATTATGAGTATTCAAATATAATTTAAATAACTTTCTAGCTGGCTTCTCACCAGTTTTAACCGATGAAAATAATTTCTCGACGTTTTTCAATCCTATAACAATTTTTCCAATAGAAAGTGTTCCTTATTATGCACTGCAAATACGGCATCTCTAATATGTGTACCCAAACTTGTGTGATGTTTGTTATTGGTCTCAAAAACCAATCAATCAATCAATTATTAGTCAGTTTTTGTAATTCCAGCACATCCTGTTTTAACAACCCTGTACCCGTAATTAACAACCCTATACATTTTCCAACGATAAAAACAAACCATTTATCTTTATGCTATTACACATCCCATAACATCAATACAACACAAAATATCGCACAAGGAACTAATTAGTACAGGAAAAAGGAAAATACAAGTGATAAGAAACTCACATCCTATGCGGAACAAAGATTCGTTAGCATTCAACACAGGACGCGTTGATAAACTGAGGAAGCATAACCTCGTCAAAATGTTTATATTATACGACCTTGCTGATTTGTGGTAATTTTTGGTCTAAGTACCAACGTCGCTGGCCTTCCAATCCAGCATGCTGGTGGTAGGTCTCCAGTAAGAGACCGCCTGTGTAGGTACCACCGCAATGTCTATTTCTCCAGTGAAACAGTAGTGTAAATGCACTGTTGAGATCCGTTTTGATGGACATTGTAGCCAGATGGTTATTTCTTCCACCAAACAGCAATTTAAATGCACTGCTGTGTTACGGTTTGAAAGCCATTGTATCCAGATTAACTACTGGACTTATTGAGACTTAACATCTTATGTCTTAGTATGGTTAGCGCAGTGGAATGCCATGCATTGCTTTGTATTTCATGGTCTTGTCTGGTTTTGCTTCTATCCATTTGCGACTAGACACTTTCGGTTGCGGTCGCGCACTTTACGGATATATCCCTTTCTGCCTCTCCCAAGGTACAGGAAGGGGGAGGGGTGGGGGAGAGGCTCAATAGCTTTTCACTATAAATACAAAAATGATCTAATTGACAATAAATAACATTAAACGGTTGCAAGAAGTCGCTGAATGTACACGACTTCCACAGATTCTTGGTGAGGATATACATAGCAAACGTTGGTGAGGTATATTGACCATACCACAGCTGACTTTATGCGGTTGAAAAAGAAATGTAACTGATGCTTAATCATTCAGCTGCATAGTAGGTCAGCCATTTTGTAAGTTGCGGGTCGAAGCTGGATGTGATCGGCTTATTTGAGAAAAGTGGCAGAATATAAGAAAGTTCTACGTATAGCAACGGGGCATAACAGACTAAAGGATGATAATAATAAATTACATACATAAACTCACGCCTATATCCCAGAAGGGGTAGGCAGAGGTGCCAGGACACCCATATTTCGCCTTGTATGTTCCGTCCCACAATGTCATAGGTGGCGAGCCTATCGCCATATCGGGCACAAATTCCTGACTCTGGGCTGATAATGAATAGAAAAATTCATTATCACTTTGCCCAGCCCGGGATTCGAACCCGAGACCTCAGCTTTGTAACCGTACCTTAATACAACTACGCCACCGAGGCAGTCAATAATAAATTAAAAGGAATTTTGTTGGTGCCTGAACTAATGACCCGTCGCAAATATCAGATGACTCATAAGATAACATACATGCTAATTTATATGGCCTAGCTCCTTAACCGTACTCACGATTGTAGAGGAGGTCTGGGTGCTGCAGTGGGACCTATATGAGCAGATTTAGTGCAGAATATTCCTTGCTAATGAATAGTAAAATCAACGTTGCCAAACTCAAACAATATTTTCTATTGAATTACTTTCCCACAAATTATTTTATCCTCTCAAAATACCGTGGAATAATCCAAGAACAGTCCGAGTAATTTCGCCGTTTGACTTACAACACGGTGTCTTTAAGTCAAGACTGAATGCAATTTTAAAATGTTCCAGCTAGATTTCAGCAGTGGCGGCACGTAGCGGCGATAACTAGCGGTAACTTCATTTGATCTCTACTTTACGACGAATACTCTGTTCTTACAAGTTGCCGTCCACTCGGAAGATTAGAACGCTTTTTAGAAACTCTTTCAGCGGGAAAGTTATGGCGGGAGTAATGTGGAGTATGGAAAATTTTATGGTTGAGAAGTGTAGAGTCAGTATTTTCTCGAAGTAGATAAGAAGCAAGAACGATAGAAAGGTATATCGATTTATAAGATATAAATTATAACTTAATATTTTCTTAAATTCTAAATTCATAAAGTGAATTTGTTGCCCTTCCTAATTCAATGATATTGAAGTTAAAAGAGCATTAAGACTAACACAATTATTATACTACATTTATGTGGTTTCTGTTGAAATCAGTCAATTCTGCATTCGATGATTTGACCATAATATATACGTGAGTATATAAATGGTAAAACTGTATGTTATTTAGGACTAGAAATATAATATGGTTTATGCAATAATCGCGAAATTAATTATTCCAGAAGGCTTATGTAACTAATGAAGTGTCAATACATAATAATAAATGCGTAGTGGCTTATACGTAATGAACCAGACGCGACTGCCAATATGTTTACGTTGGTCGCGGGCTCAAATCCCAGGTCACACCTCTGAATTTCGGAGTCATGTGTGTATTGAAACTCAATCACCCCACCCTACAGCAGTGAAGGAAAACATCGTCAGGAAACCTGCAGACAATAGCGATTTGAATGAATTTTTATGGTATGCAAAGTCCGTTAACACGCACTAGGCTAGCGTGGTGGACTATATGGCCTATCTTTTCGCAATCGTACTCTCGATCGTAGAGAAGACCCGTGCCCTGCAGTGGGACGTATATGGGCTGGCACAAAAAAGTCAACACACTAGCCAACTAACTTGAGTCTCGCTTCTTAACTTCGTTGAATTCTGTATCATTGAGAATGGTTGCCTACGAGAGGACCACAACTCCACAAATAGTCACTATATGCAAAACTCACTCGCAGCAAATGTTCCACGACACAAATAAAATCAGCCGATAATCAAATCACTGACCGAGTGTATTCAGGACCGCGCGATGATAAAACTAACTACCCTCAGAATTTTATAGTAAAAATTAATACTGCCTTCAAACTGGTTTTATTTTGGTATAAATTAAATTAGAACTTCAATAATATATTTTTTAAATTAGATTTTATCATTTTTTTATGCTGTAAGAGTATAATACTCAAAATTATTTTATATAACTGTAACTACTGGACATATTGAGCCTTAAAATCTTATGATAATATCTTATCTATGGATAGCGAGCACAGTGCACTGCCAAGCATTGCTTAGTACTTTAATGTGTTTGGTTATGCTACTGTTCATGAGCAGTCGTATCGTTTACCATGCATACGGTATACTCGTATCGACTTTGATTGTAATATAAAATAATAATAATAAATAATGTTTTATTAGCTGGGCATTGTGATAGTAATAAAAGTGTTTTCTGTATTAATAAACAGATGAATGTTCAAAAGATATGTGAAACAGTATGACCCCGACGTGATTTGAACACGCAACCTTCTGATCTGGAGTCAGACGCGCTACCGTTGCGCCACGGAGTCGTTGACCATGCTGGCGAAATTAACTAACAGTAGCTTAGACTTTAGATAAATTCCAAATGACAATATGATAGAATATTATCCTTCTATTTTTTTTGTAAAATATTTGTGTGTTTGTTATCTCTTCACGCTCACAGCGCTGGACCAATTTTGATGAATTTTGGCATTTAGCTAGCTGGCATTTTTGATCAAACGGCTACTAACTTTCCATCCCGAAAAAAAACAAATGGGATGTGCAAGGAAATCAAATGTATTCGATACTCGATATTTTAAACTTAAATGAATGGGGTAGTTTAAAGAAAGGCAGTAACGTTGAGTTTAAATATGGTATTTTATTATCACGCGAAATAGTTTCTATGTTTGTAAAGTAGACTCAAAAAGCACTGGGGCCAAGCCTGGCCGGACGTATATTTCATCCAAAAACAGTGGGACGTAGGTATATTGGTTGATACAGTACAGTTTCTCATTTGTAAAATCTTAGAATCCCCAGTACTTTTTTTCTTGTTTATCGATTTATGTATAATTCACAATTATATTTATTCCATATTGAACTTCTCACGGAATAATTTATTATTTTTTACATTTCTGCTAGAGTTAGTTATTGAATTTATTAAGAGAAATGTTAAATTTGTCCATTATGGGATCATTTGACGGCCTCCGTCGCTCAGTTGGTTAGACGCGGCCTGTGAGCCGTGAGGCCGCGAGTTTGATCTCCGGACCGGGACAAGTCTTTATGAACTCCACAGATATTTGTTTAGAGTCTGGGTGTTTGTGAGACCGAAAAGTCAGTCGTAGTTCCTTATACCCACGACACAAGACTCGATCTTGTGTGGGGTCAGGACTATATGTGACTGTTGTGTGTATCTATATATTAATACGTGATGCAAAAACTTTGGATCCCTTTTTACGAAAATTGCGCGGACGCAGGAGCATAAAATTTGGCACACTTATAGTTTATGTGTAGGAGAAGTGGAGAATGCTAATATTTTTCAATAATAATGCTTATAAAGTAGGTACATTAAATCAAAAAATAAAACATTACACACACTGCCATGCATTTCACGCACACATCCATATACAAGTATACATACTCTGGTGTCAAATTGTTACTTTTCTTTTTCATTTTGTTCTGACATAGACATATCAAAAAAAAAGGTTTTATTTGCCTAATGGGGTAATAATATTAATATTAAGCCTAATATTAAATGTAATATAAAACAAGATTTTAATAATAATGCATAAAAAGTACATTAAATCAATAAATAAACCAGCATGCATTTGACACACGCATACACAAGTATTTATACACGTATACATACTCTTTGGTCAAATTGTTTCTTTGCTTTATTATAGACATATGTAGTTGAATGTCAATCAGAAAAAATTGTTTACTGTGGTTTTGTTGAATATCAAACAGAAAAGATTTATTTGACGAATACTACGTGAAATACTGAGCGCTATCATTCATTATATGCATAAAGAAAGTTCTGTAGCAGCAATCTGCAATAACAACATTCAGGTACAAAAAAATATATAATTTACTATTGCTGGTTCAAAGCAATTATTGTAGTTTACGATTTTAGTAGTTGCATATACTTCAGGGGAAATAAGCGATTTTGAGAGATACGTACATTTAAATGTGCACGAATTATTAGAATAACAACATCATCATACAGGTAAAAACTTTTTCTCTTCTTGATTTGGTCGAATTTCGACCACTAGGCGACCACTAGTTAATTTAAATCTACCGCTAAGTATTACTTTTTCTCAATTATGTATCTCAAAGGTATGTATATGAAATGTTCATCTTTAGTATTATTAATTTTAATTAAATCATTGAATTATACACCATATTATTACTTCTTTTTCATGGTAGTCTGGATCGTTCTTAAAGGTGACATCATTTTCAGTAACACCTATATTCTGTTAGCTTTTATGCTTAATTTGTGTAATGTGGTGTAGATAGTGTGCTTTTATTAATGGCTGCTAATATTTATCTGACTTTAAGGGCCAGTGCAGACCGGGATAAGGGCAAGGGATTTAATTATTTATCAAAGGATATTCAATCAAACCTGCTAGGAATACGACATAAATTCCAATGTTGTAAATTTATGCCGTGGCATCGATAGGCATTTCTTTAGTTCTCAATTTAAATAACGGAATTTATGTCGTATTATCAGTTAAATTTGAAACTCTATAAATTAATAAATTAAATTCAGGTCCAGATCTGCACTGCCTTAAGTGATCATCGTCACTTATTAAGATCCATTGACATGGAGAGTTTCTCGTGGCGAGAATCGTATGCAATTGTCGGTAATTGCTATACGATTATCGTGTCTGTCATCTTACACGATGTGGCTTTTTTAAATCCTTACGATAATCGTATCTTCTGAAAACTCTTCACGTGTAAATGTGGCTTTATTAAGATTATTAGTTTGTGTGTGTTGCCAATTTTTAAGAAGGAAAGGATAGGATTATTCAAAGGAATTTTGTTACTCTGTAAGGTACAATAAAAATCTAATTTATTTTTTAAAAACTGGATTTAATCTTATACCTTATAATATAGGTACATATACGGTTGTTGAAACCTATAACATTACAAAATTTACATACTTACATTAATTACCAACTACAAAGTTATTCTAGGATAAGACTAAATACATTATATGTATTAATAAGTATCTTAAAATAAAAGATAATAATTTATACATCGTCCGGGGCTTACGATGACCCCGGGAAGTTTTAAAGAACTGCTTTTAAATGTCAAATCGTGAGGCCGATAAGGAGTGATTTTTGATGGTATTTCTTGGGTACAAAGTTTACTTTGCCACCATTTGTCTCAAGGCATTACGTCATCCTTTCTCAAAATGGCGCCCAGTATCAAGAGATCGCCACATTCGAACCGTTTTCACGATATCATTAGCTCAAAATCAATAAATCTAATATATACACACTTTATAATGTTAGAATACAAAAAATGAATTTATTTGGTAAGCCAAAACACGTCTGGCGTTCACAGAAAAGAGATCATATGTTCTCTATTTAAGAGCATATTTTTAATTATTTTTTTTGGTATTGTATATCATAGTATAATCAGGTATCATTAAAAGAAACGCGAAGGGAATACAAGCTCGATAGATGCAGTTGTTCGTAAATTTTTCAATAGACTAGATTTTAGCGGAAAAAGGTAGTTGTTTAACTCTTTCCGAATTACATATACGACACTTAAAGCCTGGTTATACTGACAAACTCAGAAGGACAAATGCTTGAAAATCGTACGAATGTCGCTGGGCCTGTCGACAAAAATCGGACGCAAGACGAATCTTGAAATCCTTGCAAACATAAGTCCTGTTTGGCAAAGCATTCGTAAAAATAAATCAGTGTTTAGGAAAGTCTAGAAGCGAATACATATAAAAATGCGTATTTTGAGTATAATGGTAACACAGGTAGCCCAAAATCTCCCGGAAATAGGACAAAGTAAATATCAATGAAAAAGCTTGTTTTCATATACATTTTGGCATTATTCTGTAAGCGTACGATACATGAATAAGTATACACGCACATCCTAACGATAATATTACATTATACATTTTAATGGACCATTTTCTTTCACATCTACAAATTATTTACAATCAACGCGTGATTAAAAAAACGGGAATATTCAACAAACGATGCCGTCCTTAACAATGTTACACTGTGTCAACACTTGAAGTCATTTCTACGAATTATTAACACAATTTTCTTTCGCAAACACTTTGTTTTCCAACAATAAGACACAGTCTGTCAGTGTAAGGATGACATTACAATTTGCATCTGAGAAAATTAAATTCTGAATCTAACACGAGTAACTCTAACTTGTTCGCTTATCATACATTAATCCTATGTTAGTTAATTTACTCGAATTGTGCGAATTCATTTGTATTAAATTTACTTTTAAATTTAATTATAAGTAATGACAAAGCTACCTCAACGTATGATTTTATCATTACACTACAGTTCCGTTGCGGTGAGTCCGAAAAGAATTAAATATTCCGCGTGTATTTAATTTAAATATCCCAATCAATACAAAAAAGATTAATTCAATGAAATCAATCTGGAGTGAGAGTAATTAAATTAAATACGCGCGAAATTATCGTAAAATCGATTATGATGAATTTAATTACATTCTTTTTCAGACTCTGGTTATATATGGACATTATAGACACCAATTATATGTAATATATTATAAATGTATCGGAGTAAACTGTAAATTAATTTCGTTGTATCGTGTATGAAAGAAACATCGAAGTCCTACGCATAGAATAGGCTTATACATTAAAACAACAGTACATACATAATATAATACACAGATTAATAGTTAATTTTCAAATAACATAACAATATCAACGATTTTTTTTTCAGTTCTGTTACTAACATATATTTTAATCGAATCTTATCTACACAACAGTAGCAATTGTCTGTACATTTTTGAATTTTCCGGAGCACATTGTTATTTTATATCGAAAACGGCTGTATCGATTTTGATGAGGTGTTGAGAGTATAGCACGGTTCTCTGGCTATGATCGGACACTTTGTATCCCGACGGTTAAGCTCCTGACTATTCAATGGGTGAAGTCGCGTGCTTCACGAATACTAGACGTATCTACCTTCCTTAAGCGATTCGGTAAGCATACAAATTGCGATATATACCAGTACCAATGTATAATCTACGTCTACGTCACCTATGATATTATTTTTTTCTTATAATATAGCATCTAATTTTTTCTCACAGTTTTGCTTTATGACTTCGTTTATACATACATATATATACAATTTTTACCTCAATATGAAACAGCGTTCCATAGGCTACGAAGAAAAAGCCTAGCAAAGTAAAAGACAGATCCACAAAGAGGCGTTTCAAATCTATTTATACACACCTAAAAGAAAATTTTAACCCTGATAATCCCAATTATTGATTAGCCACAACTTGAAGCATTACTTTTTAACATTTAAATTCGATGTTATTTTATTAAATTATTATGGGGTTTTAAATTTCTCCCCGCTAATAAAAATTGCCGAAATCCAATACTATACAGCAGGATTCAAAAAACAGTATACCAAATTATCACAAGTATATCGAATTTGTTTATAGATATTACAATTGTCGCGAAGTATGAAAAAATATTTTTTAATGTTTTAAAAGCATATGAGTTACCTTATAGAGTTAATCTGCGCTAAATAATTCGAACATGAATAATCTTAGCACTATCTGAGTACATCGAGATTTTATTTGAAAAATATGTTTGTATAAACTACTTTGCGAATATTTTTACCGTTAGTTTATTATTACAAAAATCAAGGTGGCGTATTAATTTTTATTAGCAGAAGAGTCGTTAACACACTAATTTGAGCGTTGTTTCCACTATAATAAGATATAATATTGCTTTTTGTCGTTGGTTCACAATTTTTGCGATGAACACGAAAAAAAAAACAAGTGTCAGCGAACACGTAACTTTATTCAAATCGAGATAAGGGAGTTTTGGAAGTTCCAAACTCTTGGAAAAGCGAAAAAAAATCATATTTTATTGTCAAAGTTTGAAAATGTGAAGATATCGCATAGATCGCGCGCAAAATCTGACGATGCCGGTCTCATCGCGAAAATATCGTATACAATATTTTATATTACAAGCTTAAATTAGTTCTCTAAAGCCTTAATGTATCCTAACGCTCAATGAAAATGACTTGGCGATTTTCAAACTTAATTTTAACATGAATATTTTGGAGACAGTCTCTTAGAATACTTTTTTAATGACACATAAGGTAACTTCGCTTTAAAGTAAAACGCCAATAATTACGCCAATATTCTAAATGAAATGGAAGATTTTGATACATTACAATGAAGTATACTTTAGTGCAACGTATACTATCATGATAGCCTGCGTGCCGTCAGATTTTGCGCAGCGCGGGAAATATATGGCGTAAAGTTATCTTACAATATATATTTTTTTCCAATATCTATACACGCTACCAGCTTAAAAGTATATTTTTGAGCAACACTAACATAATATATGTAAGAAGAATTCCAAGTTTATTTTTATTAGGCACAAATTTATTTCTTCCCATACATACGCTACAGAGCGAGTTATTTGAAGAGTCAACTATGTATATACGGATTTTATAGACACGTAGTATGTTTACATGAATATTATTGTACATATATAATTTATAAGAATATAGTTATAAGTAAAGCATTTTTATTTTTCGCCGATTAGAGCACACGGATCCCACTTGGTATCGGGACACAATATACTTTAAATACTACGATTATTTTTTTTCATTTCAGAACATATACTTTGAAAGATTACCTACTATCTTATGTACGAGGTTATATCAGTTAATATTACCTCTAATTCTAACTGACACCATTTTCACAGAATTGACAAATACTTAGCGAAAGATTTGTAAAATATGCTTTAGTGTCCGTTTTACCGCGGAGCATAGTATATGTAAACGAAACTATGCTACAAATATTAATATTTTTTGTATTTTTTTCTCCGAAATATATTCCATATAATTTTGATTTTTTTAGAAACATTGTCAATTTAATTTTGGATATACCATACTCCGCAGTAAAGCTTCATTATCAAAAATAGGTATAAGATTGTATTCAATATATGCCCAGTATTTAAAATTAAATAAACAAGTGAGAGAAGCTAGCGTTGCTATAAACTAATCTATGCTTTATATCAGTCTCCACTAGGACCTTACAATTTAGAAAATCCGTAAAAGTAAATCACAGAGAAACAGCAAAACAGTGTATGAAACCTAATTTTTGACCGTCCAATATATTAACATTCAACGTCCCGCAAAATAATGCATTCGTGATATGTATCATTCAATCTATAGATGTTTATTGTATTGTGACGAAAATACATGAAATAATTATAAAAGTGTCCCTTCGCATCGATCCAAAAGTGCCATAATAAGTTCACATTACTGAACGTTAATTACACGTATCCTAACTTTACATCTCAGCAATCGCAGAATCTCTGGCGGACCTCCAACCCGCGACGAGCAACATTGCAACAAGGAGCCGAGCGCGCCTGCGCAGACAACCTCGTAGTAACAGCGAAAGAGAAAGGATCCATCGAACACGCGGCCCGGCTCGGCTCGCGGCGCGACGGAGGTCAGGCAACACGCCATCTCCAAATCATCGCACTCCAATTCACCCAGTGACATATCGGCTTCCAAAAGTAAAAAAATTACCTTCCACTATCATCTACATGTGCAATAGAGTCCCTACAATAAAATATAACACAAGATAACCGTGACTATATACTAGTCTTAAACCTCTATCACTCTAATGCACATTCTAAGACAGTTTCATGAAGTACACGAACGAAAGAAAATCATTAACCGACCTTAAAAGTACGAACATTAACGTAAAAGTAAATGACATAGACGTTCGCGAAACTATAGTGTATAGTCTAGAAGCGAACTCGTTACAAGTACACGTAGTAAAGTAGGGACGCGACAACGCGGTGCTCGGGCGGCGCGAGGCGCGAGGCGCGGCCACCGGAGCGGCCCGTGCACTACTAGCGACGGACAGCAGACGGATCGTTTCACTAGCGTCTGAGACGTGCCCTTTGGAATCCCCCTCTTGTGTCGAAAGTAATTTGATAAAAAACAAAAGCGAACGATAACCCAACTCACAGCCTTGTTAATCCCGCATCCGAGCGTCGCCCGACGTCAACGAACATCGAACCTCGCGAACGCAACCAGAACGCGACCGTGGCGGTCGCTTGTCGAAAATCAATTCACACCGTCGAACCTTATTAAATAACTTTGTACATTAATTCCAAATGTCGACACGTCATTTTGGATAGGCACTCTCTAGGCGGGGCGGCGAGCGGTCGCCGCGTCATCGGCCTCCGTGGGCCGGCTCTTGGGCCGACCGCATGAGATCAGTGGAACCGGCCGGCTGCGGCCGAGGCGGCCCTCCGCCGCTCTAAGACGACGTGAGGTACGAGGTGAACGTGTTGTCCCAGTCGCCCGCCACGCCGATCTCGCTCAGCATGTCCGACACGTCGGGCGTACAGGAGAACTCGAAGTGCGAGCCGGACGACGACGACGCCGTCTCGAACGAGTCTATGTCCGTCGTGAGCGCCTCCAGGTCGACCTCGCAGTCGGGGGGGAAGGGCAGCAGGTCGGTGATGGAGTACAGGTCGGTGAGGTCGGAGCGCCGGTTGTGCTCCTCGTAGAGGCAGGCGGACTCGGGGGAGTCTGGCGCGCCGGCGGGGGAGGCGGGCAGTGGGGGCGGCGCGGGGGTATCCACGGGCACGCTGGGCACAGTGGGCGCGGGTCGCCGCCGCCGTGACACGCCTCGATTGTTGTTGGAGTCGGCTCGCTGCTTGCGCTTGGGCTTCTGGACGGCGCCGGCGCGGGTGCCACTGCGGTCGGACTTGGCGGTCTTCTTGCGCGGCCGGTACTTGTAGTCGGGGTATTCGCGCATGTGCAGCTGCCGGAGCCGCTCGGCCTCGTCGATGAAGGGCTGCCTCTCCTCGTCGTTGAGGGTCTTCCACACGCGGCCGAGGTTCTTCGATATCTCGGCGTTGTGCATGTCTGGAGTCTGCTCGCATATTTTTCTGCGTTCGATCTGCGACCACACCATGAACGCGTTCATCGGCCTCTTGATGTGATTTGGGTTGTTCTTTTTCGTCTGTGAACAAAAAAACGTTTCTGTTAGTTTGTTGAATAACTCACGTCATCTTTTTCTTCTAATCACGTTTACGGGGAACCTATTGCTGATTAAGATTTGCCAAGCGATAATTCAATTCATCAGCTAGACGTATTCCAGTATCAATAAGGATTTTAAACGATTGTAATACGTTTAATTGCCAACACGATTAACATTTCAGTCATGCGCGGCGCGTCCACCGTAGACTCGTCGTGAATTAGTATGCACACCGTCGCACCAGTGCTCTGTGTCCTCACTGCTAATGATATTCTTATCATAGAAATTATTACAAACAAAATATAATAGTACAGCGGAAAATTTTATCTTGCTGTACGCTTTGGGTTGTACAATGCGGTTTGAATTGTTATTTGAGTTTGGTTCCGTGATAACTTCTGGTTACTGATTGGCCGTCTAGATGTGAGAGTTAAATAAATTGAAACTAACTTCAGAACCGTAGTTGAATTGCAAATAAAATCTATCATAAACAGCTTACCCTCGTCTTTTCTTTAGTAGGTACTCTAGAGAATTACTAAATAACCTTTGCGATTTGGGAACTTGGTTTCCATTTTATTTTACTTTGAAGTTTGGAGTTTTTACTTTTAGGTTAATACGTTCTAAAAAAAGTCCCAAATTGGATAAGGGTTGACATGCGTTACTAGGTCAGCCACCAAATTGAATAATCTCTGTAATATGCGTAATGAAATATTGCGCGAACCGCAGCCATGAGTGATAAATTGTATTTTTATAGCAGAGAGCTATCCTGATGAAAATTTGTGTTTTGAATTGAAATTTGAAGGGGTAGATGAGGTTAATGAGAGACTAAATGAATGTGAAATTTATATATATAAATATATATAGGCTATTAAAATATGGTTCAATTTTGTACCAAAAAATGAATACACAGTGGATTATCCAATCGGAGAGTCAAACCCGAGCTAAAAGTTGATTCAAGCTATTACTAAACCTGCAATGATTTTCGAAGGCCAAATAAATTCCGACCAGTTTTTTCCATCACGTTTCCTCCTGTAGATTAATGTTAGCGGACATAGGAACTATTTATCGTTAGGAAACTAGTTAAGGACGTTCGGCCTATATGGGCCTCGTGTCATTTTCCTCACCTCTTGGGATTAGCTATCAATAACATTGGCTATGGAGGTCGGTTGAGTTGAGATAACTTCCGCTGTTTTGTAGCCCGATCTGGCAGTTTCATTCTACGGGTCGAATTAATCTTTAATTTCTATGTTACTGTCTTAATGTGGATTTGAAACCTTGAACTGTTAAGGCCAATCGATATGCCATGAGTTTTATAACCCTTTTTTATATTAAATGTAATATTGACGTCAGAAAGGTATTAAATTTATTTTTCACTAGGACAGGTTATTAAAGATCGAATTTGATACTTAAAATAAATTTAGCAGTATCTACCAGCGTTTTCATTAAAGATTTTAATCAAAACAGAACGATATCTTCTAAATACATTTACTTAGAAATGTGATCTTCTACTAACCGCTGCCTTGTGTTTAGTGACCGAATAGCGAAAATCAGCTTTATGCTTGAGAGAGCGTAAGTTTGTCAAGATGTTGGTTTGATTTCGAGAAATATATTCAACCATTATTGAGATTTTGATCGAATACGAGAATAACAGCAATATTCGGTAGTTTGAATCGAAAACTGGAACAAATACTTAGAAACAGCACAAATGTTTAAATTAGTTGGGTAAATATCTTATGAATTTACAAATTCTCGTATTTGTCATATTAAAAGATGTCTTTACTAGTAAAAATAGGTTTCTGTTCCATCCATAAATTACTAATCAAATATGCGATTAAAAAAGTAAAATTAAATAATATCTTTATCAACTAAACTTCTATACCCAAGCTCAACAAATCCCACTTTCGCTCTCAGCAAAAAAAGTCGAGCACGATTTTTTTCGGCGTGCTTATTTATATTCAGGGCAAAAAAGGGTTTGTCAGACTAGCTAAATCAGTTTGCGCCCACTCTGTTTTCAAGGTGAGACGAATGTAGGCAGTACCTGCTTAAATAAAGTTGCTTTTGGCGTTTGTACGTTGAATATTTAGTATATAAATAATAATTTGTTTATTTATGTAAAACAAATACTTTAATAACATGGATATAGTTGCACTTGTTGGTAGAATGATATATTTTTGTATTAATATTTAGAGTCTAACTCTAGGCAATAAACTCAGAATAAGATTGAGAGTTAGTCCACGACATTGTCCTAATTTAAAGTTGTACATAGTATTTTTTTTTTTTTTTTTTTTTTCATGATTAAGTACTATTTCAATATCCGTATGACGTTTATTTTTAGGAATCTGATGTAGTATTATCAACGTGACATCCAAAAGAATTGTTTACAATTAAACTACCTAACTAAATCTTATCAGAAAACGCTTGGCTAAGCGTATTTTTGTATATGTTAACCAGAGTAACTACTGAACATATTGAGACTTAACCTCATTTGTCACATGATGGCGAGCACAGTGGAATGCCAAGCATTGCTTTGTAATTCGTAGTGTTGTTTAATTTTGCTACTGTCGTATCCCTTACAATCAGGTGAATGTCATGCTCGTCTCGTCATTCCTTGCAGTAATAAAAATATTGGCATTAATCCCAAGTAAAGCCAGGCAAATTACTAGTCGTGTCGAATGCAAGTATTACCGGTACATTTTTTGTCTCAGTTCGTTTCGCAGGTTACTATCTAGTCGGGCATGTATTCACAGTAATGGCGTTCATGACTAATTATCGTTTGTTGCCAGGTAGTCGGCTTTTTGTTAGATGGGTCCAACGGCTGTTCGAATTTTATTGGCAGTTTGGATTATAACCGGAACTGATGAATTTGTTTTGTGTTTTTTTTTTTTTCAGCAAACGGCTCAATAGATCGTCAGAAATTGATCGTAAGAATACAATAAAAAAACAATTGGATTGTTCTTTTAATTATTAACAACGACCGACGGTAAACCAGTGGTAAGTGGTATTTAAATTAGGGACATCATCATCATCATCATCATCATAGCAGCCACAGGAAGTCCACTGCTGAACATAGGCCTCCCCCCAGGATCTCCACAATGACCTGTTGGAAGCGGCCTGAAGGTTGCAGGAAGTCGCTGGATGCAGGCCGCTTCCAAATTAGGGACAGGGATTGTAAAAATTTTGTAACATTTGCTAAACCATACTATCTATGAACCTACGTCTTCATAGGATTACAACCTGGTTAAAAAAGCCTTCAAAAATAACTATTAACCTCACATGACCATATCGAAAGGTGAGCAAAACACAAAAATAATAAAACAACAAAAAAATGTGCTCAAATCCGCCATTACAGTTTAACGATGACATTTGCGCGACAAAATTAAAGAGAAACGGGTTTTTTACGAGTTTCCAACTTTGAAGGAAATTAATTGTTTTTATTTCTGCATGTTGTTTTTTGAACTCTAAAATAATTTTTGTTGATGCTCTTTTTGAGTTATTGCACTTTGAATTATTAGAGACGTGTAAATTCAAAGGCCGGCATCATAAAAGCGATTATTGTGAGTTGTTTTAGCAATTTGATCTGCAATGATTTTATTAGAAGTTGTAAACTTCAAAGTTAATTAGTATAGTGTCCCGGTGGCGCAGTTGTACAATTACAACGCTGAGGTCTTGGGTTCGAATCCCGGGTCGGGCAAAGTGATTATTTTTTCTATTCATTATCAGCCCCGAGTCAGAAATTTGTACCCGATAAGCATTACATAAAAGCGCAACGTGGGTGTCCTGATTGCACCCTACCTACCCTTTCTGAGAAAAGTCGTGAATTTATTGAAACATACAGTTTGGTACAGAAGCCCCTATCATGGATACATTTGTATATTTTAAAAATATTTTTGTAATCAAAATCATATGTATCAAGGTCTTCAAGTCATGTACTGAATGAGTTAGTATTAAAATTATCGATTTAACTAGACAACTGCCACTTAGCAACAAATTAAGAAGGAATAGATTTAAAATGGCGAAGTTCCTCTTTAGTTTATCTTAGTATAAATGGGTCACCTAGGCCAAGATGGTACTGGAATACCTTATAATACCTTTATACTAAAAGGTTACAATTTAATTCCTGATCGGTGACACACAATACTTTAATGGGTTGTAAAATGATATTAAATTGCAGAGTCATAAAAAAGAATGATGTAATTTATTCGCAATTTGCAATATCCCAATAATAAATACACACCTAAAAGTCACATACATAGCCCTGACCCCAAACTAAGATCGAGTCTTGGGTCGTAGGTATCAGGTACTATGAGAGATATTTCGGTCTCACACCCAGACCGGAGACAAATATTTGTGGGCTGAACAAACATTTGTCTCGGTGTTGGGATCGAATCTGCGGCCTCTCGTTTCAAAGCCAGCGTCTAAACAATTGCGCCACGGAGGATGTCATTAAATAATAATAAAATAAAACCCTTTTCTTGGTATATGATTACCAAAGGATATAAAAAATATTATATTTTATGAACTTATTTTTTTATTTTTGTTCTCTTAATTGCTTTATAAATCGAGATCCCATAGAAAATCTTCTAAAAACTACGGAACCAAATAGTGTCTCTACATAGAGTACGAAGTACATTCAGTGAATAATTATGTAGTGCATCGCCATACATTTCCTCGTTCTAGATTGTACCACGGTTTATCCAGGAAACGAACCGGGCGCCCTTGTAGAGTCGACTCTACCAACTCTACCGGCACTCTACGTATGTTTACGACGCGAGCGTAATAATAATTACACATATAAATTCGTGCCTTAAATGGTTTGTTAAACGCCATAACATATATTACACATGTATATTTAAAAGGATAGGTAGAGAACAAGAGTCATATTACTGTACTGTACTGTATCAGCCCATATACGTCCCACTGCAGGGCACGAGCCTACTCTACAATCGAGAGTACGATTGAGAGTGATTAGGCCATATAGTCCACCACGCTGGCCTAATGCGGGTTGGCGAACTTACATACCATAGAACCTTATAAGTCGCTATGGTATGCAGGTTTCCTCACGATGTTTTCCTTCACCGTTTTAGTGCGTGGTGATTGACTATCAATACACACATGACTCCGAAAAGTCAGAGGTGTGCCCTGGGATTCGAACCCGCGACCACCGTGAACATGTTGGCAGCCGCGTCTAGTCCGTTTACCAACAGGCCACCACGCACTTCACCAACAGGCCACCACGCACTTCCAGAGTCATATTAAGTATTTTTTTATTAAATTCTAAGGTGTTGATAATTAAATTATGGAAATGTCTAAATTAACTTACAAGCCTATAATTAAATAACAAGTAGATTTTTTTTATTGGATGGTAAACAAATCCTATTAGTGGTTAAATTATACAACTACCTCCATTAATTAATATGTAAATAGGTAAATAATTTAAATAACTAAGCCTATCGAGTATCCACACACAATATAATCACTATCCTTTTAGAATGAATTTTTCCTAGTCTGGGTTATTAACTTTTCTTCAAAAAGAAATATCTGATTATAAAATCATTAAAACCCCGTTTGACCTAACGTCTTTCAGGTATCAAAATCTTCACCTTAACATCCCGAAGCCTTTGCTGAAACTATTGGACTCGGTTCCACCCAAAAATAGGAAAGACAGGCTACTATCAAACAGAAATTGACCTTAGTACTACTGTTACCAAGGTCATCGTCAGCTTCCGCATCAGAGACTCCGGAATTTTCGCGAACTAAGGTCACCGCCCGGATATGTTAGTCCGTATATAGTATTTAAAGATGATTCCGTAACGACTTTGTTGAAATACAATGTAATACTTGAAATATTAGAAGTACTCGTTTTAGTTTATTTTGAGTTGGCAACATTTATTGTATATAAAAAAAATTCATTATTTCCACAAACCTGTCTTCACGTGTCTATTGTTTTTGCTTTCTGTTCATTATTTTGTTGCTTGTAATATTTTTATCAATAAAGGCCTTTAAAGTGACTATAGGTTATTGGCCCAAGCCACGAATATATTAATTAGAAGATTGAAGGCCAAAAGTAAAGCAGAAAAAGAAAAATTGCAAAAACGTCAGTGTGTGGAGGTTATGAAAAAACGTGCTTAGTAACCGAGTTGCACGGAAGGAAAATCTGTTAAAATACACGATGGACGGGAGTAACACACATACAGTTATTAGACTGGAAGGAATTAAGAATTGGAATGTTTGGAAATTCCAAACAATGGTATTACTGCGAAGTCAAAATTTACTTGACATCGTTGAAGGTAAACGACTAAAAGGAGGAAATTCAGAAGAACAGAAAGCGTGGCAAACTATGGATGCTAAGGCTCAAACTTTTTTAGTGACCAGAATGACGGAGGAAGTGATGATACATATAATAACTTGTACTACTGGAGCAGAGATGTGGCGAAAATTAAAAAGTATTTTCGAACAAAGTAGTGAAACAAGCATTCATATAATTCAGCAACGATTTTTTCAATATCAATATGAAGAAGGAATGGAAATGTCAGTATTTTTATCAAAAATACAAGAGTTACAAAACCAGTTGAAGCAGATGGGTGAAGTCATTTCCGAAAAGTTTGTTATTACAAAGGTGTTAATGTCGTTGCCAGATATTTATAAACACTTCATATCCGCGTGGGAGTCTGCGCCGGACGATAAACAAACATATGATAACCTTGTTTGTCGTTTGTTAGTAGAAGAAGAACGATTAAGACAAAAAGGAGAAGTCGCTTCAACATCGTCCGCGTTTGCAACAAAGTTAAATGTCCAGAAATATAGCGTGAAGAAAAAGAATGTAAAGTGCTTCAAATGCAATAAGATGGGGCATTATCAAACTGAATGTGTGAGTAACGTGAACAATAATAATGTAAACAAGAGAGAGAAAAGATGTTACTATTGTAATAAGATTGGTCATAACAAAAGTGATTGTTGGTTTAAGAAAGGAAAAGATAAAAATGCATTCGTAGTGCAACAAACACATACAGAATGTTATGAAACATCAAAATGGTTGGTGGATACAGGTGCCAGCGAACATATGTGTCGTGATAAAAATTTGTTTTCAACTTTTACGCCAATAACTATGCAAAGATCTGTAATAGTAGGTGACGGTACTCAGATAAGTGTCATCGGATGCGGACAGGTGGAGTTAGAAGTTTATAATGGTCATAGATGGATCGAAACAACCATAGAGAATGTATTATGTGTGCCAGATTTAAAAGCAAATTTATTCTCAGTAAATTGCGCAGCTGACAAAGGTTATGTCATGGTGACGGATCGAAATAATTGCAAATTTTTTAAAAATAATGAAATACGAGCGTTGGCGAATAAAATTGGAAACATGTACATAATGGATGTTCGTTACAAATCTGCCTTTGCAAATGTAACCGAGATGAATTCAAACATTAATGAATGGCATGAGAAACTTGTGCATCAAAATGTAAAAGATGTAAAAACCGTGTTGGCAAATAACAACATTAAAGCATCGGATGAGGGCCTAGAAAAATGCCAAGCCTGTTTGGAAGGAAAAGCGCACCGCTTGCCCTTTAGTCTCAGCGATACAAAAACGACCAAAACATGTGAGCTAATACACGCCGACGTGTGTGGTCCCATGGAGGAAATGTCTGTTGGAGGATCAAGGTATTTTTTAATATTAAAGGATGATTACTCATGTTATAGAACTGTATACTTTCTTAAATGCATACGTTGAAGAATATTTATATCTAGGCCAGATAGTATCCTTCCAGAATAGGCAGGAAGCTGAGGTCAAGAGACGTATTGAAAACGCCTGGAAGAGCTACTGGTCTATGAAGCACTTGCTTAAAAGCGATCTCCCACTCGCTCTTAAACGAAAACTCATGGACGTGTGCATTCTCCCCATCCTTACATATGGCTGTCAGACCTGGTCCTTGACTAAAATGCAAAAGTCCGATCTCGGGGTTTGCCAGCGAGCTATGGAGCGCAGCATCCTAGGTGTTAAATTATGCGACCGCATAAGAAATAGAGATCTGCGCTCCAGAACGAAACTTGTTGACGTTGGGCAACAAACAGCCAAATTAAAGTGGGACTGGGCAGGCCATGTCTGTCGCATGTCAGGAGAGTTGTGGGCTAAGACTGCTACTGAATGGGCTCCCCATAACACCAAAAGACCACGTGGTAGGCCGCGTAGAAGATGGAAAGATGACCTAGATCATTTTGATAAAAACTGGAGGACGAAAGCCTTGGATCGAGACGGGTGGAAGAAGGAAAGGGAGGCCTTTGCCCTGCAGTGGGACAGTATAGGCTAGGAAAAAAAAAAAAAAAAAAATACTTTCTTAAGAAGAAGGAAGAGGTGGTAAGATGTATTAAAGATTTTATTAACAAAGCAGAAAATGTGTCAGATCGTGGTATAGTACATCAAACTTCTGTTCCCTATACACCTCAACAAAATGGCAAGGCAGAGAGGGAGATAAGAACTTTGACAGAAGCAGCAAGATCGATGCTGTGTGCCCGAAATCTTCCAAAGAAATTGTGGGCGGAAGCAGTGAACACCGCAGCTTATGTTATAAATAGAACTGGTAAAAGTAAAGAACCAGGTAAAACACCATATGAAGTATTTGCAAATAAACGATTTGATCTTAATAAATTACATATTTTTGGCACACCTGTATCTGTCCATATTCCAAAAGAAAAAAGGAAGAAGTGGGATGCTAAAAGTGAGACTGGAATTATGGTAGGTTACGGAGAATCCGTAAAAGGCTATAGAATATTTTACCCAGAAAAGAATGATGTGCTAATTAAGAGAGATGTTATATTTTTAAAACCATGCATTGCGAAACAAGAGAAAGTAAATCTAGAATTTGTAAATGAAATACCAAGCAATGAAACACCAGTCCATAATGACCCAAATTTAATGGATGATAGTATTACAGTTTCAAGGGAGACAGATGAGACGAGACATGAAGATGAGGATAGTTTATATAAACCAGAAGAAACAAGTGATGAATTCAGTGAATGCGATAGTGGAAATGAGCCGCTGCCAGCTTCACCTCGTCAAAGCAAACGTGTCAGAAAACAAACACAATTTTATAATTGTCAAAATGTCTACACTGTGGAAACAGAACCGAGCACATATAAGGAAGCCATGGAGAGAAGTGATGCTTGTCAGTGGGAAGCAGCTATCAAACGGGAACTGGAGACCCTGAAAGCGAATAATACATGGACAGTGTGTCAAGTACCTGAAAATCAAGACATTGTTAGTAGTAAGTGGGTTTTTAAACTTAAGAAAATTGATAATAATATTCAGTATAAAGCTAGGCTGGTTGCCAGGGGATTTGAACAGAATGATGCATTAGATTTATATGAAATTTATTCACCTGTTACTAAATTGACAACCTTTAGATTATTTGTTTCAGTTGCTACTAAATTAAACTTAGAAATACATCAAATGGATGTCACTGGAGCTTTTCTATATGGGGATATAAAAGAAAATGTGTTTATTAGGTTACCAGAAGGGGCCTATAATGGTTGTGAAAATATTGTCAAACTTAATAAGTCTTTGTATGGACTGAAAAAGTCACCTAAGTATTGGAATGAAAAGTTTAATGAAGTAATATGTAAAGAAGGTTTTGTTAAGTCAAAGAATGATCCGTGTCTGTTTTCAAAATGTAATGAAAATGATCAAACCTATATATTACTGTATGTTGATGATATTTTGATGTTTAGTAGTAATAAACAATTGATAAGTGATCTTAAGTCAAATTTACAGAAATTATTCAAAATAAAAGATCTAGGATTAGTTTCAAATTATCTTGGTATTAGAATTAAACAGAATTTTAAAGATCGTGTAACAGAATTAAGTCAGAAATCGTATTTAGAAAGTGTATTAAAGAGATTTAACATGGAGAATTGTAAGCCCGTATCTACTCCTATTGATCAAAATTTTAATAGAAACATTTTAGACATAAAGGAATGCAAATCAAACAAACAAATAGAAAATATATGTAGGAAAATGATAGGGAGTTTAATGTATGCCATGTTAGGCACTAGGCCGGACCTTTGTATAGCTGTATCTATATTAAGTAGATACCAGAATAATGCGAGTGATGTATTATTATCTCATTTAAAAAGAGTTTTAAGATATGTTAAACACACTTTAGATTATAAGTTAGTTTACAAATGTGATGGTGATGGGCTTGTAGGGTATTGCGATGCAGATTGGGGTGGCGATTTGAAAGACAGAAAGTCTACCACTGGTTATTGTTTCAAATTTTCTAATTGTCTTGTATCGTGGTGTTCAAAGAAACAGTACTCGGTGAGCCTATCATCAACTGAGGCTGAGTATGTTGCAGTCAGTATGGCAGCTAGTGAGTCTTGTTGGTTAGCAAATTTACTAAAGGACTTTAATATTGTAAATGTGTATCCAGTACCTATATATTGTGACAATCAATCTGCCATAATGGTTGCAAATACTGATAATATTAAGAGACTAAAACATGTTGATATACGATATCATTTTGTCAAAGAGTTGATTAGAGATAATAAGGTATGTTTGATATATGTAAACACTGGAGATCAGATTGCCGATATGTTCACAAAATCTTTGAACAAGGAATTATTGCTTAAATGTCTAACTGGATGTGGTTTAAAGTAAATTGATGTTATTATTTTTTATTGTTTGTTCATTCAGTTAATGTACATGTATTACATTGAGTGGGGGTGTTGAAATACAATGTAATACTTGAAATATTAGAAGTACTCGTTTTAGTTTATTTTGAGTTGGCAACATTTATTGTATATAAAAAAAATTCATTATTTCCACAAACCTGTCTTCACGTGTCTATTGTTTTTGCTTTCTGTTCATTATTTTGTTGCTTGTAATATTTTTATCAATAAAGGCCTTTAAAGTGACTATAGACTTCCTTGAGGAAATAGGAAACGTTTGCAACACGCCTAAAATTATGTTTAAAGTACCCTGATGAACGATATGGATTAATTATTGAAGGTAGCCATTATTTTGTCTAACCATAGGGTCCCAATGGATCAAAACATACGACAAAAGTTCCTAAATTGGTTGATGGACCTTTGAAGCGAAATGGTTAGAAGCAATTATATTAGATCAGTACTATACTGTATCAGCCCATATATGTCCCACTGCAGGGCACGGGAGTTCTGAACAGTCAAAAGTACGATTGAGAGATGTTAGGCCATATAGTCCATCAGTTCTAGTGTTGGCTCAGGTCAGTTTGTGTTATATTGAATAAAGAAACACTAATAAAAAGAAACTTAAAAATATGTCAATCACGCCATACTGAAGCAATATAAAATCTTACGAATATACTACAGGGACAGCACAATTTAAATTAATATCGCTTAACGCAACAAATTCTTGTCGGTGATTGTCAGACCCTGAGTTAATTCAAGTCAGCCATAGTGCCTGTCAGAACCCATTAAATCCACTCCAATGGATATCAGTTAACAGCTTTACTGTCCAGTTATCACAATTTAACCCACCCAAATATTTAAATTGCACTTAACATTATCTTGAACGTAAAAACGAAGATACCAGTCGAGTATTGCAACACGCATTGGACTAGATACCTAAGGTCACAAAATCTAGCGCAATAAAACGCAATTACTTGAATACTATACGAGAATAGACTTACAATTATCATAATTTGCACGAATCATCGAGCGCGTACGAAAAAGGAGCAAATAATAAAATTCCTTTTTAATAAGGGTTAATTTAGCTCGTGGGTAATAGAAAGTGATCATCATGAATATTCATAACTCCTTGAGAGGTCTAAATGTTCTTTGGTAATGAAGAAATTAATAGAGGAGAGTGGAGGATTGATTAGACTTCCACTTTTTTTGGATCAGGAAATCGATCTTCAAATAATGATTAGGGAGTTCCCGACAATAGTAACTACAAAACCAAAAACAATGCAATTTAACTTTAATAACGAAAGGAAATATAGATAAAAGAAAATAATTATTTAGCTAAATAAAAAGCGACAGGAGAGCGGCACCACGTCGTTTTGTTATAAAGAACGACTGAAGGAACGATGAAGAATATTCTAGGTGTCTAGATTTTAAACAAGATGATTAAAAAAATCCAAGGGTTAGAAATAAAAAAATCCCAATAATTTCGTCTAGAGACGGTATTAAGACAGCTCTTGTATCTTTTAACAAAGTTTTTTATAGGCGAAGAAAATATTAAAATGTAGATGTCAGACACTTTCAGAGGCGTTTTGATCAAACAAAAGATGGCAAGGCGCTGCCGATTGCGAGAGGCTTTTGTGTGAGGCCAACTGAGTCTTCGTAGATGAGACTTTTACAGTACCCGCGTCTTTTGTTTGTGGATAATGAGTTACAATAGAAACGGAACTTTCCTTTGCTCTTTGAGTTAATGAAACAAAATTCACTTTCATCTCTTAATACTGAAATATTTTACATTCAATTTATAAATATTTATCTTTTTGATGTTCATATTTACTGAAAGGTCGCGGGTAGTTGCTAAGTCGCTCTTCTCAATTTATTTACACTAGTGGTCGCCTAGTGATCGAAATTCGACCAAATCAAGAAGAGAAAAAGTTTTTACCTGTATGATGATGTTGTTATTCTGATAATTCGTGCACATTTAAATGTACGTATCTCTCAAAATCACTTATTTCCCCTGAAGTATATGCAATTACTAAAATCGTAAACTACAATAATTGCTTTGAACCAGCAATAGTAAATTATATATTTTTTGTACCTGAATGTTGTTATTGCAGATTGCTGCTACAAAACTTTCTTTATGCATATAATGATAGTCCGTGTGCATTTAAATGTATCTTACTGCTACACAATTTGTATAAGCGCTCAGTATTTCACGTAGTATTCATCAAATAAATATTTTCTGTTTGACATTCAACAAAACCACAATAAACAATTTTTTCTGATTGACATTCAACTATGTCTTTATTAAACCAAAGAAACTATTTGACCAAAGAGTATGTATACGTGTACAAATTCTTGTGTATGCGTGTGTCAAATGCATGCTGGTTTATTTATTGATTTAATGTACTTTTTATGCATTATTATTAAAATCTTGTTTTATATTACATTTAATATTAGGCTTAATATTAATATTATTGCCTCATTTAAAATTAATATTCTCTTTTAATATTAATATTATTACCTCATTAGGCAAATAAAACCTTTTTTTTGATATGTCTATGTCAGAAGAACAAAATGAAAAAGAAAAGACACAATTTGACACCAGAGTATGTATGCGTGTACAAATACTTGTGTATGGATGTGTGTGTGAAATGCATGGCAGTGTGTGTAATGTTTTATTTTTTGATTTAATGTACTTTATAAGCATTATTATTGAAAAATATTAGCATTCTCCACTTCTCCTACACATAAACTATAAGTGTGCCAAATTTTATGCTCCTGCGTCCGCGCAATTTTCGTAAAAAGGGATCCAAAGTTTTTGCATCACGTATTAATATATTATTAATATTATTACCTCATTAGGCAAATAAAACCTTTTTTTTGATATGTCTATGTCAGAAGAACAAAATGAAAAAGAAAAGACACAATTTGACACCAGAGTATGTATGCGTGTACAAATACTTGTGTATGGATGTGTGTGTGAAATGCATGGCAGTGTGTGTAATGTTTTATTTTTTGATTTAATGTACTTTATAAGCATTATTATTGAAAAATATTAGCATTCTCCACTTCTCCTACACATAAACTATAAGTGTGCCAAATTTTATGCTCCTGCGTCCGCGCAATTTTCGTAAAAAGGGATCCAAAGTTTTTGCATCACGTATTAATATATAGATTATCTCTATAAATCATATAAAGTTAGAGTTTTTGGATCCTCCATTGAATCGAAATAGTTATTCCTTATCTTAGATCCAAATCATGTGTTTCTTATTAGGTATAAAAAATAATTCCAAAAAATTAACACAATCCTGCATAATTAAAATGATTAATTGAGTTACCTCAATAAAGAGGAAAATAAAAATGCATTTAACTAAAATAACCCTTAGTGTCCATTAAAAATAATATTTAATTTATTGACTTAATATTTTTTATAAAAGCCCTCATTATCAAAGCAATTTGTAACAGACTGTGAGAATATAAATTGGAAATTTTGTGAAAATCTAGTGTACGGGTATTAAGTTGAGAGAATTCGTTGGGGGCGCCAGATGTGGCATTAACTTACAGCTCGGCGGTTCTAATATTGCTTTTCTTCTATCTTATGTAGGTTCGAAGATAGTGGAGTAAAATTGGAATTAATTAAACTTAAGAATGCAGGTCTACCAACAAGTAATAGACTAGTGTGGCGACATTCTACCTTTTTAAACAAATATGATATAGTACTCAATACATTATTTTTTAAATGTAATATGAAACATGCTTGAATAAAGGTCGTTTTTAATAGAATGCGTAGAAAATGATTGGGATTACTTAAGTCTAGGAGTAAGCTTACTAAAAAGATATATATTTTTTAAAATTAATCGTATAAAAAAACATTTTCTGTTTATAAACCATGAGAATTATATCTATTCTATCGACCATTATAAACAGTCGTGAATCCCCAAGCACGCAAATATGTTTATTCATATTTATTTCTAAATATTGACCCCAATAAGTGACATAAAAAAATGACGTACCACAAACAAACAGTAGTATATACAACTAATTGATGGTACACGGGCCTGGCAACCATTGTACAGCGAAACAATAATCTGCACCCATAATAGGACGTCCCAAATTAGTGCGCGGCATACAATATGAATAACTATGTGCCGGATTGGCATAGATTAGTTTTGTAGAACCGACACTCGGATTAAAATTAAAGACCGCAAAAATGGTATGTTTAAAGAATATTTTGTTGACGTTTTAATAGCCTTAATGTATGGAGGGTGCGGTATGTAGTAAAATGGAGAAATATTAGTAGGAAATGAACTAGAAATGCATAATTGCTATTTTGTCTAGATATTGCATCCAAGTTAACATACTGCCTTTTTATTTTTATCGACTTTTTATATTATTTTTATATACTTTTTCAGGATTTCATCCTCGGCAAAAACATTTATTTTAAAAAAGATATATAATTTAAATAAAATATCGTGGCGTTAAAGTACAACTTTATGCCAAACGAAGGATTGATGTGACAAAACTTGGCAGACAACTGCGGAAGGACTTCATAAATTTTCCAAAGGATACGTGACCAAAGAAAACTCTTAACACTAAATTATAACATAAAAATTATCTAAACACAACCATTTTTGTGTAAAAAGTGTCTTTGTATTCACTCAGCTTACCCCATTAAGGATACAGCGTGACGATAAAAGAGTAATTGTAGTTAATTTATGATAATCCAAGACATATGAATTCACAGTAGAAATTCGTGTATATAGGTTGGCGTTTATTAAAATTCAGATCGCGTTAGTTTTATGAATAGGCGATTGTAGCGAAAATGGGTCGAAATACAAATCTTTACAAAATGTCCGCTGTGTGACAGACGGTCGAGTACGTGCTCACTTTTTTAAAATAGTCTCACACGTTGTTGGAGAAATAAAACGCAATTTTTTTGACGACTTCGGATAGGAACGTGCATGATTTAGTGGGGGAGGCACCATGACTTTTGTATCTATTATATTTGAACTGAATTTTTGCAAACATTGCAAGATAAAAACAAAACACATTGCGAATTTTATACATACATACATACATAAACTCACGCCTATATCCCAGAAGGGGTAGGCAGAGGTGCCAGGACACCCACATTTCGCCTTTTATGTTCCGTCCCACTATGTGATAGGTGGCGTGCCTATCGCCATATCGGGCACAAATTCCTGACTCTGGGCTGATAATGAATAGAAAAATCCAATATCACTTTGCCCAACCCGGGATTCGAACCCGAGACCTCAGCTTTGTAACCATACCTTACTACAACTACGCCACCGAGGCAGTGAGAAATTTTATCTACAGAAAATAATAAAATTGTTGTCTTATTCAAAAACATTATTTGAAATTCTTCAATAAACGTTTTATTTACTAATAAATCCTACTTCAAACCTACCCTAATCGTTTCTTATCTTAAGAATACATTGTACAATACTAAAGCTTTGAAATAATATTAATATCGAGTTGAATGCACTTGTATTACACTAAACTTGTGTAATACTTGATGACGTCAAAGATCTAAAAGACCAATAAACCCAAGAAAAAAAGATAATTAATGATAACAACTGTCCCGTCTGCCGATTAATCTGTGGCATCATGATGTAATTGATTTAATAGAATGGAAAATATGTAATTGCCATTGCTCTAAGCAACACGCAGGTAAATATCGTAATTTGTTCCTATTCTTGTGTTTTTTCTCGACGATCATTTATATCTGTCAACATTAATTTTATTGCCAGTTGGATACAGCCAGTTTGTTGTATCTTATTGTTTAGTTTTTGTTAAAGTGGGTCATTAGCTCTGGTTTTAATTGTTCGGATTGGTAATTGGTATCCTGTTCGGTACTTGGGGTTTTTGTAGTAAGCAGAAAATAGTGCTATGCTATTAACATGACCATAAAATATTGTTTCTTCTATTATTTAATAATTTCTTCCAAGAAGAAAGAGGACACGAGAAAGACTAAGAGAGAAAGATAAATTATAGACGAAACAGTTTTCTTGACATGAGATTCGAACTCTGAACCAAACAATTTGGTAGGTTTAGCTAAACAATTTGCTGGGGCGTTCACTACTCGTATTTCTTACATTGTTTTTTCAATACCGACAAAAATATTTATAAGTAAACTTCTACTCACAAAATCAATACAAATACATTTTGAGCTTCTTGCATAACTCTCAACATATCAATATTAAGTTTGAATAACAGAAATACTCAATTGCATACAGCGCGGCATCTCCGCATGCCTCACTAGTTATTTATATTCATTTCCTCCACTCGTATTACTTACCGCTACGGGACAACAGACATTTAAATTTAAATCCAATATATATATTGTTTTCCGCAATTTTTCGCTTGCAATATTTCACTCGGAATGGATATTGGCAGTGCTACCAGACTTTTAATAAGAAAATTGTTTATTTTCAGACTTGTTTGGGGAAACGTGTAGTTGACGGAAAAAATCTTCAGATCGTCTTGGATTTAATTAAAATGTATGTATCTTTAAAATATAATAAATCCAATACATTATCATCATTTACTTATGTGTTTGTTAAAGCTAACAAATTGAATAGTAGGTTAAAATATTTTAAGGACGACTTTGCATGTATTGGGTTAATTCAAAAATGTCTTTAATTTGTGTACTAGATAACTAAGTCAAGAGTTTTTTAATATGAATCAATTTTTTGGAATACGGCAGATTGACTTTTTTCACCTTGAAGGCTTACACATTGAATAATTCTTTTGGGTCTCTACCTGCCTTCGACGATGGCGTGATCATAAATGTTAAATGATTTAGATTATGAATTATTTAAACGCAATAATTCAGACGTTTGATATGCCAAAATTATTGAATTGTTGATAACCTATAGTTTTTATAAAATATTTCCAAAGAATTAGCCCTTAGACCACACAAAGGCATATTGTTATTCAAATAACTACACAAACATTAAACAACAGTAAAAAACGTGTTACAATAACAAATCGAATGCCTAAAAGCGTTGTTCCTACGTGACTTCGGTTACGTACAGACAGATTGCTATGATTTTTTATATTGTTACATTTGTAATGAAATTTTAAGTGTACAACCTTTGTGATCATGAAGCGAGGAATTCCGGCCAAGGTTCGAACAATATGGTACATCACGTATGTCTTAGTATAAAAATGAAGGATTGTAGGTGCAAAAAGAAGTTATTACCTAGTTAAGTTTTGATAAAACATTTGGAAAGTAGTGTCGTTACATTAAGTCATTTTTATCCGTGTAATGATTAGGAACAAGACTTAAGATGAATAATCTATAAGAAAATAAGTTCGGCTCCTAAGTTATTGTAGAATTCCTGGTTCCGCCAGGGTGTGGGTGCTTCTTTAGGAAATATTCTATCACCATTTTCATCAGTTAATGTAGGATTCAAATGGTGAAATAATTTTTCAAAACGGTCGAATAGTTTCAGAGCCTTTTCAATGCAAACAATAAAATTTTTCGTCTTTATTATATTAGTTTCAATATATAATGACAAAATATTTGTTTCTAGTCTAACTCTCTCTTTGTCACTTGAAGATGTTTCTAACATTGGGAACCAGAGTATGCTTTTTTATCAAACTTTAAGTACCGACCTCATAAAACTGCTTTAATTAAATGACATTTTGAAATTCATTAAATCTATGATAAAAATCTAACTTAAAATTCCTTCTGCATTGGCCTCAGTCCACCCTCTTTCGATATAAAATCGTGAACATACGCGTGGCAATGAAAGATCCTTGATTTTTATATATGTGTATAAAATGTCACATAATTTTGCCAGGCTATGGTTTCGCTTTGGATCCGCCCGTGGTTTAACTTTTAAAGATTTTATTTGGGAGAAAATGTTGCACAAAGTGCTATTAATTTATTCGGATTAATTATGAAATTTTACTTTATATATGTACTTATGTTGCAAAAATTGAGATTTTAAATTCGATAGTGTTATTTTATTTTTTGTAGCAAAGTGTTAATTTTTTAAACTGATCTACATTGTTCCACATTGTTCGTTGGTGAATATAAATTATTTAAGACAGATAAAGTTTTTGATATCGGGCTATATCCCACTGCTGGGCAAATAGTATCTCATACCCTTTGCATTCTAATATAATACCTTGTGAATAAAGAATTTTTTTTACACATATTTGATGAATATTTCTCAATAAAATATGCTTATTCATATCATTTGAGTCCATAAATTAATCCTACATAAAATAAACTTATTCACCAGTAAAAATGACCTTTCAAACACCTCAATAAGCTAAGAATATCACACAAAATGAAAGCTCTTACAAAAGTGGCCGACAATTTGAAACTTTGCAATACGCACGACAAACTCAACTTGAACTCAACAATGGCTGTAATAAAGCTCTGGAAATTTCGAAACGTGATTGATACTGGCTTAGCGGTTGGGCAAGAACGGCGAGGTCGCCACTTCGATTTCCGTGTGACCTGAAATTATGATTAGCTTGTGCTTTGTTATCGTAATAATAGTATATAAGTGTTTGTTAGTTTGTGCAGATATTTTATTATACAAAACTTATGAAATATAGGTAAATTTTGATCCCGTAATATGTAGAATATTTGTGGGATAATTTAAAGGTGAGTAGGATTCAAACTGCAGAAGTAAAGCCGCGGCTCAAACGTAGATTTTTAGTTTTTTATAAGCTGTGAAACCAATTTAAATTGTTAGGTGGTTAGTAATATTATTATTCGCTTTATTAATTTAGTCGCGATTATTACCTTTTTAATGTGAGTCAGGTAGTCAGTTAATTATAGTCTAGAAAATGTTAGACCTCATAAGTTTATACCTGGTATAGACTAGATTGAAAAAATCTAGATATTATATTTATTACCTCATTGGAAGCGAGTGAGTTTGAAAACAGACTGGTTGTTTGATGTAATTTATAACTAAACCAAGACTAAATTAGATTGATTTACAATTCTCCAAAAATACTTTTATAAATACTTACTCATAATCTAACATCAAACATTTGTCGGCTCTGTAAACAAATTTTATAATCCATGTTATATGAGTGATCAATCATAAAAAAACGTAACAAAAACGCAGAGCGAACCGAATTGATCAAAGTCACTGCAAGGGTCGCCACCTTGCCTCTGTCATAACTTTAGCTGTAGACTAGTAAGTAACCGTTACTCTGCCTGATTTTTATGATTATCGTCTACAATAATATTGTATGCGTCACTAAAACATCAATTTGTTAGTTATTCACATGTTAGTCGAAAATCTCAATGTCTTTAAAGTACTAGTGGTCGAATCTATTGTCATTTCAGTCTTAGTTAGGAAGTGGATAATAGTCAAACCTGGGGGCCGAGACATATAAATGTCTCTTTTCTGAA